>CM028138.1:150595000-151857500 GCA_016271365.2 Neoceratodus forsteri | reverse complement strand
TGTGTGTGTATATATATATATGTATGTATGTTTTTTATTTTAATGTTACAGTCAGGAAAGACATTGACAAATACAAAACAAAGCACCTGGTAACTGATTTAGTTAATTCTACCTCAGGTTTTCAGTTGGCAAATGATATGATCCATTTTCTATCTTGGCAGAAGTGTCCCTTAGAAGTCCAGAAACAAAGAAGATTCTTAGAAGTACAGAGAAGAGTGTCACTTCTTTCATCCAAGCTTCACCAATACCAGGGAGACCAGAATGACCCTCCCTCCTTGTGATGTCACAGCTCTGAGCTGTTAGTGTGAGGTCACACTCACTCCTGCATTCTTAATTTGTAATATAAAGCTGCATAGGCAAACAGGTCAGATTACTACTTGATTGGCATCTGCAAATACAGCAGTATTGTTAATTATAACAAGACAGTCTGCCTTCCTCAGAGTATGGTTTACGACACCCTTTGATGTTGCAGAAATATCCTGTAAGGTTAATTCACATGTGCTTTCCAAAAACAATCTTCCTCCTGTTATCCTATAAAATGTAACCTTTTATGGCAGTCTTCCTAAATTCAAAGCAGTTCTTTTGTTTTTGTTTTTTTTTATAACCTGGTTGTAGAATAGCTACACAAGTTTTGGCAGATAGGTGTTGAAACAGGAAAGGAAGCTATAGCCAGCTTATCCTCTAGGTCAGCGAGAGGGCAGGCCATTTTTTTTCTTCTCTTTTAAAATCCAATGTCCCACGAGGCTCTGCTGCTTGGTCTGTTTCCTAAGCAGGACCGCCATATAAAACATACATTTATAACAAAACATACACATAACTGGCAGACTGCTATTCCCGTTACACTGTGCATACCAAAAATCATGCACAGAACACCAAAAGATCAGCCTGCCAGTAACCAGTCTGGTATACCGATTTTTGTAAAGTACTTTGACTGCCAGTGCTATTTTGTGGTTCCATAGATGAAAATCTGCATTTTCTTAACAAGATTTGCAGGGCGTTTACCAAATGATGGCAGGACTACAGTCCCCAGTATGCTCAGTTCTTCCGCACTTCCTCCAACCAGCGATCTTCTTGATCACACTTAGCAGGAAGTTCTACAATTGGGCCAGCCACTTGGGGAATTCTCAGTTTACCGAAGAAGCCCAGCAGTCAGATTGTTCACGTGTGATTTAATTTTTTGCTTGAAGGAGAACGCTGCAGAGAGTTTAAACGAGCAGAGTGGTGACTGCAAAAAAGTGTTGCTCTTCTGCAAACAACCGCTGTTTCCAGAGTGCGTGAGGAGATGAGAGCAGCTGGTGCAGACTCAGGTACTTACAGGAGTTTGTGATTAAAAAAAAGGCCCTGGCCGCAGGGGGCAGTGGGGAAATGAAGTTCATTATTTGAGACCCTCCTTGGCCCCCTGGCTCCATAACCCAAACTTGGTTAAAGTCAAGACTAGGGTACAGGAATGTTTTGTCAGTGGGCTGGGCTCACTAGCTGAAAACTGAGTCAGCCATATAACCGGGTACAAGAGCATTCTTGAATCTGGGTGAGGCATGTGGGACAAAGTTGGGCACTCAGTCTTGAGGAAAGTACATTCTCATGTTTGATGCCTTTGACAGGGAGCAGTGCTGGATATGGCAGTTTAGCACCAGTAGCACAAGGTAATTAGAGGGGCTCCTAAGAAGCTGGACTAGGCAAGGATCTTGGCACGTGTAGACTGCACTAAATAAGTGTAACAAATAGTTACATATAAAACAGGACTTTTTTTAAAAACCTGTTTATTCAAAAAAAAAAAAAAAAAAAAATCAGGTTATCAAGTACATAATACAGCCAAGTAACACTTCGTACAATGAATGACAGTAAATTTGTTTTTTTCAAACTCTATTTTTTCCTTTCCTTCTTGAACCCCCACCGAACTCTCTCCAGCAACCGCCCAGTCCTAGACTCTAACTCCCTGTGTGACCCAGACTCATCTCCTCTCCCCCCTGACAACGGGAATCCCCCAGGTCTACCCTACAGGGAAGGGCCACCCCCGCCCAGGGTGCTCTTTCTAACAGGGTTGAGCACCGGGCCGAGAAGGAGGAGGGGGGACAAGGAGAGAGCCATGCCAGACTTCGGGAAGTGTGGTCCTTGGGTGGGAGGCGCCATCGCCATCGGATGGGAGGGAGGTATTTTACTTAGAGCCCCTGGAGCCTGGCTAACAAGGCAACATGCTGCCACGGCTCCACCCCCCAGGCATATGCCACGATGCCGCCGCTTTTAAGCTACTCCTGCCGCCGCCAGAGGTCACCCTCGGTTTAACGCTGCCCCATCCCTCCCTGAAGAAAAGCGAGTCCTCCAGACGCTCAATCGCTTCCCTCCCCTGCCAACCCCCGGCACCACGGGCTAATTCCTGAACCCGGGTCACCGGCGTGGCATGAGGTGTGACGTTCAGCGCCGCATCCTTCAGCACCACCGGGCCCGGCCCAAATGACAGTAAGTTAAGCCCAAATATTCATTAAATTATTGTACACATTCAGAATTATGGTTAGTCTCCATTATTCAGACTTTACTGTCTGTTTTTCTGTCTTAAATTATAATGCCAGTCTGGCTTTGTTTGGTGAAACCAAATAGAGAAGTTTAAAACTTAAATTTTCCTGAGCTTCTGTTCTAACTAGGACATGTAACCAGTAAACAATTCGTAGTGCACTGTGCGTTTTATCCTTACCCATCTGGGGGGGGGGTCTAGTGGGTGGGTTCCTAAATGAAATGTGTAAGTCGGGTATTCAAATCATGCAGACGATCTGAAGGAGAGAAGAGGGGAATACTGAAAGGAAGGAAGGAAGGAAGAGACCTAATTTGTTGAGCTTCAGACACTCAGATTTCCATTTAATCATTGCTGTTGTACCTCCATGTTCCAGCCATGTCCCTGATGGGAGGAGAGAACAGCAGGAGTGATCTGCCGGAAAGGTTCTTTGGAGGGACTAACATGTGAGCTCCTCCCCAGTCCCAGGCCTCTCCCCATCCACCTCCCAGGCAATCCATGGGTTCCAAATTTTTCTGCACGTCTCCTCCCTAAGGTGGAGTCATGCTGTTATTGCCTCCATGTTCTGTACCTCACTGACCCTGCATATCCACTCTGTGAATATTGGTGGGTCCCTTCTCAGCCAGTGGGTGGTTATGCATTTTAGGGCAGCCGCAGAAAAGACCAAGGCAATTTTTTTGTTGGGAGAGGGAAAGCTCATCAGGTGTGTGAAGCCGTAATACCCATTCTGTAAAGTGAAAGGGGACATTTACTGAAAGAATCTGCTGGGTAGCCGCGCTTACCTCTGACCAACATTGAGCCAGTGTAAGGCAGTCCCAGAATATATAATGATGCAAGATGACCTCACCACACTCCCTCCAGTAATTGTCAGAGCAGCTGGCGCTAAAATGTTTGGTCACTGTTGGGGTCCTGAAAAAACTAACCAGGATCCTCCAACAGCATTCTCTCCAAGTTGAGGAAGAGGTTGCCCTCCAACCCATCCTGAGATGATGGAGCCAGGCACCCCAAGGGATCTGGCAGGAAGCCTACCGCTCTCAAGTAGTCTTGATGTGTCTCAAGGCCTCTGAATTCTGTGGTCTTAACAGCCTGTATAGATATGAAAGAGTTTTCATTTTAACTTTTGAGGTAGTGATCTGGTTAATAAAACCCTCCCAGGGGTTTAAGGGATGAGACAGGGAAGCCTTATGCTCAGTCACAGTTATGAAATGTCACAGTTGGAGGTACCTATACATGTCCCTATCCTCCAGCTGAAAATTTTGCTTTGCTTGTTGAAATGACACACAACTGCGCCCCTACAAAAGTTGTGAAAAATGTGTCAGGCCCCTGAAATCACCATGTACGTAACCCTAATCAAGCCTTGAAGGGAAGAAAGAGGGGTGGTGGCAGATAAGAGATATTGGGCCACGAGTTTCCTCTGAGTTCAGAGTGCACCTGACCCACCAGAGGGCCCGAAGAGTCTGCTGAGTCCACGGGTTATTTGTCAGGTATGAAATAGGGTCATTTACTTGTGCTAATGCCAGGGCATGTAGTGACAGGCTCAAGCAGTCTACCTCCTCTATCTGATACCAGCCAGAGGCATCCCGCCTGGTGGTCAAGGTGCAGACTGCCTGTACTTGACAGGCATAGTAGTATTTGCAAAGGTCCAGCATTGCAAGTCCCCCCAGTTCCCTAGGGAGTTGGAGGACCTCCCAGGCAAAATGAGGCCGGCGGCCCCCCCAGATAAATTTTCCAATACCCACCATCAACCTTACGCCAAAAAGTAAGGGGAATAGAGGGGGTTAGGACACCAAACAAAAACAAAGGCAGAGAAATATATTCATTTTTATGGAATCTTTCCTTCCCACAGCTGTAATGGTAGAAGAGATAATCTAGCCAAATCTTGCAGCATCCCCTGCCAGGCTCAATTATAGTCGACAACAAAAAGCTTGCCTGTGTCTACATTTATCTGAACCCCAAGGTATCGTATTTGACTGTGTATGGCCCAAATGTATGGGAATGTTGCATTAAAGCCTCAGGGACAGGACCCACTAAGCCGAAGTGCTTCAGATTTGTGAAAGTTTAACTTCTAACTTGACATGGAACCATCCTCAACAGCAGCCAGCAAATGGGAGATTTAAGTTTCCGGGGAGCTTAAAAAGAAAATCGAGTCATCTGCATACAGGGCAACTTTGTGTCCCCCCGCTGTGAGACTCGTTATATGAGGATCCTAGCGAACCGCCGCCGCCAGGGGCTCCAGACAAATTGCAAACAATAGGGGTGACAATGGGCAATCTTGGCGTCTACCCCTTGTCAGTGGAAACCTGTCTGAACTAATCCCAGTTACTCTGATCTGCATGCGCCTGGGGAGAGGTATAAAGAATTGCAATTATTTCTAAGAATTTGGGTCCGAATTCCATCTTCTCCATGATTTTTTGAAGGAATTGCCAATTCACTTTATCAAATGCTTTTTCTGCATCCATGGAGATAGCACTCTGGAAATGTTTTTGCCCTGTCTGTGTTGTAATGATATTCAACAACCAGTGAATATTATCTGAGAGAGAGTGACCCGCTACAAAGCCTGCCTGGACCGGGTGGATAACCCTCCTGACAACCTGCTGGAGGCAGTCCACCAGGATCCCTGTAAATATTTTTATATCCACATTCAATAAGGAGATGGGGCGATAAGAGCTACAAAGGTCTGGGTGTTTACCCTCCTTGGGTAAAACCACAATCTGTGCGGATCCCTAGGAAATAGGGACAGCCCCCCTAGCCTGTACATGCTGCTAGCATTCCGGCAATTTTGGGGAATCAGGGTCTCAGAGAATGACTTATAAAACTCTGACGGCAAACCATCAAGTCCTGGAGACTTCCCCATTTTTAGTTGCTTGATCTTCTCTAGGACCTCCTGTGGTGAGATGACTCCCTCTCTCTCCAGGAGGGCCCTATTCTCCTCCCAGAGGTGTGGAAGCACCACCCGGCTGAAGAAAGCCTCTGTCTTCATTTCATGCTGTTCCACCTGGTCCTGGAAATACAGAGCCTTATAGTAAGAGACAAAGGCAGTCGAGATTCCCAGTGGGTCAGCAATTGTTGCGCCACTACCTTCTAGGTGTTGTACTTTGAGAACTGCCCTTAAGATTATCGGTTTCCTAAGGGTCCGAGCTAGAAGCTTACCTGCCCAGTTGCCACCCTCATAGTATCTCTGGGCCATCCTCCTTAGCTGACCCTCTGTTTAACAGGCTAGAAGAGATTCCAGTCTCTTTTTATTCCAAACCAGTATTTATCTTCAGGGTGCAGTGTTAGTTTATGCCAAAAGTTTTCTTCCCTAAGTTGGGCCTCAAGTTGTTTTTGGAGCTGGGTGTGCCGTCTTTTGTTTATGGGCACTGAAGTTAATAATGGACCCCCAAAGGAAAGCTTTCATAGCATCCCATCTAGAGGAGGGAGACACTTCTGCCTGTGTGTTATGCTGCCAGAATTCCTCGGCCCTAGCTTTCACCTCTTGACAAAATTCTTTATCATTGGCCCGCATTCATTCGCCAGGTGGAGTTACATAGGGAGGGAGAGAACAGCAGGTGTATGAACACAGGGGAGTGGTCTGACCATGTCATGGGTAGTATACGACAATCTTTTACCATGTTACCCCTCGCCTCAGGGTCAAATATCATGTCTAGTCTAGAGAAACTATTATGTCTATGGGAGTAAACAGTATAATTATGTGAAGGGTGGGAATCCCTCCAAACGTCCATTAGACCCGCTTCCTCATCAGTTGTTTAAGAAAACTAGCAGGCCTACCACCTCCCACAGGAGAGAGCACTCTGCCTATCCCTGTGCGGAGACAGCACCATATTGAAGTATCCCCCAATTATATATGGTCGCACTGCAAGATGAGCAACGTGTTCAGTGTGCCATCCTGGTGAAACATTTCAATAAATAATTAAAAAAATAAAATATATGAGGCATCCAGTTCCTGGAAAGTTTGCAGGATTACCTTATTATTTATTTATTTTTTTAAATCATATTTTATTCGCCCCTGCCTCTCCAGGCTCTACCTCAACAGGAGCAACTGTGGAGTCTGCCCCTTCTTTGCCACCTACCTGGACCTTTCCTGTTCACCCCATGGAGCTGCGGTTCCCCCCCCCGGGCAGGGACGAAGTGGGGCTGTTACACCCAGACAACTCAGGTTTCATCAGGAACTGGAAGGCCAGACAGGCGTGAGCAATGATGGGTCTGCTACGGTGCTCCGTCATCCCGGAGCCTGGAGAGCATTTTCCCTCTGTTCTTGGGGGAGTGGCTCATACCCTAACATCATGGCGTCACTGCTGATATCAGAACTCCCCATCCCTTGCTGTAAGCTCTGCGCTTGCTGTGCCTCCGATTTCCGCCAGGCGCCAGTCAAGCGCCTAGCACAAACCCCCCCTTCCTCCCCAAGAGATAAGAGCTGTCCTCTGGATGCTCAATCCTCTCCCTCCCTGTCGACCCCCGACAGCCCAGGCCGGTTCGAACCTGGAGTCGCCTAGAGTGGCAGGAAGTGTGGCGTCCAGCACCTCAACCCTCAGCACCACCGGGCCGGCAGGATTACCTTCTTAAGGCAGGACGGCTTTCTTTTTCTTCATTAGGGGTATACATACTAAGCAGGATACATTTAGTGTAAAATTAAAAAAATAAATAAATAAACATTGCTTGTAGTCGAACATAGCGGCCACGTGGGTCAAGGTCCACCTGTATAACTTTAAAAGGTATGCCCCTTCTTTTCAGGATGGCAGTTCCTCTCCTGTTTGGGTGTTCCAGCCAATGGGCTGCATAAACTTCCCCCAACCAGGACCTTTTTAATTTCATGTGCTCACTCCTCAAAAGGCGAGTCTCCTGCAAGTATGCCACCAAGGTGCCCAGCCTTCCAACCTCCTCTGGCCCTCTTCACTAGGCCATTAAGACCTTTAATATATATGTTATGACTGACATTTCTGTCATGTTGGAAGAGTGATATTCAGTGCAATAGGCTTTCAAACAACATTAAGTCTTGCTGTATTCTGACTATTGCAGTTAGCCCCAGCACTCAAACTGCCCCGGAGAGTAGAGGGTTAATTTTCTGTGCAGTGCATAGAACGCTGAGCTCGAGTTCAGTTTAAACTCCTGTCTGCTGCACTTTGAAGCGTAACTGTCAGATTCTTTACTTCGCCTAACTGAACGGCCGCTCCAGAGATTTCTCCTTTGCTCACGGTTTGTAAGTCAGTTAAAGTCCTCGGTTTTACTGATTATTTTTTGCAAGTTTCAGTTCAGATCTCTGTCTGTGGTACAGTAAGTACTAGGTAGTGAACTACACATAGTAAACCTGTGGAAATTGTAAAAATTGATTTTTCGACTGGTTCGGCTTAACCGGCCGTTTAGTGATTTATATATTCTGTCTTTGTTTTTAAACTTAGAGTGTGCTAACTGGTCCATATCGGCAAAAAAAAAAAAAAAAAAAAAAAGTATTTTCTTGTGATTTTTCCAATACCGTGACAAGGTTAAAACCGATAAGGGTGTCTTGCCTGGATGTTTGCCATAAAAAGGGTAAGTTTGCGGTTAGGATGGCTACGTCCGAGAAACCCAAAAGAAAAACCGGGCCGACTGGGGTTCAACACTGCAGTGCGTGTGGGGAGGTCTTTACTAAGGCTGATCCCCACACCACCTGTGTTTATTGTCTGGAGTTTGACCACCTCGATTCAGACTGCCAAATCTGTAAAATTTCCCTAAGTCTACCCTGGAAAAAAGATTAGGTAGGCTCAGAGATAAGGAGGCCATGAAGTCCACTGACCCGGATCGCCAGCCTGGTTCACTTACGACCAAGCCTGAGGGAGTGCCCTCTGACCAGGGCAATACTTCGGGCAAGAGAAGAGCCGATCCTCAGGGATCAGGTCCTACAAAAAGAAAAAGAAAATCGGCTAGTTTGGATCCAGATACCTATTTTCCAACCGCCGAAGAGATTGCCAATGCGATAAGGATTGTAGAACTGCTTTGTCCGGTTCCATCCGATCCGGTGCCTTCTGGCAGGTGCTCAGTTCGGTCGGTTCCTCCAGTTCAAGATTATGCCCCTGAAGATTTCTATAAACCGGATTTGGAGGGGGACGATGATGATGATGATGATGATGATGATGACGATGACGATGATGACGACAGTGTGGGAGGTCTGGGTGAGCCCACTGAACCGGACATCTCCTCAGACAGGCCTTCTGGTGTTTCCCCTCCTAGGTTTTCTGAGTCCCCTTCCCACTGCATGTTCTACAGGAAAGTGGCAGAAACCCTCCAGCTCCCTGTGGAAGAAGCTGTAGAGGAACAAGAGGAACCTGATTATGTGGAGATGATTGACATCCTAGAGTCCACGAGACTGTCTATTCCCCTCCATATGTCTTTTGGGAAACAGACAAAAGATTTTAAAAACTCCAAATTCTGTACCTCCTGTCGACAGAAGGATGAACAAAAGGTACACCTTATCAGGTTCTGGTACAGAGTACTTGCATCAACAGTGCAGCCATGTTGGGGTTGTGCAGGCTGCAGCCTGTGATAAGGTTAATATACCCTTGGCTTCACATCCCCCAAATAAAAATTCTAGGAAGCTGGATGCCATGGCAAAGAAACAGTACATGGCATCTGCCTTGGGACTTAGGCAGGCTAATTATGTGGCCTATACAGCCAGGTACCAGAAGTCCAGGTGAGACACTGTACTGGCTAGGCAGGCCTCCCCCCAGCTAGCCTCAGAGCTGGAGGGGGTGGCTGCTGATGGGATTGAGGCATCTAAGGAACAGTTCCATGATGCTGTGGACTCCAACGATGTGTTCTCTAGAGTCATGGCTACATCCGTGGCTCTTCAGAGAATGGCTTGGCTCAGATGTACTAGTCTCTCACAGGACACTGAGGCTAAGGCCATGGATTTCCCTGTGGTGGGTAATTCTCTGTTTGGGGAGCAGACAGAGAATTACATGAAAAAGATGGATGAGTATGGGACCACCTATAGGAGTGCACAGGCCAAGGAAAGGCAGGCTAACTCCTCAAAGGCAGCAGGCTAGGGGCAGGGGCAGGCCTTTTCATAGGCCTTTCTACCAAGCACAGGCCTCTTCTCCCTTTCCTCAGACGGGGTTCTTCAGAGGGAGAGGCAGAAGGGGGATGAGCAGGGCTGCATCCATCTCTCAAACTAGGGCTCCTGCCAAGCAGACACCCCGATGCGTCAGCCCAGGTCGACTACCCCATTCCTGTAGGAGGCAAGCTGGCTTACTTCGTCCAGGACTGGATGTCTGTTACTTCAGACAGGTGGGTCCTGGAGATGGTAAGCCAGAGGCTGGTTCTCAGCTTCAAGAAATTTCCAAAGCTGAGGGCCAGATCTTTTCCACCTGCAATCATCTCCGAAACCATTGCCCTAGAGGCAGAGGTGTCATCTCTACTGGCTGTAAAGGCTGTAGAGAGAGTTCCTACATTGCACAGGTGCAAAGGTCTGTACTCCAGGTACTTCCTTACCCCAAAAAAGACAGGGGAGTGGCGACCCATCCTAGACTTAAGATACCTGAACAAACATCTTTTAAAACCAAAATTCAAAATGGTGACGCTGGGAATAGTCCTTCCCTCTCTAAGGCCAGGGGACTGACTATGCTCCCTGGACTTAAAAGATGCCTACTTTCACATTCCCATCAGGTGCTCCCACAGAAAGTACCTCAGGTTCGAATTGCCTTCAGGCCATTATCAGTTCAAAGTTATGCCCTTCAGCCCGACATCAGCTCCAAGGGTATTCACAAAATGCCTAGTAGTAGTAGTGGCCTTTTTAAGAAGGAAAATATTTCCATACCTGGACGACTGGCTCATTGTGGGTCAGTCCCCAGACCAAGTCAAGTCAGACCTTCAAGTGACTCCGCAAGTGCTCACTTCCCTAGGATTCCTTCTCAATCTTCCTAAGTCAGTTCTCGAGCCTGTACAGCTCCTCACCTTCATAGGGGCAGAGTTGGATACAGTCAAAGCAAGAGCTTTTCTTCCCCTGGAAAGGGCAAGGGCTATTGTAGAGCTGGCTTCTTCATTCCACCTTCTGGTCTCTCGGCCTGCAAGGCACTTCCTTCACCTTCTGGGCCACATGGCAGCTTCTACAGCAGTGGTACAAGGGGCCAGATTTCAGGTGAGGGACATTCAGTTTCACCCGAGGGCCTTTTGGTCTCAGAAGAAAGATATTCCAAACTAGTTCCAGTGACCCAGACTCTGATCCAGGCTCTCAAATGGTGGCAGGATCAGGGCAACCTCAGGCAGGGAATCCCATTCGTCACTCAGTCTCACTCTGTGGTCCTAACCACGGATGCTTCTCTGTTGGGGTGGGAGGCCCATCTGGGGGCTCTCACAGCCCAGAGACTATGGTCCCCTCAGGAATCCTTTCTTCATATCAATCTCTTGGAACTCAGGGTGGTCTTTCTGGTCCTGCAAGCTTTCTCTCAGTCAGTGCAGAATAAGGTGGTTCAGGTCAGGACAGACAACACCACCACCACCATGTGGTACATCAACAAGCAGGGAGGCACTCGGTCTACAGCCTTGTGCACGGAAGCCATGAAATTGTGGTCCCTAGCTTATTCTCTGCAGACCTCTCCGATAGCAGTCCACCTTCCAGGGAATGACAATGTGCTAGCAGATGCATCGAGCAGGATCTCCCAGGGCCATCACGAATGGTCCCTAGACCCTCTGGGATTGAAAGTGATTTTTTCAAGGTGGGACACTCCAGAGATAGATCTCTTTGCAGCCCCAGATGATCACCAACTTCCTCTGTTTTGTTGCAGACCCCCAGTATTGGGCTCAGTCCCTCTGGATGCTCTGATTTTGAACTGGGAAGGGAAATTTATATATGCCTTCTCTCCCTTTCCTCTACTGTTCAAGGTTCTGGTAAAGGTAAGGCCACAACCTTGCAAAGTGATTCTGATTGCTCCAGACCAACAGTTCTCAAACTTTGTCATAGCGAGCCTCCCCTAAGCCATGGAAAGGATCTTGAGCCTCCCGCAAAATACTGAAATATTTTTGGGCCTCCCCATAGAAAAATAGCCTACTTTTCACAGGTACATCAGGAATAAATTGAAACCTCTTTGCATAGCTGGCTCTCATGTTAAGCTTAATGTAACCCCCCCTCCCAACAGGACAACCTACTTGCTCCAATATTTTGACTCTCGAAACATTGTTATCCCTTACTGCCATACCTTCATGTATCAGATTGCTTTCCATTTCCCTCTAATTGGAATAACCTTCTGATGACCTCTGCCTCCCTCTTAAGCAACTTCTCAGGATCATTTTGCTCCCTCCTGCTCTTATTCCTAGTACCTGTATGGTTAACTCTTGTATTTGGACAGTTCTGCTGCCAGTCTACTTGATCAATTGTTCCTTACATTGTTAGTTTATTGTTAATTTGTTTGTACTTTTATTCATTTTGCATTGCTTGAGTGTTTTGCAGTTACATTCTGAACTGTATTCTCTCACTACCCTTCCCTGGGTACACCTGATATAAGCCATGGCTCAGTGTACAGTACCTTCCCTGGTCACAGACTTGTGAATAAATACATACATATATTCACCTACTATTATCCTCTTTCAGTTTACCTTATCCCTTCACACAAAATCTATAAAGTTCAAAAGTGATATATAATACTTTTTCAAGACTTGCTTGAGCCTCCCCTGGAACAGGTTGGGGCCTCCCCAAGGAGGCTGGCCTCACCATTTGAGAACCCCTGCTCCAGACTAAGCCAGACAGCCTTGGTACCCCTTGTTGCTGTCCCTAGCAGTCCATCTTCCCCTGTCTCTTCCCAGGAATTACAACCTGTTAACCTCTCTCAGGGGAGGATTTGGTACCCCAATCTTCGGTCTCTCAAGCTCAAGGCATGGCTCTTGAAGAGTTAGAGTATGCAGATTTGCATCTGTCCCAAGGGGTTCTGAATATTCTCAAAGCCTCTCAAAAGCCTGCCACAGAAACTTACAACTCCAAATGGAAAAAGATTCAGCATTTGGTGTTCCAAGTAGCATATATCCCCAGACACTGCTGAATTGTCTACAGTTCTGGATTATATGGTTCATCTTAATGGCCTAGGCCTCAGACCAGCTACTATTAAAGTACAATTGTCAGCCGTTTCTGCTTTTCTGTCAGCGGGAAAGCCTTCCTCACTGTCATCTCACCCTGTATTCTGTAAATTTTTCAAGGGATTGCTTCATACCAATCCCCCCTTTAGGGATCCTACCCCTGCTTGGGATCTTAATGTTTGCATTGCTCAGCTTATGAGACACCCTTTTGAGCCTTTGTCTTCAGCAAAGCTTAGTTACTTGACTTGGAAAACTGTGTTCCTGGTAGCGGTTACCTCTGCCAAGCATATCAGTGAATTGCAAGCTCGGTCAGTGGAGCCTGATTTTATCTCATTCCATAGAGATAAGGGTGGTCCTTAGAACTAATAGGAGGCTTTTACCTAAAGTGGTTTCAGATTTTCATCTGAACCAATCTATGCCTCTCCCTGTGTTCTTCACTGATCATTCTTCTTCAGGAGAAAGAAGTTTACACAGTTTGGATGTTAAGGCCCTTAGTTACTACATTGAGTGCACTAAGGCATTTAGGTTTGACTGTCCTCAGTAGTGTCTCGCTTATGGTGAAGTGGGAAAGGGCAAACCTGCTACTAAGAGAACTATTGCCAGGTGGATTGTCTCTTGTATTCAATTCTGCTCTAAAAGCTAGGCAAAATACCTCCCTCTGGCCTGAGCGCTCATTCGACTAGAGGTACAGCTGCTTCCCTGGCTGCAGCCAGGAATATTCCTTTGCTAGAGATATGTAAAGCAGCCACCTGGAAAACAGTCCATACATTTAACAAGCATTACTCCCTGGACATCCAGGCTAAGAGTGATGTTCGGTTTGATACAGCAGTACTGCAGAGCCTATTCCCAAGCTAGGTTTGGTTCCCTCCTCCATGGAGGTACTGCTTGGTAGTCTGCAATAGTCAGAATACAGCAAGACTTCATGTTTGAAGAAAAAAAAAATGATTCACCTTAGTAATTATGTTTCTTCTAATGGAGTCTTGCTGTATTCTGACCTCCCTCCCTACCTTCCCTCTCAGAACATGTTTTTGGGAAGTGGGCTGGCAGGTGCAGTGTTGCACCCCACGAGTGCATTTGGGTACTCCCTCCTTTTAGAGAGGGGAGTGGGTTATATTATTAATTTAACAGTCTTAAGTTGTTCACTACTTGGTTTTTGATTTTGGATTTCTTGACTTGAGTCTTTTAGGGATCCAAAATATTTGGTTGCCATTTGGCTAGTAAAAATTTTACAATTTCCACACAGTAGTTAGTATTAGCTCGTAAGAATCTGACAGTTGCGCTTCAAAGTGCAGCAGACAGAGGTTTGAACCGAGCTCAAGCTCAACGTTCTATACTTTGCATAGAAAATTAACCTACTACTCTCCGGGACAGTTTGAGTGCTGGGGCTAACTGCAATAATCAGAATACAGCAAGACTCCATTAGAAAAAACATAATTACTAAGGTGAGTTATTTTTTTCATTTCAAACCCCCTCCCCTCCTCTGCCTGATAAAAATCATAACCACCCTTCGAAAAGTGCACAAATTCAATTTCAAGCATGAACAGCAAAACTGGAACACGAAAAGGGTAACATATCTAAGGATAAGAACATCCTGTAAATTGCCGAACTCCAAAACAAGGCTTTTTAAGGTGCAAATATAACACATTATAAAAATATACATCATGACCAAGGCCACCGTTTTTCAGTTTTTCCGGAAAATCCGTTAAAATTCCGGAAGTAGGGCTGCCTGAAAAACTGTAAAAATGAAGATTTCATGGAATCAAGCATTTTCTATCAGATCAGTAAATCTGTAAAAGTGTGTTTTTCTTTTAATTCCTTCCTGTACTGTTTTCAGTTTGCTTTATTTAATGCTATGTATATTAAGCCTCCTTTAATTCTGATTATTTATGCACGTACTAAAAGAACGATAGCAGAATCCTGGTAAAATACGGAAATTAAAGTAACAATCACCAGTGAAATTCCGGAATCTTAAGTCTTGAAAACGGAATTTAATTGTTTTAATCACCGTAAATCAGTGGCCTTGATCATGACATCATCCACTCATAAGTGCTATAAGTAGATGATGTCATGCTGCATTTTTATCAGGTGTTATCATTAGCACCTTGAATAAAAAACATTTGTTTTGTATGTAACTATTTGTTAGACTTCTTTTTGTGCAGTCTGCATGTGCCAAGATCCTTGCCCAGTCCAGCTTCCTAGGGGCCCCTCTTTTTACCCTGCATCCCTGGTGTTCCACTGGCAGATCCTGCTCTGCTACCTGTCAAAAGCATCAAACGTTTTCTCCACAAGAAAAGAGAATGTCGCAGGGCAGCTCAGAGGTAATGGGGGGCAGCTCAGAGGTTAAGGGGGGCGGCTCAGAGGTAATTTAAGGGAAGTATTTTTACAGAGAGGGTTGTGGATGCATGGAATGGCCTTCCGGAGGAGGTTGTGGAGTCAAAATCAGTGGGGGAATTCAAGCATGCATGGGATAGTCATAAGGCAATTCTGGGGGGTTGGGGTAGGAAGAAGTAGGCTGCTGGTTAACTAGGATCTGCAGCTTATCCAGTAGGTAAGGAAATGGGCAGACTGGGTGGGCCAAGCGGTCCTTATCTGCCGTCAAATTCTATGTATGTTTCTATGTATGTCGCAGCTACAACCCACTCCTACAATCAACCAGCCTGGAAGACTTCTACTGAATCGTTTTAGTAGCGGTATACAAAAAAAAAAAAAAGGAGTTGTACAGCTGTTTTCAAGATGGAATAATAAATCTTGGCAAATGGTATTCTGTGTGGAATACCACTTTTTAAAATCAATTTCTAGCCCAACGTATATTGCTGAACTCTTCTGAGCTAGAGAATGTGCAGTGCCCTGTTATTGTTAGCTCTTGGCTAGAAACATAGCAACGGTAGAATCAGTTCCTGCTTGTAATAAAGAGTCACAGTTAGCTTTGGTAAGCATTCTAGATATGGAGGAGTACTAGCGAGTCCCCCATATTCCCGTACTCTCCCTAGCTGACATAATGGCCATTCAGAGGGTTATCTTCCTGGTGAGGAGGCGATGGGAAGTGGCTACAAGGTGATAGAGGGGGAAAAAAAAAAGTGTCTGGGGGACTTTAATGCCAAGTTCCAATTGTCTTGCAGAACTAACAACTTTACTGGTGGGCACTGTGAGGAACTAGCTCTACTGAATCTTGTATATGTGGATGATATTTGAATGCGTCTTCCAAGCATTCCAAGATGAGGGCTCCTAAGGACAACACGTTTACTGTGAAAAATCACCTGTTGTAGCAGTTTGTCAAATCCTTCCTCTAGGATTTGAAAAGCAGTGGCACTGACACGGTTCGAATGCTTCTACTCAGACCACAGTGCCAGAAAAAGAACCTTTCTCCAGAATCTATAAATAATACACCCTTGAAGTTAACTGACACCCTAAAGGCAGTATGCTGTCTTATACATCCTGTGAACATCTTGTAGCTCCCCAGGACCTCCTATCCAAATTCCAGGCTGACAGAGACAGACTGTAACAATTCAGGGGCACTACTGGCCAAAGAGTAGCCGATCCCAGCTGAAGTGACAATCTGATGGGTTTTTCTACGTCTGTGTGAATTAAGAGAGGAACCACAGCCAGTGTGTGCAATCCTGGGAAAACAGCTGCCATGCTCTGTGTGCTAGCTTGTATAGAAGATAACTTGTGGCTTTGCTGTGTATTATGTGACACAGAACTATCTGTAGAATGGGGATCAGTGGGACGGGTACTGTAGTCTTAACTGCCACCAAAAAAGGGAAAATGGCATACCAGGCTAGCACATGATCGTGTCTGGCCAGGGAGCAACAGTGTGGCATTTTGACAGTACTCCTGTTAGTGGACAGATTCATCTGGGGACACCCCCCCAAGGTGGATGACTCTGGTACTGAAGGCAGTGGTGTTGAACTCAGTCTCCAGGTAGAATGGCCTTACGACAGTGAATCTGCTGTTGAGTTGTCCTGTACTGGGATGTATGCTCCAAACAGTCTGGCTAGGTAATTTTCTGCTAGGCTAAGGGGCTGTAGACTTCCTATGAGCCATCAGCGGCTCTTGATGGCTTCCTGACTGTCAGTGCATTCCATCATGGGTCTGTTGGCCATTTGGTCCAGATGTGCTCCCTCAGCCTCTGAGGAGGCTGTATTTGTCCAATTTCGCACTTATTCCTAAGTGCCTCTTGGCTGGTCCACCAGGTCAGACTGATCTACATCTGTCTTGACACTGGAACTTGTCGATGTGTGCTGTCATTGAGAACAGACCATCGTCATGTCAAGTTTTAAAATACTCAAAGGAGCAGATGGAGACCAACAAGGCAGAACCTTGAAGTAGATGTGTCGACCCTGCACTCTGAACCTCAGACACACACTGTGCCCCTCGCAAAGGGATACAGAGAGACAAACATCCTGCAGGCCTACGGATGCCCAGGATTCCCCGGCTTTCCTTCTCGGATGATGGACGAAGAATGTCTGCATTTTGATGATCTGTCCTGGACAAACTGATTCAGGGTGTTTAAATCCAGCCCAGGTCTGAATCCCCCATGCGATGAGAGGTCATTTCCCTATCGTGGAGGAACCTCCGTGTGGGATGCTTTGCACCTGAAGAAGAGCTGGTATTCAGACGTCAAGCTAGCTGAATTATGCTGTCTGTGGCAACTCCTGACCTATCTGTCGTGCAAGAAAAATTGGGTCACCCATCAGTTGGTATAAAATTGTGGTTTGGGTGCGGTCTACCCAGTATGATCAGTCCCCTAACTTGGACTGGTCCTGTTCTTGTACAGAGATAAACTCCTGGTCTCTTGTCAGCTGCCCACCAAGGCTGTGTGGGCCTGAATTCCAAAACAAATGCCTGCAATTTCCCAGGATGAGATGTCACTTGGTCAAGGAGTATGCTTTGCCAAGTGCTTTTGAAGGAGGATATGGCTCTTCTGAAACAGTTTTCTGCAGCAAGGTGATCTGTCCCTGTGTGTTCATCCTTCTGCATGGTACCATATCATTCTCTGGCAGGGTGACCACATTATGGTAGACTGCAGTGTGGACAAATCTTGAGAAAGAGATATTTAACCACATGATAAACTGCAGGACCTACATGCAAAGCACAAACATTTACTTGTGAAAGCAAGCAAAGATGTAGGGCAGGAGACAAAATGACATGTCCCAAAGATTCTGTACAGGCAGTCACCTCACTCTCTAGTCCCCCAGCACAGTCAACGAGGCACTGGTAGGTGCCATGGCATCCTTCTCCTAAAAGCTGTTAATGTGATTGTGATGAGAGTACTTTAGTGTTCAGACAATTGCCTGGACCCAGTGAGGATGAGGTGTAATTCACTTGGAGGCGAGCTGGAGGCGCACTGAGGGAACAGAGTGGTTCTGTACTTTAATATAAGATATTCCAGATTCAAGAAAGAAAATAAGTCACACGGGTCTTTCTGTATCAAGTGCAGCTAAACTGCCGTGGTCACTGGCTACTCTAGCTGTTCCTTACCATGGCTATCCTTAACCCTACTCTTTGCAAGGCGGCACAAAGTCTTCCACCCCTGACTGGGAAGAACCACTGAAACAGAAGTTAGATGTATAGCACCAGCACCTCCGCCCAGCATCTTCTCACCCTTAGAACAGTGTGTGCTGCTGGGGCTGGAGGAACCCCTAGTGCATTTTTTGTCCAGAGCCAGTCTCTCTCCTGATCCTTGAGGACGAGATGGATGCATTTGCCTAGGAAGGTTAAACCATCGGTCAAGGCAGGTTTCAACAGACTGTAGCTACAACTGACAAAACAAATATATCTTACCTGCTGGTGCTGGGGGAATTGTTTCCCTGCCCACCGCAAGGAGCTGTGTTACAACACAATGGAAGAAAACTGTGTACAATGACCAAAAAACTGAATTTGTGATCTGGCAACCTTAGTTACCCAGAGAATGGCATCCCACATTCCCCTTAAGGAGAGAGAGCAGTGGGTAGACAGCAGTATCACTGCTATGCTCTTTCATGCTCAAGTTCCTGAACACAAAGCACTGCTGCTGTTGCATCTGGTGGTTCAGTCCTCAAAGAAGAAGAAAGGTGGAAGGCACCCTCAGTCATTCAGGACTGCATCTGAGTTCTCACAATATGCCCTGCTGTAAGGCATCAGTCCTCATACATTCCTTGCATATCCCCAGATTCTACGGCTTGGTGTACACAGTCAAGGAATTTTAAGGAGCATCATCGATCGGACTCGAACCCAGGTCTCTGGGTCCTCAGCCTGGACCCTTAACAGCTATTCCAGGTTACCACTTTCTCCGGATGGTACTGTAATCTGGACATGCTGCACCATGCCCCCCACACTCTGTCTTACCAGGTGCTGTGAGGCTGAATGTTTAGGAGCTGTCTTGGCTGAAGGTGGGATGGGGATGGGAGACAGCCCTGAGGGGAGAACTACTTAGCCCTATTGCTAAGTGACATTTTCTGGGGCTGTTCTAGTGGGCTGTCTTTCCACGGTTTAAAGATGGCTTGCAGAATGGCCCTGGATGGCTAAATGCCAATGTGTTCTCAAAAGTTTGAGACATAGCAGCCAAAGTTATGCGCGCGCGCGCACCGATATTCAAAGCCCCCTGTACCTGACAGATTCCACAATACCCCTGATAACCTTAAAGAAGTGTCCAGCTACTCACGACTGTGCCCTAAAACCAGTCTTGTCTGCCAATGTTCTCTGCATGTTTTCACACTAACTGAAGTGGCTGCTCCCAAGTGGCTGCACACAATCGCGCTTGCAAAGTTGAAAAGGCAGGAATCCCCATGGTGGCTCTTGCCACTCTTCCGTGGTGATACAACTCCGCTCTATACAGAAAAATGAGGGAAACCACCTACTGCCACTCTCAGGGCCTTGCAACCCCCATAGGTCCCTGTCATGTACCAGAATTTGGTGTGCTGATGACGCCTGAAGCTGCAAAAAGGCAGTAATCCCCTGCACCTACTTTTGGGGTCTTGCATTCCCAGATATGTAAGTGAACCTGATTTCAGAGTCGCAAAACAGTGGACATCACACATGGCCACTGTTCCCTGGTGAAGCAGCTCCACTGGGGCCAGAAGATGGCAAAAAATAATCCGCTGCCACTTGGGGGGGGTCTTGCACTCCCCCAAGGATCCCCATTACTTACAAATTCACCTTAATCTGAGCATCCTTGGGAACCACCGAGTTCAAGGTGGTACTGTATGGAGGCTACCACTGCTCAACCAGTCTCTGGCAGTCAATCTTCTCTTTAGTCTTCTGCCTCCCAATGTTCTGTAGTCTGGCCTGAAGACATGCCTCAGTATGTGATCTGCCGTCCCTTCTCTCCTCTGGCTGAGCAAAGGGAGGTGGGGGTTATCAGACTAGCAATGAGGCCATGTATGGTCACCAGCCACCCGTCCTCGCTGGCCACTGACTGACAGTGCAGAGTAGGCCTGACACAGGAGTGCTCCGTAACACTTAAGCAAACTCTGTCAATATAGCTGAGGGTGTTTGATGAGAGGTGAACAACTTCACCACAATAAGAAATGACTGGAATGGAACAAATGAAAAAAATAAATCTAGGCCTGTACTGCTGTCACAGAATGACGGCCCATGTCTGAAGCTGCCTGGTCCTGTGGAGGTAGACTGACGTGCCACAATCCATAGTGGGACAGATCTGTGCTACTGTGTCCTCTAGGGAAGCCTAAGAGGAGAGATCCCTGTGGCATGACAGCCCTGCAACCAGCTACAGGAGAGACAAAATTCAGGTTTTCATTCCACTTCTTCATTTACCCAAAAAAAATGAATGTAGGGTGCGGAGAGTCCTTCCCACGAGACCCCAACCAGACACCATAATGCCGCAACAGTACAATAACAGTGATAATTTTTAACACTTACCATACAATCAATATTTTCGTATCTTTGACATCCCTCTGGGGAGACAGGAGTAGTGTCCTGATATCTGCTGTCCCTGCACAGTATCTGCAGGAAACCTGAGAAGACAGGGACAGTTCCAATCAGAAATTCTCACCTATTCCAATATAGCCTGGTGCGCCACAGACAGAGATAATATTTGTCAGGGATCCTCAACTGTCCCACTAGAGCATGGTGTAGGAAACCTGGAATCAATCAGGGATCCTAACCTGTTCTGTAGAAGGTAGAAGCAGGATCCGTGAGGAAATGGGGGTAGTGTCTGTCAGGATGCCTCAACTGTCCCACCGGAGCAGAGTGTAGGAATCCTGGGGGACTAGGACAGTGATGGTTTAAGATCCCTCACCTGTTCCTTTTCTTATGGTTGTAGGAAACCTAAGGAGAATGTCTGTCTAGGCTCATTACCTGTTGCAATGCAGCAGAATACTGGAAAAAGTCAAGGAGAACGAAACAGTGTCTTTCTGGGATCCTCAGCTGCACCACCAAATATGTTACAATAATTCCAAACGATCATACATCACAGTATTTCCCCAATGATGACACAGATCACTAAAACAAAACAAAAAAAATCATCACTTATAATGCTGCACATGAACTCATCCTGACTTTCTCATCTCCAGTGCTCCAACAGTGTACTCCTCCAGGTCAACCAAGACTCTTGATTCATTACTTCTCCCACATTAAATTTTTATTCTGTTATGTAAAACTAAAAAATACCACAAACTACATGATGAGCAACATCTGATGGGTTTTTTTTTCTCCCTACACTTTGCAAAACTCCAAACTTTATATCATGGCATCCCTAGAGCTGAGAGCTTATAACCTGAGGAGAGGAGTACAGTGATGGTTAGGAATTCTCACTTGTCTGCCTGGAGCTCGGTTTTGAAACTGTGGGTGACAGGACAGTCAGTAAAGGATTTTCACTTTTCCCACTGCAGCTGATTTCAGAGTTGGTGCAAGTTTGGTCACTAGTAGCTCTAGTGTGGTTGAGTGATGCGCAGTTGAGTGTGCAGGTTTAGTTGTTGAGGGAGGGGGTGCTAATACGTGGATCTATTTGGTACTACACTATCATCATCATTATTTATTTATTTATTGAATTTTGTTGACCCAGTAGGCCCACTGAGACTACAAGTCCCTTTTCAGGGGCAACCGGGGGATACAGATGTTAACCAACGCAATTGAACTTAACTTAATTAAGCTGTTGGTGGTATTTTTAGTGAATGGGGAAATTGCCAGGGCACCAGGAAATTCTCTACTGGACTGGGGGAAGAGACACACTGACGATGGCAGAGTCATTCTCTGTCTGAGCTCTGATGGAGGAGGACGTGGGGATGGTTGGGGAGAAGATAGCTCTCCCACAACAAGGAGGAGATACGGAGACCTTTTATGATGCAGTGGCGCTTTCTGAACAAGATATGAACCAGGCTGAGGGAGTGGAGATCTGGCAGGAGGAGAACTTACTGGCTCTAAAATCGGCTTCAGGAGATCGGCACCAGTCTATTTTTTTTTTTTTTGCATAATGTGTTTATATCCCCCCTCCTGCGCTTCACTGTCCCCCACTCCTTCAGGCTCTACAAGTTCCCTTCATCCCCACTGACCTTGGCCAGCCCTCCTCTAGTCCGCAGATCGCAGCCGACCCCCGGGATATCCCGGTGTATCCCCATCACCGGGCAGGTCCCCCTTCTCAGAGGGGGAAGGGCACCGGGGGGAGGGAAGGACCCCAGCACACACTTCCATTAGGGCCCGGGGATGCTGCTGAGGAACAGGAGGCTCTGGCCAGGCACTGGGGGCACTCCAGGAACGGAGAGCCATCATCTTGGCAGGCAGCAAGCTGATTTTCCGCTTTTCCTGTGGGGAGTGACGTCAAGGCGTACGCCGACGTCTGCCACTGCCCCCTAGTACACCATGCCCGCCTGTATGCTGCACTCCCAGCCTCTGCCAGGAGTCAGCCTATCGCGAGATATGCAACCTGCCCACCCACCCCGGAGAAGGAGAGCTGTCCCCGGACGCTCTATCCTCCTCCCCAGCCGGTCCTCCGGCAACCCGAGCAGTTCCCCAACCGGTTGCCGCGCTGCAAGCGTGGAAACTAACTGCTGCGCCGACGGACCAGCCCCTGGCACCAGTCTTTAGAGGTACTAACTGTTATGCTAAATAAAAACTGAAGAATTGCACATGAAGAAAAAACAAGAACTGTGTAATGCGCTAGACGCAGCAAAAGCAGTAGCTGTGGTTACAGATCATCATGACAACCAGCTAGCAAATAGGAGGAGTTGCCAAAGTCCATCCCAAAATATACAGCCCACTGCAGCAACAAGAAAAGATGCATCAAAGGACATAGCGATTTTTCAAACTGATGCAGGAAAGCAAGATAATGCAACGGTATTTTCTTTCTCGGCAAAACCGTCACAAGAGCGAGTTATGAAATAAGTGTCTATTTCTACAAAGTCCTGGGCAGATTTTGAAGTAAGACTCAAGAACCTTGGTCAGTAGAATGCTCACTGAAAGTGGCACGATAGGTTTGTTCACCTACTTCGCACAAATGGACTTCGGGTTTTGCTCCTATAAGGACACCTGGGATAAGCTTAAAGAATGTTCAAACCGAGAAAAATATTAAACAAGTCCATAAAACACAGAGATAGAGACAGGTGACTGTCAGAGAGACACAATCGGATTTATTTCTTCCACAAGATTTACGAACAGACTTAAAATCCAACTTTAGACTGAGCAAATGAACACTTTTTTGGGGGGACACAACACAATGCACAAATTGGGCCTGAAGATTTCATGACCGAGACTCCAGAACAAGAGGGAGCAAGCGACTTAGAGGGAAAAACAGACAATAATTCAGGGAAAAGCCGGCCTGAGGGTGGCCAACAGTCATGGACTTATGTTTTTTTTCAGCAGAAAATTTTTCCAGCAAAAAGGCATAATGCTGTTAGTGGGTTAGAATTACTGCCAGACAGGGTTTATGTGGGGCGTGTGCTGCTTAAAGAAAGTTTGAGATTTAATGCAGTAGAGCTGTATGCTTTGATACATGTATCGGGGGAACTTCCTTTGATACAAGTTTTAAACTGCAAAGTGGTTTAGAATAATTTTGGGTGAGATACAATAAGGTTAAAAATACCCTGAAATGGGCTCATTTTGAGGCAATTCCATTGACAAAACCGGCTCAAAAAACAGTGACAATCCTGTTTCGAAATGAAGGTGTCAGCATTACTGACTTAGTTTACTGGTTAAGACAGAGGTGCACTGTCATGGGACATCCAGAGGCAATATTTGATGCTGAAAATATATTAACAGGAGGTTGGAAAGTACAGGTAACATTAAAACTTCAGAATGGGGAACACCATTTACCTAATTCTTTCTTTTTGGGTGGAGACAGGGGTGCTCTTCTATCCAGGACAAACATGTTATAAATGTGGTTCCCTAGACACAATCGGCAACGCCTGAGACAAAGTCTGATGTGCACCAGGTGGCGTTTTAGGTCCTGCAAGTAATCAATGTTCTAGTGAAATAATGTGCAATTTATGTGAGAGAACAGGTCACTCTTAAGTGAACTGCACACAGGCTGCACATAATAAATCAGGAACTGGGGATTCCGAAGAACAGAGGCTGATGGTAGCTATGGCACAGCGAGAAAATGCAAAACACATTCGAGAGGATACTTTAGGGCTTAGGGATCTGGTAAATCAAAAACCTCAAGCAGATTATTCCCCACCCCCTTATTTATAAAGAGAGAAGGAGGTGGTAGAGCAGCCAGAGTCAATTTCTTTGGTACAAGAGGTTGGGGAAATAACACACCAAGGACCAGGGCTCGAAATAACCGGCTGTCCACCTGTCCCGGACAGCTGGTTTTCATTTGGGACAGCTGTTTTTTTTAAGTTTGCCTGTCCCTTCGACAGGCAGTTTGTCCGTTTCATTTTACCTTTCATTTGTGCACTAGGACTCAGTAGAATCAATCGGCTGGCTGTCTAGCAGAGCCTGAGGAATCCTGACATCCTGCTGTCATGCGTAGCTCCGTCCTCCTGAAAAGTGCACCTCAGCCCGTCCTTTCCTCCATGGGTCTGGTGACTGCTACAACTGCGTTCGTCACCTGACCTCTCTATGTAGACCCTCAGCAGCACAAAAGTAGATGAGTGGTGGCAGGCGGGAAGAGTCTCCCAGTAATGGTAGATTATGGCAACCATGCATGCACAGACTGTCATTGCACATTGCAGTTGCTCCCGCTCCTCATTTTCAATCTATCCTTTGAATCGTTCGAACATCGTGGAGTAGGAGGAGAGTAAGTTCTTCAATGGCATTTACTGGCTGCATACTATTCACCACTACACTAAAAAAATGTTTTCTGGGCTTCTGAAGATTAAAACGGGGTAGGCAGGCAAGTCTGCATTGAGGACTCTGTGGTGTTGGATCTCTGTAAGTGGTTGGGAGAGGATGGCACAGACAAGGCACCAGTCACTTACAGTGTTGTGTTTTAATTTAAAAAGAAACATCCCTCCATTTAGTGTGCAGAAACCTATCCTAGCATATCTGAAGCCAACTGTAAAAACGGAAGAAATTAAAATATATAAAATAAGACAGTAACATAGGCAGGCTGTTGCTCTCATCAGTGCTCTTGACTGTACTAAGAGAATCAGTTAAGGCAGGCTTGCCTTAAGTGTTGTTGTGGGCTCTCTGTATGTGCAGGGGAGTGATTAATAAAAAAGAACTAATACAACAAAGCATGCACTGCCAAGGGGAGAGGAGGGGGACAGAATATATTCTGTCTGTCAGCTGCTGCAGAGAGACTTCCATAGTTTTTTGAGGCAGAAAGCCTTTGCCTAAGTAATAAGCATCAGCCAAATAAATATATACACATCTGCCCCATAGACTCTGTCTTGTGTTCTGCAAGTGGAGGGGGGACTGAAATTGAATAAAAAAAGAACTTGACCAGACCAAGACTGTCAAACACAGAGGAGATGGATTAAAGTCTCTGCATCTGTATTCTTGATCAGACAGTGTAAAGCCCTCCAGAGTTGTTTGTTGCTTGCTGGAGCTTGCAGATCAGTAGTCTTACTAGCTATATTAATATAAAAAAGCTGTACAGGATTGTTATGATCTGCTAGTGGAGGGGATTGGAAAATAACAGTTGAATTAAAGAAGGCACTCACGCTCACTGCTGCTGTCAACAGAACAGATACACACAGCCCTTTAGAGTGTTTGAGACAGCAATGAAGAAAAGTCTTATAACAATGTGGACAGGTAAAACTTTTGTCAGACAGGCAGAATTTACACTCCCTCGGACAGGCATCTCAAAAAAATTATTTCTAGCCCTGCCAAGGACGAAAAGAATGCACAATTAAATACAAGTAAACTGAATTCAGAGAAGATGGAGATGCCCCCAGTTTCTGTTAGAGAGACGGAGAAGAGAGTGACAAGGAGGAGACAAAATTGGAAGCAACCTGCATCTAAAGTCCCCAAAATTTTGGAAACAAAAACCTCAAAACAGATACCAATCACTATTTGAGAACATAGAAACACAGAGAAATGAGGCTGAGAATTATTCTGGAGATCTAAGCCATATAGAGGTATTCTCAGATTCTGACTTTGGTGAAATAGGGGATGGGAAAAGGACAGGAAAGAATAAAACAAAGAAAAAACAGAAATGATAGGGAAATATAAGAAGAATTGTAAGCCACCATGAGATTTAGGGATCATTTATTTATTTAGTTTTTGTTGACCGGGTAAGTGCACTAGACAAATTCTGCCTATTTTCAGGCATGACCCGGGGGATACAGATGAATGCCAACTGACCTTGAACCAGATTAAGCTGTTGGTGGTATTTTAGTGACTGCAGCAACAACTGAAACTCCTCACTATCAATGTTAACAGCATAAAGAATAAGATTAAGAAAGCAGCTGTTTTTTTCTCACCTCTTCTCAAATAAAGTTGATATAATATTCTTACAAGATACAAGGCTTCACACAAATTAGGAAATTTTGCACGTAACAAAGGAATGATATGCAGGAATATCCTACTGGTCCACAGGTTTGGGAGTGGGTACTGGGGTGAGGATCCTATTTACTGTATCAATACAAGTCTTGAAAATTCTAAATCTAGTACCAGGAAGAGCCTTATTACTGGATATTAAGTATAATGCAAGATATTATAGACTAATAAATATCTATGCTCCGCAGACCAAAGCTGATAGGGTAGGAGTATTCAGCAGAGTACGCCCAGATTTATTCTCTGCACAAAATATGATGTGGGGAAGTGATTTTAATTATGGGCTAACAAACAAAGACAGGGGTAATGAAACCACTGCAAAAAAAAAAAAAAAAATTTAGTGATATGTCCCTTTTAAATACTAGAATTTGAACGGCAACTTTAGTGGATGCTTATAACATGAAAACTGCAAAAGGGGATCCAACATTCCAAAGGGGGACTCGTGCTACAAGAATAGATTTTTTTCTAAATAAAAAGACATTTTTTATACACTCAACAAAAGTAGAGGTGGTGGAGTATACAGATCACAAAGAGCTTTATGTTACAATAGGACCACCAGAAAAAAACCAAGGCCCAGGACTCTGGAAATTTAACCCAACATTACTCCAATTAGAAAATATCAAGCAACAGATCTTATATTTAGTTTGTGATAAAAAAGACTTTATTAAGTTATCTGACTTCGCTTCTCTGGTGGGAAAGTCTGAAGAACAGATTCTGGCTTCTTTTCAACACTTAAAAGTACAAAAACAGAGATACTGAGAAAATACAATACCAAAAATACAGAAAACAATTACAGCATCTAATGAGTTTAGCATAGACAACTAAGCATAATTACATTAATCAAATTACTTTACTACAACAGAAAATAAAAGAATTCCACAATAAACAAGTGATATATTTGATTATACAACAGAAGTATGGTACTCAAGGGAAACTGGACATTATTTGTCCTTTTTTAAGTTGTGTAGAAAGTGAAGCAAAAACAGGTGGAGGAAATGTTGGATGCCAGGAAAATTATACAAACAGAGAAAATGGAAATTCTACGCACAGTAACAGAATATATGAGGACACAGTTTAGTGAACATTCAGAAAATATGGAAGCTTTTTCCACATTACATAGTTTAATCAATACCCCTGCCTGTCCTGTTGAAATTCTAAAGTCAATGACCAACAAAATAACCCCTGAGGAGGTAGCTAAAGTATTAACACTTCAAAAAGGGAAAGCACTAGGGAAAGATTGTATTTCGGTAGAATTATACCAGTTAATAGGCCCTGTAATAATAAAAGATGGCGGATGTATTTAACTACATGTTGAATACAGGAATCTTTTCATTAGACATGACTATAAGGGTAGTGACTTTTTTTTTTTAATACAAAAAGGGAGGAAAAAATGTCTAGACGATTGGAGACCCATATGTTTATTAAATGTGGACTTTAAAATGTTAATGAAAATATTAAATAATAGGCTGTTATCAGTAGCTACTTATGTAATCCCAATAGGTCAGTCCTGTGCAATTCCAGAAAGGTAAATCACAGATCAGCTGTTACTAATTGGAGAAATAATAGAGTCAGGGGATTTATTGGGACTACATGGCTATATCCTAATGCTTGATCAAAGAAAAGCTTTTGATTCAATAAGTCATAATTTCTTATGGTACACATTAATGCGTTATGGGATTCCAGAAAAATGTGCATTTTGGTTAAAGGCCATATACAGAACAGCGGTAGTAAAGCCATTCGTTAATGTATACTTGGGGCCAGTGGTACCGTAAAAAGAGGTGTTAAACGAGGGTGCCCATTGAGTCTCTTACTCTGTGTGTTTAGCATTGATCCTTTATTAAGCTTACTTAATGATTTACATTTCTTTACTCCACTATCAATACCAGGGCAGAGATTACCAGTAACAGCACTAGCATATGCAGACAATCTATGTCTCATTATTAAAGACAAAATATCGGCAAAAAAGGCAATTGATTTTTGTAATTCATATGGTGAGGCCTCAGGGATTAAACTAAATATAGACCAAAGTAAAGGGAAACAACTGGGAATACCCAGTGGTGAATATACACATATTACAGGAATTACCGTACTAGATGAATCCATAAAAATTTTAGGAATAGATTATGGTGGCATTAGGCAGGATTTAAATAACTGGAATAGAAAAATTCAACAAGGTAAATTATGGTGGAGAGATGGAACAAATGTTCAATGGGCAAACGTAAAAGGGTGTACTTAGTAAAAAACGATTTAATTCCATTGTTTTTGTTTATTAGTGTCCCCCCAAAAAAAAGAAAGAGAAGCAACTATCTTAAGTTTATTTTTCCAAGCAATTTGGGGCAGTAGGCTAAACCCAATAAAAATATACTTTATCTACCAGTAGAAAAAGGAAGATTAAATATGGTAAACCCCATACTAATTTTGTTTAATGATTTTCTATATATAAATATACGACCTTTATATCAACAAGAGGGAAAATGGTGGATTAATATGCTACAGCATAACTTATCAGTATGGTACCCAGGATGGGAAGTTGGTACACAAAACATTTTTAAATCTGTACCCTTTGCTCCACAGTATTTTAGAGAATCATTTGTAAAGTTACACCAGTGGAAAATTAAATATACAGATTTAATAAGCAAAAGTAAAAAACAAATCTATAAGCAGGTGTTAAGAGTCACATTTTACAGAAGTAAACATTTATTCAACTTGTCCAACAGAATATGTCCAAACTTTGTTGAAATTAAATGCAGATAGAAGAGTCCCCATAAAATGTAAAGACATACTGTGGCTATGCTGTCATGAGAAATTGAACGTGAAGGCAAACCAGAAATATAAAATGTTAAATGAAAGGAACTGTGCTAGGCCGCAATGTGTGGCTCAGTTAGAAACAATGAAACATTTTTCACCTGTACATATTACAGAGAAATTCTGGGAATATGTACCAATACAATGGGGAGTGGGTTTAATGCACTGGGTTACTTACGAAATCCTAATTTATGGTGTGTATAATAAAAGACACAAAGTATTTTAAATTAAAATTTCTCTGTTGTAAAATGATACATTCAGAATGCAAGGTGCTTGTTTACATTACAACAAAATCAAGTTTTTCATGTGGAGCTTGTAAACAATATTACTAAAGAGATTTGTGGTATCTACAATATGGAGAAAATGACACCGAATGAATTGTATATAGCCAGGATATGGAGAAACCTCCCATGGGTTACTAACTCAGATGTACCAATTACTTAAAAAGAAATGTTATTTGTGTTACTGTAGTTGGTGATAAGCTTTGTAAAAGGAACAATAATTGTACATTACTAATGGATTATTTGAGATTTTTATTAAAACAAAATTCCCCTACTCTTTTCGAGAAGTGCCATGGGGTATTTAACGTCCACCTGAACAACCACCAGAACAGGCAGAAAGAACCTCAGTTTAACATCTCATCCGAAAGACACCACCTCAGGAATGCAGCACCCCCCTCATGCTGCACTACAGTGTCAGTATTAGGATTTAATCCAAGTGCCTGGTGTGGAGATAGAACCTGCAGTCTTCTGATCTTCCAGCCTCAGAGGCGAGTGTGCAACCTAAGCCAAGCCACTGATACTGCTTATAGTAAAGATGGGTTGCCCCTATTCCTTGCTCACCAGTATAAATATTATATATTACACACACACACACACACACACACACACACACACACACACACACACACACAAACAGACTATCTGCATTCCACAACCCCCTCATTACACCACAAAGCTACTGCCAAGGACTCCAGTTTGTATAACTGCAAAAGAAGGAAACGCACACAGGGCTCTAAGTGCCAAAATACCAATTTATTAGCAAGCAGTGCAATCCATGCATACAAAAATGTAAACTGGGACAACAAAGGGTCACTGCAGCTAGTGGCACATGGAACAGTAACCAAACTCTAACGTTTCATCTCACGACAAGACTTCAACAAGGGGCAGAGATGGTTGGAATCATGGGTGCCTATATTAATATATCCAGTTGTAAGTGACAGCAACCCAAAGAATTTTCTAGAAAAAGCTTGACGTGAGGCAGCTATGACAACTATAATACAGTGACTATTACAAAATACAGAGGTGTGAATAAGTTTAAAATCTTGGTGAAAGTATCACCAACAAAACTGATAGTAACAATCATTAAAAACAAAAAGTTAAAGTTTCTTAACACAGGAGTGGGTAATTAAGGAATTCAATTTACTGGCTAACCCACATTAATTTAACTTATGAAGAGGAAAAAGAGCTTCATGGACTAATACAGTAATATGCTCTCTGTTCTACTGTATGAGGGAGAAAAGGCTGTCAAGGGGTTGCCGATAAAGGAGGGACTCTGTCTCCACCCCCCGGGGGAGCTGGAGGATTGCGGGAAAAGGCTGACTGGCAAAGGCCGACTGGCAAAGTGCAGACCAGGGGAAAACAGAATCCCCATGGGAACACAAGCAGGGGAAATGGAAGTATAGGGAAAGGGTGGAATGTAGTCCTGCTAAATGCCAGGAGCTTGGGCAATAAAATGCCTGAGCTCCAGGCAATGCTAACTGAGGGAGCAGTGGATGTGGCAGCGGTCACTGAGACTTGGGCCACTGCAGGACACGACTGGGACCTGAACCTGGAGGTTACACTATGTTCAGGAAGGACAGGGAGGGAAGGGAGGAGGGGTAGCAATGATAGTCAAAAACTGCATTGGCATAGGGGGAGTAGAAAAGGCGGAGGGAACCGTGGAGGCGATTTGGGTCACCTTGATAACAAGGGGGGGGGCAAGAGAGTAAAAATAGGAGTGGTGTATAGACCCCCTGCCCTGGCAGAGGAGCTGGAGGATAGTCTGGTGGCAGATGTTGGGAGACACTGCAGACTGGGCAGAGGAACAGTGGTGGTGTTGGGGGACTTAAACATGCCAGGGACAGACTGGGAGACTATGACATCCTCTGTGACCAGGGAACAGAGGTCGTTGGAGGTCTTTCAAGACGCGTTCCTAACTCAGCAGGTGGGGGAACAGACCAGGGAGGCGCAGGTACTGGATGTGGTCCTGGCAGACAGTGACCAGATTGGGGGCCTGGAGGTAAGGGACCCATTGGCGGGGAGTGACCATGCCACGGTCTGATTCTGCCTGGGCCTAGGAGGGATAGAAGGCTGCACAAAGACAGAAGTAACCGACTTCAGGGGGGTGGATTTTAAGGAAATGGGAAGGATCCTTAAGGAGCATTTGGATGGGATTGGGTCAGACATGGACGCTGATAGTAGGTGGGAAATCAGGAGGCGGGTGCAGGATGCTACCAGCACCTGTGCAAAAGTAAAGGCAATGCGGTAGGGCCCAAAAACCCTGCTGGTGGACCAGGGAGGTCCAGGAGGGTGGTCTGAGGAAAGAAGGCAGCCTATAAGCAATTCAAGTGCTCAAGGAGTGAAAGGGATCGAGGGGAGTACGAGCTGATGGCTAGAAGGGCCACTAGGGTGGTGAGGGCGGCTAAGGCAAGGAAGGAGCAGAACCTGGCCAGGAAAATTAGGAGAGGGAACAAGGGGTTCTTTAGATACATTGGGGAAAAACGAAGGGTGAAGGGGCAGATTAGCAGGATTAAATCAGGGGAGTGATGAGCACAAGACCTGGCGGAGCAGGCTGAGGTACTAAATGAGTACTTCCCCTCAGTTTTCACCAAGAAAAGTGGGGGTGCTGCATCATACATGGGAGGAAACAGAGATACTGGGGGGACACTTACCGATCGGTGGGTCTGGGGAGAGGGGCATCACTGGCAGGAGGGGGGGCTAAGCAGGAGAAGAGGTACCGAACTGAAATCACAGCAGAGAGAGTGAGGGAAGTCCTCAGCTCCCTTAAGACGGAGAAAGCACCGGGGCCGGATAAATAACATCCCAGAGTGCTGAAGGAACTTGTGGATGTCCTGGCGAAACCCCTGGCGGAGCTTTTCACCATCTCTCCGAGGACAGGGTGGGTGCCCCAGGACTGGAAGGTGGCGCATATAGTGGCTATCCACAAGGGGAAATCAAGGGAGGTGGCAGGGAACTACAGGCCTGTCAGCCTGACATCGATGGTGGGCAAGGTGATGGAGGGCATTGTCAAGGAGAGGCTGGGGGAGACCTGGAAAAGTCAGAGTGCCTGGATGATAGACAGCATGGATTCGTCCCGGAAATCGTGTCAGACAAACCTTGTGGAGTTATATGACTGGGTGACGAGTGCCTTGGACCTAGGTAGACCAGTGGACGTCCTGTTTCTAGACTTCAGCAAGGCATTTGACTCTGTTCCTCACATGGGCCTGTTGAATAAGCTGGGAGAAATGGGGGTGGGGAACCAGATGATCAGATGGATAGGCAATTGGCTCCAGGACTGAACCCAGAGGGTCGTGGTTGGCGGGATAGTCTCATCCCAAGGAGGGTCATTAGTGGGGTCGCACAGGGATCAGTCCTTGGGTCCCTTCTGTTCAACGCCTCGTCTCTAACATAAGGACAGGAATCAGGAGTGAGATGAGTCTCTTTATGGATGACTCAAAACTGGGGCGGTGGTGGATGGGGAGGAGGGAGAGTGGCCTACAGGGGACCTGGAGGCTCTGGAAAGATGGTCTAGAAAGTGGAAGCTGAGGGTTCAATGGAGAAATGCAAGGTACTCCACCTGGGGGCCAGAAACCCGGGCCAAGTGTACACCGGGGGATGCTACAAGTCTCGATGGCTGAGAGGGACCTGGGGTGGTGGTGGATGTCAAGATGAACAACTCAGAGACTTGTGGGAGGCAGCAGCCAAGGCCAACAGGATGCTGGGATGCATGGGGAATCACCTCCAGAAGGAGGGAGTGATACTCCTCTGTATAACTGCTTGGTGAGGCCGCACCTTGAGTACTGCATGCAGTTTTGGAGGCCACACTTAAAGAGGGACATTAAACTCCTGGAGAGGGTCCAGAGGAGGGCAACCAAATGATTTGGGGCTTGGGGACAGGACCTATGAGGAGAGGCTCAAGAGCTAAATATGTACACATTGGAAGAGAGAAGGGACCGGGGACATGATAGAAGTCTTCAGGTACATGAAGAGGGTAAATAGGGAGGAACAGTCATGGTGCTTGAAGGAAGGAGGAGGGGCCACTAGAGGGCATGGGTGGAAGCTGGAGGGAGATTCAGGGAGAAAGGAGGAGGTGCTACTTCACTGAGAGGGTGGTGGAGCCATGGAACGCGCTGCCTAGGGGGCTGGTGGAGGCAGAGACAGTGGAGGGGTTCAAGAGGGGGTGGGACAGGTACGGGGTAGGGTTCTGGAAGCAAAATCCAATGCAGCAAGAATATCCGGAACTGGGAAGGGAGAAGCCAGAGAAGGTGAGGGGGGCAGCAAGCTCAGTACCCAGGGTGGGGGCTGACCAAACGAGCAGACACGAAAGACCATTAGGCCTATTCTGCTGGCATTTTAGTATGTTAGTATGATACATATGCTGGATACAATCAGTAAGGACCCTGACAAATATGAATTGTAAGGGGACAGCATGGGGGGTGGGATGTGCCAGAGACACATCTCAACTAAGAGAAAGTTCCACAAGACAGTGATTGCCACCAAACGTTCCCAGTCACCTGTTGACTTTAAACGTGATGTTGGTATGCCTTGACCCACGGACCATGTCAGTTTAAGAGTGCAGACAGGAGCTTGCCGAGTTAAAGGAGTAGTCCACCCAGAATTTGCAAAAAAACATATGCTGTACAGAATGTTTTGATTTGTGTGTGAAGTCCTAGTGTGTCCTTCCCTCTGTCTGCTATTAGGAGTTTTTCCTAAATTAGCCTGCTAGCTTTATGATCCATGGGGATCTCCATCTGAGACAATTTTATTACTTTTCTTGTTCCTACAATGCATCCTATCTCATGTGGCAGTGATGTATCAGAGACCATAGATTCAGCTGCAAGCACTGCTTTAAAATTAGCTCACAACAGCAGAGCTGTGTAACTTTTCTTATCCAGTGTGCACATATGGCTACATGTACAGTTTAGTAGATACTTGGGAGCTGAGTAGATTTCCTGTAAGAAAACAGCTCCTAAATAGCTCTAATTCAGTATTTTTGTTTTCTATGTGTGTCAGGTCTAGCTAGCAGGAGAAAGTGTTTTGATTTAAAACTTGCTTGGCAATCTAAAGCAGCAGTGCAATGAACAGTCTTTTTAAGTGCGTCTTCTGTGCTGACCTGTTCATAATACAGTTTTCCTTCAGATTCCTGTTTTTGGCTAAACGTTAGCTCGAATATCATTTTTTTGTACTGAAGCTGTGTATTCATTTGCACAAAATAAATGTGGTCCTCCATTTTGTGTTTTTGAGCATACTGTTCCCACAGTGCACCTGGTTGTGTTTGCTCCTCACCTTGTGTGTGCACCCACGCGTGCTAGGTGGGAAAAGTTAAAGTGAATGAGACCTGCCTTCAGTTGGATGCCGATGGCAAGTCAGAAGCTTCTCCCGAGTTTCACACATGTTTTCTGAGATCATCGCTTTATTCTCATTTAAATATTAAAGCCGATGCCAGACTGGGCTATATACATCAATAGAGCAGACAAAGTGCTAATAGTGCTATGGTGCAAAAATTCATACATTTAGCAGGTACAATACAATATAAAAATCTCCCTCGACTACCAGCTGCACCGCAGCACTATTAGCACTTTGCCAAAACTGTTTACAGTATATAAGAGTGCAATATTTTAATCGGAACTTCTGAGTGCTTTTCTCAACAACAACCACACACACACACACACACACACACACACACGTACTCATGTTGCAATAACATCATTGTGGCTATTACAAACAGTGCACAGAATGTCTATTAAATCAGCTGTTCCCTGGATAAATAATGCCACGCAATGCCCACCTGTCCCCTTTCAATTCACTGATGAATTCCCATACGAACAGCATTGAATGTTTTTATTTAGCTGTGAACTGGATGCAGCTATATTACAGCACCTAGTATTTTAGCTTTCTGTTTTGTGGTTCGCTATAGTGTGCACTCAGGTGAGCAGCCTGGAGTGGATAGGAGAAAAGAGTGGCAGCTGTGTGCTCTGTATGACTGAAATCAGAGGTACAGTGCTCATTTCATTTCTGTGGGCGTTTGTCAGACTTTTAGTTGCTGAGGTAAACAATGTCTGCAGCTACCAGAACAGAGCGGCAATGAAAACAGTGCAGGTGAGGGGGCGGGAGCAGGAGAATAGAGTGGAAGAAGTAAAGTAGGAGTAAGGAAGCCTTAAGGAAAAGTGAAATGAATGGAAAGGCAGAGGCAGGATAGTAAATACTGTTGAATACAACACAACGTGGACAACAGTTACTACTATAGCTGTTACTTGACAGACTTTAGCAGCTATCCTTACTCCGTTTATAGTCAGCAACTAACGTGAACACACTCAGATACACAAAAACTACAAACCAATGCAGCATGGGTAATCAGAAGTGCATCATGGTTATCAATTCCAGTCTCTCAATAACCACAATGCACCCTGATTGCAAATGGCGATGCCGGCAAGGGTCTGCACTAGTCAGGAGGTTGCTGGTACCTGTAAATGAGAAGAAAAAAAAAAAGATGATCTGCAAAGCCAGGTTAATTTTGTTTAACAGGAACCTTCATAACATTATTACTGTGATAGAACATTTGATGGAAAAGTTTGTAGCGCTGCTCCTTTAAATAACTTACACATACATAAACTTATCTTTAATAACAAATACTTTATTAAAAAACATTTCACATTTGTAAAATAAAAAAATTGAAAATCATGTCACAGAGCAAAATAAGCACTAACTGCCAGTTCTACCCAATAGAATACTAAACACAAATACTTGAGAGCTAACTGGGTGGTGTTTTCTGTAAGAAAACAGAGTCTACTAATTATTTGGGAGGCAGTACAGCACAATGGTTTAAGGTTCTGAGCTGCAAATCTGAAGACCTGGGTTTAAATCCCACAGCCCCCACTTGCATACTGTGTGACCCTAAGCAAGTCACTTAACTTCCCTGTGCTCCCAGATCGCACCTGTAAACAAGCTTTCAGCTTAGTGTGCCATCCCTGGTTAAAAAATTGGGGGGGGCATTATAGCACTGATGATCTAGGGTGATTGCTATGCTTTTTATGGTTGTGTGTAGTTTGATGAAATTAAACGTTTTAAAATCAAAACACATATCCCTGCTAGCTAGAGCTGACACAGAAAACAAAAATACTGAATTAGAGATATTTAGTAGTTTTGTTTTTTTTTGTTTTTGTTTTTTTACACAGATAGTATCTGCTAAACTGTACATGTAGCCATTTGTGCACACTGGATAAGAAAAGTTACACAGCTCTGCTGTTGTGAACTAATTCTAGAACAGTGCTTACAGCTGAATCTATGGTCTCTGTTACATCACTGTCACGAGATAGGATGCACTGTAGGAACAAGAAAAGTAATAAACTAACTCACATGTATATCCCCAGGGGTTGTAAAACTACCATAAAGCTAGCAAGTTAATTTACTTAAAACTCCTAATAGCAGACAGCGGGAAGGACACACTAGGACTTCACACACAAATTAAAACATTCTGCACAACATATGTTTTTCGCATATTCTGGGTGTACTACTCCAGCCCAGCTCATTTACAGCTTTACAAGTTAAATTAAAGCACCTTGTAGTCAATGCACCACCTTACAGGCAGTCAGACAGGAGCCCAGAGTGAGGGACAGATATGTTCTGATATGAAGTTGAGCAGTTCAGGCACACACAAAACCTAAGAACACATTTAAATAACCATAAAAGATGCAGGAACCATACATATAATCAGTATTATAAATCACGTTTAAGATTTGCTTAAAAAATGGAATTTTAATTTACATTCAAAATTTTTTAGTTTGTAGAAAACAGGAGAACCCCTGTGCATGATGTGGTCTATGCCAAATGAACTTAAAATTTCAGAATTTTAGAACTACCATATTTGCATGAGACACCCTCTTGCTGTTATGTTAGTACCTGGAATGTTTAGAAATAAACGATCCTCACTGGCAATGTCATGATTTATAATCATAATTAAGACTAAATGTGACTTTTTGTTCCCCATTTGAAGGTACCATTGTTGTGGGGAAAGGGGGAGGAGTAGGAGGCATGGGTGTTAAGAAGGTGGGGGAATACATAAAAACAATGGTCACCAGGCTTGGTCACCCTGGTAACTGTATAAACACCACGGAGGAGGGGCAAGACAGCTAGGGGGGCTTAAGGGCCACCAGACATTGACACCATAGTGTGGGGCTGTGTTCACATAAGAGTCACTAAAATGACTGTTTGTGTTTTGTTTGATTTGTTGGTTTTGTTATTTAACTTTTACCTGTAATTTAGGAATCTGGGGTCTGACTGATTCAAATTTTCAGGATAGGATTATCAGCTCCCTACCTTATGGATATACACAGGTGTTATTCTGTTAATGCACTCAAAACGTGTTTTTGGGTGCTTTAATGACACTCATGTATCCATGAGTTGGGGTGCCAATATGTCTGCCCAGAAAACTTGGGAATAAATCAGACCCCAGATGGGCAAGATATAGCCAAAAGTTACAAAACAGAAGTCATTTTCATGACTCAGTAAACCCAGTGTTATCATAAAAAATCTGTATGAACAGAACACAACAGAAAACTAATCACGCATGTGCAAAAACAGCATTTTAAAATGTTAATTTAAAAACAAAGCATTTTCTAGTGAAACCACTTTTCAAAGGCACCACCTTGGGTGACTTACAAACTTGAAAGTTTCATGTTTTAACTATCAGTCGTTGGCTACAGGTGAGCAAAAAAAAAAAAATTCTTAATGTGGCAATCCACAGCAGTCACCAAATTCCCAATGTGGGTGCACTAAGCTTACCCCCCGGCCCCCAAAGGCCAAGGGTGAGAGCTCTTATGTTGCAGTGGGTACCACATTGGGGATACTGACGCTGCTGGCAGAGTGGAACTTGGTGGCATGCTTTAAAAAGTTGCAGATGAAATGCTCTTCAACTTTAGTAGAACACAAACTGTAATGGTTTAAACTGATGAATCAAGCTGCAAAGGGGCTCCTATTTGTAATTCAGAGGATGGATAGCCAGGTGGCCTCCACAGGTCTTCTGCCTGGACCTCTCTCACAATGGCAAATTCCTGCCCAGTTCACCTTCTCCCAGTTGCAGGGTCAAAACTCTGGCCTCAGTCAATACCTGTGTTGGTACAGGTTGCTGGAACAGGTTGGAGGGATGTCACTACTCCCGCCCGGGTCACAAACTTCCCCAGGCTTGCTGGTGGCTTTTCTCCAGCTACACACACTCAGTCTCTCTCTCTCTCTCTCTCTCTGGCTCAGGACCTGGAGCAAGACTCCAGTTCTCAGACTGGATATACTGCAGAAGCTGATCCCACAGAAGGGAAAGTCTGTGGTGAGGCAGGAACCCCCCAGCTCCAAACCTGCTTTCCAACTGTAGTTTTGTTTAAAACTGCTGCTTCTCTTCACACAAACACTTTCACTGAGATGAGATCCAAGACACTTTCAGTCTGCCAGGCCTGCAGTGCCTAGACAGACAGTGGCACACTGGCCCACACCTCACTCAGTCACTCACTCAGAGTCCATCTGCACTGGCTTCGATCTCTGGAAAGAGCCCCTTTTATCTGCTATGAAACTCAAAACCTGATTGATCAGGCAAACAGTTTGCAGTACAAATCTGGTTCCTGATTGGCCAAAATTTGTGGACAAAGTTTGGTCCAACCTCCGACCCTTTTCCATGATGCTTTGCAGGCAGCGGAGTCATGGGGGCTGCTATATTTGTTTACATTCTGTGCCCTGGTTTGGCAGCTGGCTGTCGTTCTATTTTAAGTCTCTCCATGTTGTTATTACAATTTCCTGGCCCACTTACTATCCTGAAGCAAGGGATGCACTTCTTGTCTGGGACATTGAGGCCGTTACTAAGTTGGGAGCTGCTGTGTGGGTGGTGCAGCCACAGGGGCTGTGCCCCCCCCCCCCAGTGCGCATACACACAACACAGTGTCCTTTTTCCTTCTTGGCCCCCTGCCTGCACTGGGCCAGGAAACTTCTCTGTTTTGCACCCAATGATGCGTTGACCTTGGGTCCCAGCTCCACTTCCTTTCCTGGAGCTTAGATCCATATTTGGAGCTGGTGCACTGCCTAACTGAACTATCAGGGCAATGGCTCCACTCGAGTGCACAGCAGCTCCACCTTCTCAAACGTCCCCCAACCTGCTGCTGATACTAGAGTTAGGAAAGCAGCTTCTTGCACCTGGTAGCACTTGTTCACCTGATCCTGGCCCCCACACTGCAGTCCTGGGGCCAAGATCATGGATAATGGTAGGTGGCGCCACAAGTACCATAAGTGAAGCCTAGGTTTACATCCCACCAGGGCTCCTGGCTAAATACCTGCTGGTCCTGCCAGTCTCTGCCTTAGTAATCCTGGAGGACAAGAGTGTGAAGACTGAGCCCTGCCACCTGAGGAAGCATTTCAGATAAGCCCCAGATGAGTGGGGGTGGAGGTGCTTACAAATACAAACATAGTGACCAAAATAAGGTTAGTAGGGTAGACCACACAATCGAAAATGTTTAGGATTACAGTACAAGGATGGTGCAAGACAATACAGATACGAAAGAACAGTAACCACACAATCTAAAATGCTTGGGATTACCTTGTGGAGTTCTATGACTAGGTGATGAGTGCCTTGGATCTGGGTAGACCAGTGGACATCCTCTTTCTTGACTTCAGCAAGGCGTTTGACTCTGTTCTTCACAGGGCCTGTTGGATAAGCTGGGAGAAATGGGGTGGGGAACATGATGATCAGATGGATTGGCAATTGGCTCCAGGACCGGACCCAGAGGGTCGTAGTTGGCGGGATAGTCTCATCCCCAAGGAGGGTCATTAGTGGGGTCCCTCAGGGATCTGTCCTTGGGCTCCCCCTGTTCAACGCCACGCCTCTGACATAAGGAAGGGTATCAGGAGTGAGATGAGTCTCTTTGTGGATGACTCAAAACTGGGGGTGGTGGATGGGGAGGAGGGATGGTGGCCCTACAGGGGACCTGGAGGCTCTGGAAGGTGGTCTACAAAGTGGAAGCTGAGGTTCAATGCAGGGAATGCAAGGTACTGCACCTGGGAGCCAGAAACCCAGGCCAAGTATACACCCTTGGGGAGAATGCTACAGTCTCAATGGCTGAGAGGTACCTGGGGTGGTGGTGGATGTCAAGATGAACAACCGGAGACTTGTGGGAGGGCAGCAGCCAAGGCCAACAGGATGCTGGGATGCATTGCTAGGATCACCTCCAGAATGAGAGAGTGATACTCCCACTGTATAACTGCTTGACGAGGCCGCACCTCGAGTACTGCGTGCAGTTTTGGAGGCCACACTTAAAGAAGGACATTGAACTCCTGGAGAGGGTCCAGAGGAGGACAACCAAAATAATTTGAGGCTTGAGGGACAGGACCTATGGGGAGAGGCTCGAAGAGCTAAATATGTGCACATTGGAAGAGAGAAGGGACGAGAGGGACATGACAGAGGTCTTCCGGTACATGAAGGGGGTAGATAGGGAGAGGCAGTCAGGGTGCTCTGAAGGAAGGAGGGGTGGGCAACTAGAGGGCATGGGTGGAAGCTGAAGGGTGGGGAAGATTCAGTGGAGAAAGGAGGAGGAGGAGGTGCTACTTCACTGAGAGGGTGGTGGAGCCATGGAATGCGCTGCCCAGGGGGCTCACAGAGGCAGAGATGCTGGAGGGGTTGAAGAGGGGGTGGGACACGTACAGGGGAAGGGTTCTGGAAGTGAAATCCAGTGTAGCAAGAATATCCGGGACTGGGAAGGGAGAAGCAAGATCAGCTCCCAGGGTGGGGGCTGACCAAATGAGCAGACACGAAAGAATGTTAGGCCTACTCTGCTGCCATTTTAGTATGTTAGTATGTATCACAATACAAGGATGGTGCAAGACAATAGATATGAAAGAACAACAAAATCAAGGTACAAAAGCATTACACTAGCAACAAAGCAGACACTGTAAGGAATCAAGTCATCAACAGCAATGTGTGCAAAACCAAGTAATAAGTTTATTGGCATAAAAAAAAAAAAAAAAAAGGTTCATGAGCCACGTGCAGAAGCCTGACAGCAGCAGGAAGACTTCAGTGCTTTGCAATCCATGAATGACTGGAAACATTCCACACAGAAGGGGGCGGCGAGTTTTAGTTTTGGAGACACGAAGGGCAAAAGCAAACTGGCCACAAGTCATGGTGTATCCATATTTCAAGAGAACAGGGGATTCAGTAAGTTATTTCAATGGGGTAACGTAAGAGAATGTGTAAAACTATGGTAAATCTTATTTTAATTTAAAAACTGTACTCTGTAACCCTTTTTTTCCTTTGCTGGCAGGAACTGGCATGAATGAAGAGAAACACATCAGAGGAAGTTTAGGCCAGACAACAGAGCCGCTATCCAGACCACAGCTTCAATGAATACACGCAAAGGGGGGTGGACCACCTGTTATCTATACTACTGCATTACTACTGTGCTGTGAACAGCTTCTTACTGAGTTTTTTTTGCTCAGAATGGTTAAAACAGTGTAGTTTGCTTTTCCATTGTGTGCCTCACCCAGCAAACAGCTAGCAAGTAGTCTGTGTTTAACTTAATTAAGCAGCCTTAAAATTAGAGATTACTTTCCACAATGGAGCTCCGGATTTCACTGGTGGTGCCTCGCACTGTTTCTTGCCAACCCACTCTTCCAGGCAAGAGAAAGTACAGTTACGTAAGAACTTATCATAACAGTAGATCTTCGAGAGATGTTCCTGCAGTAAGTCATCACAGATAGGACTGCACCCACTGGCGTCAGGACCGCACGGCAAACTTTTCCAGCAATGTCTGGTGGGGGACTGCCCACCCAACGTCAAGTGACAGATGTCAGTGTGACCCTATATAGTGGGAGGTCCCCACACCCGCCCTCCAGTTTAGATCCAAGTAGGATGAGACAGGAGAAAGGATGAAATCCTGGAGCCCAGTTCAGAATAGGCTGAAAGAAATGCAAAAAAAAAGCTGGGGGAAGGAGGGAGGGAAAATGTGACCTACTGCAGGAACCTCTCTCGAAGATCTTTTGTTATGGTAAGTTCTTAAGTAACTATACTATTTTACTTAAAGAGGGTTCCTGCAGTAGGTCATCATTGATGGGACTGAATCCCAAGCAGTCACTCACAGAGAGAGAGAGAGAGAGAGTCACGGGAGGAGAAGCTACTGAAAGGACAGAACAGGACCGGCCTTAGGACAGTAGGCCCTGGAGAATGGTGACGCCAAACACTGCCCTACGCTTAGAGACAATGTTCAGACTGTAATACTTCATGAAGATGTGGACTGAACTCCAGGTAGCTGCTGCAAAAACATTTCTCAAAAAGGCTGTGGACACAGCCATACCTCTGGCAGAATTACCTCTGACCTCCCCCAGCAGAGGTTTATCCTACTTCTGATAACAGAAGTGAATGCAGTTAGTGAGCCATTTTGGACAGGCACTGCTTAGATACAGTTGAATCCGAGGACATGGGGCAAAGGAGACAAAAAGCTGATCAGACTTTCTGGAGCCTTTGGTCCGGTGGACGTAGCATCTAAGAATTCTATGTACTTCCGGAAGAAGAGTCTCACCTTTATTCGAGTGGGTAGGGTAGTAAACTGGGAGTTCAACTGTCTCATTAAGGGTGAACTCAGAAACCACTTTGGGCAGAAACTTAGGATCTGTGCGCAAGATTGCTTGGTCTTTACCAGGGTTTTAAATAATTGATTAGCAGGAGTTAAATAAAACCCTGTTTATGAAAAAATAAATAAGGCTCCTTATACATCAGGGCCTGAAGCTTGAAAATTCTACGAGCAGAACTAATGGTAACAAAAAAAAAAAAAAAAAACACTCCTTCCAAGAGAGGTAGCACATATCACAGCTCATCACTGGTTCAAAAGGAGGAAGCGTAGGCTTCTCCAACACAAAATTCTAATCCCAAAATGGGGTTGGGTTACGGATTGGGGATTTCAGGTGGAAAATCCCTTTCAGAAAGGTTTTCGAGATCTCCAACTGTGCCACAGGTCCCTCCCCTCCTCCAACACATGGTAGGCAGAAATGGCTGACAGATGAACCTTTAGGGAGGAGTAAGATAAGCCCAAATCAGACATGTGAAACAAATACTCCATAATCTGTGGAGTTAAACATGTAAAGGGGTCCCAACCTTTAGACGTCGCCCAAATGGAAAAATGCTTCCATTTCATAGCATAGGCCGATCCGGTAGAGAGTTTTCTGGCCTCTACCAGGAATTGAGCGACTCCGTCGGAAATCCCAAAACAATACTTTATTATGTCTGCAGAAGCTACGCATGAAGGTGCAGGGTCCTGAGCCCGGGATGCACCAGCCTGCCTTGATCCTGGGTCAACACATCATGTCTGAGAAGAAAAGGAACTGGGGGTTCTGCTGACAGATGCTGCAGAAGCGGAAACCAGATCTGCCTCCGCCAAATGGGAACTATCAGGATCATCCGGGCTCCCTCGGCCTGGAGCTTTAGAAGCACTTTCTGCAGAATGCGAAAGGAAGGGAAGGCGTACAAGAAACTCCCTGTCCAACAAAGTTGGAATGTGTCATGCCAGAAAGCACCAGGCTCTGGAACGAGCGAGCAAAAGCTGGGAAGCTTTTCGTTGACTGGGGAGGCAAACAGATCTAGGTCTGGGTGACCCCATCTCTGAAAGAGAATCTGCTACTTCCTGACTGAGTTCCCATTCGTGAGCAAGGGACGAGGTTCGACTGAGGCTGTCTGCCAGGACGTTTTGAACGCCTAGAACGTGCACAGCAGTGAAGAAAAGACTGTGCTGAATTACCCAGTTCCCCACCCGCATTGCCCCTCTGCACAAGTGGTACGACCGGGTCCTCCCTGCTTACTGATGTACCAACCTCTACTGACATATCAGCAGTCTGGATCAGCAGCATTCCGTTTGACAGGACAGGCTGAAAGGCCTGGAGGGCATAAAAAAAACTGCCGTCATCTTCAGACTATTGATGTGGAGTGCTATCTCCAGCTGGGACCATGAATCCTGAGTCCGGTTGGTCCCCCCGGTTGAGCCCCCCCAACCCAGTCAGAAGGCGTCTGTGGTGAGGATCCAAAGTGGTGGGGAGCTTCTGAATGGAAGGCCCCGGGAAAGATTCAGAGGATCTAGCCACCAGAGAAGATCCTTCTTGACTGCACTGGAGACTAGAACCAGATGGTCCAAGACATCCAAGCATTAATCCCATTGGACACACAAGGTCCACTGGGTGAACCTCATATGCAACCTGGCAAATGGGACGGTGGAGATGGAGGTCGCTATCAGGCCTAAGAGGCACAGCCACCCTCTGGCCGGAAGTTATCTGGAAGAGGTCACTAAGTTGAGCTGCTCTCAAATGGTCTCCGCCCTGTCCGGGGGGGGGGGGAGGCTTTGCACTGGACCGTGTCTAAGCTCGCCCCAATGAACTGTAAGTTCTGAGAAAGGGTAAGAGTCGACTTGGGGAAGTTGACTGTGATACCCAGGTTAGAAAATAGGTCCAATGCGCATGAGACAGCATCCAGACAGTGCAAAGCCACTGCCACCACCGCCAGGCACTTGGTAAAAACCCAAGGTGCCGAGGAAAGACCAAAGAGGAAGCAGAAGCAGAAACGCAGGAAGCGGTGGTGGCCCGGGAACATCGGAATATGTAGGTAAGCATCCTGCATATCCAATGTACAAAGCCAAAGGTCCTTCTGCAGAAGAGGCAGGAGGCCTTGCAGTGTCAGCATGCGAAACCTTTTGTACTCCACATAAAGGTTTAGTCTGCTGACATCTAAGATGGGTCTGAGGTAGCCCATCTTTTTCAGGACCAGGAAAAAGTGGGAGTAAAATCCCTTCCCCCACTGGCGCAGAGGGACTGGCACTATGGCCACCTTCTGACTTAGAAACCGGATTTCCTCCTCAACCAGAGGAACCTGGTGTGGAGAATAAGACAAGCGACTTGGAGGAGAATCTGGAGCAAACTCCAGAAACTCCAAGGTGTGCCCTTCTGATATGAGCTGTAGGACCCATGTGTCTGAAGTCACGTCCCTCCACTCCTGAGCATGGAAGGTCAACCTTCCTCCCACCAGCTCCTTGCCCTCAAGCAGAGGAGGGGGAGGGAGTAGCCAGTCAGGAAACAGAGGGTCAAGGGGGTCCCCGGACCTCTCTGAGATTTGGAGGCGGGGGGGGTGGGGATGAGGAGATGGGACCCGTGGACTTTCCTTTGCCCTGTCGTCTAGTGAAGGGCTTTTTACCATGCCATTTGGTCCGTCTCCAAAAGGGCCGTTTTGTCCGAAATCCCGATCAGTGCATGGACCTCACAGACCTCAGGGCCTGACCACTGTCCTGAAGGCCCGTGATAATACCTTTGGTGTCCCCTCCAAAAAGGACCAAGCCCCTAAAAGGGACATCTTGAATCGCAGCCTGGACATCATTAGAGAGGCCAGAAATGCAAAGCCAAGCATACTGTCTAAGAGACATTGCCATGGTGGAGGAGCAGGCTACCGCGTTCATAGAATCATATGTAGCCCTTAGCACATGTCGACATGAAATTTTAGACAGGCGCAGGTCCTTGACCAACTCCTCCTTGAGCTCCGAAGATTCCATGGCCTGGATACAGGACTCAAGCTTGGTCATAGTCGCTTTTTGGGATGAGACCATATGCGCTATGTAACTGAGGGAGAAATGGAGAGGAGGGCTGCGTAGCAGGAAAAAAAAAAAAACTTGCGCCATACTGGTCCAGCTGCGAGATTCTGCGCTTGTCGGGGGGTGCTCATGGGCTTGGTGGCCGACAGTCATGGGCAGCAGCGATAACAATGGAATCGGCTTTTGGATATGAGTCAGAAGGAACCTCCCGGCGTGGTAAATTCTGTCCGCCTTTGACGGACAGCGCGAATGGAATGTGGCAGCTGCCAGATGGTACTGGTGAGGTCTTCATGAGGGGCTGTCCGGGGGCAGGGTCCACAAAAATGATGCTGATGGAGATAACCCTGATAAGAGGGATACCATGGGTACTGGTACCCAACAAATCTAGAATGGGGAACAGTGTCTGACAAACAGCCCGACAGAGGGTAAGACAACGTCAGCCCATGCGGAAAGAAGCCTGGAACGTGTGGATGGGAGGGTCCAGACATGAAACCTTCCGTAAGGGTACCTGACATCAGAGGACATGACATCAGGGAACTAGTCGTCAGACCAGCCATCTTGTAAGTGAAAGGCGATGGGCCCAACGAAACTACAATTGGTGTCAGGATCGGACGCGAGGGCCCTGATGGAGGAGCCGACCAAATGCACATCAGAGCCTCCGACTATGGGCGAGGCGGAGCCAACGTAAGAAGGTCTGACAGAGGGTCCAACAGCCCAGACAGTGGGACAGAGACTCGGGGGTGGGGGGGGGGTTGACCTGGAGCCTTCTAGAGGCATTTGGGAGATAAGACACTGAGGTGGGCAAAGAGAGAACCACCTCCAGGGATCCCGTTCCTTCCTCCGTACCTGAAGTGACCACTGGAGCCAGAGGAACCACCTGGTGAGGTGGGAAGGAACATATTTTCCAGCAGATGTGAGAAAGAAATTAGTACAGTCCATGATACTTCCCTTACTTGATTAAGAGAACACTGTATGTGTGGCTTACCAAACGTCCATTCTCAGAGATTAGACGAAACAATACTATAAATTGCCTCATTTTGTCCTTCTTGCTCCAAAGTACACACATCACTGTATTTTGCTTAGATCTCTTAACTGGTTACAAGGCATAAAATAAGCAGGTTCACATCGCAATGTGCGACCCAAGATCGGTAAAAAGTGAGTCAAGTGTGGCAATGATTAGCCATCATTGCTAATCATTGCCAACTGGTCCTGGGTCCTGTAAAAGTACCTTACTGGGCACTGTCAGTTAACATTTATTTTTGTTCCGGTATCCATTTTTTGTCCTCCTCCTCCTCCGCGCCCCACCCCATGAATCCCAAGCTGTTCCATGATTGGTCCAGTGATGCTGATGCTCCTGCTCCTCCCACCCCCACCTGGTCTCCACATGGGAGAAACGTGACGGAGTCTTTTTGCAGCACACCCAGAAGAGGAAGCAGGAGTCTGGAGGTCTAGCAGGAGTCCAAAGGTGAGTTTTTTTTTTTTTTTTTTTTTAAATCACCATGCCGTTGTTTGGTTAACTTAAATTGTGTCTTTTTGTTTTGCAAGTGGTCGGAGACGAGCCAGAGTCGGGAGGAGTGATGAGTGGCCACATCGAGGAGGAGCCAGAGGAAGAAGACCAAGACCGTGAGAGGGCATGGAAGCAACCTGAACGGAGCAGAGAACAGGCGGCTGCATCGCGGGGCGAGGCACGGGCAGATTCGGCAACCGCGGAGACTAAGAGCAGTAGCACAGCAGAATCTGGGAGCAGCAAAAAAGAAGTCAAACCTTTTTCTTTGGTCGGGGAGCCTGGAGGAGGGAAGAGGGACACACACAGACTTCAGGGAACAGATGGGGTAGAAGGCATAACTGCAATGAACGAGCAAGGCCTACAGCTGAACTGTGGGTGGTGGGAGAACAAGGGCATGATCACTGCACAAGTAAAGGGTGACATGCTTGCAGTGAATTTGGGAACAAACAGTGAACATTTGGGAACAGAATAAAGACTATGTTCCCTGCTTTGCAGAGATTATGGGGGAACCAGAACTCAATGTGCCTTGCTACTACGTTGTGTGTCCTGCATCTTTGCAGTGAACATTTGGGAACAGAAATAAAGACCAAGTAAGCAGCCCTGCCTGCTTTGCATAGACCTGAGTGGAACCAAAAAGTAATGTGCCCTGCTCTTTGCAGAGAACAATTTGGGAACAGAAAAAGAGACTAAGTAATGTGCCTTGCTTTGCTAAGATTATGGGGGGAACCAGAACTTATTGTGCCCTGCTTATTAGACTGCGTGCCCTGCGTCTGCAGTGAACTTTTGGGAACAGATAAAGGCCAAGTAATGTGCCCTGCTTTGAAGAGATGAGGGGAACCAGACACTTAAGAATTACATGCCCTGCTTATGTTGTCAATGTGTGCCCTGTTCTTGCAGTGAACAATCTGGGAATAAGACTAAGTTATGTGCCCTGCTAATTGCAGAGATCCATGAGGGGAACCAAAAAGACAATGTTCCCTGCTAACCTGGTGTGCCCTGGTCTTGAACATGGTAACAAAACTAAGATGTAATGTGCTCTGCTATGCAGAGATCTTGGGGGAGGAACCAAACCTGCTGTGACTGCACCCTGCTCTTTGCATTGAACATTTGGGGGAACAGAAAAATATGAAATTATGCCCTGCAGCTTTGCAGAGAATCCAAGGGGAACCAGAAAATGTGCAATGCTAAGTGTTGTGCCCTGCTCTTTGCAGTGAACTTGGGAACACAGAATAAAACTAAATGTGCCCTGCTTTGCAGAAATCCATGAGGGGAACTTAAAGACTTGTGTCCTGCTTTGGCAGTGTTGGGGAAAAATAAAAACTATACAGTCTGCCCTTTTCTGAGCAGAAAATGACAATTTTAAGTGTTGTCACGTGCCCTGCAACTGCAGAGATTTTAACTTGAACTCACTGCGTTGCCCCTGCTTTTTAAAGGAAGGAACTAACTGTGCCCTTGCACTTTGATTTGAGCACACTACTTGTTTTATAGTGGCAGCAAACCCACAAAAACTTAAGTAATGTGCCTTGCTATGCAGTGACTTCGCTGCCTGCAGCACATTCTCAATAGGAGGGATTGCCCACTTAGACAGGAACAGGGTTTGGTCTGATAAGTGCCAACGACTGGGCGGTGGGGGGGGCACGCTAAGGTTACACATCTGCTGCCACGTTCTGTTTTTCAGTACAAGAAAAACCTCATGTTTTAATTTAAGTAGTTGCACACCATGACACCTTGTTTTGCTGACTTCAAACTTTAATAATTACAGTCCAATATGGCTGGAACTAAATTAGCAACTGCAGAGGGATGGTGCCAAAAAATATGATCAAGAAAAAAACTGGCTACAAATTAGCAGTGAGGGAGACTGCAGTGCATGTTAGTTGCAAACTGTGCTGTGAGTACAGAGATGAGCTACATGGGTTGAGGAACTTCAGTGAGGCATTAACTGCAGGGATTACAGGCCCGCAGCTAAAAGCTGACACCATCCGGAAACATCTTTTGACAGAGCAGCACAAGAAAGCTGTTACCATTTTAAAATTTGGTAGAACAAGGTCACCACTTGATATATCTCACCATACAACAATAGGTAAATGTAAAATGGGGTTGGGGGAGTTAGGACCCAGACTTAAAACTGTTCATTTATTTGCAGGGAGAGCTTTCAGTAATGCAGAGGTATAGCACTGAACGACTGTAGGCAGGCTGATTCCTGTATATGATAGCCAAAGAGGACATCCCTATTAAAAGGTTTGAAGTGGTAGCAGAACAAGAGAAGCGCCACTGCCTTCATCTGGGCAATAAATACATTAACACTGTTAGTGGGGAAAAAACTCCCAATGTGTACTGGCAAGAACCTAGAAGAAAACCTGCTGGCAACTGTCAAAAATGCAAATTATTTTTCAGTGCTTATAGACAGTAGTACTGACAGTGCTGTCATTGAAAAGGAACTGGTTTACTTAATTTATGTAAATCCCATTAATGGTCATGTCTAACTTTTTACGAATGAAAGTTATATTAGATGGCACAAGCCAGGGACTGAAATCTCCTTTTAGACATTTTTACAGAGCGTGGCCTTAATATAAGAAACATGGTTGGGTTTGGGGCTGATGGGGCATCTGTCAACATGGGTGTAAGATGGCATCTTGCTGCTCTTTTAAGGGAAGATACACAGCGGTTAGTTGGTGTTCATTGTTTCTCACACAGATTAGAACTGGCCATAAAAGACACTGGATAATGCCTGTTTCAATGATGCTTCAGTCTTTCTCACCCAACTGTTTTATCTCCATCAGAAAAGTCCTAAAAGACTCAAGAGAATTATGGTCCCTTGCCCAGGCCATGGAGATGTCAGTTGAAAAGCCCAAAAAGGCCCATGGCACATGCTGAGTGCAGCATAAACTTCTTGCCACCCGTGCTGTTACCAAATCATTCTCCAAAATGAGTGCCCATTTAGAATCTATTGCCTCAGATCCAACTCATGAGCAGGTCAAATCCAAGGGAGTGCTGCAAATTATGACTGAATTCCAAATGGTGGCACACCTTCCGTATTTTGAACAGCTGTTCAGCCACTTGCCAGGTTCTCACTAGCACTTCAAAAAGAAGTAGTTGAAATGCCAGAGCTACTTAGCCCTGTTGAAACTTTGAGAGAAACTCCCAACCTTGCTAAGCAGAGTGATCCCATAGGTGGCAGTGAACTTGACATTCTCTTATTAAAATGGGTCTGATGTTCTTTCAGGATCATGTGCTGAAGTCACATACAAGGGTGTGAAATTAATACATTTTAGTGGCCAAGTTGTTAAAACTTTTAAACAGCAAACTAAGAAATACATTACAAACATTGAAGTACTGTTGTGAACAAAGGTTTGGTTTGACTGATGAAAGTAATACCTGTAACTGTGCGATACCAGAGTTTGGCCAGCAGACAGAAAGGAACTGGAGCTGTATGGTAACAGTGACATTACTGCAGTAGCTGACCACTTTGGCAGCCTAACTGTGACAGCACTCTGCTACTTGCAGAATGGCAAGAGTTTAAGATTTTTGCTCAAACCAATTTCATCAATCTTTCTGCCTATATCTGGTCAAAGCTGGCATGTGATTTCCAAAATTCTTATCCAACTCTGTTGAGGCTTGTCAATGTGTTGAGAGTATTTCCTGTGTCTAATGCAATAGCAGAAGGGCGTTTCTCAAGTATGAACAAGGTAAAAACTGACTGGAGTGCAGGTCTGGCTCAGGATACAGTAGAAACATTGACTCGCATTAAAAAGCAGGCCCCCCTTCTGAATTCAACACAGACAGGGCTGTAGACATACTTTTTAGTGCTAAACCAAGACATCCTGGTGATTTGGCAGCCGAGGATGGTGGACCACCCCTCAGTCCCTCACCCCCCAAAACAGGCCAGAATAACTGGCTACATGCGTTGTGGAGAAGAGTAGCAACCTAGTCCTTGTTGGAAGTTTATGGTCAATCACTGTCCCAGGTGGAGTAGTTTTTATGGGGTGGGAGGAGGGGTTCATTTTAAATTTATTTTGTCTCGAGTCACAATCACACTCATGAATTCACAAATTCAAGGTCTGCTTTGGCAGACATCCTTCACAGCTCTTAAAAAAAAAAAAAATGTATGTGTGCTGCTGCACAATTGCTGCAGTCTCTAAATAGCGAAATAAAACAGCATCAGTCTCAGAAACTTGTACACTGCATTTTATCAATATAGAGCAAGATAAGTAGATTTTATGGGGTTTTGAGCAAAAAAATTCAGCTTTGGTCAGTTGTTAACCATTTTTTTACTTTGATTAGCAAAGGCCACTAATCAAGTCTCAGACACTAATTTATGCCTTGGGTGATCTCTGAAGCAAGTAAGACAATTGCACATATAAACCTTATGTGGAAGTGCATTAAAAAGGTGCCAGTATATATTTCTGAATCACTTTCATACAGACCCCTTAAATCTAAACTAAGTTTAGCTAAAGGCTTTGAATTTACTGTTCCTAGAGTGAATATCCAAATTGGACACCTGTCCTTTTAATTTAAGGTTCCAAGCAAGAGAATGGTCTCCCACATGTGCTACCTTCTAATACCGAAGATGTCATCTCTGTCTACGTTACAGCAGATCTAGTTTTCAGTACATTTCGACTAGTGAGAACTTGCAAGTCTTGTTCTGTTATATTTACTGCTCTGATGACGTTTAAAATGTTGCATTTATATTACAGCATTGTCTCTGTCAGAAACACAACTAACTTATGACATTTGTGTACCAACCGTTAATTATGTGAGTCACAAACCCACTCAGCAGGTCAGGCCCTCTACTCCCAACGTGCCAAACTCTGAGCGCAGTCTTGTGAACAGTTTAACAGAACCAGGTAACACTTGTCCGTTTTGTGAGTTCGGATCAACCTTTGGTCTCCAGTCTTGGAGGGATTCAAACTGTGAACCTCTTGCTAGCATACCCAATGCACAGGCTCAGACATATCTGTCTTCGGGAGGCCAGATATCTGTGCGTACGGGCACCAAACCAGGTATACAGAAATTAACCCTTAAAAACTTTAATAAAGTCCTCAGATTTAAAATGCCTCTATTTCCAGTTTGGTACCACCATTCAAGCTTATGCTTCGTGTCTGCTATAACCATATATACTCTTCTTGCAAGTGAAGGAAAAACAAAGGCAGATCAAGTAAGCTCTAAAAAGAGTTTCTACTAAAAATAGATAAAAATATGTCAAAACACAAAATACAGAACTGTTATATCACAAGACATGCAAATCTTTTAGAAGAACAAGGTTTAAACAGTGCAGATTCCTACTTACAGTACTTAGATTTGACTCTTTCTAAATACCTGCTTAAAGTGCTCACAGATGTGTCCTCGCCAGAGTCTAGATAAAAGTGTCTCAGTAAAACAGAATATTCCTTAAAGCAAACTGTATTTGCCAACCCCTTTTTGTGTTAGGTCATCTAGCTCCTCCTCTGTCAGAATATATAAAAAAAAAAACATATCTATAAAAACAGGATGTCTTTTCCCAGTATTAAATTCTGCAACCTCAGCATGATTCATGTTCTGCAAATGACAATTCTTGGATCTTAATGATAAGCTCCCCCCTTCCAGGACATGAAAGCATCTTTATGATTTCCGCACTAATACATCACAACCTGCTTTTCTTCCTCTGGAACTGTCATAAAATGGATATGCTCAACTCAAGCTTCTACTAGTCTATAATTAACTTTAGCTAAAACAGGATATCCTTGATCAAGGTCTGTTCTACTCTGTCATTAGCTTCAGGCCTGCCATGCAACACTTGGTAGCTTTTCCAAAGACTTGATTGGCTACTATATATGAAAAAAAAATTTAACTTGATTTCACCTAGGTGTGAGAAAACATTCGGGCTTTGTAAAATCTGGACTGCCAGATCCACACCAAAAGGGTAAAAACTAGACAAACTATCCTGCCCTTTTGGTCTGTTCTGGGGTCCTGATTGAGCACAAAGTCCCAGGGCCGGATTCTCAGAACAGCACCTAGATCAATGCAAGTGACAACAAACAGCAGCCTGCATCAATCGCTGGTGTGCCTGTGCCAGGGAGCCCTGCACCCAATTTACGAACAGGAGGGGCCCCAGCACCAAGCACCTGCAGGTTGCGGCAACCGCTTTTTTATGTGCCAAATAAATGGCGCACAGAAGGGGTTTGTCAGTGTACTGAAGGCAGAGGTTACATAGTACTGGCCCCAGTGTAGACCCCTGTGGTACACTGCAGTGTGGCATAGCCCATGAGGGGAAGGGAGCCTTCATGATGTCCTGCTGTGGCTACCCATTGAACCCACACGTCCTCCACCAGATAGATTCCTCTCTGGCTCCAGTCAGTGCTGCACACTCCTGGGTATGGGCACAGCTAGAACATGGCTCAGGGAAGGTGGCGGAGTGCCAGCAGTGCCACCCACTCTGCAGAGTGGTACTGTGCGATGTGCTGTGTCAGGACGGACAGCATTCTTGTCCCAACCGTAACAGCTACTGTATGGGACCAGCACTATTCTAGTCATGTACCCACTTTTTTATTTTATTTAAAATTTGGCAACCAGGAAAGGCACACTGAGCCGAGGTTCATTTCCAGGTGTGACCCGGGGACAAGGGTGAACTTATACATACAGAGGGGGTATTTACAGAAATATACATAACAGTAAGGCATACAAAGTGCAGACTATTTACAAGCTATATAGATACATATCAGTCATACGACAGTTTAGGCAATTAAGATGCAAACATATATATATTATATATATATATATATATATATATATATATATATATATATATATATATATATACATATACACATATATACACACACACACACACACACATATACATACATACACACATACATATATATATATATATCATAGATATTAGAGTAGTTATGAAATGGTCGGTATCATACATAAGTTATATAGAGTAGATCGTTAGATAAAATAAGAGTTGGAATGGGAAAAGAGGGAGGCTCTCTGAGGAGGGTAATTCAGAGGGGGCTGGAAACAGAGTGGAGCGTAGGGGAGGTGGGGAAAGGTCCAGGGGGAAGGGGTGATGGACTTGAGTTGGCATTTGAAGGCCGGGAGGGAGTGGGTGTCGCGGAGGGAAGCAGGTAACTGATTCCAGAGGTGAGGGAGGTGGTGAGAGAAGGCGGAGGAACCAGCCGTTGATCGCCAGTGGGGGATGGCGAAACAGCAGGGATGCCAAGATCTAAGGGAGGAGGGAGGAGAGGTAAGGAGGGAGGAGGTTAAACCTGTATTTTGATGTGATTATAAGTGAATAAATGTGCCGCCTGTGGGAGAAGGGAGGAGACTTAGGGATGAGAGAAGTGAGCAATGAAGAGTACATGGTGGGGCGTTTGTGGCGAACCTGCAAAAGGAGTCGAGCATGGTGTCAAGATTAGAGAGAGAAGAGATGGGTGCAGAGTCGTAGATAATGTCCCAATAGCCAAAGAGAAGGAGGACTGTCTTGTGATTTAAGTTGTGGCGAACATGTAGGGGGATAGCATGCTTGTTTCAAAATAGCACACCTAGTTTGAGGAGCAGTTTTAAAGCAAGGGAGTCGATATGGACCAAATAGTTGAGATGTTGGTCTAACCAGAGGCCAAGGTATTTGACGGTATGCAAAGTGGTGAATCTCCGGTGGGGGGGGGGGGGGAGGTTGGCCAGTTTTGGAGGAAGCCAAAGATCATGGAGACTTTTTTTTTTTTTTTTTTTACTGTTCACTTTTAGGTTGTTTTCGTGGAACCAAGTTAGCATGCAGTCAAAGTCGGATTGAAACGGTAGCTGGATTGAGTCTGTGGAGGGGCTAGAAACATAGACGATGGTGTTGTCCGCATAGAGGTGAATGTTGGAGCGAGAGCAAACTGAGGGGAGGTCACTTATGAAAACAGAAAAGAGGACGAGGCCAAGGATGGAGCCCTGAGGGATGCTGGAAAGGATGGGAGGGGGGGGACGCAGAGTTGCCTACTATCACAGACTGCGGACGGTCACAGAGGTAGGATTTAAACCAGAGGACAGTGGAGGATGTGAGGCCCGCCGAGTGCAGTTTTTGGAGGAGGGGAGGGTGAGAGATGGACCTTTTGAGAATGAGACCCCCAATGTTTTATTTATTTATTAGCTTTTGTTTACCGGATAAGTGCATTAGGCATAATACTTGCCTATTTTCAGACATGACCTGGGAGAGCACAAAATACAGTGAAAACAAACAATGTAAGAAATTACACTACAATCAGCACCAGAACAACAGCAGCATGTATCCACAAAGGGAGCGACACAGCTTAGCAAAAGAAAGAACAGTCCACGCAGGGATGTTCAAAATTGGATTGAGAACAAGTCTAGTATTGCACATAGTTATAATGAAATGCAACAGTAAGGTAGGCTGGAAACAAATGATAAAACAACTAGATATTAAGAACAATTACAAGTACCAAGTGTGCTGAGGTGTGAGAACAGTGCATGCATGAATGTGGTGTGAGATAAGGAATTCTTTCAGTGGGGAGGTACGGAATTCCAGAATTTGGGAGCAAAGTGAGAGAAGGCTTGCTTACCCATCCCAGTTGAGCACAGAGGAACAAAGAGCAGGAGAGAGGAAGACCTTAGAGAGCAACAATGGGACACGGGATTAGCATATCACCCAGGGAGTCAGGTTAGGGAGTCTATGAAGCAACCCAACGTGTAAGAGCGTAGGTCCTAGGGGGACAGCCAGCTCAAAGCAGAGTAGAGCAAGCAGAGATGGGTTAGGCGAGGGGCCGACAGGGTGAATCTGCAGATGTTGTTTTAAGTAGTATCCCACTTACAGAGTACACCAACATTAGCCTGGGATGGATCAGGGAAAGCGCGAGTCCAGGGCGCAGGACACCATGGGCAACCAGGATCCTGACAACAGGGGTAAGGGAGTGATGTACCCCGTACACAGCACCAGTCTTAGAGTTAACTGATTTACATACCTCATTAATGTGGGACAAGAAGTCAAGAGCAGAGTCAAGCTTCACCCCAAGGTAGCTGAAGGAGTCTGCTGTCGAAACTGCTGTACCATCACGGCATAGTACCTGAAACTACGGGAGTACCACAAGGGTTTTTCTAGAGCCACCAAACAGCATTGCCTGAGTTTTGGTTACCTTAAGTGTAACCCCTCACCCCTGCCTTTTTAGCAAAATGACAGCTGGCATGCTGTTGAAGCTGACAGCAGTACATGGTGGGGACTGGGTTCGGGGAGGATGAGGTTACTCGGCACAGGGGACCTAGGTTTGGCTACTCTGAACAGAGGCACCCAAGTAAATCCGAACACAGGACGCAATAACTGTAATGTCCAGAACCAGGAATGGGATTCTTCAGTGTGGCTTTTATTCACATCCAAGCTGAACAAACAAAGCATAGATGGACGCCCACGGGGCTACATTTCTGGTAATGCAGATTAGAGACTACAGAACACTTTATATCTATTTCCAGCCCTCAGGCTCTAAACCCACCAGGCACACAGCCCGGACTTGCACGCAGCTTTGGGTACACAGCCCGACTTGTACACTACTTGGGTTTTCCCCACTGGCCCGGCTCCCCCGCCGGCCACTTGATCCGTGGTCCATTTGAGGAATGAACCCATTATCCTGTCGTGGCTCCCCAAACCACACTAGAGTCTTCGACTCCTAGAGAGAATTTTCCTTACAATCCCACATCTGGGTACTTCCCTCATCACTAGCCAAGCACCTGAGGTAAAGTAGAAATCCACAGAAGAAATCCATAGAGGTGGACCTGGTCAATAAAGATGGGGAGCCACCCACCTCCAGCTCCCAAAGCCCATACCCGGCCATTTCTCTGGAAACTGAACAATTCCTTTACTGAACTTTCAAATGTAGATTCTGGGTAGACGTCTGTCACATCTCCTCTTCATATCATTTGCATCCCAACAAGCTCTAGACTTGAACCTACTTTTAATTTGCTTAGCCCATTACTCTAGGCTTCCACTACTGTAGTAGTTCAATCCCCACACTGTTACACAAAGTCCCAGGGTGAAAAACATAGGCCCTTTTAGCAAGAGCAGACACTCACCCTCACGTTGCAGGTGCCCCACAGGCGACTCACAAATCTTTTTGTTCTACCAAATAAATTCTGAACACATAGGCAGCTTCTCCTTTACGAGCAGAACTAGGGGGTTGCCCAGGAATCTGCAGGAAACCCTTTCCTGCCCCCCCCCCGAAGGGAGGGGCACTGAGACCCGAAAACAGCGGTCTCCACCGCTTCAATTATTTTCTGTGTCTCTCTTTAAGGTGGAGACACACACCCTTTTAAACTAAAAGTAGCCCTCTGTCATGGCTGAGGCTCCTAGAGCCTTCACTGAGCTGCTTTCTCAGCAAGTTCCCAACTTCACACTACTCAATGAAGACTGACTTCAAAACCTCCCAACGTTCTATGCCAACTCCCTTGCTGCAGATTCCAATGTGGCTCATGCAGCTGCAATAGTTCTATTGGTGAGGTCATCCCTCATGCTCAGCTGAGACTGAGAACAGAGCGAGACAGTGTGAAACCCATTTAACTGGAGTTTCACAAGCTGCCTTCCCTGCCTACCACTAGATCTGACTGGGATTCTAGTAACCCCTGGTAACAAGGGGGTTACATAAGGATTTCGTAATCAGAGGTGATCCAGGATTGGATAAGTTGAAAAGCGGGAAGATAGGAAATTATTAAAATTTGCAATGGACCTAAAGGCAGCGAAGAGGACCAGGTCGTCAGCGTACATAATTGTCCAACAAGGGGGTGAGAGGGTGGGCAAATCATTTAAAAACAGGGAAAAGAGCAAGGAGCCAAGTATTGATCCCTGAGGGACCCTGCAAGAGATTGAAACAGAGGATGAGAGGACCTTGCAAATAGAGACAGACTGTGATCATCCTTGAAGACAGCTACTGATCCAGGATACTGTGAAACTAGAGGCATCAATCTTGTGAAGCTTACTTTAGTACCAGGGGGTGGTTAACTAAATCAAACACTTTGGTGAGGTTGATAAACACAGCACCATTTAAGGCCCCGTTCACACTGGGCGGTCTGAAACGGTTCTAGGGCATTGAACCATTTCAGATCCATACAGCACCTTTCCCCATCCGCATCTATTTCACTTTGGGACACGTTTTAACGAACCCATGATAAAACCCTGATTGGACCTAGGATATAGCACAGTTCGTTAAAATGTTTGAGTAAGGAAATTGGTTTAACTCACAGTGTGAACAGTATCTCCGTTTAGTCCGTGTTAGGTGGATCCGTGTTGTCTAAGCAGTTTGAGTGAAACACGCTACTGCACCATGCCACACAGCCCCGGAATACTTCTGACAGTCTGAACTGCACAGCACTATTGATGTGACACGATTTAAAAAAATGGTACGGACAGTGTGAGCCCCATAGCACGGTAAGGCTTAATTCGTTTTAAAAAATGTTTCACCTTACCATGCTATTGTGTGAACGGGGCCCAAGAGTCCCTTGTCCATATTAGTCTTGACTTCACTAGTGAATAGAGTTAGAGCAGTAGTGGTACTATGTCCAGCCCTGACACTGTGCTGGGCTGGAGACTGAAGCTTTTTCTCACACCTGTAGTAGTCAGGTCCACAGTAGTAAAATCTAGACCTGCCGGAACAGACGGACCAAACAGTAAGATGTGCCTGGATATTGCATGGAATATGTGTGATATTGCACCTGGTCTGGATTTCACACATACCTGGTAACTGAGAGTACAAACGGTAGCAGGGGCAACGATGATATAGGGGTTTATGGAATACAAAATATACAATAATGTAAGTCTGCATAGCTTTTAATTGAAATTATAATGACTAATGTGGTCGATCAGTAAACTTGCATTGGTGTCAAGGTATCCAGAGCCGCTGCAAGAGTCCTATTATTGGCTTCCACAGTGACAGTGCACCTCTCCCCCCAGAAAAGTGCTGCTACCACTGTAGAGTTACCACCTGTCCAGATTTTTGCAGGACAGTCCTGATTGGGCAGCTGTGTCCTACAAAAAAACATGAAAAATACATGTCCTGATTTTACAGGAGAGAAAATATTTTCTGACTTTCCACTAAATGTTGCAGAAAACTACACTACCTTAATTAAAATACACTAAAATGGGAAGAAACAATAGAAGCAACTAAGAAACTACAATACTCAGACTTAATTCTGATTCTATAGAGAAAACAAGTCTGTTGCATTGGTCGAGGTTAGGTACTGTCCTGCGAAAAATCATGTTTCAGTGAGAAATGTCCCACTTTGGGCTTCTTAAAAGGTGGCAAAACTATTCCACTGACAGTGGGCCACTGTGTACTGAATTGCGTTTAGGGCACGCTGGGGTATACAGGGGACAGGACAACAAGCAGGACTGTTCGTAATTTACACTTGGGTACATCATGCAATCAGTACCCGAAGGGTCCCTGGTGTATATATAGAAAGCTTCCTTAGTTACGCCCCCCACAAACTTTAGAACCAAGTCCCACGGCCGCCCCTTACCTCTTCGTCGCTCACGGTTCCGTTTGGCTTCTCACCGCAGGTCCAGCCCTATCCCATTTGTCTTTTGCACGCACGCACTCTCCCGTTCTCCGTTTTTTTGTTTGTTTGGTTTTACATAGAACTTGTATGTTTTCTTACTTCCCGCCCTTACGTGCCGGGCGCTTGCCTGATGTCACCGCCTGCGCCGCGCGTGACCGTCCGTGAGTTGTAGTTTCCATGGAATTAATTATATGGTAGCGCCACACTCACCGCGCATGGTCCTCTGGGAACTGTAGTTCTACAATGCACCACGCATTGCCCTATGGAAGCTGTAGTTCCACACTGGGCCACGCATGGCCCTGCGGGAGCTGAAGTTCCACACTGCATCTTGTATAGCGGCGTTATACATGAAACATTGTAGAACTACGGCTCACAGAGGGTCAAGGTGCATTGTGGAACTACAACTCCACCGGGCCATGACCCTCCGAGAGCTGTGTTCACTGCTTCTGGTGCCCTCCGCCCGTCCTATGGGAACTGTAGTTCTGCTTATGCTTCATGTTGAAAATACTTCGTTAAACGTATGCTTTATGGGTAGAGATTCGACATTATATGGTGTGCAGTTAGGGTTACCACCTGTCCTGATTTGGGCAGCTGTGTCCTGTAAAAAACATGAAAATTACTACATGTCCTGATTTTATAGTAGAAATATTTTCTAACTTTCCACTAAATGTTGCAGAAAACTACAATACCTTAACTAAAAGACCTTAAAATGATAAGCAACTATGAAACTACAAAGCCTTAATTCTGATTATATAACGAAAACAAGTTTGTTGTATTGGTTGCGGTCACATACTGTCCTGCGGAAAATCATGTTTCAGCAAGAAATGTCCCACTTTGGGCTTCTGAAAAGGTGATAACCATAGGTGTGCTTTTTAATACAGGGTTTAGGGGAGCTGCGAAGCAGTTAGCTGATCGGTAAAGTGGCACACGGCTACTCCTCGATGCCAGCTAACTGCCTCCTCGGAAAATATATGGGAAATGTTCGGCAGTGCACACGGTGGATCGATTTGAGTCGGTCCCCAGGCAGCAGGAAGCGATGTAGTTGACGAACCAGCACATAACAGGAAGCACATTTAGTTCTGTGACCGGAAGTACGATTTGGAGTGGGTTCCGTTTTTCTGTTGACGGCTGTGTGCAGTAGGGTCTGAGGAGCGCCCCTGTTTCAGCAACAACGATTCCTGCAGAGCTAAGACTGAGGTTTTGGTTGCGTTGTGCTTAAGAGAAGATTTGTTCCATTCTAAGGTAGTCTAAGTGGATAAATTTCTAAAGCTATGTCACTGTATCTAGGAATAGTTTAACGCCGGAATTATTGTATCTACAGATCCTGTTGGTCTGTTCCACTGGTACTTTTTCAATTTCGTTGCCACAAAATCAAAACTGGACTTTAAGTAACTACGTATTTTGTTTTTTATGGTTTGTCAGCTGTACTATTAAGCGAAGCGGGGGCAGAGAAAGGCGCTGCTGTTGCTGGTCCTCCTCCTTCGTCATGCTTCTGGGGGTTTAGTTTGGCCCCTTATTTGCCTTTGACATGCAAACCAGTGTTATCCCTAGAAGCTGTGTATCCAATATTGGTTCGTTTTCGTACCTCTCATCACTGAAATGAGGGACACATATTCAAACATTTATTTATTTAGTTTTTGTTTACCGGGTAAGTGCACTAGCCAGAAAGACTATTTTCAGGCACGACCCGGGAGAGTACAGAGACAAAACTTTCAAGAGAACAATAATGAATACAAAATACGGAGCATAACAGTGGTAATTTTGACAAGGAATTGTAGGTAGCAAAACCAAAATACACCAGAAATACAATATGTAGGTTACATAAGGTAATACAAATCGGGCAAATTAATGCAAACATGGAGATACAAGCTCAAAACACAATGAAAAGAATTGTTTACCTGTAGAAAGATTATTTTTGAGTTAGAATCTTAGAATATTTTACATTTATACATTAAAGTTTGAATTTACAGCACATTCTCTGTTTGACCATACCTTGTCCTCGAGGGACACATGAGTGATAGATCAATTTTGAGGGTTGAAATGAGGGACATCCCTTGTAATCGGGGACAGTTGGGAGGTACGTCTGTTTTTACTAGTCATTTGATAAGTTCAGGGGAATATGGGTGTGTGTGTGTGTGTGTGTGTGTGTGTGTTTTGTTTGTTTGTTTTGTAAAATTTGGACAACTGGACCCAAAATGGTAAAAAATTGGCCTCTTTGTCCTGCCAGACCAAGATTAACTTGCACAGCTTGGATTTGTGGATGCACCTGTCAGTGCAGTTTTTGTTTTTTCCCCATCTATTATTTTATTATTTTCGGCCAGGACAGGCTGGGCTTCCCTTGGCTCTGCCCCACCAAACCCCACTTTCCTACAGTTCCCCAGTACTAACATGGAAGCCTGGTATCCCCACAGCTTCCCCCTGTGATGAGGTCAAGAAGGCCCCCGAGTTACACACGTTCACTCATCACCTTCCAGTGGTGTGGCGGGCAGGTGTCATTTACGCCCTATCATAATTTTCCTCCGTAATTTAGGTCCCTTCCTCATGCTGGGATGTGCACACACACACACCATGGAGTCTCACAGCCCTCCCTTCTGCCCTCCTCGACCCACAGTGCTGCCTGGCCTCCATCAGGTGGTAGTTATTCGGAGCGTGCATATTCTCCAACTGGGACAGGAGAGCAGTCATCGGGCGCTCGATCCTTTCCCACCCCGGCTGACCCCCAGCAACCCATGCTCATGGCCAGACACATGTCACCAGTGTGGCAGGAGGTAAGGCACATATGGCACCCCAGCCCTCCACACCACTGGGCCAGTTTGTTAGTCCAGTTTCTACTGTTTTGGTCTGCCCATTACGACTGGTCTGGAGTTTATCTAGGATGAGGGTATGGCTGGAATCTGGAACAACAGGCCAGACATTTGATGGTTTTGGTCCAGTCCAAATACCCTCACCCTAGAAGACATTTGGAACAGATGGACTAAAACAGAAAAAAACAGACCAGTGAATCCATCCATAACAGCTAGACAGTGTTTGTTTATTTATTTAACTGTTTTTACCAGGTAGGCACAGTGTAAGTTGCACCTGGTCCAGTTTTCACTATTTTGGATCCGGTCTGGATTTTACCCATACCATAAGTTCACTGGGGACTGGATGAAATATGGACCACTGGACCCAGACCAAAACTGTAAAAACTGGAACAGCTGGTCTCGCCAGACTAGACAATTTGGTCCTGATTTCACCTGGGTTTGAGGAAGCATTAAGACTTGATGAAATCTGCACCCCAAAACCAAAATGACCAGACAGTTGGTCTGGTTTTTGCTGTATTGTTCCAGTCTGAGTCCAGTAGTCTGGTTTTCATAAAGTACCAATGTTTTCTCACACCTAGGTGAAATCCAGACTGCCAGACTGGGACAGGAACAAAATGGTAAAAATCAAACCATGAAGGTCGCACCAGGTCCATCTTGACCAGCCAGTCTGGTTTTACTGTTTTCTTCCAGTCCTAGTCTGGCTGTCCAGATTTCTCCAAATCCCATCAGTGTTTGCTTATGATTTAGAACTGTGTTATGATGCAACATAGTGTATTTCTCTTACTTGGTTATCATAATGAATCTTTTCTTGAGATGTAAGCAATAACACATAGGGCATGAAGTTATGGTGAATTAATACATGTTTTGGGCACACTGTAAGGCACAAGGCGGGTCAGGTGTCCTGCAGCACCCAAGATGTGCATTTCATTTTGATTTTATACTGAATGACCTGTGAGCAAAATTGCCCATTTTCACAAGCGTCCAATTACAATAAACATAAAAATACATGAAACAGAAGTATGTAACAAAATACAAGAAACATATACAGTACATAAAACATACATTAATAAAAAATCAAAACAATTGCATGCAGTGTTAGTGAATAATTAATTCACCATAGCCCCACGTCCTGGAGTTTATTGCTGTCATAAAATAGGAAAAGGTAATTAATATAAAAAAAAAAAGTTGAAACGTTTTCAGTGTGGAAAAATAAATATTCACATCAAAAAGTAGTTCATAGTGTTCTGCATTTTGTCCACCTCCCAGTATAGTGCTGCATCTTCTGCCCCTCCCCCATACTCTGCATTTTGCCCTCCTTTTGTGCTTTGTCAATCCCCCCCCTCATATTATACCAGATAATTAATGTGTCCCACCCCCACTTACCCACTCACGGTCTCCGGTAGAATGACAGACAGCTGAAATGAAGAAACACCCAAGAGAGCGACCGTGGGACCAACTGGGAGAGAGCAAGACCATGGCACCATCCACAGTCGGGGGAGAGAGGGAGGGACCATGAATGAACCAGATAGAGACCATTTTCAACTGGGAGAGAGATTGGTTGCTGGGGATACATAGACATATTTGGAGAGGGGAAGAGGACATTGGTGCTGTTATGTAAGTAACAGATGCAATGATCAGATGTCTCTGCCGCTCCACATTAATCCCTATCCATCATTTGCTGAGGTGTCCCTGATGCTTTGGCTGAACATGGCCTCCCTTGCATGGAAAGCACCAGTAATCCCAGCAGTTGTATGCCAACTTGGACACCCTCCATTGATCTCCGCTTGACACCTGAGTAACTTTGAACAACAGCATCAATAAAGTCATTGCATGGTGACTTGAGGCAGTGAACAGTGAGACGTGAAAAGCTCTCTTCACACGTTATTGAGGGTGCATTGACATAAAATGGTAACATTCAGATCTTCTTCAAGGCAGTCTATTGTAGCAGATAATTATACATGGGATTACATCCTCAGGCGTCATTTCCTCTGGATGACTTCTCAGCAGTCGACCCTGTGACTGCTCCCCAGCACTACCACGTGGTGTCTACCTGGCAGGTATAAAATGGGGGGGGGGGGGGGCCAGCTACACCTCAGTTCTTTTTAATCGCGACCTGCATGCACCAAGTTAGGAGCTCTGCTTACCCGTTACCAACAAAGAGTTCTACTGATGCCTCTCCGAAAAAAGCAAAACTGCCACTTTACTGCTTTCTCATGTGAGATCATGGAACTGTGTGGCAGGACGCATTGGCTCTTTCCTGGACAGGAAGATTTCTTTATGCCTTCCTGCCATTTCCGCTCGGCTACTCAGACTGGTCCAGGACAGAGCATCTGTGATTCTCATAGCATCATTCTGGCCAAGACATATTTGTTTCCCCCTACTTCTACAGCTTTCAGAACCGGATCCCATACCTCTGCCAATTTGAGAGGCTTTACTATCCCAGGCACAAAGCTCCCTGCTGCACTCGGACCTTCGTTCCCTCCATCTCCATGCCTGGCTTCTGAGGATGTAGTCTTCTCGTGCTTTCGGGTGTCCCCAAAGGTGGCGGAAGTTCTCCGGGCTGCTAGGAAGCAGTCTACTTGGTCTTCCTATTCTATGAAGTGGAAACGTTGCTCTGTTTGGAGGTCCACACTGAACTTAGATCCTTATGAATGTTCCCCTCAACGCATCTTAGATTATTTGTTCTCCTTGTTGGAAAGTGGACTGAAATATTCCTCTGTGAAAGTCCACCTTTTGGCCATTGCTGCATTTAATTTATCTGTGGACAACATCCCTTCGTCCCAGTTACCTTCGATTCAAACCTTTTCAAAAAAGTATACTGCACCTGCATCCCCCTGTCCAGGATCCAGTCCCTGTGTGGGATTTCAATTTTGTGCTTGAAAAATTGACTGAGTCCATTTGAGCCCACTTAATCCAGCAGCCTCTGTTATCGTTCTTTGAAAACTATGTTTTTAGTTGCCATTATATCAGACAGACGTGTCTCAGAATTACAAGCACTAATGTGCAAACCTCCATACCTGCAATTTCATAATGACCATGTGTCTTTGCACACTACCCCCATTGTTTTTGCCAAGGTTGCTTCTGAATTTAATTTAAATTGGACCATTCAGTTACCAGTGTACTTTGTGGAGCCTATGATTCCAGGGGAAGCCCTGCTTCATATCTCATTGTGCATAGAACATTGAGCATTTGCCTTCTCCTCACTTCACAGTTGCCAAAAACTGAGCAACTTTTTGTTTCTTTCACCCCTGGAAACCAGGGAGTTAGTGTTTGAAAGCAGTGCTGATCCACAAGGTTGGCCAACTGTATTACATTTATCTATGCAAAATATGAAAAACTTCTCACAGGGATTGTAAAACCCCGTTCTACCAGAAGCATGGCTGCCTCCATATTGTGTTTCTGGGGAGTTTCTGCCTTGGATATTTGTGAAGCTGCCACATGGCCTACTGTACATACCTTCACCAAGTTTTACAGTCTAGACATCGCTTCTAAGAAGCGGACCATTTTTGGACGGGCCGTCCTACAAGGCAACAGATTCCAGGTAACTTCTGTGTTTTGTAACATGCTTATGTAATTCAGTTTATATAGCTGTGTGCTCTTTCCACTACTTTTTAAATCAAGTGATTTTCCACAGTCTGCCTTTGGGGATTTCTTTTGCTGCTACACTTCAGGAAGTGTCTGTGTTTGGTATCAGATTCCAAGTAACTTCTGTGTTTTTTAACAGGTTTTATGTAATTCTTGGGTACTCTGTGTCTATAAAACTACAGGAGCAACCCCCCAACCCCATTCCCCAGTCACCCCCAGGTGTTCCAACTTTAGAGTGTAGGCCAGGCTACACCTACTTAAAGACACAGGAACAATTAGGCAGCACAGCACAAGCAATAGCCTAGCTGGTATCTAGGCAGAAGTACAAAGGGTGCAGCTAGCAACTAAGTCCACAAGGGCACATACAAGAGGAGGAGAGAGAAGCTGTAAGTCACTACAGAAGAAGAGAGATGATGAGAGAAAGAGAAGGAAAAAAGGGTTATCAAGTAGAAGAGGGAAAAGGGTTAGGAGATAGCAGTTAGGAGGCAGAAGAGTGAGGATGGTAACAGTCATGATGGGAATGGTGCAGTGGCTGTGGAGCAGCAGTCTTCAGGGAGACATTCTGGAGGCTGCAATGCTGCCCTATCTGCAAGCACCGTCTCCGCGCAGAGTTGGCCAGGCTACAGGCAGCATCCACCCCCAGTCAGAGACTACCAGGTCCACATGAACCTCATAGGATGCCCAGAAAGAAATGTGACTGGACCACGGTGAGCTTAAGGGAGATGAGGGTGAGGAGTCAGAAGCACATTCCCCAACCGGTCCAGCCGAGTAACTCCTACACTGTTTTTGGAAGTATGGGAATGCCCCACACAGGCCCCTGCAGCTGGGACCACAGAGGATGGTCAGGACCTTCAAGCTGGAGCCCCAGGGAAGGGGGACAGGACCCCAGAGGAGGGGGAAGCTTCTCCTGTTGGGGGACTCTGTTGTCTGGGTTCTGAAGTTAGGGGCACCTAGCATGATGGAGAGGGAGGTCAAGTGCATACCAGGAAGCGTTGCATGGAGGAGGGGAAGCAAATCCATAGGATCACTAGGGCAATAGCTAGGAGGGAGGAGCTGGATGTCATTGTCCACCTGGGGACCAGTGACTTGGCGGGGAGAAGGGTGGAGTTGGCCATAGTCCAGGAGGATTTCAGGAAGCTGGAGGGGGGATCTGAAACAGGTAGCACGTTCCATCTCATTCTCAGGGGTGCTACCTGCCTCCAAGGGACAGGGGAGGCTAGGGCACCCCACATCCAAGCCCTCAACAGCTGGTTGAAGGACTGGTGTGGAAGAAAAGAATTTGGCTTCATAGGGGACTGGGGCCCCGCCTGGGCAGATGTGAGCTTATATCAAGAGGAAGGTCTGCATCTGTCCGGGAAGGAGACCGCACTCCTTGGTGAGAAGTTGGAATGCTTCAGCAGTGAACATTTAAAGTGGCCAAGGGGGGAGAGTCAGGAAGGACAGGTGGCTTAGGAGCACTGCCTCATGGTAGCATGCAAAAACACAAGTTGACAACAGGAACAACTGAAGCGGGCAGTGAGAAGCAGGAAGACGAAGCGTGTAAAGGGGGATAAAGAGGGGTCAGGAGCACATGAACAAGAAATCCGGGGTTGGGGAAACGGGCAAGGGAGAGAGAGAACAGGAACAGAGAGAGGGCAGGGTATTAAACAGTGAAGGTCATGCTTACAAATGCCTGCAGTCTGGAGAAATAAGGTTCCAGATCTGGAAACCTTGATGAAGGATGCAGACCCTGACATAGCAGCAATAACAAAGACATGGTTCTCTGCTAATCACAGCTGGGACGTCAGTGTACCGGGCTATACACTGTTCAGAAGGGACAGGGAAGGTAAAAGAAATGGGGTGGCCCTGTACATCAGAGGAGGCATAAAGGCTACAGAAGTACAGGGAACACTGGGAGGCCTAGGCAATGTGGGTTACCCTTGAACCAGGGAATGGCACAGCAGTATGTACTGGGGTGATGTACAGACCTCCAGCGCAGAGGGAGGAAGTGGACAGGGTACTAATGGAGGAAATTCACAAGATAGTAGCTAAAGATGAAATCCTGCTGATGGGGGATTTCAATATGCCGGATGTAGACTGGACCACCCAAGCAGCTGCTTCAGCCAGAAGAATGGCCATCCTGGAATCCCTGCAGGGGGTTGACCTCGGACAGCTGGTGTAAGAGCCAACCAAAGACAAATTGATTCTGGACCTGATACGGACCAGTGGAAAGAGAGTCGAAGGAGTCCAGGTGGAAGGGCAGCTGGGATCCAGCAACCACCACATGGTGTGGTTTGGCATGGAGACGAACACAATTAAGTGAAATGTGTAGATGTTTGAGAGCAGCCCTGGAGAAAGGAGAGGTAATGGAAGGAGTGGAGGAACAGTGGGGGAAACTAAAAGGAGCTATAGTGGAGGTAACTAATCAGTGCATTAGGATAGTGGCCAAAGGGTAAAAAAGAAGGAAACCACTATGGTTTTCTAAAGAGGTAGCAGACAAAGTAAGGGCTAAAAGGGCAAGTTTCAGGAAGTATAAGAGGAACCCAAAGGGAGGAGGACAGGGAGGTGTACGTTGAATGGCTAAGGGAAGCAGGGAAAGCTGTTAGGAGAGCCAAGGCACAGACAGAGGAAGGTTTAGAATGGACTGTGGGGAAAAAAGGGACAACACATTCTATAGGTATATCAGCGATAGACGAAAAACTGGGGGGAGGGATTGTGAGGCTCATAGGGGAAGAAGGAGAGTGTAAGGAGGGGGATTTAGACAAAGCAGAAATACCAAAAACCCTGATATACTAGCCATTGTGAAAACCTGGCTATCTCCCAGCACCCCGGATCATGCGGTCTCGCTTGAAGGCTACAATCTTTTCAGACTGGACCGGGCAAGCAAGAAAGGTGGGGGCTGTGCTATCTACATAAAGGACAACCTCTCCTGTCAACGCGGCAGCTTCACTCCCACAAATACGTAGATGCAACTCCTCCCTATCAAACTGCTTTGGTGCACAAAACAAAGTTCTCACAGTGGCCGCAGTCTATATCCCTCCAAAAGACCACCGTGCCAGTATTAAATCTGTACTTGATTTTATTAGTCTGCAGCCCTCTGAAAATGAGCTCCTCCTCCTCGGGATTTCAACATAAACTGGCTCGCCTCTGACACTGGCTCTTACAAAGATGACATCCTAGCAGCAAACCTGATTCAGATGGTAACCTCCCCCACCCGGAAAAATTACAAAACTGGTACAAGCACCTTTATTGACTGGGTTCTCACAAATCACCCTGACCGGATAAAAAACATTAAAGTCCTCCCTGACTCTCTCAGTGACCACTCCCCAGTGTCCTGCTCCTGGTCTAATAAATTTCTCAAGCCACCCCCAAAGTTATAAAGGAGAGTATTGCCTTATGGGAATCTTATCAAGTTGTAAACCCATCTCCTACAACAGGACTGGACGCCAATCCTTGAATCAACTGATATTAATACCGCACTAGAATACTTCATTAAATCTTTTCAACTCTGCATCGACTTATCGCCCCAGTAAGCGTAACATCAAAGCGCTATCAAATCCATGGATTACTGCCAAACTACTTGCCGAGCTCAAGGTTCAGGACCACCTCTGGGCAGTTGCCAGAGACACAGGCTTACCTCATGATACCCTAAAATACAAGCAGGCACCGAAATAGATGTACCTCACAAATTAGGCAAATGAAGAGCCCTATTTCAAAATGCCCTTGAATCCACCTGGGTGATGGAAGAGCTTTTGGGACAACATCCGAAACATAATGGGTAAACAATCAAAATCGTCACCTACCATTATGAAAGTTGATGGATCCACCACTCTTGACCAAAGTCTATTGCAGATGCGCTAATAAGACATTCACAGACCTTAGTGGGGTCCTCCCCAGATTTTTCTCAGACTTACCTGTGCCTAGCTTAGTATCACAAAATGCCCTCGTGACAAACCACAATTTTACTTCAAGAAAATCAAAGTGCACGAAGCACACAAGTACATAAGAAAGGCCTGCTCCAAATCCAGAACAAGTAGTGACACGCTAGATCTAAAATCCTGTCTCTCACCCTGATGAAGTAATTCACCCCTGCAAAAATTCTTAATCTGTCACTTTGCCAAAGTCAATTTCCCAACAAATGGAAATCTGCCATAGTTACGCCTAGTGCACAAAGGGGGACAAACCTCAACAGGAAACTATCGACCAATATCAATACTCCCTCCCTCCAAAAGCACTTGAACGAATAGTGGCAGACCAACTCTCTGATTACCTGGACAAATACAATCTACTCTGTAATCAACAGCACGGCTTTAGGAAAGGACATAGTACAACAACAGCCTTACTTGATTTCTCTGGAGAAGTCCACTCAGCCCTGGACAAAGGGTGCCAAACAGGTGCAGTCTTTATCGATCTTGCAAAAGCTTTTGACACGGTCCATCATGGCCTACTTACCCCCTACTTTCTAGCCTAGGCCTGGCGAGGTCCTTGTGCTTGGTAAAAGTTACCTGTCCAATCGGTCACAGGCTGTAAAAATCTCTAATGAACTCTCCGACTTCAAACCAGTTCTCTCGGGTGTACCACAGGGATCAATTCTTGGACCGCTCCTCTTTAGCCTGTTCCTTAACTACCTCCCAGATATCTGCCAGGAGAAAATAATCTTATACGCTGATGATGCTGTAATTCTCTCTTCCCACAAGGATCCAAACTCCCTACGAAAAAGCCTGCAACTTGCTTTCTCTAGTGTTGAAAGGTGGTTCCTGGATAGTAAACTTGTGCTAAACCACAATAAAACAAAAGCCATGCTCTTCTCCAATCACCAAAACAAAAATAGGCATACTCCACTCACCATACAAACCTCTGCGGAGTTACACTGGACCAAGTAAATACTTTCAAATACCTTAGCATCACTTTTGACCAAGGGCTCACCTTTGCAACCCACATTGACAACACTGCGAAAACAGTGAACCAACGCCTTTGAATACTATTCCAGAATCGTCAATTTCTAAATCAAGCGGCATTGAGAATAGCTATACAGAGTTCCATAATCTCAATCATTGACTATGGCCTTATTATTTATGGCTCAGCTACCTCCACTGCTCTAAGGCGATCTCAATCACTCTAAATAAGGCCTGCCGCTCCACAGGGCTCAAAGACCGACCACACGTGTGATCTGTACTATGAATCAGGCTGGTTGAACCTATCAAATCGCTCTTATTTATCTCACCTGCACAATGGCAAAAATCTATCTTGGGACTGACTCCATTATGTATTCAAAACCTACTCCGACTGAATCCTGGCTCACGACCCTCCACCAGATCTGAACGCCAACCTTTCCTGGTTCCGAGATGCCGGACTGCACAGGACAAAGATCTTTCGCATAAGGGCCCCAACATGGGTCAGTGCGCTTAGTCCACCTACTCTATCCTCAACTCCTTTGAAGTTTCAACCATGCTCTATGCCCACCTCACCACCACTAGCAACTGTGACTGCTAGATAAAGACTACTACTCCTCATGTCCATCCTCACATCTGAGGCCTCTTCCTCCTGACTAATGAACCCTCTGGTACCTCTACTACTTCCTGTCTCCCACCCAAACTCACTCCCCACCTTTTTCCTGTCCCTCTCACTTACTCTCCCACTCACCACCTTTCCCTCCTCTAGCTTCCTTTTGGCTTTTGGCGCTTAATGATCACCCTCTCCCTGGAAGTTTCCTTAACCTCGAAATTGTCTACTCGCTTGAACCTGTTATAGCTTGTTTTTCTATGAAACTTAAAAACGTTACTGCCTTAAACTGTTAATAGCAAATTTATGATGTAGCTTTCCTGTCTGGTTTTACCTGTAATGTGTATCGTATATAGGGGAACAGTAGACTAGTATGGGGAGAAGGTTTCCTCGGATTATAGCTAGGCGAACCTCATTGGACAGGTATGGTTTTATGCAGTAAGCAGTCCCAAGTTTCTGATTAAACTTGCATATGACCATGTTGGCATGGTCAAAGAAGGAAAGAGAAAGGTCGAGAGTAACCCCCAGATATTTAAAGGAGGAGACATTTTCCAGAGGGAGACCATCGGGTGAGAGGATGAGGAGGGTGGATTATCGGTTGGGTGGATTTGGTTAGGAGTGGTCTGGATGCAAATTGCATGGCCTTATTTTTTTTTGGCATCGACAATCAGTTGGAGGAGAACCAGCTGTGGGCAGCACTGAAGTTCTGAGTAAGGACCCAGGATATTCGAGGAAGGGTTTGTCACTGTGGAAGATGACTAGGTCGTCTGCGTAAAGGAGAATGTTGCATTTGAGGCAGTCAGTAGGGAGGGTATTGACAAACATAGAGAAGAGCAGGGAGCTCGGTAGTGACTCTTGGGGAACGCCAGTGGATACGGACATGACAGGTGATGTGACAGAGCCGATACAGACTGATTGGGAGCGGTTGGAGAGGTAGCACTGAAACCATGTGGTGGTTTCCACTGAGCAACCAAGAGATTGCAGTTTAGAGAGGAGGAGGGTGTGGTTAACCATATCAAAGGCTTTCGACAGGTCAGCAAAGACTGCTCCTGTCGAACAGCCACAATCTATGTTGGAAAGGATGTGATTGGTGAACAGAGCCAGAGGCGTAGCGGTACTGTGATATTTCCGGAAGCCATGTTGCTGGGCACAAAGGAGAGTATGCTGATTGAGGTATTCGGATAACTGGTGGTGGATATTCTTTTCTAGGAGTTTACTAAGTTGGGGTAGGATGGATATCTGCCTGTAGTTATTGGGTGATTGGGGGTTCCCCGCCTTGAAGGTAGGCACCACTTTAGCAAACTTCCAGGCGAGAGGCATGGAGGAGGTAGTCAGGGCAAGGTTGAATATGTAAGTAAGTGGCTTGGAGATTACTGGGGTGACTAGTTTTAGAAAAACCAGGGAGAGGCCATTGGCACCAGGGCTGCCACGGATGGACAGACCACGGAGTAGCTCGAGAGTGTCCATGTGGGAGCTTGACATATAATGGAAAGGGGTGGGAGGAGGTGCAGAGGGAGCGGGCTGGGGGGCAACTTTGGAGCTGGGCGGGGTGGAGTGAAAGGGTGAGGGAGAGGGAGGGAACTGGGCCTGGGGTGAGGGAGGTAGCCAGGAGGGAGTTTGCTGAGAAGAGCCGATGGGTCAGTGAATTGGGAGTGGAGTGCTATAGCCATATTAGTGAGGTCGGTGAGTAGTCCAGAGGGGGAATTTAGGTGAATGTTGGGGCTGCTTGTGCGGGGGTGCAGCAGGGAGCCTGTCCAGAATTTTCTAGGGTTGCTGAGGTTGTCCCTCTGTGTCTTGAGGTAATAGTTCCATCTTAGGGATCTGGTCAGGTGTTTACAGCGGTTACGTAGATGGCGATATTCATTCCACAGGGTAGGGAAGGGGGTCAGTTTGTTGGTAGCCTACTTACGGTCACTCTCCTTCATGAGATTGAGGAGTTTGGGGATTCCCCAGCTTGTAAAACTGCCTCTGACTCTCCTGGTGGTGACTGGGAAGTGTCAGTCCTGTATACCAGGGAGAGCACTAGTAAAGTAATCAACCGCATCATTAACATCTGTGTGAGCGTAGAGTCCCGACCAGTTGGTGGCATTAACATCCTCGTGGAATAGGTACAGGTCACTGCAGTTGAAGTTCCAAAAAGTTAGTTACTTGGGAGGTGGACAGGAGGCTTTAGAGGCCCAGATGGCATAGGTGGGGGAGTGATCACTCAGAAAGTCAGCCAGTGTACCTACGTGAGTGATTCTATCATCTCTGTTGGTGATTATTCAGTCAGTGAGGGAGTGGGAGGAGGTGCGAGTGTAGACACAGGTGGGAAGGGTGATAATTTGAGCTAGGTTGTGCAGTTTTAGCATGTTTTTATAGTCAGTTGCATGAGTGTCTTGCCAGTTGAGGTCTCCGAGAATGATGGTATCCCTAGTGTGGAATAGACTCCTATCCAGAGAACAGACTGTGGAGTCCATCTACACCCCCCTGCGGGAGGTTGCAGCAGCAACCCAAGTAGAGTTTCTTAGTAGATCCTAGTGTTAACTCAGCAATAATCCAGTCACCAGGGGAGCTGTCATTGGAGCGTGGGGAAGGGGGAGCATGGCGAGGTTCTTTAATGTACATGGCAGCACCACCTCCCCAATTTTTGCCTGGCCTGTCGTGGCACAGGAGGGTGTTAACTGGTAGGTTGGAACAGGGAGTCTGAGTGCCATGGCTTCAGCCAGGTCTTGGGCAAATGACATGAGGATTATGGAGAGAGGCCCAGGCCTTGAGGTCTGTGAATTTCGCAAGGAGACTGCACACATTCATGTGTGTCATTTTTAGTCCAGGTGGGTGTGTCCAGATGGCACAGGTGGAAGAGATTAGTGCGTTAATGGGGCCCAGGTTGCGTTCAGTGTCCCCACCCAGGAGGAGCAGGGAGAGAAGAATTAGTTGAAGGATTTGTCGTCTAATGAAGATCTGGGGAATTGAGAGGGGAAACTAGGTGTAAGCCAAGCAGGTGGCAATCCAAGCTGGAGAGAAGGGCCAGAGTGAGCGCCAGACCATGCAAACTACTTTCCCACCTGATCGGGAGGGGGGACATGGATGAATGGTTTCAGAAAAGTACAGGAAATCTCCTTGATTGGGAGATAGTGCTGGGGCACAGTAGTCCGTTATAAGCAGTGTGGCAGCCACAAGAGAAGGAGAAGGTTTTTCACGTTGCTTACAGGGTGCTGCACTGGGGGGGTCCCGGGGCAGGTGGTCGTAGGTATCTGTGCCAGGACAGCACTGCTGGATATGAGGAAGAGATGGGGGAGGAGGGTTAAAACAGGGGGCAAGGAGATGCTAGTTACAAGGAGCAACAGCATTCTGAGCATGGGAGAGTAGGCGGTGCTAGAGCAGGTTTGATTGGCCACTATCCATGCTTAAGGGAGTGAGGGTATAGAGCGCCTCAAGTGGTGGACGGGTATAAGGGGCAAAGGAGAAGCAACTCTACGAATCATGTTACTACTATGGGCTATAAAACAAAGTAGTCGAGTAAGGCAGGCTGGAGGGGGGTGGGTGGAATGTTGAAACAGCAAGCAAGTTTTAGAATAAAATTGTATGTGGCAAGCCGCAAATTCCTTGTGTAGGAAGTAAGACAGTCGGAGAGGCAGCCGAGAGCAGGAGCCAGTCATGAGTGAGGAGTTGCAAGGCACCAGAAATACAAACTGGATTTCTGTACCTTTTTGTCACTTGGGAGAGCCATGTGGGGAGACTTTGTGGCAGGCGGCGGCAGATTGGGGGGGGGGGTGCCACACTGATCCACCACTGGAGCTGGTGGAGGGGACCGCCCAGTCAGGGGCTTCCAAGCTAAAGAGGTGGAGAGAAAAGAACAAGGGATTAGACTCAATGATGAATCGGTGGGCGAAGAGGACCGAACAAAGATGAAGGAAGATGAGGCAGAGACGGGGCTTCAGCAGGGGGCTGGGGAGCACTAATCAGAGGGCAGGCACCAAGACCAGGTGGGAAGACAGAGAGAGGGGGAATGGGGTGCAGGTCAGCGCCACGAAGCTGAGCAGTGCAAGAAGAGGGTGGAGAGCAGAAAAAAGAGCTGTTGGCTTAGAGGGACTTGGCTTGGGAAAAGGGCACAGGTTAATGAGGGGGATTTGGGCAGGATTGGGCAGCAGAAGAGAGAGCCTACTTAGCTTTGGAAATTTAAAACAGTAGCTATAATTCTAAATCCTGAGCTAGCTAGCAAAATACAGTTCATCGCTAAAGACAGGGCAGAGAACAATTAGATTAGCAGGCAGTAAACTGTTTTAGAGATAGCAGTTAATAAGGCACATAGACTACATAAAGGCTAAATAACGATTCAGTTTTTTTAAATAGCAAGCAAGTTTTAGAATAAAATTGTATGTGGCAAGCCACAGAGTCCTTGTGTAGGAAGTGAGCCAGTCGGGGAGAGGCAGTCGAGAGCAGGAGCCAATCACAGGTGAGGAGTTGGAAGGCGCCAGAAATACAAACCAGATTACCTTACTTTTTCGGCACTTGGGAGAGCTGTGCTGGGAGGCTTCGTGGCGGGTGGCGGTAGATCCGAGGGGCACCTTGCCACCGCTGAAGCGGACGAACAAGCTGGTGGAGGGGACTGCCCGGTCAGGGGCTTCAAGCTTTTGGCACTTGGGAGAGCAGTGCTGGGAGTCTTCATGGCAGGCGCAGTGGCAGATCCGAAGGGGCACAGAGTACCCCGCTGCCAGCTTTTCGCCCTTGGGAGGCCGTGCTGGGAGCTTTGTGGTGGAAGATCTGGGGGGCGTGACCACTGGAGCGGGTGAGCAAACAGATGGAGGGGACCTCCAGGTCAGGAGTTTCCAAGATTTTCGGCACTGGGGAAAGCCTGCTGGAAGGCTTCATGGCAGGCGGTAGCTCTGAAGGAGGCGCCACACCACTGCAAGCGGATGAGCAAGCTGGCGGAGGGGAACCCCTGATCAGGGACTTCCAGAGCTCCCCAAAAATGAGGAGAGGACCAGGAGGGTTAGTACCCTGGAGAAACATTAAGTTCTAGGAATGGTACCAGTGATTTAGAAAACTTTGGCAGACCGGATGGACCTTTGGTCTTTTTCTGTCATCATTGTCTGTGTTTCTGTCTGCATCCCGTATTGTACTTCAGAGAACAGATTATTGGACCTCAAAAAAACTGAACCTGTTCATCAAATACAAAACGTTTTGAATGGTATCTCTTCAGGCTCTCATCCCCTGTTGCAACAGGTGGATTGGCTGTGTGCGCCGGATATGAAGGAAGTATACCTTCATATCAAGATTCACAAATACCACAGTCAGTACCTCTGCTTCATGCTGTAAGGCAGCCATTATCGGTCCGAGTCTTGCCCTTTGGTTTATCCTCAGCACCACGTGTATTTGCCAGATGCTTAGTGGTTGTGGCATCACCCCTCTGGAGGAAAGGGTTTATGTCTTCCTGTATCTGGACGACTGGCCACAGAAGGCCCCATCCAGGGAAGTCATTATGTACACCTTGCCCAGAACAATAGTTGTTCAAGGACCTAGGTGTCACAGTGAAGGTGCTGAAATCCATACTTGTTGCTTGTCAGTGCCTCCAATATATTGAGCCGTGCTGGATGTGGCAGTGGTCAGTGCATTCCTGCCTGCAGACAAGGCTGAGGCCCTTGTTGCCCAGACCCAGCTGACACACAAGAGCCATCCTGTATCATCTTTGACAATGTTGTGTCTGCCTGGACTGATGGCTGTGGCCTTCACTACAGTCCCCTATGCCCGTCTCCATGTGTGCACTTGACTCTTCGGGTACAGGGGAGCCAACTGATGCACAATTTAGAACAAATGGTTCTCATCACATCCCCTCTTTGCCAAGCTCTGGTATGGTGTATAGACTGCCTGAATCTGCTGCAGGGCATTCTGTGCCCCCCACCCCTAATCCTGTGAAGATCCTGACCGTGGATGCCTCTGGGTCCAGCTGGGGTTCCTATCTCAGGTCCTTTCAGATTTGGGGCTTCTGGACCAACCTGGAGTCCAATCTTCCATTCAGTATTCTGAGATGAGAGTTGTTCTACTTTTCAAACCCATTTCTGCCCCATCTCTTGCTTACTCAGACAAATATCAGTGTCATGCACTATATAAACAAGCAAGGAAGCAGTCACTCTTATCCACTGTACAGTTAAGCAATGAGATTATTGCAGTGGGCCGTGTCTCATGGCCTTCAGATATCGGTCGTGTTTCTCCCAGGTGTACAAAACGTCTTGGCAGACAGGCTAAGCGGGTTGCAGTAACAGAAACTGCAGTGCGCTCACGAGGATGATGTATGCTGCCAGGAAAAAGACAGAATCGCAGCAAAACAGAGGACCAGTGAACACAAAACTGCAAAAATGTCAAATTTATTAAAATAATACCACGCCCCTTAATGAGGTGGCAGTTAACCTCAAAGCATTGAGGCTTCTGTTTTTTGTAAAACGGTTGTGGTATGGTTTTCTAATAAATTTGTAATTTTTGCAGTTTTGTGTGCACTGCTCCTCTCTGTCTTGTTAAGCTGGTCTCAGTCCCTGGTGTGTAAATGGGAATTGCTGATCTCTATGGTAAATGAACTCTTCACAAGATAGGGTCATCCATAGTTGGACCTTTTTGAATCCCCATACAAGGCAGAACTTCCATGTTTTGGCCCGTTCGCCCCAGGGCCCTGACTTTTTTTGTCAAGATGCGTTGACCCTGTCCTGGAAAGGGAGGTTCCTTTACGTCTTTGCTCCAGTCCCTCTTATACAGAGGGTTCTGCTCAAGCTGCAGGTGGAACATACCTCCCTAATACTGGTGGCTCCCTTATGGGCTCACCAAATTTGGCTTCCAGTTCTGCAGCATATAGCAGTGGAGTTCCCTGTTCAGTTTCCTTTGAGTTGGGGTCTGCCATCACTGGATCACAGATCCCTGGTCCATCTGGACTAGTGATCACTGCATCTGCATGCCTGGCTGCTGAAGATGTTGCCATTGCCCAGTTCTTGGGGGGGGGGGGGGTCACACCAGGTGGCTGATGTCTTGCCTGCAGCTAGAAAGTCTTGTACGAGATGCACCTATTCCTTAAAATGGAAACACTTCTCAATATGGTGTGCTTCCTGTCCAGTGGACCTATTTACGTGTCCTGTGAATACTGTACTACACTAGCTGTCTGACTCCAGTAGTCTTATATTAAAGTGCATGTGGCAGACGTTTCGGCTTTCCATGTCCCCGTTGATGAGTGCACAGTCGCACAGCTAGAAGTGTCCCATACATTTCTTAAGATTATTCTGCTTATGTGTTCCCCGATTCATAAACTGATTTTTGCCTTAGGACCTTTATTGCATCCTTGAGAAATTGACTCTGAGCCTGCTGCAACCTGTAAGTTGCATTTCCTTTCATAGGAAGCACTGTTTTTGGTCACCATGACTTCTACTTGTAGAACTGGTGAGCTTCAGACTCTGTCTTGCACGAGTCTCCGCATTTGATTTTCCACAAGGACAGAGTTTCCTTGAGGACCAGTCCTTGTTTCTTGCCTAAGGTGATTTCTAAATTCACATTGAATCAGATCCTACAACTTCCCGTGCATTACCGAGAGCATGCTAACAGGAGTGAAGCACTGCTTCATATATTTGCTGTACATAGAACGTGACATTTCTACCTTGATCACACTGAGGACTGCTGAAAGTCCTCCCAGATTTTTGTTTGGCTTGCCCCTGGTAAAGAGGGCACTTCTGTGACTAAATGTTGCCTGTCCAAATGACTGGCGAACTGTATTTCATTTTGTTTTAGGAAGTACGGTAAGGAACTTCCTGGTGCTGTATGTGGCCACTCTACACATGGTATGGCTTCTTCTGTTGCTTGCTTTCAGAATGTTTGTGCAGCTGGCATATGTGCTGCTGCCACATGGAGCACTGTACATAACTGTACTTTCAGTCTCTACATCATCTCGTAGATTTGCTGGTTTTGGCCTGTGGTACTGCAGATCTTCCTGTTTTGATGTCGTAATTGGACTTTGCCATCCTCACTGGATACTTTTTGTATTGCTTGGGAATCGTTCCAAAGGTGTGACCCAATGGAGGCGATGTCCTCAATGAAGATAGAATAGTTACCATAATGTCAGATGTTCACAAGAATTTTCTCCATTGGGCCACCGCACCCACCCTCCTTTCCCCCTTACTGAGATATAAGCTGGCAGGATTATCCACCCCTTGTTGGATATTTATAAGTGCTTTATGTGTTCCAATCCCATTCTGCTTTCTTTGTCTGCTTGGTTTGATCTCCTGGTTCCTCCCAGTAGATACCCTCTGATCTTGTCTCCAGCGGGGAACTGAGGAGTGATACAGCCACCCACATTTTATAGACACCGACGTTGCACGTCGTCGTAAGTGGCCCTTGGCTAGCAAAAGATTCCGAGTGGTCCTGATGCTGACTGCTTACAGTTCCAAAGGTGTGGCCCAATGGAGGAGAGTCTCTCGAACATCTACTGCAACTGCTCTTTCCTGTTCCTCTGAAAGACCAGCGTAAAGTCCTATAAGCTCTGATTTTTTTTTTTTTTTTTTTTTTTGCGCTGGTCACACTGTCCTCCCAGAGGACTGTGCTTAGCCCTGGGAGAACAGCAGGACCGCCAGACATCTGATTAGAGCCTTTAACAGCTCTAAGATACACTACAGACTAATGAATTTCCTACAGCTACAGTCCTCTTGATGTCAACAGCAGGAGATTCTGGGATTTGTAATTTCAGAAAATGGCAGCTTGCAAGTCAACAAATTCAGTCTGATACTATCTACTATATTGCAGTTAACAGTTATAAAAAAACAAAAAAAAAAAGGTTTTTGCACACAAAATTGGGACCAGCCCCACACTTGGGTATGGGGCCCTTAGTGCTGACTGTTCCCCTTTAAGAATTGGGGGTTTGGTCCAAGATCAGTCTGTGGATGTTGGTATCATCATTTAGTTGAACATACTTTAAGGTTGAGGAAGCAAGCAGTAAATCAAATAAATATGGTGACATAGTCTACAGTTCCACTTCAAAACCGACTCTAGCCAAACTGGACCCCCTCTTTCACTCCTTCTGCCATTTTGCTTTGGGCTGTCCCCCACATACCCACCACTGTTCTTTTCACTTCTCCTTCCTTGATGCCTGGTGTATTACCCATTGTGCCAGTTTTATATCTAAATTCTGGTGTGGACCCTACTTACCTCCCCCCTCCCCCTTTTACCTGCTACCCACTCCATAGTACTATTTCCAATTCCCTTTCCATCCCCCACAGGAACTCTATTGCTGGCCAAGCTACCTTCTCATACTGCTTCCCTAAACTCTGGTCCTCTCTTCCCTCTGTCTTCTTTAAATCTTTTCTTTGTGACTTTCCATCCTCCCTCCTGCAACTGTCTGTGACCTTTTAACATGTGGACACCCTTCGTCCTCCCATGGCTTTGTCCCCCCACAGCTTTGTTCCCCCTCTCCGCACTTATAAAGCCCCAGTTGGGATTGTTTCACTGGTCCTAATAATAATAATAATAATAGCTTTATTTCACAAAAGCGCCTTTCAAATGTCAAGGAGCTTTACAGGAGATTAAAAGAGGATAATAAATACAATATAATGCAAACCGAATTCAACAGGGTTCATTTACTAAATGCCATCAAAGGCCTGGCACCATGCCGGCCCGGTAGCGCTGAGGGTTGAGGCGCTGGATGTCACACCTCGCGCTACGCCGGCGACCCGGGTTCGGGGACGGACTGGGGTCGCTGGGGGTCGGCAGGGGGGGAGGGAGGATTGAGAGTCCCAACGGATGCTCTCCTCCCTCAGGGGTGGGAACCTACGGAACATGGGAATATTTCCATGTTCCTCACCGCTCTCACGGCCGGTGGAAGCACCGACCAAGAGAGGATGGAGGCGGCTCCATTCGTCGGAGTCGGGGAGGGGAGACGTTGGCAAGCGTGTGAGGGCTTGCGTGCGTCAGCACGCTGCCACTCGGGACGTAAGTCCCAAACGCGGACATCTCAGAGGGCTGGGACGTAAGGGAGAAAACCAGGGAAAATACCCTCCAGCTAGCCCTAGATGAAGGCCGCCTTAGCCCGCCCGGACCACCAAGGGACAGACCCCAATGTGTAGGGGAGAGGAGGTAGGGCACTCTAGGGGCAGATCCCCAGGATGGCTCCGGGGTGGGGGCAAGAGCGGACGGAAGGAGGGGGCACCGGAGGGAGTAAGGAGGGATAAAGACAAAAAAATAAAAGGCCTGGCACCATAAGTAAGTTTTCAGCGCTTGCTTAAAGTCTCCCACTGTCATGTACTCCCTCAGCTGATGGGGTAGAGAATTCAAGAGGGTAGGGGCAGCGTACATAAAAGCATGTGCCCCTGAAGACTTCAAAGACACCCTCGAGATCTCTAGCTATCCCTCATCAGCCGAACGGAGCTGTTGCTCGGGGCGATAGGGAACCAGAAGCTCTGTCAAGTAGTCGGGGCCTAGTCTGTGTAGGGCTTTATAAGTCAGTAAACCAACTTTAAAGGTGATCTGCCACTGAATCAGCAGCCAGTGCAGACTGCGCAGAACAGGAATAATATGAGATGTTCGAGAAACCCCCATCAAACATGCTGCCGCATTGTGCACTGGCTGCAAGCCGCGGATATCAACCCCAGGAAGCCGTAAGTATAGGGAGTTGCAGTAATCAAGGCACGAGGTCAGAAAGGTGTGGATGAGTGTAGGCAGACCCCCGGACGGAATAAGGTGCTTGATCCTGGCGATGTTCCTAAGATGATGATAAAAGGAAGACTTGACGACCGCCGACACTTGAGATCGTAAGGTCAGCCCGTCGTCAAGCACCACCCCCAGGTCCGGCACCTGTTCAGAGGTTAGGATCTGGGTGCCCCCTAGATAAATTCCAGAGGGCTGACCAGTCCTCAACCCCTCTATCCGGCAACCCGACTCCACCACCATCACCTAAGTGCTGTTTAAAATGCATCTTGTGCTGTTTTACACTGCATTGAATTTTGGTGTGCACATCTTTAATGTATTAAAGTTTGCTCTTGTTTTGTTGCACTGTATTGCTTGCCATTTACATAGTTATGCATCTCTATTATTGTACCTTTTTTTTTATTCTTTTACCTAATTGTACTCACCCCCAGGCCACATCTGGAAAAGAGCTTTTATCAACTCGGTATGTCTTTCCTGATTAAACCTTTGAAATAAATACTTCCCAGCCCTAAAAATTATCTGGATCCCTATTACTAAGTAACTCTCTATACTAACACAGATGTTTCACATTATGCTGTGTTTAGTTGAACAGGTTGGTTTCAGTGGGGTCCTCCTTCAACCTGAGGTTTCATCTGGGGGGTACTGAATGGCAGAGACCCTTTAGTGACTACCTGAAGGTCACATCACGTGCCTCAATTGCTCTGCTAGGATCTCCGTAACAGTCAACATGTTTTTGTGAGCGTGTATAACATTACATAATAGCAAAGAAATTTAAGTAATGAACCTGAATCTCGCAGCCATGACAGGCTCACTGTGCGACCTCGAACAAGTGCTTGGTCTCTCTGTGCTTCCATCCCTTCTAGCTGTACAGGGGGTTAGAAGCAGGACTCTGTACTGTAAAGGAACTGTTCTTTCTCAGCTAGCTTATCATGTGAATATTAATAAACCTGAAAATAAGCCAACACTTTCATTCCTTTAGTGTTGAACAGATGACCGGGCAGAAGTAGTGTAGCAGGTTCTATACATGTTATTAAAGGACTGATAATTCCAGGAGAGGAGCTAGGTAGGTGGGGGGAGGGAGGAGAGGGAACGTAATTTCAAGACATTTGGTTAGGAGGATAGGTAGGAAACTCATTATGGACAGACTGGATGGCCCCCTGGTCTGTATCCCCCAGCCAGTGTCTGTATTTCTGTGTGATAGCAGGTATCGATTTTTGTCTGTGTTCTGTTCTCTGTGCCCAAGTCCCTCCCATGACTGCTCACAATGTACATTTTGAACAGAATTGTATATTAACATATTAAAACACCCATGTTATTTTTTTCTGTTTATTTCAGCTATTCTAGATTCTGCTGAAGTTTTCTGGGCCAGCCCAAGAATTTCGATCTGCCCTTCCCTCCCGCTGGGCACAGCATCATGGCAATGGCAGCTATGTCATCCAGTACTCCAGGGCTCCACTTGGAGGAGAAGAAATTTGAGTATTTCTCTTCCCTAAACCCCATGGCTCGGAAGATCATGCTGGAGCGGAAGAAGATTGTGGATGAGTACGGCCCTATGTGGGAGAAGCTGCCTGCAAAGGAACAGGAAGAGATAATCGACAGGAAACTGGTGAATCCACAGATTAAGGCTCGGTATACCATTCACAGAAGCCAGCAAGAGGAAATTGTCTGTTACCCCACCTTACAGATTCAGACCGGGCAGAAGATCGTTCACTTTGGAGATGAGGACATAACTTGGCAAGATGAACACTCTGCTCCATTCTCTTGGGAAACAAGAAGTCAGATGGAGTTTAGTATTGCATCCACCCTTGAACAGGGGGGGTTACCTTCCCAAAGTGAGCCGAAGCAACCAGTTAAAGTGCCACAGGGTACCCAGCCACTTAAAGCATCTCATGCAGTGCAACTCCCCAAAGCTTCCCTTGGAAGTAAAACGGGCAGTTCAGATGCGCTCGCCCCATCCAGGAAAGAGGAGGAATCTACATTTTGGAAAATAAGTGCAGAGAGATCCAAACTTGACAGCGGTCAGTCAGACTTTATATCCTTAACACCCAGTCAGATAAAGTCCCTTGAGAAAGGAGAGAAACCGCTTCCTTCCTACCAGAGACAAGATTCTTCCTCAAAAGACGTGGAGGAGAGTAAGCCTGAAAAGCTGGTGGTGAATAAGCAGGAAAAAACAGTTGCCACCAGTGTAATTTCTGCAGCTGTTGAGTGGGAAAAACCCCAGCCCAGTAAGTCCTCGGTCAGCTCACTGGATGATGTTTTTACTTCGGAATCGCCACCAGTCACAGAGCTGGAATATGAAGAAAAGAGACAAGAGGAAGAGTTCCCTTCAGATTCACAGCTCTTCTCTCAGATTAATACCAGTAATGTTGTCCTGAAGACTGGCTTTGATTTTCTGGATAACTGGTAACCATTGGTGGATCAGTGCTGCTCTGTACACCTGTTTACCAAAGAAATGGTTTTGCTCCAGTACCCTGAATACCCAGAGACCCAAAAGCTGTTATAACTTGCAGTGACTCCTGTTATATTATAATAAAATGGCTTGAGGAAAAAAGTGAGCGTTCTGATTGTCTAATGAGAGTCAAGACTTGTTATCCGACTACAACCGTGCTAGTGACAGAACTCATTGGCCATTCAGAGTAGCTTGTATTCACTAGTAACATAATAACGAGGCATTTGTATTTTAATCACTACAGCTTCATATTCATTTTTGTAACTAATGGCATACCTTCACCTCAGTTCATTTAAACGGATTATGGCAGAAAAGTGTATGAAAATTGGATGTTTTTTATAAATTTAAAAAACAACAGCTAGTTGATTGACAGTCAGCCATGTCATAAGATTAAGCATTGATACACAGTGCTGTGGTATGTCATTAATTATCATCACGCTTTGGGTGAATTGTAAACTTTAAACTTTCCAGGCTGGACCACTCCAAAATTAAAAAAAAATAAATAAAATAAAAGCATGAGCTGTGCTGCAGGTCATGTCATTCAGCCAATCTTGTCTTTCTTTTTCTAACTGCCATTTTATGAAAGCAAGTAAAGTCAGCCGTTTAAGCAAACAGCTAACTGAATAATTTTGATAAAGTGTATGATGCCTCTGCTGCAATTGCAGGAGACAGACTGGATGGACCACTGCTCATTTTTTTGTCTTGCTTATCTGAAGCCCTACCAGTTATGAACTGGAATGTTTCTTTTCAAACTGATTATCCAGTTTTATCTTGAAGTTACCCAAGCTACATGCTTCTAATAACTTGCGGTGCAGAACTGCTCCAAGAATGTACTTCCCTCAGTATAAAATAAGGTTTCCCTGACATCCCTTCTGAATCTTCCTCCACTCACTGTAGACTCTCATGTCCCCACATTCTGTTGTCCTGTGCCAATATAGATGGCCCATATTGATCCTCCTTCCCTGACCTGATGATTGGGAGTTGCCTCCTCCCTGCCTCGATGATCAGTGGTTGCCTCTTCCCCTACCCCAAAGTTTGATTGCTTCCTGCCCCACCCTGTTGCTTGGTAAGTGCCTCCTCTCCCACCCCAGTGGTCGTCGGTTGTCTCCTCCCCCGCTTTGTTGATCAGCAGTTTCCTCCCCAGCAGTCGAGGGGCAGGGGCTGTGGCTGCATCCTTTCAGCCCAGAAGGTGGGTGAGTGACTTTATTCAAAACTGACACTAATGCAGCTCCTTTTTCAGCCAAGCGGGGGATGCATGACTACCGAGCAACCCAAGCACTCCCTGGGAGTGGAGCACTTGACCTCTGCAGTCTGCCCAGCCCCCAGCTGCACTCAGCCTAAGATTTGGGGACTTGCCTACAGTGCCTGAGCTCCCAGTTAACAGAAAGAAAGCTAATCAAATGGAGCATCCACCCCCCCTTCAAACTCAGTATGCACTATGTGCTGTATCGACAGCTAAGTGAAAGTATTAGCATACTAGCCGCAAAGAAAGTTTAAAAAATAATTTAGTAGAAAAACTTTATCAGTGGCTAAAAAGCTGATATAAGACGCACCACGGAGAGAGTCAAATTAGAGCAGTTCAGCAACAGCAGATGTTGGTCGCCACGTTAATCTATCAAACCTTACATTGTACCTCATCTGGGTGGGGTCATCAGAGTGATGGAGCCCCACCCAGCAAAGGTAAAATGTAAGGTTTTGTTGTTGACCGTGGCTGGCGTATCTGCTGCTGCCTTTGGCCTGCTGTATTTGACTTCTCCCAGGGTGTGCCTTGTATCAGCTTTTGTATGAACAGTATGTATAACTCTTTAGACACTAGGTTTTTCTAATAAATGATTTTAACTTTCTTTGTGGCTAGTATGCTAATACTTTCACTTTTCTGTTGATCTAGCACATAGTGCATACTGAGCATGAGGGGGGTGGATGCACCATTTGATTAGCTTTTTCAGTTTGATTTTTTTGTTTTGGTGCACAACCTAATTTCCCTGTGGTGAAGTGCTTAATTTTTTGGTGTCTTCCAGTTAAAAGCAGAATGCACTGCCACTGTGCATCAACTCAGCACATGACTTTAGCCTCTGACTTGCAGTGTCATCATTTTGAGCACAATGTAGCCCGCCATGATGCAGTGTGGTGTCACAGATTCCTGCATGACAAAAGGGATTAACTGCTATTCAAATTGCACGGTTTCTTGCAGTAACTCTGTAGAATTCTGCAGTATTTTGTATTGCATCTTGGCAGCTTTCCCTGTACCTTGATCAAAGGCTCTAAAACTTAGATTTCTAAGGGATTATTCCTTCTGTTACCCGTTACATACCCTGTTCATACCACATCAGTTTGGCGAGAGTTGGCCACAGCTTTATTTTCATATGTTTGGCCTGCCGAAGCTAGAGTGGAGGAGAGATACTCTGGGATGTCATGCAGCACTGATAAAGAAGCTTTGCCGATGTTAAGGGTCAAACAGATACACGTATAGTTGCTTATAGCCTGTTATTCACACTGCATATAACATGTAGGGCTGAATAAGAATGCTGATTTTCAGAAATGCATTTCCACTCGTGTTTTAATTTGCTCTTTTGTTTTTTTTTTTTTTTTTTTTTTTCTTTTCAGTTGTCTTTTATCTTAGTTGGAGTCAAGTTATGTTCGCTGTTACATTTTATATTTTTGATTGTTTACCTTATATAGGGGATGTTACATGTACCTAGAGCATTTTTATTGTGTTTTTTATTATGTGCATGTGATAAGATATGTATATATTCTTATTTAATGCTAAAGACAGTAAAAGGTACAAACTGGAGCCTTGGAGTGTTATTTCATTCTTCTTTAACTCTGGGGAAACTGCCAGAGCCACAGATGCAAGTTTGGAATGGCTGTGGTATCCTTCAGTTCTTATACTCCCCTAGAGACAAGTCTGCGAGAACCAGGCATAGAAGCTGGGCATGTTTGAGGCTCAGCAAAAACATACCTGTGATTTGCGGGCGGTGTGGTAGCCATAGCCAGTGAAGGTAAACCCCAACACCATCTCCCACTCAATGGTCAGTGTCTCATTAGTGCATAAAGGGCAATCTGTACTGTATACACCCAGTCACGAGTTGTAAGGCCCAGTCTGTGGTTGGCAACTGTTACATACAGTCAGTCGGTAGTGTTCAGGTGTATATAACCTCCCCTAGCAAGAGAAGCTCTGTACTGTTCTGTCCATGGCTATTACCTGATTGGTGCATATTGTAAGTTTAGTAAGATTTGGGGCATATGAACTGTGCGAGGTATGGTAAAGCCATAGCTGGTACCTGATTGGCACAAACACTCCTTTGGTAAGGATTGAGGGCGTATACTCAACATGAGTTATGGAAAGCCCCACACCATCTCCCTGTCCTTAGTAGGTAGCTTATTGGTACCTGTGGTCAGTATCACTATGACATCTCACTTTGGAGACTAGGGATGGAAAAATGAATTCACTCACCATACTGCAGAGATTGGGTCAAGTATACTAGCACACTACTTTTCTCCTTCTTATTGCATAATCATTACAAGTAAACAAAACTGTCATGCTGAAAACAATAATCTATTGTTTCCTTCAGTTTTCTTCTTTTTTAACAGTTAGGACCCTTAGATAGGGATGTTGACGCTAAGGGGAAAGCATACAGGGTGAACATTCTGAATACAAAAAGAGAGAGGAGGGGGAAGAGTCAGGAGGGGCTGTTGTGCGGAAGCCTAAAATAACAGACTGTGGGAAGGGAGCTCCTAAGGTGAACAGAGCAAGAGGGGAAGAAGAGGGGCAGTTTAGAGGTGCAGTCAAGGGAAACTCAGATTACTTGATGGAGGCTGACATAGAGTGTCACAATAAATTTGAGCTACTAAGCAACCTAGAGGGGGAGGAAGGGGTTGGTGGAAATGAGGAAACTTATACAGAGGCCAGGGGGAGGGAGTCGGATACCCATAGGGCATCACAGACTGGCAGTGGAAAGGATAGAAATAGTCCCAGAGGGAGAAGGGGAAACATAAATGTTAAGCAAATGGAGGAGATGCAACATATTGCAGACATGAGGGAGGAGAGCATGACTGGAGAGAAACTGGGAGACAAGAAGGTGGGAGAGGCGCCCCCCTTCAGCAGGGGGGTCAGTACCAAGGATGGGGCCCTAGCTAAAGGGGACCCACAGAGAGCCTCTGGAGGCAGGGGTACTATTACAAGGGGGGAGGATGGCAGTGTGGGGGAAGGGGAAACCATCAGGGCCAGGATAAATGGTTCGGATAAGAGAGGGTTAAAGGGGACACCTATTCAGAGGGGGTTTGAGTTAAGTGGGCAAAATAACGAGGGAGGCAGAAAGGGGAGGGTGACAAGTGGGTCTCTAATAAGGCAGAAAGACTCCCATGGAATTGAGATCATGAATAAGGGGGGCTGAGAGGGCATAGTGGAGGTAACCATAAGGATGATGGCGGTGTTAAGGTTCTGTTATTGGGAGACTCGATGATTAGGGGTATCCAGTGGGAGGGACAGGGGGGTGGATGCCATAGCCAGGTGAAGGTAGTGAGCATCTCTGGGCTGACAGTGCACAGAGCAAAGTTCATGATGTATGAAATGGTTAGGGATTGTGGAGGGAAACCGGATTTCCTGGTGCATTTGGGAACTAACGATCTAGAGGGAAATAGCGTTTTGGAAATCCAAGCAAGGTTCCAAGAACTTGCCAGAGTCTGTCGGGATAATGGATGCAACATTTCCTTTTGAGATACTGCCAGTACCAAAGGCCTCAGTGGAGAAAAAAATGCTCACAGAGGTTAATGACTGGCCTCAGGAAGTGCGTGGAAGAGAGTGGGTTGTTAGAGGAACTGGAATGGAGTTTGGGAGGATAAGGACTATATGCCAAGGACAGGCTTCATCTTGCCCCATTAGGGAAGGAAGTCCTAAACAGGGATGGCTGACTACATTCAAGAAAGGTGGGTTTAAACTTGTGAGGGGGGAAGGGATAAGGGAGGGGCTGACCAGAAGCCTCTCCTCCAGATGAGGAGTAGCCTTCAAGCCTCAAGGGGGAACGGACTGGGGTGGAGGTTTCAGGAGGAGCAGAGTGAGGATGGAAGTATAAGGAATCTTGGTGGGTTCGACAGAGAGGATCAGGGAGAGGGTGGGGTTGGTGTTAGTAAATGCTAGGAGCTTGGGAACAAGTTGCCAGAGTTCCAGGCCATGCTGTTTTGAGGGGGTGGACGTGGCGGTCAGAGACGCAACAACTAAACCATGACTGGGACCTAAACGCACGGGGGTACACTATGCTTAGGAAGGATAGAAAGGAGGGCAGAGGGGGTGGAGTGGCTGTGTTCATTAGAGATGACATAGAAATTGCTAGGGTAGAAGAGGCAGAGGGAAACGTGGAGGCCTTATGGGTCACCTTACGATCCCCAGCAGGAGATAAGGTCAAGCTGGGTGTAGTATATAGGCCCCCCGGGATGAGTGATGTTCTAGAGGATGGTTTGCTGGACAACATCATTGCCCAGTGTGGACCAAAAGGGGAAGGAGTGGTGTTGATGGGGGACCTTAATATGCCAGGTACAAACTGGGGAACCATGTCCTCTAAGGTGGCCAAGGAGCAGAGGCTGCTGGACAGCTTCCAGGATGTGTTCTTAACACAGCATGTGATGGAGCCCACAAGGGAGGGCATGTCCTGGACGTGGTTCTGGCAGATGGGGATCTGGTAAGGGACCTAGTTGTACAGGACCCCCTGACTGGGAGCGACCACAATACTGTCTGGTTTCAAATAAGCATGGGGGGAGGGTGGGTGAGACCTAGGACACTGGCAGTGGACTTCAGGGGGGCAGACTTTGTGGGCATGGGAAATATTCTCAAGGAACACTTGAAGGGGATTACATCAATGACAAGTGTGGAAAGGAGATGAGAGGTCATAAAACCGGGACTTCATGAGGCAGTCAGGATCTGCGCTAAGTTGAAACGTAAGGGAGCAAGGTCACATAAACCATGCTGGTGGTCCAGTGAGGTACAGGTAGCAGTCAGAGAAAAGAAGGCCGCCTACAAAAAATATAAAACAAGAGGGGATGGGGATAAGGAAATGTACCATCTAGCATCTAGAAAAGTCACCCGTATGGTAAGAGGAGCAAAGTCCAGTAAAGAGCAGTGGCTGGCACAGGGGATACATGGAGGGGAAAAGGGGTTCTTCCGGTACATTGGGGAGCGGAGAAAAACTAAGGGCCATCTCAGCAGATTGAGATCAGAAGGAGGGTGGGCGGAAGAGGTGAGGGACCAGGCAGAGGTATTTACGAGTACTTTGCCTCTGTGTGTTCACTAGGGAGGGCATGGGATATCTACAAAGCAAGGCACGAAGGGATAGAAGCGGCAGTGAGTGGGATCAGGGGAGCAACAGAAATGGAGCAAGAGGGAGGGAGAGGTACCTCAGGGGTGTCACATCTGGATAAGGATAAAAAGGCCAGTAAGGTGGAGGGGACGGATGATGCTATCTCTGCCAAAAGGGTGTGGTTAGCCCTCAAGGCCATAAAGAAAGACATCTCCTGGGCCGGATGGCATTCATCCGAGTGTACTATGGGAATTGGCGGACATACTGGCTGCACCCCTGGCGGAGCTCTTCAACAGGTCACTTGAGACAGGGAGGGTACCTAGGGATTGGCGAGAGGCACATGTGGTGCCAATCCATAAGGGGTCAAGGGAAGTACCAGGTAACTATAGACCCATCAGTTTGACCTCGGTCGTGGGAAAATTAATGGAGAGTATACTAAAGGAACGATTGGGGGTGTACTTGGAGGAGGTGGAGGTCTGGATAGTCGGCAACATGGGTTTGTGCCAGGTAGATCATGTCAAACCAATCTTGTGGAGTTCTACTTAATGGGTAACATCAGAACTGGACAGGGAAAGCCTGTGGATGTATTATTCTTGGACTTCAGCGATGCGTTGACTCTGTCCCCACAGTGGTCTGGTGGAGAAACCGATGGGGTTAGGAGTAGGCCCTTTGATGGTCAGATGGATTGAAAACTGGCTAGCTGGACGCACCAGAGAGTAGTGGTCTGTGGGGAGCTCTCAACCCTAGAGAGGTTGGTAGTGGGGTACCCATGAGGGCTCGGTCCTGGGTCCAATCCTGTTTAATGCATACATATCGGACATCAGGGAGGGTATAGGTGTGAAATGAGTCTCTTCAGAGATGACCCAAGATGGGAGCAGTAGTTGAGGGAGAAGAGGGAGGTTGGCCCTGCAAGGGATCTGGACACCCTGGAAAGCTGGGCTCACACATGGAAATTAAATTCAATATCACCAAGTGCAAGGTGTTGCATCTTGGTCGGGAAACCCTAAACACGGTACACCCTGGGAGGGAGCGCTGGAGGCCTCAATAGGGAAAAAGACCTAGGGGTCATGGTGGATGCATGTGAATAACTCTGAGCAGTGCAGGAGAGCGCTAGGAGGCAAACAGGATGTTGGGATGCATCGTAAAGGGGATCACCTCTAGGAGCAAGGAAGTGATTCTGCCGCTGTACAATGGACTGGTTAGACCACATCTTGAGTACTGTGTACAGTACTGGAGACCACAATTGAAGAGGGACATACAGCTCCTGGAGAGGGTACAGAGGAGGGCAACTAAGATGATACAAGGGCTAAGGGATTTGACGTATGAGGACAGACTTGAGGAGCTCTGCCTGTTTTCATTGGAGGAGAGGAGAGACAGGGGGGACATGATTGAGGTCTTCAAGTACCTCAAGGGAATAAATAGGGTAAACATGGAGGGGATCTTTAGACTAAAGCAGGGAGGTATCACCAGAGGGCATGGTTTGAAGTTAGAAGGTGGAAGGGTGAGAGGGGAAAAGAGGAGGAGGTTTTTCACTGAGAGGGTGGTGGACCCTTGTAATGCACTGCCTGGCGAGCTGGTTCAGAGATCCACAGTGGAGGGCTTCAAGAGAGGGTGGGACAGACACAGAAAGTGGATGTATCAGATGATGGCCTGTCCCAGGGGGGTGGGGATGGATGATAGGGGTTTCTGGAGCACAAGGGATGGGAGGGCATCGGCACCCAACTAAGGATCTAAGGTTCAAGCAGACTCGATAGACCGTAAGGCCTAATCTGCTGGCAAATAGTATGTTAGTATGTTTTTTAAATTGTAATAACCACTTTATAAGCACAATTAGACACTCCATGGTGAGGGGTTGTGCTGCAATTATTGCACTTCTAAGGACTGGGATATACCAGCACAGCTGCAGGCTCTGCAGTGGCTTATTGTTTGTTTATTTATAAACCAGGTAAAATAAACTGCCCCCTAGAGGAAATTCCACAATATAAGCCTTAAAGGTTTGGACCCAATAGTCTGTTGAAAATGTAACTCTCTGCCATAGTATTTGCAGTCTTTGCCTATCTGACCAACCCATCAACCAGTCAGCTGAAAATCATTACAGTATGGACTGGACCTGTAAACATCTTTGTGTATGCGAGACCCATAAATACTATAGCCCTGACCCCTAAACATCTGACAGTATGGAGTAGACTTAGAAAATCTTTACAGTACACTATATACGCATTACAGTATGAACCAAACAAGTAAATGCATTGGACCAGACCAGTGAACATTTTATGTTGTTGATTGGCCCTCTAAACATGTTCAGTATAGATTTGGACTTCTAAACACATGTAACAGTATGGACCAGACCTGTAAACGTTGCAGTGCAAACTGTTACTTTGTGTACCAGTTCAGTAAACGCAATAACATTACAATATAAAGTGATCCTGGACCTTGGCAGGCTGTTCCGTATTTTGAGAGAGCAACAAAAACTTTTACCTTTGCAGGGAGAGCACCGTGATCACGTACTGTTCTACGAAACCGGTCTGGGTTTCTGTCTGCAAGTAGCCTGCATCTGCATGATATGGCGGCACTTTTAAATCTTGCTGTAAACATTTAAGAAAGCCTTTTTGTACAGCCGAGGAGTGCGGAATTCTTGCTGTAGTGTTGTTCCATATTTTAACCACTCTGTGTTCCTACAAGTTTTTGTGTTAGTGATGATACTGAGATTAGTATCCTGCAGTTCCTGGGGAGGGGTAAGGAGCAAGTTTATATGGACTGATGATGATAAGGTTGCTGTTACAGTCCAATCTGTCACAAGTCTAGCTGTAGGATGCTTAACAGTATCGCCTCATCATCCAAGAAAAAGTGTGTTACAGTCAGATATAAAATGGGCAAGGAAATCCATGTATCCTGATTGGCTGAGACTTGGTTCTAGTCATTGCCTTAAGAAAGCACTACCAATGGCTAAAAATAAGTCCCTGCCAACTGGGGCAACTCACAGAATTCATAAGCCACTTGCTTCCTAATCTCCGTCACAAACATGGCTGCAACCTTTAGTTGTACAGAGAAACCTTCAACTAGGCCCTAAAAATGAAAAGTCCATTAAATTAACCAAAGTTAATGATTTAATGTTATTTTCACTAAAGAACCCCTCCTTATGCGTATATATATACACACACACACACACACACACACACACATATATGTATATTTAGAAAATCAAGTATTATTCAGAGTTTCCATTGCTGGTGTTTCTTTGATGACCATGGCAAATTCCCCTCCTGTCCCCACTAGTTTGCCAGAGAACTCCCTGCTCCTCACCTGGCAGCAAATAAAATTGAGGTTCTGGCTCCACTTGAGATAGAGGGGTGTGTGTGTACGTGCCAGTGGAACTCTGAAGAATTTTGAATTCATGTATTCCCTGTTACCATTCCGTGTGTGTGGTGGGGTGGGCCTTCTACTACTGAAATAATGCAGAGCTTTGAATTCTTCCATTCCATGGTAAACAATCACACAGTGTACTGAATGTGAAGAAAGACAGGTGACTGGCAGGTGAAAAACATCTGTAGAGGGACTATTTTACATTATTTAGCAACAGTTTATTATATACATTGTGGGTTTGAAATCTTTTTAGTGTTTAGTTTTTAATAGTTCCCTCTGCCCCCATTTTATACAAACAGGCACTTCAGGGATGTTGGTTGTACTGGGTTTACACCACGGCCAGGGCTGAAGGCACTTGTCTTCTCCTTATGCCTTAGAAACCCCCTGACCATGGGGTAAACCTAGTACAATCAACGCTCTGTCATGCCTTATTGCTTAAATTTAAAGCATTCTGCCTTGGAAAAACTCACTTTCTTCCGAGGTGACGTTTTCATCTGCAGAGAGATTGCCTGTGCCCCATGGCCAGAAATGGTTCAGACTACGCTAGAAACAGCAGCTTAACTGTTCTCCCAGTATGTGCTGAGCCAGGTTCATCTACTGACCAGCCAGCATCAAACTGAGCCTTGCCAATTCAAGGCAGCTTCAGTGGGAGTTAATAGAACCACTACGCAGCATGCAAAAATCACCTGCTCAGACCAGTCGGCTACACTGTACATAAATTACACCCAAATGCTAAACAGGAATGACAAACTGGGTAAAAACCTAAAAATCTGTGAGCAAGTATGCTAGTCAGAGAGCTGCAGTGGCCATCTTCCCCTCCAGCAGGCAGTGCAGGAAGGCAATAGAGCACCAGTTTTGAGACCTATACCTAATCAACAAGAAACACTAAAGTTACAATGTCACACATTTTTAACTAGTTTTGGAGCAAAAAGCAAGGCTTTGAGGGAGTACACTTTTTCATATGTAACCCCCCAGAGGGTGCTACCCTTAGGGCTACTACCCCTGCCTGCCTCCACTGAGACAGGGTGAGGGGCCCAGATCCGTTGACGGGTGCCTCCACCCAGAGGTCGGGGTTAATACAGTCGAGACTGCCTCGGTTACAGCCCTCTGGGTTACTGCAACCCCCCTTTTGTCCCACTAGTGGCTCACACTGGGTACCAACAATTCTTTTCACCAGTACACTTACCCCCCCGGGTAGTATCTCTCAGCTCGCTCCGGGGACCCCCTATAAAGTAAGGTACAGTTATATCACAGTCACTATGTAGCAGGTCACCAGGGATGCACAAACCAGTCAGGATGTAGTTGCAACACAATAATCTGATTTATTAAAGGGGGCAGATAACAAGGAGAGGAAATCAAGTTAATTGGCTTATACTATAATTATCTACCTAGGGCTCTGTGCACAGGCCTAACCCTAAGATTGGCTGTCCCTGGGTACCCAAGCCCTAACGGCTAGTCCAAACGTGGCAGCTGGTTGGGGCCCTTAACACAGATAAACGTTACAATCCTGAGCAAGTCAGAATAGGAGGAAAGTTTAATTAGGCAGTCAGCAGTATAACAATACAACTGGAAACCACTGTTTACACACACTGCAGGGAGCTAACCTGACTCAGTACTCACAACTCCAGCAAATAACGATTCCTTCAACACTGCCAGGGCAGAGCCTGAACTTCACCAGCCTTCTCACACATTTATATGGCAACAACAGAGGGGTACCATACCAGGCAGCTGCTTTCAGGCCTTCACAAGCTTGCAGAAGATCTCGGACAGCAAACGGCAGCTTCAACATCACAGGCGGACCAAGCGTGACTCAGCAATTCTCTCCGGTTGAGCCTGGTAGGTAGCTGGGCTGGCACCAACCTCCTCCGACCGCACGCCGGCGGATTTAGTCCGACTTGCGTGAAAGGGCAAAAACGGCCGCCTTAGGCCTTTCACGTGCTTCCCGCACGAACACTCCCCAAGCGCAGAAGCACACAGCTCCTTTCCTCTTCAGCCACAACGCACCCAACTTGGCAGCCTGAGCGCCCACCCAAGCGGGCGCCACCTGCTTCCGCTGGCTGGCTGAACATGCCAATCACTTCCTCCAGCTCTCAGTGGTGCGAAAAAGTGCCATAGCCCATAATACCTCTCTCAAAGACAAGCGGTTTCCCCATTGGTCAGCCGACTCTGTAGGGTCCCGAGGTACTGATTGGTCCAATTCAACAGTTCTGGACCAAAATGGCGGAGATAACCGAACAGTCCTCACTGCAAAAGGAAAGCAGGTTAGAACAACCACATTATCATCTTACGTCATTCCCAACAAACAATCGCATCCTCTAACAGAACTCCCTTTGCACCACTAGCGATGGCAGAAGGGAGTTATTTTTTCGGTGTCCCGGGCGGGACTCGGGCATACAACCACACAGCCCCCCTCCATTTCAGTTACTTACGGCTGCAACAGGCAGCCCTTAAAGAGACAGCTTACAGAGGCTTTTAAAAGTGCTCAAATGCTACCCATTTAAACAGCTTTTATGCTGATCACCAACCAGGCATGGAGCATAGAAACGAGCTCCAAGAAAGTGTTCAGGAACCCCCATTTGCAAGGGGGTTACACCCTCCCTGGCCTGGAAAAACTTGGCGTCTGCGTCAAGTAGTTACCCTTGAATCACTGTAAGGCAAATATCTTAGTTAACACTATATCACACTTTGCATTACATACATGAATATTACATTTATAATGTACTATGGTTTGTACCAGCTTATACACAAAAACTCTTGCTCCCTTTCCTAACTCAGGTCATTAGTTCCTGCTCATGACACCGGGACTGGGGGGAACCCTCCCTTTCAGTTACTGGTGGATTACCTAAAGCAGGGGCACCGCACTCAAAGGGTAATACTAACAGCCTAGAGTCATCCCCCAAGGCTAGCTTAGGCAGGGAACTCGGGGACACATACACCCCTTTATGGACCACATTTAAGGGCAAGTCCACTGGCTGACCCAGAGACTCATAACTCAACTTTATCACCGGCCGTATTTCTCGGCCGGATCGCCTAGGGGTCTCGAGAGTTCCTGAAACAGGCCCTGACTCCAATTCAGTTTCAGTGACATTAGCAACAGGAATTTCTCTGGGGGAAAAGGGCTCAGCACTCATAGTACTACTGGGGGCCTGACCTTCTATCCCCGGAACCACCCCACTGGGCTCAGCTGGGGGCTGTCTAGGCACCGGTGAGGAACCATCAGGGCATTCAAAATATTCTTCCGGGTCTGGCATATCACTTATTTGCTCCCCCATCTCACTCTTTTCCTCTGAAAAATCAGATAATGCAGCCAGGCCAGACAGTTCAGCCATGCTCAAGGATCCCACCCCCTGGGCGTTGCTGCTACCCAATTCAAGCTCTGCAAACATGGGTTCTGGAGACAAAGCTGGGGGCTTAGACAGTCCAGGAGGCCCAACCTCATCTCCAGAGTTAACAAGGGGATTGCCCTGAAATAACTGACTCAATTCATAAGAGGGATAGTATTCAATATCATCTTCGTCGTCTTCTGACACCAATGGTTGATCATTTCCCTCTGCAGACTTTGGGCGAGGCCCTCTTGGTTGGCCTGCTGAAGAATCAACGGGTTTGGTGCTTTTCCTGGCAGCTGATCTAGTCATAGGCCTGGAGGGGGTGGCATTTGAAGATTCAGCTTCAATCAGTATTTGCCCGATTGGCAGCAGATGATTTCGGTGTATAGTTTTCACATCTTTGGAATTGTTTTCAGGCTGCACTTTATATACAGACAAATCTGTCAATTTTCCCACAACAATGTGGGGGAGATGGTGCCATCTGTCAGCAATTTTATGTTTCCCATGCAGTCCTAGATTCCTCAGTAACACTCTGTCCCCTTCTTTTAGCTCCATTGTTTTTTTGTGTTTTTTTTTCTTTCTTTCTTTATCCCCTAAGGGCCACTGATCTGCCTTACCTTCACGTCGTGGCTTCGCCCCCAGGGCTGTCCGCCGCATCCCCTGGACTACCTTCTGACGACTCATTAGCCCCGCGGTTACCCTCAAGGCGGGTGGTGGGAGCACTCCGAGCTCAACCCACCCACCAGGATCCGTACTGCCGCGCACCCAGGTCGCCGGAGAGTCCGCTGCGGAGACGGCCATCATGCCGCTGCGACCAGTGCCCTACTTTCCACTTTTCCTTCCCCTAAGCCGGCTGGTGGCGCAATGGCCAATGGCGCAGGCGATCGCAGCGCATCGCGCGTTCTGGCCAGGCGTCAACCCGACTGCTGTACTTGTGCTCCCGGCAGCGTAGTACCTCCGATCTCCACCGGGACGCCCCTGGATCCCCAGGAAAGGAGAGCTGCCGATCAGGCGCTCAATCCTATTCCCTCCCTGCCGACCCCCGGCACCCGGGCTCGTTCCCGAACCCGGGTCGCTGGCATGACGCGAGGTGTGGCGTCCAGCGCCTCAACCCTCAGCGCCACCGGGCCGGCAAAGCTACATTGTTTTTACTTTCTTATCGTATCTTTCCTTGTTGGCCAGGTTTTGTTTAACCGCCATGGTCTGGGCCAGTTGGTAGGCATGGTTTAATTGGGCCTTTAATTTCTGTACATACTGTAAATGGTTCTCTGCTTGCACCCCATCAGGGGAAACCCCAAAACACACATCCACTGGCAGTCTAGCCTCTCTCCAAACATCAGTCGGTACAGGAAAATCCTGTGGCGCACTTTTTGTACAATTATAAGCGTGAACTAGGGTGCTAATCTGCTGGCTCCATCTCGGTTTGTTTCTTGGTTGCAATGTGCCCAAGATGTCAAGCAATGTACGGTTAAACCTTTCAGGCTGAGATCTCCTGAGGATGGTAAGGGGTGGTTCTGGACTTCGCACCCCATAGAAAGCATCTCTTTAATCAAGCGGCTCTCAAAGTCCCTTCCTGATCAGAATGGATCCGCTGTGGAGCCCCATAGTGGACGAAAAGTTTTCAACAAGTATCTTAGCCACCGTGGTTGCTTTCTGATCCTTAGTCGAAAGCCTGTGCATACGGGCAAAATGATCAGTGACCACCAATATGTTACTGACACTTTTCAGATCAGGTCCTAGACTCAAAAAATCAATACAGACCAGTTCCATAGGGGCACTAATGGTAATGTTGACCAGGGGAGCAGCCCTCTGGGGCAAAGCTTTCCTTTGCAAACAACGGCTACAGGTCTTGACATGTTGCTCTACATCCGCAATCATTTTCGGCCAGTAGAATCGAGCCCGTACTAGATCAAGTATTCGTTCTATGCCGAGATGCCCCATCTGATTATGCAAAGACCTTAAAACCAGTTCTTTAAAAGCTGAGGGCAGCACTAGATCTTACTTCGACAGGGCTCTTGCAGTAGGTAATTATATATAGGACTGACGCCAGCTGGCGGCAGGACCCCACGGAAAAATGTTTTAGCTAGCAGTCCCTGGTGGGGACCGCCCCCACGTCAGGTGATCGGAGTCATACAATGTCGGTATAAGGGCAGTCCCGGATGCCCGCTTCCAGTTCTTCCTCCTCGCTGTCAGCTCGTGCAGCACCTCGCAGTTAAGTTCTTATCGCTCAGTCCTTTTACTTCGTCATTTTTTTCCGATTAGTTTCAGAATTTTATTTCTCTTTCATCAGGTGAACGTCAGTATATGTCGTCCCCTTCAAAGAATAAGTGCGACTCGTGCGGCGCCCAACTGCCTCACAAAGACGGTCACTCCCTCTGCCTCTTCTGCCTAGGCCCCGACCACGCGGTCGACAAGTGTCCGCACTGCCTCCGGTTCAACGCGGCTACCCGCAGATGACGCCAGCAGTCCCTCGAAGCCCATCTCCTCAAAAAGAAGATGTCTGCGATGGAGAAAGAGCTGAGAGAACTTCGGCAGGTGTCGACCTCCCCTGAAGGGCATAAGAAGCGGGATAAGGAAAGGCACCGGGAGAAGGCCTCCTCTTCCGCGACTCCGGCCGGAGTCGCAGGCAGAACATCCCCTCCGAGGATCACTCTGACGGCAGCCTCCAAGGCTTTGAGGAGGCGCCGGCCCTACCCGTGCTGACAGGTTCAAGTTTGAGCCCACCTGGCGCCTCCGGCAAAAGGAGACCCAGCCCCAGTACCACCGCAGGCTCCTCGGACTACTGCGCAGGCACCTCCTTGCGGACATCGCTTCTCCGACATACGCTGGGAGAAGACCCCTAAGATGCTCAACCCTTCGGGCAGCACTTCGGCAGTGTCTCCTTCGGACCGGCCTCCTCTCATTCTCGGCCCGTCCCGATGAGGGCGCTGCCGGACGCCAGCTCCTCTGGCGCCCGCCGACCGACCCATAAGCCACACGCCAGCTTCTCCCGGCGCGCCGGCCTCTGAGCCTACTGGCGGAACCTACTGTTTCTGTCATTCCAGACTCTCCGCAGCCTCTTCGCTGCCGTCAGGGAGCCCCAGTCCCCCCTGCCTGACCCCGGGGATTTCTCCCCTCTGTCCCTGGATGAGACTCGGGACCATGGGCTACCGTCCGATTCTCTTCAAGAACTGGATCTGACACTGGTTCCCCTGACGCCGGCCCCAACACCAGCCCCTCCGACGCCAGCGGGGGAATTTTCTCTTCCTTCGGGCCCTCCACCCCGCGGGCCTATCCCGGCTGATCCGCCCATGGAATACTTGGCTGGGCCGTCTGCTCCGGCAGCTCCTCCAGTGCCTGGGTATCCGTCGTCGTATCCGGACGCGGTCTTCCCAGGTCCGCAGTATCCTGCACCGCACCCAGTGCCGACTCGCTGACGCGCGGTAACGATGCCACAGTACCCCACTCCAGGATACCCGCAGCCGGGTTACAGATACTTCCCCTACAGATTTTCTCCATACAACTATCCCCCTCCTCCTCCTCCACCACCCCCTAGGCTGCCGGTGGGTCTGCAGGAGACTCTTGCTTCTTGGTGGGCTGAGGCCAAGGCTCAGCTCACCAAGGAAGTCGAGAGCCGTCTTACGGCCACGGTACCACCCCCGGCTCCCGTCACCCTAGATGGCACTCTCCCTCTCCTCCTCCGGATTCCCGGGTTCTTCCCTCAGGGTCCAGAGAGGGGTAGGATACGCATTCTGGGATCCCTCCTAAGGAAACCGTTCCTCCCCCTAGACGGGTTAGGGAGTCTTACTCTGCTTCAGATTCTTCCTCCCCTTCTCTCTCAGACTCCTCGGACACTTCCGATAGATGTTCCGAGAAAGACGATGAGCCACGCTCTCTGTCCAAGCCCCGGCCGAGGACTCCTCCGAAGTCTCCTCCGGAGGATCCTTTCTTCATGGAGCTGCTTAGGAAGATCCAGGAAGTCCATCAGTGGCATTCCTTAGAACCAGATCCTCAGCGGGTAAAACTCGCCAAACATCTGGACCTGCCCTTATGGCTCTACCTTAGTGCCACCCTGGATCGAGCCTCACGCCCACTTTGTTTCCACTATTTGGAAACAACCGTCGGCTTTAGCCCCACTTCCCAGGAAGTCGAACAGGCTATACCAGGCTCCGGAGGGTGTAGACATTTTAGACTCTCACCCCATGCAGACTCGGTTGTCATTAGCGCCACGGCCGGTCAGCACACCAAACATTTGAGCTTTTCTCCCCGGATAAGGAATCTCGCCTTCTGGATCAGTATAGAAGGAAGAGCCACGCCCTCCATACTGGGATTAGGGCCCCAAACTATGTAGCACATATGGGGGATTACCAGAAGGCCGTCCTTACCCAGGCAGAATCCAAGATCGACTCTTTGCCTGACTCTCAAGTCAAACAGGAGTTGGCCGACCTGGTCCGTTCTGTTCATTCAGCCAGTCGTCACATTCTGAGGATGATCTATGACGCAGTGGACACCACAGGACGGAGCTCCGCGTTCGCCGTAAGTCTTCGGCGTCACGCATGGCTCCGTGTGTCAGGTCTGGTCCCAGAGGTGCAGTCAGCCATCCAAGAAGCACCTTTCAGGGGTTCTGTGCTTTTCAGTGGTGATGTCAAGGACATCATCACTGATTACGAGGAAGAAGGGGCGGCCCTTAAATCCGTTGATTCAATGTACCGTCCCCATCCCCAGTGCCGTCCCTTTCGCAGACGCAGCCGGCCTCAAGCGAAACCTCAGGGAAGGCGGGCCACTAAACGTCGGGCCCCCACAGCTGCCAGGCCCCCGCCCAAAAAAGCAACGGGTGCCCCAGCTGCGGCGCTGCCTCACACCACCTGACTCCTTCCTCTCCCACCGCCCGACGCCCGGAGGAACCGGTAGGAGGGAGGTTCTCCCTCCACCTTCCGGGTTGGGAGAGGATAACTTCGGATTCATGGGTGCTTCAGATCATAGCAGAGGGGCACTCCATAGAGTTTCTACAGAAACCTCCACGTCACCCCCCTCTGAATTCCGCTTACTCAAGTGACCATCTTCCTTTGGTCAGGAAGAAATCTCAGCTTTTCTGCAAACAGGCTATAGAGCCCGTCCCTCCTCACCTCTATGGGACGGGTACTATTCCCACTTCTTCCTTGTCCCAAAGAAGATGGGAGATCTCAGACCTATTCCTGATCTCAGCTCCTGAACCTGTATGTGGAGTACAAGAGGTTCAGGATGCTCTCCTTCAATCCCTTTTGCCCTGCTTCGGCCGGGCCAATGGTTTTGTGCACTAGATATGCAGGATGCGTGCCTGCACATCCCATTCTTCGCCACCCGAAAGTACCTCAGGTTTTGCGTTATAGGGGGTCCACTACCAATTCCGGGCACTCCCCATTTGGTCTTTCCTCGGCCCCCCGAGTCTTTACCAAATGCCTGGCGGTGGTAGCGGCCCACCTGCGTTCTTTGGGAGCTCAGGTTTTCCCCTACCTGGATGACTGGCTCCTGGCGGCCCTGTCCAGGGAGGAACTCCTGCATTTCCTCTCCCTCACCCAGCAGGTTTTCACTGGCCTGGGTATTACCATCAACCATTCCAAGTCTCACCTGGATCCTTCACAGAGGCTCCAGTTTATCGGGGCAATTTCGACACAACTTTGTGCAAAGCCTTTCTGCCTCCGGACAGGGGGCATCCCTCCAGTCACAGATTTCCCTCCTATCGGAACACAGGAGGGTCCCAGCGAGGTCAGTGCTCCGCTTACTGGGGCTTATGGCGGCGCCATCCCGACGGGTTCCGCGACACGCCCATGAGAATCTCTCAGTGGACTCTTCGATCTCAGTGGGATCAACGAGTAGACGACCTAGATCATCTGGTTCTGATCTCCTCGCCGATGGTAAGAGACTTGCAATGGTGGATGGTTCGAGAGAACCTCTTCCGGGGGTCCCCTTTTTTCATCCTCCCCCCGATCAGACTCTGACCACGGACGCTTCAGGTGAAGGTTGGGGAGCCCATCTGGGTCCTCACCGAACCCAAGGCCTTTGGTCAAAGTTGGAGATAGTTCTCCACATCATTGTGCTCGAGCTCCCAGCAGTGCTGTATGTGCTCCAGGCCCTTCACCAATACATCCTTCCCAGTCACCTAGCTGTCCAAATGGACAACATGTGCGTGGTGTGGTACATCAACAAGCAGGGAGGAACTCAGTCCTACCCGCTGTGCAGGGAAGCGATGAGGGTCTGGGATTGGGCAACTCTCCACAACCTTCACCTCACGGCGATCCATGTTCTGGGAGTCGACAATGTCCTGGCAGACAGACTAAGTTGCTCGTCAGCTCTTCCACATGAGTGGGAATTGGACGAAAAAGTTCTAAAAAGCATCTTCCAGATTTGGGGACTCTCAGATAGACCTGTTCTTCCTCCCAAAACGCAAAGCTTCCAATCTTTTGCTCACTCGCTGCAGAGCGAGGCACTTTCTGGAGCAACGCTATCTCTAAGCTGGAAGGACAGATTCATCTATGCTTTTCCCCCAATTCCTCTGGTCCCTCGTGTGCTACAGAAGCTTGCTCTAGAAGGAGCGAGAATGATTCTGATCGCTCCTTTCTGGCCCAGGCAAATCTGGTTCTCTCTTCTACAACAATACTCAGAGGTTCCTCCTCTTCCTCTTCCTTTATCTCCAGGATTGCTGACCCAGGATCAGGGGACCCTGGTTCATCCGGGACTCAAGTCCCTTCAACTTCATGCATGGCTCCTGCAGACCTAGCTCAATCTCGTTTTGGCGTTTCTCCTAAGGTGGCCGAGATTCTGGTGGAGGCTAGAAAACCCTCCACTAGGTCCACCTACACCATGAAATGGAAAATATTTTCTATCTGGGCTGCGTCCATGAATGTGGAGCCCTTTTCCTGCCCTGTGACCATTCTGCTTGAGTACATGCGTCATCTTTCGACCTGGGTCTCAGTCACCTCTTTGAAAGTCCATATGGCGCTATTTCAGCCTACCTTGTCCCTTTCACTGAAAAGGCATTTGCCCAGCTGGAGGTATCCAAACTTTCCTCAGAGGGGTCCTTCATCTCAGGCACCCTGTCCGGACTCCGCTCCACCTTGGGACTTAAACTTTGTCCTCAGAAACTTACCCTTCCTCCTTCGAGCTCATGGCGTTCCACAGACTTGAAGTTTTTATCGTGAAGACGCTCTTCTTGGTGGCCATTACTTCTGCTCACAGAATTTCCAAGCTCCAGGCCCTGATGTGCAAAATCCCTTATTTGATTTTTCACAAAGAGCGAGTAGCTCTTCGCATGAACCCTAAGTTTCTTCCGAAGGTGGTAGCGGAATCTACCTTAAATCAGTCTATTGAATTACCTGCTTTCTTCATGCAGTACTCCAATCAAGGAGAATACCTGCTACATACCATGGATGTTCACAGGATCCTGAGATACTACACCGATAGGACGAAGGATCTCAGAAAGACTGCTCAGTTGTTCGTCTCTTTCACTCACAAAAGAGAAGGCAATGCTGTCTCTAAGCAATGCCTATCAAAATGGTTGGCCCATTGCATCACTTTCTGTTATGACAAGTACAACAAGACCCTTCCGGGTCAAGTCAGAGGTCACTCCACTCGTGGAGTTGCCGCCTCTGCGGCTTGTTTCAAGAATGTGTCTGCAGCAGACATCTGTGCTGCCGCCACTTGGACTTCAGTCAATACCTTTACTAAACATTACAGTTTGGACATTGCCTCTCGCCGTAGAGCAGGCTTCGGGTTAGCTGTCTTGCAAGGCCTCCTTTCCTGAGACCTGCTAGATTTTTACTACTTTTTGGAGTAGTCCTCCTCCCGGTGCCTTTCATTTGTTCCAGACTGCTTGGGATTCTGTCCTATATGTAATTACCTTCTGCAAGAGCCCTCTCGAAGTAAGATAGTACAGTTACGTAAGAACTTACCGTAACAGTAGATCTTCGAGAGAGGCTCTTGCAGTAGGTAATACCTTCCCGCCCTCCATCCCCCTAGGCTTTTTCAGCTCCTTTTCCATTCAGGGAATTATCCGCTTCTCTCTTGTCCGGGCCTGTGGCGGGAAAGAACTGGAAGGCGGGCGTCCGGGACTGCCTCTTTATACCGACGTCGTATGACGCCGATCACCTGATGTGGGGACGATCCCCGCCAGGGACTGCTAGCTAAAAAATTTTTCCATGGGGTCCTGCCGCCGGCCTGCGTCAGTCCTATATGTAATTACCTACTGCAAGAGCCTCTCTCGAAGATCTACTGTTACGGTAAGTTCTTACGTAACTGTACTTTGTTGTTTGTCTAACCAGCCTTCCTTATTCACAGTCTCTCTGTATAGTAATTGGATAGTCAGCTTCAATTTGGGCCCCTCCTTATACAACAAGGCAGTCCTTAGATCAGTAGAACGTAACTTGGACACGTCCCTCCCGGCCTGCAAAGCCTCCACAGCCATTTTTATCAAGGGGGTTACACATAAAAATGAAAGGATCTATGCAACTAGCAACAAGTAGTCAGACAAAATGGGAAGATACATTTAGGGTAAGGGATATATTAAGTGTCATGGTATTTACCCGTGAATTCTGTCACTGTATTGTCAAAACCACCAGGGCAGCTCCAGAACTGATTTGCCTGTGCAGAAATGTAATTCAAAGCAAAGAAAAGCATGGCACCATCCACCAAAAAATTGTGCACAGAATTGTTTATTTACCCACAGTGTTGGAACATAAGTGATCTAATGAAGGCAGTATAGTGCAGTGGTTTAAGGAAAGCTGTCATCATGCCAGCTTCCTGCTCCGCATAAGACTTACCTCCAGTTAAAGTTTTAAGTATAGTTGCAGCACTTTTCTCCGCCACAACATACTTTTATTTTAATTGCAAAAGTCCACTACCGGAAGTATGGCGGACACTAGTGGGGCTCCATTATGAGTAAAGGTGTGGTGCCACACTGTGTGCTTCAATACAAAAGTATTGAAATGCATGGTGCGCCGCCACGCCTTTACAGATAATGGAGGCCCCATAGTATCTACCATACTTCTGGGTAGCAGACTTTTTGCAATTAAAGTATGTTGTGGCAGGAGAAAAATGCTGCAACATACTTAAAAGGCTTAACCGGAAGATAAACTTTGTGGGGGCGGTAGGCTGGCATGATGACAGTTTTTTTCTTTAAGGCTCTGAGCTGCAAACCTGGAGACCTGGGTTTGAATCCCACAGCCCCCACTTGCTTAGTGTGTGACACTGAGCAAGTCACTTAACTTCCTTGTGTTCCCAGGTCGCACCTGTAAACAAGCTTCAGCTTAGAGTCTCTCGCCTGGTTAAAAAAATGTCCACACATCACTCAAACAAAGGCCCGACTGCTTTTGCGCATGTGTGCTTCCTCAGGGATGGCCTTCCCCCATTCACAAACTTACTTATATATTGGAAATAAAGTGAGAGTGCATCTAAATATTAACCCTTAGGCTGCCGACAGAATTAAAACACACAGTAATTCTGGACTGATATCAGTCCGCAGCACAGCAAGGGTTAAAATGTGACCACGGGGTGAAAAAAGATTTTTTACAGAAAAAAGGATCATGTATCGTAACTAGCAATAATGCTCATTTCCATAAGAATAATAAATATTCTAATTACATAAAATCCTTCTAACGACTAGCGACAATGACAATGGACCAATCCAGGCTTATATATTACAAATCAATACCTGAAGTACCTATAATTAACAATATCAAGGTCCAAAACTTGTGAACCAGCCAATCCAAGGTATGCCACGTAGTTCCACTAATTGTCCAAGTCACATACTAGGTGGTTGTCTTGCATTCATGGCTGCAAGGGATAAAGAAAGAACAAACAAACTGCTGAAATTCTTACCATGCAAAAGACCACAATAAAACAGCAGCTGAGCAGGGTTACAAAATCAACAGCAAGCAATTAATAGATTTTTATATTTTTCTCCTTGGAGCACAGTATACCAACCAGTATCTAGTTCTTTTTTTATATATAAAGAGGAAATATCAAAGTTATCATTAAGGCTTGGGGGCTGGTTAATGCTCCCAGTTGGTATATCCAGAAGGCTTCTCTGCACATAATCTTGTTTTCCAAATCACCCCTTAGTCCCATAGAGAACCTTTCTGTACCACAAAACTGAAATCTGTAGGTATGGTCACCATTAACCTGCATACTATGCTGCTGACCCGGTGGCACTGAGGGTTGAGGCACTGGACGCCACGCCTTGCGCCATGCTGGTGACCCAGGTTCAGGAACTAGCCTGGGCCGTCTGAGGTCAGCAGGGGGGAGAGAGAGGATTGAATGTCCAGAGGACAGCTCTCCTCTCTCTGGGGAGGGATCTAGGGCACTCTCGGCCCAGCAGCGGCCCCCAGTGGAAGCCAGAGGCACTGCATACGTTTTGGACAGCAGTAGAGGAACAGAGCTGCGGCAGATGTTGTAAGATGTCATTGCACATCTGAGCTCTGAGGAGGGGCAACACCAAGCACAAGGAAAAATCCCCTGTCTTGGGGATAGGCGATGGCTCCCCCCAAGGCCAGAAAGACCACACTCCCACAGTTGGGCTCCTCAACCAGGATGCTGACCCCAGCCGGTGGACTGGATTATAGATAGAGGGCCAGGGCGTTGGTGACCCCGCCTCAGTGGGCTTAAAGCCGGGGGATGTGCCATTCGGGAGCGGGCCTAGCGAGAGTCTTCAGATGGAGGTAGAGTCTCTCTGGTGAGTAGGGCAGTTGGAGAGAGTCTCTGACACAGGCGCAGAAAAGAATTGGGTGGGGGAACCTGCATACTATGCTTAGCCAAAGCATTCTTATTTATTTGTTTATTCAAAAGTTTCACCAGGAAGGTATATTCAGCAATAAAGCTTGTTTCCAGATGTGTCCTGGGGAAGGGAGTACAGTGGTAGATAATACACGAACAACATAGGGACAAGTAATAAAATGGACAGTATACATAGCATAACAATTAACAGAAGCAGCACAGTAAATTGCATTGTGATGGTTACAACCAAAAAATATGTACAGTAATACAGCATGGAGAAGTAGCAAAATAGACAGTACACATGGAGAACCAACTAGCAGAAGCAGTGCAGCAAGTACATTGAGTCCGGTGCATCAAAACCAAGTTTAAACAGAATTACATCATGCGTAAATATACCATAAATATAGTAGTGAATACATGGAAGAAGTATGCAGATAAAGTGAGCTGGGTAAGCAGCCAAATGAATCTGGGCATAATAGGGAGCTGTTTGGGCAGTCCAACAGGACCATGGCTAGGGGAAGCCAACCCATGGGCTAAAGGTGGCGGGGGTCAGTGTAAGGCGAAGGGATGGTAGCTTTTGACATGAGCAGGTGGGATTAGTGAAATCACATAGGATGGAGGAGAGTGAATTGTGAGAGGTAGCATTACCATACCTCTCAATTGTCCCTGATTTTCAGGGACATCCCTGATTTTGCCTCAAAATTTTACTCTGTCCCTCCTAAAAATTGTGTTTCCGTGACCAAACAGAGGAATTTGTAAGCACAAAATAATGTCAAACATTAAAGTTGCAGACTTGTTCCTCCTTAGAAAATGCATTTTACACTAAGCCCCTTATTCTGCCAGCTTTCTGAGTTGCTATTTCCAATGTTGAAGATGTGTCCCTGATTTTGGTCCTTTTTCCCTGATTTTTTTTTAAGCCCTGTCCCTGATTTATGAGGCAGGAGGTTGAGAGGTATGAGCATTATGCATTGGGAGGGTAGAGCGTTCCACAGTTTAGGACAGCAGAAAGCGAAGGTGGATTGGCCAGTGGGGGTAGAATGGTAGGAGATTACGAAGTATCAAAGGTCAGTGTTACGAAGGGAGCAAGTGCATTGGGAAAAGGCGCAAATGGAGGAAGAGAGATGGGAGGGGAGATTACCAGTCTAGAATTTAGCCATGAAAGTGGCAGTGTGAGATAGCTGTCTGGACTCCAGGGAAGGGAGGGACAAGGCTTTGTAAAGGTCACAATGGTGAGTATGAGGGGAAACAAGAAGACACAAATCGACAAGAGTTGAAGAGGGTGTCCAGCAGTATGGCCAAGTTAGGTTTGGGAGCGGCACTATAGACAATGTCTGCGTAGTCAAAGGTGGGGAGGATTAGTTTCTGCACGATTGCACGCAATGCAGTTTGAGGAATGCAATTCTTATTTCTGTGTAAAGCACCAAGCTTGGGGTGCAAGTCCTCGTGGATTGCATTCACGTCTTGAAAAGTCCAAATGCTGATCTAACCAGACCCCAAGGTATCTAAAGGAAGTGACATTTTCGATAAGGGGTGCCATCCAGGGTTTGGAGTGGGGAATTCTAGTTTTGATAGTCTGTGTCTGGTGTCAAGGACATGAAGACTGTCTTTTAACATTAAGGAACAGCAGTTGGTTGGCTGGAACCATTGCTGCACCTTTGTTGAAGTCATGTTGCAGTCTAGCCTCTACATCATTATGTGTGGCAATGGATGTGTAAAGAACTGTGACATCTACATACATGTGGATCATTGTGGCACCATATGTCACTAAGATGTTCCCCTTCCTTGTTTAAACATTCTGGTTGCTCCCCCAACACACACACACACACACACACACATATATATATACATAAGAGCCATTGCATTCACAGGTTGCCAAATACATAACCCCAAAACTAGAACAGTTAAGAAATTGTTAATTTCAAATGTTATGTTTGTGTTTACAGATGTGAACTGTAAACTTTGGGTATCACTGCACAGAATTATTTATTTATTTTTTTACTTGCTGTTTATGCTCCCCCTCGGCACTCCACTGCCTTAGGGAGTCGCCTTGACCTTCTAAGTTCCCACCCTCTTACCTGGAGCCCAAGCAAGTAGTCGTGGCTTGCCCACCAGGCAGGGTTGAGGTGGGGCCCATACACCCCAAATTCCTGAGTCTTGTCAGGATGCCATATTCCAGGACAGGCAGAGGTGTTTGGGATCGGGGCCTGGTGCTCTGTCTACCGAGAGTGCTGTGAACCACATTTTTCCTATTTTCTGTGCTGTATGATGTGTGCTCTGACGCCAAGGTGCTGAGCACCGACGTCCATCATGCAGCTCACCCTAGAAGTGGCTGGGCTTGCTGTACCTCAGGCCTTCACCCATGGTCAGCCAAACACCAAGCTTGGTCCCCCCTCCCACATGAAGGCGGTCCCTGGGCGCCAAACTCTCTCCGGCTGGCCCCTTCTTTAGACTCATTCCCAAACCCCAGTCGCCGTGTCGCTAGTGGTAGCGCTTACTGCTGCACCGACGGGCCGGCTGGAATTTTGAGAATTTGCAATGATCACATGGAAAACAACTCTTCGGTTGTGATGGTAGCCACTGTGTGGCCAGTTTTACTACTGGCTGTTGGGACTGTACCAGGTAGACAGATTTTTCCTCCATTTATAAACCACCCTAGGAAAGATACCGGCTTCATTTTCCAAGGCACGCTCTGTGGACAAAATACGCCAATTCTTATCCAGAATTTCTTTAATTTTTGTGGAATTTAGTCCATAGGTTGTGATAAAACTAATCTGATCCCTGTCATCTTCTGGTCATATTTTGTATTCCAGCAGTGTTGAGCATGGCATCTTCTGTACTGCTATTGCAGTCTCCTGTAAGATGTTTTGTCCATAACCCCTGTCTGTAAACCTAGTGGACATGTCTTGTAACCGCCTGTTAAAACAGGAGTCCGTAGTATAATTTCATCTTATTCTCATAAACTGAGATCTTGGGATGTTCCTGATGGTGTGGTGGGGATGGCAGCTTGAAGCATGCAGTATTATGTTTCTATCTGAAGTTTTACAAAACAAATCCATTACTACACTACCATCTTCTGTCTTAGTGATGCATAAATCCAGAAAACTACAAAAAAATACATAAACATGTGGTGGTATCCTTTAGAAACAATGGCAGGTCAATCACAATATCCTAATATGAGAACTACATTATGTGATAGTGACTCCGTTCACGGAGCCAGTACCAACCACAATTAGTCTACCATACAGCCAGTAGCAAAACCAGCCACACAGTCAAGGCAAACTTTATTTCAAACAACATGAAGTCTTGCTATATTATGACATATGCAGTGAGTCCCAACCTTCAAACTGCTCCGGAGGTGAAAGAGTTAACTTTCCATGCCAGGCATGGAACGTTGAGCTCGAGCTCGGTTGAAAACTCTGTCTGTTGTTCTTCAAACTCAAAATGTCAGATTCTTTACTCCGCCTCACTGAACAGTCGCTCCGGAGATTTCTCCTTCTGCTCGGCTCATTTTGTCAAAGTATTATTTTCTCGTTTTTTTGACCGAATTTAAACCGCAACCGGTCGGTTCAAGCTCTGTCTGTGGTATTTGTGAGTACTAGATAGGTTTTACATTTATTTCTTCTGTGTGGAACTTGTAAACGGTTTATCAGTTCGGTTTGAACCGATCAGGTTGTTTAAAATATATTAATCTGTCCTTTAGAGTGTGGTTACCGGTTCTTATCGGTTCTAAAAAAAAAAAACGGATTTTATTATGGTTTTTTCCATGACCCGTGACACGGTTGGGAACTGATAAGAGGGTCTTACCTGGCGGATTGCCATAAACGGGAAAGTTTGGTTAGGCTGGCATTATGTCTGAGAAACCCAAAAGAAAAACCGGGCCCACTGGGTTTCAACACTGCAGTGTCTGTGGGGAAGTCTTTGCTAAGGCTGACCCCCACACCACCTGTGTTTATTGTCTGCGGTTTGACCACCTCAATGCAGACTGCCAGATTTGCAAAAATTTCCTGCAGCTACCCTGGAAAAAGAGAGTTGGTAGGCTCAGGGAAAGGGAGGCCAAAAAGTCCGCTGAACGGATGGCCAGCCCGGTGGTTCCAACTGAACGGAGGAGTGCCTCTGACCAGGTAGACTTCCTCGGGCAAAGCGAGCTGACTCGGAGGAGTCGGTTCCAGCAAAAGGACTAGGAAATCAGCTGGTGGGAGCCAAAACTTTCCTCTCCAACCGCTGAAGAAATAGCCAAAGCGATTAAAATTGTCCAGTCGCTTTCCCGGTTCCAACGAACCAGCACCATCAGGTAAGCGTCGTCAGTGTCTGCCGGTTCCACCGGTTCAAGAGTACGATTTAGAGGAATTTTATGAACCAGAGGAGGGGGAAGAGGAGTATGAGGAGAGTGAATGTGGATTTGAAAGTCTGGATGTGCCCATTGAACCGGACATCTCTCCAGATAGACCTTCAGGAGTGTCTCCTCCTAGGCTTTCTGAGTCCCCTTCTCATTTTATGTTTTATAAAAAAGTGGCTGAAACCCTCCAGCTCCCTATGGAGGAAGCTGTGGATGATCAAGAGGAGCCTGACTATGTGAAAATGATGGATATCCCAGAGTCTGAGACTGTCTATTCCTTTGCATAAATCTTTGGGAAACAGACAGTAAAAATTCTAAAACTCCTCACACTATACCTCCTGTGGATAAGAGAATGGACAAGAGGTAACATTGTCAGGCTCTGATACGGAGTTCCTTACACAACAATGCAGCCATGTTGGGGTAGTGCAGGCTGCAGCCTGTGACAAGGCAAATATTCCCTTGGCTTCACACCTCCTACAAGGACTCAGGAGGATTGATGCCATGGCAAAGAAACAGTACATGGCAGCATCCTTGGGACTCAGACAGGCAAATTATATGGCTTATGTTGCTAGATACCAGAAATCCAGATGGGATACTGTTATGGCTCTAGCAAAACAGGTCCCTAGCCAGCTTGCCAAGAGCTGGAGCAGGTGGCTGCTGATGGTATTGAGGCATCTAAGGTGCAATTCCATGCTGCGGTGACTCTAATGATGTGTCATCAAGAGTCATGGCTACATCTGTGGCACTTCAGAGAATGGCTTGGCTCAGATGTACTAGCCTGTCACAGGATACCCAGACTAAGGCCATGGATTTTCCTGTTGTGGGTAATTCTCTGTTTGGGGAGCAGACAGAGAATTACATGAAGAAAATGGATGAGTAGGACCACCTATAGGAGTGCACAGGCCAAGGAAAGGCAGGCCACTCCTCAAAGCAGCAGCCTTCAGGGGCAGGGCAGGCCTTTCATAGGCCTTTTACCAAGCCAGGCCTCCTTTCTGCTTCGCCCAGAGGGGTTCTTTAGAGGGAGGGCAGGCGGGTACAAGCAGGCCCTGCTTCCACCCCTCAGCAAAGCCCTGCCAAGCAGGCACCCTGATGGGGTGGCCAGGGCCAATTCTCAACTACCTGTAGGGGGCAGGCTGGCTTACTTTGTCCAGGACTGGAAGTCTCTGACATCAGACAAGTGGGTCCTGGAAGTAGTAAGCCAGGGACTGGTTCTCAGCTTCAAAAATTTCCAAAGATGAGAACCAGATCCTTTCCACCTGCAAATCCACCAGAGGCACTTGCCCTAGAGGCAGAAGTCTCTTCCCTCCTGGCTCTCGGAGCCGTGGAAAGGGTTCCACCCCTACACCAGGGCAAAGGATTGTACTCCAGGTACTTCCTTACCCCAAAAAAGACAGGAGAATGGCGGCCCATCCTGGATCTCAGATACTTAAACAAGCACCTTTTAAAACCAAAATTCAAAATGGTGACTCTGGGAATTATTCTACCCTCTCTAAGGCCAGGGGACTGGCTAGCGTCCCTGGACCTCAAGGATGCCTACTTCCATATTCTCATCAGAAGCTCCCATCAAAAGTACCTCAGGTTCGAGCTGCCCTAGGCCATTACCAGTTCAGAGCAATGCCCTTGGCCTCACCTCTGCTCCAAGGGTATTCACAAAATGCCTGGCAGTAGCAGTTGCTACCTAAGAAGGCAAAATTGCCATCTTCCTTACCTGGACGATCAGCTCATAGTAGGCCAGTCTCCAGACCAAGTCAAGTTACATCTTCAGATAACTCAGCAACTGCTTACCTCTCTAGGTTTCCTTCTGAATCTTTCAAAGTCAGTTCTAGAGCCTGTCCAGCTCTCACCTTCATAGGCGCAGAGCTGAACACAGAGGAAGCCAGAGCCTTCCTTCCTTTGGACAGGGCAAGGACCCTGGTCTCTCTGGCCTCCTCATACACCCTGCAGGTCTCTCGACCAGCAAGGCATTTTCTACAGCTCCTGGGGCACATGGCTGCTTCTACAGCAGTAGTGCAAGGAGCAAGATTTCAGATGAGGGACATCCAGTTCCATTTGAGCCTTTTGGTCTCAAAGAAAGGACCCTCTAACCAAGTTGATCCCAGTAACTCAACCCTGATCCAAGCCCTACAGTGGTGGCAGGATCAGAGCAATCTGAGACAAGGGTTCCTTTTGTCACTCAGTCTCACTCTTTAATCCTTACTACAGATGCATCCCTCTTGGGGTGGGAGCTCACATGGGCGACCTCACTACCAGGATTGTGGTCCCCTCAGGAATCTCTGCTCCACATCAACCTGTTGGAGCTCAGAGCTTTTTCTAGCACTTCAAGCTTTTTCCAAATCTGTTCAGAACAAAGTTGTACAGGTCAGAACAGACACCACCACCACAATGTGGTACATCAACAAGCAAGGAGGCACTCGGTCTACGGCCTTGTGCACCAAAGCAATGAAGTTGTGGTCTCTGGCTTACTCCCTGAACACCTCCCTTACGGCAGTTCACCTCCCAGGCAAGGACAATGTCCTGGCAGATGCTCTCAGCAGGATTTCCCAGGGCCATCACGAATGGTCACTGGATCCCTGGTCCTGGAGGTAATATTTGCCAGATGGGGCACCCGCAGATAGATCTTTTGCATCCCCAGACAATCACCAACTTCCCTTTTTGCTGCAGGCCCCAGTGTTGGGCTCAGACCCTCTGGATGCCTTAATTCTCAATTGGGAAGGGAAGTTTCTTTATGCTTCCCTTCCTCTCCTGTTCAAAGTGTTAGTCAAAATCAGATCTCAATCCTGCAAAGTGATTCTGATTGCTCCAGATTGGGCCAGACAACCCTGGTATCCACTCCTACTGTCCTTAGCAGTCCATCTTCTTCTGTGTCTTCCCAGGAATCACAATCTGTTAACCTGTGCTCAGGGAAGGGTTTGGTACCCGAACCTCAAATCTCTCAATCTCAAGGCCTGGCTCTTGAAGAGTTAGAGTTTGCTGATCTACACCTCTCCCAAGGTGTAATGGATATATTGAAGGCTTCTAGGAAACCTTCCACCAGGGCTACTTACAATTCCAAATGGAAGAGGTTTTCCATATGGTGCTCTGGGAAGCATATTTCCCCAGAATCTGCTGATTTACCCACAGTCCTGGATTATATGGTCCATTTAAACACTTTGGGGCTGAGACCAACTACCCTAAAGGTGCATTTGGCAGCTGTGTCTGTTTTATTTCAGCAGGTAACCCTATTCTCTTTCAGCTCATCCTATATTCTCTAAGTTTTTAAGGGATTGCTTCACAACCCTCCATTCAGGGACCCTGCCCCTGCCTGGGATCTTAATGTTTGCATTGCTCAGCTTATGCAACCTCTCTTTGAGCCCTTGTCTTCAGCAGAGCTTAAGTACTTGACTTGGAAGACTGTGTTTCTGGTAGCCATCACTTCTGCCAGACGCATAAGTGAATTACAAGCTTTGTCAGTGGAGCCTGATTTTTATTTCCTTTCATAGAGATAAGGTGGTCCTCAGGACTAACAGGAAGTTCTTGCCTAAGGTGGTTTCAGATTTCCACCTTAATCAATCTATATCTCTTCCAGTGTACTTCACTGACCATTCCTCATCTGGCAAGAGGAGGCTGCACAGCTTAGATGTAAAGAGAGCCCTTAGTTACTACATTGAGCGTACCAAGGGTCACAGGTTTGACTCCCTCCAACTGTTCCCTCACTTATGGTGAGGTTGGTAAAGAAACCTGCCACTAAAAGATCCATTGCCAGGTGGATTGTCTCTTGTATCCAATTCTGTTATGAAAAGCTGGGTAGTTCCTCCCTCAGGCCTGAAGGCTCACTCTACCAGAGGTACAGCTGCTTCTGGCTGCTGCCAGGGACATCCCAATTATAGAGATCTGTCAAGCAGCTACCTGGAAAACAGTTCACACTTTTACCAAGCATTACTCCCTGGACATCCAGGCTAGGAGTGATGCTGATTTTAACACAGCTGTGCTTCAGAGCCTATTTCCTAAGTAGGTTCTGTCCCTCCTCCATGGAGGTACTGCTGTGTAGTCTGCATATGTCATAATATAGCAAGACTTCATGTTGTTCGAAGAAAAAATTACTCACCTTAGTAATGTTGTTTCTTCTAATGGAGTCTTGCTATATTATGACCTCCCCTGCCTGCCCCTCTCAGAACCTCTGTTTTTGGGATGTGGGTGGGCAGTGCAGTGTTGGCACTTAGTAGATGCCCACCTTGTTATTTTCACCCCTCCTTTTTTGGGGTGACTGGGTTTTGTGTTTTTCATTTTTTGGGTCTCCTGACTTGAGTCTTTGTTTTGGGACCAAAAAATGTGTTCTTATATCTAGTAGCCAGTTGGCTAGTGCAGGTTTACAGCTTCCACACAGGACCTTAGTGAGTTTAGCTTGTAAAGATCTGACAGTTTGAGTTTGAAGAACAACAGACAGAGTTTTCAACTGAGCTCAAGCTCAGCGTTCCATGCCTGGCATGGAAAGTTAACTCTTTCACCTCTGGAGCAGTTTGAAGGTTGGGACTCACTGCATATGTCATAATATAGCAAGACTCCATTAGAAGAAACAACATTACTAAGGTGAGTAATTTTTTCTTCTAGGACACTCAATCCCTGAGGCTGTGGGTGCTTTGCATTAAAACAGGTTAGGCAGGAAACAATGCAGTTCTTTAAACAATATGTAAGCAGGATTATTTTAAAACAGGCATTTAAATTCAAAATACATAAAACCATCGGTGGTCAGTGCAGGTTAGATGACTTCACTCATGAAGGCCAAAGAGAACAGGTGAGCTTTTAGCCCTTTTTTAAAGGCCTCGACGGATGAGGCCTCCTGATAGCTGAAAGGTATTCCACAGTGTCAGCCTGGCGACATTAAAAGGGCTATCACTGGAAGTTTTCAGCCTGACCCTGGGAACATCAAGGAGGCCCCTAATCAAAGACCAGAGGAATGGACTGAGGTGGTAGGTGTGAGGAGATTAGCCAGGGCCCAGTTCAGAAAGGCTTTGTGGGTGAGCAAGCTCACCTTGAAGATGATCTCCACCTAACTGGCAGCCAGTGCAGAGCCCACAGGACTGGGGTCACATGACTTGACCTAGCCAGGCCCATCAGTAACTGATCGCCTGCGTTCCTGCAGCGGCGAGGTCCCTCCAGTGACCCTAAGTAAGAGCATTTGCAGCAGTCGAGCCTCAGCGGCAGGTACCAAACAGTGCTGACAGGTCTTTGGACAGAACTAAGGCTTGATCCTGGCAACATTCCCCAAGTGGTAAAAAACACTTGACCACAGATGACACCTGAGCTTCAAGTTCAAGACAGGGGCCTTGGGGAGGAGGAGAAATTCTCCATCATTACTGGTTGCAGCCTACCCAAGACAAAGGACTCAAACCAGTCAATGACAGTGCCAGTGAGTCCACAATACTCTCGAAGGCAGTCAAGAAGCACCATGTGATCCACTGTATCAAATGTTGAGCAGAGATGTAGTAGAACAAGAACTGACCTGTCTCTATCTCTAGCCCTGAGGAGGTCATTATGCACCCTAATGCCATTTCAGTGCTATGCCTAGCCCTGAAGCCTGGAATGGCTCACAGATATCAAAGGACATGAGGTGCTCTCCAAGCTGCTGCTCCACTAAATTCTCAAGAACCTTGACCAAAAATGGCAGGTTGGCAATTGGACGGTAATTCGCTAGGACATCAGGGTCAAGAGATGGCTTCTTCAGGAGAGGTCTCACCAGAGCCTCTTTCAAGGCATCTGGAATACCCCTTCTGACACCAAGCACCAGATAATCCCAGTGAACACCGGGCCAACAGACCCGACACATCTCGTCAAGAAACGAGTAAGGTCCAGTTCACAATCAGTGTGCTTTAGCTTTGAGATCACCTCAGTGACCTCGGCCACCTCCACTGGCTTTAACTCATCCCAGACAGATGGAGTGTCTGCTCATCACAGGCCGGCCACTGCAAGGCAACACGTGCCTCAGCGACGGGATCCCAAACCGGATGGAGAACAGCCTGTCAGAGAAAAACAGCAAACTCCTCAGAGAGCAGTCAAAAAAGCTTTTTTAGGCTGTAGACCAGGGGTTCTCAAATGGTGAGTCCAGCCTCCCTTGGGAGGCTCCAACCTGTTCCAAGGGAGGCTCAAGCAAGTCTGAAAAAGTACTGTATTTAAATTTTGACTTTTATATATTTTGTATGAAGAGATGAAACAGATTGAAAGAGGATAACAGTAAGTGGATTTTATGTATTTACTAATAAGTGACAAGGGAAGGTGAATGACTGAAGGCTTGTTTCAGGTGTACCAGGAGAAGGGTAGGAGGAATACATTTCAAAAGGTAACTGCAAAACAATTAAGAAATACACAATGAACAGTAGCGTAAACAAATATGAACAGTAAACTAATGAGTGGTGGTAATTGATCAGTTTGTAGATCTGTTGCAGAACAGCCCAAATACAAGGGCTGAACATAGAAGTGCTAAGTGCAATAGCAGGAAGGAGCAAAGTAATCCCAGATAAATTGTTTTGGAGCAGGAGGAGAGAGAGACAAAGTACGTAGGAAGGTTATTTCATATAGAGAGGAAACAAAGAAAGTAGTCTGACCTATGAAGGTACTGCAACAAGGGATAACAATGATTCAAGAATGAAAATAGTGGAGCAAGTAGGCTGGCCTGTTTGGGGGGGTGGTGTGCTACAATAAGATGAATAATATTTGTTTATTTTATTTATTTGTTATTCAGATAACACCTTTGAGCACAGGAGCTCTTTTTCAAAGGTTCCACATCAGAGTAAGACAAATAACTGAATGTGAGCCAAGTATTCAGAAGGGTTTCAGTTTATTCATGGTGTACTGCGCAAAGTACAGTATGGTATTTTACTTTGGGGAGGCTCCAAATCTTTTCCATAGATTTGGTGAGGCTCACTGTGACAATGTCTAAGAACTATTGCTGTAGACAGACCAGATGTAAAAGTCTGTCCACAGTCCACCATAGCTGAGATGATCCGTTTTTCCCTGTGGCAATCTCCCTCAACAGGAATGCTGCCTTCTTATGGTTGATTGCCCCATGGTACTCATGATAATGAGCATGAAAGGCCAGTTTGTCCTCAGACCAGTTCCCCTGCCAGCAATGTTCCAACTTCTAACCCCTGATCTTCATCACCTTGGGACCCCCCATCAAACCAAGGGGATCTCAAGTGAGAGGATCTGGAGTCAGATACAGACCAGTGTGATGGTATCAAGCACTTGAGACCACCATATTATAGGCAGCAGCTGCCTCGCTCGTGCCAACTGCACCTGTAGCATCTACACTAGATAAGTCTGCCATCACCAGCAATCCCTCTGGGGACAATCATAGAATCATATCATAGAACTTGTCAGCAGAAAAGGAACGCTTGGCCCATCCAGTCTACCCCCCGTGTTATTCCTCACTCCTCCCACTGAAAGCACCCATCCCACTGCCCTGCAACCCCATGTGCCTATCCCATGCTCTCTTGAAACTCGACACTGTTTCGGTCCTTACCACCTCCTCTGGAAGCCTGTTCCATGCTTCCACCACCTTCTCCATGAAGAACAGTCCCCTCACATTGCCTCTGTAGTCCCCCCCACAGTCTCAAGCCATACCCTAGTTTTTGTACCTTCCGTACTGTGAAACAGACCGCTGAGCACGCTTTGTTTATCCATTTGACGTTTAAAGGTCTCTATCATGTCCCCTTTCCCCTTTCTAATCTCCATTGTGTATAGCCCCAGTTCCCTACATCTCTGTTCATACGGTTTGTCCTTCATACCCTACATCATCTTGGTTGCTCTTCTCTGAATCCTTTCAGTCATATCTATGGCTTTACAGAGGTATGGCCTCCAAAACTGGTCTCCATACTAGAGGTGTGGTCTCACCATGGTTTGGTATAGTGGCATCAGGACCTCCTTGCTTCTACTAGTGATTCCCCAGCCTATACACACCAGCATCCCATATGCTCTTCCCAACACTCTCTGCTACACTGATTACTCACCTCAAGGTCACTAGACACTATTATCCCCAGATCCCTCTCCTGCTCTGTAATGCTCACTTCCTCTCCCCCCAAGGGTGTATACTGCTTTCAGGTTTCTGTGCCACAGGTGAATGACCACACACTTTTTGATATTGAATTGTAGTTGCCAGGTCTCTGCCCACCCTTCCAGTGCACTCAGGTCCTACCTCATGTCCTCGACACCCCATGTAGAGTCTACACTATTGCAGATTGTCGTATCATCTGCAAAGAGGACCACCTGACCCTTCAGCCCCTCTGCTATATCGCTGATGTAGATATTAAAAAGGAGGGGTCCCAGCACTGACCCCTGGGTAGCTTATCATTACTCACCATATTCTGAGTGCACCCCATTCAGTACCACTCTGGCTCCTGCCCACCAACCAGTTTCCTACCCACCTTGCTATTTTGTCCCTCACTAATCAGCAGGAGGAGGCGAATTTTGAGAGTGGATGGACTTTAATAGGGCCCTACCACTGCTCTCACAGCAGCAGCAGTCAGGAAGGAGGAACAGGGTTCCAGCAGCTGTTGCTGCAGCCAGCAGAGGAGGAGAAGAGATTTTGCAGCCGGAGCCGCAGAGCACATCCTGCAGCCATTGCCGCTCAGGACTCTGCTCCCTCAGGAGCCAATCAGCAAGGGGAATGCAGATTTTGAAAGAGCGTCCGGGCTTTAAAAGGCCCTGCCCGCTGCTCTCCACAGCAGCAGTCGGGAAGGAGGAATGGGGATTCCAGTGGAACTTTAATGTCCAGGGGTTTCAGCGGCTATAGCCAGCAGAGGAGATTTTCCCAGCCCCAACCTCTGTTAAATGCCCATGGAAGGAGGCAGAGCCACCACCAAGGAGGACCACATTGATTGGGACTAAGGAACCCTAGACTTTGCCACCCCAACAGGGCAAGGCTATCTACTGAGGAAGGGGAAGAGCAATGGGGCAAAAAGGAGGAGCTGGGAAGAAAAGGGCTGATCACTACAAGCAAAATTTGGACTGAACAAACTGGTGAGACTAATGTGGAATGCTGGCAAAGAAGGATGGTAGGTGGAATGTTTGAACAGCTAAGTAGGCATCTCGAAGGTAGTGTATAATATAATTATGTGTATTAAGTGTCCCCTAAGCAGATCATTGTAGGGGGTGCCATGGGCTGTAAGTATAAGGTGACGTGGGCTGTATGTACAAGATGCCACTTTGGCAGACCATTGTAAAGAGTGAATAGTACAAGAATTGTGAATGCAAATGAGGTAGCAGCTAACTGAGACACAGTTTTAAACAAGGGAAATAGGCCAAATGATGTTGCAAAGCATAAGGGGAGGGATACGTTGAAACTAGAAATGAAATGTTGCAGTAGGGTATATTACATGGACTAGGCCATAAGGGAGTCTCTAGGCATTACCATTGGGGCAATCTGTTGTTAATTTGGGGGCCTTCATTTGCTTCTCTAGCTGTTACTTTTGGGGTACAAGGGTCAAATGTCTGTACCGATATGGGAGGGAGCATGGGCCAGAGTGGAAGAAGAGGAGGAAGGTACTGTTCGAAGATTCAAGATGGCGGTGCTGGGCAAGGCCCGGACACTGCTGGATGGGGCTACCTGCTTATCAAGGCTACCTGAAGAATCACTGGCAGGAGACATGCTTTTGGAAGGGCAGAGATCAGAGAGCTAGGGGTAGAGAATTAGAGGTGGGGCAGATGCCAATAGGGGTGATGAGAGAAGTTACAGAGGTCAAGGGGACGGGCTCAAGACATGGATCTGTATTTCCCTCAAAGGGTAATACCTGAAAGTCTCTACAGAGGAAGGACTTTAGGAGGCCCCAAGCGAGAACCTCACTGTATAGTGATCAGACCAAATGGCCATTCTGAGAGGTGATACTAGAAGATTGCAGTTCACATCTGTAAATACAAACATTTGAAATTAGGCAGTTTCTTAACTGTTCCCTAGTTTGGGGGTTATTTATTTGGCAACCTGTGAATGCAATGCCCTTTATGTGGGGAAAAACAACCAGAATGTATAAACAAAGGGTAAGGGAACATCTTAGTGACTTAAGGTGCCACAATAATAAGAATGCTTTGGCCAAGCATATCATGCAGGTTAATGATGACCATACACATAAATTTCAGTTTTGTGGTATAAAAAGGTTCTCTGTGGGGCTAAGGGGGTGATTTGGAAAACAAGATTCTGTGCAGAGAAGCTCACTGGATATACTGACTGGGAGCATTAAAAAGTTACTGACGCCTTAAAGAAAACTTTAAAGGGCATAATAATTGTTTAGTTTAGTTTAGTTTATTGTTCTAGGAATTATTACCTTTGAGCCAATGGCTCTTTTACAAAGGTTCCACGTCATCAATGTACAAACAAACAAGACAAGTTATATAGAATGGTCAGCAAATTGTAAAGGTTTCAATAAGCCAGTATAATACAGTACACCACAGGAAAAAAAAAACACTGGAGGAATGGTCAAGGTGGGAAGGGTAGGAGGAGATATGGGGAAGGGAGCAGACTTAGAGTAGTTAGAGGTAGTCAGATGCCTTTGTCAAGAAAGGAGCAGAGGAGGAGGAGGATGAAAACCAGTAAAAACAGCCATGAGGGAAGAATCATTAGTCAAGGCAGTCACAGGAGCTAGAGGCTGAGAGGTGAGAGTAAAGCATAGATTTGAAAGCTCCTAGTGACGTGGAGGATGTAATGAGCGAGCTCAGGGCATTGTACCAGCTGGGGGCATGATAGGCAAAAGATCTTTGGCCCTGTGTGGTCCGGCATCTGGGGACCTGGAGAGGCTGGTGTTCCGATCTTCTGGTGGGACGGATGCTGGTATTCGGGCAAAGTAGATCTTGGATACACGGCGAAGTGCGGCCCAAGATGGATTTTTTTTGCCATCACGCATGTGAGTTACATTATGTGATTTGAGAGTTGCAACCATCCTGTCTCAGTGTAGAGCTCACATGTATGAGTACGTCTTTGCGCTCCAGTGAGCAGCCGACAGGCCTTGTTTAGGGTGGTTGTGATGCGCCTTAGTGCGGTGGTAGTGGCAGAGCCATAGATAATTAAGCCATAGTCTATGATTGAGATGACAGAGCTTTAGATAGCATATTTAAAAGTTGACACTTGTTCAAGGGTATTTCCTGGGTATGTTTTGATAGTAAGTGGAATTTGTATTTTCTGTTTTGTGGACTGGAGAAAGCATGGATTTTGCTTTCTTGTGATTTAGGACCAGCTTGTGATCTAGGAACCTCTTTTCAACATTGGAGTACAATTGTGTCTACATTCCATTTATATTTTATATATTTCTCCTCCCTATTATTTATTAAGAAATTTGCATAAATATATGATCTTTATCCCTTAGTTTCTTTGGAGTCCATCAGCCTCTATAGCGTACCCCCTACTTTAAGTCATAATCCTCTGTTGTGACATCACGGTCTGTTGCCATGGGAGTCATCTGTGATGTCACAAGCAGTCCTCTGTGACTTCAGGTAAGGAGAAAACAGCAAGAATAGACAAACTCTTCAGGAGCAAAGATCCTGTTTTCATACAGATGACCTCAGTAATTAATAATGGGGGAGGAGGAATACAGCACTAATGGGAAATACAACCTAGACTGTGTCTAAATATTAGAATGTGTTAAAGTTGTCCTGAACATGTCACCAGCTCTTTAAAAAATCCCAGGCATTAATATAACTTTATATTTCCTTTTTGAGTTTGTCATGGTGCGCAGGCGCAGACAAACTCATTGCTAAGTATCTATAGGGTGAGCCTAATTGAGAGTCTATTTCAGGGCACGTTGTATGCTAACCAGCCAGGCTGGGGATGACTCTTTGCGCTGTTCGTGCTGAGTTGACACCAGGACTTGGCACTGTGTTTTGTATTTGATGGTGACCCTGCATGCACTGTATTCTTGTCACATCTGTAGCTACAACTGTGGAATGCGCCTGAGCCCAGGACTTCGTTTTCCCTCGCAGTTAAAAAAATAAAAATAAATAAACAACGGGGTGCCTAATCCCCTGTTGGCATGCCACCTCCCAGTTCATTTTGCTGACGGGGACCTCTCCTGCGGCATAATGTCCTCCCTCCCAAATTTGTTGTGTGCCGAGGGATGCCCGATTCCTCTGCCCTTGCCCCCCAGCACTTATACATGCTGATGGAGGTGCCCAATCTCCCTGTCAGCATGCCCCCTCCCAGTTCATTTTGCCAACGGGGGAGCCCACTCCCTGTCAGCATAATGCCACCCCCCCAATTTCTTGTGTGCTGAGGGGGACTGCCTAGTACAGTATGCCATGCAAGTCCATTGGTCCATACTGGGGATCAATGGGCTTACAGCCCATACTGTACCTGTCATTTGGCAGGCAGTATGTGGGCGGGTTGCTGCTGCCCATCGATGATGGGGGAGAATGGGGTGGGCAAGGGTTTTGTGTGGGTGGGAGGGTGGGGGTGCCACTGGATCACCAGGGATATTGCAGATGGCGATGTACCACGATCGCAGTCATGGGCGGGAGTCCACTAGACCACCAGGGTTGGTCTTTACTGACGTGTCTCGGGGATTCGGGTGGGAGGGGGACCACTAGACCACCAGGGATGGTCATGTTATACATTCATCGGGGACTGGGGCCACTAGACTACCAGGGATTCATCTTTGAACATATACCGCATGATCACGGCTACGGGGGGGGTTGCCTAGGATCCCCACCATCAGCGCATGCTGTGTAAGGCACCAGGTGCAAGTCGCTTGGGCTGTCCTCACGAAGGCATGCAATGGGGCTATAATGACATGCAAATGGCCCCATTTACACCTTTGCATATATATTATGGCCTCCTTTGCATGCCCCTGCTGAATATCACAGGTGCTGTGCCTAGCACAACTGCAACTGCACTTGTGCTGGTGCAACCCCGTGCTTGCCATCTGTGGCTTGTGCTGGCACAGTGCCACTGCACCATGCACAGTGCATGCACTGACCTTGCTATATTCAACGGTGCTGCACCATGGCGCATCAGCGTTGATTATTAGCTGGCACTGGCACATCCCGATTGTACTGCACCCAGGCTTGCGCAACTGCCTGGCGCAGTCTGAAAATCCCGGCCTTAGTGGAACTACGTGGCATACCTTGGATTGACTGGCTTACAAGGTTTTTATTTTCTTTTGGACCTTGATACTGTTAATTATACAGTAGGTGCTTCAGGTATGTATTTGTAATATGTAAGCTCGAATTGGTCCATTGTTATTGTCACTAGTTCTATGGATTTCATGTAATTAGAATATTTATTATTCTTATGTAAATGAGCACTCTTGCTATTTATGACACATGATCCTTTTTTTAAAAATCTTTTTTCCATGTTCACATTTTAATATTTAGGTGCACTGTCACTTTAATTATTTCCAATATTTAAGTAAGTTTGTGAATGGGAGAAGGTCATCCCTGAGGAAGCACGCATGTGCAAAACTGGTCGGCCTTTGTTTGAGTGGTGTGCAGACATTAGATCACTAATGTGGCACATTTAGAGTTATTTACTGCAACATATGTTCCAGCACTGTGAGTAAATAAACAACTCTGTGCATAATTTTGGGGTGGAGGGTGCCTGCCGTGCTTTTCTTTGCTTTGAATTCTGTCACTGTGCCTTAAAAAAAAAAAAAAAAGTCATAAAATGCTATAATGTCCCTCATTCAAACTAGTAATGGAACACAAGGCAGGGGGCTGCAGGATATATCCCACACAGTTTCAGCCTAGTAAAGAAAGATATAACAAGGTATAAAGGGGGATGTCATTACCACAAGACATGGATGGGGGGGGGAGTGGATTACAAAAAAACTAAAGACTCTGTAGGGTTCCAAACATATGTGGCAAATACGAAATAATGACCACAACTACTACAGAGCCAAATGTATTGTGTATGAGTATCACAAGAAAGCCTTAAGATCTTCATTGAGGGTATCTCTTGCATCAGGCCATACCTATGAAAACTATAGTTGCCAGACAGTAGAATCCACGGAAACTTTTTAGCTAGCAGTCTACTAGGAGCTGCCAACGATGATGTTGGCCTATGGCGTCCTCCCTATAACGCGGTGGTCTCCCGCATCGCCATCACACATTGGACTCCACCAAGACACTACTGCTTCAGCTTACCACTAAAATCTTCAATTTCTATTATTTATTTTCTTTCTCACTTTAGTTTGCTTATCCCTTTATTTTTAAAGTGATTTTCACTCTTAGTTTATGCCGACCAATGCTGAGAAACTCTTCAGGTACTGCAGCTGCCATAAGAAGATCTACAAGGACAGCCACAACGCCTATGTCTGCTGTCTCAGTGAGGCCCATGACATTTTGACCTGTGAGGTTTGCCACGGCTTCAACCAGGCTACCTGGTAGCACCGCCGGAAGACTCTTGAGTCTTTCCTTCTGGAACGGAAGGTCACCAGAATGGAGAAGGAGCTCCAGGTAAGAAGCTCCTCCACTTCGCCATCTCTGTCAATGGGCTCCCGTTCCTTCAAGGTCCAGGACAAATCTTCAAGTAAAGACAACCAGCAGGAGAAGGACAGGAGTAAGGAGAAGTCTTCCATGGCTTTCTTTCAGTCACCACTTTGAGCACCAGCCACTACTGTGTCATTGACTGCCTCGGTGGCAACCCCAGTGCCACCCACACTCTCTCCAACAGAGTCAGCTTTGGCAGTGCATCCCACTGGACCTTCCTGGGCCGGCAATGGCTCTTCAGCAGCAGGCCTACTCTCATCCCCTTTTTTGCGTAGGGGCAATATACAGAGAGTGGCTCCGGACCTGTTTCATCTGGCGATCCTGATGCCACCACCAATGTTCCAGACCGCTTCTTATTCTGGGGCAACAGGCAGGGAGTTATGCAGTCCCTGATTTGTTCAGCACTGACCTGACCATTAAGCTGACATTGAGGATTCAGCCTCCCCTTTCAATGTCTCATCCCTCTGCATCCATGCTTCAGGCCATACTGCCAATGCTGGAGATTCAGCTGCCCCCTCCCCGTTGATGGCGCAAGGTGCTGTAGCGACACCAGTCTCCGACATCCAAGCCATGCTTACCTCCTTTTGGGAATTCATGCACCACCTTGCTCCTCCTCCTGATCTGTTGACGCTGGAGTCTACTAGGCTATCTCCCACCCTGACACCTTCCACGTCGCTGCACCCTACTCAGTCTTGAGCATCGACGTCCCTGTGCCCCTGTCAGAGCCAGGAGATGAGGGTGGGTATCATCCTGACCTCCTCCCCCCTTGGGAGGATGATGATGATGGAGTGAGGAGCCTCCAGGTCGCCTTCCACTGTTTCCTCAGGGGTGAGGACTCCACCAATTTTACCCTGAGATCTGCCCCAATGACCCGTCCTTTATCTCAGAAATGAAGCGGCTTCAAACAGCTACGGAATTTGATGCTGGAGAGCAGGTTATTACCAGGAGGAATGACAGAGTACTTCGAACTGCCAGACTCTTAACCTCTGATTATTCCTCCTTTGCTGGCTGCCTTCAAGGATGTCACCATGGCTGTCTGGTACAGGCCGAATATAATCTCTGCCATGCCCAGAAAGGCAGATAAATTGCACCAGGCTCCTTCAGGGAAGCCTTTTTGTAGCGCAACCACAGGCAGATTCAGTAGTGGTAAATACTGCCCATGATCAGTCCAAGAGGCCTATTCTTCCCCCAGATAAGGAATGCAGAAAGCTGGACCTCCTGGGCAAAAGAATCTATGCCTCTGCCACATTGCCCATATGGTCAAATACCAGCACTCTCTAGAGAAAGAGAAAAAGACACAGCCCCGGCCTTTCCAGAGGGTGCCCAGAAACAGGAACTGCTTAAGGCCCTCAAGTCTGGGGCAGATGTTGGCAAGCCACCTTTTGCAGTTGGCCTGTGACACCACCAATGCCTCTGCTGGAGCAGCTGCAGTTGGCATCTGCATGAGAAGGCATTCTTGGCTCAGGGTGTCTTGGTTTGCTACTGATGTACAACAGTCCATCCTGAATGCCCCCTTCAGAGGCAAGCTCTTTGGGAAGATGTGCAGTGCATCCTTTCTGACCTGCAGGCCTCTGGCAGACCCTGTGGTCAGTCCACTCATTATATCACACTCTGCCAAAAGTGGCCATAGGGTGCCCTTTCATCATGCCACCTATAGGCCCAAGTCCGGCGCCCAACCTAAGGGTAAGCGCCAAACAACAACAGCTTTGCCTACCCCTACCTTCACCTCTGGAAGAGTCACCAGAGGGGGAGAAGTGGCCCCAACCACAGGTGCTACCTCAACATGACTTTTTCTTAGTCATTCACCCTCCAGAACTACAGGAAGGGGTGGTAAGGGGTCATTTCTCTCTCCACCTTGACAAGTGAAGGGCGATCATAAATGATGCTTGGATCCTGCAGCTCATAGAGCAGGGTCACACTCTAGAACTTCTGGAGTGGCCTCCAGGTTTACCTCCAGTTCATTTGAGCTACCATCCAGACCACATTCCAGTGCTGCTTGGGCAAGTCTGCAGGTTGGTGCAGAAAAGAGCCATAGAACCTGTTCCCGAGGATCGGAGGAACACAGGGTTCTGTTCCCACTTGTTTCTCGTCTCCAAATCCACAGGGGATTTACAGCCCATCCTGGACCAGAGAAACGTGAATTTCTACATCCAGTACAAGAAGTTCAGTATGGTAACCCTCCAAGGCCTGCTACCTCTTCAGCACAAGGAAGACTGGATATGCTTCCTGGACATGCATGATGCATACCTGCATATCAAGGTGTGTGCTCCCCACAGGCAGTACCTCCAGTTCCAGGGGGAGCACTACCAGTTCAGAGCATTGCCCATTGGCTTGTCTTCTGTGCCACGGGTCTTTACCAAATGCTTGGCAGTGATGGCAGCAACCCTCAGGAGGGAGGACTGTACGTCTTACTGTACTTGGATGACTGGTTGCTCAAAGCAAAGTCCAGAGAGCAACTGCTCCAAACCCTAGCATGTCCCAGGCAGTTGTTACATGCCCTAGGGATCACGATCAATCTGCCCAAGTCACTCTTGATCCGTTATCAGCACCTACAATACATAGGGGCAGTTTACAACAGCAGATATGTCACAGCCAGAACATTCCTGTGACTCTTGGGCCTGATGGCTGCAGCCATTGTTATGGTTCCCCTCATCAGGCTGCACATGCAGATCCGCCAGTGGATATTAAGGGTCCAGTGGGATCAATGTGCTAACGATCTAGAACAGCACATTCTAGTCTCCTCCCCAGTCAAAAAGGTGCTGCTGTGGCGGATGGAATCCAGCAACCTGTTGAAAGGGGCTCCCTTCCTTGTTCCTTCTCCTCAGCAGAGCCTCACCACACATGCTTTGGGGTTGGGCTGGAGGGCTCATCTGACTCCAGAAATGTGGACCGACATGGAGGCTGCCCTCCACATAAACATCCTAAAGATGAGGGCCATTCTGTATGCTTTACAAGCCCTCCAGACCCATCTGTCCCCGGGCCATCTGCTGGTGCAGACGCACCACATCAGTGTACTACACTACATCAACAAACAAGGGGGGACCCATTCATACCCTCTGTGTCGGGAAGTGATGAGGGTCTGGTACTGGGCTCTAGAACATGGTCTAGAACTGTCAGCTGTCCAAGTTCCAGGCATCCAAAACATCCTGGCGGACAGGCTAAGCTGGTCACAGTCTCGGGTGCACGAGTGAGAGTTGCTGATCTTGGTTGTAGAAGACCAGTTCAGCAGGTGGGGTCATCAGAGATGGACGATTTTGCATCCCACTCAATACAAAGGTGCCATGTTTCTACTAGCTCACTTTGGGGCCTGAAGTTTTCTGGCGAGGCAGCATTGTCCCTCTCTTAGAAAAGGGCGTTCCTCTATGCCTCCCCCTACTTTAGAGGATGCTGATCAAGCACCAGATGGAAGGGGCCACTTTGATCTTCATTGCCCCCTTCTGGCCTTGTCAGATCTGGTTCCCTTTACTGCAGTAGTTGGTGGTGGAGCCCCCAGTATCCCTGCTCCTGTGCAAAGGCCTGCTATCACAGGAGCAGGGCACCCTGGTCCATCCGGACCACAAGTCACTGCACCTCTATGCCTGGTTCCTGAAGACATAGCCATGACTAGATTTGGGGTGTCCCAAAAGTTGACTGATGTCCTGGTGGCTGCTAGGAAGCCTTCTACCAGAGCCACTTAGTCTGTGAAGTGGAAGCACTAAGCCATTTGGGCAGCTTACCCATCATTTGGACCTTTCATTTGTCTGGTGACTCAGATTCTGGATTATTTGCTGTCCCGCTCAGATTCTGGCCTACAATACTCCTCCATTAAAGTGCACCTGAGTGTCATTTCAGTCTTCCGTGTGCCCATTGATGGCTGTATGGTGGCCCAACTGGAGGTATCCCATATGTTTTTGAGAGGCATTCTTCATCTGAAGCCTCCCATTCGCAATCCAGTCCCACCTTGGTACTTAAATTTTGTATTGGAAATACTTACTTTGGCTCCTTTTGAGTCAGCTGTGACATATGAGCTACACCTTCATGTTGCTGTTGTTTCTACTTGGAGGATTTCTGAGCTTCAGTCTCTTATGTGCGAGCCTCCTCATTTGATTTTCCACAAAGAGAGGGTGTCTTTGCATACCAACTTTAAGATTCTTTCAAAGGTAGTGTCTAAGTTTATTTTAAACCAGCATCCACCTGCCTGTTTATTTCTGGAGCATGCCAATCTAGGGAAGCATTCCTCCATACATAAGACAAACACATAGTGTAGTTGCTCATATTGGTCCTTTTAAGAACAGATCCAGAAACAAATGAGATGCACATTGAGTACTCAGACATTATGTTCATCACACAACAGACTGCAGGAAGTCCTTACAGCTGTTTGTTTCCTTCACCACTGGGAAAGAGGGTGTCCAGTTTCTAAACTGTGCCTGTCCAACTGATTGACCAACTATATTATGTTTTATTACAGGGAGTATGGTGAGGAACTTCCTGGGGTTGTGCATGACCATTCCACCAGAGGCATATCCAGCTCTGTTACCTGTTTCAGGAATGTGTCAGCTGCAGAGATTAGTGATGCTGCCACCTAGAGTACTGTCCACACTTTCACTAAACACTACAGTCTGGACATTGTGTCTAGAAAAAGAGCTGGCTTTGGCCTTACTGTGCCTTAAAGTCTCCTATCTTAGGCCTATAGCTTCCAGCCACCCAGACTGTCTCTCTGGCAGAACTGCTTGGGACTCGTTCCATGGTGTGGCCTGATGCAAGAGATATCCTCGATGAAGATAGTACAGTTACATTAAGAATGTACCATAACAGTAGATCTTTGAGAAAATCTCTTGCAACAGGCTATGCTTTCCCACCCTCTCTCCCCTTTCCACCTGAGGTTACAGATAGGTGGTGGTCATTTTGACCACCTGAGGGATAATTGTATTTTGCCAGAAATGGGTGCCAGGTGATATGTGGAGTCCTTGAGAAAAGTCTGCGATGGTTGTTTAAGCCACCTGAGGTGGAATTTTAATTTTTGTAAACAATGGAATCCAGGTGATATCTGGAGCTCAGGTGAAATGTCCAAGGTGGTCATTTAAGCCACCTGAGGTTAAACATAGGAGGTGGTGACTTAGGACTGTCATGAGGTTGTCGTTTGGGCCACCTGAGGTGATATTTTTTATTTTTGCCAAAACTGTGTTCAGTTGAGCTATGGAAACATTGTGAAATGTCTGAGGATTTTGTTTTGGACACCAGATGTGACATTTTTATTTTTGCCAAAAATGGGTTCCAGGTGTTTTATGGATCTGGAGTAAAAAATCTGCAGTGGTCACTGAGGCCACCAGAGGTGATGTTTTTATTTTTACAAAAAATTGGTTCCAGGTGATTTATGGATCCGAGATGAAAGGTCTGCGGTTGTCATTTAGGCCACCTGGGGTGACATTTCTATTCATTTTTTGCCGGAAATCAGTTCCAGGTGATTTATGGCACCTGAATAAAAGGGCTGCAGTGCTCATTTAGGCCACCTGAGTTAATATTTTTATTTTTACCAAAAATGGGTTCAATGGAGCCTGATTGAAAGTTTCTTCATGGTTCTTTAAGCCACCTGAGTTGACATTTTTTATTTATTTCAAAAAAGGGTTTTTGGTGAGATAAATAGCTGGAGTAAACGATCAACAGTCATCATTTATTCCACCTGAGGTGATGTTTTTACCAAAAATGGGTTCGAGGTGATTGATGGAGCTGGTGTAAAAAGTCCAAAGTGGTCACTGAGGCCACCAGAGATGATATGTTTTTGATGTTGCCAAAAATGATTTTTAGGAGATTTATGGAGGTGAGGTAAAAGATTCTCAGTAGAGCTTTAGAAAACTAGAGGTGCTGTTTTTATTTTGGTAAAAAATTGGTTCCAGGTGATCTATGGAGACACAGTGAATGTGATGCAGTGGTCATTTAGGCCACCAGGGGTGAAATTTTTATTTTTGCAAAAAATGGGTTCCTGGTGATTTATCTAGCTGGGGTGAAAGATCTGTTTTTCACATTAATGCTACCTGATGTGAGATATGTATTTTTTACCAAAACTGGTTCAGGTGATTTGTGGCATTTGGGTAAAGGTAGGCAGTCGTCATTGGGCCACCTGGGCGATATTTTTATTTTAACGAAATTGGTTCCAGGTGATCTTTGGGTCATTACTAAGGTCCGAAGTGGTTGTTCAAGCCAGCTGAGGTGAAATTTTAAAATTTTGCAAAAATTTTGTTCCAGTTGATATCTGGAGTTGGGGAGGGAGGTCCATGGCAGCTGCTTAAGACACCTGAGGTGATATTTTATTTTTCAAAAGTGGGTTGTAATTGAGTAATGGAGCTGGTGTAAGAGGTTTTGAGGTTGTTGTTTATAGTTTCTGGAGGTGATATTATTTAGAGTTTTTACAAAATGGTTTCCCAGAAATTTTATTTATCCAGAGTAAAAGATCTGCAGTGTTCATTTAGACCACTTAAGGTGGCCTAAATGACCACTGTGGACATTTGTACACAGACCTTTCACCACAGGTTCATAAATAATCTGGAACCCATTTTTGGCACAGATAAAAATGTCACCTCAAGCGGATGAACTCACTACTGCTTACTTTCTCCCCAGCTCCATAAATGTAACCAGTTTTTGACAAAGATATAAATATCACTTCGGGTCACCTAAATGACCACTGTGGACATTTGTACCCAGCTCCGTAAATCACCTGGAACCCATTTTTGGCAAAAAGAAAAACATCACATCTGGTGGCAAAAATGACCATGGTGAACCTTTTACTCAGGCTCCATTTATCACCTGGATCCCATTTTTGCTAAAGTAGAAATATCACCTCAGGTTGCCAAATGACCACCATGGATCTTCAGCCTCAGATAGTATAAAACGACCAAGTGCAGACCATTTGTAATGCCTTCCACAAATTACCTGTAACCAATTTTAGCAAAATAAAATTATCACCGAAACTTATCACCTAAATGGCCAATGCTGACCTTTTAACCTCAGGAAGCATAAAAACACCACTGCAGAGCTTACCTTGCCTCCATGTATCACCTGGAACCCATTGTTGGGAAAAATAGAAATGTCACCTCAGGTGGTCTTAACGACCACTGCAAACCTTTCAACCCTCATTCCATAGATCACCTGGAACCAATTTTTGGCAAAAATAAAAGCACCTCAGGTGGCCTAAAGTGTACTGCAGATCCTTGCCTGGCTCCATAAATCACTAGGAACCCATTTTTTGGCAAACAAAATATAACCTCAGGCATCCTAAATTATTATTTTGGAATTTTACAGCGGTTTCATAAATCACCTGAAAACTATTTTTGGCAAAAATAAAATTATCACCTCAGGTGGCCTAAACTACCACAGCTGACCTTTCACCCCACCTCTATAACTCATCTGGAAGCAATTTTTGGGAAAATAAAATTTCACCTCAGGTGGCCTAAACAACCACCACAGACCTTTCAGTATGACTCCATAGATTACCTGGAACCCATTTTATGCAAAAATAAAAATCTCACCTCAAGGGGCATAAATGATCACTGCGGACATTCACCCTTGTTCTATAAATCACCTGGAACCCATTTTTGACTAAAATAAATATATTATCTCAGATGGCATAAATGACCTCTGCAGATCATTTACCCCAGGTTCATAAATCACCTATAACCCATTTTTGACAAAAATAAAAATATCACATCAGGTGCCATAAATGACCACCGTGGACCTTTCACCCCATCTCATACATCACCTGGAATCCATTTTGGCAAAACAAGAAAATGGGGCTCGACTTTCAAAGCCCCAGGAATGATTCAAGGGACTTGCGCCAAACAATAGTGGTGCAAGGGAGTCTATGTGACAAACATTGCACCAAACATGATTTTCAAAGGAGCACTGCATCAAAGGCAGTCCTCCGTGTGGCAAAGGTGGCTGCATCAGCCTTGCACCATACAAATAGCAGTGTCATGATACAAGTCATCTTGCAAAACTGAAATTTTGCAAGACTGCATCTGTGGGAATTTCAAAGCTGCAGCACTGACTCAAACATGTCAAAGTACTCGTCAGCTGCTAGACATGCCAGAGTTGGTCTAGAGACACTAGACCATATAAAGAGACCCAAAGCAGGTGTGCAGATGTGACTATGCCAATATTAAGGGCCAGTAAAAGTAGCATAACCTTTGAAAGCCTTAATATGTTTTCACCAAACAAAAGTGGCATGTCTGCGCACCAAAGCTCTTTCAAGCAGACAACTCTCAGAGCAACTAGTCTTCACAATGGACGTAGTCGACACTATCCAAAATCTCAAAGCTGCATCCAAAATGGATAATTTTGCATTGTTCAGTGTTTTACATGAAAGCTCCTACAATCTGACCAAACGCAATTGGCAGATCAAGAGAACTACTATGGCCCAGGCGTGCATACCAATTTCAAGCAAATCCGTTGAATGGGTCCAAAGTTATTAACATGCAAAATTTTGAGTTTAATATAGAAGTGACTGCTGAACCCTAACTATAGTGGCATGAATGTGCCACTATAATATATAATGGTGAAAGGTACATGGTGGTCATTTAGACCACCTGAGAAGAAATTTTTATTTTTGCAAAAATGGGTTCCACATGATTTATGGAGTTGGAGTGAAAGGTCTGTGGTGGTCATTTACGCCACCTGAGGTGATATTTTTATTTTTGCAAAAAAAAAGGGTCCCAGGTGATTAATGGAGCCTGTGTAAAAGGTCCAAAGTGGTCATTTAGGTTACTTGAGGAAATATGTTTAGTTTTTGCCAAAAATGTGTTGCAGGTGATTAATGAAGCTGGTGTGAAAGTCAGCAATGCTCATTTAGGCTACCTGAGATTAGAGTCAGGATTTTGTGTGGCCCTTGGCTCCTCATGCCACTAAACCACCTTGATTCAGATCTTGGTGCGAAAAAATACTGTGTGCCATATTTTGCAAGAAAAGAGGTCTGTGTGACAAAGTCTTCCAAACTGATGCAACAGGTCCACTACATCAACTCAGTGGTGTAAGGGATAGGAATGATGCAAGCTGCACCAAAATAAATGGTGCAAGTTGAGTCAAAAATGGTACATGTTGTTATGAAAAATGACTCAAGGAATGAAAATGACACAAACCAAGTACAAAAGTGGTGCAAACTGAGTAAAATGGTGCAAACCAAGCAAAAAGGTACAAGCTGAGTGAAACAAATGATCTAAAGATGAGAATGACGCACTTAGTAAACAAAATGAGAGATGAAATGACCAATACATAACCCCCAAATGTTCTAAACTAGAGATGCTGGAAAATACTCAGCCCTTATATTGACATGGTCATATATGACCACCTGCTTTGCATCTCTTGATATGGCCTGTGTCCCTTAGACTAATTCTGGCTGGTATAGCAGCTGACGGTACTCTGATGTTTGGTGTCAGTGGTGCAGCTTTGAACATTCCCACAGGTGTGGTCTTGCAGCTTTTCTATGGTGCAAGATGACTTGGTCATGGCACTGCCATTTGTATGGTGCAAGGCTGACGCAGCCCCCTTTGACCCAGGAAGGACTGCTTTTGATGCAGTGTTCCTTAAAAAATAGCATCTGGTGCAATGTTTGACTCTAGGCTACCTTGCACCACTATTGTTTGGCACAAGTCCTTTAAGTCATTCCTGGGGCTTTGGAAATTAAAGCCCCGTATTTTTGGTTGTGCCAAAAATGGATTCCAGGTGATTTATGAAATGGAGTGAAAGGATAATGGGGTCATTTATGGCACCTAAAGGTGACATTTTTATTTTTCTTAAAAATGGGTTATAGGTGATTTATGAACCTGGGCAATTAATCCTTGGAGGTCAATTACACCACCTGAGATGATATATTTATTTTAGTCAAAAATAGGTTCCAGGTGATTTGCAGAACAAGGGTAAATGTCCTAGGATCATTGTGCCCCGAGGTGATAGTTTTGGCATAAATTGGTTCCAGGTAACCTATCGGAGCCATGGTGAAACTTCTGTGGTGGTCATTTAGGTCCCCTGAGGTGAAATTTTATTTTTCCCAAAATTGTTTCCAGATGATTTACTGAGATGGGGTGAAAGGTCAGCTGCAGTAGTTTAGGCCACCTGAGGTAATAGTTTTATTTTGCCAAAAATAGTTTTCTGGTGATTTATGAACTTGCTGTAAAGTCCAAAAGAATGGAGCTTGGGTAAAGGACTGTGGAAGTCATTTAGCCAAATGAGGTGATATTTATTTTGCCAAGAATTGGTTCCAGGTGATTTATAGATGTGGATAAAGGAAGGCAGTGGTCATGTAGCACCTGAGGTGATATTTATATTTTGAAAAAAAACTGGGTTCCAGGAATTCTGTGGAGACATTATAAAAGGTCAGCAAAAGCTGTTTAGGGACAACTGAGGTGAAAGTTTTATTTTTGCCAAAATGGGTTCCAGATGATTTATGGAGCTGTGGAAAGTAGTCTTTCACCTCTTGAGGGAAATATTTTTATTGTTGCCAGAAAATGTTTCCAGATGTTTGATGGAGCCCTGAAAAAGGGCCATGGTGGTTATTTATGACACATGAGGTGATATTTTATTTTGTCAAAAATGGATGCAGGAGGATTTATGAGACTGGGAAAAATCCACTGTGGTCCTTTAGGCCTCTTAAACTGTTCTTTTCATTTTGCCAAAAATGGTTCCAGATGATTTATAGAGCTAGGGTAAAGCATCCTCGGTGGTCTATTAGGGTACTCAGAGCTAATATATTTATTTTTGCATGCACCACAGAATATTCATTCCAACTCCATAAATTTCATGACACCCATTTTCCAAAAATAAAGTATTACCCAGGTGGTATAAATTTGCTGTGACCATTAATCCTGGCTCCATGAACCACCAGGGCAGAGTTTGTAAAATAATAATATACATCAGGTGGCCTAAATGGCCACCACAGTTGTTCACATTATCACCATTAATCACCAGATAAAATTTTTAGTTTCTAGCCAAAATGTTGCTGGTGATTAGAGCTGTGTGGAAAGTCAAAATAAAAATAACTCTCTGGTGGCCTAAACCACCACCTCACAGACATTTGACCCCAGCTCCATAAATCATCTGGAACCAATTTTTGACAAAAATAAAACTTTCACCTCAGGTGGCCTAAACAACCATCGCTGACCTTTTATAATGACTCCACAGATCACCTGGAACCCTGTTTTTTTTTGGAAATATAAATATCACCTCAGGTCACCAAAATGGCCACTGTGGACATTTGTACCCAGCTCCATAAATCACCTGTAACCCATTTTTGACAAAAATAAAAATATGAACTCAGCTGGCCTAAATGTCAGGTATGGTGCTAACCCCCACTGTTCCCAAACCAATGATGCCACTGCCCTGTCCCATATCTGGCAGGGTGGGCTTTTCCTCTGCATCCCTGAGCCATGGTCACTTGTCACCAGTCGATATCAGCACCTGCTCTCCACTAAGATCTCCGATTGTGGTCATTTAGGCCACCTGAGGAGATATCATTTTCTTTACCAAAAGCAGGTTCCAGTTGATTTATGGCACTGGGGAAAAGGTCCACAGTGAACTTTTGAGTCACATGGTGACATTCTTATTTTTACTAAAATGGGTTTCACATAATCTGTGGAGCTTAGGGTTGAATGGTACAAGGTGGCTGTTTAGGCTCTGAGGTGTAATTATAATTTTTCTAAAACTGCTCAAGGTGATCTACGAAACCTTGTGAAAGGTCTGAGGAGTTTGTTTTGGGCATCTGATGTGACATTTTTATTTTAATCTCAAAATGGGTCATGTAATTTATGGATCTGGAGTAAAGATCTAGTCGTCATTTAGATCACCAGAGGTAATGTTTTATTTTTACTAAAATTGGTTCTAGATGATTTATGGAGCCAAGGTGAACATTCTGTGGTGATTATTTAGGCTACCTGGGGTGACATTTGTATACATTTTATGCCAGAAATTGGTTCCAGGCTATGTATGGCAAATGGATCAAAGGTCTGTATTGACGCTTAGGCAAACTAGGTTGATATTTTCATTTCTGCCAAGAATGATTCAGGTGCCTCAATGGAGCTAAGTGAATGGTATGCAATTATTATTTAGCCATATGAGGTAATACTCATTTTGCAAAATGGATCCAGGTTTGTATGGAAAGGTGTGGGTCATGTATGCCACCTGAGGTGATGTTTTATGTTTGGCCATAAGGGTTTTGATCATCTATGGAGCCAGGTCAATGTTTTCAGTTGTGGTTTAGGCCAGCTGAGGGTATATTATTTTGACAAAGTGCAGTTCAGGTGATTCATGGATTGAGATGGTTGCCACTGGTCATTTACTCCTCCTGAGGTTGCCATAGGTGGTGATCTATTTTTCCAAAATGGGCTCCAGGTAATTATGGATCAGAGTAAAAGGATCTTCAGTGGTCATTTAGCCAGAGAGTTGATATTCATTTTCCATAAATTGGCTCAAGTTTTTATAAGGCTTGGTAGTTGTCTGTAAAGGACCTTAGGTAACCAGGAAAATATTTTATTTTTCTCCAAATGTGTTCCAGGTGATTCATAGCTAGATTCAAAGTTCCCTTTGTCAGCCATCTGAGGTGAAATTATATATTTGTTGAAATGGGTTGGTTGATTTATGAGGCTGGGATGAAAGGTCTGAAGTTATCCTGCAACCTGACTTGATATATTTATTTTGCCAAATGCATTTCGGGTTATTTATGGGATTGGGGTAAAGGTAGCTGAGGTGAAATATCCATGGTGGTCATTTGTCACTCAGTTATAGTTTTACTTTTGCCAAAGGTTTTGGTTGATATTATGGAGAAGCAGTCCAGTGGGTATTTTGGCCATCGGAGTATATAAATATCTTTACTAGGGTTCCAGGATTTATAGTACTTAAAAGGATCATTGTGAATTTTAAGACCTATGGGGATATATTAATTTTTGCCAAAAATTGGTATTCTGTGGAGCTAGGGTAAATGGTACGAGGTGTCGTTTGGCAACCTGAGGAAATTGTATTTTGCCAAAACTGTGTCAGATGATCTATAAACATTGTGAAAGCTGAGGAGTTTGTTTTGGACACCTGATGTGACATTTTATTTACCAAAATGGGTTCCAGGTAATTTATAGATTGAAAGATCTGCAGGGTATTTAGGGCCAGAGGTACTGTTTTAATTTACTAAAATTGGTTTAGATGATTTATGGAGGTGAAAGATCCAGTAGTCATTTAGGCCACCTGGGTGACATTTCTATTCATTTTGCCAGAAATTGGTTCAGGTCATTTATGGATCCATAGTAAAGATCTATGGTCATTTAGACCAGGAGAAGTAATATTATTATTTTCCAGAAATTGGTTCCAGGTGATTTATGGGTATGTGGAAAGTCTTGAGGATGATATTTTCATTTTGCCAGAAATGGGTTTAGGAGATTTATGGAAGGGGGTGAGGTCTGCGTGGATTTTTTGTTACCTGATGTTATATTTGTTTTGCCAAAATTCATTTCAGGTAATTTATGGATAAAAGATAGGCAGTGGTCATTAGGGTCACCTGAGTTAAGGAAGTGGTAGGTTTAGTACTTGAGATCTATTTATTTTGCAAAATGGTTCATTTGATTATGAGTCATTGACAAGTCAATGATGGTTGTTTGCCACCTGAGGAAATTATTTTTGAAAATGGATTCCAGGTGATGTCTGAACTGAGGAAATGTCCATGGTTGTCTTTGCTACCTGTGAAATTTTTGTTTCAAAAATTGTCCAGGTAACTTGGAGCTAGGGTCAAATGGTGCTGTGGTTGTTTAGGCCTGAGGTGACATTTTATTTTGCCAAGACTGTGTTCAATTGACTATAGAAACATTGAAAGAACTGAGAGTTTGTTTGACATGGATATGACATTTTATTACTAAAATGGGTTCCAGGATCTGGAGAAAGATCTGTGGTTATTTAGGTCACCAGATTTAATGTTTATTTTTAAAAGTGATTCCAGGTGACTATGGAGCTGAAGTTAAAGGTCTGTAGTAGTCTTTTTAGGCGAGGTGACATTTTATTCATTTTTTGCCCGAAGAGGTTCCAGGTGATTTATGGCACCTGGATTAAAGGTCTGCGGGACCTTTAGGCCATCAGTGATATTTAATTTTTGCCAAAATGGGTCCTGGTGATCTATGGATGGTGAATAGTATGCAGTGGTCATTTAGGCTATAGGTAATATTTTATTTTACCAAAATGTTCCAGTTATGTATGGACAAGGGTAAAAGTTCTTTGCCAGCTGAGGTGATATTTTAATTTGTTGCCATTAAATGGGTTTCAGGTGATCTATGGAGCCAGATTCAGAGTTCTTCAGTGGATGTTTAGGCCACCTGAGGGTGAATTATATATTTTTTCTGAAATGGGCTGCAGGTGATTTAGCTGGGGGTAGAAAGGTCTGAGGTTGTCGTTTAGGCCACCTGAGGTGATATATTTATTTTTGCCAAAAATTCAATTCGGATGATTTATGGGATTGGGGTAAAAGGTAGGCAGTGGTCATTTAGGTCACCTGGGGTTAAATGTAAGTGGTGGCCATTTAGGCCACCTGAAGTGATAATTTTGTTTTTGCCAAAAATGGGTTACTGGTGATATATGGAGTAATTGTGAAAAGTCCACGATGGTTGTTTAAGCCACCTGAGTTTAAATTTTTTATTTGTTTGAAAAATGGGTTTTTGGTGAGTTAAATAGCTGGTGAAAGATCAACGGTGGTCATTTATTCCACCTGAGGTGATTTTTTTATTTTTGATGAAATGGTTTCTAGGTGATTGATGGAGCTGGTGTAAAATGTCCAAAGTGGTCAATGAGGCCACCACAACTGCTATTTTCTATTTTTGCCAAAAATGAGTTCCAGGTGATCTATGTAGTGAATGTGATGTAGTGGTCATTTAGGTCAGCTGGGGTGATATCTTAGTGTTTGCACAAAATTTGTTCCAGGTGACTTCTGGAGCAGGGGAAAGATCTGTTGTTTATGTATGCTACCTGATGTCTTATATTTATTTTTGGCAAAAATGTTGTTTTCAGGTGATTTATGGTGTAAATGTATGTGGTCATTTAGGCCACCTGAGGTAATATTTTATTTTGCCACAAATGGGTTCTAGGTGATATATGGAGTCATTGTGAAGGTTACAGTGCTTGTATAATGTCAGCCGGGTGAGATTTTTATTTTGCTCAAATTGGTTCTGTTTTACCCCAGGTTTCATATCGCCTGGAACAAATTTTAGCAAAATCACCCAGGTGGGCCTAAACGACTACTGCAGATCTTTTAGTCAGGATACATTGATTACCTGGATCCCAGGTTTGGGAAAAATACAAATATCACCTCAGGTGCCCAAACAACAACCTCAGACCTTTTACACCAGCCCCATTAATCACCTGCAAGCCCACCTTTAAAAAAAACAAAAATATCACCTTATGTGTCTTAATCGACCACTGTGGACATTTCACCTCAGCTCCAGATATCACCATTGCTTACAAAAATTAAAATTTCACTCAGGAGGCTTAAAACAACCATTGTAGACTTTTCTGCAATTATCTATAGATTGTCTGGAACTCATTTCTTAAAAATAAAATTTCACCTTGGTGGCCTCAATGATCAAGCACCTACCTTTAACCTCAGGTGACCTAAATGACCATCGCTCATACCTAATCCCATATCACCTGAAATGCATTTTGGCAAAAATAAATATATCACCTCAGGTTGCTTAAACGACAATCCCAGACCTTTCATCCCAGCCTCATAAATCACCTGCAACCCATTTTCAGCAAATATATAAATTTCACCTCAGATGGCCTGACAACCACTGTGGAACTTTGAATCAGGCTCCATAGATCACCTGGAACACATTTTTTGAAAAAAATAAAAATATTTTCACTGGTTGCCTAAAGGTCCTCTGCAGACCTTTCACCCTGGCTTTATAAAACACTTGGAGTCAATTTCTGGAAAAAATGAAAATATCACCTCCCTGGCCTAAATGACCACTGCAGATCCTTTATTTGGATCCATGGAATTACCTGGATCTTATTTTTGCAAAATAGATCACCACTCACCTTAACTCAGGTGGAGTAAATGACCAGTGGCAAACTTGTACCCCAATCCTATGAATCACCTGAACTGAACTTCTTGTCAGAATTAAAATATCACTCAGCTGGCCTAAACTACAACTGATAAACATTGAATCTGGCTCCATAGATGATCTGAAACCCTTTATGGCTAAAAATAAATCATCATCTGATGTGGCATAAATGACCTTTACCCTTCTTCTACATAATCTGGATCCTTTTTTGGTAAAATGAAAATATTACCTCATATGGCCTAAATAACCACTGCATACTATTCCTCTGGCTCCATTGATCACCTGGAACCATTTTTGGCGAAATGAAAATATCACCCTGGATGCCTAAACGTCCAATGCAGACTCTTATCTCATTTCCATACATCACCTGGAACCAATTTCTGGCATAAATGTATAAATGTCACCCAGGTGGCCTAAATGATCACCACAGAATGTTCACCTTGGTCTGTGAATCACCTAGGGCCATTTTTAGTAAAAATAAAACATATTACTTCTGGTGATCTAAATGATGCCTGCAGATCTTTTACTCCAGATCCATAAATTACCTGAACCCATTTTTGGTTAAAATAAAACTGTCACATCAGATGCCCAAAACAAACTCCTCAGACCTTTCACAAGGTTTCCATAGATCACCTTGAGCCCAGTTTTTGAAAAAATAATAATTACACCTCAGGAGGCCTAAACAACCACCTTGTACCATTCACCCTAGCTCCACAGATTATGTGGAACCCACTTTTGGCAAAAAATAAGAATGTCATCCCTTGTGACTTAAAAGTTCACTGTGGATCTTTTTTCCCAGTGCCATAAATCAACTGGAACCTGTTTTTGGTAAAGGAAAAATGATATCTCCTCAGGTGGCCTAAATGACCACACTGGAGGATCTTAGTGGAAAGCAGGTGCTGATATTGACTGTGACAAGTGACCATAGCTCAGGGGATGCAGAGGAAAAGCCCACCCTGCCAGATATGGGAAAGGGCAGTGGAATCATTGGTTTGGGAACAGTGGGGGTTAGCACGATGCCTGACATTTAGGCCAGCTGAGTTCATATTTTTATTTTTGTCAAAAATGGGTTACAGGTGATTTATGGAGCCTATGTAAAAGGTCCATGGTGGTCATTTTTGCCACCTGATGTGATGTTTTTCCTTTTGCCAAGAATGGGTTCTGGGTGATTTATGGAGCTGGGTACAAATGTCCACAGTGGCCATTTAGGTGACCTGAGGTGATATTTATATTTCTGAAAAAAACAGGGTTCCAGGTGATCTGTGGAGTCATTATAAAAGGTCAGCGATGGTTGTTTAGGCCACCTGAGGGAAAGTTTTATTTTTGTCAAAAATTGGTTCCAGATGATTTATGGAGCTGGGGTCAAATGTCTGTGGTGGTGGTTTAGGCCACCAGAGGAGTTATTTTTATTTTGACTTTCATTAGCTCTATTAATCACCAGCAACACATTTTGGCCCAAACTAAAAGTATTTTATATGGTGATTAATGGTGATAATGTGAACAACTGTGGTGGCCATTTAGGCCACCTGATGTGATATTTTTATTTTTGCCAAAACTCTGCTCCTGGTGGTTCATGGAGCCAGGATAAATGGTCAGCTGTGGATATTTAGGCCACCTGGGTAATACTTTTATTTTTGTAGAAAAATGGGGCCATGAAATTTATGGAGCTGGAATGAATATTCTGTGGTGCACCTGCAAAAATAAATATATTAGCTCTGGTACCCTAATGGACCACCGTGGATGTTTTACCATAGCTCTATAAATCATCTGGAACCCATTTTTGCAAAATGAAATGTCAGTTTAAGAGGCCTAAAGGACCACAGTGGATGTTTTTCCCAGTCTCCATAAATCTCCTGCATCCATTTTTGACAAAATTAAAAATATCACCTCATGTGTCATAAATAACCACCATGGCCCTTTTTCCAGGGCTCCATCAAACGTCTGGAAACATTTTCTGGCAACAATAAAAATATTTCCTCAGGAGGTGAAAGGTACTTTCACCCCAGCTCCATAAATCATCTGGAACCCATTTTTGGCAAAAAATAAAACTTTCACCTCAGTTGTCCTAAACAGCCATCACTGACCTTTTATAATGACTCCACAAATTCCTAGAACCCTGTTTTGTTTTTCAAAAATATAAATATCACCTCAGGTGGCATACAAGACCACCGCCTTCCTTTTATCCTACATCTATAAATCACCTGGAACCAATTTTTGGCAAAAATACAAATATCACCTCATTTGGCCTAAATGACTTCCACAGTCCTTTTACCCAAGCTCCATTCTTTTTGGACTTTTACAGCAGGTTCATAAATCACCCGAAAACTATTTTTGGCAAAAATAAAACTATCACCTCATGTGGCCTAAACTACTGCAGCTGACCATTCACCCCACCCCTGTAACTCATCTGGAAGCAATTTTGGGGAAAAATAAAAATTTCACCTCAGGTGGCCTAAATGACCACCACAGACCTTTCACCATGGCTCCATAGGATACCTGGAACCAATTTTATGCCAAAAAATCTATCACCTCAGGGGCACAAATGATCACCGTGGACATTTACCCTTGCTCTACAAATCACCTGGAACCTGTTTTTGACTAAAATAAATATATCATCTCAGGTGGTGTAAATGACCTACAAGGATTAATTGCCCCAGGTTCATAAATCACCTATAACCCATTTTGACAAAAATAAAATGTCACCTCAGGTGCCATAAATGACCCCATTAGCCTTTCACCCCAGTTCATAAATCACCTGGAATCCATTTTTGGCACAACCAAAATATGGAGCTTATTTTCAAAATCCCCAGGAATTACATAAGGGACTTGTGCCAAACAATAGTGGTGCAAGGTAGCCTTGTGTCAAACATTGCACCAGATGCAATTTTCTAAGGAGCACTGCATCAAAGGCAGTCCTTTCTGGTCAAAGGGAGCTCGTCAGCCTTGCACCATACAAATGGCAGTGCCATGACACAAGTCGTCTTGCACCATAGAAAAGCTGCAAGACCACACCTGTGGGAATTTCAAAGCTGCACCACTGACACCAAACATGTCAAACTTCTGTCAGCTGCTAGACCAGCCAGAATTGGTCTAAGGGACACAGGCCATATAAAGAGATGCAAAGCAGGTGGTCATATATGACTATGCCAATATTATGGGCTGGTATTTTCCTGCATCACTAGTTTAGAACATTTGGGGGTATGTATTAGTCATTTCATCTCTTATTTTGTTTACTTAGCTTGCGTAATTCTCATCTTTGGAGTCATTTGTTTGACTCAGCTTGCACCATTTTTGCTTGGATTGCACTATTTTACTCAGTTTACACCACTTTTGTACTTGGTTTGTGTCATTTTCATTCCTTGAGTCATTTTTCAAACGTAACATGTACCATTTTTGACTCAACTTGCACCATTTATTTTGGTGCAGCTTTCATCATTCCCATCCCTTACACCATTGAGTTGATGTAGTGGACCTGTTGCATCAGTTTGGGGGACTTTGTCACACAGACCTCTTTTCTTGCAAAATATGGCACACAGTATTTTTCGCACCAAGATCTGAATCAAGGTGGTTGTTTGACATAGCTTGTGAGGAGCTAAGGGCCCTTTCAAAATCTGGCCCCTAATGTCAGGTAGCCTAAATGAGCATCGCTGACTTTCACACCAGCTCCATTAATCACCTGCAACACATTTTTGGCAAAAACTAAACATATTTCCTCAAGTGACCTAAATGACCACTTTGGACCTTTTACACAGGCTCCATTAATCACCTGGGACCCTTTTTTTTGCAAAATTAAAAATATCACCTCAGGTGGCATAAATGACCACCACAGACCTTTCACTCCAACTCCATAAATCACGTGGAACCCATTTTTGCAAAATTAAAAATTTCTTCTCAGGTGGTCTAAATGACCACCATGTACCTTTCACCATTATATATTATAGTGGCACGCTCATTCCACTATAGTTAGGGTTCAGCGGTCACTTCTATATTAAACTCAAAATTTTGCATGTTAATAACTTTGGACCCTTTCAACGGATTTGCTTGAAATTTGGTATGCACACTGGGCCATAGTAGTTCTCTTGATCTGCCTATTGCGTTGTGGTCGTATTTATGGGCTTTTCATATGAAAACACTGAACAATGCAAAATTATCCATTTTGGATGCAGCTTTTAGATTTTGATGTGACTTAGCACGGCCATTGTGAGGCTTGTTGCTCTGAGAGATTGCTCTCTTGAAAGAGCTTTGTGGCCAGACATGCCACTTTTGTTTGGTGAAAATATTTAAGGCTTTCAAAGGTTATGCCACTTTTACTGGCCTTAATATTGGTCATAGTCACATCTGCACACCTGCTTTGGGTCTCTTTATATGGTCTAGTGTCTTAGACCAACTCTGGCATGTCTAGCAGCTGACGGTACTTTGACATGTTTGGTGTCAGTGCTGCAGCTTTGAAATTCTCACAGATGCAGTCTTGCAAAATTTCTGTTTTGCAAGATGACTGGTATCATGGCACTGCTATTTGTATGGTGCAAGGCTGATGCAGCCACCTTTGCCACAGGGAGGTCTGCCTTTGATGCAGTGCTCCTTTGAAAATCATGTTTGGTGCAATGTTTGTCACATAGACTCCCTTGCACCACTATTGTTTGGCGCAAGTCCCTTGAATCATTCCTGGGGCTTTGAAAGTCCAGCCCCATTTTTTTGTTTTTGCCAAAAATGGATTCCAGGTGATGTATGAGATGGGGTGAAAGGTCCATGGTGGTCATTTATGGCACCTGATGTGATATTTTTATTTTTGTCAAAAAATGGGTTATAGGTGATTTATGAACCTGGGGTAAATGATCTGCAGAGGTCATTTATGCCATCTGAGATAATATATTTATTTTAGTCAAAAATGGGTTCCAGGTGATTTATAGAACAAGGGTGAATGTCTGCAGTGATCATTTATGCCCCCTGAGGTGAGATTTTTATTTTTGCATAAAATGGGTTCCAGGTAATCTATGGAGCCATACTGAAAGGTCTGTGGTGGTTGTTTAGGCCACCTGAGGTGAAATTTTTATTTTTCCCAAAAATTGCTTCCAGATGAGTTATAGAGGTGGGGTGAAAGGTCAGCTGTGGTAGTTTAGGCCACCTGAGGTGATAATTTTATTTTTTCCAAAAATAGTTTTCAGGTGATTTATGAAACCGCTGTAAAATTCCAAAATAATAATTTAGGATGCCTGAGGTTATATTTTGTTTTTGCCAAAAATGGGTTCCTGGTGATTTATGGAGCCAGGCTAAAGGATCTGCAGTACACCTTTAGGCCACCTGAGGTGGCTTTTTTATTTTGGCCAAAAATTGGTTCCAGGTGATCTATGGAATGAGGGTTGAAAGGTTTGTGGTGGTTGTTAAGACCACCTGAGGTGACATTTCTATTTTTCCCAACAATGGGTTCCAGGTGATACATGGAGGCAAAGTGAAATCTCTGCAGTGGTGTTTTATGCTTCCTGAGGTTAAAGGTCGGCATTGGCCATTTAGGTGATAAGTTTAGGTGATAATTTTATTTTTGCTAAAAATTGGTTCCAGGTAATTTGTGGAGGCAATGTAAATGGTCTGCACTGGTCGTTTATGCTATCTGAGGCTGAAGATCCATGGTGGTCATTTTGGCAACCTGAGGTGATATTTCTATTTTAGCCAAAAATGGGATCCAGGTGATAAATGGAGCCTGGGTAAAAGGTTCACCATGGTCATTTTTGCCACCAGATGTGATGTTTTTCTTTTTGCCAAAAAATGGGTTCCAGGTGATTTATGGAGCTGGGTACAAATGTCCACAGTGGTCATTTAGGTGACCTGAAGTATTATTTTTTATCTTTGTCAAAAACTGGTTACATTTATGGAGCTGGGGGAGAAAGTAAGCAGTAGTGATTTCATCCGCTTGAGGTGACATTTTTATCTGTGCCAAAAATGGGTTCCAGATTATTTATGAACCTGTGGTGAAAGGTCTGTGTACAGATGTCCACAGTGGTCATTTAGGCCACCTTAAGTGGTCTAAATGAACACTGCAGATCTTTTACTCTGGATAGATAAATTTCCGGGAACCCATTTTTGGCAAAAATACAAATATCACCTCAGGGGGCCTAAACAACAACCTCAAACCTCTTACACCAGCTCCATTACTCAATTACAAACCACTTTTTGAAAAAATAAAATATCACCTCAGGTGTCTTAAGCAGCTGCCATGGACCTTCCTCCCCAACTCCAGATATCAACTGGAACAAATTTTTTGCAAAATTAAAAATTTCACCTCAGCTGGCTTGAACAACCACTGTGGACCTTTCATAATGACTCCAAAGATCACCTGGAACCAATTTCTGTTAAAAATAAAAATATCACTTCAGGTGGCCTAAATGACGACTGCCTACCTTTTACCCAAATGCCACAAATCACCTGAAATGCATTTTTGGTAATAATACATATATCACATCAGGTAGCATCAATGTGAAAAACAGATCTTTCTCCCCAGCTAGATAAATCACCAGGAACCCATTTTTTGCAAAATTAAAAATTTCACCCCTGGTGGCCTAAATGACCACTGCATCACATTCACTGTGTCTCCAAAGATCACATGGAACCAATTTTTTGCAAAAATGAAAATAGCACCCCTAGTTTTCTAAAGCTCTACTGAGAATCTTTTACCTCACCTCCATAAATCTCCTAAAACCCATTTTTGGCAACAACAAAAACATATCATCTCTGGTGGCCTCAGTGACCACTTTGGACTTTTTACACCAGCTCCATCAATCACCTAGAACCCATTTTTGGTAAAAACATCACCTCAGGTGGAATAAACGATGACTGTTGATCTTTCACTCCGGCTATTTATCTCACCAAAAACCCTTTTTTGAAATAAATAAAAAATTTCAACTCAGGTGGCTTAAAGAACCATGAAGAAACTTTCAATTAGGCTCCATAGAACCCATTTTTGGTAAAAATAAAAATATTAACTCAGGTGGCCTAAATGAGCACTGCAGCCCTTTTATTCAGGTGCCATAAATCACCTGGAACTGATTTCCGGCAAAAAATGAATATAAATGTCACCCCAGGTGGCCTAAATGACAACCGCAGACCTTTCATCTCGGTTCCATAAATCACCTGGAACCAATTTTTAGTAAAAATAAAAACATTACCTCTGGTGGCCTCAGTGACCACTGCAGATTTTTTACTCCAGATCCATAAAACACCTGGAACCCATTTTTGGCAAAAATAAAAATGTCACATCTGGTGTCCAAAACAAAATCCTCAGACATTTCACAATGTTTCCATAGATCAACTGAACACAGTTTTGGCAAAAATAAAAAATATCACCTCAGGTGGCCTAAATGACAACCTCTGACCTTTTACACCAGCTCCATTAGTCACTTACAACCCACTTTTTCAAAAACTTTTAAATATCACCTCAGGTGTTTTAAATATCTGCCATGGACCTTTCACCCCAACTATAGATATCAATGGGAACCAATTTTATGCAAAAATAAAAATTTCACCTCAGCTGGCTTGAACAACCACTGTGGACCTTTCATAATGACTCCAAAGATCACCTGGAACCAATTTCTGTTAAAATTAAAAATATCACTTCAGGTGGCCTAAATGACGACTGCCTACCTTTTACCCAAATGCCACAAATCACCTGAAATGCATTTTTGGTAATAATACATATATCACATCAGGTAGCATCAATGTGAAAAACAGATCTTTCTCCCCAGCTAGATAAATCACCAGGAACCCATTTTTTGCAAAAATAAAAATTTCACCCCTGGTGGCCTAAATGACCACTGCATCACATTCACTGTGTCTCCATAGATCACATGGAACCAATTTTTGCAAAATAAAATAGCACCCCTAGTTTTCTAAAGCTCTACTGAGAATCTTTTACCTCACCTCCATAAATCTCCTAAAACCCATTTTTGGCAACAACAAAAACATATCATCTCTGGTGGCCTCAGTGACCACTTTGGACTTTTTACACCAGCTCCATCAATCATCTAGAACCCATTTTTGGTAAAAACATCACCTCAGGTGGAATAAACAACGACTGTTGATCTTTCACTCCAGCTATTTATCTCACCAAAAACCCTTTTTTGAAATAAATAAAAAATTTCAACTCAGGTGGCTTAAAGAACCATGAAGAAACTTTCAATTAGGCTCCATAGAACCCATTTCTGGTAAAAATAAAAATATTAACTCAGGTGGCCTAAATGAGCACTGCAGCCCTTTTATTCAGGTGCCATAAATCACCTGGAACTGATTTCCGCCAAAAAATGAATATAAATGTCACCCCAGGTGGCCTAAATGACAACCGCAGACCTTTCATAACGGATCCATAAATCACCTGGAACCAATTTTTAGTAAAAATAAAAATACTTCTAGTGGCCTCAGTGACCACTGCAGATTTTTTACTCCAGATCCATAAAACACCTGGAACCCATTTTTGGCAAAATTAAAAATGTCACATCTGGTGTCCAAAACAAAATCCTCAGACATTTCACAATGTTTCCATAGATCAACTGAACACAGTTTTGGCAAAATTAAAAAATATCACCTCAGGTGGCCTAAATGACAACCTCTGACCTTTTACACCAGCTCCATTAGTCACTTACAACCCACTTTTTCAAAAACTTTAAATATCACCTCAGGTGTTTTAAATATCTGCCATGGACCTTTCGCCCCAACTATAGATATCAATGGGAACCGATTTTATGCAAAAATAAAATTTCACCTCACGAAACTGTCTGCTCTTCACAAAACTATCTGCTGAAATGGTAAAGCATCCATTTATAGGAATCTGATAAGGAGAGTTCGACTCATCCACCATCAGAGTCACAAGAATACAAAGTCTTTAAATCAATGAAATTATTAACTTCTAAACATGAATTATAATGTTATTTTCCATTAACATATATTAACGAGTTCTAATAAAATAAAATGTTACAAATTAACTGAAAATGTCTAAGCAAAGCACCACTCCTTATGTGTCAGGTCTAAAAGTATAGCAAAGCAAGGTCGACCAGCTGGTATGTAGACCTGAACACAGGAGAAGGGTGGGGCTCTTAGAACTTTGGCTCAGCAACAATACAGCTTGCTACAAACCATTTCAGGTAAATCCATATAAGTTCATAATTAACCCTTCCTACAGCATGTTTTGGAAGGATAGACAATATAAAATAACCTGGCAACTATAACATATTTATTTTTAGCTTCTAATTAATCTTATAAGCAACTTAAACTTCATGAACTTAAAACTGGGCTGTATGTGAAAACTCAAATTACCAGGCAAATACTCAGCCAGAGATCTTATTTCCCCACCCTTCCTTCCCTAAAACTGCTACACATTGCAACAGGAGAAGTTACAGGAGGGGGCTAATAACCCTGCAGTGTAAATAAAACATGTAACCTGAAACAAGGTTTTATTTTTATTAAAGTGATTGCAGCACTTTTATGACTATATACAGCTGGATTTTCAAGAGAGATTTAAAGCTGAGGTTTTAATTCACCAAATGAGGTGTGAAGTTTTATTAATGTAATGTGTAAAACAAACTTCTTGACTGATACATTACTAATAGCAGCCAAACCCATGGAGCTGATTCAGTGTGTTTGGCTCACAGTACACTGTTTGGGAGGGGAACTCGCAGTTTGCAGCCAGCTCCACTTACAGCTACAGGCACAATGCTGAGCTGAATTATTGGGCAACGTCCTACTGCTTAAAGGAACTAAGACAAACAAACTATATCCCACTATCGTGGGTACTAGAAGCAGGGCATGCTGAATGGATTCTGACAAGGGTTTCTAGGAGAGGACAGAATATAATATAAATAAAGTATACTAAAGTCAAACGATATCAGGTGGCCAGCCTGATAATAAAGAAATATAAATTAAAGCTAGAAGGAACAAAGGAGAAAATGCTGTTGCAACAGACTTAAAAGACAGGATAGAGGTCATTTGTACTGAATCCATTCTCACACTCCTCCCAACTCAGGAAAGAAACAGGGAAGACACTTTATCCTTTGTTTCTTTTTCCTTCAAAAGTACTATCTAGATATTTATACAGATCCCTTTATAATACTAAAAAGGGATGGAGCTTTAGCCTGTCTACTCCCAAAGCTCCACCCTGGGGTCCTACATTATTATAATGACTCAACATTTCTCATTTGGCATCTTTATACAAAGTTTCGGTATCTATTACCCCGGGGTCTGATAAATTTCACTAGCCCCAAAATGAGACAAGTAGTCTGCGTTTTGTGTTTGGCACCAGCACAATGTTGAATTATAAATTTATATGGTTGAAGGGTCAGATACCAACGCATAACACGTGGGTTTTATCTTTCATCATATTCAACCAGCCTAAGGATTGTGGTCTGTAATTATTGTAAACTCTCTACCTCATAGATAGAACTTAGAGAATCTACTGCCCAACATGTAGCAAGGCACTCCTTTCGATAGTGGCATATTTTCTCTCTGATGTAATTTTCTGCTAATATATAAAACAGGATGCTCTTCATCTCTGACCATTTGGGATAAAACTGCTCCAATTCCATGTTTGGAAGTGTCAGTTTGTCAGATAAATGGATGCTGAAAATCAGGGCTACGTAATGCGTGGTAGGAACATAATTTGGATTTGAGGGCTAGAAAGGCCTCTTCACATTGTTTATTCCATATTACCTTCTCAGATTGTTGTTTTTTGTTAGTTCTATCAGAGGGTTAACTAACACAGAAAAGTTAGGAACAAAATGACGGTAGTAACCTGCTAAACCCAAAATGCTCGTACATGTGTTTTGGTCAGGGTTGTGTGCTTCCAGTTATAGCATCAGTTTTACTTATTTCAGGTTTAACTTCCCTTTCCAATAAAAAAACTAAATAAGTAGTCTGCATTGCTAGTGAGCATTTCTTTGGATTTATGGTTAATCCTGCCATGGTTATTGCCTCTAGTACTGCTTCCAGATGTGTCATGTGTTCCTTCCAAGATGGACTGAATATTATGACATCATCTAAATGTGCTGCAGTATAAGACGATGGATGTAAAATCTTGTCCATACTCCTCTGGAATGTGGCAGGTGCCTCATGTAGTCCAAATGGCATTACCTTGAACTGAAATAATCCCAAGGGTATGAAATGCTGTCTTTTCCTGTGATTCCTGATCAAGAGGTATTTACTAGTAACCCTTTGAAAGATCTAATGTGTAATGTACTGCGCATTGCCTAGATGATTGATTATGTCATCTATCGTGGCATAGGGTACCCATCAAATTTGGATACAGCATTAAATCTATGAAAATCTAAGCAGACTCTTACTCCTTTCTTTTGTTTACCACCACCATAGGAAGCTCCAAGGACTTATAGATGGTTCAATCACTCCCATTTGCTGCATCTTCTTTTATTTCCTGTATAACATCAGACCGTACACTTTCTGGCAACCTATAAGGTTTTAGTCTGATAGGTACTGTGTGTCCTACATTAATATGGTGATTGATACCATCTATGTGTCCAGGTACTGTGGTAAAGGCTGCACTGTACTTTTCCAATAATTGATTTAATTTTCCCTCTGTATGTCAGATAATTCCATATTAATGCTAACATCTCTGACATTACCCTTCTCTTCCAATCTCTCAGGGCTTGTTCAAGCTCAGTTTGTTCTGGCTTAGGGCAGACATAAAAGAGAAGTAGGCTTCACGTTCATACCGGCCTTAAGTAAATTGGCATGGTGTAGATGCACTTTATTTCTTTTATCTGGGCATAAGATCTCATAATTAACAGGCCCCACTTGCCTTTGTACAGTGTATGGTCCTTGCCACTTCATCAACAATTTGTTGTCTGAACAAGGTAATAATAGTAGGACTTTATTTCCTGCTTGAAAGATTTCTTTTCTACCCTTGATCATAATAAGCTTTTGATATTTCTTATGATCAAGGTTATATTGATGAGCTTTTTAGTGTATTGTTCTATTTTTTCCTTAGTGTCTTAATGTACTCAATAGATGCCAATGGTGAAGTGTCTGGAGTTTTGTTTCCCAATTTTCCTTAATAATATCCAGTAAACCCTGGATTCCTTCCAAATAATAATTGAAAGGGAATAACCAGTGAATGACTGCAGTACCTCCCTGTATGCATACATGAGATAGGGCAACAGTCTATCCCAGTGTTTCCTTCTTCTTGGGTAAATTTCCTTAACATTGAATTCAGTGTATGGTTGAATCTCTCCATTAATCCATCTGTTTGTGGATGATAGGGAGAAGTGTGTATAGTATGTACCCTAATGCTGCATACAACCTTTTAAAATTTGTGAGCAGAAATTGCTACCCTGGTCATTTTATATTTCTCAGGGATCCCCATCCTTAAGAATAACGTTATCAATTCTTCTGCTACCTTGTTTTGCGGTAACTGTGCGTAAGGAATAGCTTCTGGATACTTTGCAGCATAATCACATACAACTAAGATGAAGCGATTCCCTTTTGCACTCTTTTGTAATGGACCAACTACGCTCCATTGCTATCCATTCAAAAAGTACCTAGATCAAAGGTAGCGGTTGTAGGGAACTTTTTCCTTTTTCGACACTGTAGCCACCTTTGACAATGCTCACAAGTTTTACAATATTCTTGTACATGCTGTCTAATTCTGGCCAATAGAACTGATATAATAATCTCTGAAGTGTCCTTTCAGCCCCCTGGTGACCAGCTAGAGGAACATCATGAGCTAGGGACATTAAAGGCTCTCTATATGTAATAGGCACTAATAACCGAGAGATTATTTCATTAGTTTTGGGATTTAAACACTCCGATATAATAGTCCTTCTTCTATTACATATTTAGGCTCATCGGTCCTGCAGTTTCCCAACCTGTAAAACAAAGGACTCAAAGATTTATCTTTAGACTGTTCAAGTCCAAGCAAACTGTCTTTTTCTATGTCCTGCTCTTCTTTTCCAATGTGTGTATGGGTTTGGTGCCATCTTTTCCTATCCAGTCGTTTGTCTTGTCTGGATTTCTTTTAGCACCTGGTTCACCAAAATATCTCTCCAAATGGAAATACTTGTTGTAAGTCCATTCTTTCTCTTTCCTGGGCCCGGTAGTAGCAGCTCCCACATGTGTGGATTCGTTAACAATACACTGAACTCAGGATGGTCATGTACAATTATAACAGGGACAGGAAGACAGGGCACTACTCCCACATCAAGTCTGTGTTTGCTCTGGTGTACCTCTATGTCCACAGGAAATAAAGGATAGAAATGTGTGTCCCCATGGATACATGTAACTCCAGTCTGAGTCTGAGGACAACCTTCAATAGGTATCAGATTGGCTTTTATTAATGTCTGTCTACTTCCAGAGTCCAAGCATCCCATTACTTGTCTACCATTGATAGTCACTAGAGTTAGATATTGACCCCAAATTGACCAAAACTAGCTGTGTGGGTGCTGACTTCTTCTTTGGACAAAACATGCTATATGTCCTTTCCATGTCAGTAGTGACAGATTATTTCTGCAGTAGGTGCTCTATCTGTTTTACGGTTTTATGCCCCACTAGTAGACTGCTATAGACTGACTGAGGATGGTATAGGAAGGTTATTACCATAGGGTGAGGTGTACTTGTCCCAGGATACCTTTTTGTCTACTGGGTCTGGCTGTGAGGTAATCCTCTGCTAGTTGTACAGCTTTCTTTACAGTGTCGGGCAGTGTTCCTCACCCACAACTGTACATCTTGTGGCATTATTCATACAAATTGTTCCATCACTATAGCTTCCATCATCTATTCTTTAGTGTTACTAGATGGCTGTAACCACTTACCACACAAATCTTTCAATCTCGTATAAGTCTCTTGGGGGTATCTAATGAATGATATTTAAGAGTCCGAAAACATTGCCTATAAGTCTCTGAACAAATATCATATCTCTTGAGGATAGCTTCTTTCACTGCTTCATAGTTCTCACTCAAAGTGGGTCTATATGTCCATAGGCTAACTGGGCCTTTCCAGTGAGGTATGGGGCAAGTCTGATCACCCATTGGGCTCTGGGCCATTGACATGCTCTGGCAATCCTTTCAAAGGTGGTCAAATAAGTTTCAGTATCATTGGATTCACACAATTTTGTTAATTTAATATCCTTTGGACCCTCACAGGACTTATGGGTCGTCCAATGCTTAAGGCTTGTATAGGTCTGAGGGTAACTTCCTACCGGGCTTCATATCCTTGTAAGTCCTTAAGTCTCTGCTTCTCCAAGGCTACTTGCTACATACACAACCACTGTAATAATTCCTGTGTATCTCCAGTTGGTGCAGTCACAGTCTCTTCCTCTAGTTCCTCTGTCTCTGGTATACTTCCAAGAGGTTTCTTAGCTCCTTCTTCTTCCAGTTTTGTCTTCTGTCAAACATCAGGCATCAGCCCAGGCATCAATGGTAAGTCCAATTGATCTGCCATCTTCCTTGTTACTGCACCAGGCCATGGTTCTTCCTGCATCAGCTGTGTCCTCCAACAGATACTAAGACAGTATCAGAAGTCCTCTGAACAGACTTTTTATCCCACTGCTAACAGCAACTTGTGAGGTGTGGGATAAATTATGACTCAGGCAGTAGGTTAGGGATAAGCTGATGTTTTATTTCTTTGACTTATTCAATGGACTGAGCAAAAAAACAGAAACATACAAAATAATGTATAACTACACTAGAACCAACTAGTGTCACCACTCAGAACATAACCTGTCTGCTCTTCACAAAACTATCTGCTGAAATGAAGTAAAGCATCCCATTTATAGGGATCTGATAGGGAGGAGTTTAACTCTCCACCCATCAGAATCACAAGGTATACAAAGTCTTTAAATCTATAAATTATTAACTTCTAAACATGAATTATAATGTTATTTTCCATTAACATATTAACTTAGGTTCTAATCGAAATAAAATGTACAAATTAAAGGATATAACTGAAAATGTCTAACAGAAGCACCACCCTTATGTGTCAGGTCTGTAAGTATAGAAAGCAAGGCCAGACGGCTGGTATAGACCTGAACACAGAGAAGGGTGGGGCTCTTAGAACTTTGGCTCAGCAACAATACAGCCTGCTATAAACCATTCCAGGTAAATCCATATAAGTTCATAATTATCCTTACTATAGCATGTTTTGGAAGGATAGACAATATAAAATAACCTGGCAACTATGATATATTTATTTTTAGCTTCTAATTAAGCTTATAAGCAACTTGAACTTCATTGAAGTTAAAACTGGGCTGTATGTGAAAACTCAAATTACCAGGCAAATACTCAGCCAGAGGTCTTATTTCCCTACCTTCCTTCCCGAAAAACTGCTACACATTGCAACAGGAGAAGTTACAGGAGGGGCTAATAACTCATGCGGTGTAAATAAAATATGTAACCTGAAACAAGGTTTTATTTTTATTAAAGTGATTGCAGCACTTTTATGACCATATATAGCTGGATTTTCAAGAGAGATTTAAAGCTGGAGGTTTTAATTCACTGAATGAGGTGTAATTTTATTAATGTAATGTGTAAAACAAACTTCTTGACTGTACACATTACTAATAGCAGCCAAACCCATGGAGCTGATTCAGTGTGTTGGCTCACAGTACACTGTTTGGCGGGGGAGATAGTTGCAGCCAGCTCCACTTACAGCTACAGGCACAACGCTGAGCTAAATTATTATTGGGCAAATTCCTTACTACTTAAAGGAACTAAGACAAACAAACTGTATCCCACTATCTGGGTACTAGAAGGCAGGCGTGCTGAATGGATTCTGACAAGGGATTTCTAGGAGAGGACAGAATACAATATAAATAAAGTATACTAAAGTAAAACAATATCAGGTGGCCAGCCTGATAATAAAAGAAATACAAATTAAAGCTACAGAAGGAGCAAAGGAGAAAATGCTGTTACAACAGACTTAAAAGACAGGCTAGAGGTCCCTTGTACTGAATCCATTCTCACAGTGCCCTACTCACTATTGCCCAAAGCTGATCTGCTGATCGCACTCTCTTGCACTGTATCTTCTTAACTCAATTTCATATACAGGTTTTGTAGCATAAATTGATTTCATTGACATTACAGAGCAATTTAAGACCAAAGCCCATGAGCTTGCCACTAGAACCTATGCGTAACCTTTAATTCCTTTATTAATACAATAGTGATTGAACTTCATTTAAATTCAGATATGGTTTTACTTTCAACCACCTCACAGGGCAATGCATTCCATATTTGTGTTACCCTGTTATTAGTCCAGTATCTTCTCTTATTTGTATTTGTTCTTTCTTTGATCAATTGATGGATGTGTGCTCTTGTATTATGTATATGATCCCTATGCTCCAATCCCATACTGTCCCAAAGAAAAGAGTCTATATGAGCCATAAAATTCAGACACATATCCCCCTCATCCTTCTATACTGAGTGAATATAACCCAATGAACTCAACCTCTGCTCATAGCACTGTCCCTCCAACTTTAACAGTTTTGTGACCCTCCTCTGGACTGTCTCCAATGTTCCCACATCCTGTCTTTTATAGGGTGCCCAGAACTGCACACAATACTCCATATGGGGCATCACAAGTGCAGTATACAAAGGGATTACAACTTCCCTTTCTTTACAGTTGATATGTCTTTTAATACAATGTACAATACCACTAGTTTTTATCATGATCTTATTACAGTGTGTACTGAAACCAGATTACTGCTGATGTTAATCCCCGATTCTCTCTTCTTGTGAGACCTTTAATAGTGTACCTCCCAAGTTGTATTTAAAGAACTTAGTATTATTTCTAAAATGCATGATAGAGCATTTATCTATATTAAATACAGATTGTTTTTGGGAGGCCCAAATTTCCAGTTCATTTAGGGAAGTTGAAAATATTGTATTCTACTATACTGTTTACTGAACCCCCTAGCCTGGTGTCATCAGTAAATTTTGACATTCAAACCCTTGGTCAACCTGCATTGTTGATATATAAAGATTGAAAAGGCAGGGTCCCAACACAGATCCCTGAGGGACACCGCTAGTCACACGGATTGGCGAGAGAATTCACCCTCACACATACTGTAACTTCTGGCTTTGATTTGCCAGCCATGCCTAATCCATAGTGCAGTCCAATTTGGGAGTTCTAGCGATAAAATAACTTTACAAGCTCTCATGAGGGACCTTATCAAAGGCCTTTGCAAAGTCCAGATAGATGACATCAACTGGGATACCAATAGACTTACTGACCTTATTGTAGAATTCCAGTAAATTTGTCTGGCATGATCTCCCTTTTCTAAACCCATGCTGAGATCTATCTACCTTATCGGAATTTTCAAGGAAGTCTGTAATAAAATCCTTTATTATACCTTCCAATATTTTTCCAACACAGAGGTCAGGCTTATAGGCCTATAGTTGGACACCATTTGTTGTGATCCTTTCTTATGTATAGGAATTACTACTGCTTGGTGCCAAACATCTGGGACCTTCCCAGTTTCTATGGATTTTGGAACAAGTATATCACAGAATCTACCAGGACCTCCCCAATTCCTTTAACATCCTTGGATGGATTCCATCTGGTCCCTGTGTCTTATTTTGTTTAACTTGCTTAAGTATTGTAAGTACATTTGCTCTATCTATTTTATCTGGAATTTGGCTGTATTGTGGCATTAACATCCTGGCCAGGATATGGACTTGTGTTAAAAACTGTGGAGAAATAATTATTAAATTCCTGAGCTAGTGTCACATTATCAGTTATATTCTCCCCATTACTGGTTTTAAGGGCTCCTACAGATGAGCTTTTCCTTTTTGCTATTTATATAAGTATAAAGGATTTATAATTGTCTTGTACTTTGGCAGCTAGAGTATACTCATCATTTCTTTTTGGTGTAAAATACATTTTGTGCCAGCTTTTGACTTTTTTGTTTATCACCCAGCTATCCTCAGTATTAACCTTTTAGCATGGTGGTAGCATCTGTGTTTCTCTTTGATTAGTGTTTTAACTAGTGGAGTCAACCACAGTGGATGGACATTCTTTTTGCCCCACTATATTTATTAGTGATGGGTTCATACCTTTGAACCAATTTGGTTAATTTATTAGTTAATTTGCCCTATATTTCAGCAACTGGTTGTGAACCAAAATTGGTTTTCAATCCCAAACTTCTAGTGCATGTCTCATAGATTCAAAATTTGCTCTATTCTACCTTTGGAGTACTGTTGTACCTGTGCATTTCCCCAGTGCTTCCACATACTGAAAAGTGACAACAGAGTGTTCACGGGACCCAAGTGGGGATTTACATTACAGTCAATAATGTTCTCGCCTCAAATCACTTAACACCAAATCCAGAATATGGTGACCCCTAGTGCTAGAAACAAGTTGGTCCTTACCAGCAAGGCTAAAAGTATCCGGTATTTTGATTCTGTACCTGAATTTGCTTTTAATATTTCGATTTATACCTGGAATCCCCACCAGAATAACATTCTTCGATAAGGCACAGCTGTGTAATGAAAGCTAAGATATCTTTGTCTTCTTTTCAGCTTAGTGGACGGTGGCCTATATAATACCCCAAAATTAATTTTGGCTAATTGGGGCTAATCTTAACCCAGAGGGCTTCCAAATCCAGCCAGCTAGCTATTTTAACTTGCTCTGTAACAATCGTGTCCCTGATATACACTGCCACCCCCTTAGTTAGGATCGATCTTTTATTAAAGAGTGTATACCCTTGGATTTGTTTATCTCATGTATCTTCAGGCTGCCACCATGTCTCAACTATAGCACAAACATGAATATCCTGACTAGTTAGCAATACTTGCAGCTCACCAAACTTATTATTTAAGCTTCATGCATTTATGGACATAAAGTTCCACCTTGTGCCTAATGTGTCTGGGTTTGGTACCCCCCGTCCCCTCTTGTGGAGTGTAAGTGATGGTATATGGTGTCTTTTAAATGTTGGGCCAGTACACATTTACCCATTTTGTTAAGATGTAAACCATCCCTTGCAAATAAGTGTTCACTCTGAAATTTCCGCCAGTGATCAATATAGAAATAACCTTCCTTGCAGTCCACCTTTTAAACCAGACATTCAATCTATAAATTTCCTGGTTGATTTTATTGCTTGCTCTAGGAACTGGTAAAATCCCAGAAATCCAAACTTCACATCCCTGTTTTTCAGTGCCACACCCACTTCTTCAAAATCCCTCTGTATATCTGTTATCTGTCTTTTTCCTACGCCATTTACCCCCAAATGTAAAACAGTGGTTGGTGTATTAGTGTTTTCAAGTAGGCCTGGGAGAAGATTATATTGCCAATGCTAACCCCAGGAGGTACACTAACAGTTGTAGATTCATTATGATGCTTACACAAAATACCATCTGTATTTCTTAACACAGAGTTCCAATGAATAGCAAGTCCTTATTTTGACTTGTAACACTGATTGAATTTGACTGTCCTTGGTTATTGTTTTGTGTGCTTGTGCAAACATTACTTAATGGGCTAAAATCAGGTTCCTGGTCTGTTGTCTGAGTTACCACAACTTCCTCCTCTAGAACTAGGGCCTGGAAACTGTTTGGGGTTAAAATATTAGATACTCCACCTATGTTCCTTCTGCTCCTTTTTAATGTCTGTTTACCAGTAACTGTTGACCAATCCCTTTGTTTACCTCTTCGCCATTTAGGTTGCATCAATAATCTGGTCCCCAGTTTCATATTTGGTCTCTTCCTAATGTCCTCCACCACAGAGTCAATATATTGCTCAAGTGAGGAAATCTCAAGCTGCACCTGTAGTCTTTTTTAAGGGACACAATCTCTTGCTTTTTGATGTATTTCAATGCAGTGACTGTACACAAAATTTGTAGTTTCCTCCTCCATCGTAAACATCCCACACTGATCACACCTCAGCATGTTTGTAAATTATACTCACGCTTATGCAGTTAATTCTCAGGTTTTCAGCTGACTACAGCTGACACAGCCAACACGAGCCAGAATGTGCATGTCTCTGTGCACGCCCCTCATGTGCCAACTGTGTTCCCCACTCACGCTGCCACCCTGCTCGCAGCGCGTACAGCTATATATCGCAGTATGATCCAGAAGGTCTAATTTGGGGTAAGAGTCCCTCGTAATGCTGCAATGTATAAAATGTTTTAAAACCCTCATTTTTTATCCCTCTCTCGCTGCTTGCCATTCATGCTTGACCTAGGTGTAGGATGTGGGATTCTGAATTTAAAAACAAAGCACTAGCACTGAACTGTAGTCCACTACTCTCACTAAAGGACTACAGTGCCCTCTTCCTGGTTCCTGTTTTAAAATAGCAGGGCTCCAGATGCAGTACTACAAAATTAAATTAACAGAACGCAGAGGTTCCAATTAAAAATTTCAGAGCCTGCCTAAATATGGAATGCTCACAGTTGCACAAAGGTTTAACAGTATAATAGCTGGTGATAATATCCTTCCTTCTCACCATTTCTACTAATTTATGAAACTGGAGGCAGCACTTTTCTGGACTGTGAATGGTGGTTACTTGCAGCTCAATGCTTGTATTGCACAAATATTTTAGCTGTTCACTTCTTGTCCAGAGAGTGGGTCCAACCAAGAAGGAGCAAAATTAGCTAGTGAAACCCTAACATTCCAGAATAGGGTTACCACCTTTTAAGGAGCCCAAAGTGTGACATTTCTTACTGAAACATGATTTTTCGTAGGACAATATTTAACCTCATCCATTGCAATATACTTTTTCTCTAAATAATGAAACTTAAGACTAAGTGTTGCAGTTTTTTAGATGTTCCTGGTGTTTCTTATCATTTTAAGGTGTTTTAGTTAAGGTACTATAGTTTTTACAACATCTAGAGGAAAATCTGAAAATATTTTTTCCACTGTAATGTCAGGACAAATAGTATTTTCATGTTTTTCACAAGACATAGCTGTCCAAATCAGGACTGTCCTGCAAAATAGGGACAGGTGATAACCCTATTCCAGAACAGCTCCAGAACCATGTCAAACTCCCCTTACAGTTCCTGGTCTGTGACATTGCACCTGACTGACAGCTTGAGAGGTCACAAAATTAGTAATACTCACTATCAAGCGGTGCTCTCTGTGAGTGGAGGTACAGCAGTCTTAATTTTTAGCATCAGGTTGCAGGAGCAGGAGTCTCATCCCCAGTCAGAATTCCTTAGCCAGAGTTAACCAAAAAGTATCAATATTGGTTGCTCAATACTAATACAATGGAGCAAAGCAACAACTAGGGACTATGGCAAAGGAGCACACTGTCTTGTAATAACTCTGTTACTGTGCTGTATGTACAGAGCAGAAATAAAATTGGTACCAACTCATTCATCAATTCATCCAGCATAATGAATGATGACATTTTGTTATGGTAATACCTGATTGGCTGACAAGTGACCAATCATGTATTACTATAGATGATGACATTGTCATTCATGCATTCATTCATTCATTCTTCTATTTATTTATTTACTTATTTACTTATGAGATTCACCAGGAAGGCATACTGAGCAACAATGCTCGATTCCAGATGCGACCTGGGGCCTAGGCCTGGTACATACCAAAATAATTTGTGCAATACAATACAGTACAGTACAATACAGTAATTAGTTACAGGCAGAATTTCTCCTAGCAGCCATGGTCAGGAGTTACAATTAGAGACAAGTATACAATGGGACAGTAGGCTGTACACATAATAGTGGCGATTGAGTTAGCCAGACAATTGTCACAATATTGTCACAATATTTCTCTTTGACTGTGATGTACTGTTCCATAAATTGAAACAGGAGCTCCTGTAATCATTCCTCTCAGTTCTACATTGCTAGGCATTTTTACCCAATTTTACACTTGCTTCCAAAATGCACAGTATACTGATGTAATATATAATGTTAACGTTATTGCCATTTTTTGCTGCATTTGTAAGACCTGTTTTACACATCAGTGCTGACAGTCAAGAGTTACACTTGCAGTGATCTATGTTAAGAAATAAAAATAACACTGTATAGAACATTAGTATATACTGGGAAAGCAAGTGTAAATTAGTCCAAGAACGCCTAGCACTATGGCACATCTGAGTGAAATGACAATAGCTTCTGTTTCAGTTTCTCAAACTGCATATCACAGTAAAAATATATACAGTGACAATTGGCACAGAATACCCTGCCATGGTTTTAATACAGTGGGACAAGCCTGTGTATAATATTGTACTATAAACTCAATAGCATACTGCACATCAAACAAAATGCAACTGCATACCAGAGCATAGGTACTGAATCACTAATCTAGGATAAGAGCAAACATATGACATGAACTATTCATAATCCTTGAACTGGAGACTTCAAGTTCATTGCTTTGGGCTGTAGTGAAATCAAATATTTGTTGCCCTGGTAACATCAATCTTAACTTTATTATTATCATTTTATGTATGTAGGCATGCAATCTAGCCTTTTCTTTCAAATGTAGTTTTAAACAAAATAAGATAAATACTATGCAGTATATGGTCGGTGAGCATGCATATTGCATGAATGACTGGTTTCACACAGTAGAGCTTTTACACAACACTAGTTCCTGGTTCAAATTTCAGAAATGTTGCTATACAAAAAATTAATGTATTGTGCCAATGGCTTCTTCAAGAGGTATCACTTGAAGTAGGACAAATTGCATATTATCTGGGGCTAGTTAAACTACTATTAGAGACTACAAGAGACATTTTGACTACATTGAAATGGTAATGCCTTTGCCAGTGGGGTTAATTAGTTACCAGGGCAACTGATGTTTGATTTCACAAAGGCTGGGGAGGGGTCTGATTTGAGCTTTACAAAGACTAAAGCAATGTGGCAGTGACTTTGGAGCTGGGGAGGGTCTCATTTTATGAGCCCATTTATCTTCAGTGCATTTGGGGGATCACCTAAACAATACATTATTAGTGTTTTAGGCAGTCTCTATAAAATAAATGTTTGATTTATCACCAGTTGTCATTTACTGTAATTAAATGTGCTCCACCTTATTTCTTGAAAGAGCTAGGAACTAGATTTTAGTTTCAATACAGTAAGGTCATTAATTGTAACTGTTGTAACTTGATACATTGTACCAAAGAGTTCAATGTGCAACATTGTCTGTACTCTATCTAAAATGTAACAGAGTTCACTGTGCAACATTACATGTACTCTATCTGACAATGTTTCACTGTTTCAAAGATAAAAGAAAACATCTGCAACAATACGTCACCAGACTCCTGGCACAGGATACCTTTTTTATCACATCTTTTGTTATTTGCTTCCTCCGGTCAGCCACCCCATTCCAACCGACTTCTCCAGCCTCGTCCCTGGACTAGCCAGTGCTTATCTTGTACCCAGCCCAGGAGCGGAGCCTGCAGGAGTCAGTCCTCATCCTGCTGCCACTGACATTTTCTCTCTGGTTATCACCCAGGAGTCCAAGGAACAGGAGCGCATGCACATGGAGGCATGCATGTGCCCTATGACCCTGGTTACAGCTCCTTTCCCCACCACATGGCCAAACACCCTGGCCCCTCTAGCCTGTGCTACTCCCAGCCTCCATGAGGGTCTGCCATTGGCCAAGGGGTGGTGATTCACCTCCTGGAGAGAGACCTGCCTGTCAGCAGCTCAATCTATCTCCACCTTCCCCACTACTGAACTCTGGTGACCTGAGCTCATTCCCGAACCCTGGTAGCTGGTGTGCCACGAGATAAGGCGCTAGTGCCTCTGCCCTCAGCACCACTGTGCCAGCACAGGATACCTTTTAAAAGACTGATGGTATAACAAAACCTACCATTTCTAGTAGACATTGGTCTAATTCACTCTTGAGAATAAGCACTATTACAGTGCAAAATGTCAAGTGTTCTCTGTACTGCTTTATCATTCCTTTAAACTGTCTGTCATTTTTAATCAGTAAAGAGACATTTTTTTAACTGGGAGAACTTGCTATTTCCCAACAACATAATAAAGTTATAGCCCTTCCTCTACTCCCTCCAGCAACTACAAATCCCCACAACCTAGTATTCCTCCCTGAAAGTCAAAAGCTGTGTGTGGTTGGCAGGTGCCTATATTATGAGTATGAGAGTTAGTGCAGGATTACAGCATGGATATACTGTGAGGTAATGGTTAGAGTACAGACTTGGAAACCAAGAAACTGCAGGTTTCAGCCCAGCTAAAGCCAAAAACTCCTGGTATGATCTTAGGTGAGCCATTTACCCCACCCCCACTGCAAAGTGGCACAGCATCACTGAAACCAGAGATATTTTTGACCATGTTAGTATTTAAAAAATACAATTGTGTGTGTGTGGCACTTCACAACATCATTCTGCAGTGCCTGTCCTTTATGTTGCATGTCACTGTACTCCCAGTGCCTCCTGCCCAACCAGCTGCAGAAATGAGTAGAAGCTGGCCTCACTGGAAATGAGATGTTACATCTCTGCTGGGTTATCCTGGATAATTAAATTGCAGGAGAGAAAGCTACTATAAAAATGTGCATGAGCTGTTTAGGGAAATTAATGTTTATTGGGACAGTTGTAATTGCAAGTGACTGCATTAAATGTCAGATTTTTCATCTCAGGTTGGTAAGCTGCTTTTTAGGATAACTATATCGTCCCATAGCTTTTTTTTCTTTTGGACTTCTTTGTTGTTTTATTTTTATTGCTGTAGCCCTATTACTTCTGTTGTACTATTGCAGTACAAGCTGTACACACACTAGGAAGGAGAGCAAACCATAGTCCCTGATTCTGTGACAAAAATATATTTTCCTAGGACAGAGAGTAGTTCTGTGTGCTCAACAGCACAATGGCATTAAACACACTTTCTCATCAGCTGTCTCAAAGCAATGAATCACAGGCTTATATACAGTAAAATTACAATACAGTCAGTCACACACAAGCATACAAAGGGAAATGTTGTGTACTGCAATAAAGGGGATGTGTCATTTCAGTAGTAACATTGATTTAAATATCATCCTGTTATAATGCAGATGCAAAAGGCAGCAAAGGTTCTGAAAAGCACACTATGCTAGACTTCCTTTCAGGGATTTTATTTATTAATAATAGGGGTTGTATCATGGACTTTAACATTCATATGAGGCAGATTTTACCAGTGCCTGACATCAAATTCATCGAGCTTCAAAGGAAATATTCATATTGTAGCTACTGCTTTGCAAGAATGTAAACAAACTGGCTGGGATTTTCAAAGGTCAGGATGCAGCATTTTGTCCAAATGTCCAATGCATGCTGCATTTAGGTAAATGTGTCAGGATATATGCAACATATTTTAATACATACTTGCCATAGTTTATGGCTAAAAAGAAAAATGATGCATGTGTTGAATTTTGACATGTGCCATTTTCAGAGTGTAACTCATGGCAATCACACTCAGAAGCTAGACCACATTTTAGGTGGTCTAACAGTTGGGAAGATGTCATGCACCTATATCAGAAAAACAGATGCAGGTCTTCAAAAATGCTACCCACTGTCTTACAAGGTTGGCATAAGGAATGCTGTAATGCACCCCTAGTGCTAAAACATTTTAGTGCTATCATGATGCAATATCTAGTATGATCTTTTGTTTAAAGGTTTAAAGGTCAGTATTTGGTCAGTTTTGACTTTGAATTCTGCCTTGATGAGGTCCTCAATTTTATAGATGCATCATAATGCTAACTTAGGCATTGAAAAGTGTGAGCAACATGCTAGCTTTACAGTATCATATTTTGCCTTACAATGATTTCTGAATGAATGACATGGTCTACAGAACCACTTCAGTGTCAGTGGAAAGACAAATAACATTTTGGAAACTCCAGTATTTAACTACCCAGAACATTCAGATTTTAACCACAACCTGCTATGGCAGAATCTGTGAAAGACTAGAGTTCAGATGTAGATTTTAAGATGTTAACTAAACTGGGTTTTAAAAGCTCTCCCTCCCACCATTAAGTAATTCTTGTAAAAACAGATTCATCAAAATGTGTACAGAATACAAAGACTATAGTAGTCGACAGGGACTAAAACAGACTTTTATGAGTGTTGTTGCTACAGTAGTTATGTATTTCTAAATTCAGTTAGTTTTTTAATTAATAATTCAGTACCAGGTACCAGCCGTCTCAAATTGATAGCTTACAAAGAGAAATGTTGTGCATGGTATTAAACGGGTTGTGTCATTTCAAGAATAATATACATTTACAAATATCATCCTGTTATAAAGCAGATGCAAAACGGCAGCAAACTTTTCTGAAAAACTAACTTTATGCTGGATTTCCTTTCAGGGATTTATTTTATTAATATTAGGAGCTGGATCATGGCACAAGGTGGAGACGGAGTTTTTTATTAATAATACTGCACCAGGCAAGGCAGGGTTGGGGTTAGATCATGGTACAGGGTGGAGAGGGAGTTTTTTTTATTAATAATTTTGCACCAGGCATCAGCTGTCTCTATGTGATAGATTACATGTTTACAGTATGTAAAATTACAGTAGTCCCACATGAGCATACAAAGGGAAATTTGTGCATGGTATTAAAGGATGATGTGTCATTTCCATAATAATATAAATATGAAATACAATCCTGTTATGCAGCAGATGCAAAAGGCAAAAGTTCCTGAAAACAAACTTTATGTTGTACTTCCTTTCAGGGATTTATTTTATTTTATTGATAATAGAGGTTGGATCATGGCAAAGAGAGGACAGGAGGGTTTTAAAATTAATAATGCGGCACCAGGTAAAGCTGGGTTGGGGTTTGATTGTGACAGAGAGTGGAGAGAGTTTTTTTTTTTTTTTTAATAATAGGCACTAGGCAAGCTTTGAGGTTGGATCATGGCAGAGAGTGGAGAGGGATATTTTTTTTACTACTAACAGGGCATCAGGCAAGGCTGGGTTTGGGGTTGGATTATGGCAGAGAGTGAGAGGGATTTTTTTATTGATAATATGGCACCAGGCATGGCTGGGTTGGGGGTTGGATTGTGACAGACAGTGGAGAGATATTTTTTTTATTATTACAAACAGGACACCAGGCAAGGTTGGGGTTAGGTCATGGAAGAGGGTTAAGAGGATGGAAAATATTTATGCAGTCATCATGTGTGGTGTTGCTTCTCTGCTGTTCATGATGTGTGGGTGAAATAATTAAATTAATGGCACTGCTGCATTTAGAACTGTTTCATTTGAATGTGTTTCAAGACCCACTATACAATTTATTTTCCAAAACCCCGTCTATAATGCACAGGAAAAACTGACAGCTGAGGATTGTGACTGAAATTTACAAGTATTTATAATTCTCTCTGTCACTTTCACTCACACACCTAAATATCGGTAATTTAGGTCAAACTGAAAAAGATATCTTTCTTTTCAGTAAAGGGCTGATTACAGGGCTCAATCTGAATGCATGGCACATGCAGAAAAAGTTCATTGGTTTTATCTGCAAATTGATTTCCAGAGAGATGTGACTGTGGGACACCCACAAGAAATCTGCAGTTTAATAAGAGAATTATTATCGCTAACAGAGCCACCTGTGCATTTAAGCACTGGATCATTGGGATCAATTAATTATGAAATTATGACTCCTCATGCTTGAACAGGTACTTAATGCATCATTGATGCTTTGATAGGTACTGCTCAGCACACTCTTGGAGTGCCACAGACAACATGGCACACTGTGGTACCAGCAACTTATCTATAACTACCACTGTACATTAATGCTAAAACTACATTTATATAATTTACCTAAATGTGGTTCCAAAGCATTTGAAATGTAAAATCAGCCTTCCAATTTAAAAACTGCCTTGTCTGCTTCCTAAAATGGCTGCCAAATGTGTTAAGTGATAACATAATTGGAGCCAGAATCAGAGACTTATATGACTCTATAGTGCTAACTTTTTCCTTTTGTTTAGAAGTGTTTCACCAAAATGATCAAAACAGTGTATAAATATTTTTTATCAATACATATTAGGCTATGGTTCTGTTTATTTTGTTTACTTTAACATGCTGAAATCGTGTTTTAATCCAACCAGTGTTTTCTTTGGCAAACCACAGTGCAGTACAACTCTTCAAATACCTAGAGGTCTACTGGTTATGGTGGATCCAAAATGTTACAGTGGGAGTGCTGGGATTGTGTATACTTGATATGGACTTTATTAAGATCAAATGGGATAAGAGGAAGTGTGTGGAGGAAGACCAAGGAAAGGCACATATCCTAAATAGATGCTTCTGCTCAATATTTACTGAGGAGAAGATAAGGCAGGGCCCACAGCTCAGCACCATGGACACAGGATGGAGGGAGGTGTGCACAAGTCCCTTAACAAAAAAAGGTTCTACATGAGCTCACTAAGCTCAGGGATGGTCAAGGCAATGGGACCAGATGGCATACATCCCAGCGTACTAAAGGAACTAAGGGTGGAACTAGCAGAGCCATTATCAGAACTGTTTAGTGAGTCTCTGAGCACAGGAGAGGTCTCAGAAGACTGGAGAAGGGCTCATGTGATCCTGTTCCACAACAGTGTAGCAGGGAGGAGGCAGGGAACTACAGACCAGTCAGTCTTACCTCAGTAATGGGCAAGATTATGGAGGCACTCCTTAAGGAAAGGATAGTGCAACACCTGGAATCCATAAGAGCACACGATACAAGACAGCATGGGTTTACAAAGGATGGTCCTGTCAAACTAGTCTCATGGATTTCTTTGACTGGGTAACCAGAGTGGTGGACCAAGGGGAGCAGCTGATGTCACCTACCTTGACATCAACAAAGCTTCAATACTGTTCCACAAAAGATTGATTAATAAGCTGGGTAGGCTCAGGGCAGGGCAGACGTTGATCAACTGGGTGGCAAACTGGTTGGCAGGCAAGAAACAAAGAGTGATGGTAAATGGTATATAGTCAGTTATTGACTATGGACTTATTATCTATGGCTCTGCCACTGCTACCACTCTCTGACATGTATCCAACTCCCTCAATAAGGCATGTCGGCTCATCACTGCATCCCACCGTCTCACTCATATGTGTGACCTCTATGCTCATACTGGGTGGTTGCAACTCACCAATCGGATAAAGTACCAAACCTGCACCATAGCAAAGAAAATAACTATGGGCCTAGCACCCCTGGAGACTGTGCTCTTTGCATCCTTAAATAACACCCACAACACAAGGGGGTCTAAACTTCAGTTCCTGCAAGTTCCACACTGTTGCACAACATAAGGTCAAATATCTTTTGCTTATAGGGCACCTAGCTGGCTAAATGGACTCTGCAGTGACATGTCCTCCACTCCCTCACTTGGTGCATTTAAATCAAGGCTCCACCTCTCTTTCATTGCCTCCAGCTCCGTGACTGCCTCAACTAGCTGACCCCTTGAATGTTGCTCTAGCATCACTCATTTCTTCCTATTTAGCACTTGGCTCCCCTACATGCCCTGTCCCCCTGCTTGCAGTTCCTTGTTTGTCTTGGTAATGGCCTAGGCTGCTCTGGCTCCTTATTTTCCCCTCCCCCACTCTCTCCTCCCTGTGTTCCCTACCTCTCTCCTACTTTTCCTCTGTGCCCCTAACCTCTTTACACCTCTTTCACTATCCCCCTGTTACTACCCTCTAAATTAGATTGTTTTATATCCTTTGTAACTAAATGTTTTCAGATTGTTGTTCTTGTTTTGCTCATACTGTTGTCATTTTCTCTTACTGTATTTGAAATGTTAACCTGATGTGGAACCTATGTAAACAGCCCGGCTCAAAGGTATTTGCAATCCTAGACATCAATAAATAAACAAATAAAAATAAATAAACAGAAGAGATGCAAGTCACAAGTGGGGTACCTCAGGGATCAGTTCTGAGGCCAGTTCTTATCAGTATCTTCATCAGTGACATTGCAGATGGACTGGAGGGTATGATTTGTCTGTTTGCAGATGACACCAAGATCTGCAACAGAGTAGATGATCCAGATGGGGTGGGCAGAATCAGAAGAGATCTGGATAAACTGGCAAAATGGCCAGAAGAGTGGCAACTGGGGTTTAATGCAAAGAAGTGCAAGATCATGCACACAGGGAACAGAAACCCTGAAGCACCTATAGGTTGGGAGGGGAACTGCTGGCAATCACAAGGGAAGAAAGAGACTTAGGCATCATCATCACAGATGACCCAAAATCATCCAAGCAGACCACTAAAACAGTAGGTAAGGCTAGAGGGATGTTTGGGTGTATTAGTAGGGGTATCACAAGTCATAAGAGGTAATAATCCCTTTTACAAGACACTGGTTTGGCCCCATCTAGGCATTACGTGCAGTACTGGAGGCCGCACCTGCACAAGGACATTAATCAAAATTGAGACAGTCCAGAGAAAGGCAACAAAATGGTGCAGGGACTGCATCAGAAGACATATGAGGATAGATTAACGGAGCTCAATATGTATACCCTTGAGCAAAGGAGGAAGAGAGGTGATATGATCAAACATTCAAACACCTTAAGGGCATTAACAAGGTGAAAGAGTCCAACATGTTTAAATATAAGAAAATAGCAGGACAAGAGGACACAGCATGAGATTAGGGGATGCCGATTAAGGGGAATGTGAAGAAATTCTTTTTCAAGAAAGAGTGGTGGATGCATGGAATGGCCAACATCAGGAAGTGGTTGCTATGAATACAGTGGCTTCAAACAGGCATGGGATAGGCATAAGGGAGCAATACAGATGAGTATGAATAGATAGGCCACTGACAGAGCAAAGACCAATGGCACATTCATAAGGTAGAAAATGGGCAGACTGGATGGGTCTTATGGTCCTTATTTGCCATCAACTTCTATGTTTCTATGTTTTTTATATTGTCTGCTATTATTCTTTCTCAGTATATTTTTAACATAATCTACAAATGTAATCCGTCATTTTGAGTGTAAACATTTGTACAATCAATAAATCATAGTTCTTCAACAAAGTGAAATGCAGCATCAGCAAGCAAGTAAGTTACAATGGGGGTGGGGTGCAGCCACACCTTCAAAACTCCCAAGATCCACCACTTGTTTGTAGCAAAATTCGTGTGTAGTCCAATGCCAGAGTTTATAATTTGTTCAAAATTTATTTGCTTGTCTTGTCTTCTTTTACATGGAAATAATAATAAGAATCAGCATTAATGTAATGTTTTATACACATGGGGTGGGATATTCAAATGGGTTGCATGGCACAACAGTGGTACGCCATGTGCAACCCACAGATGTGCCCTGACGTGATATTCAAAGGGGTAGGTTGCTCCGCACAATCTCCGGCGTGCTGGGGTGCATCTGTAATGTATGCGGTACAAGTGTGGGGTCATGCCCATGCATATGTGGTGCAAACTGATATTCAGCCCAGGTTGTGCAGTGCATATGCAGGAACAAACACAAATTGCACTGCACAGGGGGATGCAAAGATGTGCTTGTGAAAAACAGGAACATCGGGGACACCCAAAGGCAGGCTGCCGTATTGCTGGGTGCAACACAGCAGCTGCCTGCTGTGGGTGCCACCAAACCTCGAGGACACAGTCCATGCATCATGCCCCTCACCCAATCATGGGCATATAAATATGATAACCCTGGTCCAGTGAACCCACTCCTCTGCCCGATCTCAGGCATATGATTACAGTAATATTCCTGGTGGTCCAGTGGACCTGTTCCCCGCGCAATCATGGGCAATAAAAGACATCCTGGTGGTCCAGTGGACCTGAACTCCTGCCTGATCATGGGCAAATGAATAAAACAGCCCTGGTGGTCCAGTGGACCCAATCTCCTGCCTGATCTTGGGAAAATGTAAATAATAACCCTGGTTGTCCAGTGGTAACCCCATCCCACCCACCCCACCCACTGAGCCATGCCACCTGCACCCCGGTCTGCAGCGGTCAGCAGCTCCCCACTGCAAGCTCCCAGGCTGCTCACTGCCTGACAGTGTACAGTACAGCTGTACACATATTGGTCCACTACATGGGCCAATGAGCATGCGAGCCATACTGTACTACACAGTCCTGTAAAGTGAATGAACTATTCACAATTTGGGATCAGGTAGTACAGTATGGCCTGCATGCCCATTGGCCCACCTGGTGACCAATAGGTGTACAGCCATACTGTGCATTGTCAGTAGGTGGGCAGCTAGGTGGCTTGCAGCAGGGTGCCACCCACCACTGACCCAGGAGGTGCAGAGGGTGGTGGGGCCTGTGGATGGTGGGGAGGGGGTACCGCTGACCACCAGGGTTATTAATTGCATTTTCCCATGATTGGGCAGGAGATCAGGTCCACTGGACCACCAGGGATATTACTGTACTCATATGCTCACAATCGGCAGGAGATTGGGTCCACTGGACCACCAGGATATTTCTGTACTATGCCCCGATCGGCATCACATTGCCCACAGAGGGGCAAGGGTAGGTCTCAATGGCTGCTGCCTGGCAGGGCACCAGGTGCAAGTCACCAGACAGCAGTGCACCACATGCAAATGGGGCTATAATGACATGCAAATGGCCCCATTTGTGCCTTGCATACATAATGGTCTCATTTTCATACCACGGCTGAATATCACTTTTGCTGAACCCAGCGAACTGCACTTGCGCTGGCACAGCCCCCTGCTCCTCACCTGCCAGTTGCACTGGTGCAGTGCAGGAGCCCACAGTGTCATATTCAGTGGTACTGATCCATGGCACAGCACTGTTGAATATCACCTGGGCTATGCCCTGGCTCAACCCAGTTGCGTTGCACACAGCATGCACCCTTGCCTGGTGCAGTCTAATATTCCACCAATGGTATCCCAAAGTGCTTTACAATCTATGCTAGATGGTAGCGAAGTGACTAAACATGTAGTGGCAGCCATTTCACACATTAATACCCCCACTCAGCCTTGGACAATTGCATGAACTGGTTTTGTGGCAAGGAAAATGTTGGCCAGAACAATGGAGTCAGGTAACGATCATGGTGCTGGCAGTCCCATCTTACATCTCACAGTGATCTACTCATATTTTCAGTGATCTGTTCATATTTGTCTTTCTTCTTCCCTTCCTTGTCTATAGCAGTACCTTTGAAGGAGTGACCTTCTCAATCCACCTCTAGTATTCATTCTTCACTATTTCCTCACACCACAAACTGGTCAGTTATCATCCTTCTGCATCATAAATGCAGTTAGTACGTCCACCAGGTTTTTTAAATATCAAAATAAACATATATTTTCAGTAAGTTAGGTTGATAGAGGCACAGGGAAAAATAGGCTTTTCTGTCCTTAGCAGAATCTAGGCTAGCTTTTGATTAGGCACTACTAAATGATGTGTGTGTGTGCATCACTATGCATGTTATTAATATTACCTAATCATAGGTGGCATAGACCTTATATGGGTAGGAAAGCCTGTTTTCCCCTTGTGCCCTGTTGCTCCTAATCTGGCTTACCAAAATGGGAGAATGTACTAGCTGGATTCATGACACAGAAGGGTGGTAAGCTCACCAGTTTTTGGTGTGGGAAGCAGGTGAGAATAATGACTGCCAGAGAGGGACTGAAGAGGTGATTCCAACTGTGTACAGCTATACTCAGGATAGGGAAGACAGGATGGGGAAGTTAAGCAGATCATTGAGAGACCTGAGATGTGGGGCTGCCAGCAACATAATCACTACCTCGCTATGGATGAGAGCATCCAGCAAATGACAAATACCAGAGTGACAGAGTTGCACTGAAATAGTTACTTGAATTCAGTGTAGGGAGATTACCCTTGGTGGGGGGTTGAGGTTTGTTGGGACAGTATCGAGAGCCCTGCATAGCTCATTCAAGATTTGGAAGAGTGGTAGCCTGCCAACTTGCATTGTGGAGTAGGGCACAGAAAAGTACTGGAGAAGAATTGCTGAGGACTGTCCTGTGGGGTTCTACAGATCACAGGTAAGGGATTAGACTGACACTGTAAGTCAGATGGATTCACTCAAGACATTAATATGCCTCTCCTACTAATAATATTGTTATCCATAGTAAGTGCAGCCCTTATGAGGGTATGAATAACAATTTTTCTGTTGTGTTCTGATGCTTATTGTTTGGCCCTTCAGGAAGACCTAGTTGTTGATTAGTGAGGTGGGAAAAACACAATGGGAGTGTACATACTGCCTTCACTATACAGAAGGATGAGATCCACTCAATGTTTACTGTGGGAGAAGTCAAACATTGAGAACAAGGACTAGAGAGTGATTTGGGAGGTATTTTTAACAATGCCAGCTGATGAAGCATATTGGTATAGCTGTACACTACCTCTGAGGTTCAAGATTACAACCTGAGGTGTGATAATTCTCTTATGAGACTGCAAGCTCATATGCAGCCCCAGGCAGTACTAAGGACAGAGTGTGGATGGTTGGTGCTCAACAGAAAGAAGGCTAGGTGCAGGGGTTCACTTGGAAAAAACTACAAGAGAAGCTTATTTGTGGACTACCAAGAAAGCAGGATCCTTGAATTGGACCAGACCAGTACATCACTACAAATTTCATGATATTAGATAACCACTAGATCACAAGGTATATGAAGCAGTGTACTGTACTGTAGTTTGCTGAAGAGAAAGTCAGCTGGATTACAAAACAATTTCAGCAAGCTAAAGTACACAAAATGAACAAAACCTTAGCCTAGCATGTGCACTGATCAAAATAATCCATGTGTTAACATATGGTGCTGATAATTCTGGTGAAACAATTCAAAACAAAGGGGAAAAATAACTAGTTAGCACTATAGGAGCCATGTGGGTCTTTGCCTCTGGCTCCAATGATGTCATCATTTAAAACATTTGGCAGACATTTTAGGGTGCAGACAATGCTGTTTTTGAAACTGAAAGGCTGTTGTTTACATTTTTCAAAAGCTGTGAAACTGCATATATGTTATTTACATATATGCAGTTTTAGCATAAATGTAGACAACAGCCTTTCCTTTACCTTCAAGCCAGATTTTAGAGTTTGCAGTTTTAAAAAAACTGCTTTTTAGGTACCCTTTAAGTAGTTATTTAGTGATAAATAATTTGTGCTACTACTCTCTACTAGGACTCCTGTCATAAGCTTAAGGAGTCCTTTGACAGGTTCAGTTCACAAGGTCTTCTGTCTTAAGTTTGAGATGATCCTTGATGGGCCTGCTCAGCACAACAAGTCTCCTGTTTTAAGTTTATGGAGATCCAGCATGCAAAGCATTCCAGTCTCCAGGCTGAACATTTCCTAACTAGCCTTTGCTTGTTTGGCACTTTGTATGATGACCACTGTTAAGTAGTCAGTTAACACAATACTTGTATACTGACCACTGTTAATCAATCGGTTATGACTGTAGTTTGCATGCTGCTGACCACAATTAAGTATTTTGTATAGGATTTCAAAATGTTTTGGACTAATATTTCTGTCTTTAGTTTGCACTCAGTAGGTGACTAGGTGTTCAGTTGAATATTTTTATTTTCGTTGATAGGTTCATTGCCAACTACTTGGTACAGTAAGTACACTGCATCAAGTTGCACATTGTATGCAACTGTGTCTAAAATGATACTTAGAAACAACGCCAATATGTCAAAAGAACTCCCTGGCCTAAAGAAAAACAGGTTGCTTGTATTGTAATATAACAATCAGAAGAGATAGGCTAGGAACACCTACTAATAGCAAGCATTTGGGAAAGGCAGTGAAACAATTGGGTTGACAGGATATATCGATGTTGTTGCAGTCAAACAAATCCACTCTTCACAGGGAAGTTGTGATGTGAAATGTATTAGGAACCAGAACCAAAAAGAAATTGTCACTCAGGCGATGTGGTACATGATATAGTGAAAAAATCTGCCAATAATGGTAATTTGTCTTCTGAGGTAGCAACCTTTGAGATGGGTGATGTCAATATCTGCATCAGAATGCATGGTCCCTGGCATATTCTGATCAGGCAAATTACTCAAATGTCGATGTACAAAGTCCTTGTGAAATTTTCTTAAATTCTGACATTGAATATGAAGACTGTGGTAACAACCATGATTAAACGCAAAGCTACACAGCCCACATCCACTCACCAAGCACTTGATTGTGGTGACACTTCAGTAGATGAGCTACACAAATATTTGACAGATCCTGCTCTTTATATCAACCATCACATGAGCCTCATGTCACTAGAGACACATTAGAGAAGGGACCATGCCAGCCGGGTTTGCAAGACAGTTACAATTTTGATAAAGAAAAAATGACAAAAGAATGTTTCGCCAGAGTGGTATTACAACACTTTAAAAACAGAGTGAAACATTACAGAGAGTTGTTAATATTTTCTCCTAGGAAATGATATGCGTTCTGCTACCTCTGTTGGTTATTTGCAAAACATTCTCGAACGAGTTTGAACCAGCTTTTGCTGATCCAAATTATGGCTTTTCAAACTGGAAAAGCAACCAAAAACTTTATCAATCATGAGCAATCTACAGTCCACAAAGAGTCAGTGGAAGAGTTACTGATGACCAGATACAGATCAAAAGCTATTATCACAGTTAACAGAGAGCAACTGAAGGTGTTCAGTAGACAGGTATGAGACTTAAAGCAGTTGTGTTTCCTTCATGGTGGCTGAGATAAAGATAAATTCTAATTTCATAATATGCTTGCAAGGACTCCTGTATTAAGCTTATGGAGTCCTTTCTTGACAGGATCAAACCAGTTTATAAGGTCTTGTCTTTAAGTCTAAGAAGATCCTGGGGCCTGTGGTTACAATTCTTCTGTCTTAACTTCTTTTCTTGGGATATTTCAGTTATCAGGTACTACAGTAGAAATTTTAATCTCTGTGTTAAGACTTGGGTTTGAATCTACAGCCCCCACTTGCATGCTGTGTGACCCTGACCATGTCACTTAAATTCTTATGCTCCAAAGTCACACCTGTAAACAAGTTTTCAGCTTAGTGTGTCTCTCCTGGTTAAAAAAAAAAAAAAAAGAATCAAAACACAACGCTTTCAGCATCACAACTGTGGCCACTCACACCATCTATGGCAGCAGAGACAACATCATCAACACACCGCTCTTTCACTATGCATTACAGTCTTGACAATGCATCAGCAGCCACTCCTGGTGTTGGCATGGCTATGCTGCAAGGACTCCTGTCTTAAGATTATTGAGTCCTTGCCTTTGACAAGTTCATTTTACAAGGTCTTCTGTCTTGTTTAAGAAGATCCTTGATTGGGCAGGTGCTTACAAGTCAGTCTCTTGTCTTAAGTTGAAGTAGAGACAGCCTCTCAGTCAAATGAACATGTTTCCTGCCCTGTCACTGCTTTTACTCATTCCTATGGTGCTATCCGATGATTGAGATACCCCAAACCAGGTAGAACAATTACCTAAGAATAGGAAGTTACTGTAATAGTAGATCTTTGAGGATCTCAGTCATCGGGTATGCTTTCCCTTTCCCTTCCCTACAACCATCTCCTTTCTTGGTGGTCCTGTTCATGATCTGGCTCATCCTTCTTTTATTTAGTATGTCCCTTTGTCTCCCTCATATCACCAGAGTGTAAGCCTGGATCTGTTTGTCTCCAGAGGTGCACAAAAAATGAGTGGGCAGGACAGCCTTGGGCCATGCCTGTATTGGGTTGGTGATGTCTGGTGACATTGGCAGTGTGTGCCGCCACAGTTGTACTGCTGAAAATATTCTGTGTGGATTACCATCCTCTGACAGTAAAGTTCCTATGGTTGTACCCAATGACTAAGATCCCTCGAAGATCTACTGTTATGCCTTTTTCAGTTATTATAAAACGATTCTTACAGGCAGCTCTAACATCTACCACTGTAATGAAAGCCATTTAATGCCAAAACATCTCTCTTGCATTCTCAATTGTGTGATGGTATCATAGAAAGATAATAACCTGTTTTCAATGCTAAACAGCAAATGTAACTGCATTTCAACCTGTAAGAGAGGTACTCCCATCTGATAAGTAGCACTGCTCACCATGAAGTCAATTAGTCTAGTAGACATTCATCACAAACATAAGACAGAAATAAGAAAAAAACATTACCATGTTTTGACTTGTAATTCCCTTTATTCAAATCTGGAGACCCTAGTAACCTCAACAACTGCAGGCCTAGCTCCTTACATCCTATCCTATCCAAGATTTTGAAAAATAGAAGCACTCAACTTAAAAACTACTTAGAATCTGAAAATCTGTTAAACCCTCTGCAGTCATGATTCCTGCCATGCCATAGCACAATTTCAGCTCTAGCAAAGGTTACAAATGACTTGCAGGGAGGCCCTAGGCTGCAAAAACTTTGTGTGTGCAGTATTTGTGGACCTAAGCAAGGTGTCTGATACTGTCAATCATGAATTGCTCTTGGTATCACTCCATAATATTGGTGTGGACACCCCTCCCTGAGATGGTTTCTTAGCTACTTTATAGGGTGTCAACAGCAGTTAAAGCTGAAGGAAATTCTCTCCACTGATACCCTTGCTGAGGGGCATGCCACATGGCTCCATTCTAGGTTCACTTTATTCACGATTTATATAATGGAATTGATGTAGGAATCAATACTGCCAACAGCCATCTATTTGCCAATGATACAGTTCTCTACATTGACAGACCAACCCCTGAAGCCACATGCATGGATCTGCAGGAGTTTAATCAGTTACAAGCTACAACTACTTAAGCAAAACTACTCATGAATGCAAAGAAAATGAAGGCATGCTCTTTCTTACCAAATACCAATGCTAACAACCCTATTATGATGCAATCCATTCCTCAGATCACTACACCTTAGGAGAACCTGTAGAGTTCATAACCAAATTTTAAATACCTAGGGATTTGGATAGATTATAAGTTCTCCTACCTTGAGCACATTTTTTTATTTATTTAATTCACAAGTCAGATTTACAAACCTTTGAGTCAGAGACTCATTTACAAAGGTACCTCATCACAGAGCATAGGGAGGGGGACAACATATCTGTGAGGCAAGACAACGGAGAACAATATAGGTGAGATAAGAAACATTGAGGAGCTGATGAAAAATCTTCTCACCCAGGATGCCAAGAAGAGACTGTACTCACCACTTTCTTCTCCTTGTTGGATTACGTATATTTTTATACGGTCAAGGCCCTGCCTCTGTGCTAGCCAAACTAAATATGTTATACCTCAGAGCCTTAAGATTTATCACTGATGTCCCATACTTACGCATCACTGTTTCTAGAAGCCAAAGTAGGATGGTCCTCATTTCCTATGGAAGGCAAAAACACTGTTCTTTAGACATACTGTACAGAGCTATCATAAAAAGCTACCTCAATACATGTGGGATTGTCTGCTACTAAGCATGGCAAGTACTTACACCTTTGAGAAGTGCTTTCTATATCTCACTTACTGTACCCAAAGTCAAATTGTGTTTTGGTAGATTGGCCATAAGCTATGCCCTACCCCCCTTTATGGAACAATCTACAAAACTCTTGAGACTGGTCTGCCCTATACACCTCTCATTGTTTAAAATGCTGTATGGGTCAAGCAGGACAGGAAGGGAGCAGGTGGCAGTGAGAGCTAGAGGACAATAGGAGGAAGCAGGTTGAGCAGGTTGTAGGTAGTGAGAAGGAATAAGCCTGGAAGAACAGAAGAGAGGGTGAAGGTGTGAGTGAAGAAAGGCCAGAATACCAGCCCTTCAGGATATGGGAGAAGTAGAGGAAAGAGTTGGTTGAATGGTGTAAGGATAGGGTAGAGATGATGGCTCTTGGTACAACTTTGGATGGCAGTTGGAAAACAATGGAAGGTCTGAAGAGAAGGAATTGGAGGAAGGGAAGGAATGCTGGTTTAGGTTGGTGGGTGGAACTGCTGCAGAGGCATTGTGTGTGGGAACAGAAGGGGTAGAGTTTGTATGAGGCTTAGAGGGGAATTAGGAGGGTTATAGCAGGAAAAGCTAGGTTCAAGAAAGTTTTTAAGAACAGAGCTGATGGAGTAGTGAGAATGAATGATGAATTTGAGGGATGAGGGAATGGCACATTTGTGGGATGCAGTGAGAGTAACTGGATTGAGTTGGATGAGGGTGGCTCTGTGGGAGACCACCAGGTATAGGAGTTGGATGATCTAAGGAGTGAGAGGGAGAGGGGATGTTATAAATGAGGAGGAGAGGTAAGAAGGGAGTTCACCCAGCCAGTGCTTGAGGTGAATTCAGTGCAGGGAGAGTCATCTGTCTGTAAGAGAGGGAAGGATGGGGCATGATATAAATCACAGTGGTGGGAGTGAGAGGGAGCATTAAGGGAAAATGGCAGAAATAATTGAAGAGAGTATCCAATCTGGCCATTGAGGACTTGGGAGAAGCATTGTAGACTACATCACAGTAGTTGAAGATGGGCAGGATCATCTTCTGAACAAGTTCACACCTGACCATTGAGGGATATAACTACAATTACTGAACAGGGCACCAAGCTTGGCATTCAATTTTTGGGGATGGCGTCAATATGTCTGGAGAAGTTAAGGTGCTGATCCAGCTAAACTCCTAAGTACCTGAAGGAGGATGTGTCCTCATGAAGTCCCATCAAGGGTCTGGAAAGTGGGCAGGAAGGAAGGCTAGAGAGTCTCTGCCTTGTGCCAAAATTCATGGAGATAGTCTTCTTGGCATTAAGAAAAAGCTGATGGTTAGCAAACCAGAGCTGAACCTTGTCAAAGTCTTACTGTAAGTTGTATATAACCTCAGCTGGATAAGAGCCAGACATACACAGGACCGTATCATCGGCATACATATATGGCAGTGACAGAGGAGCAGATACAGTAGATGGAAGGTCATTTAGGAAGATGGAGAATAATAGGGGCCCTAGCACTGAGCCCTGAAGGACTCCAGTATTAATCAGGAGGAGGGAAATAACATCAGAGATCCTGACTGATTGGGTTCTACCAGTAAGGTAGGCCTTGAACCGCTAGTGGCTGAAGAAGTTAGGTCAGCTGTTGAAAGGAGACAAGTGAAAGGAGTGGGAAACAATCCAAATGCCTTGGAAAGGTCAACAAAGATGGCTGAGGTGATTTCTCCATTGCCCATCCTGGTAAGGACAGGAGTCAGTGAGCCAAAGTAGGGAGGAGGTAGAAGGGAGTGATTTTTCCTGAAGCCAGATTGGAAATTGGTGAAGTAGGAGGTGTCAGTTAGAAATGAGGTAAGCTGGGAGAGGACAAGGTGTTCTTGTAATTTAGCTAGGGTAAGGAGAGGAGAGATGGAGTGGTGATTTCCAGGAAGATGGGTCACCGTCTTGGGAAGAGGGAGGACCATGGCATGTTTCCATGGGGTAGGGACTGAGGCAGTAGAAAATGAGAGGTTTAGAATTAGAGAAAGGGGTAGGCAATGGACAAGGCAGAGAGAGGAGTTTTGGGTCTTGGCTGTCTGGGGAGGAGCCTTTTGAGGGGTTGATAGTGAGGAATGCTTGCAGCATGTCATTTGGAAAGACTGTATCAAAGGAGAAGAGGGGTGGGAGGAGGGGGAGGAAAGGTACCACTGGAGAGAGAGAGAAGAGGAGTGAGGGTACTAAGTTAGGGATTTCAGTAGCTCAGTGGCACAGGTGGTATAGTAGAAGTTAAATTAGCAGCTATGCACCCAGGTCAGCCACAAGGGTGTCATTTATTTTAAGCATGGGGCGGACTTGGGAGAAAAGAGGGCATGAACCACCTTCTACAACTTGGAAGGTGAATTTATATTTGTTAGGAAGGCGTTGTTAATGTATTCAGACTTGTTAGCCTTTGTGGTCTTGGTACAGGCATTTCAAAGCTTAAGTGTAAGTCATGAGATTGCTAGGAAGCTGGGTTGCTCTAAGACATTTCCAGGCATGATCTCTACCTCTGAGACAAGCCAATGGTTCTGGAGTAATCCAAGGTAAGTGGTTTCCCAACCCTGGTTTGTCTGATGGGGAAAGGCATTCTAGTTCTCTAGGAATATATCTATAAAATAAGCAAGGGTCTTATCAACTGATGGGATGTTGGCTAGGGAGACCAGTTGGAGAAGGCTAGTTTGTGCAAGAGAGGTTCTAATTCTAAGGATTTAAAAGAGCGTAGTTGCAAGGTTTTATGCTAAAATTTGGGTCTGTGAAGTTTCCTGACTACGAATACTGGATTATGGTTGCTGGAGTGCATCAGGAAGGATAACAGGGATGATGACTCTGTGGGGTGGGAGGTAAGAGCCCATTCAAAAATAGAGTGAATTTTTGTCTTGTGGTTGGGATGGGTGGGTTCCGATATTAGCTGTGTGAGCTTATGGGCTACAGATTTCATTGTGTATTTTGGTAGTCTTTGGTAAGAGCAAGTTTAAATTGAAGTCACCTAGGATGTATAGCTTCCCAGAGTGGAGATGGCAGGATGGAAGTTAGGAGGTCAAGAGCAGTAGAGGGTTGGACGTTTGGGGCAATAGATACTAGCTATAAAGACAGGAAGAGTAAAGGGAAGGGTGACATGAATAGCGAGAGCATCGTGGGTCATTGACTTGGAGGATTAGTAAATTATGGAGTATTGCAGGTAAGTAAGTATGTACATGGTGACACTGCCACCCTGCCAGCTCAGTCTTGCCTTAAGAAGGAGTAGCCACAATGGAAACTGAGTGGTCAGAGATCATGCCATGTTTCAGTAATGATTATGATGTCTGTTTTTTGAGAGTCCACCATGGTTTATAGGAGGTTGATTTTTAGTACTAGGCTACAGATATTTAGATGTAGGATCTTGAAGTCGCTTGGGAGAACTGTAGGAGCAGAGGAGGGGTAACAGCTGTGGGCATGCCAGAAGTGCTAGAGGCAACAGGGCCAGGGTTGGGATGGATGTCTACAGAGGAGAGCAGGAGTAGAATGAGGATGAGGAAGTGGAGTTTTAGCATTTGTAAGGAGAACATGAGGAGGCCAGGTGTTTGAGGGGAATAGAGGGTAGAGTAAGGAGCAGTAGATGAAGAACAGCAAAGATAGATGGCACAGATAGTAATGATGCATGAGGAATCATAGAGAAATTAGACCATAGTTCAGAGAGGGAGAGGGAATAACAGTGAGGATGCAAGTGGGGATTTGAGAAGCAGAATGTAGGGGCTGCTGAGTTGTTTTGCATTGGCATGTTGTGAGCAAGAGGGTTGTAGAGAGAGGATAAAAATAGAAAAAGTGTGAGAGAGGAAAGGGATCTGCATTACAACAGGGCCTGATTTTGGGGAAATGACATAAGAAAGGAGCATTAAGAAGATGAAATAATAGCACCACAATGAGATTAAAAGGCCATACTCAGAGAATAGTTGGACAAACAGCTGAGCATGTAACTACAGAGCAATCGTAAAGGGAACTGACTGAGAAATATCTTTTACTTCAGTCACGTTACAAAAAAGAACAAAGGGCCTTCTATTGGCAGAATTTTATAATCTGCTAATGGGAAACAGGACACTTAAAAATATAGAACTGAGCAGCCTTATCCATTAAAATAAATGAGCAAGGAAAAGTGTGGCCCACTGGGAACGGAACCCCAGACCTCTGGTATACATTACAGTGCTCTAACCATTATGCTGCAGGCTCACATGGTCAGAGTGCCTGAGGACTTCCTTTAAATCCACAGGTTCCTTTTTCTCAAGTATGTTGCATAATCCAGCAACTAGGAACATATCAGAAATACAAACTTCTCTCAGTGCAGTTCATCCCCTGCAAGGCATTTTTAAATCAAGGATGGAAATGAGAAAGGAAAAGTGTGGCTAACTGGGAATTGAACCTCAGACCTCTGAATGTATTCCAGCGCTCTAACCATTAAGCTATAGGCTCATATGGTCAGAGTACCTGAGGACTTCCTATAAATCCACACATTTCTTTTCTGTTTGTATTCCATTAAAGTAAGTTAAATTTGTGGCAAGCTACAGAGTATAGGGCATGAGAGAATCTGTCAATCAAGTCATCAGAGTTAAGCCTCAGAAGTGCCCTTAATTCAAAGTAAGGAAAGCTCACTGGTTTTTCAAGGTAGCTTCTGCTGTAGTAGAGGAGCTTAGATGTACCTGGGGTCCAGAGGATATGGCTGAAGGTCCTGGGGGTGGCAGCTGAAATGCTGGAAGTGCCACAGAGAGAGAGGTCAGGTGCTTCTAGTCCAGCATAACAGAGATGTTCTACACAGACTACTGGATATTACATTAGATCTTGCAAAATAACATTTTCCTTTCCATGGCCACAGGGAGTCTTTGTATTCATGCCTGAATTCCACATCATCTAGTAACACTCAGAATGAGGGGCACTTTCTTGAACTTGTAAAGTTGTTAGCAAAGTATGACAGTGTGCTAAATAAACACCTCAGTGAAGCTAAAGGAAACAGAGTCATCTCAGTTCAAATATACAAAATTATTTCATATCCACACTTTCAAGTGTGGTTTTAGACATTACCAGTGAAGTGTGTGAAGCCAAATACTTTGGGATCATTCTTAATTCAGCCATTGATATTTCTCCTATTGATCAACTGTTGTTCTGTGTATGCCTCGTTGATCAACTTTAATATTCAGGAGAGAAATCTTAAATATTAAGAATCTGTCATCGCTCATTTATTTGAAGTGCTAAGTAAACGCCATCAGACTTGAAACTTGATATGGCTCACCTCACTCATAGGCATAAGATGAGGCTGCAAACATGTCTGGTGCAGTTTCTGGTTTCAAACCTGTGTAAAAGAAGTAAACAAACATGCTTTATATGTACACTGCCATGCACACAAGCTCAACTTGGTGCTTACAGATAGCTGTAATGTGTGTACAGAGGCAGTTACCTTCTTTAGCTATATAGAGAAAGTATATACCTTCATCATTCTAGCCAGCCTCATCTAGATATATTTAATAAAGCTCAACAGGAGCTGAAAATTGGCCCTAGGCAACGTCAATGTTTATGTGAGACTAGGTGGTACTGAAATAATGAAGCAGTCAGAATACTGAAATATATTTATCCAGCTTTGCTATTAGAATTACAGAGAATTCCAGCAAAGATGAGGACAGCTAAAAATGTAGGTGATGCATATGCTTTATGTGAGTTCCTACAAAAATTAGAATTTGTGATAATGCTGCACATATGGCTAGAAAGGTTAACTCAGTTAATAGTCTGGCAGTTTACCTGCAAAGTGAAACAATGGATGTCATCACAGCATCAGCCATGGTAACTTCATGTTTAAAACTATTTCAGCAAAACAGAACAATCTATCATCACAATGATCTGATTAAATTGTCAACCAAATTTGCAGAAGACAATGAGGTGGACACAGAATTCAAAGTAATTAGACAAAGACATCCCAAGTATATGCCCAGTGAACAAGTGCAAGATAAGTAGACAGCTGATCCTGCAGTGCATTTCAGGACTAATGTATTCTATGCAATCTATGACAGAATCACAACAGAAATGCAAGACAGATTTAATGACTTTCATAATAAAATGAAATGTTTTGGTTGTTCGTTACCAAATCATTTTAATGATAAAGTCTTCAGAATCTACTTTCATTTTACTCAGAGAACGATTGTAAACAGTGATGCAGCACAGTCAGAGTATAAACAGCATTGTGCTTTCTATGAAGAACTCTCTCCAAGTCACCACCATTGATAGTATGTTCAATGTTATGCTTTGTGAAAGATAATGATCTCCAGAATGCATATCCAGACCTAGGAATACTGTATAATATTTGTGGTACAATTTCAGCATCTATCGCAAAGGCTGAATGCACATTTAACAAACTCTATATTCTAAAAACTTATCTAAGATCTACTATGGCAGAAGAAAGACTGTCATCATTGGCACTTTTGAGCATTGAAAGGACATTGTAGAGCAGGTTGACTTTAATCAGTAATTGATGTATTTAGCAAGAAAAAACACAGAAGAATGATTCTACATTAGAGGTGCAACAGCCGACAGTATTGTAATATTACTGAACCTTACTTATAGGTGTTCAACAAAGTTTGACTGCAACAACTAGATATAGCCTATCTGTTGTACACTGTGCATGAGGGTTAGCAACAGGATCAGTTTTTCTGTTTCTCAGCTGCTTGTCAAGACTATAACCCTGTTGTATTGGGTACCCGCTTGGTCAGCATGCATGTATAGGAGAAGAACATAGAGGCACCCTCAGTTGAAGTATATGAAGTGTGATGTCAAAACATAGATCTTCTTCAGGGGTATCTCAGTCATCAGGTACCATCTTAGCAACTTCACCATCTGTGAATAGGCATCGCCTCAGAACATTTTCATCATTAAAACTAGGGCCACCACAGCGCTGATGTCAGAAAGATCAACACACTACACTTTCATGAAACATAACAGTCTAGATCTTTAATCACTAGCATGTTGGTTTTGAAGGGCAGTGCTACAAGGGATGCCTGCCCTTAAGCTTATGGGAGTCATTTCTAGGTTCAGTTTACAAGGTCTTCTATCTTAAGTTTAAGAAGATCCTTGCTTGGCCAGGTCATCACAAGTATCCTGTCTTAAGTTTATGAAGAGCCAGCATCCAAAGCATTACTTAACATTCTGCTGCAAGACAGACTCTTGTCTTAAGTATAGAGTCCTTTGAAAGATTCAGTTTATAATGTCTTCTGTCTTATGTTTAAGAAGATCCTTCATCCTTGCTTTGCCAGATCATCATGAGTCTCCTATCTTAAGTTTATGGAGATCCAGCATCCAGAGTATTACAATCTCCTCTCTCCTGTCTCAAGTCTGGATGTTTCTCAACAGCACCTGTTCATACCGGCAGGGCTGTGTTGCATGGACTCCTGTCTTAAGCTTATGGAGTATTTTGATAGGTTCAGTTTATTTATTTATTTATTTGAGTTTTGGTGACCAGGTAGGACCACTGGAACAATTACAGTAACTTTTTCAGGGTCAACCCAGGGACATACATGGTACAGTAGAGCAGAGCAATTATACAGGAGTCAGTACATTACAGTAACAAATTTGACATACATTGTGCAGTGGATACAATAATGTAGAGTTAGTTATGCTCACCATATCTACCCATCTATAAGTTCTAGAGCTAGTTATGTACACCATGGCCCAGATATTCAAAAGGGTTGCGATGCAAGTCCTACATTGCCTATCTCTGCGATATTCAGCAGGAGGCAGTTGCTCCACTGGCAACAGGTTGCACAAAAGAGCAATGCAAATGAATGCATGCTCAACAGGAGGGGAGGAACCATGCATAACTCCGCGCAACCGATATTCAGTCTGGTTATGCAGAGTTGCATGTCAACCCCAACCTGCGCCTGCACAACCTTGGCCAAAAAAAGGATCAAGTTGAGGGCCACCCACAGGTGAGCTGCTGTATTGCAGGGCACAACACAGCAGCTGCCACCCCTGGCTGGCCCCCAACTCAGTCCTGTGCCCTCCACCAGCCCGATCGCGGGCATAAAGTAACATAGACCCCCGCCCACACACATCTCCAGGCCCGATTACAGGCATTACAGTTACATGAAACCCCACACATCTCCCACAGCCCAATCAAGGGCATCACAGTTACATGAAACCCCCACACATCTCCCACAGCACGATCAGGCAGAATGTGTATGAACCCCAGTGCCCGATCGCGGGCAGAATGTAACCCTCCCCCAATCCGAATATTTCGAGGTCCAGTGATCAAAGCCCGATCACGGGCAGAATGTCACATTACAACCCCCAAACATCTCCCTGGTGTCTAGTGTCCCCCACCCACCCACGAAGCCCCTCCACCCCACTCTGCCCCCGCAGCCGGCGGGCGACATCCCCACCCTTCCTGCCGCCCGCCCCACTGACCGACTGTCGTGGCTGCATGCTCGCGAGTTGCTGGTGCCACGGGCATGCAGCCCATAACAGACATGACAGTCTGTGATTTGTGAATGAACATCATTCACAAATCTGGACTGTCATGTACAGTATGGGCTGCATGCCCATTGGCTGTAGCTCTGCACCAATGGGCGGCAGCCCACTGGACAGTCAGTTGGCAGGTGGCGGGTGGCAGGCGGGTGGATGCTGTCGCTCGCCGCCGCGGGGGAGCGGGGTGGAGGGGCTTCGGGTGGGTGGGGGGACAGACACCAGGGAGATGTTTGGGGGTTGTGGTCGGACATTCTGCCCACGATCGGGCTTTACAGTCCACTGGACCACCAGGGAGTTATTCGGGTTGGGGAGGGTTACATTCTGCCCGCGATCAGGCACTGGGGGTTCATACACGCTTCTGCCCACGATCGGGCTGTGGGAGATGTAAAAAGGGGGTTTCATGTAACTGTGATGCCCGCGATCGGGCTGTGGGAGATGTGTGTGGGTTTCATGTAATGTGATGCCCGCGATCGGCTGTGGGAGATGTGTGTGGGGGGTTTCATGTACCAGTGATGCCCGCGATCAGGCTGGTAGGGTGCATCGTCCCCGATGGCTGCTGCCTGGCAGGGTGGCCAGGCAAGTCCTCGGGATCGGGCGACCTACATGCAAATGGCATGCAAATGGGGCCATAATAGATGCAATGGCCCCCTGCACCTTGTATAAATTATGGCCCCATTTGCATGTCACCTTTTGAATATCGGAAATTTGAGCATGGCGCAATGGTACTTGTGCCACCGCAAGTTTAATGCTCAACTCTGGCAACTTGGGTGGTGGTGCAGTTCCACTGCGCCATGCAAGTGCTGTGGTTGGGATGATATTCAAAGGAGTTGCTCAATATGCAACTCTTTGAATATCACCTCAGTCACACCCTCAAGAACTATTTTGAGTAGCGTAGGGCTTGCACCTCAGAATGGTGCAGTATGAATATCTGGGCCCATATCTACATATCTATAAGTTCTATGTACATTAAGATTTTAACTATACACAGGCAATAGATGTCACATTTTGAGCATGAAAAGAAAGGAGGAGTAGGGTTGTTGGAGGGGGTGGCAAGGAAATGGGAAAGGTGGTAGGGGCCAGAGGTCGGGCTAGGAGGGAGGTTTAGAGCTTCAGTGAAGCAGGAGCAGGAGTGAGAGGCTGCAAGAAAGGATGTAGATTAGACTTGACTATAGAAGGAGAAAGACAAGTCAGGATGTTGGGGAGGGAGGGTGTTCCAATCAGAGACAGCAGTAAATGAGAAAAATTTTCTCAGAAGAAGCCAGAAGGGGAAGGAAACATATTCAATTCAGTGCTTTACGGTAACTGGTAATTGCTATTTTTCTTTAAACTTAGATTGTGGGCTTTAGTGACACTGTTATTTATTTGCTGTCTTTACTTAGAATTGTTTTTGGGCTGTTGAAAATTTAAACCATAGTGGTGGTGTATTTCTTTGCTGTCTTTAATTGCTGCAAATTTAGTCTTGGCTTGTCTGACTTGCCTCTGTAGTTTGGGTGAGGGTGTTAATTGTCTGGCCTCTGACCTCAGCTATGTGATAACTGGAGGTGGGGCTTAGTCAGAGTTGAGGTAGCAAGTGAGTTTTCTTTTTCTCAGAAGAAGCTAGAAGGAGAAGGAAACATATTCAATTCAGTGCTTTACAGTAACATCTAATTGATATTTTTCTTTTAAACTTAGATTGTGGGCTTTAGTGACACTGTAATTTATTTGCTGTCTTTACTTAGAATTGTTTTGGAGCTGTTGAAAATTTAAAACATAGTGGTGGTGTATTTTGCTGTCTTTAATTGCTGCAAATTGTTGCCCCTCCCTTCCCCAAACTCTTAATTATATGCCCTATTAAATCTGATTGACAGGAGCTAAACACAGGGATAGTAAGGGTGTGGAGTAGGAGGGCATAAGGGGAAGAAACTCACCCCCAGCACGACAAGTGTTTTGACTCATTTATTTATTTATTGGTTTATTTTTTTTAAAAGAAAAGTATCTGAGGATCCATGGCAGGATTTTTAGGACAGTAAATTAATAAAAGGGAACTAGGAGAGCTTCAGTAACAGACAAGTAATGGAACTGCAGTATAATATGGGGAGGATGCAATGTAGTGGCTGTGGGCAGCCATATTCAGGCAGACCTTCTGGACACTGAGGTGCTGCCCTATCTGCATGCATCTCACTGGACTGTGGAATGAGGTAGCCAAACTCAGAGTGGAAGTACCACCACCCCTTCCAGAGACCACCCAGTCCAATGCAACTGCCTCAAAGGATACCGAGAACGAGGAGCACTTGGATGACAGTGGCCCAGGGAGGGTTAGATGTCAGGCAGAGGCACATCCCAGATCCTATTCCAATCAAGAACTCATATGCCACACTGGAAAACAGGGACAACCAAATAGAGGTACCCAGAGAAGGGGAAGGAAAGGATATGGAGGTTACTCAAGGAGGTGACCTCAGTGGGAGAGCAGTAGACCCCAGAGGAGGAGGAAGTGAATCCTGGTGGTGGACTCCATCATAAGAGGGTCCAACTAGGAACACAGGAGGGGAGGACAGGGAGGTGAGGTGCCTACCAGGTGGCATGGCATGGAGGGATGGAAGGAATATCCTGGGGATCACTGGGAAGGCAAGATGGGAGTGTGAGCTGGATGTCATTATCCACCTAGGGTACCTAATGACCTGGTAATGGGGAGCCAAAGGAAGTTCAGGAAGAGTTTAGGAAATTGGGAGGGTCTCAAGCAAGTAGCTACTTCTGTAACTTTCTCAGAAGTACTACCATGAGAGGCAAGGAGAGCATAGGGTGCATGCACCAGAACTTTAACTCATGGTTGAAGAACTGGTGCTGTGAGGAAGGGCTTGGATTTATCGGTGATGGGGAACCACCTGGAGGATGGAGGCTTGTTCAGCCTGACGGTCTGCATCCATCCTGAGGGGAATCCAAGCACTCAATGATAAGTTTAAATGCTACATTGACAAGCAATTAAACTAGCAAAGGGGGTGGCAGGCCACCAAGGAGGGCACCACTTGCTTACCCCAAACAGCTAGCAGTGAACCAGTGAACCGGAGGAGTTGCTATTTCTACAAAGCAGTGTCAAAGATGGAGATTAGCGCCCAAGAGGTGGATCGGCAGAAAAGGGCAAAATTCAGCAGAAGGGCAGACAGCAAGGAGAACCAAGGATAAAGGACAACCAAGGTAGGGGCTGGGAGAACAGCCGAAACAGTCTAGGAGGTCAAATCATGGAAAGCTACAAAGCAATGCCAGGAGCCTAGCAACAAGATGGAAGATCTGAGGCTGTCATGGTGCAGTCAGACCTGACATTGCGCCATCACTGAAACCTGGTGTAATGATAACCATGACTGGGAGATGGCCATACCTGGCTACAACATATTCAGAAGAGACAGGGCAGGTAGAAAGGGAGGAGTGGCACTGTATGTGAAAATTACATAAGGGCCACAGAGATCCAGGAGGAACAAATGGGGGAGATATACTGTGGTTAAGCTGGAAAGGAAAATGGGGCCAGCCATCTGCACAGGTGTGTTCTATAGACCACCAGCCCAGGAGGAAGAAACAGATAGGCGCTGATGCTAGCCATCCAAAGCATGGCAGACAAGGGAGAGGTAGTACTGGTTGGCGACTTCAATATTCCAGACGTGGACTGGAGCATCCCAGCAGCAGAATCAACTAGGAGCAGATTTATCCTGACTCCTTCAGGAAGCCTTCTCAAGCAACTGGTCATGGAACCAACTCGCAGAAGGCAATACTGGACCCGCTCACAAACAGGGACAGTGTGATGGGGTAACAGTGAGGGGCACCTGGGGAACAGTGACCACCAGTCATTGTGGTTTGAAATTACAGAAAGAGCAGAACCAAACCACACAAAACACATATCCTGGATTTTAGGGGGCAGACTTTGGGAAAATGGGGACATACTTGAGAGAGGCATTAAGGGAATGGGCAGGAATCAGGGTTGAGAAACAGTGGGCAGTATTTAAAATGGGGATTACAAGAGCAACAGAATTATGCATTAAGCAGGTTAGCAAGAGGAAAAGGAGGAGGATACCATTATGGTTTTCCAAAGAGGTAGCGAAGAAAGTGAAAGCCAAAACATTGCATTCAGGCAATACAAAAACACAGGCAGAAGGGGATAGGGAGAAGTACCAGGAGAAGCAAAGGGAGGCAGGGAGGTCAGTAAGGGAAGCCAAACTCAGACAGAAGAACACATTGCAAAATCAGTGGGTAGAGGGGACAAAACCTTTACAGGTACACTACCGTCAAAAGTTTCAGAACACCCCATTTTTCCAGTTTTTATTGACATTTAAGCAATTCAAGTCCAGTGAATAACCTGAAATGGTACAAAGGTAAGCGTATACTGCTAGAGGTTAAACAAAAGTTTAGGTGAGCAAAACTGCTGTAGAGAAATTGCAAAGAAAGCCAAGGTAACAGTGAGTACAGTTTCTACACCATCAAAAGGCACTTGGAAACTGGAGGAAACTCTGACAGGAAGAGGTCTGGCAGACCCAAAGCCACAACAGAATCAGAAGACAAGTTTCTGAGAGTCAACAGCTTGCGTGGATAGGTGGCTCACAGGACAACAGCACAGAGTGACTGGCACCCTGAACCAAAGGGCTACTACAGCATTTTGCAGCGCCATGCAATACCCTCTGGTCTCACTAGTTGGTCAGGGGTTCATCCTACAGCAAGATAATGACCCAAAACATACCTCCAGGCTATGTCAGAACTACCTTCGAGGAAAAGAACAAGACGGTAGGTTTCAAATCATGGAATGGCCAGCACAGTCTCCAGACTTAAACCCCATCGAGCTGGTTTGGGATGAACTGGACAGAAGGGTGAAAGCAAAGCAACCTACAAGTGCAACACATTTGTGGGAATCTCTGCAACAGTGTTGGGAAGAACTTCCCTAACAATATTTGATGTCCATTGTAGGAAGAATGCCACGAGTGTTCAGGTGTTACAGTATATCTGCAAAAGGTGGCTACTTTGATGAGTCAAAATTTAGATTAAATTTTGTTAAACAAAATGATTCTATGATTTCTTTTATTTCCAATTGTTTATTTGTTCTATGCTTTAATTTCAGAGTACATTGAGACATTAACTCATGTAAATTTTGATGAAAACTGGAAAATGGGGTGTTCTAAAACTTTTGACCGGTAGTGTACATAAGGAAAAAGAAAGGCAAAGGGAGGGTAGTGAAACTGAAGGGGAGGATAGGGGCCACGGGAGGATGACAACAGTAAAGCTGACATATTGAACAGGTATTTCTGCTCAGTCTTTACTGAGGAAGAGGAGGGTAATGGGTCTGAAGGAGTACAGGGTGAGAATGGTGCAGAATGGACACAAGTCCCTTCACTCGAGAAAGGGTCCTGAGGGAACTGGAAGTAATAAGAGTTGATAAAGCAATGGGGCCAGATGGAGTACACCACAGGGTCCTTAAAGAACTAAGAGAGGTGGTGGCTGAACCTCTGGCTATCCTGTTTAGCCGATCACTGGAAACAGGGAGGTACCCAAAGACTGGAGGACAGCAGTTGTAGTCCCCTTATACAAAAGTGGGAACAAAGAGGAAGGAAACTATAGACCAGTCAGCCTCACCTCGGTAGTGGGGAAGAGCATGGAAGCACTACTGAAGGAGAGGCTGGTGGAACATCTGGTTGTCAATGGACCACAGGACCCAAGGCAGCATGGTTTCACCAGGGGCAGTCATGTCAGGACCAAGCTCGCTTGAATTTTGACTAGGTGACTAGGAAGTGGATCAGGAGGGCAGTGGACATGGCCTATCTGTACTCAGCAAGGCCTTGACACTGTGCCACATAGAAGACTATTACACAAACTGGGGAATATGGATGTTGGCAGGACAGTAGTGTAGTGGGTAGGTAACTGGCTGGGTGGCAGGACACAGAGGGTGGTGGTAAATGGCTGTCAGCCCACAGAGGAAGAGTGACCAGTAGGGTACCACAGAGATCAGTGCTGGGACCGTCCTATTCAACATCTTCATCAGTGACATTATGCAGGACCTAGAAGGCAGAATTTCACTGTTCGCTGATGACACAAAGCTCTGTAACAGAGTAGAAACACCAGAGGGTGTAGACAGAATGAGAAGGGACCTGCAGAAACTTGAAGAATGGTCAGGGTTTGGCAGTTGAAATTCAATGCAAAGAAGTGCAAGATAATGCATATGGGGCACAAAACCCTGGCACAATATATCAGTTGGGGGTGAGGATATACCATGCACCAAGCAGGAAAGGGATGTTGGGGTTATCATCTCTGATTACCTCAGGGTAGGAAACAGTGTGACAAGGCAGCAGGTAAAGCAAATAGGATGCTGGAATGCATAGGCAGGGCACCACCAGCAGGAAAAGGAGGTCATAATTCCACTATACAAGACACTAGTGAGGCCCCACCTGAGTACAGTTCTGAGACCTTACCTATGTAAGGACACAGACAGGGTAGAGAAGGTTCAGAGGAGGGCAACAAAGATGGTACATGGATTGCATCCCAAGTCCTATGAGGACAGGTTGAAGGAACTGAATATGTACTCCTGGAGGAGAGGAGGGAGAGAAGGGATATGATAGAGACATACAAGTATCTTACAGGGAGGAACAGGGTGCAGGAATACACTATTTTTAAGCGAAAAGATGTTCCAGGACTAGAGGGCATGGGATGAAGTTGGAGGAGGACGATTCAGAGGAAACGTGAGGAAGAATTTCTTCAGAGAACGGGTGGTGGACAAGTGGAACACCCTGTCAGAGGAAGTGGTGGGGCTGAAACAATCAAGGGATTTAAGAATGCATGGGACATACATAAAGGAATTCTGGAGGTCAGGTATAAGTAACAAACTTCTAGGAAAACATAAACTGAATTTATAGTTCAATGGCAGACTGGTGGGCCATAGACCCTTATCTGCCGACACTGTCTCATATAACCTCCTACGAGGTCTTCTGTCTTATGTTTAAGAAGATCCTTGATTGTGCAGGTGGTTACAATTCTCCTCTTAACCTTGGATGCTGGATCTCCATAAACTTATCTGTTCTTATCTGTCACTGATTTGCACTGGTTCTCATGGTGGGACCTGATGACTGAGATCCCTGGCTTGAAGATCCACTGCTATGCTTACTTCATACTTGTTACAATATTTGAGGCCCTACCCTTTGTTGAAAACACAGGCAAAGTTCTTCCAGTAATGATATTTTAAAAGCAAAACAACACCATAGTCACCCTTACCCTACAACACTGTTATGAAATATGGACAATAATTAAGTCATGTAACCTAGGCTTTTAACAGATATTGGTAAGCAGCTGGCTAGCTATACTAGCTGACTGCCACCTCCACCACAGAAAAGTAATCTAAAAGCTAATGAGAAAAGTTCTGTTAAGCTCAACTGGGGCTGATATAGCTGTAAGATATATTTTTAATGTAATTACCTGAGTTACTGTTTTGTCAATATGGTGCATGCACTGAATCTGTGCAACAGCTCCTGTTACTATAGGCAGAAGATAAGTGCATTTATGTTGCAATATTTTCTACTGTAATCCTGGCTAGCATTTTGGGTCATAGTTTGGAAAAGTGCATACTGTATTTATCATTGGTAATTGTACTTGTGTACAGGGGTCCAGATAATGTTTTAGAGTCTTGGAACTTGGATGTTTTACTGCTAGCTTTCTCAGTCCTGTTGTAATTTTCTCATTCAATATCCAAACTCATGTAGCTCTGTTCTTATAAACCGACAGAGAGCTATAAGAGGTTCCCAGTAACAGAGCCATAATACTTGTGTTTCCCACCCACTCACCCAGATGGCCTTTGTAAGTCAAGTATCTCTTATCTAAAGCTGGAAATACCCTCTCTCAGTTATTTAAGTTAATGGAATCAAAATGTTGACGTGCACCTCAAGTAGCAATAAGAAACTATGAATTTATTGCAAAGTAGAAATTGTAGTTAATGGAGTTAATCGAGTGACACACATTTTTTTACACTAGAATATGTACCAAGTTGTCCTGAGATTTGCTTAGTAAAACTGCATTCTCTAGTTAAACACTGCTGTTAAATGCAGGAATTGTGATGTGATGTTCCAGTGATTGTGTTAGGCTAAAACATGTTTCTCACTTTCAAGTGAAGGTATGTTTCAAAAATATTAAACATTCCATTATGGCAGTTTCATAAGTGATTATTGTACATGGCAACAGCAGAATATGAAAAGGTAACAATGATGTCTTAATACATCTAATATGAAAATAATTGGCAAAATTAGAATAAGAGGCCAACAATTAACTGCCTCAACTGTTTTCTTTTCATTATGTGCAGTACTAAGATAACTTATTGACCTTCTTACCTGTGTTTTATACTATTTCCAATATATTGATAATTAAAAATTGTGAACATAATTTCAAACACTTGAAAACAGTCACAAAGTATGTCACATGAAGATGTACATGCTCTGATAAAACAGACAGCCAGGTGTTGCTCTCAGCCAACCAGATCACTTAGGATTTCATCACCAGTTTCAAAGTCAGCAATCAGCATAATTGCTCATCTTTTTCTATTGTTAACATGTGCTCTCATACTGTATGTTAACAATAGAAGAATGATGAGCCAAAAGTACTGTTGCATATAGTTGAACTGATGTGAATCTGTATCAAGCAGATGTGTTTTTAAAGGATTGCAACGTTGCACTGCAATTTATTTAGCTTCTGATCATTTTATATTTTTGACATGGCAGTTTAACCCCTGGCATTCCAGGAGATGATTTTAAGGTGTCTTAACAAAGACATATCTGAAGCAGTATAAGTACTAAATCATGGTATACAGCCCCGACACTCGACATTTCAGTGTTGACTGACACTACAGTGACTGCAGTGTCCTTGGATGTTCCCTGGTCACGTCCCTTATGTGGGAGAAGCAGGCAGACTGGGCTGGCCACAGCTGTTCTTGAAGATAGGTATCGCTTGTGCTGGAGATTGGAAATGCAGTGTCTTTCCATGAAGGTTTACAGCTAGAGTGGCCTGGTAGATGAGGGAGTACATAATGTTCTTGTTTTGTAGCCCTTGTTTTTTTTATTTTATCATATGCTTATCTTTTGCCAGGAATCCTCCAGGCTACTCAGGATAAAAAGAAATATGCTTGCCTCCCACTCCACCTCTGTGTTCTTTCATTATCTAGCCTGACATAACAACAGCTCATTGTCCTGGAATCTAAAAGTTTGAAAATGAGGGGTCTGGGCTACGGATTGCTCTTGATTCCTAGTGAATGGCAGATCTGATGGGCCCTATCCATATCAAAGTTGAACTCGCCCATTGTCAACTGTAGGTAGATCTGCAGGTTGTCATGCAAATACTGGACTGATTCTTTTCCTTCAAGCTCATTCAGTGATTTCATTAATGCAGTTTTTTCTCCATCGCCAGCCTTCCAAATCCTCCATTTTGCTATGAGCCATCAGATCTTTGATTCTGCAACCTGCAGTTGATTGTCCTGGATGATCTGCTTATCAGCGATGGTGGTTACTTTGACTTGACCACTGTCACATGGCTAGCTAAAATGGTAAAACTGCTCCAGCCCAGTGGCACTGAGGATAGAGGTGCTGGATGCCACACCTCATGCCACACTGGCAACCTGGGTTCGGGAACAGACTCGTGAGCCAGGGATCAGCAGAGGAGGAAGAGGATTGAGCATCTGGAGGACTGCTCTCTCCTCCCCTGGGAGGGTTCCTGGGCTGCTCAGTGTCCTCGTGACCCCAATGGAGATAGGGGGTACTACAGGATCACTAGCCAGAACAGTGGGGCATGGGAGTGCAGCAGATGTCAGCAGGGCAGCCATGAGCAGACATCATGGCATGTTGCACTCCCAGGGGAACCTACAATGGAAAACCTGACCTTGGGATAGGCAATGGCACTCCATCTACCCAGCCACACTCCACTGCCAGTTGTACTCTCTCCTAGGGCTGGAGCCAACCCATGCTGCCAGATTATAGATAGAGCACCTTGGGTGGATTGGGCAGCCCTACCTGAGGGGCCCAGAGCCAGGGTAATCGCTGGGTTGGTGCCAGGTAGGAGGAGGCCTCAGGCACAGAGGTAGAGCTGGGGCACCGAGGCTGCCTGAGAGAGTTCTCCAAAGGTTCATGCAAAACAGAAGATTAAAAAAAAGATGGAAAACTGGCCTGAGTCTCCATTACAGTCTGCAAAATGGTTTCCCAGACATCTGTTTGTTGAATCAGGCTGGCCTGTTGGGCAAGGTCAGGAAGGGAGAGGCTTGGTCCCTAGTGGCAATCATCTTAGACTCCAGGAGATAGCTGGTAGGTGGAGAGATTGCAATAGCTTTTTTTCTTTTTGTGGCATTGCAGGTTTGTAAATAATGGCTGTTTAATTAATTGATGGAGGCAGATAGGATGGAGGCAGTTTGGAGCAAGCACGGAGATCAAGCAATCATTCCACTCAGGCATTCACGTGATCTCCATGAAATTTGTTTATTGAAAACAATTCTATCTGTTGTTAAGTGGAGCCATGCCCTATTGCCTTGTTATTCTTATACTTAAATTCATTTTTTATGTTAAGAAATATGTGTCAGAACTAAATTCACTATATAATAGGAGTGTTATAAACAATTACTACATGATCTGGATGTTAGTTCAGTGGGGCTAATCACCAAAGTATGCAACTTGTAGACTAGCAGTAATGTGCTTCTAACAGCTTCTTGTGGCCCCTGTGGTAGGTGGAGCTGCTGTGTGACATCATGCTGATGCCACTTCCCTCCCACACTGCAGTATATAAATCAAATATGGCAGCAGCTGCAGCCACTGTCTTATAGCAAGGTAGCTGGCTGGAAGACTGCATGAGTTCCTAGAAAAGCCAGGGCAAGTGTTATCTGCCTGAATATTTTGGCTATAATCCTAAACTAGGGTGGGCAAAAGTTGCAAATTCTGCTTTCGTGAAACTTCCGCTAAAATTTCAGAACTTTCGTGAAATTGCAGAATTTTTGCAATTGGCAAAAGTAGGATTTTCCACGGATTTTGCCAAGTTCTGCGGACTTTTTTTGAACCAGAAAATGCATATAAACTGTGGAATTTATTCTTTCCACAATTTAATGAACTGTCAGTGAATGAGCATCTGCTTGTACAACCATGCAGTTTTTCACTGACAATTCATTGGGCCACTGATAGTGGAGGAGAGAGGAGTACTGCACTGCTGGCCTGCTCAGGGCAGAGGGAGGGAGTTGAGTGGTGGCAGATGAATTGTCAGGGTGGTGTTTTGGGGGTCTAGTAGACACCAGGAATTGAGCTTATTTTTTACAAGGGATCTGGGATGGAGAGGTCCACTAGACACCAGGGAATACTGGGAATAGAGTGGAATGAGTTGGTGGACTGCTGGCTGTTTATTTGTGAACTAAGGAATCCAGGATAGGGAGGGGTCTGCTGGACATCAGGGAAATAAAATGTTTTGGGAGCCATGATTGGTGGGGGCCACTAGAAATCATGAGGGTCAAAGGAAGGGATTGAAGTATTACTGGGGCCCCTGATCAGTGGGCGGTGGATTAATGAATTAAACTGCAGTTAAAAAGCCTCAGAAATTACCACTGGCAGTGATCCTTACAGGGATTTTTTTCTGCAGGGTAATAAATTATCACACAGTTTTTATTTTTTTCTGCAGTTTCAAGGCAGAATTTCTGTGAAAGTTCCAAAATTATTCACAAATTTTCACAGAAGCGGATTTGCACTTTTGCCAAAATTCCGCCAGCAAATTAATTTCCACACATCCCTATCCTAAACCCACCACTTTCGGCATCAGTAACATGCTGCTTTTTGATCACTCATTTGGTGAAAAAGAGCCATAGTGCAATTTCAAAGGATGGTTTCTCAGGCTACACAAGGCGTAATGTCCTAATGAGATATGACATAAGGGCCACAGCATAAATAAGTGAGTCTGAAGCACTAATATTAAAAGTAAATATCATAGATACATATATACTGTCAGCAGATAAGTTGAGCCATGCCCATTCAGTCTGCTTGTTTATGCTACCTGACGGCCGCAGTGGCCCTATCTGGTCATTGGCTTGCTTTTTCTTCCTATCTCTAATATTCCTTTATTCCTATCCCATGCATGTTTGAAGCCTGTCACCATAAGGGAAGCCATCACTTCCTGGGACAGGCTATTCCATGCATCCAAAACTCTCTCCATAAAATAACTTCCTGACATTTCCTATGTGGCCACCCATCAGTCTCATGTCATGTCTTCATTCTGGCACTACATTTAAACTGGAATATGTTGTCCCTTTCACCTTGTTCATGCCCTTGAGGTATTTCTTTTAAATTGTAACATGTATTAAAACTACATTAGAGCAGTACAGTGAAGATTTCAAAGAATTGATACCTCTTTCTTGGTACCTAGTTAGGCTGTATCACAATTTTGTGCATGTACAAACAAATATATTAGTTTCTTAGTTTTGCTTATGTTTATGCATTAGTCCAAAGTTCTGCAATAAGATAATTTCAGTTTCCACAACTTATCTTTCTTATTCTTCCACAAATTAGATGATTAGTAAGGGATCCCTATGACATCAGAGGATAAGGAGTGAGTAATGATCTTCCAGATTAAAATTGTGATTTAATAATAGAGAGGTGAGAAAGCTAAGGTAGGTAGAAGGCAAGATGCATTAAGAGGGAAGGAGGGAGGAGGGAGAAAAAGTACAAAAGGAGGGGTTCACCTCTTTAGCTGTCTTATTGTAATATGCATATCCTAACAATCCAGATATAGGTATGTTTATAGTAAAAATCTTGGTAGTGACAGTTGCAAAAGTATCCATTTACGCCATCCATATAGGCCGAGGTATGTGATTGCAATTTAGCCGATAAGCACTCTTGGTTATATACCTCATATACCAGCTGTCTCCATCTCCCTTTGTAAACCAGAGCCTGGTAATCACCTTTTAGCCTCCAATAGAAGGAGTGCTTTCTGTCTATAGAGGTTTTGTTTATCTTAACTCCCAAAGTGGAGTCGCTGTAAGTACATACATTGAGGTAAGACTTTGGGGTTTCATAAATACCATTTAGCTCTGCTATTATTTTTGCCAATATTGCTTAAGGAGAGGGCAGGACCAGATGATATGCTCTGTGTTAGCCAGGGTTTGACCACTACCTCTCCAGCAGATACATTGGTCAGACCCAACAAATCTGGTGGTAACAACAGGGGTCTGAAAAAACTCCTGGATTTCCATGCATACCTCTCCAGTAAGTGGAGGTAGAGATTTTCTGGGAAGGCAAAGCACTAGCTTCTCATAATTCTGTGTCCAGCTCTTCATTGAGTTCCTAGACCCTCACTGTCTTATGTAGTCAGTGTTATCTGAAGAGTATTTCTTAAGGGCTTTGTATATTTTACCGACAAGGTGATCCTGATCATTACCCTCAAGACAAGCGATCACCAGGGTCACCAGGTCTGAGGGGGTACTGCTATGTTTGACAGGGCCTCCTATGGCCAAAATGTTCTTCAGGTGAAGGTATCTAGTGAACTCAGCCAGGGTAATTTAAAGGTTGTTTGAAATGAGGCGAAGGGCTGATTGCCTGGGGCCCTATTATTTGATATATAAAGTGAAGTCGATAGACTGACCATCGCCAAAGTGTTATACTAAGCTGATAAGGAAAAAGGGTTGTATCATGGGCTAAAGACCTACGAGAGCCATTCAGCAAATGGAAGGCAGTTATTTAAGATATGTATCCACTGTTGGAAGGGTTCTGCAATAAATTGGGAGTACTGATTAAGAGGGAGGCAGAATGGAGGGTTCCCTAATAGACAGGGGAAAACATCTACTGTGTCAGAGAGGGTTTGCTCAATTTGTTTCCAATGAGCCTGAAAACCAGTGTGAATATACTAAGGAGAGTTCAGATTTGTGCTGCTTGGGCATATACTGTAGGCTCATGACACGTAGGTTTAGCCCTCCTTTTCCTATTGCCATTTCTAAGGAAGAATATTTTATCCTAGGCACCTTGCCTCTCCAGATAAAATGGGAGATTATTTAGTTCCATGTTTGAAGGTATGTTTTGGAGGGAATCAGAGGGAGTGTCTGTAGAAAATAGAGGAGGCATGGAGAATGTTTTGTTGTATGGTCTTAACCTGATCGAAAAACAGGGGTTGCTGTATCCAATGGGACATGTCAGTGGCTAATTGCTGAGTGAGTGGTTTGTAATTAACTATCTCTAAGTGAAGCAGGTAAAAGGTAATTTAATCCCTAAGTAGCTCATCACTACTTTGTTCCATCAGAAGGGGAAAATGAGTTTTAATGTGGGGAGGGGAATAAAAGAAGTTTAGCACCTCCATTTTGGAACTATTTAACTTGTACTCGCAAGATGACCAAATATTTTAATTAGTTTCCACACTGCTGGTATTGAGGTTTCAGGGAAGTCAAGGTTAAAAGAATATCATCAGTGAAAAGGGTTATTTTGTGGAGGTGTCCTCCAATGGTTAAGCCCTCAACAGTGGAATGTTTTGAATTGTTATGGCCAAGGGTTCCAAATAAAGAGCAAATAATAGAGGGACAGTGGGCATCCCTGGCTCACCCTGGGGAAAGGGGGGAAAGGACTGAAAGGAACCGCTAATTTAAGGTAGGCTTGAGGATAGGTACATGTTTTTAATTTGCTCTATGAATTTGCCTGAGAAACCAAAATGCCTCAATGTGACCTAAAGAAAAGGACACAATGCCCTGTCAAATGCTTTCTTGTCATCCAATCAGAGAAGAAGTAAGGGTATTTTTTTTGTGGAAGCCTATTCAGCTAAGAGCAGGACATGTTGGTCCGCATCATGGAGTTGTCACTTTTAATGAAGCCTACTTCATCTTCATCTATAAGTTGCGGAGGAGTGTATCAATTTTGTGCACTAGCACTGACATGAAAAATTTGTAGTCACGGTTCAGTTTTATGATAGAGCAAATCATGCCGGGTGTCTAGGATCTTTTGGGGTTTAGGAATTGCTGCTATTTTGGCATAACACCAGGAAGGGGAGTGGTTTTACCCCTAAATATCAACTAAGGCTTTTGTTAGTATGGAGAGAAGTAGTGTCCAAAATGTTTATAGAATTCAGCTAGGTAGCCATCTGGGCCTTGGGCTTTAAGTGGTTTTGAGTGTTTGATTAAGGCATGTATCTCTTCTCCTGTAATCAGGGATAGCAAAGTTTGGACCTGACAATCTGTTAATTTGGGAAGGGTATTTATTCAGATAGGCTTCAATAAGTTGAGGGAGGGACAGATATCTTCAGTGTACAAACATTTATAATAATCTGTCATAGCCTGCCTAATATCCTTTGGGTCTGGCTAGAGACGCCACCCTATGCGATCAAACATATGTGTGACACCCATCTGTGCTCGGCCCTCAGAGTCTTCTGACCAGGTTCCTGGCTCCTCGAGAGCCCTCACAGTAACTGAGTTTTAGCAATTTCTGCTTAATGATTTGCAGTTGTTGCTAGAAGTCCAAGACTGATTGACAGTGACAATGCTGACCTCCCACAGTGACTGCACAATACCGATGCAGGTATTCTGCCACCTGTTTTAAAGGTGTTTTCTGTGGGGCCATGCCCCCACCCCCAGACTTTAGGATTCCAGCTCAAGTCGGAGTTGGTCCGGGAAGGGGCACACTGAGGATGGCAAAACACGGAAAAGGACCATTACCGTGAGTGTTGCCATAAAGGTCTTTTTCTCCTGCTTCACTGTCGGAGTGTCGACCAAAAGGGTGCACTGGTTGGGGCTGAACCAACACATCCCCTTGGTGCAGGCTATTTTGCAGTTCTTGGAGTTTATTTTAGCTCAGTCAGGAGTTTGTCACGTTGCCTTTTTCTGCATGGCATATTTAATAAGTTCTCCCTTAATACCATCTTCAGGATGTCCCAACATATGGTGTTAGCTATTTCTGAGGATGCATTGATAGTATACAAAGGCTAGAACCTTTAACTGAGCTAATGAAATCAGGACCCTGGAGATGCATTATAAGTAAATGCCAAAAGGATTGTCGAGGATTGCCCAAGTCAAATTTAGCATATACCGGAGAATGGTCAGATAGAATTGTTGCTCCTAATAGATATCTTGATAGAGTCCAGGTACTCTATCATGCTAGAGAAGTAATCCAGCCTTGACAAGATGCGTATGTTTGGGGAGTGGTAGGTGTATGCTTTGCCTGTCAGGTAAAAGTGTCTCCAGATATCAACCAGGCCTAACAAGAACAGTGTCTGGTGCATACATTTTATAATGGTGTAACACTGTGCCTGGATGGGGAGCAACATTTAGGGTGGATACAATGTTATACCGAGGTCTCCTCCCAAAATCAGCTGGCCCTGCAAAATTGTTAATAAGTAATTTAGAAACTTCTAGGCTACTCCCATTGTAGTGCCTGGGGCAATAAACTGAGGCCAAAGTAACCCGAGGAATATAGTTTCCCCATGGTTATAATGAGTGCCCTCTTTGTCAGATATCTGATCTTGGAGTGAAAACTGCATGCCTCACAGGATAAGTATGGCAGTCTCCATCTCTGACCAGAGTCGATGAGGAGGATAGCACCATCTGGTACCCCAGGGATGTAAACTTAGCATGTTCCACTTGAGATAGATGTGTTTCCTGTAGGTATATCAAATCAGGTTTATCCAACTTCAGAAATTTTAGTAATCTGGATCATTTGCTAGGATTGTGGATGCTATTTATATTTAAAGAAAGAACCAGAGATGCATTAGGCATTATTCTGATGTGGGATAGTGCTAGTATTGAGAGGTGACTCCGCTACTAGGGCTTAAGATATAAACAAGAAAATAGGTAAGGTACAAATAAAACATCTAACCTCAGGGGTTTCCTGAGTTCTACAGGGTTCCAGGGAATCTGGTAGGAGTGATACCAGCAAGTATGGTCTCAAGTTAGTCCAGTGCTCCTCTGATAGGCCAAGTAAGGGAAGGCAGGAACAAAATGTGTTCCAGGACCTCCGCTAACATTTACATGCGGGGTTTGTTAAAGTCCAGTTAGTACTGCGGGCGCATCACCACCTTCTGCTGGCAATTTGTGAAGCGAAAAATATAACGGGCCTATGGGTTGAGGAGGATTAGGTCAGGAGGTAATGAGGCACACATCCACCACACTGACAATTGACTGCATCAGGACCAAATAGATGGCCAAGTTATTTAGTATGGCGCTGTGTGTAAGGCTGGTTGTGCTCAGCTGGGGAGGTAATCCAATTTTCCCAACCTCTCCCAGTAACCATTCCTTGTCCTGCTTGAGTCCAGACAATATAGTGAGGCAGGTCCCCAAGGCTCGCCTCATGTGTTCTGAGAGGCATCCAACCTTTCGAAAACTGTGAGGCATTGCTTCGGGTCCTGGGTAGCCTGTTGTCAATTTGCCTGGTTCTGCCAAGTCTTGAGGGAAGTCTGCCATCTTGGGGATGGGCACTGGAGTCCTGGGATAAGTTTGTGCAACCTGGGAAATTAAAATCCTTGCTGGAGAGTTCTCCTCATCTTTCTGGGCTCTGAAAAATTATTTTTGCCCTCTGCAGCATTACCACTAGCTTTTCCAGGTAGGGCGTAAATTTAACTCCTCTTGCCTTCAGTACTGAGATTAGTGGAAGGTAAGCCATGCATTGCCTCATTGTTTTGGGGGCATAGTCATGATCAGCATAGAATCTCTTCTAGCAATAACATATATTTTGTTTTCGCCAAGTCATTGTGAGACTCTACTCCTTCACACTGCATAACTGTGGAATCTGGCAATGATCGAGTGGGAAGAAGCCATAGGGAGGTAGGTTTTGGTGCCAATGCCAAGTGTATTCTCTCAAAATCCAGCATCATGCCTGGGAAAAGCTCCAAGGCCATTCGGAGAAGAGTATAAATAAAGGCTTATATCCAAACCCTCCGAGCCTGCCGGTATGTAGTATAGCGGATATTTATCTGAGGGCTCTATTTTCTGCATCTTCCTGCCTAGTTTCTAAAAGTTCCTGTTGCCCCTGCAGTTGTTGCACAAGACCCTCCAGTTCAGCTAAATGATTTTCCTTGCCGCTACTTGGCATTCTGTATTGTCGGCCTGCTGCTCAAGTTGAATTATATATTTTTGCAGTTTTCTTATAGTTGTTTGACCTCTGCTCGAATGAGCATAGTTCATTGTAAATTGTATCTCATTTTACTTTTTGTTTTTAATCTGAGGCATGCATCCTGATGCAAGGGAGCTCTTATTGGTGGAGCAGTAGTTTGTGCAGACCCATTCTCTGTATCTGAAGTCTCAGAGCAGGAACCCTCGTATCTTCAGCCAGCTATTTGATTTTTGGTATGTGCCAGCTCATTTCCTTTATTGCCCTCTTCATTATTTTGGGCAAGGATTGAATTAACTTTTTCTGCTGCAAGAGGGGTTTTATTTGGGAGGTGTAGGAGCCTCTCTATGCTGCCATTACCTCTGGAGCAGAAGCAGAAGTCCACCCTGAGGTATTTGAAAATTTCTATCAAATCTCCTCCTCCCTCCTTGCTCCAGCATGTACAAATTCGGGTCTCTGACTCTTTTTCTCATAAGGCTTGTGATGTAGAACTTTCACCATTTTGGTCACCCTCCACTGCACCATCTCTGTTTTGCCAATGTCGTTACAAAGGTGTAGCCTCTAGAACTAGACACAGAACCGAAGGTGCTGTAAGGCCTCACTAGGGTCTTGTACAGTGGAACTATTACATTCCTCCTTCGCTGAAGAATCCCTTCCAATACACCCCAACATCCCAGTGGCCTTCCCCACTGCCTTGGCTGCCTGCCTTGTGGACTTCAGGTCATCTTTGATTATGACCTCCAAGTCTGTCTCCTTAATAATTGCCAACAGCTCTTCCTCCCCCAACCTGTAGTTTGCTCCAGGTTCCTGCTCCCCAAGTGCATGGTTTTGCAATTATTTGCATTAAACCTTAGTTGCCATGTCTCTGACCATCTCTCCAACCATTTCAGGCCCTTTCTCATCTTTCCACCCCTCCAGGGTATCTAGAGAGTTACAGTGCTTGGCGTCATCTGCAAAGAGGCAAACCATTCCTCTAGCCCATCTGCAATGTCACTGTTAAAGATATTGAAAAGGACTGGATGCAGATCTGATCCTTGAGGTACCCCACTGGTCACCTCCCTTTCCTCTGATTGGGTTCCACTTACCACAATCCTCTGTTTTCATCCTTTAACTAGTTTTCAATCCAGTTTACTACCTTGTGCCCCATTCACAGGTACCAAGCTTGTTGACCAGTCTTCTATGTGGGATGATATCAAAGGCTTTGCTGAAATCTAGAAAGCAATATCTGCTGCCACCCTCCCACCTTGGTCTACTGCCTTTATCACCCAGTCAAAGTAATCTATTACATTAGTTTGACATGACCTTCCTGCAGTGTACTCATGTTGCTTGGAATCCAACACCCCATGGCTTCTAGATGCTCCACTGTTCTTTCCTTGAAGAGTGTCTCCATTATCTTTCCCACTCACAGAGGTTAGACTAACTGGCCTGTAGTTCACTGCAACTTCTTTATTACTGCTCATGTGAAGAGGGACAACATTTGCCCTTGTCCAGTCCTCTGGTATGACTCCAGTGTCTAGGGACTCACTGAACAGGGCTGCCAGAGAGGCTGCCAGTTCACTTCTTAGTTCGCTTAGGGCCTTTGGATGTATGCCATCTGGATTCATGGCTTTGTCCATTTTCAGCTTTGCAAGCTCTTCTAGGACCCTCTCCTTTGTGAACGGACTGGTGTTTACCTCCTTATCCTGTTTTCCTGTAAAGTCTAGCTGTGGGCTCTGCCCATACCCTTCCACTGTGAAGATTAAATAGAAATATTCATCCAAGATCACTGCTTTCTCCCTGTTTCCTTCGCTATCTCTCCGTCTCCTCAAAGTTTAGCTACTCCTCCTTTCTCTCCTTCTGTTGCTAATGTACCTGAATAATGTCTGTCTCCTTTTTAAACCATGATTGAGCTATTCTTTCTCTGTTTATGCTTTAGCACTTCTCGCTGCTTTTCTTGCCTCTCTCAGACTCTTCTGGTACATTTCTTTGTCCTCGCATTTTGTGTCTCCTTATACTTCCTGAAGGCTAACCTCTTGGCCCTACCTTTTCAGCCACCCTCCAGAACCAAAGAGGTTTTTTTACTTTACCCTTGTTCATCGAGGTAACACGTTGTTTTGTGACGCCGCTATGGCCTCTTGATGTGTGCCCATTTCTCCTCAACATTCCCTCATTCCACCTTTTTCCAGGGTTTCCTTATGAAGTCCCATCCTAGTAAAGTCCACCTTCTGAAGTCCAAGACTCTTGCTTTCATATTGGTTGACTGAATCACTGTGTCTACCTTAAACCACACCATATGGTGGTCATTGACCCTAGCTGACCTTCCACCTTGAGCCCTGTTATCCAATCCCCATTAGTCAGTACCAGATCCAGGAGGTACTAGGTCAATATAGCACACCAAGAAGTGTGCTGCAAGAACCATGCTGTGTAAAGTGCAAATAGATTAACAGCGATGGGGGTATAATAGCAATAAACTATTACTGCTACCCCTGTCACTCCCCATATCATCTGAAGAGGGCCAAAGTTGCTGTGTGCTGGGATGAATGACTGAGCTGCTCCTGTGGTGGAGGGCTAGCGCACCAGTACACAGAGTGGTAGGAAGACTGGGACCACGGTTCGTTCCTGCCTAGTCCCCTTCCTGCTGCATAAGTGTTTTTATGGCAGAGTGCAATTTCCCACTCCTGACTTTTTCCCCATCCCCAAAGTCCACAATCCCCCAGAGTTGATTATATTAAGTGTGGGGATGTGAGGGTGACCCCCGCAAAAACAAAGAGCTCCTATTCCTTTTGCATGGGCTACACTGTTCCTGATGGGTCACTGTATTTCCTCACCCTGCTTCATACAGCGACTTTCCTTACCTCATTTATTGCAGCACAGGTTTTGCAAGCGGTAACATGACTCCATGCTGATCCAGGATTTCCCAGTCTCTGGTAGGTTCCTGCACAGTTGCCTAAGGCCAGCCCTCAAAAGAGTCAATGAAGTTCTGTGCTCTGCCGAGGCCCCTGCTGGGATGGACCAGTCTATTTCAGCATGTTAAAGTCTCCCATTAGCAGTACCTCTCCCTATGCTGCCATGTCATGTGTTTTCCAGCAGCAGTTTGTCAATTTCTTCTGCTTGAACTGGAAGTCTGTAAATGATCCTTGTGCAAATGGCTTTTCCATTGCCGGGCTCAAGGGTGAGCCAAACTTCAGCTGTTTGCTTATGTCTGTTCTGAATTTCAGTTGTCTTGATGCTTTCTTTGATGTAGAGGGCAGCCCTACCCCATCTTTTTCTGAAGATTGCATAACCTGGTACACTGATGTCCCAGCTGTGGTTCCTGGTGTTCCATGTTTCAGTTGTGGCCACTAAGTCTAGATCAGCCTACATCATTACAGTCATCAGGTTTGGGACCTTGTTCCCAGACTGTGGGCATTCACATGCATGACTTTCCATGGAAAGTGGTATCCTCTCGTCCCTCCTTGTGTTTTGCACTGGTATCATCCTACTATTCCTGACATATTCTGTGTAGTGAATTTCTTTACTACCTTTCTGGTTACATGTGGTTTAGTTCTAATTGTTAACAATGATAGCATCTGTCCCTGTGTGCAGCCTTTTCTGCCTTGTGGTGCTAGTGTATCTGCCCTTGGCATAACATCCTGGTCCTGCTTGATGTGTACCCTAACCTGTGGGGAAGGTCTGCCTGAATCTCCCACTCCTGACAGTGCCCTCCCAGTGACTAGTTTAAATGCTTGCTCAGGAAGCATAAACTTCTCACTGAGGACAGGCATTCCCTCCAGAAGGATGCAGACCATCTTTGTTGTACAGGCATGCATCATCCTAGGTAGTACCCCAGTCTCCAATGTAGTCAAAGCTGTTTTCCTGCACCAGTCCTTCAATGACTTGTTGAAGCTTTTGATACATTGATTTCTTCCCCTCCTTTCCCTGACTGGTAGCACCTCTGAGAATGTAACAAAGTTAGCTATCTCCCCAGGTGCCTACCCAAATCCTTAAACTCCACCTGAACCTTCTCCAACCTAGCCCTGTCTTTGGCTAGGTCACTTATCCCCAGATGGAAAATGAAATCCAGCCCTCTCCAAGCCATAGCCTTAGCAATCCTGTGGATCCACCTCTCCATCAGAGCTGTGTCTTCTGGAAGACACTTTACCTCCTCTTCGTCTTGATGTCTGGATCCCAGCTACATACCCCTAACTATTGAGTCCCACACCAGAAGAAACTTCTCCTCCCGTGCTTTCTGATACCATCCCATACCCCCCGTTGGGCTGGCTCATCGTCCCTTGTCTCAACATTGAGTTCCCTTCAGGGTCTCTCTCTCTCTCTCCTTGAGAACATCATATTTGTTCCTCAGTTGGATTGAGTGGGAATATGTTTGCGCTCAACTTCCTCAACCTCTCCAAGCCCACCATAGTCCATCCAGACCTCTGTCCTGTCAAACCACGGCAGTGTCTGTTGATATGGTGGTCTCTGGAAGGTCAAAGTTTCCAGGACTCCTGCCAACTGTGCATGGAGCTTGGCCACCTCTTCCCTCAACACAGAAAGGTGTTTACAATGGGGCAGCACTGCAGTTCCCAGAATATTCTTCTGAATACTGCTGCTCTGCACCCATTGCACTGAGTCACTCCTTGTGTCATCCCTACGCACTCTGATGTATGCTCTTCTATCTCTTTACTTATTTGTGTGTGAGTTTTTTTTTGTTGGTTTGTTTTGCATGTTTGTTCAAGTATCCCATGTGGAGGGATGACCCACCCACTGTCTAGGCATACACCTATAAAGGAAGGGCTAACCCTGGGTGGGTAGATTTTGGTGATTGGGTGATTGCGGGGTCAGACAACAGACTACTGCAGCTCCTCAGCCAGAAGCAACCAGCCCACTGGCCTCTAATTCTGCTGCACTCATACCAATTTTACTATACTGATGGTTTGTTTTCACAGAATAGGCTATTTTAATGTCTCATAACATCTTATGATTCAACAAAGAAAATACATTAACAGCAGACATGAGTTGCTGTTCTTTTACAGATGGGGTGTAGTAATGTTTAAATATATTGAAACTGTATAGATATATATTTGTGTGTGTGTGTGTGTGTGTGTGTGTGTGTGTGTGTATACAGTATGCATTATTAGATACTTAACTAGTTTATACCGCAGCAGCATATATGTAAGTAAGAAATAATGTTGCAAATATTCGCACATATCGACATGTGTGGCTCTGCACTCACAGTAAATGTACTTGATGACTTTGCTGCCAGGAATATAAGATGTTATGTAGACTTTTTACCAGAGTAATTCTGAAGCATGTTTAAATATAATGCTAGGAAGAAATTCATGATATTTTTGCAGTTGATTAAACTCATTGTAATAATCTTTTCAAAACAGAATCAAAGTTTAATACTATCTGGGCTGCTGAGTTAGACAGGAGCTTATCTCATCTGTGTACTACTAAGGTTAATTAGCATCTTGTGTTTTATTTTTCTTTCTGTAATATTTCTAGGCTGGATGAATTGGACACAAAACATCACCCATAGCCTGATGTGATGAAGATTAAATAAAGCTGATGATACTGAAGTACAGCATTGGTAATTCACCTAGTTAGTTTTTGATTGTATTAATCCCAGCTGACTTGGTGTCCCAAGACCAAGAACTTTTTATCCACAGAAGAGAGGACATCCTGATTCTCCTTGTTATGTTTGTTTAGCGACAGCGAAGAAACATATTGCAGCAGCTTGTGCTGAAGCAGGTTCTGAGGTGCAGCACTGTTGTGGCCAATACCGCATGGCATTTGGGCATGTGTGATGTCCACTAACAATCGGAGGACACAGCCAGTGACACTATTTTGAATGTTGCCACCAACTTGAAAGAAAAATAGCCGCCCCCCACACACATGCACGCACGCATATTGCATGCTAATGCACCCCCCACACACTGTATGGCCAACGGGTGCCCATTCCCCGCCGGCTCCAATGTCCCCCTCAACAGACAGAGGTGGCATGCTGGGAGCCCACCCCAGCATGGCAACACCATATGGCCGGCGGGGGAAGCCTAATCCCATCGGCTTCACTGCCCCTTCAACCCAAACAGCCTTCCAGCTGCCATGCTGGGAGCCCACCCCAGTGTGGCAAAAGTCCGTGTTGTCCAAAGGAAAAAAAAGAAACCTGAAAGAGAAAACTTCCTCGCTGACTGTCCTGACCCCCACCTCCCACCAACGCCCACCCTCTTTCGCACCTGCCTCCCCACATCCCCTCACCCCATACTTACCTCCAGTGTCTGGCACAATGATCTTCAGTGGATCGGAACATGTCTGCACTCTTCAAAGCTGACCGCGAACTGAGGATATGCCGTAAGCTGTATAATGTAATAAATACGATTTTTCAACTTTGATGCATATCTCAGGCATTTTGGGATATTTTTCAACAAATTTTCCACATGGTGTTTGGACCCACACCTCATGAATTATGTCGCTGTCATTTTGTTAATCAGCCCCGAAGGTGAGTTCGCGTCACTGTACAGAACCACCTTTCAGGACCAATTTATGAAATGACAGTGTCACCTATTCATGAGGTAGGCCCCAAAAACCCTATGTTGAAAATTTGGAGAAAAATTTCAAAATGACTGTTTTACGAGCTTGCATTGCGCTTGTTCCTACACATGTTCATAAGTTCGTAAATTTTCAATATTTTCACTCCAGATTTTCAACATTGCTATTTTACCATTACTTCCTTATGAACAGTGTAGCTGTCATTTTTCACATTGTGCCCAAAATGTGTTTCAGGACATGTAGCGCACAATAGTGCAGTCGGTGTGTGAAATCAATGTTCGGGACAGATTAAGAAAATCACAGTGACACTGTTCATGAGCAGAAGTGTTAAAATGGCTATATTAAAAATTTGGTGGAAAAATTCCCAAAATGACTTTTCTAGGACATGCGTTTACGCTGTTCCTATGCATGCTCCTAAGTTTGTGAATTTTCTCTATTTTCACTCCAGATTTTCAACATTGCTATTTTACCTAAAGTAGTACAGCTGTCATTTTTCACATCTCTCCCAAAATGTGTTTCATCACTATGTAGCGCACAATGGTGCAATCGTGTGCAAAATCAATGTTTGGGACAGATTAAGAAAATCACAGTGACACTGTTCATGAGCAGAGGTGTTACAATGGCTACGTTAAACATTTGGTGAAAAAGTCCATAAAATGACTATGTTAAGAGTGACCATTGTGCAGGTTCCACGTATCTTCATAAGTTCATGGATTTCTAATATTTTCAGTCCAGATTTTCACCACTGGCATTTTTCCATACTTCCTATGAACAGTACAGCTGTCATTTTTCAAACCATGGCCAAAATGTTTTCGCACTTCCAGCACAGAAATATGTGGTCGCTACCTTGGAAGCTTGTACATTTTTATTTTTATATTATTTGTAAGAAATATGGCAAAAGAGATAACAGCTTTTGATCAGTCTGTGAAAGCTCTAATAATACTGACCATACTAAAAGTTTTTTTAGGGTTAATGAGGTTCTTAATGTTTAATCATGCCCTGTTGGCATGTGAGTTATGGCTTAAGATTCGACAATATGCAACACAGCTTATTAAGGTGTCAGGCAAGAGGCCTAATATTTCTGTTCTGCTCAGAAAGAAATTGCTGGGGCCAATCAAGGTTATAAAAACTTCTGGGAAATTTAGATCTAGACCCCATACACATCAGAATAGTTAGGATTGTGGACCCCTGTTAGGGCTGGAGAGAAAAGAGGGGAGTTCCTGTTCAGAAAAGATTACTTTTTTATGTCATTATGGCTAATTCTGCTCTTATTATGTCCTTTAATGTAAATGGTATTCACAATCCGGTAAAACGTAAAAGATTAATACGTTATTTTAAACAAAGTAAGCAGGATGTGATTATGCTTCAAGAGACTCATCTTCTCAGCTGGAACATCCAAAATAAAGGGTGTGGGGTTTGATAAAGTGGTGGCCTCAGCCCATGCCTCTGGATGGAGGCGAGATACTGCAATCCTAATTCCACATGGTACACAGTTTCAAGTGCAAAACAGATCATAGACCCAGATGGAAACTATGTAATTGCTGTGGGTCAACTTTATTCGAGGCAGATCACGTTAGTCTCACTCTACCTTCCCCAGGGATTAAAGTGATGGTAGTGAAAGATTTCTGATACCTTATTGCCAGCCATTCAAGGCATGTGTGTTATTGAGGACTTAAATATCACCCTGAATATTAAGTTAGGTTCATCTAATCCCACTAAACATCGGGCGATCAGCTATCCAGAAAAATTTAGACAAACCATCCCTGAGTTGGGACTCATAGATACTTAGGGCCACTTTTTCCTTCTGTAAGGGCTTTTACGATTACTCATCCAAAACTAATACTTCAGCGTGACTAGATTATGTTCTAACCTCAATTGAACACCTTGAATATGTTAGAGATATATATATAGGGACATCCTTTTATCAGACCACACTCCTGTTTTCTTAAAATAGATGTGAGAGACCTAAAAACAAAACTTTTGAGGTTTAATATAACCCACTTACAGGGTCCAGAATTAATTCAACTGGTTAAGTCCCACATATCGATTATCCAGGCAGATAATGCATCATCTGATACAACAGCTACTATTAAATGGGACACCCTCAAAACAGTGCTCAGGGGTGATATTATCAACACGCTCTTTGAAAAAAGAGTTAGAGAAAAAGAGAACGGAATTACAAGAGGCTTTGTCTAGGCTATAAGCAGTTATGTCAGGTTGATAACTCTGTCAAACCTGAGATGTTAATTAACAAAACTTCAACAAATAACTGACCAAAAACAGAGCAACAACTGCTATACTTGAAACTAAATTCAGTGGAAAGAGGGCCCAGGTGAGCGAGGAACTTGGTGAGATGTCTCCGAGATCCAGAGGCAAGGCTGCAGTTGCCAAACTTCGCATCCACAAACTAATATTTATTGTCCCATCCCACTGCCATCAGACAAGCTATGGCTGATTTTACAAACTTTAATATTCTGAAGATATTTCCTGAGCCCACATCAACTAGCCACATACCTCCAGGGCACTAAATTACCATGTCTCAGTGTTCACCAAGCTGAATCCCTGATATGCCCTATTACAGACCAAGAGATTATGGCTACCCTAAAATTGACCAAGACTCAAAAGGCCCTGGGACCAGATGGATCTGAATGAGTTTCTTAAACAATTTCAGAAATTACTTATACCCATTCTGTTAAGGGCTTTCAGAGAAATATAGGAGGGAGGTCCCCCCATCCTGGTGATATGCTGAAATTACAGCTATTCTGAAACCTGAAAAGACCCAACCCTGGCTGCTTCCTATCATCCCATATCTAAATTAAACTGTGCCTATAAATTTTTATGTCTATTCTGGCTCACAAATTAGACAGATTTCTACCTCAGCTAATCGATAGAGATCAAGTAGGATTTATTATGAAGTGCCAAGCCCGTGACGCAGTAAGAAGGGTTCTACTATTAGTTGAACATGCCACTCAAAGACAAATTACTTTAATTTTACTCAGGCTAGGCAATCGAGAAAGCCTTTGATAGGGGTGTCAGGACCTTCTTATGGGCTACCCTTAAGGAATTTAACTTCCCTGAAAAGTTTATATCCTAAATCCAAGCCATGTACCACTCCCAGTGGCCTATCTGAAACAAGACAGCTTGATTTCTTCACCATTCACTTTATATAGAGGTACATGACAAGGGTGCCCCATCCCACTTCTTCTTGCACTTTATTTGGAACCCTAGCTGCCAAATTAAGGGAAAATGGTAATGTGCAGTGGATCCCATTAGGAGGCAAAATGTTTAAATTATCCCTTTTGCAGATGATATTTTGTTGACTCTGACTTTCCCAGAGACATCTGTCCCAGTGGAATGGGAACAACTTCAGCTTTCAGCACCTTATCTGGCTATAAAATAAATTGTTCAAAACTGAAGTACTTAATTTTTCCTTTTCTCCTCCAGACAACTGAAACTGAATTTCCTTTCTGCTGGCACAGACTTGAGATGAGGTACCTAGGGATAAAAATCCCAGCCAAGCTAATACACCTCGAAATGGTGAATATGGAACCAATTACACCGCAAATTACTTTTGGATATGTCTAGATGGACACAACTCCCTCTGGGTCTAATTAATCGAGTGGAAACAATTCAACAAAATATTTTCCCTCATTTATTATTTTCCTACAAACATTGCCAACTGTTCCCTAGGACTTTTATTTTTGATCCTGGGATAAGCTCATCTCTAGGTTTATCTGGGGAGGAAAACCTCAAGGGTAAAATGCACCTTATAACAACTTCCTAAGACACAGGAGGGCTAAATTTACCTAACCTGAAAGAATATTCCAGAGCAACTCAAACCCAGACAGCCCTATTACTCATTAATCCTCTTACAAGGCACACTGGAAAACAATAGAAATAACCTTAAATGGACTGAATCTTTACCAACGTACTTGCTGGGAGACCTCACCAGATGTTATCCCCTGACCTGGTTTTGGAAAATGACTGCAGAATTTAAAAAAATGGCTTTATGTAACTCGGTATAGGTTAACCTTTCAGGAGAAATACTTTTTAAATGCCGTAGCTCTTAATAAAGATCTTTTCCTTCCCGCTGGAGACAGATCTACTAAGATGGGAACATTATTCCATCAGATATGTATTCCAACTGGTAGGCCCTTCAGGAATTCACCCATTCACATTTTACAATCCTCATATGGATTACCCCAGAGAGAGCTCCCAACTTGTGGACACTACATACTGCTCTACTTGAGATGGTTGACTCTTTAGCTAGAATAGCAAAAGCCCCATCTAAAAAGGTACAATTGATTATCCAGGCCATAGAAAGTAGATCACAGGAACACATTATTAGTAATATATATCAGGCAATGCCCTATGTCCACACGGAACATGACCAAGTGAGAGCTAGATGGGTAAGGAACTTAAATTAGAACTAGACCCAGATAGATGGTAACAATCCACCTACTTTTATTCTAAGAATTCAGCAACATCTTATTGGAGGTAATTTGCCTGGAAGACTAGGGTTAGATTTTTAGAACCCAGATATCCTGGTAAAATAAGGCACCAGACGGAAGTCTTTGCTTTAGAGGATGTGGATATTCTCCTGCAGGCCAAGAACACATATCATGGGCTTGTCCCTCCTATCTGATTATTGAGGGATGTCATTATGAACTTAACAACATTTTTGGCAACCCTGATCTATTTACCCCAGGATTTATCCTGACAGCAATGCCACCACAGGATATACAGATCAACTGGTCTCAATATAAACTTATCACACTTTAATTTTAATAGCTAAAAAGTTATCACCAGACTATGGCTCACTAAAATGACCCCTGATAAAGCCTCTTGGAGAAACCTCACCTATGAAGTATATAACTTGGAACGCTTCATACAAGATAAACAACAGGATAAACACCTTTAAAACAAGATGGGGACTATGGGTTGCACATCAATTAGATACCTATCCAGAATTTGTACCATAAAACAAAAAGATGAATATCTTATGATTTTCAGCTTAACCATAGTTGAGATAGTATATTATCTTGGAGTCTTTACTGGTAAGGGAGGAGACCCAGATTGAGAGGGATGTTGATCTGGAAAACATGGGAGAGGGAAGCTAGGAGCAATGTTTATTTAAGACTGCAGTCTATGAGATCTTATTGGGTCTATTTACCAAACAGAGTAAGATAGTAGGATACTACTACTAGGGATATGTTAAACAGTCCTATGTGTATAAATTAAATGCCTGTAAATTAATTGCCTGTATATGCTGTAACAAGGAACCTCAACAACTAATATGTTGCATAAAATGTGATTATGTATGTGATATTCTATCTCAAAATAAAATAAATGCAATATTTAAAAAAAAGAAATGCCTGGTCATTGTGGAAATCACTGTTCGGGACAGATTAAGAAAATCACAGTGACACTGTTCATGACTGGAGGTTCCAAAATGCCTGTGTTGACAATCTGCTGTAAAAATCCTCAAACTAATTGTATTATGGGTGTGCTGTGCACAGTTTATACACACGCCGTGACTTCACCAGTTTTTTTTATATTTTCACTGCAGATTTTCAACATTGCCATTTTTTCCACCTCCCCATGAACTGTACAGGTGTTATTTTTCACATCCTGTTCGAAATGTGTTTTCTCACCTGTGTGCCAAATGGCGTAGTCGCTGTGCAAAATCAGCTTCGCTAATGAACTGATATTGCCACTGTTCATAAGGTGGTGGTCACAAAACCCATGTTGAAAATTTGGAGTGAAAATGCCAACGAACGCCTGAGATGTTAGGGTTTCTGACTATAATGCCCCACCTCTGTAGAGATTGACAGGCATCGGGTGTGACTTGGGATTCTCACCTGTAATGCTCATACCATTCCACACCCTGCAGCCAGTGAGAAGCATTGAGGTGTGCCTTGACCTTCAGCCCCAAAGTTCACCCCATTCTCCTATACAGTACCCATCTCACCGTATTTCCTGATGGAATGGGTGAGCATAGGGCCAAAGACCCCAAGGCACACTGTGACACTTGTCGGTGTCTGCAGGGTAGGTGTGGTGAAATGCCATGCCCTGCTATGCCTGACAACCCAAAGGCATACCCCAATGCCTGTCAGTCTCTGCAGGGTGGTGGCAGGTTGGCTTCAGTTCAATACTCACTGCCATTCCTATTATGCATCTCTAACTCCTACACTACCAATGCCAATTCCAGCAAGCAAACATTTGGCATTGACAAATGCTTGTTCAGTATGCTAGGTTCCTGGGATGAGCAGTATATCAGATGTCATCTGGCAAATATGCCCACTTTCTCTTGGCATCATCTGGCTTTTCTCCCCATCTTGCAGTAGTGTCTAACCTAAAATACATTTTCCAGATGTTTTCCACACATAGCCATAACTCTTATAAAGTCACCACCTTTGCACATAATCCCACCAAAGTGGCAAATGCTTGCAAGCCCATAAATCCAATGTCTCTTCTTTCAAATCCATACACTGTCCAGATAACAAATTAACTCCTTTTATCTCCCAAATCTTCTAATGTTTTAGGTCTTTGTGGTGTACTAATTCACTCACTGGGATGATAACATATGGCTCTCTGATGATTTCTAGAGATTTCTTATCAAGAGTCTTTGTTTTCCACATGAAAGGAGGTCCTTCTTGCCATAGATCCTTACCCTGTGTGGCATACTAATGTTTTAGTACTAAGAACTGTCAAACTTAAGTGTCCCAGGAAATACCAGGTGGTCAACCAGATCAATACACGGAGATCAAGTTTGCATATGTGGTCAAATGGTCCTGCTGCTTATCAAAGGGTTTACAAGGAGGGTCATTTGAGTGATCAAATTATCTGTTCCAGGATGTCTACTGGCAAGGTGACACCCTGGGAGAAGTGATGCTGCTGACAATCATTTGATGCCAAAAGCAGAGCAAACTGAGGGCAGTTTTAATAATTTTTTTAGTATATATTATGAGGCAGGGATGCAGGTATCTTCCTGTTACAGCCATAATGTTTTCATTTACAAGGAGCATGTCATGCAGATGAAACAGTATACTGAGATATGTTAGTTGTCTTTATAATGATCCTATCTCAGGGTGGAGGGGCAGTGTAGTACTACAAGCTAACTGATGTTTGAGACTGGATGGGGAGAACTCCAATGTGTGTTCACATTCTCCAAAGTCATGAGTCTGTTCTTTTCCATATCATAACCTGTAAGTTTGATCTAGCTATAGGAAAGCTAAGTTTGCATTTTTATGGTTTAACTCATTGTATTTCCAATATTTTCTCCTATGAGTATTTATGTTCTATTTTGACCAATGTGTAAATATATTGTGTATATAAGCAGTTCTTATTCAGCACAATATATAGATTGGTTGTGCATTTTAACAGAAAGGGTATACTTTTAAAATTTGTAGGGTATCTGTCACCTGAAAACGTATGCTGAATCTAGTTTAAGTATATGAAAACATATTTCTTCCTGATACAGGGAAATATTGGAGTGAAGTTTGATAAGATGAAACCCGCCTACCTGGGGTTCGATCACCAGTCTTAGCTTGATCCAGGGGACGGGTGACTGGGCTGTATATGTGGAATATGCTACCTTGCACTGAGTCAAATGTGGGCACAAGGACATGATGAGGGGCAAACTCAGGTGAAGGTCTGCAGCATTAGGTTGCGTAAAGGGGTGGTGTGCTTGGGATGTGGACAAGTAGGCTTTTCACAGTCTTAGAAAATCCTTTTAAAGGTCTTGAAAATCTCAGACAGGGCCTCACAATGCAGGCCTCTTTAGGCTGCACAGCCCTCTTTAGACTGTACAATGACCAACCTTGGTTACTTGTCCTGGATGGGAGCAGACATGGCTGTCCAGCTCACCCCTCCCTAACTTTTAGATCTGGTTTTAAAACGAAAGTCATTTTTAACAAAACTAAACACATATTAAATAAAACAATTAAAAAATACTTTTTTTCCAGTTTAACTTCAAGAAACCTGTGTCAGCACTTGGGATTTTTTCACCTCTAGAATAAATAAATGCCACAAACGAAAAAAAGGTGAATTATCATTAAATGTATACTGAATACGTTATATCAAACAAACACATTCAAATATAATGTGATATACTGTACATGACCTTAGAATACTATTTTAGTGAGATGGTTTAAAAACATTCATGAGCATAAGGATGATTCTTCACTCACTTCAGCTTGGAGGCCTCTCACACTCTGAGATCCAGTTAGTGCACCTACAGTATGGCATAACAAATGGCTTAGGCTGTTTGAGGTGGTTGTTAGCAATGGAAAAAAAAATAAAAGGGATTACTGATACTGCAAAGAGAAAACAAACCACACGGTAAAGGAAATAAGAAGAAAACATATTGTGCATGAGATTTGTCATATAACCTCAGGTACAAATGTCACTATATAAATTGAATCAACTCGTTTTTGATTACCCAAGCAGTAAAGTGTAGAAAACATACAAACACATGAAGAAGCTAGCAGAAGAAGGTGATTTGGACTATCAAATCTACACTTATTGCAGGGTCCAAGCTTGAACTACTGTCCCTGCCCTCCCTCCCTCCCTCCCCACTCCTACCATCCTTCCTACCCAAGATCCTTACCTTTCCCTATGACTATCCCAATCTCTTAAAGCTGCTGTTTCAATGAGATTATCTCCTCTGGCAACACATTACAAGTGTCCACCACCCTGTCTGAGAAGTGCTTCCTGATCCCCATCCTAAACTTCCCACCCTCCAGCTTAAGACTGTGCCCCTCATGTTATGGTTGCCACTCAGAATAAACAGACTCTCCTTATCAACCTTATTTATCCCTTTCAAGTACTTAAAGGTCCCAGTCATGGCCCATCTCTTTCTCTTTCCTGCCTTCAGGGAGTACATGTTCAGTACCCTCAACCTTTCCTCATATGGCTTACCCTGCTGACCTGCTACCATCTTTGTAGCCCTCCTCTGGCCCTTCTCTAGTAGGTTAATGTTCTTTTGAGGTGTGGGCACTGTTACTAATCTCCATAGTCTAGATGCAGCCTTACCTGTGACCTGTAAAGGGCAGCATAACCTCTCTTCTACTATAGATTCCCTAGATATGCATCCCAGCATCATGTTTGCCTTTGCTGCTGCTTTCTTGTACTGCATGGAGTGCTTCAGATCACTAGTGATCATCACTCCCAGGTTCTTCTCCTCCTCTGATGCAAATACTGACTCCACCCAGGCAGTACTCTGTCCTGGGATTCTTGGCTCCATTATGCATAACTTTGCATTTCCTGGCATTGAAGCCAAGCTGACAGATCCTGCACCACCTTCCCAGCTTCTCCAGATCATTCTGTAGGTCATGCATCCCTTCAGCTGTGTCCACTGTCCATCAGATCTTGGTGTGATCTGTGAATAGGCACATTTTGCCCTTCATGCCATCCCAATGTCATTGATGAAGACATTGAACAACACCAGCCCCAGCACTAAGCCCTGCAGGACCCTACTGGTTACCTCTTTTGCCAGATAACTCTCCCCACAACTACCCTCTGTTCTGCCCTCAGCCAGCTTTCCACCCATCTGGCCATCTTTTCCCAACCCTGAGATTCACCAACTTCCTGATCAAACTTTTTGTGTGGCATAGAGTCAAATGCCTTGCTGAAATCAAGACAGAGAATGTCTACCACTTGGTGCCTGTGTATTGTCTTAGTGACACAGTCAAAGAAGTCAATCAGATTAATTTGAAATGATCTCCTACTCATAAACCCATGCTGCCTCATGTCCTGGAAGCCATACTCCTCTAGATATTCCACCAGCCTTTCCTTTAGTATGGTCTCCATGAACTTGCCCACAATGGAGGTCAGACTGACTCACTTGTAATTCCCTCTGTCATTCTTGGGAAAGTTTTGTGGATGGGCAATACATGTGCTGTCTCTAGGTCCTACGGTACCATGCCTGACTCTAGTGAATTATTAAATAGGTCTGCCAGTGGCCCTGCCATCTCCTCAGCCAGTTCATTTAGTGGCTTTAGATGTACTCTGTTCAGGCCTGGTGATTTGTCCGCCTTCAATGCCAGCAGCCTTCCCTCACTCTGTCCTCCCTCATCACTACATCTGTGTTCCCTTCCTCTGCTCCATTTTCCTCCTGATGGCACTGGTCTGTCCTTCTCCCTGGTGAAGAGGGAACATAAGTATTCATATAGTATCTCTGCTTTTCCCATTATCCTCTGCCCACTCCTCCCTTTCTTGGCTTCCAACAATCCTTCCTTCTTATCCATTTTCTCCTTATATAAAGAAAGACTTATTCATAGATTCATTGATGAATACAAGTTCAGAAGGTGAGTGCCCATTTATGAACTTGCCACCAGCTGTTTAGTGGTGGAAAGAAAATTTCCGTCACACATATAGGAATCAAGTCTTTTTAAATTCTTCAGCATTGTCTCTTTTAATGATATCTACAGAAAGTGAGTTCCATATAGGTGGAACCTCTGAGTAAAAAAACTGGAACGCTTAGTAGTTTTACATAGTGAAATTTTGTGTTAGGAATTATGAGATCTAGTATGGTTGTGCATCAAATGCTTTTCTAAATCAATTGTATTCAACGTGTATTCATTTTGTAAGACCTTAAAGTATAAATCAAGTTTCCTTAAGACTCTAGATTCCAAAGAATGTAGTTGTAATATTTTAAGTCTGGATCCATAGTCTATATCAAATGTTTTCTATCCTTCTTGTGACTTTGTGTTTGGACCCTTTCTGTGATACTTAGACATCCAATTGAAGTGTAAGCACAGAATGAAGCACAGTAATCCAAATGTGGTCGGACAAGGCTAGAATACAATGGCAGAATGACTGATGGGTTCCTGCATTTAATGTGTCTTAAAATGCTTCCAGGATCATATGACATTTTTTAACAGTTTTATTAGTATGAGAATTGAATTTTAAGTTATCTGATATTATGATGCCATGATCCTTTTCTTCTGTTGTAACCATTAAATTCGTATTTTGTATTGAGTATAAAACCTTGGATTGTTTTTCCCCATGTGTATTACCTTACGCTTGGCCACATTAAACTTCATTTTGTTATTTACTGCCCAAGTGAATAATTTATTTAAGATTTCTTGAAGAATATTTGCAGATGAAATGACATTTAGTATACAATCTAATTTACAATTGTCTACATATTTATTGATCAAAACCTCTTTTGATGTTTGCATACTAGAAACCAGTATATTGAAAAGAAGAGGTCTGAGAACAGATCCTTGTGGTACCTATTAGTGACTAGACTCAGTCAGACTCATGCCCAAGTATGACCCTTTTTTTTTAGTTGTTTAGCCAGGAGGCACACTAAGCTGAAAGCTTTTACAGGTGCAACCTGGAAGCACATGGAAGTTAAGTGACTTACTCAGGATCACACAGTATGCAAGTGGAAGCGTGGGATTCAAACCCAGGTCTGGTCTGCTGGATGTCACCAGATTTGCAGCTCAGAGCCTTAAACTACTGTACTATACTGCTCCAACCTTTTGTTGTCTGTTATATAACCATGATTATACAATAGCAAGAAAATTTCCTGCTCTCTGATTGGCTGGAATGGCAAAGTACCCGTGATGTTATCCTGGCATATCATCACGGTATAGTGCCCGCCATCAAAACCTGAACACAACCTGAATATCCCTACACAACAGCTGACAGACTGACAGCCTTCAGAGACACATCCCACTACTCACATGCTGAAATATCCTGAGGTAAACTTTACCTCTTCAAAATGGAAGACATCCAGAAGTGGTTTTCCTATGAAAAGAAAATACAGCACCACCTGAGCAACTCAAAAAGAAACCAGAAAACGAAGACACATCCAGCTTCCTGACGACGACCTTGACATGCTGGAATGTGACAGAAACAAGTTTCTACAAAGCGGCAAACAACATGGGCTGTCAATGCCACTAAGGACTGGCTGTCAGAAACAGGTACAGAAATAAACTTTACCACAATAAATGCCTGTGAATTAAATACAGTTCTCCGTAAATTCTATGGTTCAGTCCGCAATTCCTCTGGTCAGCCATACGGAATCAGCAGCTTAATCGGTTTACGAGCAGGCATCAACCACTTCTAAATGAACCACCTTTAACCCGTAATATTAATATTAATAGTTTAACAACTCCTGATTTCCAAAGTGCCAACAATGTTTTTCTGCACAAATCAAAAACCTTAGACGAGAGGGAAAGATAAAGCAAACACCACCCACCCTCAGCAAAACAGACCTCAGACTTCTCCGTGAATCCCCGCCTAAGCACACAGACTGCAGAGGGACTGCCACCGTGTCTGGCCTCGAACTCCAAATACACTTCACGAGATGCGGTTGTGAAGGCCAACGTAAACTGCAACCAAATTCTTTTGATTTCCACACATCTGAAGATGGCCTTAACTATGTGTCCCTAAGCTTTAATGAAAGACCAAAATCATAAGACCCTCTTGAAAAGACCATGACAGGAACAGATGAGCAATGTTCAAGCTGCCAGGTCATTCCCAGTGCCCCTAGCAACCCTGCAAAAGTACATCTCAAGCTCCCACCAAAAGCTCCTTGCCTGTACATGCATCCCCATAGACAAACCACAAAACCATGGCAAGATGAAGAAATCTGGTACAGCATGGAACCAGTCGGAATAAATTACCTTGCTACAATGTTGCCCAAATCTGCTGTGCTGCAGGTCTTCCTAACAGCTACACAAACCACAGCCTGTCAGCAACATCCCATCCAGATCCTCAGCAACGCCGGCTTAGAGAGTCAACAAATCATTTCAGTAACAGGGGGCACAAACAAGAGTCTTCCTTGCACAGTTACTGGGGACCAACTTACAGGAACACCGACAATGGAATTCGATCCTATCCGTGCAATGCCAGACGTCACAGGTCACCGCCGAACTGAATCAGTGCCTCCCGATGTGAACATGCTTCAACACCTACCGACGACCTCTGGAAATGCTGCAACACAATCTCAAGCAACAGAACTGCAGCACAGCATAACCTCCTCTAAAGAAAAACCCAAACACAGCAGCAAGACACCAGTAACACACAGTTCTTCATTCAAAGAAACAGTATGTGTCATCAATATCACAAACCATAGACTGTATGTAATCCAAATAACAATTACTCACAGAATTTAAGTGTTGCATTTAAAAGTTAAAAATAAATGTTCTAATGGTTGAACACTTAAAAATGTTTCAATACAGTTAGCAATTTATCTCTTAAGTCATTTTAATATTTTAATATTTCTACAGTTCAGAAATATTTATTAACTTAAATATTTAAATATTTCAAAAAATGTAAAAAAGGAACTATTTAACCTTGTGGAAGGACATTACTTCATTTTTACTCATTAAAACAGTTTTAAACCCAAAACAAAAGTCTCATTGTTATTTATACACACAAGTGCCATTGTATAATAGGAATAATGCACTCCAGGGTGTGTGTGTGCTATGAGATAACGTCACTTCTGCGGCCTCATGCCTAATCACCCCAGGCATGACGTTATCCCAGCACGACACACACCCTGTCATGCATTATTCCTTTATGAAATCCATTTAATTAATTTAACATCCAAGTTTATATTGAAAAGTTGATCAATCAGAATCTTATGAGATACAGTGTCAAAAGCCTTTTCAAAATCTAAAAGACTATGTCCACTGGGATACCTTTATCAAGGGCGCCGCTGACCTGTTCAAAGAAACTGACAAGATTTGTTAGGCATGACCTGCCAGGAGTAAATCCATGTTAAGAAATGTCTGTACAACCAGTATTTTTAATGTGATTAGAGATTTTGGTTTGATTAATCTTTCTATAATTTTACTAATCAGCTTAGGTTAGGCTGATAGGCCTATAGTTACATGTCAACTGTCTATTGCCACCCTTAAAAATAGGAGTTATGTTGGCTCTTCATGATTGTAATACATTTCCATGGCTCACTGATGTGTTAAATATATAAGTGAGGGACCGGATAGTTCTTTTGAGAGTTCTTTTATAAATTTGGGTTGTATACAAACTGAACTAGAGATGTATTACATTTAATTAAATTAATGGCCTCCATAGTATCTTGTTGAGAAAATAATAAAGAAAAATCAGATGCAGGTTGCATTTCAAAGTGTATTGTTTCTTTTGGGCTAAATATGTTTCAAAGTACTGATTGAGTTCTGCAGCCATTTTCTGTTTCGCTGATAACTAATTTGTCATTAATCTTTAGGGGCCTATTCTTTATGATTTTGTTTAAGGGAGATATATATATAAAGCTTTTTCTTGTTGTCCTTAGTATTATTAACTAGATTTATTTCTAACTTTATTTTGCCATTTTTATTAATTTTTTTTGTAAGTATCTTGAATTTTCCCAGTCAGAGTCTTTTTAGTTTTACTAAATTTATTGTAAGCTTGCTATTTTTATTTATGATATGCTTTATGTCTTGGTTAACCATATTGGTATTCTTTTGTTTATTGTTTTATTATATTTAACCTTGTCAGGAACCCAGGTATTTAAACAATAGTCTATTTTAACCTTTATTTTGCCCATATACTGTATACTCAAGGTCAAGATTTTCCAAGTCATTTGATGAATTTCAAGAGGTTAAATACTTTTAATGCTAATATAATCCGCTTTGTAATAATTTTTAAATTTTGTTATTCCTTTGTTACAGTTCACTTGTCTTAGGATATTACATGTGATCATGTTATGATCGCTGTTGCCCAAAGGCAGTAATATAACAGGAGATGAAATTAGAACAGTGTTATTCATGAAAATGAGCTCAAGAATGTTATTGTTCCTAGTAGGGTGAGATATCAATTGCTCCTGACCAAGTTTGGAAGTGGTTTCCAAAATTGTCTCTCAAGGAGACCATCTGTATCAAGGTTTCCCAGTTTATATTTGGAAAGTTGAAGACACTGAGTAACTTTAAGTTACTTAAACTGGGGACCAGTAGCACAGGCAGACTGTTAAAGTTTTGTGTCCAATCTCAATCTTGGCCCATAATATTTCTGTGCAGGTGTCATCAAGGATTGTCTCTTAGCAACGACATTTATTAGTTATATATAGCGCCAGACCCTCTCCTCTATCATTCTGTCTATTTTTAAAAGTTTAGTGAAACCAGATATGTTCTGTTCCAGTCATTATCTGAAAACCAAGTTTCAGTGATACAGATGTCAATTTCTCTACTAACAAGATCATGTCTTAGTTCACCCAATTTGTTTGTTAAGCTTACGTGCATTGGTTAATAGAAATTTGATTTCCTGAAGTTTTCCTGGTGGATAGAGTTATTGATCGATACATTATTGCCATGATTAGATGCAATATTAAGGCCATTTAGTCCTGGTTTTGTATTTATTTTCCTTTTTTCCTTTGAATTTCTATTTTGTTATTTTTCCTTTTGTAAGCCATATTGTTTTGGTTACACAAATATTTGCTTAAAAAGTAAAGGTTTTGATTTGGTACACCCTCCTCCCTATCACTTACTTTAAAATTCCAACTATGTAATTATTTAGCTGTTGACTGAGGAGTTGTGACCCTGCATTATTTAAATGTAGCCCATCTCTGCTGTACAGTTCAATATTACGAGTATATCCTTCCAATGGGTTATACAATTGAGGTTTTGCTTCAGGCACCATTGTCTAAGCCAGTTGTTTATCTCTTTTAAAGTGCAATTTTCTTGGTATGTTGCTCTGGGGATAGGGAGTATTTCAGAAAAGCAAAATCACAGCCTAGCTTTACAAGTTTGTTGGTTAGATTAATTATTTCTGCTCAATCTGTTGAGGGTGTTGGTGAAAAATATTGTTAGCCCCTGCATGTATAATTACTAGTATTTTAGTGTTATTTGGGCAAAATATATCATTGGTCATTTTTGCGATATCTGATATTTTGGCAGCCCTGAAACATGGCAGAGTTCTGTGAGCTTTGTCTTTGTCACACATTGCTCTGTCAAGTCTTTTAATAATAGAATCACCGAGGACAAATATTTCAGTTTCTCTTTGTTGAGTTACCTCAAATTCTATGTTTATAGTTGACATGTTAAATTCAATTTGCCTTGGAGCATCGGGTATGGTATCTCTGTAGTGTTATCACTTTGATTTTTGCCCATATTTTGAGGGTATTATTTGCTATTGTAAGTGTATCTGGTATTATTTCTTCCTCTAAAATGCCAGACATACTCACATTTCATCTTGGTGGCATATAAAGTTAAAGGATCAAATATATCAGAAATCTCTAAGTTGAAGTGGTTGACTTTCTACCCTCTTTTTTGGATGTTTTAGGTGTTGTACCTGGTACCAGACATCCTCTGGATCGTCGCTATCTTCTTCTTCCTTACTCTTTTTTTATTTAGTGGAGTATTATTTACAAGACTAGGAGTACTATTACAATTTATACTGTTAACTAAAGGCGCTATGCAGAGACTAGGTTTGTTACATTTTGCTCTGAGTGTGCTTGTAGACTAACCTGAAAACGGTCAGCTATATCTAATTGGCTTTGTTCAATTTCACCAAGCCTTTTGTTAAACTGGCTAACATGTATGACATATCAGCATTTTCAGTGCATTTGGAACAAGTAAAAGGTTATTTGAAGGACGCAAGGGACTATCATATACATATTGCATGACAAGTATAATATGCCTATTTCTCCTTTAACTGTTTCAACAAAGGTTTCCATTGTTTTATCTACTGCAACAAGACAAATAGTGAATGGGGAGGCAGTGGAGCTTAAAATGATTAGGTTTGGGAAATTACAACCCTATGCACTCTGTATTAGGCGTGGTACTTACAGCTGCTGTATTATCCCCTGCTTGACTCACTTACTTGCCTGACACGCCTAATACATGTGGATGCGCTTGTATTTGTATCGCCTTTGCATACATTGACATGCGTGATGTTGTGCTCGACCTGCTCAGCTCACCCTGCTCACCAAGGGCTCTGTTTTAAAGGGTGTAGGGACCTCAAGTAGTATTAGTGAGTCACAAAACCCTCACATACAGTGCACTGAAACTACTTAAAAGATGCCCAAAAACTGTTGCAATAAGCACATTTAGCTGTTACAATGCTGCAGATTACAGTTTATTGAGCCCCAGAAGAAAATAAAGCAATATTTAACAGGTTGCAGTTCATCATGAATCAGACAGAACTACAAAATTCTCTTCCTGGTTCATGATTATCAGGAACAAGTGCACCAGACATTTAAAATAACACACCTAGGTCTATTTCAATAAACAAATGTTCATTTAGGCTAGGTTCACATACCAAAAGGTATATGAAATAGGCATATGCAGAATAATGTGATTCAGTTCACCCTGCTCACCGAAGGCTTTGTTTTAAAGGGTGTAGGACCCAGAAGTAGTATTCATGGTCATAAACCCCTCATGTACAGTGCACTCAAATAACTTAAAAGATGCCCAAAAACTGTTGCAATAAGCACATTTAGCTGTTACAATGCTGCAGATTACAGTTTATTGAGACCCAGAAGAAAATAAAGCAATATTTAACAGGTTGTAGTTTGTCGAGGATCAGACATAACTACAAAACTCTCTTCCTGGTTCATGATTATCAGGAACAAGGGTTCCAGATGTTCAAAATAACACACCTAGGTCTATTTCAATAAACAAATGTTCATTTAGGCTAGGTTCACATATCAAAAGGCATATGAAATAGGTATATGCAGAATAATGTGAATCAGTTTGCCCTGCTCACGAGGGCTTCTTAATTCCTTCAGCTGTCTGTAGCTTCTTTTTGTTGCTTTGCTTGCCAGACTTCCTTACTTGTCTCACTAGCAAAACCTTTGGTAATTTCCCTATCCAACTCTCTCTTGGTCTTCCAGAATTTTCTATAGGCCAACCTCTTTTCCCTTACTGCCTGGGTAACCCCAGAACAGAGCCAGCTGGGCACTTTGGTGCTTGTGTCTTCACCCTGAGCCTAATGCACTCTTCTGTGGCAACCAGTATTCTTTCCTTAATGACAGACCACCTTTGGTCCACCCTCATATCTGCTCTGATGCCCACCAGATGGTTTCTTAGCACTTTTCCATTCTTCTGAAGTCTGCCTTCCTGAAATCCAAGATTTTGATCTTAGTTGGAAGGCTTTTCCTGCCTATATCCAACTGGAACCACACTGTGCAATGGTCACTTACATCAAGTGGCTCCCTGACCATTATTTCCAGTACATGATCCCCATTTGTGAGCACCAGATCAAGAATTGCCTGAGCTCTTGTTGGTTCAGTGATGCCCTGAGTAAGGAACCCACTCTGCAGTCCTTCCAAGATCACCTGACTCCTAGCACATGTTGTGGATGGTATGCTTCAGTCCACCTTGAGCAGGTTAAAGTCCCCATAATTACAATCTCTCCTTTCCTGCAGCTTCCAATATTTATGAGCTCAGTTCTCTGTCCCCTCCTCTCATCCTGGGTGGACAGTCTGGAAACCACCCCAGCCTCACTTTTCTCTCTCTATTGGACCTTAATTGAACCCATAATGCCCCCACCTCCCCATCCTTCAACTCCTTCCTTGTGCAAGTCATTCCTTACCTAATATAAATTTCACCCCCTCCCCTTCGCAACTACCCCTGTCCCTCCTGTATAGTTTATATCCATGGATCACAAGGTCCCAGTCCTGGTGTGATGATGTCCAAGTCTCAGTTACTGCAGCTATGTCCACTGTCCTTTCTGGTAATAGTGCCTGCAGGTCATCCATCTTGTTTCCAAGACTCTGTGCATTCAGAGACACCACCCTCCACCTCAAATCTGATCTTCCTTCTTTCTTCTATTTGCATTTATCCTCTGTGTGCAACCCTCTACATACCCATGTTACATGTTCCTCACCCTCCACCCTTTTCAACTGTGTTCTCACCCTGCCACCTCCTCCCTCCTGACCTCTTCCATCACTGAGGAGGAGTTTCACTTACCTCTTCTTGGAGTCTGTGGGTCTACAAGTCCACTGCCCTCCTCCTCACTAGTTTAAATTAAGTGAGTGGTTATGTATTCCACCAGTTTGTTCCTAAGTACCCTCAAACCCTCTCTACTGAGGTATAGTCTGTCTGGTGAAAAGAGTGCTTTGTTTGACCAGGTCTCTCCCAGTTCCCAATACAGATAAACATCTCCTCCCTGCACTATTTTCTCAGCCAGTCATTCAAAATACTCTATTCTTCTCCTGGCTGTGCTGGTCCTTGGTACTGGTATCACCTCTGACAAGGCCAGCAAGCTTTCTTCTTCCTGCAGATCTTCCCTAACTCCCTGAACCTACTTTAACTACCTCATTCTCCTCCCCAGCTAGGTTATTGGTTCCCAAATGTATAACTAAATTAGGTTTTCCTCCGACCACCCTTACTATTTCCCTTATTCTTGCCCACCTTCCTCGTTGTCATCCCTGGCATACAAACAGCCTTCTGTTTGCATTTGGGTCCCTTTCCTTTCACAGTGAATACCCCTAAATATGGAGCCCACTATAATTGCCACCCTTCCATCTCCTGCACCCATGCTTCCCATCCTTCCTTTCTTTCCTACCTTCTGTACTAGTGGCTTCCCACCTAACTACTCCCTCTGCACCCTGGTGGACTTATCTCCATATCCACAATTTATCCTCTTAACTGTTTTTTCATCTCCACTCTGCCCTCCCTTTCTACCTGTATCTGCTTTCAGTTGTCCCTCCCTCTTCCTTTCCTTTTCGCTCCCTCCCCATCCTCCACTCCATTTTGTCTGCCTCTTAGTGCCCACCTGATTAGTTCCCCTCCTCCCATGTTCTCATACTTAGCCCTGGCTCAATCTGACCTCCTACCTCTCCTGCTACCCCTCCCTCCTTCCAGACAGTGGTGCAAATCTATTCAATAAAGGCACCCCTTTAGAATTTCCCACCCCTGATGCTACTCTCATATTCACACCCCTTCCCTTACCACTTGCTACCCTCCACCCTGGGCTCCTATTCCACTGAGAAAGAGATATTCTTTATACTAGAAGCTCATTCTTACTCCCATCCCCTGCCTGATGCCCTCACTCTCCCGGGCATCACCCATCTGCCTTTCCTCCACTGCTCTGCTTCTCTGACTTCCCACACCATCCTCCCCAGTTCCCACCTGAGCAGCCTTATTTCAGGTCTTAGCTGCTCCAGGCTCTTATACAGGATATCCCTTTACTCACATCAGCCCCAGAATGACTGTTGCCCCACAGCTATTGCAGTTTACTATTCTCCTGCTTCCCAATCGTGTACCTATTCCCCACATCCTCCCAGCCCAGCTTCTCCTAGCCTCCAGTTATACATAACTATAAAATAAAACATGATTTTATGTCCTGTATGCAAGTGAAAGTGAGTTTTTTTCAAATACAAGCAGCATTTAGAAACCCTTTTAAAGTGTTTAGATGCAGTGAAACAGAGACTTTGCAGGACGTTTTTGTCAGTTTCTTAAATCATACTACATTTGGTGGAAGCATATTGCAGCTTAAAGAGAAACAAACAGAATTATCCAGTGCTTATGGGTAGATCACATACTCTTCCTATCCTGTAAACAAAAGCTGGCACTCTTAAACTAAAGCCACATTGTGAAAGTCTTATAAAGAATATGAATACAGTAAGATACAGGTATTGATATATCTTATAATAATTTGCTAGCTCCTTGTACATAAACTAAGTTGGTACAAGGGTTCATTGCAACTGCATATGTATCTTGTTTTTTCACAATAAGTATTTCTCTGAAGTTAGAAGCTAGCGTTAGCACTTCAGGGCAGATATTCAAAACTTTGCCTGGACTCAGTTCCCAGTTTCCTGCACAAACCGGCTTTGCAGGATTTCCCATATTCAAAAGTCCAGTTAGTGTGGAAACAGGGTTTGGCCTGGGCAATATTCAGAGGAGGTGCAATGCAAATGAAGGGTAGGACCGGAATATTGGCACAGTCCTATTCAGAGCAAAGCAAAACCATTTTGCTCAGTCCCCACATATGGCTGATTGAAACTTCAACTTATTCATGCAACCCTAGCAGTTGGCATAGGAAGTGCAGCATCCCCATAAACCCTGATATAGTAATCCTGGTGTCTAGTGGCACCTCCATCGATCGCTGGCCTGATGTATTAAAACCAATTTCCTGGTACTAGTGGTCCCCTCCACTGATCACCAGCCTGATTTTAAAAGACATCTGTCCCTGGGGTCTAGTGGTCCCCACCAATCGCCAACCCAGTGTTAAAAGAAATCATTCCTGGTGTCTAGTACTCTGCTAGTGCCTCCCCAACAGATTGCTGGTCCAACATAATACAATAATCATTCCTGGTGCTGGTGGTCCCCTGTTGACTGCTGGTCCAATGTAATACAGTAATCTTTCCTTGGTGTCAGTGGTTACCCACTGATCGGTGGTCTAATGTAATACAATAATCATTCCCTGGTGCTAGGGGTCCCCTCTCCACTGATCACCAGCCAAACAGTGTACATAAATCTTTCCTGGTGTCCATTGGTTCCATCCCCTTCACTCATGCCCAATCTTTAAATAAGTATTCAGTGGTTTCCAGTGGTCCCTCCTCCCACCTGCACCCATGCCTGATGTTTTTATATTTTATCCCTGGTGTGCAGTGGTCCCCAACCAATCTCCTGCATTATTTTGGGTTCCATTGGCCTGGTGTTCAACATGATTATCCAGTGTTCATTGTCAGAGGGTTTTCCAGATTCATGGAAAGAGGCTCTGAGAAGTCCTTTCTGAAGAAGTCATTTATCAACCCGGATAGTTTGGTAAATTACCATCCTGTCTCCAACCTTCCCTTTTGGCTAAGGTTGTTGAGAAGATTATGGCGCAACAGCTTGAGGATCACCTTTGACCTTTGACATCTCCGATCCTTTTCAGTCAGGTTTCAGAGCCAGGCAGAGCACTGAAATGGCATTATTAAGGTACACAATGACCTCCTCAGGGCTAGGGATTTAGGAGACAGGTCAATTCTTGCTCTCCTCGATCTCTTTTCACCAGGATCAAACCCTAGTTCCGCTCTGAAGATCTGCCACACTAGTTCATGCTGTTGTGGCATCCAGGCTTGAATACTGTAATGCTCTTTATTTCAGGGTCTCTGGAGGTACCCTCCACTGGCTGCAGCTGGTGCAGAATACTACTGCCAGGCTATTGACCTGCCTTTCTAGGACCAGTCATGTGACCCAGGTTTTGTGAGCTCTGCACTTGCTGCCATTCAAGTGGAGGGTTATTTTCAAGGTGAGTTTACTCACCTATAAGACCTTTATGGACTAGGCCCTTGTTATCTGGTTGACCTTCTGACACTGGTTGCCTTGGCCCAATCTCTCTGTTCCTCAACCAGGGGCCTCCTTGAGGTTCCCAGGACCTGACTTAAAACTGCTGCCAATTGGCTTTTAACATTGCCAGCCATGTCTTGTGGAATGCTCTTCCACCCTACATTAGGGAGGCCCTATCAATCGAGTGCTTTAAGAATGGTCTCATGGCCCACTTATTTTGACAGCCTTCCAGATGAGGTGATTTAACCAGCTTTACATCTGATGTTAATCTGTATTTGCTGTTTCAATGGTTTTACTGATATTCATTACTTTTTTGCATTGTGTTTTAGTTTTATTGTTACCTGCCTTTGTATGTTAGGAGCCAAAGCATCCAGGATTGGGTGCCCTACAAATAAACTTTGCTTTGTCTTACAATTATAATACAACACCATTTCCTGGTGTCAAGTGTTCCCCAATACAATCCCATGTAAATAAATTGACATCATTCCCTGATGTCTAGCAGACCTCCTCCATATCCCAGATCACCTATAAAATAAATTGACACCATTCCCTGGTGTGTGAACCTCCCCACCCTGGCGAGTAGTCTTAAGCACCCAACCCCCATGCTAACCCAAGCCAGTGACTGAAACAGCCCTATGCTCTCAACCACAGCCAACCACTGACTGAGCTGTCAGTGAGTGCCTACTGTACATTCAGTTGTTATGGTATGCTGCTCATTGACTGCTCAGTCAGTGGCTGGCTGTGATTACAATGGAGGGCTGTGCTGGTCACCAGCCTGAGTCGGGATGGGGGCAGGGGTGGTTGGGCTCTGCCTGTCAGAGTGGGATCTGCTAGACACCAGGGAATGGGTCACTTTATTTCACAGGGGATAGAGGATAGGAAGGAGTTCTGCTAGATACCAGGAATGGTGAGTTTATTTTACAGGGATAGAGGATAGGAAGGAGTTCTTGCTAGACACCAGGGAATGGTGTCATTTATTTTACAGGGGATAGAGGATAGGAAGGAGTTCTGCTAGATACCAGGGAATGGTGTGAGTTTATTTTACAGGGGATAGAGGATAGGAAGGAGTTCTGCTAGACACCAGGAATGGTGTGAGTTTATTTTACAGGGGATAGAGGATAGGAAGGGAGTTCTGCTAGATACCAGGGAATGGTGTGAGTTTATTTTACAGGGGATAGAGGATGGGAAGGGGTTCTGCTAGACACCAGGGAATGGTGTGAGTTTATTTTACAGGGGATAGAGGATAGGAAGGGAGTTCTGCTAGATACCAGGAATGGTGTGAGTTTATTTACAGGGATAGAGGATAGGAAGGAGTTCTGCTAGACACCAGGGAATGGTGTGAGTTTATTTACAGGGATAGAGGATAGGAAGGAGTTCTGCTAGACACCAGGGAATGGTGTGAGTTTATTTTACAGGGATAGAGGATAGGAAGGAGTTCTGCTAGAATACCAGAGATGGTGTGAGTTTATTTTACAGGGATAGAGGATAGGAAGGAGTTCTGCTAGATACCAGGGAATGGTGTGAGTTTATTTTACAGGGATAGAGGATAGGAAGGAGTTCTGCTAGACACCAGGGAATGGTGTGAGTTTATTTTACAGGGGATAGAGGATAGGAAGGAGTTCTGCTAGACACCAGGGAATGGTGTCAATTTATTTTACAGGGGATAGAGGATAGGAAGGGAGTTCTGCTAGATACCAGGAATGGTGTCAATTTATTTTACAGGGGATAGAGGATAGGAAGGGGTTCTGCTAGACACCAGGGAATGGTGTGAGTTTATTTTACAGGGGATAGAGGATAGGAAGGGAGTTCTGCTAGACACCAGGGAATGGTGTGAGTTTATTTTACAGGGATAGAGGATAGGAAGGGAGTTCTGCTAGATACCAGGGAATGGTGTCAATTTATTTTACAGGGGATAGAGGATAGGAAGGAGTTCTGCTAGATACCAGGGAATGGTGTGAGTTTATTTACAGGGGATAGAGGATAGGAAGGAGTTCTGCTAGACACCAGGGAATGGTGTGAGTTTATTTTACAGGGATAGAGGATAGGAAGGAGTTCTGCTAGACACCAGGGAATGGTGTGAGTTTATTTTACAGGGGATAGAGGATAGGAAGAGTTCTGCTAGACACCAGGGAATGGTGTGAGTTTATTTTACAGGGATAGAGGATAGGAAGGGAGTTCTGCTAGACACCAGGGAATGGTGTGAGTTTATTTTACAGGGGATAGAGGATAGGAAGGGAGTTCTGCTAGACACCAGGAATGGTGTGAGTTTATTTACAGGGATAGAGGATAGGAAGGGAGTTCTGCTAGACACCAGGAATGGTGTGAGTTTATTTTACAGGGATAGAGGATAGGAAGGGAGTTCTGCTAGACACCAGGGAATGGTGTGAGTTTATTTTACAGGGATAGAGGATAGGAAGGAGTTCTGCTAGACACCAGGGAATGGTGTGAGTTTATTTTACAGGGGATAGAGGATAGGAAGGAGTTCTGCTAGACACCAGGAATGGTGTGAGTTTATTTTACAGGGGATAGAGGATAGGAAGGGAGTTCTGCTAGACACCAGGAATGTGTGAGTTTATTTTACAGGGATAGAGGATAGGAAGGAGTTCTGCTAGACACCAGGGAATGGTGTGAGTTTATTTTACAGGGGATAGAGGATAGGAAGGAGTTCTGCTAGACACCAGGGAATGGTGTGAGTTTATTTTACAGGGGATAGAGGATAGGAAGGGAGTTCTGCTAGACACCAGGGAATGGTGTGAGTTTATTTTACAGGGGATAGAGGATAGGAAGGGAGTTCTGCTAGACACCAGGGAATGGTGTGAGTTTATTTTACAGGGGATAGAGGATAGGAAGGGAGTTCTGCTAGACACCAGGGAATGGTGTGAGTTTATTTTACAGGGATAGAGGATAGGAAGGGAGTTCTGCTAGACACCAGGGAATGGTGTGAGTTTATTTTACAGGGATAGAGGATAGGAAGGGAGTTCTGCTAGACGCCAGGAATGGTGTGAGTTTATTTTACAGGGGATAGAGGATAGGAAGGAGTTCTGCTAGACACCAGGAATGGTGTGAGTTTATTTTACAGGATAGAGGATAGGAAGGGAGTTCTGCTAGACACCAGGGAATGGTGTGAGTTTATTTTACAGGGATAGAGGATAGGAAGGAGTTCTGCTAGACACCAGGAATGGTGTGAGTTTATTTTACAGGGATAGAGGATAGGAAGGGAGTTCTGCTAGACACCAGGGAATGGTGTGAGTTTATTTTACAGGGATAGAGGATAGGAAGGAGTTCTGCTAGACACCAGGGAATGGTGTGAGTTTATTTTACAGGGATAGAGGATAGGAAGGAGTTCTGCTAGACACCAGGGAATGGTGTGAGTTTATTTTACAGGGATAGAGGATAGGAAGGAGTTCTGCTAGACACCAGGGAATGGTGTGAGTTTATTTTACAGGGGATAGAGGATAGGAAGGGAGTTCTGCTAGACACCAGGGAATGGTGTGAGTTTATTTACAGGGGATAGAGGATAGGAAGGAGTTCTGCTAGACACCAGGGAATGGTGTGAGTTTATTTTACAGGGATAGAGGATAGGAAGGAGTTCTGCTAGACACCAGGGAATGGTGTGAGTTTATTTTACAGGGATAGAGGATAGGAAGGGAGTTCTGCTAGACACCAGGGAATGGTGTGAGTTTATTTTACAGGGGATAGAGGATAGGAAGGAGTTCTGCTAGACACCAGGGAATGGTGTGAGTTTATTTACAGGATAGAGGATAGGAAGGAGTTCTGCTAGACACCAGGAATGGTGTGAGTTTATTTACAGGGAACTGGGATGGGGAGCATTTGACACTGGGGAATGGTGTTATACTGTAATACAGAGGATCAGGATGAGGGGACTACTGGACACCAGGAACAATTATGGACACTTTGGGCATGTGGGTTCAAGTGGGGAGGGGCCACTAGACACTGTGGAAAACTTATTTAAAGATTGGGCATGAGAGTGGGTGAGGGTGGGACCACTGGATACCAGGGAAAGATTTACAGGATGTACGTCATCAGGCCAATGATCTTGAGTGTCAGTCCACTAGCACCAGGGAATGATTATTGTATTACATCAGAATGGCATTTAGCGAGGGGGGCAATAGCACCAGCGAATGATTTCTGTATTACATCAGACCAGTGACTGGTGAGGGGGCCACTAAGCACCAGGGAATAATTTTGTTTAACATTAAGCTGGTGATTGGTAGGGGAGGGACCACTAAACCACAGGGACATATGTCTTTTTAAATTAATCTGGCAATCAGCAGTGAGGGAGACCACTAACACCAGGGATAGCTCTTGGGGACTGGGCAAGTGGGGAAGCACTGCACTAAATTCTCAGGTTACCCTTACAAATGAGCACATAATGGACATGCAAATAAACAGATAGATAGATAGATAGATAGATAGATAGATAGATAGATAGATGGATGTGCAGTGTAATACAGCAAGAGGGTGCAATACCGTGAATGGGTCTGTGTATAGTACTGCATCCTCTCACTGTCCCAGGCGAGGATAAGATCTCTGAGGGATAGGGTTCCCTGAGCAGCTGCCATAGCTCAGTGGGAGTGAGCTACTGACAGCAAGGAACCAGGCAATATGTTTGGGACTGGGTTTGATTCCAGGTCCCTGATGTATGGAGATTTTCTTTATTTTTTTTGCACTTTGTGTGATATTACTGCAATCTTCCCCAAGTTAGTTATTTTAGTTGGGGGTTGGAACTCAGACCGCATGATGGGGTGGAGGCAGACCCCTTGAAAAAAAGACTTATGCAGCATGGCATACATTGCACTGTAATGGCAAAACAGTATGCATATGTGGCATAATGTCTTGCGACATTATGACCCGTGCCTAAAAGAATACAGCTGGGAGCATACAATTATGTATCTATCCCATATAAAACAAATAATGATTTTAAAACATTAATCAATAAAATCAAATGGACCTTAGCACCTTGCATGTCCAATGAACTCATTTGCATGTGTCCATTTGAATATCAGAAATTGAGAGTGGGCACAAGCCATTGTGGCACCTATTTTGGAACCATGTCTGCCCAGCACTAAATGGCTTAGCACTGTGCCAACATGGCCTATATTCAGTCAAATAAAGATGCTGCACTATTTCACTGAATATAGCATTTTGGACACCTAAGCAACAGCAAGGTGCAGTACTAGTGTTTGCAGTGTGCTTTGCACCTTTTTGAATATCAGGCCTCAGATCATTTGAGTACCTTCTATCTGCTTTATCCCACAGAGCAAGATGAAAAGCAACAAGGTAAGGGGTTCAATAAGATCAACAAGGTCCTAGCATTCCTATTGGTATGGTTTTTAACTAGGGTTTCATCAGTCCTCAGCGTTTTGTACTCTCTTGTCCCATAAGGTCCTGGAGCAGTGCCTGCTGCTTGCTAGTTCATTATAGTCACAAGAGAAGAGATCTTCAGAAAAATGTTTAAAACCAACAGATCATAGTGCTGGAAAACGTGGTCCAAGCCCTGTTAAAGGGAATGGTTATTATTTCAATTGTAAAAAGATGGTAAAGCAGACTCAAAATGAAGAAAAGAAAGGAAGGATATCACACATGTCAGACAATAAGGGTAATTTAAAATATAATTCAAAATGTTCACCTGTTCATGCACTGCTGATTTTCATTATTTTTGTTAGGCAAAGCAAATGGGACAACCCCATACACAATGACAGTATTCTGCAATTTCAGTGATTGTCAGAGTTGACAAAAAATTCTGAAAGCTATATTATCCAATTTCTGTAGTGAACACTACCTGCCTCTCTCCTCCTAGCTAATATTACCCGTAACCCTTTCCTCCCGTGTCTGCTTCCACCTTGTACTCCAAATGCACTTGCTCACCAGTGTAGCCAAGCACTAGTCTCCCTTTACCAGTTGGTGTTACAGATCTTTCGATCACTCATTCTCTGTCAGATTTAACATGATTGCAACTTTTTGTACTGAACTGCCGTTCTTTCATCGAATTTATGTCTTGCTGCACTCACATTGTGGTGTATTACCCACTGTTTTGTTATTGTGATTTTGTTGCTCTTCAACCTCATTGTTCCCCAGATTTCACTAGAAATGAGCTTTAACTCAGTGTGCCTTTCTCAGTTATCACATTTTAAACAAAATAAATAAAACACATTATAAATTGAATGCAGCAGTTATTCATAAACTGGTCCACAGTGAAGATTGCAATCTCCCACATTTCAGTAATGTAAATAACACCACATCTTGTAGGTTTTGTCTCTTCACATCAAACTTAGGATAATATTAAAACTCCACAGCCTGTAGGATATCAGGCTAATGCACGTCCTAACATTGCTGATCAGTGTTGACACTGAGAACATGTTTAATGGGTGTTTCTTCTCACCATCTTCTGCTCACAGGTACTCTACTAATATCCTACTGTATGTGTGTATGTGGGTAAAGCAGCATGTCTCCTCTCCTTTGCATGCTGTTTATTTTAGTCACTGAACCTCTGGCTGAATCATTCCATTGTGGCAAATCAATAAAGGTTTTAAATCAGAAACAAGCAGATAAAAATGTAACTTTATTAGCGGATAATATTTATTTATTTTATTTATTGTAGTCATTGGAATTACAACCCTTTGAGTCAGGGACTCTTTTCCAAAGGCTCCACATCAGAGTTACTGAGAAGTACAGTCAATTACATATGAGTATTCCTTATAGACATAAACAATATAGGGTACATGGTACAATTATAGTAGGAACACAGCAGGATTTTAAGAACTGTTACAAACTGTATACAGGTGGGGTTACAAGCCTATTCATGGAGGTAGCTAGGACACTTATCAAACTTGCCAGTTGACCAATTTTGAGACTGATGTCTGATTAAGCTTGGCTAGGAAGCCATTGTCACAGACTAGGAGTCGGTCGGAGAAGGGCCCAGAGGACTTGGGTTCACTGGGAGGTACACATGCAACAGTGAGTAGAGAGTATATGACTCCTGAAGGCCTCTTTAAATAGCCCTAGCTTGGGCAGACAAGTTACTGAAGTGGGTAGAAAGTTGAACCAGGTTGGGCACCTGTAGCCGAATGTCCTTTGGGCTAGGGAGGTTCTGACCTTAGGGACTACGAGAGAGGATTTGGAGGCACTTTGGGTATTGACTGATGGGATGACTGGGAGAAGAGTGAGGTGACCCCTCGAAGGATGAGTCAAGGAATATTTTTGCCCATGAGGCAGGACTTGTATTTGAGTCTCTCTTCAAAATTAAGCACGTTTGCAAGGGAGTAAAGTGCTCAGGAATGGGTACAGTGTTCAGCGTTGGTCAGGAGCCTACAGGCCTTCTTTATGGACAATTTAATTTTGCTGAGGGCAATATTGTCAGCCGGGGTGTAGCCAGAAAATTTGGATCTGCACACCAGGTGGATGCACTGCTAGCCCCCTCCATTGTTCAGGCCAGCTACCCTTCTCCCCACTGTCCATGCCCTCTCACCCAAACAAGCATCATTTTCTCTGTGTTGCATACAAGCACACCACTAGCCATACTATCACCAACAGTTGTCAGACTAACAGACTGGCCTTTAGTTACAATACTGCATTGTAACAAGCCTCAGTACCACATCAAGGTAGCCAGTCCCAGAGGTCAATTAACACACCATTAACCGTGCTATCACACCACTAGCCACCCAGTCACACACCACTAGAGCTAGACCTTTAAGTAGCTTGGATACAGCACTTCTTTAAGACAGCAAGGAAACTGAGTAGCCTTTTGAAAAGAATATTGGCTGTAACTTATTTAGAAAAGCAAGCACATGACACTAATACAGATTGACCCATATTACTGACAACCTAAGCAAGGCACCATGTCATTATTCTGGTGGCTGGAGTGCTTAATTTAGAAGCCTGAGATTCAGGGTAAAATCAAAAGTTATTTTGTTACATGGATCCATAAATCAGTAGCAAGAGACCCTGACCCCAAACTGCCATGCTTCCACAAGTGACCCTATAAACCAACGTCTATGTGGCACGTGTAATCCTCCACTAGCATTTTATAGAGAGCTCAGCCCTGCAGCTTGGCAATTACAGACTTTCCTTTTATTTGTGTAAAATTGAAACTTAATAGTTTATTTCATTCTCAGGGCATGGATCTACACACACACTCACACGCTCACACGCATACATGCACACAAGGTATCGTTCAAGAAACTGAAGAGTGCCCAAGGCTGAGTGCTCTGAGCCCTGATTCCTTCTCACTCCAATTTTGTCAGCCACCCAAAATAACTGAGGAAAAATGGTGTTTCAGAACAAAACCCTGCATGAAGTACATTTTTCACCTCTATACTTTTTCTTTTTCATCTCCCATCTCTATAAAAGGCAACACTTACCTTTATCTGCACCAACCATACTGGCAGGCTTCTTTCCTCAACATGGGCCTCAATCACAGGTTGTTTAATCACATTTAAGTTACAGATTTAAGTAGATTAATAATGGAGTGCAGAAATAATCTACTTAGCGATGTGGCATTTCTAGTTTTTTTCGTCTTGAAATTATAGCTACTGTATGCTCTGTTATGTTGTGGCAGATCTCCTATATACCAGTAGCAGAAAGAGCATACAGTAGGTATAATTTTAAATTTTCAGAAAGTGATGTGAATACCAGAAGCATGCCAGTATGGCAAGTGCAGACAAATGTGAAGTGTTGCTTTAAATTTATAAATTAGAGACAGATTTCAATGCAAAAAGAAATATGGTACAAGAGGTGAAAAAATTTACTGCATGCAGTTTCCTGCTCTAAAACAACATTCTTTCCTGTTCGTATATTAATAGTAATACCCAAAACATAAAACTGCTTTACTTGACCTGCACTGCAGGGTGCTTAATCTCTGCTGTATGACACTTTATCCTAATCTGCCACCTCTGCTTTCAATACCTCCTCCAGCAAACAACTGCATTACTGGCTGGCAACTTGGCAAAGTCACTTGTCTCCTCCACATAAGCTTTAAACAACAGAAGCAAAACAAATTAACAAGACTATTTATACCAGGCATTTTAAAAGATACCCTGTGAAAGTAACCACCGTGTACAGAATAAGACTTTTAGAAAGAAGCACCCCAATCCACATTTAGCATAGTATACAGAAAAAATGAACAACAACAGGATGGAAAACAGGATTACTTTACGCACCCTAGGCTCCTCAGCAGTGGCAGCTCTACACCAGAGCCTGCCAGGACACATGCCCTGGTAAAAATGCTGTGCCCCAGTTGGTGCCCCATATGGTAGAGCTTCCTCCATATTGGTGCCCCATATGATGCAGAGGTTCCATTAGTAACAATATGTCAGTGCCCTGGCTGCTATCTATTGTGCCCCAGCTGTGCCCTGGTAACCATTTGTGGCTAGAGCCGCGAACTGCTCCTCAGCTGTCTGCTTTCAGTCTGCACAACAGAGTTATGGTCCCATCCCACTGCTGAGTGAGTGGTCAGTGGCTCAGTGGCTGCCTGGTATTGTGGTGCTTGTGGTGTCTGTTTGATGAGCAATTGCCGTTCTGATGATACTCCCATCTCTCATTCCTATGACTGACCTGACCCAACTAGCATCACACAGTCCTAGTCACCGACTCAGACACAGGGCCAGCACAGTCAACAGGCAAGCTCCTCCTCCTCCTCGGCTACACCGACCCAGTAGCCTGGTCTGCTAGTAGCTTGGTTGGTTGTTGGTCAAAGTGCTGACCTGGCTGGTTGGCTCCTCAGAAGACTGGTGTGGTAGCATCTGTGGAGTGTGGAGAGGCAACAAGCAGAGCAAGAGGACCTGGCAGTGTGCAGGGCACAGGCAAGCAAGCAAGAGACAGAAAACAGTCAGTCAGTGGCAGAAGAAAGCAAGGATTAAAATCAAGGCAGCAGGCAGTGCCAATTAAAAAAAAAAATAGTGAATTACAGCTCTTTTGGCTTTGCTGCTGCCATGCCTATAGATAGCTTGCCTTCAGTTGATTCTTGCCACTGCACTAACCAAAGCTGTTTGTTCTCTTCAGAGCTCCCTCCAGCTGCCAAGTTAAGGTGTGCACTTCTGCCGACTGCTAGGGTTGAGTCCGTGAACAGCTGCTGTGCTGTTCTTGAGAGTTATGATGCTCTGCAACTCAGAGACTGCTCTCAGTTCGGTGTTACTCTCCTTCTCCATCTCTGATGACTGACTGACTCTCTGTCTGGTGTTCAAACTGGCTCGGCTTCTGCTCCAATTCACTATGGTGTCCAAGTATCGAAGTCAGCTCCAGCACACAGTCTTCACCTGGCAAGTCTCTCTGAGTCCGACTCCATCTAATTAGAAAGGTACAACAGTGTACCAGGGCATTTAAACATGGCGCCCATTGTAGCCACAGCATCCTACCATCACATCAGCCAGTCACAGAAGTGCTGCATCACTCATAATCCTGACTGAGAACTTTACCCAACTTTCAGTCAGGTCCGTGTGGCCACCCACCCTTCCAGACGTATGTGAGTCTTGGGAAACTAGCTCCTGGCAGGAAAAAATTACAAAAGAAGAGAAGCACACAGCGTCAACCCGATTAGCTACCTCACTGTTTTCTGTGACAGCACACCACGGTGTGTATGGCCTATCGGTAGCTATGCCTTGTTGTCAGCTGCACTATAGATGAGCAGGCCGTAGTTGACTAAAGAGAGGACCAATGAGGTGATGACTAATCTGAGCACTTCAGGTGGCAAGCAGTCCTTGTTCAATGCAGGAGACCAATTCGTGAATTGGTGGCCATTGTGAGAGTACTGATGTGGTGATAGAACATGAGGGCAGAGTCAAAGTGGATACCCAGGTATTTATAAGAGGATACTTGTTCTAGGGGATGGAGAGAGCTGGAAGAGACCTGTAGGGGTAGTCTTCATGTTTGCTTTGGTGGTGGGCAAAGAGCATTGATTTGTTTGTTTTTAGGTTGATGACCAGTTTTCTAACGGTGAACCAGCACTCAAGGAGTTTTGGAGGGAAGATAGGAGGGCAGTGGGGCTTGAGTCAGAGAAAAGAGGATCACATCATAGGCATAGAGAAGGATCTTTGCTGGGCAGGAGCTGGGGAGGTAGTTGAGATAAAGGCTGAAAAGAGAGGACCAAGGATGGAGTCCTGAGGAACCCCACAGTGGACGGTTGGGAGCTGAGAAGAGTGTTAAGTTTGATGCTTTCGATTCTGGCAGTTAAATAGTAATGAACCAGTCAATGGGTCCTTAGGCAGACCAGATTGCAGAAGGGTGTCCAGCAATAGTGAGTGGTTGACCGTGTCAAAGGCCTTTGACAGGTTGATGAAAATGGCACCACAAGGTAACTTTGTCCAGGGCAGAGTGTAGGAAGGTAGATAACTCAAGAGAGTGGTGGTAGTACTATGGCCCAACCTGAAGCCATGCTGCTTCTGGCAGAGTGTGTTGTGGGGTGGCAAGGTAGTCGGTAAGTTGTTTGCCACTATTTTTCTAGGGCTTTTGAGATAGGGGAGAAAGAAATAGGTCGATAGTTGCTTCGAGAAGAACTGTCACCGCTTTTTTGGATGGGGGTGATGACTGCTGTTTTCCAGGCCTGGAGAAATTGGCCAAGGCATAGGGAGGCTGAGCTGCGTAGTGATGGGAGCATTGCATCAAAGGCTAGTCGGAGGAGCTGTAGGTCAAGTGAGTCATTGCTAGGGCTGGTGGCATTCAGGGCTTTAACTAGGATCGGCCGGGCTTGCTGCAGTGAGATGGTATGAAAGTGGAAGGGAGGTTGAGGGAGGGTGGGAGGTGGGTAGGGGCTATTGGGTAAAAAGTTGCTGGGGAAGACCGAGTTAAGTTCTGTGAAAGCAGTGTTGAGGCAGTCAGTGATACATCGGGGTCTGTGGAGAGAGTGCCATTGATGTTTAGTAGAGATGGTGGGGGTATGGGACTTCCCATTTAGTTCTTTGATGTTGTCTCAGAAATTACTGACAGACCCCAGGAGGAGGCTAGCGTTGATTTATATTAGTGAGCCATGGCCTTGCAAATGGCCCAAGTGCATTTGTTGCACTCGAGCGTTGAAAACCTGTCGATCTGCGGTTTACGAGGAGGATGGCTTTATGCCACAGATAATCTCTGTGATTCAGTTGTTTGAGGAGGAAGGGGTGATCCAGGGGCATTACGCTTTTTGTGAGTGTCTTGTTGTGGGAGGGCAAACATGTTGTAGGCCATGGTAAAGGAGCGAGAGAAGAAGTTGAGTGTATCATCAGTACTGTGGGAAGAGTTTATGGGTGACCAGTCCCAGAGGGCAAGATACTGCCTGAATTGTTAAGGCAGCCAGGCTGGAGATGTTGGAGAATTCCACCCTTGGCATGGCTTTTGGGATTCTGATAGGACCAGGAGAGGCTGATTAGACAGTGGTCACTTAGTTAGTTTGGGAGGACTTGAATGTCAGCAATTTTGTGGGGCGGTTTGAGAGGACAATATCCAGCAATGTCTGAGTTCCATTTCAGGGATTGTGTCTGGTAGGTTGTGTTACCAGTTGGGTTAGGTCTAGGGCTGTGAAAATATGTTACCATATTTGGAAGATCCCAGTATATCTCCTTCTATAATCATGGATGGATACCATACAAAAATTTGGAATAGAATCGGAAACAAAATAAGCTGTCAAAATTCAAAAGCCATCCCTATTGCCCCAAAGTTTCCTTTAAACAAGTTTACAAACATACAAATGTGCCAGCAGAAACAAAACCACCCGGTCTATCTAAGTCTGCAAGCTAAGTGTGCAGCTTGCACCCTGGCTTGCAGCTGCCCCACCCTCCCTTTGTCATTCTACTGCCACCCCACCTCCCCACCCTCAGTCTCCCTGTTCCCTGTCCCATGCTCTTTTAAAGCTGTTCACGGATTTACATGATACCACGCATTCTGGTAGTGCATGCCTTTTTGCTACCACCTCTCTGTGAAATAGTGTCTCCTCATTTCCTCCTAAATCATCCCTCTATTCTTAGCCTGTGTCCTCTGGTGTCCCTCCCTTCCTTAGCTTAAAGACCCTGTCTGTCCCATCCTTATTGATTCCCATCAGATACTTAAATGTCTCTATCATATCAATGTCCTTCTGTCCTCCAGTGTTACATATTCATGTCCCCAGCCTGCTCTCATAGTCCCTCCCTCCATTCCACATATCATCTTCACTGCCCTCCTCTGCACCTCCTCCAGTAGCCTGATGTCACACTTCAGGTGTGGCCTCCAAAACTGCACACAGTACTCCAAGTGTGGTCTTACCAGCAACCTGTAGAGGGGCAAGATCACCTTAGCTATGCACCCCAGCATTTTGTTCACTTTTGCAGCTGCTCTCCTGCGCTGGGCAGTGTTGTTCATGGTCCCTGTTACCATTGCTCCTAGATCCATCTCGTCCTCCTCCTCAGTGATCCCCAGCTTACCCCCAAGCCAGTATTCTCTCCTTGAGTTCTTCACCCAAGTGCATAATCTTACACTCTTTGCATTGAACCCCAACTGCCACCTCTCTGATCATTCATCTAGCTTGCTTAGGGTCCCCCACAGCTGCTTCCATCCCTTCCCTCCATCCACCGCTGCTCCCATTTTGGTATCATCTGCAAACAGACTTACCTTGCTCACCACCCTGTGCACAATGTCTGATGTGAAGAGCCCCAGTAGTACTAGCCCAGCACAGAGCCCTATGGCACGCCACTCATCACTGGCCTTGGAGTTGAGAGCTCCCTCTCACCACCACCTGCAGCCTCCCACTCAGCCAGCTGTAATCCAGTTTGTCATTTTGTACCCACTCACACCAGCTAACTCCTGCTGTCCATGAGGCACTGAATTGAAGGCTTGCTGAAGTCCAAGTAAAGAACATCCACCATATGACCTTTATCCAGCTCACCTGTCATCCAGTCATAATATTGCATCAGGTTGGTTTGACAAGACTCTCACAAAGTTTGATCAAAAACAATTCTTTCTTTCTTTTTCTTTCTTTCTTTCTTTCTTTCTTCTTTCTTTCTTCCTTCCTTCCTTCCTTCATTCCTTTCACCTGTCTCTCTCTCTCTCCATCTCTTTCACCCCTCTATTTTTCTCCTTTCCTCTTTCTCCTCCTCTTTCTCTTTTTCTCCTCTCTCTTTTCATTCTTTATTTTGTTACCTAAGTAAACTCCACTGGGACTGATGTCAGGGGTAAAATGTGCCTGTTCAGCAGAGATAAATTATAAACAAGAAACATAGAAACATAGAATTTGACGGCAGATAAGACCGCTTGGCCCACCCAGTCTGCCCATTTCCTACTTAATGGATAAGCTGCAGATCCTAGTTAACCAGCAGCCTACTTCTTCTACCCCACCCCTAGAATTGCCTTATGGCTGTCCCATGCATGCTTGAATTCAATCACTGTTTTGACTCCACAACCTCCTCCGGAAGGCCGCTCCATGCATCCACAACCCTCTGTGAAAAAATACTTCCTTACATTACCTCTGAGCCGCCTCCCCATCTTCAGATTGTGCCCTTGTTCTTGCACACCCTTTTTCTGAAAGATGCTACCTCTTGGACTTTGTTGATTCCTTGAAGTACTTGAACGTTTCTATCATGTCCTCTCCCTCCTTTCCTTGCGGCTATACATATTAAGTTCCTTTAGTCTCTCTTCATATGTCTTCCAGTGCAGACCCTGCACCATTTTAGTTGCCCTCCTCTGGACAGCTTCCATCTTGTCTATGTCCTTGCGGAGATTGGGTCTCTAGAACTGCTCACAGTACTCCAGATGGGGTCTCACCAGCTGTCTGTTACAGTAAAATGTTACACTATTCTGTTGCCAGGTGTATCTAAACTATATCTGTTTCATACCCACCACCCAGAATTGTTTCTTCTGTGGCCTTTGTGCCTTTCCAAATGTACAGGTCCAGCCCTGCTCCCCTGCCCTTTGCCTGTCCATTCAGTAGAGTGAGTAGTCCTGTACTGCAATATCCCAATCATTGTTTCTGTTCCTGTTTCTATTATGGCAAATAGTTCCATCTCAGCTTCTGTTGCCACTAACTGAAGCTCAATCATTTTGATCTGCAGGCTTTAGAATTTAAGTAGACCACCCTCCAGGACCATAGTTTCTTATAGTTGGCTGAATGGAGGTGCAGAGTGAAGGACAGCTGCAGGAACCGGACTGGACTGTGAGAGATATCGGGGTGGAGCACCACTGTGTTAGCAGGGGAGTAGTGTTTGAATGTAATGCTTATTGGCCATGGATAAAAGGAATTGTATAAGTAAACAGCTGCTAGAGAGGTACATCACCAGAGGCAAATGGTCTGCTTATGGTGGCTAAGGTACTGCTTGGTGTGCTAAGTGTATTATGCTTTGATACCACTCTTTGTTTATAACTATTTTTGTCCATCTAGCACAGGTGAGGTAGAAATACCTACTGGATACAAAAGAACTGCTTTTGTACAGTGCTTTGGGTGATTTCTGTGTTTAGCGACTGACATAGTGCTGGGGTGCTTTAAGTGTTATTTTTTGTCCATTTAATTTTCCATTAGGTGTGTAATCGTTTGCTGAGCTAGCCACCAGATTTTACTGATTGTTTCCAAAACCAGAGCTAGCTCCCAACCTATCCTTCCTCATCCCACCCACCCGGCTACTCTACCTTATAGGCTCTCAATAGAGAGACACTTCCTCATTCTAAACAGGATATGGGTCTTACCACAGCTATATAAAGATACCTCCCAGATTGGGACAATATAACAAGGCATTCTGAAGGGTTGCCCTTTACAGGGTCACATACAGAAAATAAAGGTAGTTTGGGAGGAAAAGAAGAGAAAGAGGGTGAGTACATAGACAAAAACTTGTCTTTACTTTTTCATGCACATATTATGTCTATAGGAAATATGGACATCAATGACTGCCACTGGTGTGGAGCACCATTTCAGAGGGCATGCATACAGGGACTTGGGCACTGCCCTATGTGCAGGACCATAGGTGATTTAAAAGTTCAGCTCGAAAGCTAGGGTCCACATCTTCACCCTTCAAATTTATTACTTAGCAACAAGCTTTCAGGCTCCCTCTACCGATCATCTCTGACAACGAAACCACCCCACTCCCCAGAGAGAAAACCTAACTTAGGGGATTGGAAAGTGGTAAGGAAGGCAGGGTACCACACTAATTCCAACAGCATTCCCCAACCAGGGGTAACCATCCAAATGGCTAACAGTTTCATAACCTTAGCCACTGGGATGGTCAAGAATAACAATACAGGACCAGGAAATCACCAGTTATGTCACCCAAAGGAAAGGGCACAGGTGTCAAAACAAGGGTGCCAGATAGCAGGAGTAACAGAAAAGTACTCATTACAGGGGATTCTCGTGGTGGTCAGTGGGTACCTTCCTTTGGAGCTTCCACTAAAAAGGGGTTCCAATCTTATCAATAGGATACTGAGCAAGGATGGAAGGAAGATGTGCACATTTTGTCCATCTAGGTACAAATGATCTTGTGGATTAAATGTTAGAGGGGACCAAAACACACCTAACACACTTAGGTGACAAATTGGCCCTGGTATCCTGTGATGCTGTAGAATGCAAGTGGGCACCTACCAAATGGCAAACCCACTTGCAGAGCAGGTAGGACAGGATGAGGTGTGAGGAAGGCAACGGATGAGGGGTTGTCTTGTGCATATTGTGACAGGACACTGCTATATGTATACACACATGGGGAGAGCAAGCATGATGGAAGGGAGGGAGGTTGGCCTAGCATGGTTGGCATGGGGCTGCCGAGCTGGCTGTGTATCATTGTGGGTGGGTTGCAGCCTAAAGCTGCGTGGGTTCTGGGTTTGGTCTGGGAGCACCTACATTTTGTGTGCCTGGCCAAAAATCTATTTTTTCCAGAATTTGCACTCTCGACTTGCACCCCCCAAAGATAAAAATCCTTTACTAGTGTGTAGGGCCACAGTTCCCCACATTAACAAAAATCTAAGTCCCTAGCACCATTTTCCTGTGCACCAGGAACAGGATGCATTCTTCCATTATGATGGTTGCTTTTCAGCAATCACCATTATGACACAGAACCATTGGCCCTCCATTCACCTGTATCTGAAGTCCTCCCACTATGGGAGAGAGGTGATATGCAAAGGATCCAAAAATGAGATTGAGGAGCTAAATGCATGGTTTAAGGGCTGGTGCCTGGAAAGGAGATGCCTTTTATCAGAAACTGTGGGGACTTCTAGGACAGGGGTCTCTTCAGGCACAATGGATCACACCTAACTAAGGAAGGGGTAAGGCGCTAGGGCAAATGTTTGATGTTTTGTGCGACATTTAAACTAGGTGCTGGGGAGAGGGCAGCAATACCACAAGACCCTTTTGCCTCTCCCTAAACACAGAATCACTTGCAATAACATTACAGAACAGAAGGACCATGTATTAAGTGAAAGATCAGAGGATACTGTAAAAGATGGTTCAGATGCTAGACATGGCTCAAAAATGTGGCAAGTCAAGTTTGGAAAGCCATGTATACCACACATAGTCTCACAAACAATAAAGCACACCTTACTGCATTCATTACAAAGGCAGATCTAGACTGGGTTTCCATCAGTGAAACCTGGTACTATGATAACCATGACTGGGAAAAGACAATCCCAGGGTTCAGCCTCTTCCAGAAGATCAGGAAAGGAAGAAAGGAGGAGTTGATTATACATGAGGGAGGGAATAAATTCCACAATGATCCAACGTGCTCAGACTGAATCTTTGAAGCACTTTGGGTCACACTTGAGATTGAAAATGGAGCAGTGACTCAGGTAGTAGTGGTTTATAAACCTTCAGTGATGGTTTTAGAGGGGACAAAGAGATAATGAAAATCATGCACAGGATGACTGGCAAGGGAGGTGACAGTGGTAGGTGACTTCAATTTGCCTAATATAAATTGTAAATGTAGGGCTATGCCTGTAGTTAAATGGGGAAGTGCTCCTGCCCCACATCCTATTTAACTCAGCAAGCCACGACCACCCTTCTTAGAGTGAGTCGCACTCACGAGTGTGCTGCAGGGTTGTGGTTGCTTCTTGTTTGTCCTGCCCTCCTCGGTCCTGCTTGTTCCCTTGTGTTCTTGCTTTTGTTCTGGGTTCCTCTCCCATTTTCCGGCTCCTTGCCCTTGTTTGTCTTTTCCTTCTGCTTTTTGGATGGGGTTCAGCGACATACCTTGTGTTCCAGCTCTCCTCTACTCCCCTTTCTCTTCTGCAGCAGCTCGATCAGCCGCCACTGCTCTCTGTTCTTCGCTGTCGCCTTCTACTTCTTCTTGCAACCACCACCCATGCTGCCGCTTTGTTCAGATTCAGGATGACACTTGTTCTTAGCTCCTGGACTCTCCGCTGCGAACCTCCTCTCTGCTTCCCCAGTAAGCAGCTGCAGCACTCTCCTACAGACAGTTCAGTTAGTTTTCACCATGGGATGTCAGCCATTACTTTTCAGCATTGGGAGTTTGTGTGTTCGACCCTTGGGTTAAGGAAGTGTGCTACCATTCTGTACTTTTCAATGCCTATGAACTCTGCTATTCTTGGCCAGACCTGGACGCTACCTCAGCATTATCGAAAGTCATAGCAATGAAACATGGCACGACATGTTTTGTACATATGATGCAGTATCTATGTGCTATACTGGTGTGAATCGCAAGAGACTTAGCACCTCTACAATATGACCATGTGCAGTGATATCCTACATAATCGCCATGCTGATCCTGCTATCATATGCTACTTTGTTCCTTATATGCAGCAGCCTATCCCCATTGTTTCATCCTGCCCAAGCTGTTCAGTTTAAATTTACCTAAAACAAACTTCTAGTCTCCTTCTGGTTCCTACTGCCTCATGCGACTTGTGGAGACTTGGTGGGTGCATTATGCTACATTCTGGAAACTGCAATCAATTATTTGGACACTCAGATTGGAAGGTACTGTGCTGGGCTCCAGTGCTAGTGCTTGGGGTAGGCTTTCTCATTCTCATCAGCTGCATACTGCCCTGGCATGCCTTCTGCTTCTTGTTGCCATATGTGGGGTTCTTCGGCCACTAACTCCTCCTTTAGCTGACCTATGTGTGGTCTAGCCACCATTCTCACCCATGTGTAGGTCTAGCTGCTCCAAGTCTTTGACCTCTGGATTCCTGCCATGCACTTCTGCCATGCGCCTCATCATTGCATTCAACGCCCTGCTCTGGATCCTTCCTGCAGCCCATCATCCAAGCTTCTCCATCGGCATTGGACGCACTTCAGGATGTCTTGTCTTCAGCCATGCCACTTGAGTTCTGGATGCTTCATCTCTCACTGTGCCTGCTTGACCCTCTTCTGCCATTCAGAATCCATCTGTGCTCTATTGTTGATTTTATTGCATTATGTCTTAGGATTTGCTCACTCTCCCCAATGCTTTCTATGTTGCTTCACTTCATTTGATCTCATTCCTACTATTTACTTTCCAGCTTGACCTAAGTGTGGTCCTGCCATGCACACTAGCCTTCGTGGGGTGTAGCTGCCCTCTACTCACTTAACCAGCTGACGTAGGTGTAGTCCAGTCATCATGCTAGCCTATGTGGGCTAGCTCTCTTACTTGCCCAGCTGACCACATGGGGCTCAGCTGTCCATGCTAGCCTACGTGAGGCTTGCTGCCACTCTTCTTACTTTACCAGCTGTTCTAAGGGGTCCAGCTGCATGTGCTAGTCTAAGTGGGGCTAGCTGCCTCTCCTTACTACCTGACCTGTTGACCTTTGAGGGTCCACTGCACATGCTAGCTCACGGGGCTAGCTGCCACTCTACTATTTTACCAGCTGACTTATATGGGGTCCTGCTGCATGTGCTAGCCTACGTGGTGCTAGCTGCCTTTCCTTACTACCTGTCCAGCTGACCTATGAGGGGTCCAGCTGCGCATGCTAGCTTGCATGGAGCTGGCTGCTACTACTTACCTTACCAGCTGACCTTCGTGGGGTCCAGTTGTGCCTGCTAGCTTATGGGGCCAGTCGCTGCCCTACTTCTCTTACTACTAGCTGACTCCACAGGGTTCAGCTGCTTGCTAGCCTTCATGGGGCTTAGCAGCTATTTACTATTCACTTACCGAATGACCTACCTGCGGTCGGCCGCACTCGTTCTACTTCCTACCTCATCGGCTAGCCTACATGGTTCAGCTGCACCTCCTCACCTCATTTGGACCCACCTCCATATATTTCCTGGCTGTTTCCTACTAAGATGCGTCATTGATCCGGATCTACTGCATCCGATTCCTGCCTGATTCCCAACCTGACTCTACTTCAGTAAGCCTTCCTCATCGTGGCTTAAGCATTTCATTTCAGAACCATATGATTTAACTATGATTCATCAGTTCCTCAGCCTTCATTTCAAACCTTCTGCCATTCGTGGAAGATGCTTAACAATGGCATGATATCATCATTTTGGGGGTCTCATTCTATGATCTGCTTGCCTCGGCCGGCTTAACTACTTTACTCCACACCTGCCTGCCAGCTCAGTGCCTGGGGATTTGCATATACTTCTATACGTCTACCTGCTGCTATGTCAGCCTAGCTCCAGCAGCTCCTTTTCTATGGACTTGCATCTAGATATTTAGACATTCATCATCTACTCTTTGGATGCTCTGCCCTGCCGTTTCAATCAATGAAATTACTATTGCTACACTCTTACCAGGACACTTTGTTGAGCTTATCCTGAAGACCTTCACTATCCTAATTCATGCTCTAAGGCTTTTCTGACCCTGTGACAATGCTATTTCATTTGACTCAGCCTCTTCAGTTACCACCATCCAGGACTCTTCAGCTTGACTATTCAAGACTCGTCAGAATATTCTTCATAAGTCAGTTCTAATTATGGTATCATTCTGCTTTGAAACATAGATGTAAACATTGTTAGGCAACCATCTGCATCCACACATAGCTCTCCAGTTTCCTTGCTAGTATCATTTTTCATACCCCTGACTTTATGCTGTCGTAATTTTGCTCTACTATTTCCAGCTACTATGTCTGCATCTTGCAACTTTACTTACTGCTACAACTGACCTATGTACAGGTCCACTTATTTACATTACTTGCTCATACTACCTGCTTCACCCTTAAAAGGCCTAGAGGTTATCACTACTAACTCGCCATTTACAATCAACTGAGTTCCTCATGAGCTGGAAATACATCTGACCTATATCTACCTATTCACTACATTCTCTACCTACTTCACATACTTGCTTCCTCTCCAGATTGGAGGTTCTTACTGCTCCTTCCTCCCACCAAGCAGTATCACGCCTATTCTTGTGCTTCATCGCCACGGCCTTCATTTCCTAATCTTGCCATGTAGAACTTGACCCAACAGTCCTCCATCTAGACATGGATGCTGAACCTTGATTCTCGGATCTCCTCTGCTAAGTCATCCCCACCTGCTGGAGTGCTTCATCACCTGCAACTCGTTGTTTCAAACTCATATCAACCTTGGATTCCACTCTACTTCATTCTGGCCTGCTCACGGATTCTCAAACTTGGAGTTTACTAGAATGAATGCTTGCTTTATTCACCTGACGGTCATGATTCAATATATCTTCAGTTCTCTGTTTCTCTGGATTGGGTTCTACAAACTTGGCAGTCGGATTAGCCAATTAAATATTTGGATTGCTCTCCTTTAGTATGCCCAGAAAGACGGGTAGGTCAGTAGCCATGGGTCCTCAGAGGTTTCCCCTAAGGGGTTTTTCCTCCCTGCGTGCTACTGGTCACACTGTCCTGAGTTGGAGGAGGATCATACTGCTACTCATATTCTTGGGGGTCTTCTACTCGACTCCTTCATCAGTCACATACAGAACAGTTGTTGATATCATAATTCTTTTTGGGGTTCTCATATACTAGACTAAGCTTCCTCCTACAGATGGGGTACAGAGAAAGGCCAAAACTATCAAATCAGAAAAAGTGACTCATCAGTTCAAGCATCTAAGCACCTTGCATATATTGTCCAGTTCATATGTACTATAATCACTGACTTGCTCATGTCTGTGCTAAAGTACCTAAGCATGAATCATCTCATACTACTAGTACTCTGCAAGCATTATCCTACTTACTGGTCTGGCCTCTGTGTCCAAGCACAACCTACTGCATCCAGCTATAGTATGTAACATAAGTACTAGCTCTGAACCACAGTTAAGATCTACACAGCAGCATCAATGGGGAGCAAAGACTTCCTAGAGGCTGTGTGGGAATCTGGCCTGATGCAGCTTGTGAGGAATCCTAACAAGGGGGATGCTGTCTTGACCTTTTACTCACCAATGGGGAAAATATCTCAGAAATAGAAGTCGAGAATCATCTGGATCCAGCTACCACTGTATACTGTGGTTCCAGGTAAATATGGCAGTGGAAACTAATCACTCAAAACTAAAGTACTTGACTTTAGAAGAGCAGATTTTGCTAAAATAAAGGTGTGTCTTAAAAGTAACATAGGAAATAAACAAAGAGGGAGGGTTGAGGAGTACTGGGCACATCTAAAGAGGGCTATAACAGAAGCCTCAAATCAGTGTCTAAGAAAGCGGAATAAAGTCAGAAGTGGAGAAACCGCTCTGGTTTTCTAGGGACAGAGGTGGCTACCAGGGTCAGGGAAAAAGAATTATGTCAGGAGATACAAGGCAACTGAATCTGACAAAGATAGAGATACATATAAGAGAAACTGAAGGAAGTGAGTAAGACAATCAGAGCAGCAAAGGGCATCAACAAAGGAGAAGAAAGCTAAGGAGGTCAAAAGGGGAACAAAATCTTCTTTAGGTATATCAGAAAAAGAGGAAGATGAGGAGGGTATAGTCAAAATCACAAGGAAGGAGGGTAGCCAAGCTGAAGATGACAGAACAAAGCGGAGATCCTCAACAGATACTTCTGCTCCATCTTTACCATGGAGGAGGATGGGTGCAGGCCCACCCTGAGTGGAAGAAGATCTGTCAGTTGAGCTATAGATTCAAGACCATTTACAACAGAAATAGTCCTCAAGGAACTAGGGAAACTCAAAGTAGACAAGGCAATGGGTCTGGATGAAATTCACCCTAGGATTCTTAGAGAGCTAAGAGAGGAGCTCACAGCGCCTCTGGCTGAACTATTTAATCTATCACTCAAACTAGGTGAGGTCTCAAGGGCTTGGAGGTGGGCCAGTTTTGTCCCTCTCCATAAGAACAGGAGCAGAGAAGTTACAAGCAACTATTGCCCAGTTAGCCTCACTTAGATTGTGGTCAAAACAATGGACGTCCTACACAATTACAGAATTCTAACATCTGTAGAAGAAAGTTGAAAGTTGGATTCAAAACAGCACAGTCTTACCACAGGAAGATCATACCAGCAAAGGGTGGTGGTGGTGGTGGGAACTCTCATTACCAAGGAATGTGACAAGCAGAGACGAAGGGATCAGTGTAGGCACTGGTGTTGTTCAGGATTTTATTGCTTATATCTCCCATGGGGTCCAAAGTAAGATCATTCTCTTCTCAGATGACACAAAGATGGGAGCAGTGGTAGATAACATCGAAGGGTGGAGGATGCTGCATGAGGACCTGACCAAACTGCAGGAGTGGTCAGATGCATGGCAGTTGGGGGATAACACTAAAATGTGCAAGTGATTGCACTCGGGCTAAGAATCAGGAGGAGCTATCAGCTGGGGGGGGGTACAGCTGGAATGCGCCAAGAAGAAGGATCTAGAGCTGCTCATAATAGGGAGTATGGACAACTTGGCTCAGTGCAGGAAGGAAGCAGAAAAAGCCAACAGAATGTTGGGGTGCATAGCCAGGGAATATCCCTAGAAATTGGGAGGTGATCCTGCCTCTACAGGTCACTGGTCAGGCTGCCCCTGGAATGCTATGTGCAGTTCTGGTGCCCATTCCTGAAGAAGGACATCAAATTGCTGGAGGGCATATAGCATTGGGGCAACAAAGATGATCCAAGGATTAGAGGGATACACCTATGAGGAGATGCTGGTGAACTGAACGGTATTCCTAGAGGACAGGAGGGATAGAGGACATCATTGAAACCTTTAAATACCTAAAGTGGAAAAACAAGACTAGTACTAAAGGGGATTTTCCAGATCAGAAGGGGGAGGATTATGAAGGGCATCAGCAGAGGTTGGAGGGAGAAAGGTTCAGGAGGGAAATCAGGAGACAGTATTTTACAGAGAGTGTGGTGAACAAGTGGTATACTCTGCCTGAGGAGTAGTAGCCTGTAGCACAGTGGACGGCTTTAAGAGGGAATGAGATGAGTGAGGGGTAAGTATGAAGAGGAGGGCGGAGGGGCAGCTGCAAGGTGAGGGGCTAGATGCACAATCGAGCAGACTTGATAGAAAATGAGACCTGTATCTGCTGGTGTTTTTGTATGTTCATATGCCATACAAAACTATTAGATTTCTTCAACTTAGTGACCAACACTGTGGATAAAGGTTTAGCTGTGGACATGGTAATCTGGATTTCAGCAAAGCCTTCAATTCTGCCCCACACAGAAGGTTGCTGCAAACTCACCAACATGGGAATTGGTCAGAAAGTGGTCAACTGGATAAGGAGCTGGCTCAGTTGGAGGACACAGAGGGTACTGGTAAATGGCACCTTATCAGAAGAAAGAGAGGTGACTATTGGCATACCGTAGGAGTCAGTGTTGGGTCCCATCCTCTTTAATGTCTTCATTGTGGACATATCTGAAGGTTTGGAGGTAAAAGGAGCCTTTTTGCTGATGTCACAAAGCTATGTAATAGGGTCAACATTCTTGGTTAGGATCGAATAAGATGAAGGCATATCTCAAAAAGCTGAAAATGTGATCAAAAACATGGCAGCTAAAATTCAATCGAAAAATATGAAAATTCTAATGAAAAGTGCAAGGTCATGCACCAAGGAAAGAGCAACATAAGAGAAGAATACCACATGGGGGGCCAAACTAGAGGCCACAAAGCAAGAGAAGGATCTGAGGGTGATCATAATAGAAGATCTAAAAAGACCAAGCAGTGTGAGAAAGCAGCACCAAAGACAAATGGTATGCTGGGATGCATAGAGAGGGAATTGCCAGTAGAATAAGAGAAGTTGTTATTCCACTCTAAATCACTGGTAAGACCACACCTGGAATACTGTGTACAGTTCTGCAACTACAACTTAGAAAAGATGTGGTAAGATTGGAAATGGTACAAAGGAGGGCCAGAAAACAACTTTTCACCACAGGTGCCATTCCTGACCAGTCTTCTCCCCAATTCCAGGTCACTGCTCACTCCCCAATGCCTTACCCAAAACACTTTCATCCTTACTCCCACATTGCCTGAAGAAGTACTAAATGCCCTGTACTCTTTAAACATCACCAAATACAGCCCAGATGACATCCACCCAAGCTTCTGCACATTTCAGCACCGCTATAGCAGTTCCTCTCACATACCTTCTACATTTGTCCTTTGAGTCTGGTAGGGTAGGGCCCCAGCATGGAAATCAGCATCGTCATCCCTCTTCACAGGGATGGTGACTCCTCCGTCCCGAAAACTACCTTCCCATTTTTCTTCCCCTCTTGCCAAGCTGCAAGAGTATCTTGTCCAAACCAGACTAACTGACTTTCTCAGTTCCACAAATTATGTCTCCCATACCAATCTAGGATCAGGAAGCAACACTCAACAATATCTTCCCTCCTGCATGTCACTGCACATATCCAATCTGCCTCTGACCAAGGCCAACTAACTGCTACTATTTTTGTCAATTTGGCTAAGGCGTTCAACTCTGTCTCCATCCCCTGCTTCTAGACAGATTCATGGGAGCCAAACTCACCCCCACCACCCCCACTCCTGCACTACAGTGGTTCAATCCTACCTCTAAAATAGGCAACAGTCAGGATCGCAAACTCCACATCCCCCATCCTTGTTGGTGTCCCCAAGGGCCGATCCTAGGCCCAGTTTTATTCTCCTTTCATCAACAATCTCCCCACGGTCTGCATGAGGTCCCATATACTGTACATATGCATGCAGACAACACTACACTTTTGCATTTGGCCCTGTTCTAAGTGATGTCCACGCTGTACAACAACATGGCTACAACAACATGCAGTCTTGGTTTTGTGCAAACAATCTCAAAATAAATACCTCCAAAACTGTTTCTATAACCTTCAGGTCAGCCCTAAAACTGGCAAGAACACCCAGCCCCACTGTAATTACCACCCTGGATGGAAACACCTCAAACACTGTCTCTTCCTATAAATACCTAGGAGTATGGTTAGACCCCTGATAAACTACTCAACCCACATAGATGCCATCACTTTGGAGCTCTGCTCAAGCTTGGTCTTCTTTACAGAAACTGTGGCTCCCTCCCACTACCTGTCAGATGCACTCTGCTAACAAAATGATCACTTTCATCTTTGAGTATGTGGACATTGTGTACAGCACCACCCCTCCACCTCACTGTCCAGGCTGGACTCCTTATTCCATGCTTTTGCCATTTTGCAGCAAATTCCTTTCCAGAACACTCCACTGCACACTCCTTTCCTCCCTTGGGTTAGCACCCTCTTCCATCATATTTTTGCCACTCTGTTTCTTTTATTTCCAAATTTTGATTTGACCTACTGCCCCTCTGCCTGGCTGAAATACTATTCCTGCAGCTTTTCTCTTTACTTGCTGCACTCTAGGGACTCCTGCTCCTTTTCCCTCCCAAACCATCATCATCAGCTGGCAAATCTGCCTTCTCCTACCGCCTCCCTACCTATGGAACCAGCTTCCCAGCCCCTCAGAAACTCACCCTCTCACAACTCCATTAAAACTCATATTCATCAAGTCCTTTCCCCACGTAATTGCAGTTAGTCTGCCTTTAGCCAAATGAACATAGTTTAAACTTTAAAACTTCTGTACTGTTATTGTATTCAAGTAACTGATTGCAAATAGCTGTATATATGCAACTGAATGTAAATAGCTCCTTTGTATAAAATTTGTTGATTTATGTAATATTCTCATGTATCTAGTCTATGCATGTAAACTGTTTGTAACTCCACCCCACCCCACCCCCACCTCAGTTCGCGAATCGAAACCAGCCTTGGCTCAGTGTACTTTTCCTGGTTATTAAATGTTTAAATAAATAAATGAAAACAAAGATGGTACAGGGCCTGCACCAGAAACCATATGATGAAAGGTTGAGGAATCTCAACAAGTATTCCTTGGAACAACAAAGGGAAAGAGGAGACATGATTGAAACCTTCAAATACAGGAAGGGAATAAATAGGGTACAAGTTACAGTTCAGGACCTAGTTCAGGTTAAGAGTTAAACATGAACTAGATGGCATGATACGAAGTTGGGGGTTAGTTCCAGACCAACACACATAAATTATTTTTCACAGAGATGGTGGTTGACACATGGAACAGCCACTGCCAAGGAATGCTAGAGGTAAAACAGTTGGGGCATTCTAATAATGTCTGGGATAAATACAAAGGCATCATAATACTGACTAGCAGTGGGGGAGATAGGTTGATGGGCAGACTAGATGGATCTTGTGGTCCCTTCTGCTGTCACTTTCTATGTTTATATGTTACAGAGCAGGGAGGAAGTTAAAAATTCTGCTTTTATGGAACTTTTCTGATATTTTGTAAATTTTGCAAAATTTTTCTGAACTTCTGCTTTTACTTAAATCAGAATCTTTTGGAAGTGTTTGGCAAATTTTAGTCCTGTTCTGGAATCTTTGGGCTGAACTACAGAATCATACATATGAACTATTGAATGACAGTTCTGAGGTATTTTATTACTGTATGTGTTTAATGGATCATTCAAATACTTGTAATCATTCTGCAGTTCAGTGATCAGTTCTGCAGAATTTCTTTCCATTGTTTAATACATTAATCCTCAATTCATACATTCATTCTGCTGTTCTAAGTTAGAATTTCTGCAAAAGGTGCCAAGTGTATTCTGAAATTTTGGAAAAGTGAAATTCCAACTTTCTCCAAAATCCTGCAAGTGGAAGTTTAATTTTGCACAGCCCTAGTCTATTACCATTACCTTTGGCTGATGAAACCTACTGTATTCAATCCATGCATTTTTCACTATTGTTATCTTTCTCCCTTTGATGTTGTCCCCAGTCTCTGATGCATACACCTTTCACCATCACCATCACCATCTATATTACCTCTCCCCAACTGCCCTTACAGGCAGAGAACAGCGAGAGGAAGGAGCTGATGTTAGAACCTTAGTACTCTACTAGGACTAAAGAACTAGAACTCTACTACTGGGACCTTCAATTTAGGGTAAAACAAACAAAGAGTTAGTGTGTTTGTCTGAGTTGGCTGAAGTGAATTGTTATCTGTGCAGTTATCTAGGTAGAAGGGGCTATAAATTAGGGGAGTGGCTTAACCAGAAGGAAGCCAGGTGTTTAGGATTTAAAACTGCCCTAGATAGCTTCTGACAGAGAACAGGCAGAGAACAGCAAGAGGAAGGAGGTGCTGTTAGAACTATACTTCTCTACTGGGACTATATTGTCCTCCTCCCACCTTAGCCAGTTCTACTTTTATAGGCACAGGATTTGACTGACATCAGGAACTTCCTGTTTGGGAGCAGAAAGAGTGATCACAGAGCAACAAAAGACTCACCATCCTAGAAGGAAAAGAGGAGCTCTCTGCCCCCCAACTGCTGGAGGTGTGACTTGAGCAAGTAAGGAAACTTTGGGAAATACAGGAACTTTCTGTCTCAGAACAGGAAGATCAGAAGTTTAAGGGTACAGAGGCAGTAGGAAAGTAGGGAAAAAATTATATATATAAAAAAATAAATAAATAAACAGAGGAAAGAATAAGTATTCAAAACAACAGTCAAGGGGTCAGAAATAAGACATGATGGAGTGGTAGTGCAGTGGCTGTGGAGCAGCGGTCTTCAGAGAGACATTCTGGAGGATGTGGTGTTGTCCCCATCTGCAGGCACCTCTCTGGGCTGAGGGAGGAGGTTGCTCATCTCCAGGCTGAGTTGGACAAGATTTAGAGAACTTTCTCCCACCCAGGGACCACCAGGGCCACTGCCGCTGCCTCAGAGGTTGCCCAGAAAGAGGAGTGGTTGAACCACAGTGGGCTCAGGAGGGTGAGTGATGGAACAGAGGTGCATCTCTCCAGTTGCACCACTCCACAATTTGTATGCCACTCTGGCATAGTGTGGTTCCTCTATAGAGGCACCCACAGTGGAGACCAAGGAGGATGTTGGGAACATTCACAAAGGAGACCCACAGGAGGGTGACATGGGACCCCACAGGGAAGGAAACAACTCTGGTGGGGGACTCAATTGTTAGGAGGGTAGAACTGGGGTAAGGAGGGGAGAGGAGGTAGGTGCCTGCCAGGCACCATGGCTTGGCAAGACAAGGAGTGAATCCTCAGGATCATGGAAGCAGCTACACAGGGAGGGAGCTGGATGCCATTATCCACCTCTGGACAAATGACCTGGTTGGGAAAGGGATCAGAACAGTGCAGGAGTCTGTGGGAGTTGGGAGGGGCCTTAGAACAGTACACACATGATAACCTTCTCAGAGGTGCTGCCTGTCTACGGCATGGGTGAGGCTAGGGTTCTCCACACCATGGGATTTAATCAGTGGTTGAAAACTGTGCAGAGCTCAGGGGTTTGGCTTCATTGGGACTGGGGTCCACCTAGAGTGATGCTGACCTATACTGGTGCATTGGTCTGCATCTGTCCAGGAGGGAAACCAGGATCCTAGGTGATAGGTTTAAATGCTTCATTGGGGAGATCACATGATATCTGCAGCCTAATGACAGCCTTCTGCTACAGCTCTCTCCACCTTCTCCTGTATCTACAGTAATCTCCCGGGAAGCTTTTGATTTCAATGAAAAGAGCCCTCTGTCTAGTGCCTGTATACATCTGCATCTAGCTGGACCTTCATTTCATCACAATTGCTGCAAGATCAGTCGCGATGGAGGCTGAGATACAACAGGCCTTGCCACACCACACGCCACCAGTCTCACCTATGAAACCCAAAAGAAAGCCAAAGCTCAGGGGCTCAATCTACCAGCTCTTCAGCGCAATCCTAGACTTCTGAACCCCTCACAGAGGATCATTTTCTCCAGGAACTTTTCCTTTAGAGGAAACACTAGCAGATATTTCCTCAGAGTTGAAGTCCATTTGATCTGACATGGAGAGATGGACTGGAAAATTAGAGATGTAGTGGCAAGAACTACCTCGCTGGAAGGCTGGCAGGAACAGACGGACCCAGCAATCACTAGATTACATCAACAATTATCTAAACTTCAGGCTAAAACTGAGGATCTTGAGGGCAGAAGCCATTGAAACAATATTCTTATCTTCGGATTGCCAGAATCAGAAGAGGGCCCTAATGCTGTCACCTTCACACAGGAGTTACTACCTAAGATAGTCGGACCTTCTCCTTTTAGCCTGGGCTATCAAATTGAGAGAGCACATGGATCACTGCGGTCGAGACCCCTGACAGTGCACCCTCAGACCTCTTATTATTAAGTTTATGAGCTATTTAGAAACAACACACTCTTGCCAAGGCCCGGAACTTCAATCTATCCTGTGGAAGGTAAACCCTGTGTCTCACCCAGGACTTGCCTCTTGAAATCAGGCAGAAATGTACCATTTTCCACTCTACAGTTTCAAAATTGATTCAGGTATCACATTTCGAATGGCCTACCCAGCCTGTTTACAGATCCATCTCAATGAGACCTGGTTTTCTTATGATAGCCCCAATGCCATTAAGAAGGACTTGGCAAAGCAACTGCCTAATTTGTTCAGGGACACTTGAACAATTATTGCTTGATATGGTTTGAGTAATATCTCCTTTCTGCTAATATTTGGTGCTGCTGCTGTGCTAATTTGTTTGACTGACCTTTAATGTTTCCCCACTGCCTCTGTGGTGATCCTGTGGGGAGCAAGATCCTCGCTTGCATAGGCTCTGTCCAGACCTCCGGTTTTCGCCTGATGACTGCCCAGAGTCTATGCTCAGTCGCTTCACATGGCTCTCACCAAGTATCCAGAAGTGCTGCTCTGCCTCCACTGGGACAGATTGTTTGAGACATGTTTTCCAGGGACCTCAATTGATCTACACTGATCTGGTTGGAATTTCTTTCCCTACCCTAATCCTCCAACTTAGATCACCCCATGTAGTCCAAAAAGGCAGGTAGGGACTTACCCAATTTATTCACAGGCATGTGAATTTGCATCATGAAACAAAGCTGTACTAGTCTTTCAATTGCTTGGCTAGCTGGCAGGAGCGGTTCTATCTACTCTGTTTTCAAGACCTTCCTGGGTTTATATGCTCTTTTTCTCTCATCCCCATTATTCCTCACCTGTGGTTTCTCCCATCTGATTTACTCCATTACTGCCATATCTATTGACTAGGAATGATGCCAAATAAGCTACATGAAAGACTTATTCTCAAGACTATCGTATTGTAATGGCATTTTTCCTTTCTTTCAATGGTTATGCACCAGGGATGGGTTATGTCCTTTGCTTTGTCATTTAAATAATTAATCTTGCCACGATTGGGGAGCCAAAGGGAGTGGGAAGGGGGCTCTGGGCATGGTTTGCTAACTGCGCTGAATTACATTGTATTCTAGAATTTTGGGGGCTGTGCCTGCTTCTGTCCTCCCTAAGGCATCTTCAGTTTCACCTTCCTGCTTGCTGTTATTTCCTTGCTGGGAATAGAACCAGGCACTTGAGGGTTATCCTCCCATTGCATCCTTTGGTAGTTTAATAACCAACTGTATCTTGGGTGGGGGTTATAAATAGTTCCAATGTTTGGGGATTATCAAGGTTTGAGGGCGAGATATCACATGCTAATATCTATGCAATAACAGGATTGTTGGGAGGGTCTGGGAGGGTGCTTGGGGTTTATTATCAGCTCCTAGACTAGGTTGCATATCTACTAATAGGGTCTTTGAGAACTGGTCTTGTATTGCTGTTCTCCTTGTTTACACCAATCTTGGATTTGCTGGGAGGTTTAGTTGGGTGTTGGAGGATGCGGGTCTGGTTTGTTACAGAATATGACATTGATATCTGGACTTGGACTAACTGCTCATTAGTTTTGTACAAATGTTACTGCTGGGTCATTAGGACTTCTTTGTTCTGTAACATAATTATACATTTTGGTGGGTTGGAGGCTTAGCAGGGGGTGGAGTGTGCCTATTTTAGTTATCTGTTTCTTACTTTACAGTATTTGCTGATCTTAATGATTATAAAACATAATGAGTAATGTAATGAAAATCTTAACTTGGAATGTCAAGATATAGAGACCCCACTAAAAGATACCAAGCCTTGAAGCACTGTGTCCTCCTAAAGACGATATCACTTTCTTACAGGTGACTCATCTCCTGACTCAGGAGATCACCTGGCTTCACCGGCAGGGTGTGAGTCAGGCCTTTGCGGCAGGGGACTCATCCTCGAGCCAGGCGTAGCTATCTTAATTATGAGGAGTGTTTCCTTCCAATTGGATATTTCCATAGTGGATCCAAATGGTAGGAATATTCTGGTCAAAGGGCTTCTAGATCATACAGAGGTAGTGCTGGTCAGTATATATATGTAGGGGTGATGCCCACTTTTTTATGGATCTCACAAATAGATTGGCTACCCTTCTACTTAACCCTTTAATCTTGGGGTGGAGGGATTGGAATGTGCCACCTATGCAAGACCTGGACAGGACACATTTACCGCTAACTCCTCCATCCTCATCCCAAAAGGCTCTGGGGATCTTAGGATATGTTGGGCCTATGTGACCCATGGCTATCTTTAATCCCTCTCACTGCCTTTTCACCTTTTATTCAGCTAGTCATCAATCCTGATCCTGTCTAGACTACATATTGATTAGTTTTCCCTTCTCTACGACCTTTGCAATGAGGCATTGAACCGATTGTCATTTCTGATCACTCGGTAGCCTGAATAATCCTATCTCCAGACCTGGAAGTCAACAAGGACACCACCTGGAAACTGAACACCCAGCTTTTGAAAGACAAGTCCATCACTTCTAGAATGCAGTCTCTCATTCAGGCCTTCACTGATTTCAACAGAGACTTTGTGCCCAGAGTCGATCATGAATGGTGCACTAAAGTGCTTCCTAAGGGAGAGTTCATTAAACTAGCCTCTACCAGGAAAAGATGTGAGAATCCCAGGCCTTGTCCCTCCTAGCTCAAATAAGATCCTTAGAATTATCCCCTCTCCACCTCTTCATCTGACTCTCTAGCAACTCTACTTTCTCTAAGGAATAAATATTCTGATCTCATGTGGAAAAAGCTGAATATTCCATCCTAAATACTAGATCCACCTATATAGATCAGGATGGAAAAGCTGGGAGGCTTTTTGGCCTCCATCTATAGACACTGGAAAGCTTCAGATTAATCCTCTCATCATAGCCCCAGATGGCTCAAGTAAAATTCTTCCTAGGGAAATGCCTATGTTTTTGAGACTTATTACCATCAGTTGTATGGTAATTTCCTTCGCTTCAGATCCTGGAGAGAGAGATAGATGCCTATAGATGCTATTCCCTGCCATCTCTCTTAAACCAGCACCAATTACTTTTATCTTCTCTGATCTCTCTGGCTGAAATGGAAGAAGCTATTAAGGCCTAGCATTGGAGAAAGCACCAGGACCTGATGGTTTTCCTGCTAATTTCTATAGAACATTTTCTAGCAAATTGGCCCCTCTCCTACTGCATCTATACACTATATTCTAGATTCTGAATCTCTAGAGCCTTCTCTCCTGAAACTACCATTATTCTTCTCCTTAAGCCAAACAAAGATCCCTCCCAGCCCTCTAGTTACTGACCTATCTCTTCTGAACAATGATATCAAACTACTCACGAAAATTCTCACTGTTAGAATCAGGCAAGTCTGGGTCCACTTATTAAGTCCAGAACAGGTTGGATTTGTCCCAGATAGGTCCTCAGCAAATCACCTATGTAAATTAGATCACATTTTTTCAGGTGGCTCAATCCTCTCAATCCCCATGGCCCTTGTATCCCTGATACTGAGAAAGCCTTCAACAGGGTGGACTGGGGGGCTTTGATGGTCAACTCTGCAGAAATGGGCTTTCCCTCCAAGTTTCTGAGCTGGCTCAAAGTGATTTGCTCATCCCCTCAGCCAGGTTATATTGTAACAGAGTTTCTCCTCTCACTTTCCCCTCTTTACAGGTACAAGACAGGGCTGCCCCTATCACCTTTCCTTTTAATTATATTTAGAGCTTTCTTAGATATCTTAAGTCAGCTCCTCAGATACATGGAATCTCAATATGGGGTGTTGAGATCACTTCATCTGTATATGCAGATGACATTCTGATGCATTTAGCTCATCCTTCGCTCTCATTAGTCTGTGATTTGAATGTAATCTCCCAGTTTGCCTTCTCTCCAATTATAAGTTAAACATTAATAAGACTGACATTTTTCCCTTAACCACCTTACTTACTAAACAGATTTCACGCAGTTTGGGATGAAATGGTCTGCTAATTTATCAGAAACTTAGGCATCTCCTATCCACGGACCCATCCTCTTCAGGAAATTAAAATTAGATGACCTGGTGAGCTGTATCCAGCAGGATCTCTTTTGAGATGGGAATCCCTACCTCTTTCCTGTGGGGTTGAAACAGTATTATCAAAATGAACATTCTTCCATGGTTTTTTACCTCTGAATATGCTGAATTTATGGCTCCCACTTTCCTTTTTTCAACACATTCATTCTCTTATATCCAACTTCATTTGGCTATATAAATCCCCAGACTCTCCTTTCTCAAGGTGAGGCCTTCTAAGACGCTTGGTGGGCTCCGGCTTCCCAATTTCCTTCTTTATTACTGGGCCAGCCATTTTCTAAACTCAGTCATTGGCTCTCCATACCCGATGGAGACTATATCCCTCTGGCTACAAATAGAGATTCAAATTATGCAACAACATAATCTTCTTCCTCTAACTTATTGTACTTGCCATGGAAACCTTGCTGGCACCCATTAAAGTATCAGCAATTGGAACCTCTATCAGAGTTTTCTCTCAGTTTTGCTCTTCTCTGAAGAGTCCACTCTAGGGACCCATTCAGCCAATACTTTCCAACCCTATCATCAAAATTGGCAGCAAGAGCCCTTCCCTAGGATGGCTACCATAGCTACAGGATGCCAAGATCACTGATTTATACAATCAAGACTCCTTCTTCCTCTCCTGACATCCTTATGAAGTTCCATATAAGTCAATCCCATATCTTCAAGTCTTTCAACTTAGACACCTAATAGTTCAACTTTTTGGAACAAGGTCTAAACCCCAGTTGTACACCCCATCCTTTCACAATTCTCAGAACTGGCCAATTTGCTTCACTGTATCTCCTGCATGTATTCATATCTGCTGTCTATCTTTCACCTGGATCCCTTAAAGGGTGGGCTCCAAGGTCTGGGATTCTCTATTACCTGACATTTCCCTTAACTGAGCACAAATATGGAGAGATCTTTATATATATATATATATATAAAATACATAATACCAGGACAAACTTAGGCTCACCCAATATCATATCCTCAATATGATATGTACACACTGGTTAAACTAGCCAAAATGGGGTGGCTTCCTGCCTACTTGTACCAGGTGTGGTAAAGAGGAAGGAATATCTTACACATCCTGTGGTCCTGCAGAAAGGTATCTCCCCATGGCAAACAATACAATCCAAGATTGACCTTTATTGAGGTTTGCTGATCTGTTCACTGTTGAAATCTGTATTTTGGGCTCTTACTCAGCATCAACACCAAAGAAAGAAGATTCCACATTGCTATCATATCAATGGTAGCAGAAAGGCTGGTTCTTAGCCACTGGATGGATCAATTAACCATTTCCTATGATGAATGGCTAAAGGAACTCAACTTGTGCTTCCAGACTGAACATCTAATTGTCAGTACCTGTAACCGGCTTAATCTTTTGATAAACAATGGGTAAATTGTACGCTTTGTACTTGTCTTAAACTGTCTGTAACTCCTCTGACTCCTTTTAGTGCAACTTTTTTTGTTTTTGTAAGTTCAGGATATCATAGTGGAATTGTAAAGGGGCACCTCCTGGGGAGGGGTGGGGTGGTAGATAGCTTAGTTTGTTGTTAACTGAGTAACACCACCTGACAATGTATCTGTGATGTTGGTTTTGTGTGATATATAAAACTCAATAAAACTTTAAATTAAAGAAAAAATAAATGCTTCATTTGCAAGCATTTAAACTAGCTGGGGGCACTGGAAAGGAGCAGGAAAAATTCTAGCCCCCAAAAAAACAATCAGAGTAGATAGTGAGGTAAACACCAAGATAAAGACATTGATAGGGAGAAGGGCAGGGGTAAATGGAGCAAACAACAAAGGCAATAAGTACAGGAATGGGGCAAAAAGGGTAAGACCATCAAGAAATGGAGGGTAATGAGTACCAATGCCCGTAGTCTGGGCAACAAGCTCCCTGAACTGGTGGCCTTGATGGAAGAGGGATGCCTGATATCGTGGCAGTCACAGAAACATGGCACACAGAGAACCATGACTGGGATGTTAACATACCAGGACTACATAACCTACAGGAGCGACAGGGAGGGTAGAAGAAGGGAAGGAGTAGCTCTCATGTAAGGGAAGGTATAAAAGCAACAGAACAAAAGAGTAAACAGGGAAGAGAGGAGGCACTGTGGGTCACCTTAGGACTGGAAATGGCACCACAATCAGTACAGGAGTTGTATACAGACCTCATCCCAGGGGAAGGAATGGACAAGGATATGATAGAAGGCATCCTTAGGATGGCAGAGAAAGGGCAGAGAAAGGGAGATATCATTGATGGGGACCTGAATATGCCAGATGTTAACTGGAGCACATTTGCTGCAGTCACATCCAAGAGCAGGGCTAGTCTTGATTGCCCAACAGGGGCATGCCTCAGACAGCTAGTGTTGGAACCCACTCTGAGGGATCAGTCTTCGACCTCATACTGTCAAATGGGGACAGTGAGAGGATCTCAGATCTAGAAGTGGGTAGCCATCTGGGAACAAGTGACCACCAAACAGTGTGGTTCATGATAAACTGAACTACAGAGTCCAGCCTTACAAAAGTGAGGGTACTGGACTTCAGGAGAGCTAATTTTGTCAAAATGGGAGAGTGCCTTAGAAAAGCACTAGCAAACAGGCAAGAAGGAGTGGTGGAGCAACAATGGGGAAACATCTTAACTGCCATCACAGAGGCAACAAGCCTTGTGTGAAGCAAATAAACAAATCAAAATGAAAGAAAAGCCACTATGGTTCTCAAAAGAGGTGGCAGGAAGGTTAGGAAGAAAAAGTGGCATTTAGGAAGTATAAGGAAACACAGAAGGAGCAGGACAGAGAACAAGTTAAGGCAGAAGGAAGCAGGAAGGCAGTCATAATAACAAAGGCCCAAACTGAGGAAAAGATAGCCAACTTGGTTAAGAAGGTGTATAAAACATTTTATAGGTACATTAGGGAGCGTGGAAGACAAAGGAGGATAGTGAGGCTGAACAGAATGGGCAGAGAGGGACAATGAAAAGCAGGGATACTGAATGAATAACTTCTGCTCAGTATTTACAAAAAGGACGAGGGAGGTACCTATTCCAACTAACAAAGCTCTCTGGAAGGGGAGGGTGTTGATCCCAGTCCTTTCACAGAAGAAAGGGTTCTGAAAGAACTCCTAAACTGAAGGTGGACAAAGCCATGGGGCCTGATAGGAGTCACCCCAGAATTCTAAAAGAATTAAGGAGAAACAGTGACACCACTGACTACCCTTTTAACAAATCATGGGAGGATGGTGTGGTACCTGAGGACTGAAGGAGGGTGGATATGACTCCCTTCACAAAAGTTGAAGCAAGACAGAGGCAGGAAACTACAGACCTGTCAGTTTGACCTTTGTGGTAGGGAAAATGATAGAATCACTTCTGAAGGAAAGAACTGTTGAGTACCTAGAGGCCAGTGGGGCATAGGACCCAAGGTAGCATGGATTCACTGTGGGAAGGTCATGCCAGGCAAATCTAATCAATTTCTTTGACTGGGTGACCAAAATAGTAGACTAGGGAGGGGTGGGCATGGCCTCACATAGACTTTAGCAAGGCATTTGACACAGTCCCACACAAAAGTTTAATAAACAAATTAGCCAGCTTTAGAGTGGGTCCCAGGGTGGTAGCCTGGGTAAAACATTGACTGGACAATAGGACACAGAAGGTAATAGTAAGCAGAGTCTACTCTGAAAGAAAGGGGGTTACTAGTGGGTACCGCAGGGTTCAGTACTGGGTCCGGTCCTTTTAATGTCTTTATAAGTGACATTGCAGAGGGACTTGAAGGAAAAGTATCCATCTTTGCAGATGACACAAAGATCTGCAACAGGGTTGATACACAAGGGGTGGAAAGGATGAAAAGGACTTGGTAAGGTTGGAGTAATGGTCAGAAGTATGGCAGCTTGATTCAATGAAACAAGTGCAAAATAACACACCTGGGAAACAAAACCCAGGGAAGAGTACACAATGGGGGGAGTAACAGCAACAAAATGGGAAAGGGACCTGGGGGTAATCATATCACATGACCTTAAGGTTAGCAAGCAACGTGGAGAAGGCAGTAGGGAGGGCTGGGGCATACTGGGATATATAAGGAGAGGCATCACCAGTAGAAAACAGGAAGTTGTTATCCTCTGTTCAGACAGTTGAGTGAGACCCGTCTGAGTACTGCATTCAGTTCTAGAGACCCCATCTCTGCAAGGACATAGGCACTGCCTTCATCCTATCTATGTCCTTGTGGAGATGAGATCTCCAGAACTGGACCAGTACTCCAGATGGGGTCTCACCAACTGTCTGTACAGAGAGATGATTTGTGCAATACAACATATTGGCAAGACTTTTATCTTACATCCTCAGTTGAAACAGCTCTCCAGATATTAAAGGACATCATCACTAATGCTCTCAATATTCATGCACCTATCACCAGTATCAGAACTAAAGTAAGATCTTGTCCTTGGTTCACTGCTGATCTTAAATCAGCTTTGTTAACCAGAGACAAACTCTGGAAAAGGCAAGAAAAACAAAGGATACCAGAGACTGGCTTCAATTCAGAAAAGCAAGAAATTCATGTACAAAAGCAAATAAGAATTGCCAAAGCTGCCTATTATAGAGCTGAATTAGATGCTTCCTACAATAACCCATCCAGACTTTGGGGTACTATAAAGGGAATTCTAGGCCAAAACTCTACCCTGCCTTAACCTCCAAACTGCTACTGAATGACACAGAAATCACGGCAAGCAAGAAATCTTGAATACCTTCAATGATCACTTCTCCACAGCTGGCCTTGCATTTGATTCCTCACCTGCAAGTCTCTTGAGATCATCTTTAAACCTTCAATCCATTGTGGGACAAAGGCTACTTCAACCTTCTCCTTCAATCCAATATCCTTGAAAGAAGTAGAAGACCTCCTATCTAATTTAGATACTTCTAAGAGTGCAGGTACAGACTTCCTGGATCCCTACTTTCTGAAAATAGCATCACACACCTTATCTGCCCCCTCACTCATCTCTTCAATCTTTCCTAGCTACTGGATCCATTCCTCCACTTGAAAGCAGCTCAAGTAGTTCCACTACTTAAATCAGGTGATCCTATGGACCTTAACAATTACAGGCCCATTTCCATCCTAACGGTACTATCCAAGATGCTTGAAAAATTAGTAAATTCACAATTAAGGGCCTATCTGGATAAAAACAACCTCCTAAATCCAGCACAATCGGGATTTAGATCAAGGCATAGCACCATTTCTGCCCTAGCCAAAGTAACTAATGATTGGCAGATTGCCTTGGATAAGAAGAATAGTACCTGTGCTGTGTTCCTGGATTTGAGTAAAGCATTTGATACAGTGGATCATGAATCATTAATCACCTCCCTTAGCTCTCTAGGCCTGGATTCTCTCTCACTCAGTTGGTTTAAGTGCTATCTAACTGATAGGTCACAATTGGTAAAATGAAAATTACCTATCCACCTCTAAACCACTGCTAAGAGGTGTACCGCAAGGCTCTATTCTTGGCCCCATCCTCTTTGCCATTTATATTAATAATATTGATGCCAATCTCTCCCACTCTAGCATTCATCTATTTGCTGATGATACTGTATTATATGTCAGCAACCCTCATTATCAAAAGCCTGTGAACTGTTGCAGTCAGAATTCTCCATCCTACAACACAATCTATTGGAAAAAACTACTTCTAAATGCCAAAAACAAAAGCTATGTTCTTTGCCACAAAGAGTTGCTCTGTCATTACCCCATCACCCACCACCCCACAATTATTCACCTTACTTGAGAGAAGCTGGAATTTGTGGACAAATTCAATATCTTGGAGTCTGGATTGATAATAAGCTTGACTACTCTGTCCATATTGAAGAGCTACTAAAAAGTTGAGACAAAGGCTTGGCCTATTTTACAGAATAAAACACTACCTTACCAGAGACTCCAAACAAAGATTAATCCAGGCATCATTTCTATCCCTCATTGATTATGCTGACTTTCTCTATGGTCATTGCTCACTCTCACTCTTAAATAAGCTGGACACCCTGTATCGTAGATCCATCAGATTTATTACTGACCTTCCCTCCAGCACCCATCATTGCTCTCTTTACATGGCAGTTAATTGGACATCCCTACAACACAGAAGAAATAGGAATGCTGCAATCTGGATCTTCAAAGCTTTATCAGGCAAACTCCCTCCTATATCACAGACTGTTTTACCGAATTACTTCTAGGCCATACACCTTAAGGATCAGTAAACTCATCATGTTAAAGGTTCCTAATGCTGCACCCGGTTTGGGAGGGCTGCTATCAGCTACTCCCTAGCAGTTACTTGGAACTCACTCCAAAATCTATGAATCTAAATACCCTCTTACCCTTATCATCCTTCAAAGATTATTCTCCACCCTATTCCCAGAGTTCTGCAACTGCTTCCATAAGGCCTAATCTCCCATCCAACCTACATTCCCTTCCCTATTCCATTCTGTTTAGTTCTCCTTCTATTATCCAGTCAGCTGCTATATTCTTATAAAAGCCATAAAGGCCCTATTATTTGTATACTATCCTTGCTATATTACTTTTTACAGGTTAAGTGATTTTACTGTGCCTTGTATATATGTAAATTTTGTTTACTATCATTTTATGTCATTGTACTATTGTTTATGTTATTTTCTTGTCCATGTTAAAAAAAAAAAAAATACTTGTACTCTGATTTGTATGACCACTCAGGTCCATCTTGTAAATGAGCTACGCCAATGATGTTCACTGACTAAATAAAGATTTTGATTGATTGATTGATTGATTGATAACAACTTCCTGTTTTCTGCTGGTGATGCCTCTCCTTATACATTGTAGTATCACAAGCCCTCCCTACTGTCTTCTTACATTGCTTGCTAACCTTAAGGTCATCTGACATGATTCCCAGGTCCTTTCCATTTTTGTTGACCTGCATGTCTGCTTTCATCGTAACGCTTTGGTTGATCTGGAATTGTACTGCATTGTGTTTATTTCAGAGTGTAATTTAAACATGCATGCCACCATCAAATAATTCATACATTTCCTGTGATGAAGCCAAGAATCATCACCACCCAGTACCATTTACGCCATTGATCAGGTGAACATGTGCCCTGCAGATCTTTATGAAGATGGGAGGAAGCTGTTCTTCTGAGTCTGCTGTCACACTGGATTTTGTTCGAAGCACACCATTAATATTTGTGTAGATCGAAAGAAGCAAATAAAAGAAAACATGAAGGTAACGGTAGTTTGCATAGTAGTTTTGGACTTTACATGTAATGGATACTGTCATTTAATTCAGTACCATAATCATTTGTTGTTTTTTTTTCTCTATGTGCCAAGCAAAACAAGCATTGACAACATCCTTTGCTGAAGCAACCTCTTCATCCTTGGAATGAAAAGAGTTTGTGATGACTTTCTTCAGGTCTTGATGCAGGCAGACATCCCTTTGAAAACACTTCAGCTTTCTATGAGTTTCTGTGCAAGTACATGAAGCAGGATGGGAGTCTTCCTGGAGTTGCATATCTTATTTATTATTATTTATGTATTACAAAAGTTTCCCTGGGGTGTGCCAACCACCAACCAAGATGGTAGCCTGAGTTTTTTCTCTGCTGTATCTGCCAACATAATTGTCACTAATCCTGCTGCAGGGTACAGTATTGTAAAAATGCTTTACAGATCTGAAGAGATAAATAGCTGTGCACAAGACTGATACCAGACTCAGGGCTGAAATCACCAAATCCATTGGAAACCACAGGATCACTACTGGGCCACATTCTACTTACCGAGCATCATGCCAGTCTAACTGCCCCTACTAAGATGAACATCTCTAAGCCAGAAGACACAAGTATGCAGCAAATAATTAACATGTGTTCACAGCTACCCAAAGACATGGCAGAACTTAAACAATCAGCAGCAGAGACAATGACCAAACTGGCTCAGCTCAGGCACAGAATTGCCACAAATGAGCAACATGTCACTACACTCAAGAAACCTTGAGGACTCAGCAGGACCAACTCTGGGAACTCAATTATTCAATTACCTACATCTTCAAAAAGTAGAATCTAGAAAATAGGTCCAAGGAGCAACATGAGGATAGTGGCTTCCCAGAGGGGTCAAAACTCCTGACATGACCTGATTTCTCCAGGCAAATCTGCCAATACTCCTTAATGCTCTGAACTGCTCACTGATTGAAACTGAGCGGGCACACCACAGCCTTGCACTGAGATCTCAGCCTGGGCAACCCTAAAGGCCCATCATTGTGAAACTCCTCCAGTTTCCAGTATGGGTCAACATTCTCCACCTTGCTCATGAACGTGGGCCACTAGTCTGGAAGAGCCACACAATACAGCTTTTTGAAGACTTTTCAGTGGAGTTATCAAACAGGCACTGGGCTTTTACAGCAGTCCGGAAAAGGCTGGCTTAAATGGGCATCCAGTACTCAATTTGGTACCCAGCCACTCTTCACATAACTGCTAATAGGGTGAAAGCTTCCTCCAAAGAGGTTGAGTGCTTTATCAGATGGTACTATCCTGCATGTGCACAGGCACTGATGGATACCCTCCAGCTCTGGTATCAAGAAGACAGCCATCCCTCATATGAACATATGAAATTGCCAGCAGATACAGGCCACATGGTCTATCTAGTCTGCTTGAGTGTGCAGCGCTTCAGCCCATTGAGACTGCAGCTGCCCCTCCTCCCATTAACTCTTCCCTCCCTGCTGCCCCCGGTATGTACTTTCCCTTGAATTAGTCCCACCACATCTTGAAGCACCCCATAGTCTGCACTGATACAAGTTGCTCAGGCACTGCATCCCACACTGTTACCATTCTTTCAGTGAAGTAGTGCCTCCTCCTTTCCCTCCTGAATCTGCCCCTTTAACTTCAGGGAGTGCCCTCTAGTATCTCTTGCATTCTGGAGAGTGAACCCACCATGGAAGTCTACTCTGTTCATCCCTTTCAAGTACTTGAAGGTCACAATCATGTCCTCCTCTCTCTCTCTCTTCTATCCTCCAGGGTAATCATGTTTAGCTCTTTTAGTCTTTCCTCATAAGTTCTATCCCCAACCCCTGGATCATCTTTGTTGCTCTTTGCTGCACTGCCCAGTAGTTTGAAATCCCTTTCAAGTATTGGTGCCAGAACTGCACACAGTACTCAAAGTGCGGCCTCACCAGGGACCTGTACAGGGCAATATGACTTGCTACATCTGGACGTAATCCCTTGCTGTGCACCTTAGCATCCCATTAGCCTTAGCCACTGCCTTCCTACACTGGGCTGAGTGGTTCAATTTCCTGGTCAGCAGTCCCCAGATCCTTCTCGCCGTTGGATGTGGACAGCTTGATGCCATCCATCCAGCAGCTGTATCCCGGTTTTGGCTCTGAAATGCATCACCTTGCACTTCTTGGCATTGAAACCAAGCTGCCAGGTATGTGACCACCCTTGAGACTTGCCAAGTCCTCCTGCAGTAATTTGTCGCTCTTCTCCCCATCCACCTCAACACAGATCTTGGTGTCATGGGTGAAGAGGCTGATCTTATTCTTGATCCCAACCTCTATGTCTGCAATGAAAATTTTAAACTGGACTGGTCCCAGTACTGATCCCTGTGGGACACCCTTGTCACTGCCCTGGGTTCCGATGCTTCTCCCCCACAACTACCCTCTGTTGCCTGTCCTTCAGCCAGTTTTCTACACATCGGGCTAGCTTCCACCCTATACCAGACTCCTCAACTTGCAGGTCAACCTTCTGTGTGGCACTGAATTGAAGGCCTTGTCGAATTCCAGGTAGACTACATCTACTGCATGACCCCCATCCAATGCCCTCATGATCCAGTCAAAAAATCAATAAAGTTAGTCTGACAGGATCTGCCAGCTACGAACCTGTGCTGTCTGTTGTCTTGCAGATCATTATGCACAAGAAACTGAACCAGCCTTTATTTGAGGATAGATTCCATCAGTTTCCCACAATTGTGATGAGACTTACCGGTCTGTAGTTCCCTGGTTCATCCTTGGGCCCACTTTTGTGAGAGGTACCATGTGTGCCTCCCTCCAATCTCTGGGCACACATCCCATACTTAGCGAGGTGTTGAACAGATCCACCAGTGGCTCTGCCAGGACTTCTGCCAGCTCCTCAGTATCCTGGGATGTACCCCATCTGGCCCAGGAGCCTTGGCTACCCTCAGGGAACTAAGGCCCTCCAGCAACCTTCCCACTGTGATGAACCCATCTGTGGTTGTCTCCCTCCCATGCCTGCACCCCCTATGCCTGCAGGAATGAGACCATCCTCTCCTTGTGAGCACTGAACAGAGTACTCATTAAGTACTTCTGCCTTCTAGCTCCTTTGTCTACCCACCCACTGCATTTCCTGATCCTAACTATCTGATCCTTACACTTCCTCTTTTCCTGATATACCTGAAGAAACTTTTCTCCTTCCTTAATCCCTGTGCTAATTTCCTTTCCCTGGCTGCCTTTGCAGTCCTGACTGCTCTTCTCACTTCCCTGGATTTCCTCACATAGTTCTCCTATTCTCTGCCCATTGGTTCTCTTGAAGGTTCGGAAGGACTTTCTCTTATCCCTCACCTTCTCCATTACCTCTGGTCATCCAGCTTGGATGCTTGGTCCTTGATTTCTTTTGCGGCTCTTGACACAAGTTTTAGTGGATTGATCAGCCCTAGTTTTATGATCACCCTTTTCTGCTCTGCGTCCATGTCAGGGTGGATGCCATCTATGTGTGTTCTCATTAATTGCCCCATTCTGCCAAAGTCTGCCTTTCTGAAGTCCAGGACCTTTGTTTTTGTATTGTTGATCTCTCTGCCCAAACTGATAGAGAACCACACCGTGTGGTGATCGCTACTAGCCAGTGGTTCCTCCACCCTTACATATGTGACCTGTTCTCCATCCTCCATCACCAGGTCTAGAATATTTTCTTCCCTTGTTGGCACTGTCACCCTTTGCAACAGGAAGCCATCCTGGATTGCTTCCAGGAGGATCTGCTCCCATGCACATGTGGTGGCTGGGATGCTCAATCCACCCTGGTAAATTGAAGTCTCCCACCACCGCAGTGCTCCCTTTGCACAGAGTCTCTTAGTTGCTCCCCCAGCTCCCATCCATGTCCTCATAGAACCGCAAGATCCAGGAACAGCCCAGTACCTTCCTACAGACTCCTCCTGGCAGCTGGTCAGGTGCTTGAGAGGAAGACAGAGACTTAGAAAACCTATAAAAGGATCCGCCAGCTGACACTCACCGTTCCTGAAGCAGAAGCTGCAGCTCTGGATCCTGCAGTCCCTCCCAGACCTGCAGAATTTTTGGAGCAAGCTGCTTTGCAGTACTCGACACAGATCTGACTCTTTGGTGGTCTCCAAGGGAAGACACCCCATGCTGTCATAGCTCTGATGCCCTACAGAAGTCAGCGCCTAGTGGGCCAATTAAGCAGCTGAAACCCGCTCCCTTTGTTGGTTTCTTCAGGTACTGATGACCCTGTCACTCCCCAGAAGAAGGCTCATAATTGCTGAGGTACTGTGACTATTTCTGTGGTTTTGCTGTCTCTTACTGAAAGTCAGACCCTCTACTTGATCGATACCGAGCTGATTATTTCTCTTTACCTCTGACCCATGATGGAGGCCCTCTTGATGATTCATTTATGGATCCACAATGTCGGTTCTTGCCTATTGTGAAGCAACATGCTCCTTGACTGTTTCTTATTTGTAAAAAAAAAAAATCTGACACGAGCTTTACTGCCATCCACCATGTGGTTAGGGGAACATAGAACTGTTTAGAGCCCATAGTTCTATGCTCCAAACGCGTGCATCAAGCTCAATTTACTCAGTGTGCTGCCATCCTGAGGGTCATCTGAAATACTGGCAGGTCCGAAATTTGATTTGTGGAGCTATATGTTCAATTCAGTTATTACTGGCTGAGTCTATCTTGGCCATCCATTTACTGTTAAGAGGCTGTATATTGTAAAACAGCCTAGCAGTTTGCAAGATGCTTAATTTCTATGGGTTTTGCTACTCTTACAAGGAAGGCTCACTGCTTGTTGCTCCTTGTGTTAACATGGTCACTCAATCGAGACTTTCCTCTACCGTGCATCTTAATGCAAGGCCACCCTACTGATTCTTATTCTGGCTAGTTGTCAGACTAACTGCATTCAGTTCTAAGCATGGAACTGGTTTACTTAAATAGCAGCTGATGCCTTTAGAGGAACTTAAACAAAACATAATATTTAGACATAGTTCAGCTATTATTTCACATTAGTTCTGTGCTTTTCCTTTCAGTTGTTTATTACTGAGGTAATTTGCATGAAAACCATATCTTGGCTCCTGAAGTGTTCATATATTCTTGTTGCATTCTCCCTACCTGAGGTCATAATTCACTGCTTGTGACACCACTAATACTCCCATGGCATCAGATTGTGATGTCATAACAGAGTTTATGACTTATTTTTTTATACTTCTTATTGCAGTTTTCTTCTTTTCATAATACATGTTTAAAATATCACTTCATCATACAGATGCTTTTGCTCCTTAATTCGGAGCATCAGGTAACATTTGATATTTGTACAGCATTTAGAAAGTGCAGTTTTCCAAGTACAAATGTAGATTAAAATACACACAAAAACTCATAAATTATACATACTTAACTAAAATACATATAAAATCAAACAGGTCAGCAATTGTGTCTTTTTATCTCAAAAATAAATTAAGATCTTGTTTACATAGCATGAGTTTTTCTTTACTATTTGTCTTATTTAGTAAAACTTTTAGAGCATTTTATAATTCTTAGGGGTCCAAGAGGTATATTTTAAAAGAGGTAGTTTCTCAGCTTCCCCATAAGGGAAAATACCTTTTAATGTCCCTCAGGGTTTGCTTATTTCCCTTAACTCTCATCTTAGGTCACTTGTTGAGGTCCCATCTGGTCCATCGGTTCTGGTATAATGCAGCCCTGTCCTGCAAGTCGTGCATTAGCTGTTCCATGTGTTGTATATATGCTACTATTTCTTGCCATTCTAGTAAGGTTGAGGGTTTAAGGAGCAGCCACTTTTAGTAATAGCCTTATAAGCTGAAGCTATACATATAGCCCAGAGATATAAAGTATCTCTGTCTTTTAGGGTTTTAGGAGGTATGCCCAATAGGAGGTTTTGAGGGTCAAGATTTCATGTGTGGTCATTATTTTAGTTATTTGGTAGATGGTTGCTTGCCAAAATGGCTTAATCACTGTGCAGTTTAAAATATATGGGTATGGAAGCCTCTAGTGTCCCACATTGTCTCCAGCAGGATGAAGATGTCCCAGGTTTATGTATTGCTTGGAATAGGGGTACTAGAAAGTACCTAGTGTGGACCTTCCAGACATACTCCCTCCAGCTGGGAGACAAAGTTGTGGACCATGTTGATTGCCACACCTTCGACCAACATAATTCTAGTAGGGATATCCAAGTCCTTTTCCCATCTCCTTTTTATTAAATCAGTGGGGAAGAGGGAGGTTGGCACTGCAAGGGGACCTGGACACCCTGGAAAGCTGAGCTCAAACATGGAAATTAAATTTTAATATCACCAAGTGCAAGGTGTTACATCTTGGGTGGGAACCCAACACAGGTACACCCTGGGAGGGAGGCACTGGAGGCCTCAACAGGGAAAAAGACCTAGGGGTCATGATGGATGCATGTATGAATAACTCTGAGCAGTGCAGGAGAGTGGCTAGCAAGGCAAACAGGATGTTGGGACGCATTATAAGGGGATCACCTCTAGGAGCAGGGAAGTGATTCTGCCGCTGTAAAATGGACTGGTTAGACCACACCTTGAGTACTCTGTACAGTACTGAAGACCACACTTGAAGAGGGACATACAGCTCCTGAAGAGGGTACAGAGAGGCAACTAAGATGATACAGGGACGAGGGATTTGACATATGAGGAAAGACTTGAGGAGCTTTGCCTGTTTTCATTGGAGGAGAGGAGAGACAGGGGGACATGATTGAGGTCTTCAAGTCCCTCAAAGGGAATAAATACGTGTAAACATGGAGGGATCTTTAGATAAAAGCAGGACGGTATCACCAGAGGGCATGGTTTTGAAGTTGGAAGGTGGAAGGGTGACGGGGAAAAGAGGAGGCGGTTTTCACTGAGAGGGTGGTGGACCCTTGGAATGCGCTGCCTGGCAGCTGGTTCAGAGATCCACAGAGGAGGGCTTCAAGAGAGGGTGACAGACACAGAAAGCGGATGTATCAGATGATGGCCTGGCCGAGGGGTGGGGATGGATGATAGGGTTTTGGAACACAAGGGGAGGGCCTCAGCACCCAACTAGGATCTAAGGTTCGAGCAGACTCAATAGACCGAAAGATCTAATCTGCTGGCAATTAGTATGTTAGTATGTTAGATGATTCTGGAAAGTGTTAAGGAATTGGTATAACAATGATATGGATGCTCTTTCAGAGATTGTCCATATCCGAACAAAGGACTACAGTCCTCTTCTTGTAATGATCTTGAGTTTTGGGTTTTTATTTGCATATTAATCCAATCTCTCATCTGTAAATAGTATATGTAGTCACTGGAAACCCAGCCATACCTTGTTTGTGTTTCTGTGAAAGATACTGTGGAAGAATTTTGAATTATTTGCCAAGGTGCCACAAAGCCTTTAGTGGCCTGGTGAGCATACCATTTATATTCTTGTGCTGGGCGGAAAAGTAGGATTCATAGATAAACAACAATATTTCCAGGCATGGCTAGAGAACGTTTTGTGGGTAGCCCCTCCTCCAACCCTCTAAGATTGTTCCTGTACCATTTGGTAATAGTCCTTGAAGTTATCTCATTAGGGGGCAAAGAGGGTCGAGGTAAAGGGTGGGGCAAAACTCTACACAGATCAGTTTGCTTACAGTGTGCCATATAATGGTGTTTCCCATAACATTGCTAATCGCATTTGGGATACATTCCAATAATAGTGTAAATTAGGAAGTGCTATTCCTCCTAGGTTTTGGAAAGCTTCAATAATTGAAATTTAAGATGTGTTTTTTCCTTGCCAAAGGAACTTCAAAAATGTTTGTTGCCAATTGTTCAGGGATTGTATGGGCACTATACTGTGTACAGATTAAAACAAATATAATAATCTTGGCAGAGCATTCATTTAAGTGCTTGATTTCTCGCATAAAAGATAGAGGTATCACTGTCCAACAGTTAAAGTCTGTGTTCAGGGTCTGTATTAAGGAGTCGTAGTTTTGTTGTATAGTGATCCTAGATCAGCTGGAATATTAACTCTAAGTACTGTATTGTTTGGGAATTCCATTTAAATTGGAATTTTTCTTTAAGTTGTTTAGAGGGTTATAATTAAAGGCCAATAAATCGGTTTTGTTAGTATTTAAGGAATATCCAGCCAAGCATGAAAATAAAGCTAGTTTTTGAAATAAATATGGAAGAGAATTATTCGGGTTTGCTAAGCATGTCAGAACATCATCAACAAGTAATGCTATTTTATGTTCACTTCCGCCAAGTTAATACCAGGAAGATTTTGGTCTTGTTCGAATCATTTGGGCCAAAGGTTTGATGTAGAAAGCAAACAAAAGGAGAGAAATAGGGCATCCCTTCCTGGTTCCCCTATGCAAATGAAATTTATGTGACAAATGGCCATTAAATCTAATGTAAGCTTGAGGGGCCTGATAAAATTTAAATATGGTGGTTATAAATTGCTGTGAAATTTTAAAAGTATTCAGTACTTCCTTAAAAGGGCCATATAACCTATCAAATGCTTTTCAGCATCTAGACTAAGAAGAAGGTTGGAGTTTGTGCTTTTGAATATGCTCAATTAGATACTGTTCTCCTAGGATTGTCTTGAGCTTGACGACCTTGAATAAACCCTGATTGATCTTGCTGAATTAAAATGGGAGCTAATTTGGCTAGTCTGTGAGCTAGTATAGATGCCAAAATTGTGTAGACAGTATTCAGAATGGAAATAGGGCAATAGGAACCAGGCAGGGATGGATCCTTCCCAGGTTTGGGGATTACTGAGATAATTGCATATTGCCAGGATGGACGGAGAGGAGTTTCAGGGAGGGTTTTATTTCTAAACAAATGGTGTAGTATAGGGTTATGTCTTGTTTAAAAATTTATAGAATTATCCTGGCAAACCGTCAGTCCCCGGACATTTATTAGTTTTAAATTTCCCACTTCTGCTTCCAGCTCATTGATTGAAATTAGGGCCAGTAATGTTTCTGCTAGAGTTTTAGAAAGGGTTGGGAGGTTTAAGGTTTGTAAAGTCTCTGATTTTTGTTGCTGTAGGTTATGGTTGGGGTGTTGCATAGAGTTCCATAAAATATTTAACAAATACATTTGATGTATTAGCTATAGTGTGTTGGGTGGGTCCTTAGGTGAAGGTCTCAACATGGTGATCATGGCTCTAGCCTGTTGCCTTCTTAACCATCCTGCCAGTAGTTTCAGTGAGCGGAAACTACCTTTCATAATACCTCTGTGTGAGGAATAACAGATTTTGTTCAACATTATAATCTAACAGAGAGTTTAGCTCTTGTTTCAGTATCTTTATTTGCTTAGTGGCCTCTATTGTTATTTTTATATTTTGTTGCTCCTCCAGAGTTTTTATTAGAGCAAGTAAAGTATTTCTTTTCTGATCTCTTAGTTTTTTTTTATATGCTGCCACTGCAATAAATTTACCTCTGCAAATGGCCTTGACCATGTCCCACAGTATAGATATCTCTTTTTCTGGCATGTTGTTATCTAATAAAATTTGTTTAATTGTGTTTTTGGTCTCCTACATAATTTCTTATCTCTTAAAAGAGATATATTTAGCCTCCATATTGTAGACTTTCGAAATAGATCATTTCTGAAACAGAGATACTGTGGGGCATGATCGGAGAGGACAAAGTTGCCTTGACAGGCTTTGAGTGACATTTGAGCATGTTCTTGCAAGACCAGAAAATAATCAATTGATGAATAACTTTAGCCGGACTTGTGAAAAAAGAATGTTTGGTAATTTACCAGTGCCATTGTGATATCATGAGCATCACCAATCCCAATTCCTTGATCAGCTCTATTACGTTCCTTGTCTGTCTAGGGACTTTTGATTTTGTGTAACTGGGTCATATAGTTGAGATAGGTTCAAATTAAAAGCCCCCAGACAATTGGACCTTCTGCCCATTGTATTAATTTCAACAAAATTGACCTATAGGTTGTAAGGTCAGAGTTAGGTGTAAAATACAGTGATGCCATCGTGATAATTTTCCCATTTAATTTCCCTTTAATAGGACATACCTTCCTTCTTTATCAATTATTTGGTCCTATGGCATTAATATAACAGTTCCCTTCTTCTTCCTCCCTTAAAAGAAGAGGCGTAAACCTGCAGACCCCAATCACTCAGACTTTTGATGCTCTACTTTTGACAGGTCTGCTTCCTGAAGCATCAGAATATCAGCACCAGCTCACTTAAATGAAGCTAAGATTTTGTTTGTTTTATGGGACTAGTCAGTCCATGTACATTATATGTCAAAAAGTGTAATTCATCGTGTTGCCTTAGAATATTTACCATTAAGCTTATCCGGTTCTCTCAAGAAAACGATCTCATGCTTCAGAAAATTTTCCCAGACAAAATAGCAATACTCCCTTAATTGTAATACCAGGATTGCATTAAAACAGAATGTATGAAGACACACTGACTTTAATAATAAGAAACTTGGTGGCGCTAACTGGGCACCTAACTGAATACCTTGTTTGAACTTCCAAGGTAGGAGGTCCACTATCTTAAGTGACCTCTGTACCCACCTTGATGTTGTACACGGTAGGTTGAAGAGGAATTTACTCCTTCTGGGTGGAAGGACCTCTTCAAGGGTTTGTATGAGACTAGACCCTTCAAACATGCTACTGTGTTGCATAGTATAGGTACAAGCCCAAACTGCTCAATATAATTTACTCAAAAATAAAATAAAAGAGGAAATGGTTTATATTACAATTAGACAGTATCGGGGGAGGCAAGAGCAAAACATTGGCTTAAAGGATTCAGTACTTTAACTATCTTATTCCCCATTGCTCCTTATCCCACCCTGTTCATTTTATATCCCCAGGGCCCTATAGTAGATAACTTCTCTTACAATAACACAAATGTTATTTCAACTATTTATCGAAGAGTTATAAACCAGCTCTTCACAGCATCTCTTCACAATGGCCAGCCCTGCATGTAGGTCTCTTTAAGTCCAACAGCCCCTGAACTTCTCTGAAATTTAGAATTCTTTCAGGGTCTTAGTTGAGGTTTCCCTTGACTCATTCTAGTGTATCTAGCCTAAGAAAAAGGGGCTATCTCATGAGCGCATCCATCGTTACTCACTGCGTAGCCTGTGATGCTGTAAAGAGCCAATCTATGTGTTTAACTCTTCCTTCAATCTGCAGTAGGTCTTGTGCCGTAATATCGGAGAGCTGGGGGGCAGGGGCTGATAAGTAACATCAAGGGGTCAGTACTATAACTAACTTATTCCCCTCGCTCCTTATTCCACCCTATTCATTTTCCTTCTCCAGGCCCTTATATTAATCAATTTTTTACTGTAACATAAATGTTATTTCAACTGATTATTAAACATGTATAGACTGGCTTTGTACAGTATGTCTCTTCGCATTAGCCAGCCCTGTATGTGAGTCTCTTTAAGTCCAAAAGCCCTTCTGATTCATCCAGATACTTTAAAATTTATTCAGGGGCCTAGACAGTGCTTCCTTGGATCGTTCTATTGAGTCTAGTCAGGAAAAAGGCTATCTCACAGCACAGCCATTGCTACTTATCATGTAGCATCTGTTGGTATGAAGACCTATTCAAGGTGTTTAACTCAGCCTTTAATTTGAGTAGGTCATGCTCCATGATACCAGGGAGCTTTTTAAGTAAGTCTCTGAAGAGGGAGATAGTGTTCGAGGTTACAGCATTATTCTGGTTCTTGTTTCTCTTAGGTGGAATAGTCTGCCATGTTTCACATTGATCCCATCATTTCTGGCCCATCTTCATTGGTTGTTCCGTAATTCAGTTCCCTTTGATCATGGCTTGCCTCGCTTCTTGGAAAGTATTATATATCTTAGTCCTTTCTTTCCAAAATACCCTTAGTCTGGAGGGTATGGTGTGTGAATGCATAGGTTTTCCCTTTGGAGTACCTTTATAAGGGGTGTATATTCCTGTCACTGTTTCTGGATTGTGGGTGGATAGTCTTGATTGAAAAAGGTGAGATTCAAGATATCTGACCTCTCGTTGCTGCCAAGCTCTTTTAGGATATCCTCTTTGGTTTTAAAGTTGTGAAATTTGATAATCACTGAGCGCCTAGCAGTTGGATCTTTAGGTTTCGGAATCAGGGCACAGTGTGCTCTATCAATTTTGATTTTATAGCCAGAAGGAAGATTCAACACATCCTGGAGCATAGCCACCAAACTTGGACATATCACCCTCCTCCGCCAGCTCCGCTAGACCATACAAATGTAAATTATCCGTTCTGGACCTACTCTCAAGGTGTAAGTATTTCTGCTCTGTAGAAATTGAGTGTAGACAGAGGGCTGAGACTGTTCACCAATATGCTGCAGGCCATCTTCAGTTATACTTATTCATTCTTCTGCCTCCTGCATCCGATTCTCCACCAGAGATAGCTTTTGATTTAATTGTTTAAATTCATTTTTGTTTTCTGCCCTCATGTCTTTTAGTTCCCTCAGAAGTCTCAAATTTTGTTCTGGAAAGCTGTTCCATTTCCTCATGGGTATCATAGCTTGGAGCCCAGCTTTTATTGTGTGTGGAAGTAGATAGGCCTCATGTGGGAGAGTTCGGGTTGTGATCCTTGAGTTTCTTTTTCACCCCATGGGTACGAAGTTCGGGGTCTTGTCCCTCTGTCTTTTGCAATCCTCTGGTTGCCATTGCATTTAATTTAGTTATTTAATCTTTCAGATTAGGAGGATTAGTTAGCAGTTCAGGTGAAGTGGTTCTTTTGGCTGATGATCAGAGCCATAGCGGAACCGGAAGTTCGAGGTTTACGACTTAAAATAGGGAGTAAGTTAAAGAGACAAATGAACTCTAAGGAATAAAGATCATGTATTCTTGAAAATTTCCTTAGTAATAAATAATGAAGATGAGAAATCTATAGAATATATATGGAATGCAAGCTGAATTGTACCTGAATATCCAGCCGAAAGACAGCCGCCTTTTGGGTGAGACATTAAACTGTGGTCCTGTCTGCCTGTCCCAGAGGTTGTTCAGGTGGATGTTAAAGATCCCATGGCACTTCTCAAGAAGACTAGGGGCATTTTATGTTGTCTTGTGCACGTAGGCGCAGACAAAATATTGTGGTTGCTTCAGATGAGAAGCAGGTTTCGAGGTGCGGTCCTGGTGCAGCCAATGGCGCCACTGCTTTTTGGAGGCTGGGCTCTGTGGCGCTAATGGCATAGCAAGCTGTCTATACAGCAGTAGAAAAACATTTCAATACCTTCAAAGAAATTAGCTGCTGCAATCAGGAGTGCAATGAAGTGGTCCCTGATTGCAGCAGCAATTACTGCTTGCCTGCTCTGGGCAAGCAACATGGCGTACTTTCCAGTCAGCTTCTCAGTCCCCAGAGAAGCTGAGGGACAGCCACTGCCTTTGTCTGTGAAAGCTGACAGAGTGCCAAGTCCCTGTCGGTGTGATGAACCCCCAATTTCTTGTGTGCCTTGGGGTGCCTCAACCCTCTTGGCTCATGCAACCCCGCCCACTCACTGACAGGGTGCCCAATCCCCATCCGATGTCCCCTTGGAGGTAATTTGTTGATGGGGTGCCCAAACCCCTTCAGCATACTGTAACCTCCCCTGCCATGTCTTATGTGCCGAGGGGTGCCCAATCCCCTCAGCCTATGCAACCCCCACCTCTAGATGGCCAGCAGGGGTGCCCAATCCCCTGTCGGCTGCAGGCCCCCAAACAGGTAGGTGGCACACTGGGAGCCCACCCCAGCATGTCAGTTGGCACCTGTAAAACAAAACTGTCCCACAATGTTTTTTACCCTGTAAACCAGAAAACAGTCCCTGTTGAGTCCAGCAGACCCTCACCCAACCCACACCCACCCACTGCACCCTGCCTCCCACACCCCCTCACCCCATTCTTACCTCCGAGCCCAGCACGATGATCTTCGTGGACCGGAACACATCTGCACTCTTCAAAGCCGACTGCAAACTGAAGAAATGCAGGTAAGCTGTATAATGGCAAAAGTAGGATTTTCCAACTTTGGTGCATATCTCAGTCATGTTTCAGAATTGTGACACCAAATTTTCAACATAGGGTTATTGGGACCCCTTCTCATGAATTCGGTCACTGTCGTGAGTTATTCGGTCCCAAAGGTGATTTCGCCATCACTGAGCTAAATCACCTTTCTAGACTGATCAATGAAATGACAGTGCCACTGTTCATGAGGTGGGCTTTCAAAAGCCTACGTTGCAAAATTTGTGAAAAATAAAAAATGACTGTTTTTACAAGCATGTGTTGCACAGTTTCACGCACGCTCATAACTCCACAAATCTGTAATATTTTCACTCCAGATTTTCAACATTTGGCATTTTCCACAGCTCCTTATGAACAGTACAGCTGTCATTTTCACATCCTGTCTGAAATGTGTTTTGCACTATATGTGCAAAATAGCACGGTCGCTGTGGGAAATCAGTGTTCGGACAGATTAAGAAAATCACAGTGACACTGTTCAGAGCAGAAGTGCTAAATGCCTATGTTGAAAATTTGGTGACAAAAGTTCATAAATGAGTATGACACAGCGTGTGTTGTGCAGTTTCCACATGCATTACTCAGTTTCCACGCACTCATAACTTTGAGGTTTTGTAATATTATTACTCAACATTTTACAACATTGTCAGTTTTGCACACCTTCTTATGAACTGTACAGCTGTCTTTTTCACATCCTGCCTAAAATGTGTTTTACACGTAATGCACAATGGCATGGTCGCTGGGAAATCAATGATCAGGACAGATTAAGAAAATCATACTGCCAGTGTTCATGAGCAAAGGTCCCAAAATGCCTATGTTGAAAATTTGGAGATAATTCAACTAAATGACTGTGTTAAGAGTGTAAGTTGAAAATTTAGTGACAAAAGTCCACAAATGAGTATGTTATAAGCTGCATTGCGCAGTTTCCATGTGCATCAGAATCTCTAGATTGTGTAATGTTTTCATTAACATTTACAACATTGTCAGTTTTATACACCTCTCACTTAACTGTACAGCTGTCATTTTCCACATTCCTGCCCGAAATGTGTTTTTGCACAACTGGCACACAATGGCACGGTCACTGTAGGAAATCATCGAACAGGACAGATGAAGAAAATCATAGTGACAGCTGCTCCTGAGTAGAGGTCCCAAAATGCCTATGTAGAAAATTTGGTGAAATAATTCCACTAAATGACTGTGTTACGAGTGTGCATTGTGCAGTTTCTACGTATGTTCGTGAATTCGAGCATTTTTAATATTTTCATTCAAGATTTTCAACACTGCCATCTCTTCACACCCACCTATGAATGATACAGCTGTCATTTTTCACATCCTGCTTGAATGGTCTTTTCCCACATCTGGCGCAGAATGGTGTTGTCGCTGTGAGCAATCAACATCTGCAGAGATTAACAAAATCACAGTGCGACTTTTCATGAGCAGAGGTTCCAAACATTTTCATGAGGTAGGTGTCACAAAATGCCATGTTGCAAATCTGTAGTGCAAATACCAACAAACAGCTGGGGCATTAGGGTTTCTAACCATAACATCCCATCCTGTACAAACTGATAGGCGCCAGGGTATGCCTTTGCACTGCCGGCTGTCATGCTCACGCCATGCCATCCCCTCACCCTCAAGTCACTGACGGGCATCGAGTGTGCCTTGGACTCTTGACCCCACAGTTCACCCCATTCTCCTGCACTGCACCCATTTCCAGCATATGTCCTTATGAAATGGGGTGACTGTAAAGCCGAACACACAGGGCACACCTCAGCACTTGTCGGTGTCTGCAGAATAGGGTGAGGTAAAATATCATTAACGTAATGGCCAATTGGGTGAGTGTAAGCCCAAGGACCCCAAGACACTATGCAATATATGTTGCACTGCAGGATAGGGTGAGCTGAAATGCCATGAACATTATGGCTGATGCCCAAAGGCACACCTCAGTGCCTGTCAGTCTCTATAGGGTGATGTGGGTTGATGTCCCATTCATACTTCACAGCTATTCCTATTATGCATCTGTTCAACTCCTGCGCCACAGATGCCAATGTCATAAAGACAACATTCGCATTGACAAATGCCTGTTTATTATATCTTTAGAACAAATATACAAACAAAATAGTTTCACAATTCTTTAGAATACATACATTATATGGAAACAAAAATACCACACTGAAATGAAATCAAAAAGGGAAAAAAAAGAAATCAATCATACTAACTCCATGGTATACTAAATCTGAAAGGAAACAGTTCATAATTTTAGTTTTTTTTCCGAACCAGTCAGTCTTCCTCTCCTGTTCCTTTGATAGAAAGTTAAACATGCATTTTAAACTGTATTTTCTAACTAATCCATATATATATATATATATATATGTGTGTGTGTGTGTGTGTTTCAATACAGTTCTCATTGTTTCACATCTAACCTAACATGCTCATTGCATCGAACAGTTTGTCTGTCCAGTAAGATAACAAGGATAAGCTCTAAAGCTATAATATTATGCTGTTGAAAAATTAATTGACAACGATTTGCCAAATCCAAGAAAGAAAACATGCCATAATAAGGTGTGTGGTACTGGTGGTGTATTTCTGCCAGGACTGTGGGTAAATCCTACAGTGCAATTGTTTTGTGTTAGGTTTTGGAATGGTGACTGTTTCCATTTTTCTTTCAGGATGTCCCAAAATTCTAAAATGAAAGGATATGTTACATAAAGTGGTCCATGGTTTCATTCTTTTTTTCCAATTGTTTAACTAGGAGAGACACACTAAGCTGAAAGCTTGTTTACAGGTGTGACCTGGACGACAGGAATTTAAGTGACTTGCTCAGGGTCACACAATATGCAAGTGGGGCTGTAAGATTCAAACCCAGGTCTCCAAATTTGCAGCTCAGAGCCTTAAACCACTGTGCTACACTGCCTCAATTTGAGTGATACAACACTGTCTTGGACAATATGGTTCTACCAACCCTTAGTTCTTGCAGTTACCTTGTATTGATCTTACCATGGGCCCTAGTAAATTGTATCCCACATTTTGTGGGAATTCTAGGATCTAATAACAATTTTTGCTTGAGTTCTTGATTTCTGTTAGAAAAATTTGAAAATAGCTGTTCTAAAAACATTTTGAAAAAATGTCTGTGTACAACTGTTTGCAAGTAGAGATGCAACAAATTTAAAATCTGCCGGCAAAGTGGACGCGAGTGGCCACTTCATTACCATAACGTTACGTGAAGTGGCAACTGGAAAGTGCTCACTTTGCCTTCTCATTATGACTGTGCGTTGTCATTCCACCTTAACGTGAAGTAAGGCAAAGTGACAACAATATAGGCAGCCCACACATCACATGGCTTACAGTACTGTAAGTCACATGCTCTAGCCAGGCAGGAAGGAAGTGAGTCAGAAAAGCAATTAGTTTCACTTTCTCCTTTGCAGCGGTAGAAGAAGGAAGCCTTTTGAGTGTAGAGAGAGAGAGCTTGTTACTTGGTAGTTGGTATCTTGTGGTTTGACTCAAAAACAGCTTTTTAAAAGCTAAATCTTTAGGTTTTTTTTGTAGTGTGTTTTTCAGTTCTTGTTTTGCTACTGATTTTTTTAATAAGTTTTGTTTTGTGTGTGTGTGTTTGACTGTGTGTATGTGTGTGTATGAGACTGTGAGTGCATGTGAAGCAGTATTGTGAGCTATCGGTCACAGTCTGAGGGACTTGTCTGCTGATGGACTAGGAGGAGAGTCTGTGGCCCGTAGGCATGGGCAGAGGGAGGAGGCACACACATGGGGCAGTCAGGTGTCATTGGACCACTCCTGACTGTTTGTGTTGTGTCTCCCTCAGGAAGCATCAGCAGCTACACCAGTACCACTGGCAGCAGCACATCCACCTAGTCCACCACTACTACCACTACCAGCACCACCACCACCAGTAGCAGCTGCAGGGGTCTAGCAGCATCCTCCACCACCTCCACAGCCACAGGTGGAGTCCCGGTGAATGAAGGTGCTTCCTGCAGTACATCTGGTCTCCTCTGCAGCTCCCCAGTGTGGCAGTTTTTGAACTGTGTGGGGGACAGCACCATTGTGGTTTACCATTTGGGTGGTGTGCAGGTGCACCGTGGCCCCTGGGAACACATTTGGGGACTGGTGGCCAGTGCACACATGGCAAACCACCACAAGGTGGAATGGCAGGTTGCCACCAAAGAGGCCAGGCGTCCACCTGCTGGCCCTTCTGTGGCAGTGGCAGAGGGTGCTGGGGGTGTTGTGTCTTGCCGCAGCAGCAGGAGGGCAACAGCAGCAGCTGCTCCACCACCACATCCACCAGTACTACCCTCACCACCATCACTACTACCTGGCTTTCCTGCTGTAGTGGACCTCACCACAGTGCCTGCAACACAGACAGACATTGCACTGATGTGGGTGGCCCTTGAGGAAAGCAATGAGAGGATGGGTGCTGTGCAGCAGCATGTTATAATGGTCAATTTGTAGTACTGTGGGCATGTTTCCAGTAACAAAGCTTTGTTAGGTGGAAACATGCCACGTTCTACCACAGACTGACCATTATAACACAAAAGAAACATTTGAAAGCTGCCGGACATTCACTATAATGGAGCACGCACCCGCCTCCCTGGCTTCACTTTCTTATGTTGCTGAGAGCAGGGGCAGAATTTGGGTGGCTTTTCAGAACAGGAATTCCTCCATGATGTGACACAGTTTAATGAAATTATGGGCTTTTGACAGAAATATATTGCACTATGTAAGGACATGTGGAGCAAGAAAGACTACCCTGGAGGTAAGGCACCCATATATTGGGTGCAACACCATAATAACTATGTAACTTGGTGAATCTCTGTAAAGCAGCAGTGCAACAACCTGTTGAAAATTTTGACCTATACTTTTTAATACTATTTTATATTGCCACTTTACTTACATCCTGACTTGTATAATACTATAATTTCCAGTATTTGAGTCTGCTTTGCTACTTTTTCATGTCTGAAATAATAAAAGGAGCACTCCTTTTAATATGGAGCGGACCAAGTCTTTGTCAGTATTTTCCGCTGCTTTTCTCCATCAGTTGTCATATATCACTTCTGTTGTAAATGAACAGGTATGCAGCAGGCAGTGTTTTATGACCTCACAGTACAAGATTTATTGAAAAATAGCTGCAAATAGTGCTAAAACCTGGTCAGAACAATACTGGAAGGCAAGCCCTTTTTTTTAAGACATGCGAAAAAGTAGTAAAGCAGACAGAGATTGTGAAAAGAAGGGTATCATTCAAGTCATGACTGGAGGTAACTGGTGGCTGGCAATGTAAATAAATAAAAGTACAGGTCAAAATTGTCACCACATTCTTGTAATGCTGCTTTAATTTATAATTTAAGTATGACATCATGTGGTCACAATCACAACACACAAAATGCATCTGTCTTGTGTGCAGAAAATTGACAAGTGGTAACGGTGAAATGGGAACGTTACACCACATGAAAAGTCCCCAGAATTAATGGCGCACTCAGTCATGCACGTAGTACTCACACAGAGTCCTCAGATTTTTCTGCATGCCCAAAATGCATCTGTCTGTGCAGAAAATTGAGAAGTGGTAACAAAGTGAAATGGGAGCATTACACCACATGCAAAGTCCCTCAGAAATGATGACCATGAGCAAACTGTTGCTGGTCCAATGTGTGCTGCACTCCGCAAATGCAATGTGATCATCTTAACTGGATCAATGGTGTCCTTTGTCTGTACACTAATAGTAGCCTTGGTGAGTTGAGATATATATAAATATATTTCTGTATTTGGTAGGTGGGGTTTGACATATATAGTCATGTACTCATTGTATTGTTCTGTATCACAGGTCACAGATACTGTTGGTGTGCACATTCCAGTGCTTGGTGACAACTTTTGCATAGAAATTTGAAATGGATAACTCTCAAGCCAATGAAGGTGGAGTATTTTTTGGGGGTGAAGCATATTTGCAGGTTTTTCTCATTAATGGTTTCTTATTTGGTTACTTCTTCACAGATTTCATCTGCATTATTCTCGAGTCTGGTTGTTAATGATGGTCATGGTCATCGATTGAAATTACTTCTGCGTGTTGCATGTCTGCCCCAGCCCTGGGGTTGCTGATGCTGAAGAACTTCTTTGGATAAGGCAACTATGGCACAACAAAGCATCTAGAAGTTTCCTAAAAGAGAAATGAATGACTTCTACAACTTGATTGTCCATTTGTTCCCAATCTCAAGTCAAGTTACATTTCAAAACCACATCTTGTCAAGTAACACAACCTGTGTGCAACTGTTTCAGCACTGTCATGGCTGCACAGCTGCAAGTTCAAAATACAGTGTATGATATCTTGCAGAAATAGTTTTGGCAACGTACACATGTCACCTACTTTATGAATCGTACTCAGTCGCATTTGCTGCAGTCTTTAAAAAAAATTGAACAGATTAAATAAATCTTGATACTTACCAGTATGGATTTGAAATGGATATTCCATAGGTTCCTGTGTATGGTACAGTTGCAGTACCATTCATACTGACTTTCAGTGAAGGAGAGTTTTTTGTTAACCTGTAAAAAACAAAATATGTTTACCGTATGTGTTTGACCATTGCAGCTCAGAAAGCTACAGAAAACAAAACATACAGCTAAAGGAAGTTAAATAGCATGAAAACATTAGTACATATAAACTTTATAGTTTTAATATTAAGAAGCTTTGTGCCTGTGGCTGATGGATGTGGTCTCCTGTTCGACTCCTTTGCCTTTGCATGGTCAATGTAATGGGAAAACATTGTCTGAATGACACTGGTGGTGGGTGCTGGTGGTGATAGCTGTGGCACATGATGACATTCCCTGTGACATCTTCCTGCATCTGGTGGTGGTGGCAGTGGCAACAACAGTCCTGGTGGTGGTGGTCCAGGGGCGATGGATAAACTCATTCTTTGTGGTGGCAGTGGCTAACATCAGTCTCAGTGGTGGTGGTCCAGGGGCAGATAAACTCATTCTCTGTGGTGGCAGTGACTAACATCAGTCCCAGTGGTGGTGGTCTGGGGGCAGATAAACTCATTCTCTGTGGTGGCAATGGCTAACATCAGTCCCAGTGGTGGTGGTCCTGGGGGTGGATAAACTCCTTCTCTGTGGTGGCAGTGGCTAACATCAGTTCCCGTGGTGGTGGTCTAGGGGCAGACAAACTCTTTCTCTGTGGTGGCAGTGGCTAACATCTGTCCCGTGGTGGTGGTCCAGAGGGACAGACAAACCATTCTCTGTGGTGGCAGTGGCTAACATCAGTCCCGTGGTGGTGGTCTTGGGGGCTGACAAGCTCATTCTCTATGGTGGCAGTGGCTAACATCAGTGCCAGTGGTGGTGGTCCGGGGCGGACAAACTCATTCTTCGTGGTGGCAGTGGCTAACATCAGTCCCAGTGGTGGTGGTCTGGGAGGCAGGCAAACTCATTCTCTGTGGCGGCAGTGGCTAACATCAGTCCCGCGGTGGTAGTCTGGGGGCTGACAAACTCATTGTCTATGGTTGCAGTGGCTAACATCAGTCCTGGTGGTGGTCTGACTCCAGAGGGCACACCGCCTTTTAACAACTTCAGTTAAAACTCGCTAACATTAACCAGATCATCATCCTCATAAAGAAAGCTGCCCTTAAAGTCATCTATGTCTGAAGTCTGACCACTGGGAAATTCTTTCTCCACTGTGTCATCATCTATGTCAGTGGTGGACCATTTCATGCTGGCACTGCCAGTGACACCAGGATGGTCCATTTCACATCACCAAAACCACCATGAGTAGGACGGGTACTACTCCATGCTGGTATGTGCCTCTCATTCATTTTATGAATGTTAGCAACCAACATTTGCAGGAGAGAGGTTTGTCCGACGATCCCTGATTATTGCATCTGCTGAGCTGAATAACCCTCTCGACACTTACACTGTAGGGTGGGCATGTGAGGTACTTCAGTGCCACTGCAGTCAGCTCTGGCCATTCACTGACCTTTCCACTCCAGTACAAAAAGGATCATCAGTTATTAACAGATGCCTGTTTGCAGACAAATATGACTCAACCATTCTCTGTGCACACTAAGTACAATGGTTTATGCATTATCCTGTTCTTTGGAATCATTTATTTCACAAACTCCCAGTTGGGACAAAGCTTCCAAAGGGTTGACACCAACCGATTTAGATGACAGACCATCTGGAACCACAGTCCCTTCTCCTTACAGGATATGCTTGATCGTCCTCCACGAACACCTTCAGCTGGATTATGCTGCTGAGGTTTGCTGACCTTGGCACGTGACTTCTGTGCCCCATGAACCAAAAGCAACAGTTACCCAGTGACATTTTTTACCTGTTCAGGACCTCCTCCCTCCCTCCATTACTGAGGCAATTCCACGTTTGTATGGTGGGTCCAGCATTGTTGCTATGGCAAAGTTGTCATTACACTGAATGCTCAAAATGTGACAATTCTGTTTGAATATTGTCAGCATGTGTTTCAGCAACATACTGCGAGCATTGTCTCCGCAACATCAAGGCCATTCTGTACATTCACCAATGTCTGCCTCAGCACCCACAGCAGTGGAATTAATTGGCTAATGGAGGTGGACACACCACTCACTGCCTGTGTGGCATGTTCAAAAGGATGCAAAATTGCTGTTACAGGGTCCATGAGGCACCACTGTTCAGTTGTCATAGACATGGAGGCCCCAGAACTGTCACAGCTAGTGTGCATCACAAGATATTCTGAGATGGCTTTGTATTGTTCATACAACTCTCTGCCATGTATAAATTGAGTTCCACCTGGTGACAACTTCCAGCTTCAAGCGGTGCTGAGGGAGGCTGTTTCACATCTTCAACTGCCAAAGTTGGTCACGAGCCTTTGTAGATCATGAAAAGTGAAAGCAGATATGGTGTGCAACTGTCAGCATTTCCTTTACATCAGGGTGCTGTAAAAACTCCTGCACCCCAAGATTTAAACAATGGGTCATTCATGGAACACGAAAAAAGCCACCATACTGATGCATTTCACCACATTTGACCCATTGCCACTGCTATGATGCCAGCTCAGGGACAGTAGGTTCAGTCACATGTCACTTTCAGCCAGTACCATGTCCAACATGTTTTCAATAGTGTGTGAACAGGTCACATTGTGCATAGCAATCATTGCATGCTGTTGAATCTCTGGAAGATTGCTACCACGACACTCCACCTTACTGCCCTAATTATTCACACTACCAACATCACAAAAATCCCGCACCTGTGCCCAGTGTGCAGTTATACACAAATATGAACTCCCTCTGTTTTACCACTTGTTCACATATCCATACTTAAATGGATGAATGGAGAAAAGGAATGTTGAAGGGCATGTCTTACTGAGTCAGACACAGTATGGAACAACTAGGGGACAGCACGGGTCAAAAATATGTCCCGGATGGGACTTTCCATTTTCGACAGGCATGTGCAGCAAACCACCAGAACCCAGAATTCTCCACAAAGGAGAAGGGCAAAAGATCAATGGCCAGCATGTCAGCTACAGCAGCATTAAGTTCACGTGACACTGTATGATTGGTGGGTACTTCAACTCATGCACAAAACACTCTATAATGTGGGCTGACTTAAGTGTTTTACATGGGTTGTGATGACAAATGGTTCTGCTCTGCAAATGGCAGGTGGAATGTGGACGTTTAATGAAGACAGTTGCACAGGTGATGATGACAAACCCAGAAATGCAGTTATTTTGCCAGATTTGCAAACCGGGTTAATGTACCACTTGCACTAGACATACTGTATTCATCACCACCACAACCACAACTGATACTCTCTCCACCACTAGATAACATTTCAGAATCATTATGCTCCTTCACCTCATCATGCCTGTAGTAATCCTCTGCTCTTATTTCCTCACTACTGCACACATTTAATTTCCTACTGGATTTAACACTCATGGATGGGGATAACATGCTTGTAATGGTTGATGATGAGGGTGAACACCCCACTGTTGTATTAGCTGCCATCTTGTGCTGGGTCCACAGTGCCATGTGCCTATTCTTAAGACGCGATGCTGTCCTCCTGTGCCTAGATGGCTCCCTTTTTACCTCGACTCACACACACATGGCAAACCTGGCAGATTGCTACTGACTCATTATTTGCATCTTGAACAAAAAATCCCAAACAAGGGATTGTGATGCTCTGCTTTTAACATGTCCATGATGCTGCTTATTGAACTCTGTTCTTTAAGTATTGAAGTGGAGGTGTGCAGCGTGATTTTTGGCAGTGCAAACCTGGACTGCAACTGACCACCATGACTACCTATCATTATTACTAGGTCATCATCATCATCATCATCATCGTCATCATCACCATCAACTGAAACTGGTAAATCACAAGTTTTACGGGGAGGGATTAATGCAAACAGACCCAGATACAGCCACATTGAATTTCTTTTTCTCCGGTTCCCAACTAGGATCAATTACATCATCATCATATTCATCAACATCACCCACATCCACATCTTCTGCTTGAATGCTAGCATGTGGACTGCATGTTACAACCACAGCAACATCATCATCATCATCATCAACACCACCATCACCTGATATTTTTCACCACACTGTGAATCACTGCATGGAAAATGCGTAACATGAACTGCGGTGGAAGAAATGTCACATTGTATGCTTTCATTGACATGATTATCAGAATCCTCAGGTTCAGTTTCTGGAAGTATGACATCATCTACACTGCCACTGCTTCACTGCTTCACACCCACTATATTTTTGGACATGGTACACTGGTCAGAAGTTGAACTTGAGGCAGTAATACTCATACTACCACCACCAGCAATTGCACTAACACCTCCGCTGGGACAACATCATCTCCTCCAACTATGAGTGAAGCTACTGATTGAGTGGTAAAACATTGCAGCAGAGATACCTTTCCTCACATCAGCAATGCACTTCTGTGTCATGATTACCATGCCCACAGACTATCTTACCACTGGCAGCAGTGCCATGGCGAGAACCAGCTTTGCTTGCACGCCTTTTAGGGGCATTTGGGGATCAACAACAATATTCTTATTTATTTATTGTTTATTGTTTATTGTAAATTCTAGGAATTAAATACCTTTGAGCCAAGGCTCTTTTACAAAGGTTCCGTTAAAATCGGTTACAAACAATAGGGGCACAGAGTTTCACATTTAGGTAACATTGTGGAAATAGACAGAGACAAAAAATAGCTAATCTAATGACATTTATGAACAGCAGATAAATCACTTAAGCACTTTCACTATATAGAAAACAAGTGGAGAGGGAAGATAGGTAAGGGAGGTAAGTTAGGTAGTGTAAGTGAGAAAAGAGGAAAGAGGGGGGAGGAGGAGCAGACCATTGTAGGAGACGAGGATCCATTAGTAGGCCTTTGTCAAGTAAGAGGGCAAGGGAGGAGAAGTGAGAATAGATTAGGATTTAATCAAGGCAGTCACAGAGTTTGAGGTGGCTAGGTGAGAGAATAGTCTAGATTTAAAGGCACCCTAATGAGTTAGAGGAGGTAATAGAGGTGCTGAGAGTGTTTAGCCAGTTGGGGACAGATAGGCAAATGATCATTGACCATGTGTGGTCCGACAGTGGGGACCTGGAGAAGCTGGGTGTCTGATCTTCTGGTAGATCGTACACTTGAGTTCTGGCAGCAGCAGGTCTTGAATGCAGGGTGGAGTGAGGCCCATGATGGATTTCTTGGCCATTAGGCAGGTGAAGAACTTTAAACAGTTTGATAGTTGTAACCACCCAGTATCAGCATAGAGTTCACAGGTATGAGTAAGTCGATGTGCACCTGTAAGCAGCGGCATGCTTTGTTTAGGAGGTTGCGATCCATTTCAGTGCGCTTGAGGGGTGGACCCATAAATAATTAAGCTGTAGTCGATGACTGAGATGATTGAGGATTGAATAGCTAGCTTCAGTGCTGGATGGGTGAAGAGTTGTCTGTTTCTGTAGAGTATTCCGAGCCGCTGATTAATAGTTTTGGAAATACCATCAATATGTGTTGCAAAGACTAGGCCTTAACCAAATGTGATTCCAAGATATTTAAAGGTAGCCACTTGTTCAAGGGTGATTCCAGGGAAGTGTTGATAGTAAGTGGAACTTGCCTTTTCTTGTTCTCTGGACTAGCAAAGAGCATAGTTTTTTGTTTTGTGGTTTAGGACTAGCTTGTGTTCAATGAACCACTCCTCAACACTGGCAAATGCGTGCTGTAGGCTGAGGCGTAAGGGGCTAGGGTCTTTGTGTGAGGATAGAATCACAACGTCATCAGCATAGAGGATGATTTGCTCGGCAGGATTTAGGAGGGAGTTTAGAAAGAGGCTGAAGAGTAGCAGGCCTAGGATGGATCCCTGTGGAACTCCTGAGAGGACAGGCTTAGGGTCTGAGAGAACTCCAGCTATTTTTACAACCTGGGTGCTGGGCAAGGTAGCTTTTTATCCAGGCACCAGAGCCAAGGAGAGCCCAAGAGTCTGTAGTTGACTGATGAGTAGGCCATGGTGAACAGTGTAAAATGCCTTCGTTAGATCAATAAACACAGCTCTGGTGAGGAGTCCTTTGTCTAAGGCCTTGTGGATTACTCCTGAGAATTCGAGAAGGGCTGTGGTGGTGCTATGCCTTTGTCTGAAACCATGTTGCTGGTCACAAAGAATGTTATATTTCTGCAGGTAGTCTGTAAGCTGGTCAGCTACCATACGTTCAAGAGCCTTTGATAAGGGAGGAAATATTGAAATTGGTCTATAGTTACCAGGCAGAGACTTATCACCACTTTTGTGCACAGGGGTAACTATAGTAGCCTTCCATATACTAGGAATTTGCTAGAACAGAGGGAGAGATTGAAGATTCTGGTGAGGGGAGTAGAACTTCATCCAGGGTAAGGATAGTATTTTAAGGTCAAGAGAGTCACTGCTTGCCCTTGATTAAGATATAGCCTTCTTTATGTATTTATAAACTTTGTGTGCTTTAACTATTTTAAGATGGAAGGGTGGAATGTTTGGAGAGGCTGAGGGGATATAGAGATGGGGGGTCAGTAGAAGCAAGAAGTCAGATGCAAGGACACCGCTGAGGTCGGTGAAGGTCTCATTTAAGGTGTTTGCTATGACCAAGGAGTCGAGGGTGGTAGAGCCTGCCACATTCAGTATAGTAGGAGAGGATTTGGACTGCTTACCCGTGATATTTCTTAGATTGTCCCAGAAAGATTTCCTTCACCCCAGGTGTTGGAGAGAACAGTTTTGAAGTAGTCGTCTTCACTCGATGAGTCTCTTTGGTACAGTAGTTTCGGGCCTGTTTATATTTCAGGATGTCAGACGGAGAGCCAGAGTCTCTTGCAATAGCCCAGAGGTGGTCCTTCCTTTGTGTAGTGCCATTAGCTTAGCAGTGAGCCAAGAAGTAGAGAGTGTTTTCACTTTGCCTTTTTACAGGTGCATATGAGTCACAGGCAGCACTGAAGGTGTAGATAAAATGGTTAAGGGCTTCATCGACGCCTTGTGTATTGTAAATGGGAGACCAGTCTTTCTGTCTAAGATTTTCCTTGAGTGGAGTAAGGTTTCCAAAAGGTAGTACTCTGCTAGTGATGGTTCTAGGGGATGGTTTTCTGAACTTGTTTGACCAGGTACATATTATAGGATAGTGGTCGCTAAGAGAGTCCAGGAGAACAGCAACATTATTTATCCGGGCTGGGTGGTTGGAGAGGATCCAATCTATTAGGGTACTATTACCAGATGTATAGTTTTTCCTAGTGGGTGAATTGACCAGCTGTGTTAAGTTTGCAGCAAAGATAGCATCCTTAGTCGACCCTGTGTCTGTTGCAAGCCAGTTGATATTGAAGTCACCAAGGAGGAGGAGCTCGCATCAGGAGGTTGAGATCTGACAAAATTTAGTACAGACTGGAGGCCGGTCCAGGATCTTTAGGTGGGATATAGATAGCAGCAACCATGAGGACTTTGTTTTGGGCACCAAGGAGAAGTTTGATAGGGAGGAGTTGTACAGCTGAGTTAGTGGTGGTATACGAATAGAGAGGCAGTTGAGATATTCCTTTATGTAATGAACAGTCACCACCCCTTTTGACATCCTATCCAGCCTGAGACTCTTGTAGCCTTGAAGAGATATAGCATGGTCAGGGGTTGGGTGTCAGCCAAGTTTCAACAATGGCTAGGATATCGGAAGGTGCTGACTGACAAAGGTTTGTAGGAGGCCAGTTTTGGTAGGAGACTACAAATGTTTAAGGTGACAAAGGTGAGTCCCCCTCCATTTTGGCAGGCTTTGTTGTACTGTAGGAGATTGGGCCAGGATTAGGGTGAACACTTCCTGATATTAAGAGGAGGAGGAGTAGGAGTTTGAGAGTCCATTGTCGTATTTCATAGTAGGTGGCGACCAACCTTGGTTGCTTATGTGTTTTGGACCAGTACAGGTGCCTAGGATCCCAGTGTAATGCATCGCCAGTAATAGGTGCCAGGTTGCCACCATGCAATCGTCAGAATTGTTCATATTTAAACAGTCCATAGCTGGATGGTACCATTTATGCATATGGGGGAGATTGCAATCGTGCCTGATGTTGGGTAGTTAGCCAAGAGGACCAGTGTAGAGGGTGGTGAGGGATAGGAAGAGGTAGGTAGGTGGTTAAGGTTGGAAGCAAAGAGAGGGCTAGAAAAGAGAGAAGAAAATGTTTACAGGGAGGCATAGTAGCTAGGAGGGGAGAATAGGAGGAGAGAAGAAGGAGGAAGGAAAAGGAGGTCTAAAGAGCCAAAAAAAAAAAAAACAATATTCTAAACAGATTTCGATTTTGGACCGCTCACTCTAAGGGGAACGCTGGATGTGAAGCAAAAAACAACCGTGGCTTCAGCAACAGATGAGATACAAATTCACAATTGAAAACGACACCTAACTAACCAGTGGTGCTGAGGTCACAAACAATCCAATCTGGAAAACAATTTCTTTTGCTGGTGGTGGGAGGAGCACTGACTGCAGATTTTACAGCAGTACAAGCAGCAAAACAAAGAACAGATACCACGATGGCAGTACAAAATCATACAGCTGCAGTGGATAGCAGGTTACACTGTGGCACAATAAAAGGAGTATTATTTGATGTCATGCAGGACCACATACACACACACACTACACTTCTACAGCCGCCGCCTGAGACCTCCGCACGGTTTTCTCCTGCCTGAAAAGGGACTCCTGCAAGCCGGCAGAAGGACGGCCACCGGGCGGTCGGCGCTCTTACAGCCGCCGCCTGAGACCTCCGCACTGACTCTCCTGCCTGAAAGGGTACTGCCAAGCCGCAGCTAATCCGAACGCGAGCGCCTTTCTAGGCGGATTCCGATTAGCTTGCCCTTACACCTTTGTTTTTAAGCTAAAACTCCGAAAAGGGCTGCTCTCTTGCTTATAGGGAAATTCTGGACTTTGTAAAATGTTGGTTTAACTGAAAACAAGACTAAATGAGTGTAATCGTTTGCCAAGTGTTAAGGGAGGTGTGTTTAAAGTCATTACAGCCCTTCTTTTGTTTTTTAGAGCAGAAGGCTAGACATAGGGGCGCCAGGAAATCGCCTCTATTGTCCTGCAAATTTCTAGCTCTGCATCACACTGCTCCGGCCCCCTCAGCTGACTGGGACTAGCACTAATAGTCCCCTCTGTCTCCCTTAGGGACTCCTGCAAGCCGGCAGAAGGACGAGCTGCCACCGGGCGGTCACGCTTCTACAGCTGCCGCCTGAGACCTCCGCACCGGACTCTCCCTGCCTGAAAGGTACGGAGAAACCGCAATTTTTCGCCCACCCGCCCATCCCCTCTCTGAGTGTTATTTTATAGCCCACTAGCTCCGCCTACAGCCTCTATTGGCCTGGCCCATATGGAATAGGCGTCTCTCCTTCTTTCCGCTGCTTTAGCAGTAAAAAAAAATAAAATAATAAGCCTTCCACAGTAGCACCTTTTGCACAAAATTGTGATAGCATAAGAGATTCTGGTTGGCAGCTCTTGTAACGGTTTACCCCACTTTGAGAAAAACAAATATGGGCAGCATTATTTGGCTTTGCCTACTAGCTAATATCATTCTGCTACATAATATAAATGTACCCCTGACAGACCCGACCTAATTACAGAGACATGTTCACCCCACTGGTCCTCACACACAATAAATCCATGTATTTATCATGCTGCCCTGTCTACCACTGGTTAACTCAAGTATTGTTATTACCAACAGTGGTACAGCAATTTACCACGCCATGACTATCCCCAAACCTCTGGTACCTAAACAATGTACAGATTACTTCTACTACACTGCCTGGATCCTAAGCTACGTATCAATAGGGCATAGCAAGAGGTCCATCCGACCACTGGACCCATGCGCTTTAGCCTGTAGCAAACGCAGAAAGACCCGTACTCTTAAAAATCTCCTTGTCTATCTGAGAAGAATTCTCCTCCTTCAACTACTGTGTGCAGGAGACATTGAACTTAATCCTGGCCCCACAAAGTTGCTTTCATCACCATCCGAAATTACTGCTTTGAAAGGAATCAGCTTCCTGCATGCTAATATCTGCAGCCTCCTAAAAAGTTGGATTCTGTCCAGGCTTGGATCATTCACTCCTCTCCAGATATTATTGTGATCTCGGAATCATGGCTCCGAGCATCTACGCCGGACAGCGAGGTTAATTTCCCAAATTACCTACTTTTCAGAGCAGACAGAAAGGCTGGGGGTAGCAATTTATGTTAAAAATAATTTCACAGTATCCATATTAGACGCTACATCCGTGGCTGGAGGATTTGAATGCCTGTCTCTCAGAATTGAAGCATCTCACTCAGTGGCCTTCCGCATAATTGGCTGCTACAGACCTCCTGCAGCAGGACCACAGCTCTTGACTCACCTGTCATCACAAATGGATGCAACACCATGGAGACAGTCCCAATAGGTGACCTAAACTATGACTGGCTAACCAATGGATCCCTACCCTAAAGCGATTCTGTGACTCTCATGGGTTCACCCAACTTATAACTGAACCAACCCGTATCAACAAAAAAATCCTATGAGGAGCACCTCCTGGATGTGCTTCTTGTCAACAAGCCTCAATATTTCTCACACGCGGTATCCTGCCAGCTGGACGTTAGCGACCACTGTATAACAGCTGGCATCAGAACCATCACCAAGCCACTATCCACTTCAAAATTCTCTATCAAAAGATCCAAACGGAACTTTGACCCCACAGCTTATTTTAATGATCTAAAACTCTCTGCTTTGGCAGAGCTTCTACCTAGCCAAATCAGTGAGTGAGGCTTATGAAATTCTGCACGAAATCATAGCCAGTGCCCTCAATACCCATACTCCCTTGATCAAAACTCAGATAAAAACAAGGACCTGCCGTTGGTTCACACCTGAACTAAAAACGCCTTGCTCAAAAGAGACCAGCTATGGAAAAATGCCCGAAAATCACATGCTGATGCTGATTGGTGTCTCTTTAGGTAAGCTAGGAATGCCTGTACAAAATGATCAGGAACGAAGGCTATTTATTACCAAAAGGAATTATGCTCTGCATCCACCAACCCTACCAAATTCTGGTCCACTATAAAAGAACTATCTGGACACTCACCAAGTAGTATGCTACCATCTAAAATTATGATTGACAATGTCACTGTCACTGACAGATCTGAAATTCTCCAAGCTTTTAATAACCATTTTGCCACAGCAGGCATGGCTTTTGATAATGCACCAGTAAGCAGTCTTCATCCACGTTCCAAAGACCAGCCATATGAACCAATTAACATTAGTATGCCTTTTTCCTTTTCCACAATCAACATAAAAGAAGTCGAAGACCTGCTGCTACGGTTGGACACTAGGAAAAGCGCAGGAGCTGACTTATTAGACCCATACTTTCTGAAAATAGCTTATCACATACTTGCGCACCATTTCCACACTTATTCAACCTATCCCTAACTCAAGGCTCTCTCCCACAGAATGGAAAACTGCCCATGTTATTCCGCTTTCAAAGCAGGGGACCCAAGTGACCTGAACAACTATAGGCCAATCTCCTACTACCTATACTTTCGAAAATGCTGGAAAAAGTTGTGGATACACAATTGAGATCATTCCTAGACAACTCTGCATTTTTAACCCCATGCAGTCCGGATTTAGAGCTAACACAGTACTACTACGGCACTGGCCAACGTTACTAATGACTGGCAGCGGAACTCGATAAAAAATATTTGTTTGTGCAGTGTTTCTAGACCTCAGCAAGGCGTTCGACAATCACGACCACTGCCTACTTCTTTCCACGCTAAACACCATAGGTCTGGACTCTATCTCACTGAAATGGTTCCAGGACTACCTGTCTGGTAGGCAGCAACAAATCAAAGCTGAAGGAGAACTTTCTCTGCTCAAACCGCTAAAAGAGGAGTCCCTCAGGGTTCCATATTGGGCCCCTACTGTTCAATATCTACATTAATAATCTGGACTTAGGAATCAAGAAAGCCAATATCCACCTGTTTGCTGACGATACAGTGCTCTACCTAAGTCGTGACTCTCCTGGAGCCGCATGCTCAGAACTCCAAGTCGAATTCAATACGCTACAAAACCAGCTTATCAACAAAAACTATTGCTCAATGCAAAAAACAAAGGCTATGTTGTTCTCTCCGTCCAGCACTGGGGCCAAATCCACACTAGCTGGTACAATTCCTCCTATAACCACTCTACTAGGTGAAAATCTTGAGTTCATGAATTCAAATTCAAATACCTGGGTCTATGGCTGGATAACAAACTCTCCTTTATGGAGCACATTGAAGAATTGATGAAAAACTAAGGCAGAGGCTTGGACTACTTTATAGAATCAGACATCTCCTGACAGTAACCGCAAAAGACAGCTAGTTCACTCTACCTTCCTTTCCTTAATCGATATACGCTGACATCATATATGGACAATGCTCTGCCTCACACCTTGCAAAATTGGATGTACTGTATCATAGAGCATTAAGATTCATTGCAGCTCCCCGTCATCCACATCACTGCTTGTTATACACTGCAGCAGGGTGGCCGTCTCTACAATAGGGCGACATAGAAATGCAGCTCTGGATACTCCGTGCACTTACCAACAAACTCCCTAACTACATTGTTGATTGCTCCCGTTGTGTCGGCCAAGTACCTATGCTATAAGAAGCCTCTCACTAACTTCACTAAAAATCCCCAGAATCAATAACCACTTTGGTAGGGCAGCTATAAGCCATGCCTTGCCTACACTCTGGAGAAGGATACAAGGCTCACTGAAACTTAGCTCTCCTATCAGTATCTCCGTGTTTAGGAACCTGTATGACAGAACATTTGCCGAAATCTGCAAATGTTTCCATAGTACATAGTAGTCCTGTTGATAGCTCATGCTCTAGCCTCACTCATATGCAGCTATAACCGAACCCTCCCCGCCATACATAAACCTATTCCGCACTCAGCTGCCATGCTGACCACTAGAACCATAAACATTTTTCTTTTTCTTTTTCCTTTTCTCCCTCTGCCACCCAAATACGTGAGAACATGGGCTCCGAAGCCCTGGTCACCCCCATGCACTGAACCGTCCCTCCGGGCCTGTAATGCTATTAAACTTGTACCATCCTGTAAAGTCATGGACAAATATGCAACTCTAAATCCTATGTCATTAAAGGCTGTATTTAATGTCATGTAATCCTATGTGAATACTTGGAATTGTACTTATTGCACCCACCTCATGTTTGTAAGTTTATTCTTTTGCCTTCCGTAACATTGTTTAACTCATCTTTAAGTTATGTGTATAACTGTCTTTTTACAAACGCAGGTCCACCTTGTAAATGAGCTTGCTCAACGGTGTCCGCCTGGATAAATAAAGGATTTGATTTGATACACACACACACACACACACACACATACAATTTGTTCACAACGAGTAACGTAGCAATTGAAAAGTTCAGTAATATGCCACGTATTGTAAACAACCTGAAATTATGAATTGCTGCACCAGATCCACACAACACACAATCAGCAAGAAAGTTTCAACAATTATTGACAGTATTACTGTATGTACATTAACAAAGTTATATAACAAAAATATAACCAAAAACAACTCCCTATTTCTCCAACTTAGATCTACCTACACCACAGCCCCTCCCCAAAGCACACTTTCACTGTCTTTACGACACGCACTCAGTGTTGTACATTAACATTCAAAATCCACACACAAACAAAAACGCTCAATGATGTGAGCACAGAAAGGTTTCCTACAATCGATGAACTAAAGTTTGAGCGAAAGAAATTACTCATAAAGGCTTTTTAACAGCTTTAGAAGGTGTGAATCACAGGCAGCTCTCAGAGCACACTGTCTCCTATAGCTTCTCTACACACACTACCCCAAACTGAGGCTGTACAGATCAATACAGAGCCCATGTGACCTGAAATCCCATAAATCACTGCAAAATTCACCTTTGGAGCTTAAAAACAAGGCAAAGTGAGGCAAAGTACATTGTTTTCAATGCATTTCTCTTTAAGATTGGTGGAGTAGTGGTCTGGGAAGGCTGAGTAACGCAAAGTCATTGTTTTCAATGGACTTCGTGTTACCCATCATAATGCAAATTACTTCACTTCACGCTAGGAGCACTCCACAAATTTGCCTTTACTCCGAGAATCACTTCACCGAGTGGATTGAGCCCACTTCCCCATCACTATTTCCAAGAAAATATTATAACCTCTTTGTACACAGCTTTCCATTTCTTGGACGTAGTTAAAAATATATGACCAGAATGAAGATAAACAATAACACCTTTTATTTTTATGTACAAAAGCTCCCTATTCCCATTCATGCAGGACACATTTAGCATGGGAGTTACCCATGGAATCCATTTTATTTTCTTTATTACTGGAAGCATGTTTGTAAAAGGAAAATAGTACAAAACAAAACAACTGGGTTAGGTATCCCCACCCCTCCATTCCTTATAGCCATATACAGGATGTTACGCTTTACAGGATTTAACCTATTGCCTGAAAATAAGTAAAAAAAAAGGCTAGTAAGGCCATCTCTAGGTGCTTAGGTACTGAAAAAATTTGGCTACAAACAAAAGATGGGTATTAAGAATGTTTTCATTAAAAAAATATTTTTGCTTTCCCCATATGCCTTACATTCTATCTACTTACTTTAGACCTACCCCTTGTCAAACATTGTTCCTAATTATATAGTGCCATGTCTCCAGGGCTAAAGTAAATCCGAGAATCTTACTTGGAGTAGAAACTACTTTTATATCACCTATATCATTCTCCAAAAGTCCTATATTCTGTACATTTAGACACAAACTGTTATATGGATTAATAGCTAACCCTGTAACTTGACCAAACTTTGTAGCACACTGTATGTAGTTTACCAAGGAGGCATCCTGTACAAAAAGGCACAGATTGTCAGCACAGGCAATCAGTTTCACCTCAAGGATGTCAGACATGCTAATTCCATGTATTTGGTGATTTATTTATAATTCTAATAATGGGATCTAATGTAAATAAATATAAAAGATGGTTAAGAGGACAACCCTGTCTTGCTCCTACAATTATAGGGCATCTATTACCTACCCTGCCATTTTCATAGGGGCAAACATAAGCCAATGCATAGCAGATTTGCAACCAATTTATGAATAAGAAATGGATACTGTAAGCTTTTAAAGCTAACCATAAAAAATCATGGGAAACTTGATCGAATGCCTTGGCCTGGTCAACACTCATAACATAACCTGTAATTGTTTGAAGATCCCCTATCCATGAGGTCTCTTAAAAGAATGAGAGCATCTGAAATATTGCATCCTGGAAGCAAACAAAACTGAGAGAAGGATGCATTGATACATCTAATACTTTTGACAACCTGTTCCTAATAGTTTAGCAAAATTTTAAAATCAGTGTTTAGCAGGGTAATTGGCCTCCAGTTATTAATCTGGGCAATGGTCACCCTTCTTAAACAAAATAATCATTAGCCCTTCATACATTCCATCTGTTATTCTATTTTCTTGTAAGAAGGCATTAAATAGTCCTATCAATTCTATTGGTATTTGATTACACAAAAATTATATAATTCTCCTGGAAGCCCATCTGGTCCAGGGGATGTATTATTTTTAATGCTTTAATAACTGTTGCTGCCTCTGTTTCAGTAAACTCAAGTAATTAAGCCTGAAGCTTGTTGCTTAGTTAATCTGGGAGGAAGGCTGTTCTAAAATAGTAAACATGTATTCAGTTTCTAGAACTGGGGAACCAAATTGCTCTTGGATGTGATTTTCTAATATAGTCATTATTCCTTCATTATTGTTTGCATTGCCCTGGTTTTGGACCCTAATACTATGAACTGTTGTGCACTTAGTCTACATTTACAGTCCTCAAAGGGGTTTGTTTGTTCTTTTCTACCTTGAGTTCCAAACTGTTGTTCCTTTTCTAGTGTTATTTGTCTGTTATATTGATGTACCGTGATATTTTTTTTTATTTTGAAATTACTTCAGAGTAATCTTGTTTGGAATTTGCTTGTAAAGACATTAATTCATACATTTGTGACACAGGTCTATATAGGATTGAGTTTTTGTATAAACATTCTTTTAGATGTTTGTTTAAAGAAATAAATTAAGCATAATTTAGTGTCTTCCCACCATGATATAATGGAATCATATAAAATAAGACTGATTTGTTATTCTGTAATATTATTTATACTATATAGAATATATATTTGTAAAAGTAAACTAGCATTCAGTCTCCATTGACTGCTGCCTGTCATTCTGGGGGATGTGAGGAAACTTGTATCCCTATTAAAGTGTGATCAGAGGTTTCTAAAGGTTTTGTCTCAAACCACAAAATGTGGAGAGCAGATGTAACAAATCAGTAATCTAGTCTCATGGCTAGCTTTCCTTTAAAAAATGTGTTTTATAGGGGTTGTAAAATGAAGTTTTGTGTATCCTTCAGGTTTGTTTGCTTCATCATAGTTTTTAGAAAGGAGCTATCTAATATGTTTTAGCTTGGAGGAAATTGATTTCCAGAGACCAACCAATATTAAAGTCCCCACTCCACAAAACATGTTTATTAGTAATAAGATAAGGCTGAATATTTTGCAAGAGCACTATTCTGAGAGCTTTTGTTTGGAGCCTGTGAAGATTTTAAGCCTACATGCCAACCCCTGAAATAGTATATATTCAGTATTAGTGCTTGACCTGGCTCAACCTCAATCAGTTTTTTTTTTACAGTAATCTCAGGTGTTGTAAAAAAATGCCAGGTCCAGAACATTGATCTGATCCTATAGTCCAGGATGTGCCTTTAAACTATTGCTCCATAGCTTTTTCACTTCCTGTAAGGTGTGCAATTGAGTGTCCTGCAAAAGAAAACATCATACAGGAAAGACTGTAAAACTGCAAAGATAGATTTTCTTTAAAGTCCAATTTGATGTAATCATATTCAGGCTAGCTAGCCTAAATATTGGAAGTGCCAGATGAAATCAAAGTTACAGTTTATTTCTGCTTGATCTTATACTCCTTTTCTTTTGAATATGCAGTGGCTCAACTGTATCTTCAGTTCCTGAGTCTGCAGCTGGTTCACTTTGAGTGGGCTGATAGGAAACATCAGAATCTTCATCATCCATTGTTTCTCCCCAGCTTTGCAGAACCTCATACCATTTTTCTATAGCTAGTGGATCAACTGTAGCTTGCTTTGTCACTCTTTTAGGAGTACCTCCTTTGTTTCAGAGCTATATGGAAAGTGGTTAAATCTTTAGTGGAAACCATAGATGAAGTAACTGGTGTTTGAGATAGATGACCTGAAGGAGAAGGGGGGTGGCATCTCTTATTGACTGCTGGTCTGTTACCTTTGCTGCCTGGTTACTGCATTCCCAGTAAGGTTTGTCAGGTTCACTAACTGTTCCTCTGATTGTCACCTGTACTGTAGATGATGATGGCATTCTCACAGCAGCCTGAGCACTTTGAAAAGGTCTGAGAAAAGAGGGTGAGGGTGGTGCCTTTTCTAGAGCCTTCTGTGTGTGATCTTGTAGTTTTGTTGATATAAAAACCTGTTCTGAATAGTCTGAAGTATTATGAGCAAACCATGGAAAAGATGGAAAGGAATGATCATCTGCCCCACAAAGATTACATATGGGTTGGGGCAGTACAACGATTTGTGGTATGGTTCAACATCCCACACAAAAACATTTTAGTTTATCACAATCAGTGTTTAAGTGTGTTAATGAACTGCAATATAACAGGAGCATGGCTGTCCTGGGTAGAATAATATTCCACGGTCCCTGCAAGAAATAAAATGGTAGGTGCCATATTCTTGTTCTGTGTGTCATCGCTGGATTCTGAATTTCAGACCCCTGTCCAGAATCCGTTATCATTGATTATTGCTTCTGGTATACCATGCACAGTACACCTTTTCTCTAACCAGTATAAAATGTCATTCACATTGACCACTTCATTACAGAATAAAACTGTTATTGTCTTAAATGTGGGTTTTGTGATGGATATTGCTAAGAAATGTTTCCATAGAGGATATCTTTATCTACTTGATAAGCTGTCCAAAATGTGTCAAGTAAATTTGCTGACCTGAAGCTTATGTCAAAATGTGGGTCTCTGGAAGCATGGATAAATACATAAACCTCAGCTGGGGGAAAATGCAAGGAGTCAATTGTCAAGTCTTTCCCAGCATAGTTTCAGTCTGGGGCAACTCTAAGCACCCTATGTATCTAAGACAAACTACAAATCTCCTTTAGCAGCCTCTGCCTGTTTCTGGAAGAGGCTGGCATAGCCAGCAGGTCTCTCTGTGCTTCAGTTGACTCTAAAGTGTCTGGTGCCATATCTAGAACTTCATCTATATTTGTAGAATTTAGAGTAAAAGCAGTGTATGTAGAGTCTTTGTCAGTAAAGTAGTTAAAGATTCAACATGTCATGAAGGAGTAGTGTCTGCCATGTCTGTGGCATCCAGCTGGATGGGTGTGTCATTTGTGCTTGACTGGCCCTTCAACCACTGTGGGAGTATGTCTCTTCTCTGTGTTTGATGCAGCAGTCTCAGAAGAAGCCGCTGTTTCCTCTGCTGATGTTGCTGCAACTGCTGCCACAGCTGGTTGCTGACCTTCCAATCGGGTTTCTTACTTTGTGTCTCCGGTGGTGGATATGGTTCTGCAAATCTGTTCAGATGCTCCAGGTAAGGGAATTTTAGGGTCCGGTATCCATTCACATTTGGCAAAATCCACCCCGCTCTTGTAAAGCAGCTGAAGGAGTCCACTTAGTCTGGTTTGCCATGAATGGGAAATTTCATGAGTGTAGTGAAGTCTGCAGTTGCCTCAGCTCTGGGGCATAGGCTGGCCCAATGCTTGAGGCAAAGTTTCCTTTTTATTGATGATAGGATAGGACTTTTGCAGATCTTTTTCTTTTCCTTTCTTCTTCCAGTTTGCTTTATTGAGCTCAAATTCTTTTCTGCCTCTGTTAACTTTGATAACAAATGTTTCACTGGCCTACACAGCCAGTTTAGTGTTATGTTGTGCAACTGTGTTAGTTTGGTTTTGGCTGTCTGCACTCTCTATTTCAGAGGAATTACCACCTGTAAGGGTACTAAGTACATTCAGGTTGCAAGATCAACATTAACATACAGTTGTCAGGCAGGTGTTACAAACAGTGTTGTGCATAACATGTAGAAAGAGTGGACAATAATGAGTGCCGGGTTAATAAGCAAACAAGTGCTTACATGAATGAGAAGGGGGAAAGGGAGGAGGGGTGAGGTGGGGGGGGGGAGAGTCATGTCCCTGGAGACCCAAACAGGATGCAAAGAACCCTGCAAGGGACTGGGCTGACCAGAGAGAAGGGGATAAGGCAGTGTCCCAGAGAGACCCTTTAAGATGGTGGGGAAGGAAGTAGATGAGAGACGAAGCCACTTGGGGGTAGGAGAGGAACCATGGAAAGCATTGAGCCCTTTACATTCTGTGAGAGATCAAAGGAGGTCAATAAGGGGAGCAATTAGCGGGAAGGGAGGAGGGCTAGAGATTTGGGGGTGTGCACAGGGTAAAATGAAGGTGAGGGTAGGTGAGGAGGAAATTATGGAGGACAAGGCAGGAGCAGCTATGCAAGTTAATTATTGAGGGCAGAGCTGATGGAGTAGGCAGAGGATGAGTGCCAGATTTGAGGGGGATTCCAAATATTTAGGAGGTGGTAAAAATAACTGGATTGGATGATTTGGATGGATCTGCAGAGGACAGCCAGGGTATGGGAGCCAGTTAATCAAAGGAATGGGAGGGTGGGGAGGTGTTATAAAGGAGAAAGTGAGGTAATGAGGGGAGCTCATCCAACCAGTGCTTGAGGTGAATTTAGCAAGTGGAGAGTGCCTATTTGTAAGAAAGGGGAAGGATAGGGCACAATAAAGATCACAGTAGCATGCACGTAACCTTCTCAGGAGGTGCTGCCCATCTATGGTGTAGGAGAGGTTAGGTGTTCCGCACCATGGGATTCAATCAGTGGTTGAAAAACTGGTGCAGAGCTCAGAAATTTGGCTTCATTGGGGACTGGGGTCCACCTGGAGTGATGCAAGCCTATACTGGCATGATGGACTGCATCTGTCCAGGAGGGAACAAGGATCCTAGGTGATAGGTTTAAATGCTTCATTGGCAAGCATTTAAACTAGCCAATGGGGAGGCACTGGAAAGGAGCAGGGAAATCCTAACCCCAAAAAATCGCGGTAGTAAGTGGTAAGCAGCACATATAGAGGTGGTGATAGGGAGAAGGGCAGGGTAAATGGGAAGTGACAAAGGCAAGAAGGACAGGGATGGGGCGAAAAGGAGTAAGGCCATCAGGAAATGGAGGGTAATGAGTAAATGCGATAGTCTGGGCAACAAGCTCCCTGAGCTGGTGGCCTTCTTGGAAGAGGATGCCTGGATATCGTAGCAGTCACAGAAACTTGGTACAAAGAGAACCATGACTGGGATGTTAACATACCAGGGCACATAACCTACAGGAGAGACAGGCAGGGGAGAAGAGGGGAGGAGTAGCTCTCTATGTAAAGGAAGGGATAAAAGCAACTGAATGAAAGAGTAAACAGGGAGGAGAGGAGGCACTGTGGGTCACCTTGGAGACTGGAAAGGGCACCACAATCTGTGCAGGGTTGTGTATAGACCCCATGTTAGGGGAGGGAATGGACAAGGATTTGATAGAAGGCATTCTTAGGATGGCAGAGAAAGGGGAGATACTGTTGATGGAGACCTGAATATGCCAGATGTTAACTGGAGCACATTTGCTGCAGCCACATCCAAGAGCAAGGCCATTCTCAATACCCTACAGGTGGCAGGCCTCAGACAGCTAGTTTCAGAACCCACTCATGAGGGAGCAATCCTAGAACTTGTACTCTCAAATGGGGGCAGTGAGAGGATCTCAGATCTAGAAGTGGGTTGCCATCTGGGAACAAGTGACTATCAAACCGTGTGGTTCACGTTAAGCTCAGCTACAGAGTCAAGCCCTTTAAAAGTGAGGGTACTGGACTCAGGGAGGGCTGACTTTGGCAAGATGGGAGAGTGCCTCAGAAAAGCACCAGCAAACAGGCTAGAAGGAGGGTGCAGCAACAATGGGAATCATCAGAACTGCCATCACAGAGGTAACAAGCCTTTGTGTGAAGCAAATAAACACAAAATGAAAGAAAAAGCCACTATGGTTCTCAAAAGAGGTGACTGGGAAAGTCAGGGAGAAAAGATAGCATTCAGGAAGTATAAGGAAACACACAAGGAGCAGGACAGAGATCTGTACCAGTTAAGGCAGAAGGAAGCAGGAGGGAAGTGAGAATAGCAAAGACCCAAACTGAGGAAAAGATAGCCAACTCGGTTAAGAAGGGGATAAAACCTTTATAGGTATATCAGAGAGCGTAGAAAGACAAAGGAGGGAGGATAGTGAGGCTGAATAGAATGAATGGTGGGTGGGCAGAAAGGGAGAGTGAACAAGTAGGGATACTGAATGAATATTTCTGCTCAGTATTCACAAAGAGAAGGGAAGTGCCTAATCCAATTAACAGAAGCACTTTGATAGGGGGTCTCGATCCCAGCCCTTTCACTGAAGAAAGGGTTCTGCAAGAACTCCTAAAACTGAAGGTGGACAACACAATGGGCCCTGATGGAATTTACCCCAGAATTCTAAAAGAATTAAGGGGGAACTAGTGAAACCACTGACTACTCTTTTTAATAAATCATGGGAGGATGGTGTGGTATGTGGTACCTGAGCACTGGAGGAAGGCGGATGTGATTCCCTTCACAAAAGTGGGACCAAGACAGAGGCAGAGAAAACTACAGACCTGTCAGTTTGACCTCTGTGGTAGGGAAAGTGATGAGTCACTTCTGGAAGGAAAGAATTGTTGAGTACTTAGAGGCCAGTGGGGCACAGGGACCCAAGGCAGCATGGGTTCACAGTGGGAAGGTCATGTCAGATGAATCTAATAGGATTTCTTTGACTGGGTGTCCAAAGTAGTAGACCAGGGAGGGGCTGTGGACATGGCCTACCTAGACTTTAGCAAAGCATTTGACACAGTCCCAAACAAAAAAATTAATAGTCAAATTAACCAGCCTGGGAGGTGGGTCCCAGGGTGGTAGCCTGGGTAAAACATTGGCTGGACAACAGAACACAGAAGGTAATTGTAAATGGAGTCAGAAGAAGCCAGAAGGGAAGGGAAGGAAGCATGTTAAATTCAGTGCTTTATAGTCACTAGTAGTTGCTATTTTTCTTCTAAACTTAGATTGTGGGCTTTTAGTGACACTGTACTTTCTTTGTTGTCTTTACTTAGAATTGTTTTGGGCTGTTGAAAATTTAAAACGTGGTGGTGGTGTATTTCTTTGCTGTCTTTAATTGCTGCAAATTTTCACCCCCTTCCCAACTCTTAATTATATGCCCTGTTAAATCTGATTGACAGGAGCTAAACATAGGGATAGTAAGGGTGTGGAGTAGGAGGGGCATAGTGAAGAAGCCCACCTCAGCATGACAAGTGTTTTGATTCATTTATTTATTTTTTGGTTTATTTTGTTTTTTAAAGAAAAGTATCTGAGGACAGTGGCAGGATTTTAGGACAGTAAGTTAATAAAAAGGAAACTAGGAGAGCTTCAGTAGCAGACAAGTAGTGGAATAGCAATATAATTGCAGTATAATGTGGGAGTGGTGCAATGCAGTGGCTGTGGGGCAGCCATATTCAGGCAGACCTTCTGGACACTGAGGTGCTGCCCTATCTGCATGCATCTCTCTGAACTGTGGGATGAAGTAGCCAGACTCAGAGCAGAAGTAAACTGGTCAGAAGTACCATCATCCCTATCCAGAGACCACCCAGTCCAATGCAACTGTCTCAAAGGATGCGAACGAGGAGCACTTGGATGACAGTGGGCTCAGGGAGGGCTACAGCAGTCAGACAGAGGCACATCCCAGATCCTATTCCACTCAAGAACTCATATGCCACACTGGCAAATGAGGACAACCAAATAGAGGTACCCATAGAAGTGGAAGGAAAGGATGTGGAGGCACAAGGAGGTGACCTCAGCGGGAAAGCAGTGGACCCCAGAGGAGGAGGAAGGAATCCTGGTGGGGACTCCATCATAAGAGGATCCAACTAGGAACACAGGAGGGAGGACAGGAGGTGAGGTGCCTACCAGGTGCCATGGCATGGATGGATGGAAGGAAGATCATGGGGATCACTGGGAAGGCAAGATGGGAGTGTGAGCTGGATGTCATTATCCACCTAGGTACTAATGACCTGGCAAATGGGGAACCAAAGGAAGTTCAGGAAGAGTTTAGGAAATTGGGGAGGGTCTCAAGCAAGTAGCTACTTCTGTCACTTTCTCAGAAGTACTACCTGTGAGAGGCAAGGAGAGCATAGGGTGTATGCACCAGGAACTTTAACTCATGGTTGAAGAACTGGTGCTGTGAGGAAGGGTTTGATTCATTGGTGACTGGGGACCCACCTGGAGGGATGGAGGTTTGTTCAAGCCTGACGGCCTGCATCCATCCTGGAGGAATCAAGACTCTATGATAAGTTTAAATGCTACATTGACAAGCATTTAAACTAGCAAAGGGGGTGGCAGGCCAGCAAGGAGGGTACCTACTTGCTCACCCCCACAGCTAGCAGTGGAACCAGTGAACCAGAGGAGTGGCTATCTATACAAAGCAGTGTGCAAAGATGGAGATTAGCGCCCAAGAGGTGGGTAGTCAGAAAAGGGCAAAATTCAGCAGAAGGGCAGACAGCAAGGAGAACCAGGGATAAAGGACAACCAAGGAAGGGGCTGGAGTAGAACAGCAAAACAGTCTAGGGAGGTCAAATCATGAAAGCCATGTGTGCAAATGCCAGGAGCCTTAGCAACAAGATGGAAGATCTGGAGGCTGTCATGGTGCAGTCAGACCTGGACATTGTGGCCATCACTGAAACCTGGTGTAATGATAACCATGACTGGGAGATGGCCATACCTTGCTAAAACATATTAGAAGAGACAGGACAGGCAGGAAGGGAGAAGGAGTGGCACTGTATGTGAAAATGACATAAGGGCCACAGAGATCCAGGAGGAACAAAATGGGGAGAGATACTGTGGGTTAAGCTGGAAAGGAAAATGGAGCCAGCCATCTGCACAGGTGTGGTCTATAGACCACCAGCCCAGGAGGAAGAAACAGATAGGGAGTTGATGCTAGCCATCCAAAGGATGGCAGACAAGGGTGAGGTAGTACTGGTTGGAGACTTCAATATTCCAGATGTGGACTGGAGCATCCCAGCAGCAGCATCAACTAGGAGCAGATTTATCCTGGACTCACTTCAGGTGCCTTCCTCAAGCAACTGGTCATGGAACCAACTCGGCAGAAGGCAACTGGACCTTGTGCTCACAAACAGGGACAGTGTGATGGGGGTAACAGTGGGGAGCACCTGAGGAACAGTGACCACCAGTCATTGTGGTTTGAAATCACAGAAAGAGCAGAACCAAACCACACAAAAACACGATCCTGGATTTTAGGGGGCAGACTTTGGAAAAATGGGGAGATACTTGAAAGAGGCATTAAGGGAATGGGTCAGGAATCATGGGTTGAGGAACAGTGGGCAGTATTTAAAATGGGATTACAAGAGCAACAGAATTATGCATTAAGCAGGTTAGCAAAAGGAAAAGGAAGAGGAGACCATTATGGTTTTCCAAAGAGGTAGCAAAGAAAGTCAAAGCCAAAAAGATTGCATTCAGGCAATACAAAAAGACACAGGCAGAAGGGATAGGGAGAAGTACCAGGAGAAGCAAAGGGAGGCAGGAGGTCAGTAAGGAGGCCAAAGCTCAGACAGAAGAACACATTGCAAAATCAGTGGGTAGAGAGGATGACACCTTTTACAGGTACATAAGTGAAAAAAGAAAGGCAAAGGGAGGGATAGTGAGACTGAAGGGGAGGATGGGGGCCACGTGGAGGATGACAACAGTAAAGCTAACATATTGAACAGGTATTTCTGCTCAGCCTTTACTGAGGAAGAGGAGGGTAATGGGTCTGAAGGGAGCACAAGGGTGAGAATGGTGCAGAAATGGACACAAGTCCCTTTACATGAGAAAGGGTCCTGAAGGAACTGAAAGTAATAAGAGTTGATAAAGCAATGGGGCCAGATGGGGTGCAGCCCAGGGTCCTTAAGAACTAAGAGAGGTGGTGGCTGAACCTCTGGCTATCCTGTTTAGCCGATCACTGGAAACAGGGAGGTACCCAAAGACTGGAGGATAGCAGATGTAGTCCCCTTATACAAAAAGTGGGAACAAAGAGGAAGCAGGAACTACAGACCAGTCATCCCCACCCCAGTAATGGGGAAGATCATGGAAGCACTATTGAAGGAGAGACTGGTGGAACATCTGGTTGTCAATGGACTACAGGACCCAAGACAGCATGGTTTCACCATGGGAGGTCATGTCAGACCAACCTCGTTGAATTTTTGACTGGGTGACTAGGGAGGTGGATCAGGGAGGGCAGTGGACATGGCCTATCTGGACTTCAGCAAGGCCTTTGACACTGTGCCACATAGAGACTATTACACAAACTGGGGGATATGGGTGTGGGCAGGACAGTAGTGTGGTGGGTAGGTAACTGGCTGGGCAGCAGGACACAGGGTGGTGGTAATGGCTGTCACTCCACAGAGGGAAGAGTGACCAGTGGGGTACCACAGGGATCAGTGCTGGGACCGGTCCTATTCAACATCTTCATCTGTGACATTGTGCAGGACCTAGAAGGCAGAATTTCTTTGTTTGCTGATGACACAAAGCTCTGTAACAGAGTAGACACACCAGAGGGTGTAGACAGAATGAGAAGGGACCTGCAGAAATGTGAAGAATGGTCAGGGGTTTGGCAGTTGAAATTCAATGCAAAGAAGTGCAAGATAATGCATATGGGGCACAAAACCCTGGCACAATATATCAGTTGGGGGTGAGGATATAGCATGCACCAAGCAGGAAAGAGATCTTGGGGTTATCATCTCTGATGACCTCAAGGTAGGGAAACAGTGTGACAAGGCAGCAGGTAAAACAATAGGATGCTGGATGCATAGGCACGGGCATCACCAGCAGGAAAAGGGAGGTCATAATTTCACTATACAAGACACTAGTGATGCCCCACCTGGAGTACAGTGTACAGTTCTGAGACCTTACCTATGTAAGGACATAGACAGGGTAGAGAAGATTCAGAGGAGGGCAACAAAGATGGTGCATGGATTGCATCACAAGTCCTATGAGGACAGGTTGAAGAAACTGAACATGTACTTCCTGGAGGAGAGGAGGGAGAGAGGGGTTATGATAGAGACATACAAGTATCTTACAGGGAGGAACAGGGTGCAGGAATACACTATTTTAAGTGACAAAGATGTTCCAGGACTAGAGGGCATGGGATGAAGTTGGAGGAGGATGAATCAGAGGAAACGTGAGGAAGAATTTCTTCACAGAATGGGTGGTGGACAAGTGGAACACCCTGCCAGAGGAAGTGGTGGGGGCTGAAACAATCATGGGATTTAAGAATGCATGGGATAGACATAAAGGAATTCTGGAGGTCAGGGTAAGGGCAAGAGACTTCTAGGAAAACATAAACTGAACTTACTAGCTCAAATGGGCAGACTGGTGTGGCATAGGCCCTATCTGCCAACACTGTCTATGTATCTATGTATAAGTGACATTGCAGAGGAACTGGAAGGAAAAGTATGCCTCTTTGCAGATGACACAAAGATCTGTAACAAGGTTGATACACAAGAAGGCATGGAAAGGATGAGAAGGGACTTGGCAAGGTTGGAGGAATGGTTAGAAGTATGGCAGCTAGGATTCAATGGAAAGAAGTGCAAAATAATGCACCTGGGAAACAAGAACCCAGGGAAGATTACTTAAAAAGCAGATGTGATTTGTTGTTAAACAATACTGTTTCAGATGACGTGATTACAATGAATAAGCAATTTTTGAGGGTGATGCAGATACATGGTTGATGGTGCTAACTGTTCTGACTCATCAACACCCTCTTCCTGATCTATATTTCTGAATGCCAGAACTGGTTATATACACCTCCCTCCCGTTTCAGATATAATTTTATTATTACACGACCCTTCTCATGGCTGATCTCAAGTGTGTCACATGGAATTTGTGTGGTCTTAACTCCCCCATTAAAAGGAAAAAGGCTTTCTCCCACCTGAAAAAATTACAAACAAATATAGCTTTTTCAGGAGACCAAACTGGTGCCCTTGGAAGCCCTCAAGTTTCATAGGGATGGGTGGGGCTGGAGGTGTACAGTTGTGCAGCCTCCTCTAAGCGTGGGGTCTCCATACTAACACATAAATCCCTACACTGGAAGATAGAGAAGTAGGAGTAGGGACGCTGAGGGTCATTGGAAACTCCTACAGCTTTCTACTCCACAAGTCTCCTCATTTTGAGTTCCATCTATGGCCCCAATTCAGACTCTTTAAGTTTTACCATACCTGTAGCCAAAAACTCCAAGACTTTCGCCCCCCTTAGGACACCTTGTTTAATAGGGGTGATTTAATACAACTTTAGTCCCAGATATGGACAGGTCCCTCCATACAGAGGAACCTTATCCTAGGGCATTTAAAGCCGTGACCCATTTGATGGAAGAACTTTACCTCACTGATTTGTGGAGGTCCTTTAATCCAACAGCCAATAACTTTCCTACATCTCCCCATGCATGGCTTGTCCAGCAGATTAGACATGTTACTGGACTCTCTCCATCTCACACAAAAAATGTTACCTGTGATATTGGACCCTGGTTGTTTCAAGATCATGCCCCAGTGTCCTCCTTAGTGATTTAGGGACCAGAGACCTCAGGTCCTCCTAATGGAGGCTGGATCCCTTACTTATTTGGGCCGAATCTTTCCATAAATGGGTTTTAGAAGAAACCACCAGATAGTTTAAAGAAAATGATATCAGGGACATTTCAGCTGCTATGTTATTGAGGCCTTCAAGGCAAAAATCTTTTGGGGATAATGATATTTTCAGCAAAACACTGAAGAGAAGGAGAGACAAGAAAGAGAGAGAGGCGGTTCTAAAAACCCTGCCAGATTCTTTTTGGCCCAAAACACCCAAGAGGTTAAAAAGCAAAGAACCCCGCATAGTGGAAATCTATTTTATTTATTTATTTTACTTCGCTTTGTTAACCGGGTTAGGTGCGCTAGCCAAAGTTGATTATTTTCAGGCATGACCTGGGAGAATACATACATAAAATGAGATGAGATTATACAATATAGTATATAGTACAGGTACATAGTATATAGTACAGGTACATTAGCATACAGATCAAGTCAGACAGTACTTAGATAATACATATAGCTATGCAGAGATGACAAAAGTGACATTAGTACATGCAAATAACAACTAAAACTGGCTAAGTGGCAGCTATAAAGACATTTTATAGCAAAGCTTGTTTAGAAGTGCAGCAGTGTCTTGGACGAAATAGGGTAGTTAGCTGAAAGGCATTAAGTGGGATCAAAGCATGTGCAGGGGTCCTGAGAGATAGGTAGCGATATAGTTCTTTTGAAGGTGGTGTTATCCTGCCTCAGGGCAGGGGGAGGAGTCCAGGTGGCCGGGCGTGTGAGTGAAATGCTTCAGAGCTCTTTGAAGCAAGACACCTGGGTACAGTAAGAAGAAATTTGTTTGCTGAGTGTAGTCCGTGGGTAGGTGTCTGTGGTACAAGTAGAGCTGCAAGGGAGGAGGGAGTTTGGTTACAGATCACAGAGTCAGTGAGGATCCCTAGGGAGTATAGTCAGTAGGCAGTTGGGGAGAGCCAGTCTAGATCATACTAAGGTTCATACTAAGGTAAGTATAAGAGCGAGAAGGCAGAAGCCCATGATGCTCCTATGCCAATCCAATATATAATAAGAGAGGTCATACCCATTACTTATAAGGTCATCTAGTCTATTTTTAAAAATGCTTTTAGTTTCACTAATGATTACATTAAGCGGTAGTCTGTTCCATGGACCAACGACTCTAATAGTGAAAAAATATTTGCGACTTTGACCTCAAAAAGGTTTTCTAACTAGTTGTAAAGGGTGTCCCCAATATTGTGATAGCAGTTTTAAATTCTAGACCGAGTTCACACAAAAGATAAGGGTCTTGAATGATGTCATATAATAACATAAGATCACCACGAAGCCAAATGTGGATAGTGGCATGAGTTTAAGAATATCTAGCCTACCTCATAAGAGACGCATATAGCCCAGAAACTTTTTAGTGAATTTTCTCTGAACTGTTTCCATTAAAAGGCCTTCAGATTTTTGTATGGACACCAAAGCTGGAAGCATATTCCAAATGTGGTCTGACGATGCTCGATATAAAGGCAGAAACACTTCATGCTTCCTTGATCTGATGTTATGCAGAATAGACCATACCACTTTGTTGGATTTGTTAACAATGTTGTGCAAGTGTTTATTATAAGATAAGTTATCTGAGATAATAATGCCCAAATCTCTTTCATCTGATGTTGTATCAAGTAGTATACCGTCCAAGTAGTAAGGGGTTGTAAATTACTTAAACCCAAATGCATTACCATGCATTTTGAGATGTTCAAAGTCATGCCCCAGTTCTTAACCCATGTAGTAATGTGATCAAGGTCTTTTGGATAGTGTTGGCCTGGTAATCAGAGGTGCAAGGGCCACCTATTTTGCATCATCTGCATATTTAATAGTGAATGATGAACAACCTGAAGTAAGGTCAGCAATAAATGCCTGAGACAGGCATGGGCCCAAAACTGAACCCTGTGGTACCCGCTTGTCACTGTTCCCCTGGCTGATATGCTCCCATTAATAGACACTTGCTGAGAGCAGTTTTGAAGACAATTATTTATCCAATTAACTACAATACTGTTTATTTTTAACTTATGAAGTTTGGTAATTAGTGCCCAATGTGGCATGATGTCAAAACTTTACTAAAATCAATATAAATGATATCACATGGCGATTTTTATCAAGTAATGAGCTGATTTGTTCATAGAAGCAGATCAAATTAGTCAAACAGCTTCTGCCTTTTGAAACCATGTTGTTCAACACCATGACAGTCAAGGACAGGGGTATTATGTCTTTAATTAAACCTTCTAATAATTTACAAATAGAAGAAGTTAAACTTATTGGCCTATAATTTTCCCAGTTGTTTTTTGGCCTTTTTATGAATAGGGATGACATAAGCCTCTCTCCAATCCTGTGGAACAAAATTCATGGCCATGAAGTAATCAAACATCAATTTTAAAGGAACAGTAATAACATCAACTAATAAAATAATAAATGTCCAGCTATGTTGTCTGGACCAGGACTATATTTACCTTTTAGTGTCAATATTTTATCCTTAATAATGTCAGAAGAAAATTTTACTGGTGAAACATTAGTAGTATCTAACAGAACATTGTCATTAGTTGATATAGAAGTCCCAGAAAACTTTTACAAAAATTATAATTAAACAGATTGACCATTTTTAGGATCATGTATCAAAATGTCATTGTCAAGTATTGGACCAACTTGTCATGTAGGTTTCCTCAATGAATTAATATAAGAGTAAAAGTGCTTGCTATTAGATTTATTAGCAATAGATGCTAATTTTGCTCCCAATTTGATTTAGCCCTTTTAATCATAATCTTACATTTTCTTTGTATCTGTTTATAGGAAGTCCAATTTGAGGAGATTTAGTTTTTGATATCTAATGTACTTCTTACGCTTTAGTCTAATACATTTTTGATGGACTAGTTCATCCATTTAGGAACTTTATTTTGATTCTCATTTTTAATTTTAGATGGAATATATAGTTCCTTAAGTTGACAAATGACATTCTTAAAATGTTCCCAATAAAGTTCTGGAGTAGAACCTATCAATAAGGTGTCCCAGTTAATAATTCCAATAGGTCGCTATACAGTGTGCAGTGGTGCTTGAGGCAATGGGAAGAGGAGGCATACCGACATATGTTGTTATATGTGACATCCCATTTATGGAGAGCAGTCTTATGGGCATTAGCAAATGTGGAGATACCATATGTCAGCGCTTGAAGCGGAATACCCTTGGCAATTACCAATTTAGCGGGATGGTGTTAGCAGGTGACAAGTCTTAGAGGTGATTCCAAGTTTGGCATTTGTTGCTTTACAGGTAGACTGGATATGCAGACTGAAATCAAGGGATTTATCAAGGAGGACTCCCAGGTATTTGAAGGATGTGACACAGTGGATGAGAGAGATGCCCCAGAGTCATGGACTAGGAGGGGTTCTTTACAGGCCCTAAGTTTGGGGCAGTGCCAAATAGCATGGCTTGGGTCTTTTGTGTTGAGGATGAGCTTATTAGCATTTAGCCATGTTTGCATATTCCTGAAATCGAGGAGAGGTTTTCATTAATGATGTTAACTTTTTCAGCACTGGAGTAGAGTATGAGATCATCAGCGTATAGGATAGCTGAGCAGGAGAGTATGGCATGATCTATGTTGTTTATGTATAGTGAGAAAGAAGGGTCCCAGGATGGAGTCCTGGGGTACTTCAATGTCAGTGCTGATCACATCTGAGAGAATGGAGTCGAATTTAGTAAGTTATAATCTGTTTGATAGGTAGTTGTTAAACCAGTCAACTACTGAGGATGAGAAGTTAAGTCTATGCAGGGTTGAGAGAAGCGGGGATGATCAATAAGATGAAAGCTTTGGTAAGACCGATAAATACTGCTCCAGTGAGTAGGCCTTTGTTCATGTTACAGAGTACATCGGTGGAGAATTTGAGAAGAGTGGTTGAGGTACTGTGTCCTTTTCTGAAACCATGCTGAGTGTCTGAGAGAAGGTTGTTCTTTTGAGATAGTCAATGGTTGGGTTGCAACAAGCTTCTCCAGTGGCTTGCTTAGCACAGAGAGGATGGCTATGGGCCAGTAGTTGTTGATGTCCTTTGGGTCTCCTTTTTAAGGATAGGCTAACTCAGGCAATCTTCCAGAGATCTGGGACAACATCAAGAGAGAGAGAGAGACAGAGTGAAAACCATGGCCAGTGGCTAGGCAATCAATGGTGCTGCTTGCTTCAGGAGTCATGGTTCGAGTGAATCTGAGTCAGGCTAGTGTTCTCAGATATGTTTTGCAATAGCCTTTGGACCTTGTATCTAGATATAGCTTTAAAGTGGAAAGGGGATAGTAGTTAGTTGGCAATGGTCAGCACCAGACGCAGATCTCTGGGGTGTGCAGTAAGGCTGAGATGCTGTGGGAGGTGAAGTGAAGGACGAGGTGTGCTGAGACAGATCCATGAATAATCTGTTAAAGGCATTTGCTATAGTGTTTGAGTCATTGCAATGCACACCATTTAGGATCATATCCCTGGGGTCGATGACTGGGCAGCCCAAGAAAGGTCTTGATGTGTGTCCAGAATTTTCTAGGGTCACCAGCAGAGTTTGTGAGCAGTTCCTTGCAGTAGATGCTCTTTGCTGTTCTTATTTGTTTTTACAGGTGCTCCGAGAGGCCCTGTAGGTATTATAATCCTCCGTAGTCTGGACACTTTATACTTCTTCCAGAGTTTGTCCCATGTGCACAAGTTAGCCAGCAGGTCCTTGTGTAGCCATCTTGTTTGTTTACCCTGACCCTTCTGGTGACCTTTGGGGTATGTTTATCCTGAAGTGCTTTGAAATTATCAATGAAGATATCAGGGCTATTTGAACATCATGGGAGTGACAGATATCAGACCATTTGATATAGGATACATCATAGAGGAAAGCTTCCATGTCCAGTTTAGCAAAGTTGTTAACTGTGATGTAGTGGGGGGTGAGGGAGCAGTCTCTGGGCTCCATACACAGAAAGTGGGGAGTGGTCTGTGATAGCATCTGCCAAGATGCCTGCAGTTTGTACGTGGTCAAGGTGATTCACCAGTACCCAGTCTATGAGGGTGGAGGTAGTTAGAGAAGGGGTGGGTCTAGTGGGTTCAGTTAAGATCTGGTGCAGGTTATAGCTCTGTGTTAGTGTCAGCAGTGTGCTGAGAGTTGGTCCCAGCCAGTTTAGGTTAGTCACCTAAGATTATGACCTTATTTTGCTTGGCATTTGAGAAGGTTTGATTAAGTAAATCCTGAAGACCTGTGATACCTCCAGTGGATGGGCTGCAGGCGCAGATAATGTGGAGTTTTTGCACCAAGGGCAATGGTTGTGTGTAGGGACTCACAGACTGAGGGGAGCCGGTGGGCAGACCGTAACATCAAGATGGTTTTATAGAGGAGAGGAGAGCAACCCCCTCCACATTTTGGGGAAGGCCTATCTCCATATCAAGGAGTAATTGGGCAAGAAACATAAGGAGTCCAGAATGTGAGTTTGAGCCATGTTTTAGATAGGCAGAGTAGGTCAGGATTATACACTTCCCATGCCTCGAGATCAGAAAAGTGCCTGGTAATGCTCCTAATATTCATATGGGCAATGAAAAGTCCTTTTCCTGAGACAGCCGATAGGTCAATGGGAGAGTGGTGGACAGGGGGCCAGGGTTAAGTTCTATGTCCCTGACAATAGGATGATGAGGAGTAGGAGAAACCACAGTTTAATAGTGTGGAATGAGAGATGAACCAGTTGTGTCAGTTTGTGTTTTCTGAGCATATGAAACAAACTGTAGGTACAACCCTTCAGAAGGATAAGGGTGGTGTAGGCATGCACATGTTTTTAGGCAATTTGTTGGAGAAAGTAAAGTCGTTGTGTTGTGGGGTATTCTCTCCATGGTGGTTGTTGATTGGAACAGATGTAGATACCCCATGTAAGCATAATAACATTATCAGAAGCAGGATTCGTCCTCCTAATCTATGAGTTGCCAGTTTTGGCAGGAGACTGCAAATGTTTACTGAAGCAAGGGTGAGTGTTCTGGAGTGACTCATGGTAAACTACTGGGGATCAGTAAACCCTTGTTACTGTAGATCAAAGACCCAGAATGTGTTAAATTCCTGAAGGTGATGAACATTGGCCTAGGGCATATGCAGGATGTAAAAACCATTGTTAGAATCTTCCCTTTGTTCTCCAGAACAGCTATGAATAGACCTCAAAGACAAGAACACATGCTTGTATAAAAGATTTACTGACCTTTACTTTTGTTCTTGATGTCTTCCAAAACAGTTGATTTATGATGAGAATGCCAATACCTGGTGGTGATGTTTTGCAGTTTCTTAGTCCTGGAAATGTTCATAGCTATTATGTCCAAGAATGGTCCAGTTCCTCCAAGCAGAAACACATGAAAAACCACAAAAACTAAACTACTGACAGAGACAAACACAAACATAGATACATAGACAGTGTGTAGATAAGGGCCTATGGCCCACCCAGTCTGCCCATTTGAGCTTGTAAGTTCAGTTTTGTTTTCCTAGAAGTCTGTTGCCCTCACCCTGGACCTCCAGAATTCCTTTATGTCTATCCCATGCATTCTCAAATCCTGGATTGTTTCAGCCCCCACCACTTCCTCTGACAGGGTGTTCTCCTTGTCCACCACCCGCTTTGTGAAGAAATTCTTCCTCACATTTCCTCTGAATCATCCTCCCTCCAACTTCATCCCATGCCCTCTAGTCCTGGAACATCTTTTTACTTAAAAATAGTGTATTCCTGCCACACAACCTGTACTGACAGGAATTTTAGCTGAACTCTCTGGAATCTGTATTCAATTAAACTCCTTACTGGCTCAGAAAGCTGAGCTCACTTTAAAATGGGCCAAACATAAATACTGAGCTGCAAGGGAAAAAACAGGATGTTTATTGTCTTACTGTCTAAGAAAACAGCAAGAAGAATGTTATATATCGACGTTAAAAGACCCTGCAGGTGCCCTTCAGCAAAATCCAGCTGTAATCAAGCAGCTCATGATGCAGTTCTATGACAATTTATACAGCTCCTCTGCTGCAAAACATGGCCCTCAAATAGATAATTTTCTGCCCAAACTCTCTCTCTCTCGCTCCCTATCTCAATCCTCAGCAGCGGGCTTCATTAAAGCCCATCTCTCTAACAGAAGTTCAGACAGCTATTCACCCCAAATAAGAAAAAATCCCCAGGAGGAAACAATATTCTTTCAGATCTATATGCCCACCTGACCCCTGTAGTCAGTCCATATCTTTATAAAGTGTTTCAGAATCCCATAGGACAGGCTTCCATCCCCAACCCATAGGGAAGCAATAATCATAGTACTCCTAAGAAAGGGAAAGACCTGCATCTTCCTGCCAGTTACCACCCAATTTCCTTGATAAATACAGATATAGAAGATACTGGTGAAGGCTCTGGCTCTCCGTCTGAATAAGATCCTCCCTTGCTTATCCACCTAGCCCAGTCAGGTTTCACAAAGGCAGATTAGCCTCTGATCATTTCAATAGCTGGTGTACATCACTGCAACTGCTTAAAAAATCTCTGTTCCAAACACACTTGATTGCTACTGACTTTGAGAAGGCATTGACTCAGTTGAATGGGATACCTTGTCAAGGTTCTACAACCTATGGGTTGTGGGCCATACTTTTCTATATAGGTACAAATGATATATCGAGCTCCGCATGCACTAGTTCTAATGAACTCCCCGTATCACCCCATTCAAACTCCATAAAGGCACCCATCAAGGTTGCCTTTATCCCCATGATATCTGTCTTTCCCAATGAGCCCCTGGTGATAGCTATCCAGAACCAACCAGAGTTATGTGGTATTCCTATCAAGGGTATGGACATTCACACTAGTCTGTATGCAGACAATCTATTAGTCTTTCTTTTAGATGCCTCAGTGGCCTACCCACCTCATGTCTCTCCTAAGACATCTCCTGATCTCTAGCCTCAAAATAAATCGAGGGAAAACTAAAGCTCTCCCCATTAATAAGACCTGCACCCTGATCCATTTATATAGGCCAGCCTATAATGGTCACTAGTTTCTATAAAATACTTAGGCATTCATGTATGGGTGGTCTCACTAAGTTCCCCATCCTTAACACTACCCTGCTGTTGCAAACTTAACTACAGACTTTGACCACTGGAAGAAGTTACACCTCTCCTTAGCAGGTAAAATAGCAGTGATCAAGAAGATGCCCCCAAAGTCTTCCATTATCTTTCTCATATTCGCTCTAAATTACCTGCAACCTTGTTTGCAAAAACTGGACACGTTAATAGGTTCCTTCTTGTGGAAGGGCACAGCCCTGTGGTTCAGTAGGCTTAAGTTGCAGTCCCATTGGGCTGGGGTGGAATCTCCCCTGGTTTCATAGGTATCATAGGTATGTACAGAGCTTTTAGACTTTCATCCATTGGTGCTCACCTAGTTTAAACTAAACACTCCCACCAGGTGCAGTTTATCGAGTATAAGTTTGAAGCTCTCTACTGATAAATATCCCACCACTTCCTCCGGCAGGGAGTTTCATACTGAAATCACCCTCTGGTTAAACCAGTTTTGCACTGTCAAGTTTGGCAGTTTTCAAGGATACCACAACTTCTTTATAAGTGCACGAATATGTTAGTTGTTTGTATGCTCTTCGGCCCTCCTTCCTCTGGCTCACAATAAAACTCCTCATCTGCTCACCAGTCCCCTTCAGTTTCTATATCACAAGAGACACTTTTCTTAAACCAATATTGCCTTGAAGGCAGTGCTGCTAGGAGGCAGGCCACTTAATCCCACCCTCCACTGGGTCTCATTAGTTAATACCTTCTGAAGGACAGTAACTGAGGTTGCCCACCTCTTGCTGCTGATTGGTTACACATGCAGCTGCCTCGGAGGCAGACTACTAATCCGTCCTCTGCTGTGTCTCATTGGTTTATACCTTATGAAGGATAGTAACTCATTTCTTGTTGCATTGCTGCCTGTGTGGTACTGCTTTGGAGAAGAGCTTTTCAGTGTAGGTTTGCTGGCATCTTCATTGCATTGTTGATTCTTCTGTGTGAAGCAAATTCTTTTTAATTGCTTCAAAGTGCAGTATTTCTTTTGGGAAAGAGCTTTGCAGTGTATGTTTGCTGGATTGCCTCCGCGGCGCAATGCCTCACCAGGCAGACCATCAATCTATACCCACTACTGTGTTTCACTGGTTATTACTTTCTGAGGGACAGTAACTTCTTGCTCTGATTGGGTGGTGTAGGCTGCCCCTGATTGGTTGACATACAGAAGATGCTTTTTCAAATCCTTTGCTAATTTTTTTCATGTTGCATTGCTTCCTGTGAGTACTGCTTTGGAGAAAGAGATTTTCTGTGTAGGTTTGCTGGAATCCTTGTTGTTCTGTTGATTCTCCTGTGTGGCTGAAGCAAATTATTTTTCCATTGCTTCCTGTGTAGTACTTCTTTGGAAAGAGCTTTTCAGTGTAGGTTTGCTGGAATCCCAATTGTTCTGTTGATTCTCCTTATGAAGCAACAGTCTGTCTCATAAGGACACTCCATTTCTTCAGCTGCATTTGTGAAGAAAGTGCTCCAGATTGTACTAATCTGTTTTTGGGGGACCATCTATCATCTAGGATTTTCTCTGGCCTGCAATAGTAAGTTTATGCTAATTTTCATATCACTGCTACAATGTCTTATGTTATACAGACAAGTGGGTATAAAATGTGAAAAGGCGGCAAAAAAAAGAATTGACAGTGTCCCACAATATTCTGTGGACTGCAACAGTAACTTTCATGGTGTTTTCAATATACCATGTCAAGCTTTTATTTTATAAAGAGAAGTGTGCATGACATGTGAAAGGCAGTTAAAATAAATATTACCAATATGTCCTTTTTGGATCTTGTATCATCTACGATCCTCTGGACTGCAATAGAAACTTTCAAGAAATTTTCAGTTCACTACTACAAGGTTTTATTTTCCAGACAGAAGTGTGCATAGCATCTGGGAGTACATAGCTATTCCATTTCACAGTTCACTCTGAGGTCATGCACCAACTTCAAGATATTTGCTAGAAATCTTAACCTGTTTGAAGTGATCTTCTAAGGGTTCATAAACATAAGGGTTGAACAAAAGAAAAATAATAGCTGTATTTTGTTTCACAGTTAACTCTGCGATCCTGCCCCAAGTTCTAGATATTTGCTACAAACCACACTGTGTTGGCAGTGATCTTTGAAGTATTTTTATTTTGATTCCTTCCTAACATACTATTGTACTAAAATGCCAGCAGAGTAGTCCTAATGATCTTTCATGTCTGCTTATTTGGTCAGCCCCCACCCTGGGAGCTGACCTTGCTGTCCCTCCACCATCTCAGGCTTCTCCATTTCCAGTCCAGGGTATTTCCCTTGCATTGGACTTTGCCTGAACAACCTTTCCCTGTACCTGTCCCACCCCCTCTTGATCCTCCACAGACTCTGCCTCCACTAGCCCCCTGGCAGCATATTCCATGGTTCTACCACCATCTCAGTGAAGTAGCACCTCCTCCTTTCTCCCCTGAGTCCCCCTCCAGCTTCCAACCCATGCCCTCTAGTTTGCCCTCCCTTCCTTCAGAGCACCCCAACTGAGGCCTCCCCTGTTTACCCCCTTCATGTACTTGAAGACCTCTATCATGTCCCCTGTCCCTTCTCTCTTCCAATTGTACATATTTAGCCTCGAGCCTCTCCCCATATGTCCTTTCCCCAAGCCCCAGATCATTTTGGTTCCTCCTCTGAACACTTTCCAAGAGTCCAATGTCCTTTTTAAGTGTGGACTCCAAAACTGCACACAGGACTCAGGTGTGGCCTCACCAACAGTTATCACAGAGGAGTATCACTTCCCTCCTTCTGAGGTGATCCCCTAGCGATGCATCCCAGCATCCTATTGGCCTTGGCAGCTGCCCTCCTACAAGTCTAATAGTTGTTCATCTTGACATCCACCACAACCCCCAGGTCCCTTTCAGCCACTGAGACTTGTAGCATCCCCCAGTATACACTTGACCCGGTTTCTGATGCCCAGGTGCAGTACCTCCATTTCCTGAATTGAACCTTAGTCCCCACTTCCTTGACCACCTTTCAGAGCATCTAGGTCCCCTGCAGGGCCACCCTCCTCCACCCCATCCACCTCTGCTCCCAGCTTTGAGTCATCCATAAAGAGACTTATTTCACTCCTGATACCCTTCCTTATGTCAGAGACATAGGCATTGAACAGGAGGGCCCATGGACCAATCCTGAGGGACCCCACTAATGACCCTCCTTGGAGATGAGACTATACCCCCGACCATCCGCTCCGAGGGCCAATTTCCTATCCATCTGTTCATCTGCTTCCCCATCTCCATTTTCCCCAGCTTATCCAACAGCCTACAGTCCAGCTTCCTAGCCTATTTTTATTTATTTTGTTTTCATCTCATGCATGTAGTTCAAGATATTTGGCACAAATCATATGCTGTTGGCCTTGATTGTCCAAGTAGCATTTTATGTTGTTTCCTTGTAACCCCCTACAAATGGGGTTCCTAGAAGCCTTCCGACTTGCTTGAATGCTCCATGCCTGGCTGTGTTGACATAAGGCTGCTAAATGTGGGGTTGTGAGTGTTTTTAAAGCCTCCAGTACTGTCTCTTTAAGAGCTGCCTGTTAGGGCTTTAGTGGTTCAAATGGAGGACTGGGTTTCCCTCGAGTCCCACCCTGGACTGCTGTCTGATCGCTCCGTTTCTGCAGTCGCTAGGGCGCTAAGGAGCACACCTGAAAGATGTAGTTGTTCCCTATAGGAACTTGTATAGTGTTGGTGAAATTGCAGTTTACCTAACTCCCTTTTATTGCAGCTGGGACTTTACATTGTGCCCCTCCATATTGGACCTGGACTATGTGGAAGGGGGTCCAATAGCAGCTAAGGGGCAATGGAAATGGAGTGGAGGTGACCAACCCAGAATCAGGACTCTGGATGGAGTCAGATGACCAATGGGGCACCGCTTGTAATTCCTGGATGTGGCATTATGGGTCATGGCACATTTTCGCACCACTGAGGGCTAGAATAAGTGACTGGCATGTGTAACCAGCCAATGGAATCGGGTAGCTCCGAGCTGTAAAGGATTGCCCCATGCTGTTAGGGGCAGATGCGTTGTGACTGTGAAGAGAAGGGCTCTGAGCTCTTGTGCCATTGAGTGTTCGCGCAGGAAGCACGTGAAAGGCCTGGGGTGGCCATTTTGCATTGCCAGCTCCATGAATCAAATCCATGGACTTGCGGTCAGAGAGGAGGCTGTGTACAAGCACAGCTACCTACCAGGCTTCACCTGAAGAGGACTGGAGAATCTGCTGAATTGCGCTGGCCTGTCAGGACATTGAAGCTGCAGTGAAATGCCTGCATTTGCTGTGAGTTCGTTCGGGTCCTGGAAGCAGCTGCCCGGTATGGTACCCCTCTGTTGTTTCCATATAAATGTGTGAGAAGGCCATTGAAGTTCAGGTTCAGCCCTGCTAGTGGTGAAAAGGTGGTTCTCTGCTGGGGTTGTGAGTACTGGATCAGGGTAGCTCCCTGTTACAACTTATAAATAAATGCAATAATTGCTTTGCTGTATTGCTGATGGCACTAATTGAGCTTACTGGCTCCATCTGATCTGCTCAGGAATGAAATGTTCGTTTGTGTCAGGGCCCCAACCAGCTGCATCGAGGAACTAGCCATTAGGGCTTGGGTACCCATAGACAGTAATTAATAGGTTGAGGCCTGTGCACAGAGCCATAGGTAGATTTTTATATACTGTAGTGGTAAGCTAATCAACCTGATTTCCCTCGGTCCTTGTTATCTCCCTCAGATAAATCAAATTGCTTGTTTTGCAAAAGTACACTGGCTATGCTGTGCATGAATGGTGAAATATTTCCCAATGAATGTGGTGTAACTGTACCTTACTTTCAGGGGTCCCGGAGAGAGCTGACTGGATTGCGGGCGAGGGAGATAATCTGTAGTGGGATCACTGAGAATTGAACTCGTGAGCCACTAGTGGGAAGAAAGGGGTTGCAACAACCCAGAGGGCTGTGACAGAGTCAACCTCAATTGTTCTAACCCGACCTCTGGGTGGAGGCACCCGCCAATGGATCTGGGCCCCTCACCCTGCCACAGTTAGGGCAGGCAGGGGTAGTAGCCCTTAGGATAGCACCCTGGGGGTTACAGCTTTCTGTCTGTGCTGCTCACCACAATACATAAGGAAAGTGTCACAATTTCCAGGTCAGAAGTCAAAATACAGTGTAAAGCTATTAATTCTGATTTGATGCTTGCAAGGAATGCTGATTTCACATATGCATGAATACATGTTGGCTATGCAAATCATTAGTCCTGGAATGAAGATAGGTAGTCTGCTGTTGTTTTAAGCAGGGTACATGCCACTTTTCAATGCTGGCGGTGGCATTTTCTTTGTGAAACTTGGAATGAGATTTACTGCAATCTCATTCTATATGTCTCTGGTGAACTGTAGTCCTGTAAGAGGTGTGGAGTTTACTTCAATATTACTTTCAGACTGCTGATATTCTGGCATAGTTAACATTTAGGTGGTAGATCCAAAACAGCAGCCGTGATCAGCTATTGTGCCCAGTGCTCACCAAATGAGCAGCCTGCTCTCACAGAGATCCACAACCAATAGCACAAAATATGGTGTCCTCAAGGTCCTTCAATAATGCTGCAGTGAGCCTTAAATTTCAAAACATCAAAACTGAAGAGCATAGTTCTGTAGTGGTCTTCAATAAACTTTGATTTATTTTTTGATATTTAAGGCTCACTGCAGCATTATTGAGGAACATGAGTGAACACCATATTTTGTAGCTATTAATATTAGGTGGATTGCAAATTAAGTTATGCTTTTTTTTTCTGTTCACTGCATGCTGTACCATGACGTTTTTCAAATACTGACTAAAAAAAATGCTAGCTAATTAAAATCATGTTTGTTTACAATGATAGCTTGTATGTGTGTGACAATTCCTAACCGTGGGTCTGTTTGTGCTTAAGAGGCAGGTATTACCAATGTTGAATGTCATCTGCCTCTTAGGCAGTGCATTAGTGTATCACAGTTTTTCAACATGGCCTTTACCTGTCTAGTAGGCAGCTCCTACTAATATTGGCATACCAACTGCCTCAGAGGTAGTGATTTCTCCAGCTGGAATGTTGCCAGACACTGAAGCAGGGTCTCATGGAAGGAAGCACCTTGTAAATGGGTAAGGGGAACTGGAAAACCTGGAATGAGATTGATTGAAATTTCATTCTGTATCTCACTGGTGAATTGTAGTCAGCCAATGGGTGCCAATTTCATTAACATACAGTTAGGACAGCTACTGTTCTAGAAAATGAAATAAACATTTTGGATTCCTGTTCCGGCATGTGGTCCCATAACCTGTACCAAACAATGACTGAATAAAAAATTGCAATGTATTACAATGATGCATGGATACAGTGATACCAAATGATAGTTTCTGACTATGGTCTATTTCTGCCTGTGAGGCAGTTTCTACCAATGCTGGCATTTCATCTCGCTCTGAGGCAGTGTGTTGGTATGTCACAAACTTTCACAGTGGTCTTCAGCTGTCTAATAGGCAGTTCCTACTAATGTTGGCATACCGACTGCCTCCAAGACAGAGATTTCTCAGCTGTAATGACAGTTTCTGACTATGGTGTGTATCTGCCTGGGAGGCACGTTCTTCAATGTTGGCATGCCATCTGCTTCTGGGGCAGTGTGTCAGTGAGTCACAATTTTGCACAATGAACTTCATTTGCTTAGTAGGCAGCCTCTAATAATGTTGCTATACCAACTGCCTCCGAGACAGTGAGTTCTCCAGCTGGAATGCTGCCTGCATTTGAAGCTGGGTTTACGAGGGTACCAGCCACCTGTAAATGATTCAATGTGAATTGGCAACCCTGGAATTAGTTTGACTGTGGTTTCATTGTATATCTCACTGGTGAATTGTACTCAGTCAATGGGTGACAATTTCATTAAAATATAGTTAGGATAGCTGCTGTTCTGCCAATTGAAACATTTTGGCCGTGTCCAACTTGAATGAAACAACTTGATTTCTATTCCTGCATGCAGTCCACTGACCTAAACCAAACACTGACTGAATTTGAAAATTCCAGTGAATTGCAGTGATGCATGTGGTGATAAACATGTGATTGTGTGGCAACTTGCGATCAGTGGTGTATATCTGCCTGAGAGGCAGGTTCTATCAATGTTGTCATTTCATCTGCCTTTGGGGCAGTGTGTCAACGTGTCACAATTTTTCACAGTGTACTTTACCTGCCTAGTAGATGGCTCCTACAAATGTTGGCATACCAACTGCCTCCAAGGCAATGAGTTATCCAGCTGGAATGCTGCCTGCCTTTGAAGCTGGGTCTGTACAGGGATCAACCACTGTAAATGGGGTCAATGGGAACTGGCAACCCTGGAATGAGTTGGACTGTGATTTCCAACATATGTCAACCAATGGTGCCGATTTCATTAAAATATGGTTAGGACAGCTGCTGTTCTTCCAAATGAAACATTTTGCCTGTGTCCTACTTGAATGAAACAACTTGGATTTCTGTTTCCTGCATGCAGTCCCTGACCTAAACCAAACATTGACTAAATTTAGAAATTCCAGTATATTACTGTGATGTACATGTACAGTGATAGAAACATGGAAAGTGACCTCAGATGGGGACAGTACTATCCATCTAATGTGCCCAGTTAAGACTAACCTCCTACCTAGTTGGCTTCATTCCTGAAGTTCCTGTACTGATTGTCCAATGCTAGCTTAAAAGCTGCAACCGTTTTGCTTTCACCACCCCGGGGTCAGGGTATGCCAAGGTTCTTCCACCCTTTTGGAGCAGAAAAACATCTTAACATTGCTCCTGAATCTTCCTATCTTAGACACATATTGTGCCTCTAGTCTGGTACAGTTGTTCATCTTTAGGAGGCTTGCGCTTGTACCTTATTGATTCCTTAAGGAACTTGAAGGTCTCTATCATGTATCCTTGTCTCTTATGTAGTCTAGAGAATACGTGTTGAGCTGCCATAGTCTTTTTTATATAGTTCTTGATGCATGCCCTGCACGAACTTTGTCACTCTCATCTGTATAGTTTCCAATCTGCTCAAATCCCTCTTGAGGTGTGGAATCCAGAATTGGACACAGTACTCATACAGCCTCACCAGGTCCTGTACAGTGGCATGATCACCTTACATTTCCTACTTGTGATGCCTCCCTATACATCCCAAGATGCTGCTAGCCTTAGCACTGCCTCTCTCACATTGCTTGCTAACTTTCAGGTCATCCAAGAGAATTTCCCAAGATCACACTTCTGCTTTGATGTACTCAACTGCTCCTTCCTAGAAAGTATTTCCATTGTGGGTTGCTTCTTCCCAGGTGCAAAATCTTACATTTTATGGAGTAGAATTTCAGCTGCCCAGCTTCTTTACCATTCTTGCAATTTCCTTAGGTCTGACTACATCTTCTGGACTCCTGCAGTTATGTCAACCCTGTTGCAGAGTTTAGTATCATCTGCAAACAGACACACCTTCCCTGCAGTCCATTAGCTATGTCACTGATAAATATATTGAAAAGTATCAGTCCCAGCTCTGAACCCTGCAGAATCCCACTGGTCACCTCACCCTCTCTAGATAGTGTTCCATTTACCAGTACCCTCTGAGTCCTTCCATCTAACCAATGTTTAACCTAATTGACTATTTTATGCCCAGTGCCAGTATGTTCTGGCTTGTTTATCAGCCTCCTAGGAACAGAGTCAAAGGCCTTGTTAAGTCCAGGTACACCGCATTCACCCACCCCCAGTCCACCGTTTAGAAACCTAATAAAAACTCAATCAGATTTGTCTGATGGGACTTCCCTGCTGTGAAGCCATGTTGTTTTGGATCCAGTTGTCCACTCGTTTCTAAGAATGTGACTATCCTCTATTTCAATAGGACTGCATTACCTTCCCTACTGCTGAGGCAAGGCTGACTGGATGATAGTTTCCTGTTCTTCCTTACTCACACTTTTGTGGAGCTGTACCACTGTTGCCCTTTCCAGACCTCTGGGACATAACCACTCTCTAATGATCTGTTGAACAGCTCTACTAGTGGAATGGCCTGTTCTTCCTTAAGCACTTTCAAAATTTTGGGGTGAATTCCATCTGGACCCCATTGCTTTGTCCACTGTAAATATACTGAGCTTCTAGGACTCTTTCCTCTGTGAAGGGGCTCTTGTCTGCCCCTTGATTTGGAACTCTTTTTGCATAGTGCGGTCCTTTGCCGCATTCCACTTGCTTGAACACCAAGCAGAATTAGCTGCTTTTCCAATGTTGTCCATATGCTTGCCCTCTTCACTTGCTAATCTGACAATTTCACCCTTGTGCTTTTTCCCTTATTTACCTATAGAAGGCTTTTCATCACACTTCTTTACCCCTTCACTATCCTTTCCTGTGTTTGGGCCTTTGCATTTCTAATTGCTGTCCCTGCCTCTTTCAGCTTTTCTTTTTATAGCTCCTTATCTCTCTCTCCACTTTGGACTTCTTACACTTCCTGAAGGCTTTCCTCTGCTCTCTCATTTTGGCTGCTACATCTTTGGTAAACCAGAGTTGTTTTCTTCTCCTTTTATTTGCTGACTTCCTATGGCACAATCTGAGAAGTAACTAAGGTAATTTAAGCAGTATATTCCTCCAGGATGTGGGTATACTGAAGTTACCACAACTGGTGTGGTTGGGTCATGAGGCAGAGCAGTGACCTTAACCACACCAGAAGTAGTAAACCACCAGTGTACTCACACCCTGGAGGGTATTTTGCTATTATACAATTGTCTCCTTTTTCTTTTTTGGTATAAGACAAATAAAACAATTTTTTTGGGGCATTTTCATAGATTTTTATTGGATTTATTCTTCCGTTAGAAAGAAATAGTCCTGTGTTGGTAGGGTGTTAGGGGGTGGTGGCATGGCCTAGAGGTGAGAATTAATGTCCTAATAGGACAGCAACCTTGTGGCTGGCATTTTGGGGCAGGAGGACATAATGGAGCCATAGATGTGAGTACAGTTTCACATGTGAAATGCCGAAAAACACACTGTTCAAAGGACGGGAAACCAGGAAGGTGATTTATTACTTGGTGGTTTGGTAAGCATGCACTTGGTCACAGCAGATTGAAATGAGGAGCCATTTTATTTAAAAAGAAAGAAAAAAATGGAGGTGAAAAGTTATTGCAGTCACAGAGTTCAGTGCAGTTACAATTTTTAAAACATCCAGAAGTGCACTGCTGAATGGACGGGAATCCGGAAGTTGATTTGTCACTTGGTTCCGTAAGGCTGTACTCTCTGCACAGGAGACTGAAATGTGGAGTTGTTTATTTTTAAGAAAGAGAACTGTAGGGAAAGTTATTAATCGGTGGGGGCAGGTTGTGTGGAAAGTAGATACAGTTGAGCTATACCTGCTTTCAGACACGTTTGGTCTTGAACACGCTCAATACCACTTTAGTAGGCTCCTCAATCTCTGCCGTCTTTGCCAGTTGTGGTCAGAGTGATTTCTGGGGAGTTCTCATGCGGCAGACTGGCAACTGGCACCTTTCCAGTATGTGCACTGGAGGATTTACCACAGTGAAAAGGAAGCAGTCAACCAATCAGGATGCATGATTTGGGCCATTTCATTTACCCATTGTATAATGCCTTTTTACATTCCTCCAACTTTCTTCTACTCCCCTTTACCCTGAAAGCCTAAAATATTTTTTGTGTGTGCTTTCATTTTTTGAAAGTCTGCTGTTTTGAAGTCAGGAACCTTCAGTTTAGAGTGACTTGTGTTCTCAGTTTTGCTCACAGTGAACCATATGGTCCTGTGATCACTACAGCCAAATGACTCTATACTTCTACTCCTGAGACCCTACTACTGTTTGTCATTATGAGGTCTAGGACAGCCTTTTCTCTAGTTGGTGTCTTTACCAATTGACTGAGTCCTGCTCCCCTTAGAGCTATTATGAATTCCTTACTCCATTCTGGAGAAGCTTTGTAGGAATCATAATCCACATCCAGTAGATTGTGATAACATGTGACTGTGGTGCAATTTCTGACTGTGGTCTATATCTGCCTGGGAAGCAGGTTCTACCAATGTTGGCATTTCATCTGCCTCTGTGGCAGTGTGTCAGTGTGTCACAATTTTCACAATGACTTTTTCTGCCTAGTGGCAGCTGCTGCTACTATTTCAGCATACAAACTACCTCTGAGTCACTGTTTTTTCCTGCTGGAATGCTGCCTGCCTTTGAAGTTGTGTCTGTCACAGGAACTAGCCACCAGCAAATGTGGTCAATCAGAATTAGCAACCCTGGAATTAATTTGACTTCAATTTCATTCTATATCAGTGCTGAACTGTACTCAGCCAATGGGTGAAGATTTAATTAATATATAGTTAAGACAGCTGCTGTTCTGCCAAATGAAATATACAACTTGGATTTCTGTTCCTCCATGTGGCTCCTGACCTGTACCAAACAGTGACTGAATTAAAAACTTCCAGCATATTACAATGACGCACATGTACAGTGATACCAAGTGAGTGTGTGACAGTATCTGATTATGGTCTGTAACTGCCTAAGAGGCAGGTTCTACAAATGTTGCAATGTCATCTGCCTCTGAGGTGAGTGAATCAGTGTGTCACAATCTTTCATAATGTCCTTCACCTGCCTAGTAGGCAGCTCCTACAAATGTTGTTATACCAACTGCCTCCGAGGCAGTGTGATCTCAACTGAAATGCTGCCTGCTTTTGAAGCTGGGTCTGTGCAGGAACGGGCACCTGTAAACAGAATCAATGGGAACTGGCAATCCTGGAATAAGTTTGACCTTGATTTCATTCTACATTAATGGTAAATTGAACTCAGCCAGTGGCTGCTGATTTCAGTAACATACGGTTAGGACATTTGCTGTTTTCCCAAACAACACATTTTGGCAGTTTCCTACTTAAATGAAACAACCTGGATTTCTGTTCCTTGCATGCAGTCCCTTGATCTGTACCAGTGACTGATTTAAAAATTCTAACATATTACAATGATGCATGCATACAGTGAGATCATGTGAGCAAGTGACAATTTCTCATTATGGTCTGTAGCTGCCTGAGAGGCAAGTTCTACCAATGTTTTATGTATTTATTTGCTTTTGTTAACCAGGTAAACAGCTAGACAACCAAGTGCCTATTTTCAGGTGCGACCGGAGAGTTACAGAGCATACAGGTAACAAAATACATGTTAATAAACAGAATACAATGTAAGAGAATTACAGTCAGGAGCATGAGGTCTTCTACAAGGTGAGAGGTACAGATCAGGCTCAAGCGAGGCTAGGCAGGCAGACAAGTTATAGTATACAACACTACGTAGTACATGATAATACAAAGACAGGGAGAAAAAGAAAATGGCAATATATAGTAGCTAAATAAGGGGGGCAGTGAGAACTATACTGGTGGAGGGTATAGATATACATGTTGGCATGCCATCTGCCTCTGAAGCAGTGTGTCACAATCTTTCACAATGGCCTTTATCTGCTTAGTAGGCAGCTCCTAATAATGTTGGTATACCAACTGCCTCTGAGGCAGTGAGTTCTCTAGCTGGAATGCTGCTTGCCTTTCAAGCTGGGTCTGTGCAGGGAATGGCTGTTGAATTGGACTCAGCCATTGGGTGCCAATTTTCTTGCCACATATACAGTTAAGACTGCTTTGAAATGTAATGTGTTTTCTTGTTTTACAGTGCTTAGCTGCATAACAGCCTGTGCATAATGGCTGATTTATTGTGTCTTTTTTCCGGTTTTTATTTATCTGTACAATCAGATTTGTAACCTTTGAGCCAGAGGCTCATTTACAAAGGTACCTCGTCACAGAGAAAACAACAGTGTTACAATATTACAGTAGGTTGACATACAGCTTTACACAGATTTTACACAGTAGTATACAGACATTGTTACATATATTTTGTACATTTCATAAAACAGTAGTTATATAAATACAGATATCTGGCAGGGGAATGAAGGAACAAGGTGAGAGGAGGGGTGGAGGAGGCAGTCTGGAGGACTTTGTCGAAGTGCACTCACTGATATGTGAGCAGCCTGTTAGTGACAGGAATAGCAGCGGGGTTGAACAGGTGGTTCTGAAGAGCAGTTTTGAAGGAGACAATTTTGGGAATGTTAGTGATGGGTACAGGGAGAGTGTTAAACCAGGAAGGGCCCTGCAGCAAAGGATCTCTGAGCTAGGGAGGTCCTAGTTCTGTGTACCAGTAAAGTGGCCTCTGTCCAAGCTGCAGGGACACTGTGGGGAGGTATGTTGGAGGGAGGCAGACATTCCCAGGGGGGCCGGAGCAGAATTTTCTTGGCTAGGAGGCAGGTTTGGTGGTGGAGACATTCTTCCAGGTTGAGGAGATTAGCAGTGGAATAGAGATGACAGGTGTGGGTGAGCCTGGGGGCACTGGTCAGTAGTCTACAGGCCTTGTTCAGAGTGAGTCGGATCTTATTGAGTGCTGTGTAATCAGTGGCTCCATATACTGGTAGGCCATAATCCACTAGGGACAATACCAAGGATGTGATGGCCAGTCGGAGAGCATCGGTGGAAAACAGTCCCTATGGCAGTATAGGAGGCCAATCCGGTGTTGGTGGCAGACGTGAGGGCATTAATGTGGGTATGAAAAGTGAGGGCAGTGTCGAAAGTAATCCCAAGATATTTGTAGGTGTGCACTTTCTCGAGTGGGTGTTGAGTGTTTGGGAGGATAAGGAGGTGGTTATTTCTTGCTTTGTTTTGATGATGGGAGAAGAGCATCGACTTGGTCTTTTGAGATTAATGACAAGTCTGTGCTCCTTGAACCAGCTTTTTGCTTGGTTGAAGTGTGTTGGAGAGAGTCCTGGAGGGAGGCAGAACTTCAGTGAGAGGCATAAAGAACGCACCATCTGCGTACAGAGGAATTTTGCCGAGCAAGCACTGGGCAAGGTGTTTAGGTAGAGACTAAAAGTAGGGGCCCAGGATGGAGCCCTGGGGACCCTGGAGCAGACAGGGTGGGTCTCTGAGAGAGTCCCATTGATTTTGATGCAGTGGGAATGGGCTGATAGATGAGCTAGAGCACCAGGCGAGGGACCAGTAGAGAAACTGATATGGTAGAGTTTGTCAAGTAGGAGGGATGGCAGACAGCATCAAAGGCTTTTGAAAGGTCAATGAACACTGGAAACCATGCTGCACTGGGCACAGAACAGCATGTTTAGTCAGATACTGGTGAACTGTGTAGTCACCACTTTTCTATGGCTTTGGAGAGTGGGGGAAGGATGGAAATTGTCCGATGGTTGCTGTGGGTGGACCTGTCCCCACCTTTATGAATAGGTGTGACAACAGCCATTTTCCAAACATTGGGAAATTGACCCAGGCAGAGGATCTGGTTTAGTAAGCTCTCAAGTGGGACTAGGATGTCATCCAGGACCAGTCGATATTTTGGGATCCATGAGTCGTCTGTGGGCTGTTGCTGCCAATGCTTTTTGAGGAATGGTCTGACTTCATGGGTAGATATTTTGTGCAAGTAGAAGTGGGGACATTGAAGGACAGGAGCTGTGAATTGGGAGCTGGATCAAAGAAATTACTGGGAAGAACAGAGCTAATGTCCGTGAAGGAGGTGTTAAGGCAGTTAGCTATGTTAAGGCGGTCAGTGGTATGAACCATCAATAGTAAGCTGGGACGGGAGGGAGAGCAAGATTTCCCGTTCAGTTCTTTAATATTGTCCCAAAGGTCCAGGCAGATCCCCATGAGGAGATGAGGATGGACTGGTAGTGAGCAGCCATGGCCTTATGGATGGCCCATGTGCACTTATTCTGTGCAGCATTGTAGGTTTGTCTGTCTGCTGTCCTGTCGGTCTCAGTGGCTAGAGTGCCAGAGGTTATTGCTTTCTCCCAGTTTTGGAGTAGGGCAGGGGTGACCATGATGCATTTTGCTTTTGGTGCAGAATCTGTAGGTGGTGTGAGAGATCACAGGCCTTGTTAAAACCTGTGAAAAGGTCGAGGGCAGAGTCAATGCTGCGTGCCTGGTTGATGGGGACCAGTTGATCTGGGTGAGGAATTGCTTGAGTTTATTCAGGCCACCCGGGTGGAGGCACCTGGGAGGTTGGTTTGGGCTACTGGTTTGGGGGTAGAGGTGGACCAGAGGGATAGGACAGGGAGTGGTCACTTAAAGAGTCAGGAGGATTTGTATGTCCTGGATTTTGCAGGGGTGGTTGGTGACCATGACATCCAGAGGGTGCTGGTTCCACTAGAGGGATTGAGTCTAGTGGACTGGGAGACTAGTTGGGTCAGGTCAAGGGGCAGCAAAGGTGTCCTTGCTTGGGAGGTGGAGGGACTAAGCCAATTGACATTGAGGTCCCCAACAAGGACTTGTTCTGCTTTGTGGGGAGGGTGAGATAATCTGTAAGAGAAGAGATTGCCAGGTTCTGGGTCCTTGGAGGAACATAGAAGACTGTGAGTTAGAGCGGTTCCCTAGAGGGATCAAGAATGAGTTTGAGGGTGAGGGCTTGGATGCATTATCGAGCTTGGGGTAGGGATCGCATGACCAACAATAGTGTCACGTGTAGAAGACAGCTCAGCCACCTCCGTGTTTGCCTACCGATCCTCCTGGTAGCGGTGTGCCCAGGAGTGAGACAAAGGAGTCGAGGTGGATTTCAAAACCAGGTCTCCACAAGGAAATAATGTCAGGCTGGTGTAGAATGACTCAGCACTGGAGTGCAGCAGATTTTTTCTGCAAGCAGCAGATATTCAGGGAGGCAATGCGGAATCTGAGGACAGTGTTTTGGGTGGGCTGGTGGGAGTAGGGCCTGGGTTGGGGTGACATTTCAGAGAGTAGCAGTAGCAGAGTAATAATTCTAACCAGGGGTGGTAGCCATAGGCATCCTTAGCTGAACGCCGAGATAAGGGTGAGGCCATAGGGGTACAAAGAATGGGTAGGGCACAAAAGGTAGGAATTTCAGTGAGGAGGTGACCGGGAGGGCCCGGTAGGCAGAGGGGTTGGGGTGGCTGCAAAGGAGGTGGGTGCAGGGGCCTAGGTCATGAGGCAAGAGTGGGGGCAAGATAAGATAGGGTAGTCTAGGGTGCTGCTGCCTGAGGGCTGGGATTGTGATCTGGCTGAGAAAGGCGCAGCACCAATATGGCTAAAATAGTGAGATGCTGTAGAAGGGGATGTATGCATGATGCTATATTTATAATAGTGGTGGATTGTATAAGGGTCTCAGCTGTGCTTCTAAGAGGGTGACTACCACTCTGAGTAGTGGTAGGGCTGCAGACTTTGGTGCATAGGGTACCAGGTTGAAGATCCCTGGGGGTGAGTGTCCTTGAGTCAGGATAAAATGGAAATCCATGCATTTGGGGGCTGGAGTAGGCTAGATCTGAAGCTGGGTGGAGGGGGTGAAATAGTAACTCCTAGTGGTCACAGGGGAATGGAAAGTTGGCTGAGAGGTGACAGCAGGGGGCAAGGTGTATAGTAGCAGCGTAGTAGCCCAGGTTGGATAGGGTATGGAGCAATGATAGGGATTAAGCAGAGATGAGAGTGAAGTAGGAGTAGCAGGGGTGGATAGAAGTGCTCAAAGGTTAGGAGAGGAAGTGGGAATTCATGAATAGGAACAAGCAGGAAAATGCCTTCTAGTGGCAAGTGAGTATATCCTGCTAATGGAGAAGTGGTAGCAGGAAGTGATGTCATAGGAAGGGACAATAAATTGAGGGCCAGTCTTAGGTGGCAGGTGTGGGCTAACACCCCCTAACAGAGTTCAGTTGAGGAGAAGAGTAGTACCTTTAAGGGCTCTGGTGGACCTCACCAACCCTGCTGTGTCACCAGATGATGTTCATATTCGGGGTGATTACTAACACTTCTGCTTTCTTTTACTTATACAGATGGAGCAATACTGGATAAATTCCATTGAGAGTCATTTGAAAGGAATGAATCCAACGTCTACCCCAAAAATGTTATACCAGGTAGGAAAAGGGAAAGAACGGTTTATCCAGGAACAGTTATCGAACTCAGTGACTAACATGTTGGCTTTAACACATCAATTAATCAATCAATCAATCAATCAACATCTTTATTTATTCAGGCGAACATCATTGAGCAAAGCTGATTTACAAGATGGACCTGAGTGGTCGTACAAATGAGGATACAAATATTATTACATAGACAAGAATAGCATAAATAACAATATAATGGCAAGAAATGAATGTATACAACAATTTACATATATACAAGGAGCAGTAGAACCATTTTGCCTGCAAAGAAAATGTGGGCAAAGGGTATAGCAGGAATAAAGTATAAAATTATAGGGTCTAACTAGCTTTTGTGAGAATAGATAGGTGAGTCGGAAGATAGAATATGAAACAATATAATGGACAGAAAAGAAAGGTGGGTCAGGTAGGGTAGGGATTATGGTTTATAAAAGCAATTGCAGAGCTCTGGAGAAAGGGTGGAGAACAGTCTTTGAAGGCTGTCAGAGGTAGAGGGCTATCTAGCTTCATGGATTTTTGAGAGAGTTCCATGCAACTGCTAAAGTATAGCTGAAAGCAGCCCTCCCATACCGGTGCAGGCAATGGGGACCTGTAACATGATGAGTTTACTGATCCTTAAAGTGTATGGCCTAGTTGTAATTTGGGTAAAGCAATCAGTGATATAGGTAGGTAGTTTGCCTGTTAACGCTTTGAATGTCCAGATAACAGCATTCCTAGTTCTTCTGTGCTGTAATGATGTCCAATTGACTGCCATATAAAGGGAGCAATGATGGGTGCTGGGGAAGGCGTAATAAATCTTATGGCCCTGTGATACAGGGTGTCCAGTTTTGTAAGAGATGACCTGGACAATGGCAGTAGAGAAAATCAGCATAATCAATGAGGATAGGAATGAGGCCTGAATTAACCTTTTTGGAGTCACTGTTTAGGTAATGCTTTATTCTAAAGAATAGTCCAAGCCTCTGTCTTAGCTTTTAAGTAGCTCTTCAATATGGACTGAATAGTCAAGCCTGTTATCTATCCAGACTCCAAGATATTTGAAATTATCAACAAATTCAAGTTTCTCTCCAAGTAAGGTGGATAAATGTAGGGGTGGATGCTAGGGTATGGGTAGAGCAACTCTTTGTGGCAAAGAACATGGCTTTTGTCTTTTTGCATTTAGAAGTAGTTTTTGTCAAGTAGGTTGTGCTGCAGAATGGAGAATTCGGATTGTAACAGTTCACAGGCTTTTGAAGGTGAGGGATTGCTGACATATAATACAGTATCATCAGCAAACAGATGAATGTTAGATTGAGTGAGGTTGGCATCAATATTGTTTATATAAATAGCAAAGAGGATAGGGCCAAGAATAGAACCTTGTGGTACACCCCTAGCAGTGGTTTTGAGGTGGATAGGTAATTTCCATTTTAACCAGTTGTGACCTATTTGAAAGGTAATCCTTAAACCAGTTGAGTGACAGGGAATCCAGGCCTATTGAGTTAAGGGAGGTGATTAATAAGTCGTGATCCACAGTGTCAAAGGCTTTACTCAAATCCAGAAACACAGCACAGGTACAATTTTTCTTATCCAAGGTAGTCTGCCAATCGTTGGTTACCTTAGCTAAGGCAGTAATGGTGCTATGTTTTGATCTAAATCCAGATTGTGCAGAGTTTAGAAGGTTGTTGTTATCCAAATAGTCCCTTAACTGAGAGTTTACTAGTTTTTCGAGCAACTTGGATAAAACTGGTAGAATGGAGATAGGTCTGTAATTGTTGAGATCTCTAGTATGACCAGATTTGAGTAATGGAACCACTTGAGCTGTTTTCCAAGTAGAGGAATGGATCCAGTAGTTAGGAAGATTGAAGAGATGAGTGAGGGGACAGATAAGACATGTGAAGCAATTTTCAGGAAATAGGGATCCAGGAGTCTGCACCTGCACTCTTATTAGTGTCTAAATTAGAGAGGAGATCTTCCACTTCTTTCACGGATATTGGGAGGAAGGAAAAGTTGAAGTGGCATTTGCCCCACAGTAGTTTGCAGGTTCAAGGAAGATCTCAGGATATTTGCTGGTGAAGAGTCAAATGCTAGGCCAGCTGTGGCGAAGTGAGCATTGAAGGTATTTAAGATTTCTTGTTTACCTGTAATTTCTGTATCATTTAGTATCAGTTTGGAGGTTAAGGCAGGAGTAGACTTTTGGCCCAGGAGTCCTTTATTGTACCCCAGAGTCTGGATGGGTTATTGTAGGAGGCATCCAATTCAGCTGTATAGTAGGCAGTTTTGGCAGTTCTTATTTTTTTGTACATGAATTCCTTGCTTTTCTGAAATTTAGCCAATCTCTGATGTCCTTTGTTTTTCTTGCCTTTTCCACAGTTTGTCTCTGGTTCTCAAGGCTGCTTTTAGCTCAGAGGTGAACCAAGGGCAGGATTTTACCTTAGTTCTGATACTGGTGATAGGTGCATGAATATTGAGGGCATTATTGATAATATCCTTTAAAGTCTGGAGAGCTGTTTCAACAGAGGTTGTAAGATAGAAATCTTGCCAATGTATTGTATAACTCAGGTCATGGAGGTAGCCTGAGATATCAAAGTTCTTTTGACCTTTGAGGACAAATTTGCAGGATTTGGTAGTTTGGTGTGGATCTTATGCCAGCTATAGGGTAATGGTCACCACATCACTCGGCAGTACACCTGCATGTGAATATAATTGAGGTTTGTTTACCAACATAATATCCAGGAGTGAGCTATTGCTGGAATTTCTTAGGTTGATCCTAGTTGGGTCTTTAATCAGCTGTGTGAATCCATAGGTGTCACAAAAGGTTATCAGAGGTGCAGATACATTAGACAGCCAGTTTAAATTCAAATCACCAAGGATAATGGTATCTTCAGGGCCTAGGGTTGAGAATTGACCCTAGGTGAGAAAGCAGTTTAAGGCCTGCAGAGGGAGGTCTATAGCATCCAATCAGTTTAAATGATGATGAATTAGGAAGGGATAATTTGATTGATAGACATTCAAATTTATTTGGCTCGATGTGCTGATGAGGCAGGTTGCAGAGAAGGTGTCCTTAATGTATATGGCCACCCCACCACCCCTGGATGGGCGATCTGCTCTGAAGAGCTGATAATTAGGAAGGTTTACAACACTGTCTTCTGTTGTAGGCCTGAGCCAAGATTCAGAAATGACCAGGAAATCTGGAAGAGTATGTGCCACCCAAGCCTGTATTAAGGTGAACTTTTTAGAGGCTGCAAGCATTAAAGTGTATGAAGCTTAGGGCCTTTTATGGAGGTCAGATCAGCAGGGAAGATAAACTTACAATGGGGCCAGGATTAATCTCTATAGTGCCAATGCAGAAAAGGAGGTAAAAGATTAATTTGAGAAGGGCACCAAGGAAAGGGATAGAGAGGACCAGAACGCTTCTCTTAATCCTAGGTGCCCACTGTGTAATGAGAGATGGTCCTGTTATATGGGTGTGTCTTTTATCATAACATAGGAGTCTGATGGACAGGCATAGCGGTTATTATAAAGCCAGGATACATGTAAGTGGCTTGGGGAGTGCTGGATTGTTAGAGAGACTTTATGTGGGATACCCAGGGGTTGCAGTGTAAGAGTGGTTCAAGGCTAATAAGGAATAGGTGGTTGTGCATTTTGGATGGCAGAGGAGAACAGCACATACTCATTAAATTATTCTCATGACAGGGGTATGGAATGATTATCATAATGAATAGGGGAGATGAGAGGCTAAGACAAAAGGAAACAAGTTAGCATTGTACAGGTAGATATGGGTTAAAGAAGAAGGGAAAATGGATGTGGGCGTGGATTAGAGAATTGGCGGAAGGAGTGTATAAATAGAATCAACCGAGAGGAGGGAGGGGGCGGCAAAAATTTTATGTTTTGCTCGCCCTTTCTCACTGCTTCTCCCGCCTCCTGGATCTCTGGTTCGGTTGGGGTCGCCCCAGCTCGCTGACGCCTGAGCCCCTTCTGTGGCTGGAGCTGAGGGCTGTGCCGGCTGCAAGGCAGGGGACAGAGGAGAAGGCAGTGAGAAGGCTACTTTATTGCAGGCAATCTGCAATTAGGTGCTAGGATCAAAATCTGCACAACAAAAGACTGGGAGGGTTTGGGGGGTTAGGTTGCCGCCTAGCCCACACAGATCACCAGAAAGGCTGAATCACTAGCAAACATCACATCAATACAATGTTTAAATAGCCCACAATTTTTAAGTCAGAACAGCTCTTTTAAGATTAATTAAACAAGTTTACAGTTAGCAGCAAAATCCCATCCAGAATAGTGTTGCAGAGTCCCAGCTAAAGTCAATGGGAAAGAGCGCCAGTCGGAAGCAGGCAGAGACTGAGGTCGTTTCCTGATTGGTTGCGGCTTTGCCCATACTCTTCTCACTGCTTCTCCGGCCTCCTGGATCTCTGGTTCGCTGGGGTCGCCCGTCTGGCCATGCTCGGAGCCCCTTCTGTGGCTGGAGCTGAGGGCTGTGCCGGCTGCAAGGCAGGGACAGAGGAGAAGGCAGTGAGAAGGCTACTTTATTGCAGGCAATCTGCAATTAGGTGCTAGGATCAAAAATCTGCACAACAAAAGACTGAGGGTTTGGGGGTTAGGCGCTAAGCCGCCTAGCCCACACAGATCACCAGAAAGGCTGAATCACTAGCAAACATCACATCAATACAATGTTTAAATAGCCCACAATTTTAAGTCAGAACAGCTCTTTTTAAGATTAATTAAGCAAGTTTACAGTTACAGCAAAATCCCATCCAGAATAGTGTTGCAGAGTCCCAGCTAAAGTCAATGGGAAAGGCGCACCAATTGAAGCAGGCAGAGACTGAGGTCGATCCCGATTGGTTGCGGCTTTGCCCGTACCTTTCTCACTGCTTCTCCCGCCTCCTGGATCTCTGGTTCGGCTTGGGTCCGCCTGCCCGCTGGCGGCTCGGAGCCCTTCTGTGGCTGGAGCTGAGGGCTGGCCGGCTGCAAAAAGCAAAATGCAAAATATCCTTTTACCATTGTGAGCGATCAAGCAAAGTGCATGGCTGTTATTCTGGAAATCCACGCACATCCTAGGCTAATTCCTTTCGGTCTTATGGTACTATCACATTTATTGATGATGTTAATTTTTCTGGCCATGTTTTAGAACTGAAGCCATTTCAGAATTGTCACAATATAGACTGTTCTGAGCATCAGAAAGTTAATCAGATCCATCCTGAACTGCTTTCAAATATACACTGCTGGTTATTACAGGGTCTACTTTCAACCAATATAATTATGCAGTGCTGCAAATGGTCCCGGAGAGAGGTTTTAATGGGGTAATTACATGACCCCAGGTACTTAGTTACACTTTGTGACATAAAATTCATCAGGCAACATTTTATGTTGCAATAGCACGTTAACCCTGATGACAGTGCCAGTGTTGCGGAGCTGCTCTAAGTGACTTCAATGACCATGTCATTCATTTTCAGCCATTAGAAGTGAACGCCAGTCTTTTATCATTGTGATTACCTCACCATGGCAACGTGATATGTTGTCAGCAGTGCACAGTAATACAAGCAAATACATGTTTGCCAAGTCTGGCAACACCTTTATGGGTTTCACCATGATGGTCTGTCTTTGGTTCACTTATTATATGTTCTTATGTTATGTACATTGTTACATCTATTGTGACATAGCCAAGGTGACTGGTTTCTGCAGTTCTGGTGAAGCATAGCTTTCCACTGAATTAGCAAGATGCCACAGGCTGACCATTGCGTATACATATGTAGTTTTTCATGAGTTTTATTATCCAAATATATACGTATCCATCCTAGATAGTTCTTTTCAACGCATATTTCTCTGGCGCCCAGTTCTCCATATTCATCAGTGCTCCTCTGCAATAACAGCACTGGAAACTGCATTTGATGACAGAACTGTGTTGCATCACACACAAGAATATATTGTGCTTCTTAATTCTGAAAATGATGCCTCATAACTCAGTGGAGCCTGCTGCTTCAATGACTACAACTTGTTTCAGAATACTAGGTGCCATGGTCATTAATGAATAACCTACATAGCACTACTTTGTGTGTAATGACACTTGGCACACATTCAGTCATGTGTGACTTTTATTAGTAATGTTAATAATGTGTGTTTGCTGTTATGAGTTATGAGTGACATGTTTTCTGCATCAGTACTCAAACCTACATCTTCTCCCTTTCAGCTATGCATGTTCTTGATCCTATTGGTCCACATTAATGAAGAATGCAGAACATAATGGACACTGCCTTGCATCAGAGAACAGTGAGACTATGTTTACTTACTGTGATTGGCATGACACCTAGTAAACATAGACAGCACAGCTACAGAGGTCTACTATTGTCAAGACAAACACAACGTTGCTGTTTACTCATTCTCATAATTAGTCTTTCGTAGTCTATGTCCAGTTGTAAACACTGCTGTCTCACTACACATAAATCCACACACAATTATGTTTCATCATAGGTTCTACGCTAAACTCTCAACTGCCTAGAAAAAGTAAGTTGTTAGTAGATCTTACTTGAACACTCCACCATCCTCACATGTTACTACAGGCAAACACCCTGATGCAGGAACAACAGAACAATAATGCTAAATGTTACCTGCAATATTATGTAACAGTCAAAATTTGCACTGAATTCTCATGCCTGTTCAGATGGCAGACACCCTGCATTTCAAAGGCACAATTTCTTTAACTGTCCTTTGGCACCGTGTGTTCCACTTGGGTTGTCTGCCAGTGGGAAGCTTCATAATATTTCCATGTGACACTCCAGACTGTCAATGTTGGGTGCATTTGAGAACAAGCATGTTCCTTAGTTTTAATTCAGCAAGATCTTATTCATAATATTTGCCTTCCTTATTACTGGCATGAAAACTTGTTTCTGTCAAAACTGTTTAGTACTTAGATTATCCAGTCAGTTAAGATTTCACTACAGAGTATTCTACCAAGTAATATGGCATTTGGACTCTTATGCAGAGTGTGATACAAGTGCACCAGTGTTGTTCACTTACTCTATGCAGTCGTAAACAGAACACAGTGCAAACGCTGCCTCTGATTCAGAAATGATCCATATAGTTTTGGGGCCTTCCACTGTCAACACTGTCTGTAGCACACAATGGTATCCCACAAGAATGGTGACTGCTATTAAGCACTTACAAAATGGCAACTCAGTAGCGTGCCAGTTCTCAGAGGCTAGTGTATGGGGAGCAGGTATAGTGACATCCTGTTGCTATATGTGTATTGCGCGCTGGTGATGGAGTGAGAATGCTGTGTGATGGGCAGAAGGGGAGAGAGGGTTTGTGAGGTGTAGCACAATGGTGGGTTGCCAAGCTGGCTGTGTGGCATAGGGGTGTCTGTGGCAGGTTACGTGTTGGAGGGTGTCGGGTTTGTGCTGGCCACATTGTGATTTTGCACCAATACAGAAATTCAGAATACACATAAGGAGCCATAAGAACTGTGGGTCACTCTGCAGACAGGAAATGGGATAGCCATATTAACTGGGGTTGTCTACAGGCCTCCAGAACAGGGGAGGATAGACACATTACTGTCAGAAGATGTACAAAACATGACAGCTAAAGGGAGGTTCTGAAATTGATACACTTCAAACATGCCAGATATAGACTGATCAATACCAGCAGGAATATCTGCCAGGACTAGACACATGGTGGATTCCCTGCAGGAGAGGGCCTCAAACAATTGGTACAACAACCCACAAGAGACAGGGCTATCCTAGATCTAGTACTAAGCTGGTACCAGTGACTATTACATGGTATGGTTCAATTTGGCCACTAGAACTAAATCATCCCATTCCACAGCAAGATATGTGACTTCAGAGAGCTGTCTTTGATAAGATGACCAACAGACTTAAGCTAGCCCTGGCAAGAAGAAATACAGGTGTGGAGGTATAGGCAAAGTGGGCAAGCATTAAGGATGCAATATGGCAACATCCCATTGTGTTAGAGAGAAAGCAAGAGCAAAAGAAGAAGGAAACCACTTGGTTCTCAAAACTGTAGCAGAAAATGTCAGAGCCAAAAGGCTGGACTTCAGGAAATATAAGGAATGCAACAGGTCGAAGATAGGAGGTATACCAAACTTCCCTAAGGGAAGCAGGAAGGCAGGCAGGCAGGCAGGCAAAGGCCCAAACTGATGAAACACTAGCAAGGGCAGTAAAAGAAGGTGACAAGACTTTCTATAGTTACATTAGTTAAAAGAGAAAGTCCAGAGGGGTATTGCTAAGATCAAAGGGGATAAGGGGAGTGTGTGGAGGAGGACCAAGGAAAGCATCTATCCTAAATTGATACTTCTACTCAGCATTTGCTGAGGAGAAGGTAGGGCAGGTCCCACAGCTCAGCATTATGGACATGGGGAGGGAAGTGCACTAGTCCCTTCACAAAAATAAAGAGTCCTATAAGAGTTCACTAGGCTCAGGGTGGACAAGGCAATGGGACCTGATGGCATACATCCCAGGGTACTAAAGGAGCTAAGGGTGGAACTAGCAGAGCCATTATCAGAACTGTTTAGTAAGTATCTGAGCACAGGAGAGGTACCAGAAGACTGGAGAAGGACTCATGTGATCTTGCTCCACAAGAGTGGTAGCAGGGAGGAGGCAGGAACTACAGACCAGTCAGTCTTACCTCAGTAGTGGGCAAGGTTATGGAAGCACTTCTTAAGGAAAGGATAGTGCAACACCTGGAATCCATGAGAGCACAGGATCCAAGACAGCATGGGTTTACAACAAGAAGGTCCTGTCAAACTAATCTCATAGATTTCTTTGACTGGGTAACCAAAGTGGTGGACCAAGGGGAGCAGTTGATATCACCTACCTTGACTTCAGCAAAGTTTTGATACTGTTCCACATAGAAGATTGATTAATAAGCTGGGTAGACTCAGGGTGGGTCAGATGTTAGTCAACTGGGTGGCAAACTGGTTGGCGGGCAGAAAACAGAGAGTGGTGGTAAATGGTATACAGTCAGAAGAGATGCAAGTCACAAGTGGGGTACTTCAGGGATTAGTCTGGGGCCAGTCCTCTTCAATATCTACATCAGTGACATTGCAGATGGACTGAGGGTAAGGTTTGTCTGTTTGCAGATGACACCAAGATCTGCAACAGAGTAGATGATCCAGATGGGTGGGCAGAATGAGAAGAGAGTTAGATAAACTGGTAAAATGGTTGGAAGAGTGGCAAATGAGGTTTAATGCAAGGAAGTGCAAGACCATGCACATAGGGAAGAGAAACCCTGAAGCTACCTATATGTTGGGAGGTGAGTTGCTGGCTAACACAAGAGAAGAAAGAGACTTGGGAATCATCATCACAGATGACCTGAATTCATCCAAGCAGACCATTAAAGCAGTAGGTAAGGCTAGAGGGTGGTTGGGATGTGATAGTAGAGGTATCCAGAAGTCATAGAGGAGGTAATGATCCTCTTTACAAGACACTGGTTAAACCCCATCTGGAGTACTGCGTGCAGTACTGGAGGCCACACCTGCACAAGGACATTAACAAAATGGAGGCAGTCCAGAGAAGGGCAACCAAAATAGTGCAGGGACTGCATCAGAAAACATATGAGGACAAATTAACAGAGTTCAATATGTATACCCTAGAACAAAGGAGGAGAGGTGATATGATTGAATCATTCAAACATCTTAAGGGCATTAACAAGGTGAAAGAGTCTAACATGTTTCAGTATAAGAAAAATAGCAGGACAAGAGGACACAGCATGACATTAGAGGAGACCGATTAAGGGGAATGTGAGAACATTCTTTTCATAAAAGCATGGTGGATGCATGGAATGGCCTACCTTAGGAAGTGGTGGATATGAATACAGTGCAGGGCTTCAAACAGGCATGGGACAGGCATAAGGGAGCAATACAGATGAGTATGAATAGATAGGCCATTGACAGAGTACAGGCCTATGGCACATTTAATAAGGTAGAAAAATGGGCAAACTGGATGGGCCTTATCTGCCTTCGGCTTCTATGTTTCTATGGTCTAAGAAATTTACTTTTTTATTCACCCCAACATGCACCCCTGGAGCTGAGAATCTTTAGTATGGGGGTGCAGTGGGCAGAACCCCTAGGCGGGGGATGGGGGGGCACAGCCCCGCATAAACAAAAAATATTGTTCCCTGTGCCCCTTTTATCATGTGCTGGGACCGTACATTGGCTAAATGAATTTTCACAGATGTACATTCACTCTAACTGTGACGCCTTTTATGCATCACTGCTATCACACAGATCCATGTACAACAGATCAAGAAGAATCATCAACAAGATACAAGTGTAAATCAGCTGCAATGACATCCAAACTTGTTCTTGCATTGATGTGATGCACCCAGAATGGTGCGACAACATGCTGATGTCCCATTGGTGGTACAGCATCACTAGCAGCCAATACAGTTGCATACACAGCAGCCCTATCACAATCATTACTAATAAGTTCTATTCACTTTTGGTGAGTCTGACTCACATTTCAGCTTTTTATCTAGCACCCTAAATCCACCACTTCTCCCATCACCAGTTCTGAATGTCTCTCTGTCTGCTACAGGCAGCCCTTTCATGATATCAACCAGATCTTACTTTGAGGGTGTCTCTTGCAGCAGACTACACTTCACACATGTTCGGCACAGTGAAAGGAGTGGGGTGGTTCTTTAAGCATTTGTTTTTGGTGGGATTCAGGGATTTGGTAGCTTCGTGCTCATTTTGGGGATTTGTTTTCACTGGGACACCTTCTGGACGAGTGGACTTGGGGAGCTGAAGAATAAGCAGCAAAGAGCTTGGCCAGGAGGAGAAGGTATACAGGGAAGTGTGTCATAACATTATTTTAAAATACCTTCTGTTTCTCACTAATTCAGAAGGGCTGATGAACTGCTTATGGGGCTGGGACTTGCGTCAGGAATCAGGGTCTGATTTTCTCTCATGAGAGACATAGAAAGATCCCACTCTTCCTCCCCAAGCTCACCCACCCTGGGGTCCTACAGATTTATAGAAAGGAGTGCAAACCAAACCCTTTACAGTAATCTGACTAGAGCATCCAGTGCTACAAATACACAGGAAGACATGTGGGAGTATAAGGAGGAGGCATAACAGGGAGAGAAAGAGAGAGAGATGGGGAGAGAGAGGAGGAATAAGAGGGAAAAACTGTCTTCAGATAGGACAAGGCAGTGAGGAGGGGTGACTGGAATGGGGAGGTAGTGGAGGGGTCACCTAGTGAAATAAAGTGCCCAAGGGATGGACAGCAGGATCAAAAGAGGTGGGGTAGGGAGGGGGAGATGAATAAGGTAGAGCAGAAAGGATGGTGGAAGAGTAGTAGGTTGCAGTGGCTTTTAAGGACTGCATGGAAGGCTGAGGGTGCTTGAATGCAGACTGCTTGGACAGCTGACGGAAGAGAGTGTATGGCTGAGAAAGGAGCTGTTGGGATGGGGGATGGACTGGGGGGCCATCTGGGGACAAGGGCCATAGAGGAGCTTACTCAGATGGCCTAGCCGACAGGCCCAGGGTTGGAAAGGGGAAACTAATGCAAAGGTTCATACAAAGGTAATGGGAGCAAAGAAGGCCATAAATGTCCCATTACCAGTCCCTTCCAGTAAAGCTTACAGGAAATGTGTCCTCATACTATTAAGTACTTATCCAAACAGTTTTTGACACGAGTCTTGGACTCAGAGCAAATAATTTTCTCTGATAGCCTATTCCAGGGGTCACCACCTTCTATATAAAGAAGGCCTTCCTTCTATTTGTGTTATATTTTATATGCCTCAGCTGAAGTGGGTGACCCCTGGTTCCTTTAGTATCATTTTGAACTGGAGGTTCAATTTGTTTTAATACATATAATCATCCTCATTATTAGGGATTTAAATCTGTCATGGAGGTCAGGAGGTCAAGGAAACCATGATTTTCAGGTGCCTCTGTGACTTTTGCCTTATTGCCAGTTTCCCTTTGTGCATGTGCAGTAGCACGCTGTCCATCTGGAATGCGATGCGAGAGGCACAATGCCTAGATGCTCAAGAAATGGGCCTCACGCAGGCGCCGCATATTGGCACAATCTTCTGCTCATGGTCGTTTTCATCGGCAGCACAGCCAGGATTCATGGGGGCCAAATAAAGTAAAACCCAATTGGATGATGCTCTGACACAGACTGCCTGCATTTGAAGGAGGATTGCAGGTGTTGAATTGGGAGGGCAAGAAAGTGAATGTGTGGGTCTGTGGAGCCTCTTCCTAGAAAGTGAACTTGTGGAGAGTTCCTTACAAAATGTTCTTGGAATACCACTGTAATACCACTCATTTGCCATTGCAATAGCACTGTGATTACCACTGTACTACCATTAAGGTTTTCATGGTATCACAATGGTTTGTTTCAATTCCATCGTGATACCACTGTACCACTGTCCTACCATATCAACAAAATAATCAAAATTTAAACTACCATAGTACAACCATGGTACTACTGGGTAGTACCATTGCACATTTGTAACTCACCACTGCGTTGCTATTGTGGTGTCATGGTGTTGCCATTGTGTCACATTTGGCAAGGTTCAGTTTGAGAGAGGCCAGAAAGTGAACTTGTGGAGGAGTGACCCTACAAAATGTAGTTGCAAAGCTAAAGGCAAAGGACAGAATAAAAACAACCTACATCCCTGAATGAAGTGCCTGTATCTATATTTATGGAGGATTTGCTTGTGCGGATGCAAGAAAGCCACAGGCAGCAGGTAAACTGAATTCCTGGACTTGGGAGAGTGAAATTGTGGGCTGTTGCTTGTGTTTTGCCTTGAAACTGCTATCAAAGGAGAAGGAATAAAATTAAAAATACTTTTATTGGACAGCACTGCTTAAACAGCATGTCAAGAAAGCACATCAGTTGAATGGGTCGGTGCTCGGATTAATTTCACGCTGCTAAAGAAGCACTTTCAAGCAAAGGGCAAGGAGTTTAGTCTAAGGCCTTAGAGAGTGCAAAATATACAGTAAAAATGTTTGGCTGATGAAACAGCAGGTGAAGAACAGCACATCTTGAAGAGAGGTGGAGTGCAAGAATTTCACAGAGAGACCCCCCCCGCCACCATACTTCATCCTGCCAGGGTCTAGAGAAAAGTGAACTTTGTGCGTAGCCTTAACCTGCCTTGCATTGACCTGTAGCAGGATCACAGCGAGGAGCAACAGACTGGTCCAGGAACCTGACTAGGACAGAAGAGAAGGCCTACAGTGAAAGTAAGGTAAGGTCTCTTCTTTTATAACAGTTGTGAGTGTGTGTGTGGGGGACACTGTGCAGTTAACTGGATTTTCTAAGCAGCAACCCAAGCTTGTTTGACAAGAAAATATGTAGTTCCTCTGTATTTGTCTGGGCTACTCACCCTTACATGTTAAGCAGCTGATTTGTATTGTGGAGAAAAATTCTTTGCTACTGCCACTTAGCTCTCTGTCAATCTGGGGTTGACGGGCAGCACCAACCCCTCTTATGTAGGTTCTGGCTCACAGAGTTATGAGGCAACACAAGTGACAGTACAGGGTTATCTGAGCAGGACAAATCCAGCAGTGTAATCTGGGCCAGAAAACAGATAACCCTGCACTGTCACCATGTGTTGCCACCTGGCTCTCTATGTGAGCCAGACACCCAAGAGGGGTTGGTGTGCTGCCCTGTCGGTGAAATTGACAGACAGCTAAGTGAACTCCTGCAGCAGTGTAATCTGGGCCTGAGTCACCATATCCATGGTGGTGTGGGGGTGTATGCTGCTGCCTAGACAGTACAGCTTAAAAGGGAGACATCTCAGTGACAGAAAACTAAGGTGGCATGCATGGCAGGGTGGGTTTTGTTGTGCTGGGGTTTTGCATCCCAGCCAGCAAAACTCACCCTGCCACCTCAGTTCGCCGTCACTGAAATGTCTCCTTTAAACTGCACTCCACAATCTGGGCATGGTGGCTCACTCACCATGACATGAAGATCCTGTGCCATTCATGCTGTTGCTATTTCTATTTTGTCTTTCTCATGTCAGCAAAGCAAGCAATGGTTTGCTTTGTCTTTTTCCACCTAGCAATCCTAGTCTTGGGGGCTTATAGCTTGGGACATGGTGGTTCCACCTGTTAGAGAGTTAAGACAGACTGTGATGGCGATGATCAAGATCACAGATCAGAAGATTAGCAAAAGAAGTTAGGTTGTTGGCCTGAAGTGACCATCCTCCATCCATCCATCTCATGGACTCCCTCATCCTTCAAAGAGACATTAAATAGAAGAAGATCAACATCAGATAAGTTTGGCAGTACACAGTCATCTTTTGTACTGGACCACCAGTTGTTGAAACAGAGCTGTCATTTAAAAAGCACTGTGACTCGGAGACAGTTTTACAGATATACATTTATTTCATGAGACTGTGTGATCTAGACTGTCAATTTACAGAGTACCAGCTATTTGTTAGATTGTGATCATTTCAGACTGCAAGCATGTTGCACATGTAGTACTGTATATTATCTACAGCTGAATGTTTTGTGCATAGATACATTTTAAATACAGTAGTAGAGTACTGTAATTTAATTTTTGGGGCTGCATGAGTGGAGCCTGTAGTCCTTTATGAAAAGAGAGTGAGGACTCATATTTTCCTTAATTAAAAAAAAAGATTCTCTCCGCCCATTACAACCCCACCCCTCTCTGGTGCCCTTGTTCTTTAGTGCAGTTCCTCCCACCAAGCTCTTGAAAGCCTCCCACTACCACCCACTTTGCACTGTACTGCCCACACCCTCTTTTCTGTCTGCCAGCCCTCCTCATTCCTCATCACAATCACAGAGCTCCTCACTGATTCCTTAGACAATTCTTTTATCATATAAGTATACCATAAGCTGTACTTTGACATTCTTTCAACAGCTTAGAGTCTTCTTGACTGTCCATGGAGAAATGCAACACTTCTCTGGCACTGCACTCAGAGGATCGAAATAAATTCACTTTACACCCAGATTCCTCTAGATGATTCAATTAACAACAGGGTGCTTTTTGCTGACTTTTTAACTTTTCATTTGTCCAGTATCGTCTTACATTACAAAGTATTCGAAGACACGTTTCAATGGATCACACACCTGCTGGGTTTCTTTTTAATAAAGCCAAACCTGAACCAGGAAGCTTTCTTTTAAATGAATCAAAGAAAAATATGCATGCTCAGGTGTGTCTTACTGATGTCAATCTCCTGGAGCATCGTCAGGAATCGGAATCACTTGGTGTGCTTACAAAACTTTCCTTTTCATTAAAACAAGCCTGCCTTGAAATTGCATTTCAAATTTACAGCAAGATTAACTAGCCATTTAATATGATCAACATGCCCTATGCAACCTTCCCCATTCCTGATGTCACCAAAGGGATTCCCACTCTAGTTCCCAACTTCACAAATCACAGTCTCTCAGCATCTACAGTTCTTGCTGTAATTACTGTTGAAGGTGCCAGTGCAATGCCCAGTATATAATGATGCTGGGACAGGAAATAGTGGAAGATAGGTAAAACACACACAAACATAAGGAGTGGACCTATGTGTTGTGCTTATAGTCTTTAATTCATCATTACAGTGCATGATATAGTATTTAGGGTATGGGAGCAGCTGCATGATGCGAGTCTGTCTGTTTGAGGTAATCTTTAAAATTGTATGTAATCATAAAAAATGTAGGATGCCCTTGTTTTCTATTCTGTGACTGGACTATCTTACTATGTGGCTGAAAATATCAAACAATATGTAAAATACATCAGTAAGACATAAGGCCATAAATTCATTACAAAACTTTTGTCTTTTATTCTTCTTTTAACTTTGCACCAAACTCTGTTCAACCGGCTACAGTTTGTAGTTTCACACCACTTCTTCAGGCCAATGTTTTTGATACAGTGCTTTTCTAAACATAAACAATCAATTACATAATATCTCATATATTCCTTAAATTATTATACGTTCTTGTATATTCCTTTTATATCCAGTTATTCATATTTCATAATGTCCACCAATACAAAATTTAAATTTCTAATTTTATTTCTTAAATGTGACTTGTATCATTAGAGTGAAGGACCTGACTTATAAGTTAATTGTGTTCTTGTTAGAATACCCTTTCCCAATTCATATATTTTCATACCTGATACTGTTTTTATCCTTGTCACTTCTGGACTCCCTGATTCTCTCAAGAATCAACCTTACAGTTCTACTGAGAAAATAATAAACCTTGTTTTACTATTTAACTTCATTGTGTTATTAAATATAAATAAAGTTTTTTACTTAGGAACTTACTCATAAAATATAACTTTCATTTTATTAGTTGCTTTCTATTCCTTTTTCATATTGTGACCTTTTAAAAAAGAAATAATGCAGTTTTTAGTTCGTTTATAAAACTAATGAGTTTTTATATAATTACAGAACAATTTTATTAACTTTTCTCAGAGACATTTTTCATGTTTACCTTAAGGGTTCAGGTTCAGGAACTTCAATCCACTACATAGCCTTGTAGCCCTATTGATAATCTTCTCTGTACTTCTAAAAACACGTTCATTTAATTAATTGTAAAACTCTTTGTGTCAAATGCATTTTGTATCACCTATCAGTTGTTCTGATAGGTTTTACCTGTTTTGTTACTCATTTCTTCGTTGTCTTTTATTTCCTTTTCTGTCTTAGAGTGCGCTAAAAAGAGTTCCATGCTTAAATTTAATGACATATTACTTTTTAAGCTTAATGCTGGGTTTTTGTTAAAACACTAGAGGCCACTTTTTATGAATTTATGGACTTATGTCTTACTGATGTATTTACATATTGTTTAATCTTTAAAATTGTACCAAAGCCTGACAATGGAAACAATAATAGTGATCAGACAAAATAAAATATATTTAGTTATTTAGCTTGGCATGGATGTGAATTGAGCAGATTGCTCAAATCATGCCTTGCAACTGCAAGGTTGTCAACTGCTTCCTGATGTACAATACATGGAAAGACAGTGAAATAATACATTGTCTCTCCTTGCTTTCCGTCTGAAATGGATTTGGGAATTAATCAATACTTTGATAATCATTTCATTTTGTCTTGAGAGCCGAATTGCACTTTCCTGAAATATTTTTTGAAATTAAACGGTAGATCCCACCTTCTTTTGTCATCAACAAATAAAGAATAGGTGGTCCTATTATAAAACAGCACTTGCATGCTACAGATGATCCTTATTCCAGCGCCTTTGTGATGATATTGATGATGATGATGATGATTAGTGGACAGTCTGAATTTTGTGTTTGGAGCTAGCTATAAAGAATCAATATTATATCAAGGGTAACTTTCATGATAAAGGACTTTAGCCATTCTGGCTATTCATCATAAGTCTGTAGCAAGCAGATAGGTCAAAAGAAATTATATTGCACTAAAGAGTGTGTCTTCTTATCTCTACTATACCAGGGGAATAAGGGACAAGCCGATCAATACAGTAGCTGCTGTATACTTCTTGCAATTATCAATACCTGAGTCTGTCTTCTAAGGCCTGCATCTATTAATACTAGCTAATGAAACCTTTTGAGTATACCTCTAGTCTGGTGCTATCACAAACTTTACAACCGAATAGTCATCGTTAGCATGTAATTGTAATTAGCGGTAGCATGCATAAAGAATATATACTAGATGTTGGTAGGGTATCTGCCTGTATATGCATTAACAACCAGCTGCTTTATAATTTATGGGTTGGCCGTGCCCTGTATTAGCAGTGCAAATTAATTTTGATTCATCTCATGTATTGTCTAAAAGATCCTTCTTATACACCAAATATTCAGCATATGGGCTTGGCACCGATCTAAGAAGTACACAGTTGTGTGTGGAATGCATAATGCAAAGGAAAAAACAAACAATACTGGCAAATCATCTAGGGGACATTGCTTTGTATGCACAGTTAACATAAATACTCTGTTATTTGCTTTCTGTAAAATGTAAAGAGGAAAGAAACATCTTTATAATTGACATTTGACAACAGTTTTGTTCTTCACCTTTTCCTTGTGGAATGCAAAACCTGCATACTTTGTGGTAAAATATAGTGCCTCTTAAATAAAAAAATACATTTTGTGTGTTAGTTCTTTTTTTTAAATGTGTTGTAGTGAAACTGGGAATCGAAAATAATGGGAGTACTTTACTAATCTTCCTCATGCAGTTTAGCACTCCTGTTTTCTTTTGTTAAGTATGAAAAACTAATTTTAATAAATCAAACATTGCAGTCCTTTGCAGCCTTGCAGTTCAGGGACGACTGTATGTTTTGTTTGTCTGAATCTGGCTGCTCTGTTTTCTTTTTCTCTACACACTAAACACTGTTTGGGGTGCATATGTTATTTTATCTCTTAAACATTAGTTTATCTGACACCCTTTACAAATTCTCAGGAGTGGCACTGAATCAAAAGTGCAGACTGATATGAGAAAGGGAGGTCAGAAATAAAACTCCGCCTGTAGCTTTCTGCTCTATTGTGCTTAATACATTTAGCGAGTATGGAGCCAGGAGGACTTCAACACAGAGGCAGCTATTTAGGTATATTTTACTCCAGATTAGTACTTGTAGCAAGGCTCAAGCTGGCTGACATCTACATTCGGTTCTGTGCCAGCGTAGGGCTTGACTTTCAATGGAGAAAAAAAGAAACATTTCCACAACTGAGCTATCATTTTCCATTTGTCAAGCAGATGAAATCTGAGTTAGCTCAGCTTTTGGGGTTTCTTTTGAAGACATTTGTTTAGAGCTAACTCATATTTTGTCTGCCTGGCAAATGGCAACTCAATGCTAGGTTTGGTAGCAATTGAAGGTGGAGCATCTGTGTTCTGCACCTCTCTTTCTTGGAGCCATCCTCTCAACTTCAAAAATGCATGAAAGTGTCTTGAAATATGCATGTCTACATCATCCTTAATAGTATAAAAGGTTTATCAGTCTCAAATACTGAACCAGATAATGGCATGGAATATCATGACAAAAGTGATGTCACTAAGGGACCAGTTGCATGTTATTACAACTTGTGCCCAGTGACAGATCTTTCTGTTTTATGGTGTCATGAAATAGCTGCTGAATTGACCACCCCGGCCTCTCACTGGGGGGTAGCTTGCCACGGCCCACTACCTGTAGGTGGGTATCAGGTAGCTAGGTCACCGCTCATGGTGAATGGTGGCCTGGAATGGCTATCAGTAACAGGCCAATCACAGGGGCCCCCACAACTAGGGGTGCAGCCAGAGCTTCCAGCGGAGGTGGGTTGGGTTTTTAAGGGTGGTGCAGAGAAGGATTTCCTTCTCTGAATCTGCCCTTGACCTCTGGACATCTATTTACTGAGAGGATGGAGGGTCACATGTAAGATGCCCAAGGGAACAGATATCTGACAGTTCATTTGCATCTAAAGAAAGTGGTTTAATTTGGCCCCTGCCACTGGAAAACATTTTTAAGGGGGGGCAATGAGACCAGGTAACAATACTGCTTTTAAGGAAAATGTACAGCGGCTGGTGGGGATGTTAAATATGTCTTGTCATGTCTCTTCCATAGCCCAGGTTGTAATCCACAGTTCTTTACCTTGTTCCGAACTTCTGCTGTCCTAATATGGCAGCTGATGGATGACTCTGGAGCTGGACTCACAAACCGTGGCTGGTTCCAGCTCACAGCAGTCTGAGGGTACCAACAGAGCCTTCATGGAAGCCTTTCAGAGGATGAAGGAACTGGGAGGTCCCAATTGGTGGGGGCAGCAGCCAGGCTGGATCCATCGCTATAGGTGACAGCCCCGCCACACAAACCCCATGGGCATGTGACACAGGGCCTGGTGAGTGGTGATACCTCAGCTGGTGAACAAGAGGTGGTGTCAGGTAGGTGTCCTGCAAGGCAGAGACAGCCATCTGCATGCTTTTTGGAAGCAGTAGCCCAATTGCCTACAGGTAGGAATGAGGGACGAGGTAAAAAGGACATCAGCAGTGGAGTGGCAAGCAAGAACCAAAAAGGTCAGAGGTCAATGAATGACAGAATGGCCAGGTGGGACTGGAGCAACGCAGGAAGGAACACCATCTAGGCTAGCAGAGTAAGCAGAACTGAGGCTCGGGGTGTGATGGACTTGAACCCAATGGTGAGTCAAGGGGTTTAATTGCAGAAGGCTCACCCCACACTCTGAGGTGGAGGATGATGGAGGAGAGGAGGACCAAGAAGGAAGTGATGCATTCTCAATAGTGATAAAATCACCCATGAGGCTGTGGCTATGGAGGTCCATTGAAGAAAGAGAGGGTCTTGCTCTGGATCATACCCTACAGTCTGGTGAAGTGTCATGGGGGTTACATGAGGCCAACAGGCACCAAATGAGCCCATTGCCATTTATGGGTGGGATTTTACCACCATCGGACCCGTAGCCCACTATCTGACAGGGACTCTGCAGTAACTGGGGATGGCCCATATGGGCAGGGCAATCTGGGAAGGCGCAATGGCTATGTCCCAGAAACCGGAAGATGGGGCCAGCAGCGGTCCCAGCACAGGCCCACAACCGGTGCATCATACAACACTGGGCATGACAGCCAAGGCTGGAATTGGCCCGGTCAGGCACAACTGGAAGGGTGTGTTCATGCAAACCATGGGCACCTTTCCATGGGGCCCTTTGGGCACAAGACCCTCCTCTGGCCAGCATACCCATGGGAGTAGGTGGCCCCATGGGCCAGAACCCTGGGATGGTGGAGAACCCACACCAAATGGAACCCAGGGTCACAATGCAACAAGGATGGGGCAAGGGGGGCAGAAGTGTCTCCCATAACATAAATTAGGGCTCCTCCATCCAATACCCCCATGGGAACATCACCTCCTGTGGCTCCAAGGGCAAGCACAGGGCAACAGATAGTTGTAGGGCAGGAAGCAACACAAGTCTAGATGGGGGGACATAACCCAGGCTGGAGCCAGCATACAAGGTGGCAGCGGGGTCCTCCTGCTTTGGCCCCACTGAGAGAACAAGGAAATAACACCACTGACCAAGGGAAAGGTCCAAGTGGGGCAGCGGGCCCTGGGGTCTTGACAGCACCTCAGCGAGTCCCACCCACAGACTCCCCTGCCCCAGTACCCAACGACAACAAATGGGCATATGCAGAATTGGAGGATCCCTTAGAGGACCATTTATCAGACGATATGAGGGAGAAAATATGGAGGGAAGAGTGTATTGATATGTTCTTTCTGCTACAGGGAACTCCCCGAGGAGAAGAATGAAAAAAGGAAAGAAGGAGAGGGTGTGGCTGCCAAAGGTCCCTTACTTTGAGAATTGGACTGCGGCCTTCAACATTTTCATGTCAGTGTATGGGATGAAGTGCCGGATAAGTTGCTACCCTTACTTAAGTACAGGGACACCATTAAGTTTGCTCACCTGTCATTTGACGGGTTGGCCTGGTTAAAATATGACGAGCAGTTTTGTCTCAAATTGGCTTGACAACCCAGTTTGAAATGGGAAAATATGCATCTCGACCTATGGGCCAGGTAAATGACCAGGGGCAGACCTAATTCAATAACTTACACTGATAGTGGGCATGTGATCACCCGACACTGTAATGGTGAAAAGAGATTTCAAAAAGGGGACAAGAAAGCTTGTTACGATTACAGTAAAGGGAAGTGCTTTCAGAGCCATTGTAAATTCCATCATGTCTGCAGGTCCTGTGGAGGAAGTCATTGGGTTACCGATTGCAAAAAGCCACGTCCGAACTTCCGGTCCACCCCATTCTGACAAGTCCAAGTCCAAGGCGGCTAAGCTGGCAAGCACTCTGGTAGACTTACAGACGATGTCTAATAGGCTTACCCAGTATCCTGACCAATGAACAGTACACTTGTTGCAGGCTGGTTTTAGAACAGGATTTGAAATCCCTTATGGGGTCCTTGGATTGCTATGGCAGCCCACAACCTAAAGTCTGCTATCGCTCTGCCAACAATGTTGGCATACAAGATCAAAAAGAGGTACAAGCGGGCAAGGTTGCTTTCGCCAGCCTCCTTTCCCAATACTCCGAGTATCTCTACTTGGCCTTGTTCCAAAAAGAACAAACAGGAATATCGGCTCATCTACCACCTTTCATACCCGAAAGGAGGATCAGTGAATGACCACATAGCACCAGAAGATGCGTCAGTCAATTATGCATCTTGGATGCGGCGGTTGAGCTGGTGCAGGGCTTAGGCACTGGCACCTTGATGGCAAAGAGTGACATAAAGTCAGCATTTCACCTGTTACCAGTACGACCAATGGACTACAATTTCTTGAGTTATACATTCCAAGGGCAATGGTACTATGACATGGCAAAGCCCATGGGTTGCTCGATTAGCTGTGTGGCGCTTGAGGCATTCTCTACCTTCCTAGAATGGGCCGCCAAGGTTTTTACGGGAACACTACGATCATTCATTACCTTGATGACTTTTTATTTGCAGGTCCCAAGGATTTGGGTAAGTGCCAAGACACTCTGAGTGGTTTTCAGATTTTGATGAAAAAATTTGGTGTACCACTGGCATTGGAAAAACAGAGGGTCCTGCCACATGCATCTCATTCTTGGGTATTGAACTGGACTTCATGGCCATGGTGTCATGGTTACCTCTGGAAGTAGAAAACCTTCAACGGTTGCTAGAGGAGGTTACTGGAGCAACAAAGGCCACCTAGTGCAACTGCAGTCCCTGCTAGGCCACCTCAACTTTGCATGCTGGGCAGTGAGACCTGGGTGCCCATTCCTCAGAGACTGGCAGCAGCAATGTCTGGCCCTACAAAACCCTGCCACCATATACTGGATATCAAGGGCCTCAAGGCCGACTTGTGGGTGTGGGAATCCTTTCTAACTGATTTTAATGGAGTAAGCATGTGGCAAGAAAAGGACACCACCACCACTGGTTGGATATGGTGATGGATGCATCTGGAGGTATAGGCTTTGAGGCATATTTTCAAAGGTCCTGGTTTGCAGGAATATGGCCACAGAACTGGGTGGAGCAGGGTTAACAAAAATATCACGCTGCAGATGTTCCCAATCATGGTAGCAGTCCAGGTGTGGGGACACTGGCTGGAGAACCAGGCAGTGCTGTTCTTCTCAGACAATAGGGCAGTGGTGGATATCATCAATTCACAATCTTCCAAGTCGGAGGATGTGATGAGGATACTGTGAGTGTTTGTGCTATGCTGTCTATCTTGGAACATCACATTCTGGGCAAAACATGTGCCTGGGAAGGATAATGTAATCGCTGATGCCTTGGCTCGTTGCCAGTTCGAATGCTTCAGACAGGTGGCGCCACACGCTGAACCAGTTCCAGCACTGACCCCGGACACACTCTGGCAATTTGGGAATCAGGAAAACTTTGATGGGTTCAACTTGCTGTTGCCCCATTGACCTGGAAGAAATACTCAGGTAGAACTCAAACATTTGCCTGTTTTTGCAGACAGCAGGTGGTGAGAACCCCCATGAAACACAATAACAGGTACAAGAATACGTGTTTCACCTTATTCAGTTGCTTCAAGCTCCTTCTGCTATCTGAGCACACCTGTCCAGAATACTCTTCATTCAGCAAGCATTGGGCCATCCTGACCCAACCAACAAATTCACAACCCGCAAGATGCCAGAGTGGTGGAAAAATCCTGGGGAAGAAGCCAGACCCCAGGAAGCCAATAGGCCTGGGTGACCTGACCAACATACTGACATCATTAGGTGCAGTATGTAGCATATGGTACGAGGCCCAGTTATTCAGGTCCTTGTTTACATGTGCATTTTATGGGGCTTTCAGGGTTTCAGAGCTGGTGCCAGACTCAAAATCAGCTGTGGTTCCAACATCCAGTTAGAGGACGCCTCCTGGATGCCTGACATAGTGTCCCTATTGCTCAGAAGTTCAAAACAAATCAAATGGGTCCCCAGCAACAATCACATTACATCGTTCAAGCACCAGCGAATCCTGCCCTTACACCTGTTTACAGGCTTTCTTGTGGATAGACCCATGGGGATGCCATTTGTTTGTGCATAGGGATGGATCCCTGGTGATCAGATGCCAATTTGCAGCAATCCCACGCAAGAGTTTGTGATTCATGGGTAAGGACCCCAAGGTTTTCGGCAGTCACTCATTTAGAATCGGGCAGCCACGGAAGCCTCGAGATTGGGCCTGGGGAGGCACAGATCAAGAAGTTTGGAGGTGGTCTTCAGCAGCATTTAAGGGGTATATCAGGCTGCAACAGAGCTCAGAAGCAGTGCAAGAGTAACAGAAGTTATGATGACAAGAAGCAGTTAGGATGAAGGATAATGACTCTCTTTTGTTTACCTTCTAGCAGAGTGGAGGATACCAGTGAATATATGGATCATCAGCCATTCATACATCCGGGAGGCCCACAGTTGAGCATTGGTCCACCCATATGGAATACAGCTGGGGTCTCGAAAGAATATGCAAGGCTCGCTGGGCTGGAAAAGGGGAGGCATTGGGGACAGCTAATGGACATAGCAATAAGGTTGGGGTTGGACAAAAACACCCTTGGCACTGGTGGTGTACTTGGGGAAATGACTTAGTACAGTTAGGGGCCCCAAAACTCTGCAGAGATATCAAGCGGTCTTGGCCCAGTTCAGGCCCTTGCTCCCATCAACCAGGCTGGCCTGGTCTCAAATCATCTCCCGACAACAGTGGAAAGGTGCCGCAGCATCAAGGGCATTGAGAAAGCCAGAGAGAGATTAATCAGGAGGTATCCCTGTTTGCCTGTCTCCATGGAATAGCCATCTTGTGTCACTACCTAATACCCAGGACATGTGACACCATGTATAGGGATGGGGTACATCCGTCGGGGACAGGAAATGACATCCTCAACGCTACAATTCAGGAATTTTGTGAGTTAGTTGTAAGGCAGGGGAGACCTCTGGGGCATTAAGGGAAAATGAGCTATGCACATTGGGTGGTGTAAATTCAAGTGGAGAGGTAAATTAAGCGTTTGTGGTATTGGGCCGGGCCCTGGTGGCATGACCCTGGGCAGGTACGCTACTGGGAAAAGGGGCACCCAAGAACACGGTGGGCATCATAGGGTTCATGAATGGAGGGCAGGAAAGCAGCCTGGGCGAGCACTGGCCCTGCTCAACTGTCATGATTCCCCAAATGCAATTGAGTGTGGGGATCTGTCTGAGGGAGAGGCATGGCCCTGGGCAGGTCTGCTTCGACTCGAGGGCTAGAGTTCCTCCATTGGAAGCACCATACCACCTGAATTCACTGCCCCACAGGTCTCTTGCATGGAGATAATTGTGTTGTACATTAAGATTTTGATTTGCTGTAAATAAAATGTTTTGATGTTTAGTAAAGTTGAGGCCTTTTATGCCAAAACCAAAACCTGGTGTGTGAGTGTGTACAGTTATTGTGGGTCCAATTGGGCAATGAGCTACCTGTAGCTTGAAATGGGCATCTGAACAGGAATGGGGGGCCTCGGTTCCCAACAGTGGATCTGAGGTTCAGAGACTCGATAGACCATAAGGCCTATTCTGCTGGCAATTGGTATGTTAGTATGTTACTATTTCAGCACTCATGACACCTTCCTAAACTCAGGCAATTTGTAACAATGACTGTTCAATGGGCTTTCAGAACTTTAGTGTCCTAACATTTATCACCCCTTAATGCTTAGAACTGATAACATTCAGCTGCTATTGAAATCACTAAATTATCATAAAATTGTATTATAGAATTTCCTAAAATCCCTGATATAGAGCAGTTATCTTGAGCTTTGATGATCTGCTATTGTGAGCAAGTACACAGAAATGTTGGAACCCATGAAAGCAGTGCAATGTGAACTACAGGCATGCATGCAATTCTTGCATGTGTTCAGGCATTCCAGTGGGTCAGACATTCTGACAATTCCAGGGTCATTTAAACAACTGGGACATCCTACTGATGCATGGTAATTTCATAAACAGGGCAGAATGCCCAAACCACCCAATGAGTGTCATCCTCAACTTGGGACCTTTCAAGCTACAGGTACTTTACTGGCTTTGGTCATTGAACTGATTTTGGTATTCTAGAGTGGTTCCAGAATTTACCAAGTAGTGGAGTACAGCACTGATTTCACAGCCTAATGTGTAACAGCTGAGGCTTGGAATGCAGCAGCATCCTAACTAAACCATTTATTGTTAGCAAATCTGATGAGCCGCTGTGATAATGTACACCATAAATAAAGATTGTTCAGCAAACAAAGAAGGGCACATTTTCTAAACACTGGCTGCAATGAAACAGATCCACAAATCAAAAAAAAAAAAGCATTCTAAGCAGCCACAAACACTTTGCCTATTTGTAACCCCTCACCCCTGCCTTTTTAGCAAAATGACAGGTGGCAAGCTGTTGAAGCTGACAGCAGTACCTGGTGGGGACTGGGTTCGGGGAGGATGAGGTTACTCGGCACAGGGGACCTAGGTTTGGCTACTCTGCAAAGCGCACCTAAGTAAATCCCGAACACAGGTAGCAATAACTGTAATGTTCAGAACCAGGAATGGGATTCTTCAGTGTGGCTTTTATTCACATACAAGCTGAACAAAGCGTAGACGGACTCTACTGCTACATTCCTGGTAATGCAGATTAGAGACAACAGAACACTTTATCACTATTTCCAGCCCTCAGGCTCTAAACCCACCAGGCACACAGCCCGGACTTGCACGCAGCTTTGGGTACACAGCCTGACTTGTAAACTACTTGTTTTCCCACTGGCCTGGCTCCCCGCCAGCCACCTTGATCCACAGTCCATTTGAGGAATGAACCAATCATCCTGTTGTGGCTCCCCAAACCACACTAGAGCCTTTGACTCCTAGAGAGAATTTTCCTTACAATCCCACATCTGGGTACTTCCCTCATCACTGGCCAAGTGCCTGAGATAAAGTAGAAATCCACAGAAGAAATCCAGAGGGTGGACCTGGTCACTAAAGATGGGGGCCACCCACCTCCAGCTCCCACAGCCCATACCCGCCATTTCTCTGGAAACTGAACCATTCCTTTACTGAAAACTTTCAAATGTAGATTATGGGTAGACGTCTGTCACATCTCCACTACATATCATTTTCATCCCAACAAGCTCTGGACTTGAACCTACTTTTACTTTGCTTAGCCCATTACTCTAGGCTTCCACTATTTTAGTAGTTCAGTCCCCACATTGTCACACAAGTCCCAGGGTGAAAAACATAGGCCCTTTTAGCAAGAGCAGACACTCATTCTCACGTTGCAGGTGCCCCACAGGCGACTCACAAATCTTCTTGTTCTCCCAAATAAACTCTGGAACAAGCAGGCAGCTTTTCGTCATTAGCAGAACTAGGGAGTTGCCCCAGGAATCTGCAGGGAACCCTTTCCTGCCCCATCCCCAAAGGGAGGGGACACTGAGACCCAAAACAGCGGTCTCCATGACTTCAATTATCTTCTGTGTCTCTTTGGGTGGAGACACACACCTTTACTTAAAAGTAGCCCTCTGTCAGGGCTGAGGCTCCTAGAGCCTTACTGAGCTGCTGAGCTGCTTTCTCAGCAAGCTCCCAAAACCAACTCCACACTGAACTGACTGACACTGACTGACTCTGTTTAAAACTTCCCAACATTCTATACCAACTCCTTGCTACAGATTCCAATGTGGTCATGCAGCTGCGATAGTTCTATGATGATGTCATCCTCAGTCTCAACTGAGACTGAGAACAGAGGAGACAGTGTGAAACCCATTTAACCGGAGTTTCACAGCTGCCTTCCTGCCTACCATTAGGTCTTACTGGGATTCTAGTAACCCCGGTAACAAGGGATTACATATTTATTTTACAATCATTTCATAGTTGCTACAATCTTTTTCTTTTTTTTTCCTTCTTTTCTCCATAGAGGTGGCGTGAAGGTTAGGAGAAAAAGATAGCATTTAGGAAGTATAAGTAAACACAGAAGGAGCAGGACAGAGAACTGTACCAGTTAAGGCAGAAGGAAGCAGGGAGGGTAGTGAATAGCAAAGGCACAAACTGAGGAAAAGATAGCTAACTCGTGAAGAAGGGGGATAAAACCTTTTATAGATATATCAGGAAGCGAGAAAGACAAAGGGAGAGAGGATAGTGAGGCTGAACAGAATGGATGGTGGGTGGGTGGGCAGAAAGTGACAGGGATAAAGCAGGATACTGAATCAATACTTCTGGTCAGTATTCACAAAACAAGAAGTGGGGAAGTGCCTAATCCAATTAACAGAAGCACTCTGGAGAGGGGGTTGATCCCAGTCCCTTCACAGAAGAAAGGGTTCTGAAAGAACTCCTAAAACTGAAGATGGACAAAGCAATGGGGACGGATGGAATTCACCCCAGAATTCTAAAAGAATTAAGCAGAGAACTAGTGACACCACTGACTACGCTTTTAACAAATCATGGCAGGATGGTGTAGTACCTGAGGACTGGAAGAAGGCAGATGTGATTCTTCTTCACAAAAGTGGGACCAAGATGGAGGCAGGAAACTACAGACCTGTCAGTTTGACCTCTGTGGTAGGGAAAGTGATGGAATCACTTGAAGGAAAGAATTGTTAGGCACTCCTAGAGGCCAGTGGGGCACAGGACCCAAGGCAGCATGGGTTCACAGCGGAAGGTCATGTCAGACAATCTAATTGATTTCTTTGACTGGGTGACCAAAGTAGTGGACCAGGGAGGGCTGTGACATGGCCTACCTAGACTTTAGCAAGGCATTTGACACAGTACCACACAAAAGATTAGTAGTCAAATTAACCAGCCTGGGAGTGGGTCCCAAGGTGGTAGCCTGGTAAAACACTGCCTGAACAACAGGACACAGAAGGTAATTGTGAATGGAGTCCACTCTGAAGAGAAGAGGGTTACTAGTGGGTACCACAGGGTTCGGTACTGTGTCCAGTCCTTTTAATGTCTTTATAAGTGACATTGCAGAGAGACTTGAAGGAAAGTATGCCTTTTGCAGATGACACAAAGATCTGCAACAGGGTTGATACACAAGGAGGCGTGGAAAGGATGAGAAGGGACTTGGCATGGTTGGAGGAATGGTCAGAAGTATGGCAGCTTGGATTCAATGCAAAGAAGTGCAAGTAATGCACCTGGGAAATAAAACCCAGGAGAAGATTACACAATGGCGGGGGTAGTAACAACAACAAAATGGAAAGAGACCTAGGGGTAATCATATCAGATGACCTTAAGGTTGGCAAGCAATGCAGAAGGCAGTAGGGAGGGTTGGGAGATACTGGGATATAAAGGGAGAGGTATCACCAGCAGAAAACAGGACGTTGTTATCCCCTGTACAGACAGTTGGTGAGACCCCATCTGGAGTACTCAGTCCAGTTCTGGAGACCCCATCTCCGGCAAGGACATAGACAGGATGGAGGCAGTTCAGAGGAGGGCAACTAAAATGGTTCAGGGTCTGCAAGAGAAGCCATATGAGGAGAGACTAAAGGAGCTTAATATGTATACCCTTGAGGAAAGGAGGGAGAGGGGGAACATGATAGAAATGTTTAAGTACCTCAGTGGAATCAAAAAGTCCAAGAGGGTAGCATCTTTCAGAAAAAGAGATGTGCAGGAACAAGGGACGAATTTGAAGATAGAGGGGACGGCTCAGGGCAATGTAAGAAAGTATTTTTTCACTGTGAGGGTGATGGACGCAAGGAACAGCCTTCCTGAGGAGGTTAAGGGGTCTAAAACTGTGGGAGAATTCAAGAATGCATGGGACAGACATAAGGCAATTTTTGTGGGGGTAGGAAGAAATAGGCTGTTGGTTAAATAGGATTTGCAGCTTATCCTCTAGGTAGGGAAATGGGCAGACTAGGTGGGCCAAGCAGTCCTTATCTGCGTCAGAGTCTATGTTTCTATGTTTCTATACTAGGTGCAGTATATAATTTCTAATTGAGTTCTGCCAGGTGATATGGGAGCTTAGTGACACAAGCCCAGTGTACATAGTGATTTACTGCCTTTTTGAATGCAGCTAAAGAACCCCTCCCCAAAAAAAAAAAACAATAGGGTGGAAACAGTAGTTGTTCGTTGTTAGATGGGTGTATTGGGCTAACAACATTTTCTTTCAGTTAGCCTACTGGCTAGCTGTATAGATGGTAACATTTAAGTATTTATACCAGCTGAGCTGGAGGAAACATCTCTGGGGCTAGTTGCAGAAAAACTTGTTTTGGACCCTTCCAATATACAGGGTCAGTGTTGAAGTAGGGCTTTTATTCTTGTGTTTAAAAATCCCATTTGTGGACTTTAGTAACACAAGCCCTGATTACACATGATGATTTCCTGCCAGTAATATAACCTCTTAGAATGCTGTCAATCAGTATGCTTCATTTATAACCGTGGCCTATTAATATCCCAATTCTACAGGTTTAATATGTACATTTTTAATGATCGGATACAAATGTTGCTTTCAGAAATATTGTTTAGGCCTGAATGTGGTATTTTACTGTCCGCTGCTTCGTGTAAAAGCAGTTTTCTTACCCAAGAGCATATTAACAAAGTGTTATCTGTTATTTTTTATTTTTATTTTTTGATGGGGTGTTGCCCAAGTGTACACTGGTAGGGTGTCCTACTGTCACTGCAGATTTCATCAATAGTCAGAAGTTCTAATTAATCCAGAAAATCTACTGTCTTAACTACAACAAAATTATAAAATCACTAAAGTAGTAAGTGCACCGTGACCAAAACCAAGGAATAACACACTTCAACACAGAAAGAAAATATTAGTTAAAACTACAGGGCTTTGCCAGCAGGACAAACAAGGATAGGAGACAGTCAAATGATGGAATGCTGACTTCACTAGCAGTTGTTAGAAATACCACTTCTCTCAGTGCAGTTAAACCCCTGCAAGGTATACATATTTTTAAATCAAGGCTGGAAATGAGAAAGGAAAAGTGCGCCTACTGGGATTTGAACCTCAGATCTCTGGTATGCTGTTCTAGTGCTCTAACCATTAAGCTACAGGTTCACTGGTCAAAGTGTCTGAGGAATTCCTTACAGCCACACACACTCCTTTCTCTAGTGTTGTGCAATTATGCAACTAGGAACCAATGTTAGAAATATCACTTTTCTCAGTGCAGTTTAACCCCTGCAAGGTATACATATTTTTAAATCAAAGATGGAAATGAGAAAGGAAAATGTGGCCTACTGGGATTCTTTTCTTTCATTTCCATCCTGATTCACTAGCGGGAAACTATGATCAGGGAAACAGCACTGTGACTGTGAACTGGCTGCAGTAGCCATCTAATGCCATCAGCAGCTACAACAGAACCTTCATCTCAATCTTGCCAGAACTACAATACACAAATGGGAAACTGCAGATATTGTAGGGCACCATACTTAAAAGACAACATTCCTGCTTTATCAGTAATGCAATCTTTTTTTTTTTTTGTTTTAAAGCACATAAACACTGATCTAAGTTCAAAATATCACAGCACCCTAACAGGAGCACCAACATGATGAGCCACTATACTTCAAATAGAAAACAAAAACTATTTCGGGGCCACTTCAGCAGCTAAATCATGGGCAGGTTCTCATGACTGTGCAGTGCTGTTGACACGGGAGGAACAAGATCATGCTGGTAGGGAGATCATAGGCAGTTGCTTATCACCACTTATAATTCGAGCTTGAGTGAAGTCCATGATATTAATAATCAGAACTCATACAAAGTACAAGAAGACCTTGAGACTTGCTCATGTCCCACCGCTATTGCTGTCTTAAATATGCTGAGACTTTTCTACAATAAAAGAATCTTCTTGGATAGTTAACCTTGGCTTCAACATTTCATGGGCTGCTGTTGTAATGTTTATGCATTGTATTAGATAGTTTTAAATTAGATTTGGTTTGGAGGTCTTTAATTGCTTTAAAACATAACATCTATGATGACATCTCAATGGACAAGCATACTAACACAGCATAAATTAGAAGTTGATAAAGTGCCGTGAAGGGCATGAAACACGTTAGATATTTTCTAGCAGACTGCAGAACAGTTGGTTATGGTCCAGGCTGTGTTTTATCTTGTATTTGTAGGTCAATAAAATATTTTTTGTACTGCAAAATACAAAACAAAATTATTGACTTACAATTAGGAGACAAAACAGAGCTGGCGTATAGCCAGTTGTTGAAAGACACAATACACTTCTATGTCCAGCACTTCCGAAGTGCAATAGGTCCAAGCTGAACAAAATTCAGACAAAGAAGTTTATTTCACAGACTGCTAGTAAATACCTGGTGACAGTTCTTATTCCTCACTGGCACTTTACCAAGGATAACTAGATGACCAATTTGTGCTTTTTAAGTATGTTAATACATCATAACAACATTACAGATATTACACTTTTAAGTAATTAATGACCAAACCACACACAATGTATAGCTATCTAATACCTTACATAAGAATAAAAAGACAGCACTTGAAATTCGAAGCCGAAAACGTCCTCATTATACAATAGTCTCTGCATATGTAAATACTTTGCAACAGTGGTGGGACTCGAACATGTTTTTCTTTCAGACTTTGTGATTCATTCTTCATTTATATCAGTATCATGTCACACCATTCATAGTTCATCTTTGTTTTATTTTCAGTGGGCTAATAGATTTACAGTGGATCCAGCAATATTTTTATCTAGGACATCAAAAAAATCAGGGCAGGAAAAAATATATATTCTTGTTAGTTTCCAACAGCCACTGCCATGACCTAATACCTGGATGGTAGACCCTGCAGTGGGAAGTGCACCACATAGAAAAGGTAAAATCTGTGGTCTGTAGCAGCAGCTAGACCATAGGCAGGTCCACAGGACCGTGTAACATTGTTGACACCAAGGAATGAGATTGTGCTGGTAGGAGAGTTGACAGGTATAAGTTTATGACCACTTATAGAGGTCAACAGAAGTCCATGATATTAATAATTGAAACTGACATACAAGCAGGCTATGAGACATTCAGGTCCCACCACTATTGCAATGTTTTAATTATGCTGAGACTATTCTGATAATGAGAAGAAACCGAGGCACTGCAATGTTCAAACAGGGACAACGTAGGTGCATTTTAGGGCTGCATGGGTGGAGCCTGCAGTCCTTTTCAAACAGAGAGTGAGGATTCTGCATATTTTCCTTAATTAAAAACCCGATTTCTCCATCCATCACAACCCCGTCCTCGCTGCTGCCCTTGTTCTTTAGTGCGGCTCATCCCTCCAAGGTCTTGAAACCCTTCCACTACCACCCACTTTGCACTGTACTGCCACACCTCTTTTCCATCTACCAGCCCTCCTCATTCACTCATCACAATCACAGAGCTCCTCACTGATTCCTTCGACAGTTCTTTTATCATGTGATGTATGCCACGCCATACTTGACTTTTTTTCAACAGCTTGCAGTCTTCTTGACTGTCCATGGAGAGAAATGCAACACTTCTCTAGCACTGCACTCAGAGGATCGAAATAAATTCACTTTACACCCAGATTCCTCCAGATTGTTCAATCAACAACAAGGCACCTGTCTTTCATCACTGCTCTGCTGGCAACTGCTGGCCCCACATCCGTGAGCTCCTGAAACTTTTCACAGAGCTCATCAGAAGCCCCTATCCCTCATTGGAAGTGTACTGTCCCACCACCTCCCACTCTACTTTAAGGTTCTAATAGAATAATTCAAGTTATATATGGTGCACAATGAACAGAAAACCTGTTTCCATGGTGGACATTTAAAAAATAGTTAATCCTAAAAGAAACCCTCCGCTGCCGCCCACTGTGCACTGTATCATCCCCACCCTCTGTTCCCATCCCTTTAATGAGAGCAAATGCAAACACATGTCTATAGTGGCTCCGGATCCCTACCATTTCTGTCTCATCCAGGTTCGAATGGAGGCAAACTTTCTTTTGTTTAGCAAACAGTGACTGTTCTGTGCCCAGGAAAGACTGGTTGTCTCTCTAAGAAAGGTAATTTTACTGAAATAAGTTCCTAGAACAGTTTTCTTTGCATAATGTAAATACAGAGAGCTTAAGCAATGAAATAGGGCTGTGGCTGCTCCTTGCTCTCTCTCTCTCTGTCAGATCCTATATCGCAGCAGTACTCAGAGTGGGTGGCTTACATTTTACTTTGTAGATTTCAGTCACTGCTCTGCTGGCAAATGCTTGACCGACATCCGCGAGCTCCTGAAACGTTTTGGAGCTTATCAGAAGCCCCTATCCCTCATTGGAAATGTACTGCCCCCACCTCCCTCTCTACATTAAGGTTCTAATAGAATAATTCAAGTTATATATGGTGCACACAGAACAGAAAACCTGTTTCCATGGTGAAGATTTAAGAAAATAGTTAAAAGTTGCTTCTGGTAGTGAATACTCCCTTTGTGGTGCCAATCTTAATGTGTTGCTATTGATAGCCAAATTGTGTCTGACAGAGGTACATTTGTTTGAAATGTGGCTGCTGATTTGCTGATTACTGCCCCATTAAACTTTGAGCTGTGCTACTTGTCAAGTCTCCCTCTATGCTGTGTTTTCTGATTAATAATAATTCTATATTTAACTTTTTTCTTTGTGTCTTTCACTAATACCCAAACCACCTTACGTATTAACAACTGCAGCAGGTGCTGATGAGGTGAAAAGTCTTACTCCAGTGTGTAACACTAACAGAGTGCAACACACATGCCGACACCGCTTAACTATCCATCTTCTGACAACATTTTTTAATGAACTCACTAGTTGATTTCAGGCTCTTACTCAAATGGCATCTCTCCAATACTGTTGGCATAATATGGTATACATAAAATAGGTATTTTGTGTCATAATCTACAGCAATATAAAGTCATAATGTTATATTTCTATGTGCTGCAACTGCTGTTTTTTCCAGCACAATACTAGTATATGCTACCATACTGCAACAGGGCTTCAGAGATGCCATTTGCCTGAGTGAGCTAAGTCATAAAGAAATGCTGTCAGAAAGTGTGATAGCTAACTGGTGAAACCGTTTCAATTTACGGGCACAGGGTGCAGTGCTATATGTAATTTGGTTTGGGTAGTATTTAACAATAATAACAAAAAGTAAACATACAATTATTATTACAACAAATCCTGGAGCCTATAGAGTGACTTGATTAGTACCACAACACAAATGCAATGCAAACAGAAATCAAGAATGAGTTGCCATGTTTCACATGGTCAGATATATAGAGTGGGATTTTACAGACTCACACAGGACTACTACTGGGTAATATTTTACTTTACATCCATTTCTGATTTCAGTAGGGTTAAAGTGTGATTCTAGATGCCAGGTGCAGTATAACTGAGTCAGAAGATTCAGACCACAGTTTAGCACCACAGATAGAAATCATTGTATCTGTTCACCACTTTAGAAACATTGAAACATAGAATTTGATGGGTATAAGGACCGCATGGCCCACCTAGTCTGCCTATTTCCCTACCTAATGGATAAGCTGCAGATCCTAGTTAAACAACAGCCTACTTCCTCCTACCTTCCCACTAGAATTGCCTTATGTCTGTCCCATGCATTCTTGAACAACCCGCTGTTTTGACTCTATGACCTCCTTAGGAAGGCTGTTCCATGCATCTACAACCCTCTCTGTGAAGAAATACTTCCTCATATCACCTCTGAGCCATCCCCCTCTATCTTCAAATTGTGCCCCTTTGTTCTTGCACATCTCTTTTCTGAAAGATGCTACCCTCTCGGACTTTGTTGATTCCCTTGAGGTATTTGAAAGTTTCTATCATGCCCCTCCTCCTCCTTTCATTGAGGCTATACATCTTAAGCCTCCACCCTGTCTATGTCTTTGTAGAGATGGGGTCACCAAAACTGTACACAGTACTCAGATGTGGTCTTACCAACTGTCTGTACAGAGGGCCAACAACTTCCTGTTTTTGACTGGTGATGCCTCTCCTATTCATCCCAGTATCCCCCAGCCCTCCTTACTGCCTTCTCACATTGTTGGGCCACCTTTAAGTCATCTGCTATGACTACCCCTAGGTCCGCTTCCATTTTGTTGTTGTCAGTATCTCACCCCCATTGTGTATTCTTCTCCTGGGTTTTTGTTTCTCAGGTGCATTACTTTGCACTTCTTTGCATTCAGTCTAAGCTGCCACACATTTGACCATTCCTCCAACCTTGGACTGGACAGGAAGGTTCTTGCATGGCATCCCACCATTCCACCCATTCAGACTGTGCTCATAATGGTCAAGAGAGAGCCCACCACAGTGCTATTTATAATCCAGGAATGGGCCAGGCAGATACAGTACTCAAGTCCTGATCCTGTCCAGCAGGATTCTAATCAGCCTACCAATGAAGTACAACACATTAACTCTATCTTGTTACCAATCCCCAATGCCATGATCAGGATGCTGATGATTATAGTTTAAAATTGTAGATATCCTCCCCACCCAACCCTCCTGTCTACCCCCAACCCCACCCCCAACACATGCAGCCCTTTCGGCTCTGGACAGAATTTGTTAACTTTGAAACTGAATCTCAGAGTCAGGATCAGAATCAATGGAATCACTGAGGCAGACAGTTTTTAAAAATGGAGGTAGCTGCACAAAATCTGGGGAAGAAATTTTTTTCTGATAAATACGTCAAAACTAAGATTTCAAAATGAGTGCAAATGAACGCTGTGCTCAATATGCTAGTAATGTTTTTCATGTGAATGATGGCAAACTGTTTTGTTCTACATGCAATATGCCTGTGGATTTCTCAAGAAAGGCAAGCTGTGACAAACATGTGGGTAGTACAGTGCATCAGAGGAAATGCAAAAGTGTAGAGCAAGCAAAGTTGCAAAGGTGTTAAAAACAAAAACTGTGACTGAACTGTTTAGAAATTCAACTGAGGAACAGTTACATAGAATGGAGCTTTACAAATTAACCAAAGATTTTACAGCAGCCATATTACATTGCACATTTTTGACAATAAATATCTCAAGTGCTACTTTGAAAATGGTCTGAAATACATTGGGATAATCCCACATCCCATCAACTGAGACAATCTTATTTACCAAAAGTGTTTGAGGGTCAGAGATTTGCTATAAAACAACAACGTAAGATGTGTAGTAGGCTTAGTATTGTATGTGATGAAACCATAGATGCCAAGATAGATATGTGTTTCATGTTCTTGTTGTACCAACAGTTAAAGCTTCTGACAAGAGTGACAGTTCCAGCTCCACTACAACAAATGCAAGTAAAACAGTGCTGTCAGCTATTTTGCTTGACTGTGTCGTACTGGAGAGAACTAATTATAAAACTGTTAGTCAGGCTGTCATAGATGTGCTTCAGAAGTATGAAGTTCCTTTTGTTAAGGTTTCAGCTTTTGTGACAGATAATGCTGCATATATGTACAAAGCATGGAACAGTAGCTTGAAGAACTTGTTTTTGAATGGGGTACATGTCACTTGTACAGACCATTTGCTCAGTTTAATAGGTGACATTTGGTGGAACAATTTTAAACTGGTTAACAGTTTCATTACTGCTGTCAAATGTGCATTTACTGCATGCCCAGCTTGTAAAGCTTTATTTTGTCAGTTTCTGGTAGACAGTGGTAAAATGGCTGTGTTCCACCAGCTCCAGTAATTACTCATTGGAATAGCTGGTTCAATGCTGCTTTGTATCATTACTCACATCTTCAGGAATATGTGGATTTTTCTGGAGAAGATGCAGATGAAAGTGCTGCTATTCAAGACGTTGTTGAGTTTGCACAGTCTGATGAAGTTAAGGGTGATCTGCAGATTATGCTGCAGTATGCTCCTAGAATAATGCAGGCATTAACAAGTTATGAAGCAGCAGTTCCTCTAGCTCCCAAAGTAATTGATGATTTAACAGATTATAGCCAATTGGGCACAGACTAGTTCTGAGCAGTGTGCACATAACCTAGCAAAGAAAGCTTTAGCTGAATGTACAAATAAAATAAAGTCATACATTGCAGAAGATAAGCATTCCAGGTTCTGTCAGCCAGCGGTTTCATTATTATGTTTGCTTGCACACATGTGCAAGAAACATCTTGGGAGAATATGACTTGCTGGAGGTATGTGCCTGTCCCTGCCAGTGAAGTGCTCAGTCTGCGGGTGCATCCCATATGCACCAGAGGAGCTGTGAGACGGTATGCCAGCAGATTGAGAGCAGTGGCATTGGCTTCAAAGAAAAGGTCAGCTTCAATCATTGCGTGAAACGTGCCTCCACTTTACATGCATGCTACTCTTACTTTTCTCACCATGCCCTGCTATGACACTGACACCAATGGAGTACACACCATTTTCACAATCGGCACTTGAAACATGTCTCCACTTTACATGCATGCTGTGCTACATCTTACGCTTTATTATTTTATTTAACGCCTGCCTTCCGTCCCACCTGCCACCTCCCACCACCATTACCAACAGACCACTAAGCAGCATTGACAAGATGAAGAAAGAAAACCTAATGCCTGCCTCTCCATCTCACCTGCCCCCCACCATCATTACCAACAGACCACTGAGCAGCATTGCCAAGATGAAGAAAGGGAAAGCCCTATTTGTGTAGAGACACCCAGTGGAGTACACAGCATTCTCACAATCAGCTTGTGAAACATGTCTCTGGTTTATTATAACATAGGTTGGGAAAAGGAAGAAACAGGGACATTGCAAGAGCCCCTCACCACCACCCATCCCGTCGCAGATGCACCGGGCCACCAGCACATCTATGTGAGCAGGCAGATCGCATACCAGGTAAAAGCATCAGAACAGTCTGGCCTCACAGTTCAAGTAACAATATTATTTAAATAAATTCAATCTGCAGCGAGGAAGAAAGGTAGGGAAAAAGCCAGAGGAAGTTCTTTTGAAGCAATGAAATCTCGCTGTCTAGTATAAACAAAATGGTACAGCAGATCCCATAGCACATATCATTTTACTCTACAAAAAATTGTTCTCCTTGTATAAAGAAAACAACTTGCTGCACCTTGTTTAAATGTGATGCACGGAAATGAGCAAGCTGATTTTTAAATAAGAGCAAGACTTCTGGAATGGAGCGGCTTTTGAAATGAACATGGTTGTATATCAAACAGCTGCTCATTTCAGAAATCTAACATGCCCTTTGGGAAAAAAAAGTAGTGACATTCAGCATTTGCTATTTAGGCTGTAAAACAATAAACAGGGATTGCCCCATGAGTTAAACTGTTAACCCTATTTGTCTCAGTGCGTCCGCAATGTTGCAGAGAGAAGCAGCGGCAACTCTGTTTTGGGAGCTTGAAATAACACTTCATGCTGACTGGTTTTGCTTTCTTCTAGATGGAGGGAGGAGAGGAGAAAAGAACTGCATGGCACTGCTGAAAAAAATATATATATATATATAAACTAAACATTTTGTTTGTGCTGTTATATTGCTATTAATCCAGACCTAAAAATTCCAGCATGGATTTTAGAATCAATTTAGACTTAATTTTGTTTTTGGTGCAAACTCAAACTAGGATTATAGAGTTATGTTGTATTTTGTTTTAATGAAATCTTTACACACAGTATGATATGAATTTGGTGAAGTTTAAACTTGATGTTTTATACTGGCTCTTAAAATGACTAGAGAGACATTTTAATTATCTTCATGTTTCCTTGTGTAATTTATTAGACCAGCACTTTTGCAATGGGAGAAAATTGTTATATTGGCTCAAATGTTAATTATCTTATGAAAGATGACATATAAATATCAGAATGGAAGAGGCTTCCCATCCTCATTTGACTTTTTGGCCAGTGATGCATGAATGTATGCTGTGTGTGCCTAGTACAGGGCTGAATGTGAATGCTGACTGATTCCACTTTCTGTTATGTTTTGATCTTTAGATTACAGCCAGCAGCTGTGGTTACTATTTAGCAATGAATTTATACAGCGAGATTATTCAGCTGCACAGTAAATGTTAACCCTGCATAGTTAACCATTCCATACTAAGGCACTGCATAGTCTTTGAAACGCCCCAGCGTGTGATCACTGTTTTTTTTTTTTTTTATGCTGAAATTGTAAGTTTAATGTAAGTCCTATTCTGAGGTGTTACATGCATACTGAAAAGTGCTTTATTTCCATTTACTAAGCAAAATGTGGCTCAGACATTTATTGGAATTTCTGTTACCTCAAAGGCTATGACAACCGGGATCTAATATTTCTGCAAATTATAAAGTACATGCAAAATGCAGTTTTTCCCATACCTTGAAAACTAAATAACGAAGTAGGTTCTTTATTCATCATAGCACAGTGGTCACAAAAGAAAGGATCCTACAAGAGCTCGATAAGTTCAGGGTGGACAAGGCAATGGGACCTGATGGCATACATCCCAGGGTACTAAAGGAGCTAAGGGTGGAACTGGCAGAGCCATTATCAGAACTGTTTAGTGAGTCTCTAAGCACAGGAGAGGTCCCAGAAGACTGGAGAAGGGCTCGTGTGATCCAACTCCACAAGAGTGGTAGGAGGGAGGAGGCAGGGAAGTACAGACCAGTCATTCTACCTCAGTAGTTGGCAAGATTATGGAGACACTCCTTAAGGAAAGGATAGTACAACACCTGGAATCCATAGGAGCACAGGATCTCAGACAGCATGGGTTTGCAAAAGGAAGGTCCTGTCAAACTAATCTCATAGATTTCTTTGATTGGGTAACCAGAGTGTTGGACCAAGGGGGAGCAGTTGATGTTGTGTACATTGACTTCAGCAAAGCTTTTGATACTTTTCCCCACAGAAGATTAATTAATAAGCTGGGTAGGCTGGGTGGGTCAGACGTTGGTCAACTGGGTGGCAAACTGGTTGATGGGGAGAAAATAGAGAGTGGTGGTAAATGGTATACAGTCAGAAGAGATGCAAGTCACAAGTGGGGTACCTCAGGATCAGTCTTGGGCCAGTCCTCTTCAATGTCTTCATCAGTGACATTGCAGATGGACTGGAGGGTAAGGTTGTCTGTTTGCAGATGACACCAAGATCTGCAACAGAGTAGGTGATCCAGATGGGATGGGCAAAATGAGAAGAGATCTGGATAAACTAGCAAAATGGAAGAGTGGCCACTGGGGTTTAATGCAAAGAAGTGCATGATCATGCACATAGGGAAGAGAAACCCTAAAGCCACCTATAGGTTGGGAGGAAGTTTCTGGCAGTCACAAGAGAAGAAAGAGATTGGGCGTCATCATCACCGATGACCTAAAATAATCCAAGCAGACCTCTAAAGCAGTAGGTAAGGCTAGAGGGATGTTGGGGTGTATTAGTAGGGGTATCAATGTTAGAAGAGGGAGGTAATAATCCCTCTTTACAAGACACTGCTTAGGCTCCCATCTGGAGTACTGCATGCAGTACTGGAGGCCACACCTTCACAAGGACATTAACCAAATTGAGGCAGTCCAGAGAAGGCCATCCAAAATGGTGCAGGGACTGTATCAGAAAACATATGAGGACAGATTAACAGAGCTCAATATGTATACCCTAGAGCAAAGGAGGGAGAGAAAGGTGATATGATTGAAACATTCAATAACACCTTAAGGGCATTAAAGAAGGTGAAAGAGTCTAACATGTTTCAGTATAAGAAAAATAGCAGGACAAGAGGACACAGCATGAGGTGAGAGGACGGTCAATTAAGGGATAATGTGAGGAAGTTCTTTTCACAGAAAGAGTGGTGGATGCATGGAATGGCCTACCTCAGAAAGTGGTGGATATGAATACAGTGCAGGGATTCAGACAGACATGGGATAGGCATAAGGGAGCAGTACAGATGAGTATGAATAGATAGGCCATTGACAGAGCAAAGGCCTATGGCACATTCATAAGGTAGAAAAAGAAATGGGCAGACTGGATGGGCCTTGCAGTCCTTATCTGCCAGCGACTTCTATGTTTCCATGTTTGGGGCTCTAAGCTGCCAAACTGGAGACCTGGGTTTGAATCCCACAGCTCCGCTTGTATACTGTGTGACCCTCAGCAAGTTACTTAAACTTCCTTGTGCTACCAGGTCAGACCTGGAATCATGCTTCAGGTTAGTGTGTCTTTCCTGGTTAAACAATCTCTCCATTCCCTTGTATTCTTTTAATTACAGTTGACATGTGTGCAGTAATTGTCCATTATAAGTAAAGTGCTGCTGGTATTTGTTCTAATTCTATTGGAGACTACAGTTGTTGGAAATTGATTTACTAAAATTATTTGCATTTATTAATATTTTATGGTATCTATAGGTTGTTCAAGCTGTATCAGGGTATTTGGAATTGTTATTACAAATGCCTTTGATGAAATTTAAGAATTTCTGATGCAGCTAGTAGGTAACTGATTTTATAGAAATGCTGCATTTTAATATATCAATAAAGATTTTAAGAAACAGAGAAAATCTCCAAAAGCATAACTGTTTACAATAAGTTTACCTTTGTTTGGGATTGGATTGTAGCTCTGTTTGATAATAATATTTAGTAACTGTATTCATGTATATTATTGAAAAAATGGTCTTCTCAATTTTCTTTGGATGTTTAAAATTATGATAGCATAAAATGAACTACAAACTGCCCTGTCAGCTTTGAAATCATGCAATGCAAGGGTTTTAATTATAAACACTGTGTTAAAGGGACACTGTCAACCCTCTCAGGCCTCAGTGTCCCTAGTTTAAACAAGCATTTATCAATGCTGAACATTCATTGCCACACTGTGGTTATTGCAGAAGCTGGGGAGGGAGTCAGAGGATTGAGGACGGGAACAGACAGTGCGGCACCAGTGGGCAGCTGAGTCACTGGTAAGGAAAGCTGCACAGCGAAGCAATGTAGAAGGAAGGTGTCAAAGAGCAAGGAAAAGGGAAAGGGAGTTTGATGTGCGGCAGGAGCCACCATAAGGAAAGACACCACAGCTAATGTTGAAGGGGAGCAGAGGAGTAACCAGCTTTTAAAAGAGTGCATGCACAAGTTAAGCCCCCAGAAAATATTGGCATTTTGATACATTCTGGTCCATTTTGGATAAATGTGGGAGTATACAGTGCCCTCCTACCACAGCCTTTTTCCATACCAATCCCACTCTTCTGCCCCTGGTGGCTGCACAAGTTAGATTTGGGCACCTACTGGTGAAGCAGGCCTTGTACTGCTGGCATATACTTAGTTACTATATATGTATCAGTAATGAGTGCTTAGCAACTAAGTACTCAAGGCTGTTTAAATTGTTTAAGATTTATAATGTTACATTGTATAGTGAAAAGGAGTAGGGTGAACTGTTTTGCCCAGTGTCTTTGCACTGCTGCTATAAGTGGTTCTAAGTGCAGCCCTGACTTTATCTCCAATAGTATAGCCTAACTCTGCTGCTACCTAGGGTCCTTTCCGAATCAGGTTCTTATTATGTTTGCTTGCACACATGGTCAAAAACCAAAGTGCCACCATATGATGTTTTGTAGGTGTGCCACCTCCTCTTCCAAAGCCGTGATCCTTTTACAGGTGCGACCACACCACACCAATGAATGGTGGAACTGTCTATGACAGTCGTTCAGATGCAGTGGCATACACTTTAAGTAAATGGCCTCTGTAATGGCGATGGTAACATAGATTATTTGCATATTTAGCCCATAATCATACTGATCTGGTTTCTCAGCTGGTCGGTATGATGATGGGCTAAATATGCAAATGACCTACTTGTTACCACCGCTATTGCAGCAGTCAGCTCTATCTTGAACTGCACGCCACTGCATCATTTCTAGATTTACTTTCATGGTGTAGTGTGTGGAAAGCACAAAACATTTACTGCAGTTTGCATTTTATTATTGACCAAACACCAATTCCATGACTTGGACTTGATACCCACAGTAGGGATTAGTGAGGAAACACAAAAAAAAACACTTCTGATTCTTGTTGACACACAGATCATGGATGCAGAGACCAGCGATGTGTGGATTCCTTGCTAGTAATGTGTGCACACGATCCACCCAGCAATATTTTCTGAAGTGGGCTGAGCCTCACCAATAATTTTAACATATAAAAAGGCTTTTTTGCGCTACCTGGGTGTAACCATCTGCTGTGTTGCCTCCCGGAGCAAGCCCCATTGAGCCTGGCAATCAGTGGTGGACTGTGGTGTTTTTAAAATGAGGTGCCTTTGAATCCTGATGTGTGCATGTGCCAAAAGAGGGAGAGGCAGCATTCTCATTGGGTGGTGCCATGGTAGGGAAGACTAACTGAAGTAGGAGTGAGGTTGATGAGTAATACTGACAAGGAGCCGTGAGAACAATGGGTGTGACGAGGCAGTGGCAGGCCACAATTTAGGTTAAGAAGAAGCCCAGGAAGTTGTGTGGTGGTAGATGCTTATTACGCCGGTGAGGGTTACTGTGGTGGTGATCCTGGAGGGTCAGTACTAGGTTAGGCCCGTGGGTCATGTGGTATCTGTCAATCATTGTGTCGGGCCAGGAGAACTCAGTGGAGGCAGTCATCTGCTAAAGACATCAGAGGACAGAGCAGAGGAGTCAATGGAACCTGCTGGACCTGTCCAGCACAACAAACAGCCTCAGAGCAGAGAGGTTGAGATCAGGAGAGAATAGAGTGAGAAGCAGTCCGGCAGTACCAGACTGGTAATGGTACCCCCTCCCTAGAGGAGTCAACAGACAGTACAGTCAGCAGTGCCAGGTAAGATGGGGATACAAGGGAAGCAAGCGGAGCAGCGCTGGGAGGAGAGCTCAGCTGAACTGGGTGAACACGTAGTATCACACAACCTGCTGATTTTATTTACAGCACAATCTGGCAAACTGCATCATTTTGTTCCAACTTAGTCCAAGTAAATAAATTGTATTACAAAAGCCCCTTTGTAACAGTCATTGCTTGGTAATGGTTTTGTCCAGCCCTGCAAATAAGTCTAAGACCCAAATTCTAAAGCCTGGCTAGCCTTGAGCACCCTTTACAATGCTGTTGTTTTCTTGATATGAGACATGGAAATAGTCTTGTAAACCAGCTGTGTAAAGAACTGCTAGTCTAGCTCTTTATTGTCCTTTGATAAATAATAACACCAGGACCTGCAAATACTTTAACTGTTTTAGGCAGACTGAATGACAGACTTCAACTTCTCTCAGATTTTTAGGCAGTGTGGTAGTGGCCTATTGGGTAAAGGCAGAGTTCTAATTTGAGAATTCACTAGGCTACCAAGGTTCAAATCCCACCACAGCCTCAAATTGCTGTATGACCCTGAACAATTCACATAATCACTTGGTGCTTACTGCCTCACTCTACCTAGCTGTACAAACGGGTCAAAGTAAGACACTGCCAAAATGAGATGTTGCTATTCAGATGGGCTGTCTTGATAAATCAACCATACTAGAACAAAATTCTGTTTTGCAGTGCAACACCAACTGAAGCTGATCTGCCTCATCATATCAGTGTCAGTGGCTCAGTAGGTAGCACACTTGCCTCTGTGGCCGGAGATCAGAAGGCTGTGGGTTCAGTTCTCGTGATCTGGCACTTGGTTAATATCCCAGTACTGACACTTTAATGCAGCATGAGATGGGTGCTGCACTCTGAGGTGCCATCTTTGGATGAAACGTTAAACCAAGGTCCCATATGCCTGGATTGGTGGTAGTTCAGGTGGATGTTAAAGATCCCATGGCACTTATCGAAAAAGTAGGGAATTTTTATTGGAACAAAATAATAAAGAAAAACAGTGATACGTCATACAATCCATAATAAACAGAAACTGAAAAGGCATAATATAATACAATGAAATCAACTCCCCTTACCCATCAAAAGATATCAGAAAAAAAAGAAAAAGGAATACATCAAATCATTAAAAAGTATATCGGGCATCATGCATGAAAATAAAACTCCTCAAGTAACACCTTCAAAAAGAATTATGGGAAGGGATCTCCACCAAAATGCTATTAAACAAGGAGACGATTGTTTTCAGTAACATATAATAAAGATACTTCTCTATTTATCTGTTCTAGCAAACCAGCTAAAAACGTTTGTTTTTGGAGAAAAAGGCATCTGTTTTGCCAGATACACCATTTGAAAATGGTACAGATAACTCTAAGGGTACCTGAATAAAATATCCCCATTTAACACCATATTTCCATGTACTAACTCAGTATAGGACATATTAGCTAACACAGGTAAAGACCATTTTGAGCCAACTGAGACCATAAGGAAGCAATATAAGGGCAATCAAAAAATAAATGATGCATGGTTTCCACTTGACAAATACAGGAGTCTCTAATGCAGAATCTTTCATCCAAGCCTTTGTGAGCATGATTCCCTTGACATTCAGTCTATTGTGACAGCACAACCATAAGGTATCCCACATCTTCCATGGGATTCTGCTGTCCAGCAATTGTTTTGTGAAATGCTGTTCCTCCACACCTAATGGACATGTAAAGCAGGGTTCCGTTAAGAAATTCTGTGTAAGCACTGATGAATAAAGAGATTTCAATTTTGCAAAATGATAAATGTGATGACATCTTCCATTGTTTTATTTTTTATAACATTCAATAAGATACCCAGAAGTCCCAGGGTGGATATTGGTTAGGGGTTTCCATTGTGTCGCTCTCCATTCATCTGAAAAATACTTTGTCCTGGAAGAGAAACTTGGAATCCAATCATCTTCATGGCCAGCTAAACTAGGATAAATGTTAGAATGAATAAATAATGAAAAGAAAAACAAAACGGCATTTAACGTGTTTAAGCCCCCTCTTTAATTGGCCAGTAAGTAACAGATCTCCTAACTGGATTTAGATGACTGCCCCACAAGAGCTGAAAGCCTAAATTATACATACGGGCTTCTAATCTGAGGGGTAGAGGAAAGATGTAACAGACTAGTAAAACATAGGAATAATAAAAGTTTTAAACATATGAACCCTTTTGCGTGACATAGGATAAGATTTCCATTTATTCACCTTACCCTCAGCAATGGAAAGGCATCCCAACCAATTTCTTTCTGCAGCCTCTGAGCCACCAAAATAAAGGCCAAGAACTTGAAAACTGTGGGGTGAATATGAGTTCCAGCAATCTCCTCCTGTCCAAAATGGAAGCGTTCATTCCCAAATGTTCCTATACTTTTATGAGTGTTTAAAACCGATCCTGAGATTAAAGAAAAGGATTGTACAATATTAAGGGCCTGTACCTCAGACTCATGATCCGAACCAACAGGCAAAGATCATCTGCATATGCCATCGCACTGGGGAATTCTACTGCAGCACTATCCTTAGTATGTTGAATAGTGACCTCACAATTTAATCTTTAAGAAGAGGGTCAATGGAAAAACATATAAGAGGGGGCTGAGGGACAGCTCTGTCATACCCCCGTTTAATGGGAATGTGAAATCCTTTGACGCCATTAACTACAGGAGATATCGTGGCATACTTATAAAGGATTTTGATCCACGAGATAAATTCACATGGGATGCCATGCTGCTGTAATACTGCAAAAGATAGGCATGGTGAACCCAATCAAAAGCTTTCGACTGATACAGGGTAAGGACATACCCACCTGTACTATGTCTGTCAAAACTTCCCGTATAAGTTTGAGATTGTTTAACACAGATCTATCTAGAATCGCATGTTTGAGTATAAAAATTAAGGGCTGGGCTACTTTAGACAATCTGTTGTTTATAACTTTACATAATATCTTCCAATCAGAGTTCATAAGACTAATAGGTCACCAATTATCCAAGTTTTCTTTATCTTTATTTTTGTATAAATAAATAAGGTTACTGTCAGCAAAAGAAACTGGAATTGGTATACGCCTCAAGGACAATATTGAAAACTGCCATTAAATAAGGTAACTGAACAGTTTGGGCCTTTTATAAAATTCATTAGGGATACCATCTGGCCCTGGTGTCACATTATTTCTTAACTGACCAATGCAGTGCTGACTTCATCTACCAAAATCGGTAGTATCAAATCCTTAGTATCATCCATAAATAATTATGGGAAGTCTAAATGTTTAAAAAATTCCCCCAGTCACATGGATGAAACTCCTGACCATATAAGTTCTTTGTGTGGTGCAGACTAGTCGTAGAATTCCATGGTTATACGAAATCCTAATACCGTCAAGTGTAACTAGAGAAGGAATATATTTTGTATGTACTTGCTGACTGCAACTATCAAAAGGATTAATGACTTTGGTGACCTTTACACCATATTTTGTTCCAAAATAGTGAAGTGGATCTGTTGTACTGGCAAGCATACATATCCTTTTCAAGTGGGGAATCTGTGAGGAATAGTTTAGATTAAAGTCTGTCTGCCAGGAAAGCAGCTTGTGTAAGTGTTGTCTTTATCCAAGTAAGTCAAATATTGTGTTCTAGAACAGGATTTTGTTAATCTTCGACAAAAGTGTTGAATTTCAAGTTTTGTTTCTTGCCACCAAAAGGTGGGATTATCAAACAAATCATATACAGACAACTTGTCCTGTAGAACCATGCATAATTCCTGCCAACCAGAATCATTACCTAGAACTGTAATGTTCATTTTCCAAGAATGAAATGAATCTGGCTTATTAAGGGGCACCCAACAGACAGAACAACCAAACTGTGGTCTGAAGCTTCACAGGGAATTACAGTGTGTTAGACCAGGCAGCCATTTTGAGATAAAAAATAATCAATTCTAGTGGAAAATGTGCCTAGGAGGTTGAGACCCAAAATAGCCCCATCTATTAAATTACCATTCTATAAAGTGAGTTTAAGAAATTAGAATCAGTATACAGTTTTGGAGTCAGGCCAGTTTTGTCTGAAAGTGTAAGAATACAATTAAAATGCCCCAAACACTATAGATTTAGAGGAAAAAGCAAGGGTTGCATAGCTTTAGGGTGGCTACACGCTGGGTCTTAACCTATGGATTATAAACATTAATAAAGCGCCATTCTTGAGCCTGTACAACAGCATCTAATATAAGAACCCAACCCTGAATTAAATCTGTAAGTCTAAGAATCTGACTTCTAATTTATTAAAAGAATAGCCACCCCAGCACATGCATCTTCTGAATGGGACAAATAAGACAGACCTCCTTCCAGTCTGAGGTAGCCTAACTAGTCTCTCAAGGAAGCGATGTCTAGTATCTTGTAAAAATAACGTGAACATTAGAAGCTGCTAATATAGAAAAAATGGTGTGTTGTCTTTTGGGATTCTTTAAGCTATTAGTATTCAGAGTACCAAAAGACATCCCATCAACCATTTAAAAAGGGTCAAGACTTCTTTTTTCCCTTCCAGGAGACTTCATTTTACATCTTTTTTCTAGAAGCTCTAGAATCACTAGACAATTGATCAGTGTCAGTAAACAGGTCATGCTGAGAGGAGGCCACAGATGAAGCATCAGCATCTTCCTCCATCTCAGTGGCCTGTTTCTGTTTATGCAGAGTGCAAATTTATTCCTGGAAAGAAAATCAGGTTCTGAATGATTTTGGGTATTTTCACCCCTTAGTAGACTTACTTGGGTTTGCCTCCAGTACCTATCTGTACCCAGTCTGAGTCATCAGGTGGAGGCATTACATTTTATGACCAACTTGAGTGGGCAGGATAGAAGTGCTAGGCTCTGGGTCAGGAACAGCAGGCACTATCGGAGCCAACAAATCAACAGGAGGAGATAAAGTTGTCCCCTCATGAGAAATGTCCAAAGTAGGCTGGGATCCGAGGGGTTCTGAATCAGAAATCTCAGGACTGGGGCAGGGACAGGAGCTGAGGACTCAGAGGAGATGAAACTAGAAGACTGAACAGGCTGCAGTACAGGAAGAGGCGGAACTGAGGCCTGGCCTGTGCATTCTGTTGGGCCTTGGAGACTGTGTCATCCTGATCCTCTTGTGGTGTCCCAGAGTTATTATGGGAGGCCCAGGGCAATGGCGGTAGGAATGGGATGGATCCTCACATAAATTACAGTAAAATAGGCCTAGGGCAATTAATACTGGTATGACAAGAGCCAAAACATAGAGAGCATTTAAGTTTATCACAAACATTGCTTAAATGTGTTGTTTGTGCTACACATCAAAAACATGATTTGGGTTGACCAGGATAGAAAATAAAACCTCTATCCCTACCCAAGTGGTAACAATTAGGCAAGTGATGAATAGTCCCATTAACTTGAGGGAGCCTAACTTGTAGCCTCCATCCACCAGTCCATAATTGTTCCGAATCAATAATCAGTTCTGGCAAACCCAGAACAGTACATTTGGAAGATAACCATCTTGTAATGTCAATGATTGCAACACCTTCATATTTTGAACAAAACAGTAACAGTTTTAATTGCAGGCTTTGTTAGTGGAATAGCAGAAAAAGGTGCCCACAGAGGAGTATGTTTAACTTGCTGGTATCGATGCCAAAAAGTTTCCAGCCCACAGATGTTTTAAAACTTAAATCAAAATTATTATCTCGGAAGTATGGATGAGGGCATAAATTTCAGATGGTAGAAATTGCAAACAGTGCTTAACCAAAGTCTTTCCAACATATATCTGGTCAGGAAATGTATCAAGTCCACCCTGTATCTTAATCGACTGCATTCCTCTGTTTGGCTTGTTCAGAGGGGTATGGAACAAACCAGCATAGGTTCTACCCCTGATGATTCCCAGGTTGCCCAAGGGGTTTTCAGGATGTGTATTATTCCCAGCCTGTGATTGCTCCCCATGCCTTTCTCGACTCCCAGTTTGATGCTGTTCACTATCTTGGCCTGTAGCATGAGAAGGGTTAACAACAGGAGGCAAACCCTGAGCGTCATTATCCATTGCTGCAGGAGGTAGGCCTCTTGCCCAAAGCATTACACAGAAGGAAAACATTCTCCCTCCATGCCTTGTAGACCAGAAGTTTCAGCTTGAGGGCTGACCTTAGCCAGACAAGTTTTTGGGTTAAATGAAGCTCTGGTGGGATTTCTAAAGGATCAGACATATTGATTAAGCAGTCATGAGACTCCTTATAAGCATGTTTTGGTGAGTACCAGGTATTAGTAACAGAAGATTTCTCCCAACCAGACCCAACCAAGGCATCAGCAATAGTAACACAAGTAACAGAGATATGTGCATCATAAATCGGAGAGCGGAGCCCAGCCACTGGGGCACAGGTACGAGAGACACACGAAGGTGTGTGAATAACAGGGAACACTGGGAGTTAAAAGGTATATCTTTCACTGTCTGTTGCTAAAAAGTAAGTCCGTTCTAGAAGGAAAATCAGTACCTGTAATGAAATGCTCAGTTGAAGGTAAACGAGGAACAGCAGGCTGATCTAGGTGTGGTTGGAACTGCAGAGCTGCCTCCTATGTAGATGGAAGAAGTTTAGGGAGCGGTTCCACAGCCAACAATAAATCCATAGATGTAGCACCAATATCCGAGGAACTAGCAGGTAGCAATGTGACCATCTCGTAATTTCCTAGGCACTCACCAGGAATGGAGATAGAACTGCCAGTCCCCATATACAGACATTTGATAGCGGAGCCACAGAGCCTTGCAAAAGCTCACCGAAGCCTTTGATGGTGCTGTGTCATCTTGCAGCTGATTCATGTTAAAAGTCGACTGTCCCACACTGTTAGAAGGAGCTCAAGGCAATAAAATGGAGGCTTGAACATTGACAGAGGCAGGCGTTGTACCATTAAGCACCACAGTAGTGGGAGAAACTCCGAACATTTCTTCGATAATAAAGCAATAGCAGAACAGGCCACATTCGCACTAGAACATAAGGGAGAAGAAACTGAAGGTAAGTCAGCCGCATAATTTCCTTCTGCAGTGATGGTCTCTTGCAAAATCGAGGTAGAAAAGGAGACCAACTCCTCCACCTCCAGCACATCTGCTCCGTCCGGTACCAGACTCGAGTGGACATTACAGAGAACAGCCAAGCCCTACAGACAGAGATGGGGAATTTCCTGGTGTCCTGGCACAATTCTCATGCACTAAAATACCACCAACAGCTTGGTCTGGTTTGAGGCCAGTTGGTATTCATCTGTATCCCCTACCCTAGGTCGTGCCTGAAAATAGGCAGGATTTGTCTAGTGCACTTACCCGGTCAACAAAATGAAATAAATAAATAAACAAAAATAAATATTAGCTACCTCACTTGCCTTTATTTTCTTAAAATTTTGTTTAGCAAGACAGTTGTTAAAGCACCCCTCCTCCACAAGTTGTTTCCTAGTAGTAGCCTATGCCATGGTCAGTTGGCATCATTTGATCTGCAAAGGATAGTGGCCCATTCTTATTTAGAAATAAATGCCTTATATAGACAGTAGACCCACAAACAGCATCAGCTACTGAAAGGGAGTTGCTGTGTAGAATTTCAAAGCAGAAATGTCTTCTGATGCTGTCAGCAGGCCAGGGCTATAAATACTAGTGACTTAGGTTTTGTGGAGAGGGCCAGCAATTAGATAAGGAGGATAAAATGCAACCAAATAGTCAACCTGGCTCAGAAAACAAACACTGACTTGGATGGGAGTACTCCAGATTTCCAAAGGAGAGGGGTTGCAATTTTCTGACTTTGATTTGTCTGTTGGAAGCTGAGAACCTTGCTACACTGCAAAGAACAAACTATAACTCCATTTAGGATCTGGAAACCTGGTAAGGCATAATACTGGTACAGACTTGTTAAGAAGGGAGCTACGCTTTCTAAAAAGTTTTTTTTTTTTCTTATTGGCATTAAGCAGAGAATTGCAGGATTCCATTAAAAGTGTAGTAATTTTATAACCAGAGGGAGTGAGATACAACTGAATTTGCTTGATTGCTGAGGTTGAGACCTAGGATTTGGAAGGATATTTTGCAACATTTTAAAAGTGTCCTGCTGGCTGAGGAGTGAGTTCATTTTTATCCCTGGACCCAGTAGAGTGCTTTGTGTAGGAGCCGTGGTCTAGTAAATTGTGACGTTAGTTGAATTACTATAAAGGGCAGTACTCACCAGGGTGGTAGAGCAGTTGTATATTTGATTGTTTCTAACAGTCACCAGTGGTTGTGGACTACCCACCCACTCTTCCCACCCCTCACCCCCAGACATGGCATTTCCTTTATAGCCACAGTTCTGACATCACTTTTCCTCAACAGGTCTTGGGGCAGAACTGTCATATTCTTAATAACCCATCACAGTGCAAAAGGGTAGGTACACACCATAAATATATATATATATATATATATATATATATATATATATATATATATATATTACATATTGTATATTATAAGGAGAGGGACATGTGGGAGTGGTGCAATACACACTGGCTGTGGGGCAGCAGTTTTCTGGGAGACATTCTGGAAACTGCATTGCTGTCCTATTTGCAGGCAACTGTCAGCTCTGAGGGAGGAGGTTGTCCACCTCCAGGCTGAACTAGCAAGGACTAAGGAGGCCTCCCTTCCAAAGAGCACCACTGCTACAACCACTGCCCCAGAGGTTGCCAAGTATGAAGAGCAGTTGGACCACAGTGGGTTCTGGGAGGGTGCGGGTAGGACCAGAGGTGAAGCCCCTAGTTGTACCTCTACACAAATCATATGCCATTTTGGCAGAGCAAGGTTCCTCTATGATGGCACCTCAGTGGAGACCCAGAAGAATGCTGAGGACATCCACAAGGAGACCCACAAAAGGGTGGCAAGGGACACCACAGGGGAAGGAAACAGCTTCTGATAGGGACTCAATTGTTAGGGGGTAAAACTGGGGAAGGGAGAGGAGAAGAAAGTAAGGTGCCTGCCTGGTGCCACAGCTTGGAGGGACAGGAAGTGAATCTCAGGATTGCAGAAGCAGCATCACAGGAGAGGGAATTAGATATCATAGTCCACCTTGGGACAAATGACCTAGATAGGCATGGGATCAGTGCAGTGCAGAATGAATTTGTGGAGTTGGGGAGGGCCTCAGATGGGTAGCAAGCATGGTAACCTTCTCAGAGGTGCTACCAGTCCATGGCAGGAGTGAGGCTAGGGTACTGCACACCATGCAGTGTAATGAATGGTTGCAAAACTTGTGCAGAGCACAGGGCTTTGGCTTCATTGGGGACTGGGGTCCACCTGGAGAGATAATGGTCTATACTGGCATGATGGTCTGAATCTGTCCACAAAGGGAACCAAGCTCCTAGGGTGACAGGCTTAAATGCTTCCTTAGCAAGCTTTTAAACTAGCTAAGTGGAGGCGCTGATAAAAGGCAGGAAATTGCAAGCCTCCCCACAAAACATGGAAGGTAGTAAGGTAAACACTGAGGTACAGAGCTCAACACAGGGCAGAACAGGGTAAATGGAAAATAGACAAGGGCAATAAGAGCAGGGATGGGGAAAAGGATAAAGCCAACATTAAATGGAGGGCAATGAGTACCAATGCCTGTAGCCTGGGAAACAAGCTTTCGAGCTAGTAGCCCTGATGGAAGATGAACAATTGGATATTGTGGCAGTCACGGAAACATGGTACACCAAGAACCATGACTGGGATGTCAACATACCAGGGTACACAATCTACAGAAGGGACAGGGAAGGTAAAGAGGAGGTGGAGTAGCTCTATACATAAGGGAAGGGATCAAAGCTACAGAACTAAAGAGTAAAGGGGAGGACAAGAGGCATTCTGGGTCACCTTGGAGACATAGAAACATAGAATTTGATGGCAGATAAGGACCGCTTGGCCCACCCAGTCTGCCAATTTCCCTACCTAATGGATAAGATGCAGATCCTAGTTAACCAGCAGCCTACTTCTTCCTGCCCCCCACCCCTAGAATTGCCTTATGACTGTCCCATGCATGCTTGAATTCCACCACTGTTTTGACTCACAACCTCCTCCGAAGGCCATTCCATGCATCCACAACCCTCTGTGAAAAATACTTCCTTAAATTACCTCTGAGTGGCCCCCTCTATCTTCAAATTGTGCCCCTTGTTCTTGCACACATCTTTTTTGAAAGATGCTACCTCTTGGACTTTGTTGATTCCCTTGAGGTATTTGAAAGTTTCTATCATGACCCCCTCTCCCTCCTTTCCTCGAGGCTATACATATTATGCTCTTTAAGTCTCTCTTCATATGTCTTCCGGTACAGACCCTGCACCATTTTAGTTGCCCTCCTCTGGACAGCTTCCATCCTGTCTATGTCTTTCGGAGATTGGGTCTCCAGAACTGCATGCAGTACTCCAGATGGGGTCTGACCAGCTGTCTGTACAGAGGGATAATAACTTCCTGTTTTCTACTGGGGATGCCTCTCCCTATGCATCCCAGTATCCCCAGCCCTCCTTGCTGCCCTTTCAGCAAGGAGGGCTGGGGGTACTGGGATCCATAGGAGAGGCATCACCAGTAGAAAACAGGAAGTTTTCCATGCATGCTTGAATTCCACCACTGTTTTTGACTCCACAACCCAAACAGGGAATGGCATCACAATCCGCACAGGGGTTGTATACAGACCCCCGCCTCAAGGGAGGAAATGGACAACAAAATGATAGAGGACATTCTCAAATGGCTGAAAACGGGAGATACTGTTGATGGGGACCTGAATATGCCAGATGTTAACTGGATAACATATACTGCAGCCACATCCAAGAACAGGGTCATTCTCGATGTCCTGCAGGGGCAGGCCTTAGACAGCTAGTGTTGGAACACACTCAGGAGGGAGCAATACTAGACCTGGTACTCTCAAATGGAGAGAGGATCACATTTAGAAGTCAGTAGACATCTGGGAACAAGTGACCACTGCACAGTGTGCTTCACAATGAGCACAACCATGGAGATAAGCCATACAAAACAAGGATACTGGACTTTAGAAGGGCTGACTTTGGCAAATGGGTGAATACCTAAAGAATGTACTAGCAAATGACCAAAAAGGAGGGTGGAAGAACAATGAAGAAAATCAAAACTGCCATCATAGAGGCAACAAGCCTTTGTGTGAAACAAATAGAGAAAACAAAGCAGAGTAAAAAAACACTATGGTTCTCAAAAGAGGTGGCAGGGAAGGTTAAGGAGAAAAAGGCTGCATTCAAAAGTATAAGGAATCACAGAAGGAGCATGACAGAGAACTATATCAATTAAAGCAGAAAGAAGAGGGAAGGCAGTCAGACTAGCAAAGGCCCAAACTGAGGAAAAAAAATAGCCAACTCAGTTAAGAAGGGTGATAAAACCTTTTATAGGTACATTAGGGAGCATAGAAAGGTTAAGGGAGGGATAGTGAAGATTAATAAAGGAGAGGAGAGGAGAGGAGAGGTGGGCAGAGGAGACAGTGAAAAGGCAGAGATACTGAATGAATACATTTGCTCAGTATTCACAAAAGAAGACTAGGAGGAGTTACCTAAACCAGACAATAGAAGCACTCTGGGTAGGGGGTTGACACCAGTCCATTCACAGAAGAAAAGTCCTGAAAGAACTCCTAAAACTCAAAGTGGAAAAAGCAATGGGGCCTGATGGGATTCACTCCAGAATCCTAAAAGAACTAAGGGAGGACCTAGTGACACCACTGACCACGCTTTTAACAAATCATGGCAGGATGGGGTGGTACCTGAGGACTGGAGGAGGGCAGATGTGATTCCCTTCACAAAAGTGGGAGCAAGGCAGAAGCAGGAAACTACAGACCTGTAAATTTGACCTCAGTGGTAGGGAAAATGATGGAATCACTTCTGAAAGAAAGAACTGTTGAGTATCTAGAGGCAGCGGGCATAGGACCTAAAGCAGCATGGATTTACAGCAGGAAGGTCATGTCAGATGAATCTAATTGATTTCTTTGACTGGGTGACCAAAGTAATAGACCAGGGAGGGGCTGTGGATATGGCCTACCTAGACTTTAGCAAGGCATTTGACACAGTCCACACAAAGATTAATAATCAAGTTAGCCAGCCTGGGAGTGGGTCCCAGGGTGGTAGGCTGAGTAACAAACTGGCTGCACAACAGGACACAGAAGGTAATAGTGAATGGAACACATTCAAGAAAGGGGGGTTACAGTGGAGTACCTCAGGGCTCAGTACTGGGTCCAGTCCTCTTTAACATCTTTATAGGTGACATTGCAGAGGGTCTGAGAGAAAGGTATGCCTCTTTGCAGATGACACAAAGATCTGTAACAGAGTTGATACACAAAGAGGGGTAGAAAAGATGAGATAGGAATTGGCAAGGTTGGAGGAATGGTCAGACATATGGCAACTTAGATTCAATGCAAAGAAGTGCAAGTAATGCACCTGGGAAACAAAACCCAGGAAAAGAGTACACAATAGCAGGGGAGGTAGTAACAACAGCAAAATGAAAAGGGACCTGGGGGTAGTTATATCAGATGACCTAAAGGTGGGTAAGTAATGTGAAAAGTCGGAAAGAAGAGCCAGGTGGATACTGGGATGCATAGGAAGGGGCATCACAAGTAGAAAAGGAAGTGGTTATCCCTCTGTACAGACAGTTGGTGAGACCCCATCTGAGTACTGTGTGCAGTTTTGGAGACCTCATCTACGCAAGGACATAGACAGGATGGAAGCAGTCCAGAGGAGGGCAACTAAAATGGTGCAGGGTCTGCAACAGAAACCATATGAAGAGAGACTGAGAGAGCTTAATATGTATACCCTTGATGAAAGGAGAGACGGGGGACATGATAGAAATGTTCAAGTACCTCAAGGGAATCAACAAAGTCCAGGAGGGTAACATCTTTCAGAAAAAGAGATGTGTAAGAACAAGGAGGCACAATTTAAAGATAGAGGGGACGGCTCAGGGGTAATGTGAGGAATTTGTTTTTCATGGAGAGAGTGGTGTATACATGGAACAGCCTTCCTGAGGAGGTCTTTGAGTCTAAAACAGTGGGGAATTCAAACATGCATGGGACAGACACAAGGCAATTATAGTGGGGGTTGCAGGAAGTAGGCTGTTGGTTAACTAGAATCTGCAGCTTATCCAGTAGGTAGGGAAATGGGCAGACTGGGTGGGCCAAGTGGTCCTTATCTGCTGTCAAAGTCTATGTTTCTATGTTAGTATTGTTTTTTTTTTCACCATTATTTCAATACAGTAATCGAGAATTGTGCATGGCAAGTGCAGTTTGGTCTGCTGTATCAGGCATGAGGTTGGAAAGGGGTTGACTAAGGGGTAATGTAAGGAACTGAAGGTGGTGGGACAAACTTGATAAGGAAATTCAGACTTGCATGGGATAGGCATGGGGAACCTAGCGATAGAGAAAGAGAATAAAGCCGGAGATCAAGTAGGGTTTGTGGGTTTTGAGCAGGTAGGGAAAATGGGCAGACTGGGTTGGTCTAGTGGTCCTCATCTGCCATCAGCTTCTACGATTCAAGCACACCTATCATCTGTGAGACTTTGGATCATTTGTGGCAGACAGTCTGGCTTGCTACACACACGCTGGCAACTGCAGTTTGTATAGTACATTCATGATTCATTAAGAGGCATTACTGCATCAGTATTGTTGGCACTGATAGTAATATGGAAACCTAAGCATCTAGATTACATATGTACTACTAATGCATGTAGAAGTAACTAGAAAGGAATACTAACCTATGAAAGGAGCCCCTCCAGCTTCATGCTGTGTCCTCTAGTTATCCTCTCCCTTTTAGCCTGAACATGTGCACTGTATCTCCCCTATTTGAGCCTTTTAAATATTTAAAAGTTTCTATCATGTCACCCTGTCCCTTCTGTCCTCCAGGGAGTACATGTTGAGTTCCCCAACCTATCCTCATAGGGTCTCCTTCCCATCCCATTTATTATTTTGATTTCCCTTCTAAACCCTTTCCAGGAGCCTGAGGTCTTCTTTAAGGGGTGCCATGCCAGAACTGAACGCACTACTCCAGGTGTGGCCATACCAGTAATCTATACAATGGTAGGATAACGTCTGCACTTCTGGAGGTGATCTTTCTGGCTATACACCCAACATCTGGTTGGCCTTGGCTTTTACTGCTAAATGCATGAGAAAATAAAAAGGTCAGGAAAGTCATGTATTCATTTCTCTGTTTCTCTCACTGTCCTACTTTCTCTCTATTCCTCAATGTGCAGTACTGATTGCTCAACAACAAAAAAAAAGAAGAAATATAAAGGAAACAAGAAAAATATGCACTGCATCACTATATAACCTTTTCCCATCCTGCTGTTTTTGATAATTTTCATATCCTCTATTTTTACTTGCTTTATTGTGCTCCAGGACCACTAAGAGATTTAGCATGTGTGTGTGTGTGTGTGTGTGTGTGTGTGTCTGTGTGTGTGTGTGTGTGTGTGTGTGTGTGTGTGTGTGTGTAAGATCAGAAGACAAATGACAACAGTCATAAAATACCACAACTTTGCGATGGAAGGAACAGCATCCCTGTATGCTAAAACAAAATAAGGATGCACCAAAAGACAACCTCAGTCAGAATAGTTTATTTACCAGACATTGCTGCCTAAATAATTTGGTAATAAACAATTTCCTAGCAGGGTTTGATTGAGTCATACAACATAAAAATAAATAAAAGAAAACATCTAACCCTTGCATCCCACCAGATACGGATCACCTCTTCTCACCTCCACCCCTACTGTTCTTAATAAATATATTTTCTAACTACTGCATACCTACCTATTTCTGTACTCACTCACATATACAACATTAATACTTTTCTGCCATTCTTAACATGCATCTCTCTACCTCCTGCACTGCCAATGGCAATGCAAGCAACAACATTCGGCATTGACAAATGCCTGTTTAGAGTTTGTCACATGTTTGACCCTAGCAGAGCAATATGGCTCAGCATGACTTAAGACAGCATGTTTGATGGTATACCATTATATGAGGAGAACATTAAAAATAGAATTTCGTGCATACAGAGATTTTCTAAAAGAGGTTAACTGTGACAACATGATTAGTTTTTGGAAAAGTATGTCTGAACGATTCCCAGAACTGTCCCAGATTGCACTTCGTTGCCTGTCAGTACCAGTAAATAGTGTGGATGCTGAACGCTCATTTTCAGCATATGGTGATACATTGAGGGATGACCACAGACAAATTTGTTCTTCAGATTTGTTTATATACAACATGCTGCTCCAAAATTCTGAAAAAATGTGATTGTCGTTTTGTATGTCTCCGACTACAATCCAAGTAAGTCAGTAACTGTTTTGTGCTCAACATAGATAAGATGGGGCTAATTTAATTTAGTTTTACAACAACATATGCCTCTCTGTTGTCAGTGCCTGTGATTTCATGTTATTTTTTGAAGTCAGGTATTCAAGTTCACTTTGAAGTGCAGGTACTTCAATGCACTACTGTTTGGCATGTTGTTACCTGCAGATCTTGAAAATGTGTGCGAGGGATAAGTGGCATAAAAATGTTGTTTGTCACACATATCTGGGACTGCAATGTTGTTGTCCAATGTACATGTAGGTTTGGGCAGAGCATGTCAAGTTGTGACTTTCTCTTGGTTGCTGTTTGTTTGTACTAAGACATGGAGCAGCTTGTAGTGCTTCCCCAATGTTGGATATGCTGTTGCAACAAAGCTTAAATGACTTAAACTAAGGCACATACCCAGTGGCATGGACTGAACTGATGTGGTCACTGCCATGTCAGGTGCGTGGACTGCCACCCCTGTGAACCTAAACTCTATGAGAGGCACCTCAGGCTCTCAGTTGTCATATTCTTCTTCTTTTCTATAAAGCCCTGTGCAGTGCATAACAGTGACATCCCACCACACAATGCTTTGGCTGCTGCAGCATACAGTGCCAGTAACAAAGCTTTAGTAAAATAGATACATTACTTAATCCAGAGCACCCACCCAGTGGCATGGACTGAAGTGATGTGGTCACTGCTACCTCTGGTGCATGGAATGCCACCCCTCAGAATCTAAACTCTATGAGAGGCACCTCAGGCTCTCAGTTGTGTTCTCTTCTTGTATAAAGCCCTGTGCAGTGCACAACAGTGACATTCCACCACACAGTGCTTCACCTGCTGCAGCACATAGCGCCAGTACCAAAGCTTTAGTAAAATAGATAAATGACTTAATCCAGAGCACCCACCCAGTGGCATGGACTGAAGTGATGTCCACCCCTGTGAACACCATCATCATGAACATCATCATCATCATCATCATCATCATCCTCCTCATCATCTTCTTCTTTCTGTGCTGTGCATAACAGTGACATCCCACTACACAATGCTTTGGCTGCTGCAGCATAGAGTGCCAGTATCAGATGTCTCAGAACTTTCTCTTTACCTAGATGGTCTCAGGGCTTCCGTACTAAAGTTTTTCTCCATGCAAGTCTTAAATTATTGACAAGCAGATTGTTGTTGTTGTTGTGTTGTCAGTCATTCATTCATTTCTTGATTTCCTTAGACACAGTACTGTTTTAACAGATGTAGCTGACACTATTCTATTCTCATCAGTGTCACAGGCAATCTCAGCATATGTTGTTTCAGGTACACTGCCATGCAAATAAAGATGCTAAGAGGATGTCACAACATCATTCAACAGCACAGCAGTATGTTGTATGTTGTGCTATGTACATGTACCAGCATCTAGTGGGACACTACTGCTTGAGTGCTTGGGGCCCGTCAGATTAGTGGGAAGTGTGGCAGAAGAATCGGTAAAGGAAAGACAGCAGTATGAATCACAGAATCATTCTTCAGAAGCTGTCAAAAGTCTGCTTGAACTGTTTTCTCATTCTAAAAACTGAGTAACTGTTGGGATGTTGTGGGGTCACTGCAAGATGGGTCCATTCAATTCTGTTCAGGTTACTGAATGATTAAATGATTTCATGGTGTTGACTCTGTTAGCATTTCAGCTCAAGGTCAACTTGCACGTTAGCGGATTCTCAAACATCTCAGTCTAGTCATGTAATGTTGTCACATCTGCATGTTGTCAAGTACTGTCTGGACAAGCAAGCATCTTATTAATGTAATGTGTTTGGTGTCACAACTGTTCTCAAATGTTTCATATATTTTAGGAATACTGTGGAAGTACTGTACAGTATTTTCGATGTTACAAGACGAGTTGATGTGCTGATACAACTTCATAAAATGAGTTGGCTTTCAAAATGTTAACAAAATATTTTCCAGCAGAACATTTATTTAAGTAAATAATTAATGTGCAAAATGAAATTGCACAACAGGGTTAACATTCTTTTCTGTCACAGCTGTGTCTTTTCTGCCTGTCTGCAGCCCAAGTGCCAAAACTATGTTAATTTTGTAAGCAACTTCCTGTAGCAAAGGGGGCCATTTCAGGCAACACAGACAGGTTCTGTCACTGGACTAGCATGTTAAGGTTGCAGTAAATAAGTTACAAACTGCAAACCTAACATGTTAATCCAGTGACAGAACTCTATCAGTCTGTGTTGCCTGAAATGCTCTCTCTTGCTATAAGACGCTGAAGCAAAATTTAGGTTGTGGCACCTGGGCTGCAGACAGGCAGGAAAGACATGGCTTTGACACCCCAACAATCTTTTCTTGTTCAGGCTGCAGACGAGGGTTGGTCACCAGTTATCGGATGTCTAGCAGGTACTTAGGTGGTGGTCTTAATGTGAACACTTTCCTTAAACAGTATGAAAAAGCAATACATTCAATAATTTGTTGCCAAGACATTGTTGTATGTCTTGTTTTGTGTCTTAACTGACTTTAACAGCATTGTATGTCACTAAAAAGTGCCTATGACTTTGCAATGACATTTGCACTTTTGTCCACTACTACCCCATGATTTCTTTAAAAGTAGCGTGATCTTTTGTCACTTTTTCCCCATGACAAATTAACAGTCCTACTCATTATATCATAGCACAGTAGCAAATTCCCCTAACTCTCTTTGTCTCAAGTGACATATGTTTTAATTCTGTCGCCCTTCATAGGGCATATTTTTAATATTATGTATCATTTTTGTGGCTTGTCTTTGGACTTTTCTATACTTGCCACAGCCCCTTTTGAAATGGGACCCCACACTAGGGCCTCATAATCCAGAATTGGTCTAAAATCCACCCTATATAAGGGCATAATCACCTCCCTATTGCGACTCTGGAAGTTTCTCTTAGTGTTCCATAACACTTGTTTAGCTTTTATAATCTGTTTATTAGCATGGGAGTGATATGTTAGTTTATGATCAATAAGCATTCCTAGATCTTTTCTTCCTCAGATTTGCGATGTGCCCTTCCATTCATGTAGTAGTTATGCATGCTGTTTTGACTCCCAAATGAATTACACAGTGCTTATTTAAGTTAAAACTCATACCCATGGATGATGCCCAGTCACATATGCCATCCAGGTCTGCCTGTAGGCCTTTAGCCCCTCAGGGTGTGTCACCACCCTGGCCAGTTTAGTGTCATCTGCATATTTACTAATCCAGGCACCTCTCCCTTACCCGTACTGGATATAAAAATCTAAAGAGCACCAGACCCAAGACTGATACCTGTGGGACCCTACTAGTAACACCAACCCTATCAGAGTAATATCCATTAATACACACCCTCTGAGTCCTTTCACCCAACAGACCACTCTGTGGTCCATCTTGATGTCAGCAAGGCAATGGAGGATTTGTTGGTGGGGACTTTATCAAATCCTAAGCCAGGTCTAAATAGATACAATCCATATCCTGTCTTCTATCCAGTGCTTCTGAGATTTTTCATAAAAACAAAGCATATTTGTTACACATGACCTCCTGTGACAAATCCATGCTGTTCTCTGTCCACCTGATCTGTCTCCTCAAGGTGGGCTTCTATTATGTCCTTTAATATGGTGGCCATGCTAGGCCAGCCTGCAAAATTGCTCCTATAGAGCAGAGCTTTTAGTTTGTTTTGTGCCATTTTACTTTTATATTATTTTATTTTATGGAGTGTTGCAGGAGACTGCGGAAATAGTTTGTGAAGCAAGTAATTGAGCGGTGTACTTTGTCAAGAGCTGAATGTGGATCATTCATTATCAATGTGGTTGGACTGTGAATAACTTGTGAAAGGCATTGAGGGAATAGAGCACTTGAACACATTCGAGCATTTTAATTGGCAGCTTGTTTCTGTCAGTGCTGGGGAGTAGAGCCATCTGAATCATCCGAATATTTTTAACTGCTGGTCTGTTTCTGTTGGCTCCATTGTTAGCTATCTGGATTACCCTTCTATTTGAAAGGGTTTTCAATTTGGTATGGGATGTTAATTCCTGATCATGCAGTAAGGAAGCTGTGACTTTCAGTGGGCAGTGTTGGGGTGGGATAGCTCCCTGTATTCCCACCATCGTAAGGGTTATACCCAATTCTTGGGACTGAGCCGGAACTGAATGGATTTGCTCCAGGGAGATGGAGCTATTATCGGCAATTGTTCGTAAGAGGCCTTGAGACTAGTTCTGTTGGCCTAGTTTTAGGCTGCTGTTGCTGCTGGTCTCAGGAGTGTTAGGGACTTGTCTGAGGTGGTGGGAGGGGTCCCCCTTCTTTTTTGTCCCTGTGCTTGATCTGGATTTATGTTCTTTTCTTGGAGTGAGCTTGATGTTGAACTCTGACCCTGCAGACACATGTGAGGAGAGACTGATTGGATGTGGAATAGCGGAGTGAGGGAGCCATAAGAAATCTTATAATTGAAGGTTTTATATGGATATATTTTCTCTACCCTGTGCTGGACTGTGGATTATCTGCACTGTATGGACACTGAGAAATGGTTTGCATCCTCTATGGTTTTATCTATCCTGGATCCCTGGTGGTGAGAAGACCGGTGTCCATTTTCTTTGTTTACTTTTTCTGATTTATTTATTTATTTTTCGAATTTTGTACTATGTCTATATGAAGTAGCTCTTCAATTTGGGCAGTGAGGTGCCTAAATTCCTTCCCTCCTGGCGTGACAGGACTTGGGTGGGTACAGCTATATGAAGGGATTGGCTACTTCCAGTACTTTTATGGATTTGGACTTTATCAGAGTGAGAGTGCCAGATGATTTCTTCTTTACTTTTTCTGTTTTAGAATATTATCTTACTGTTATTTATGTTATTTTGTGAGGAGGATTGTAATGGCATATAAAATTGAGTGCAGGAATCAAGTGACCCGTAAATGTGGGCAAGGTAATATATATTTTAAGTGGTATTTTATTGTATTAAGGTGGGAGTGTTTAGCGTACTTATTATTTTGTTAGTGTGGTTTATAGTTTAAAGTTTGGGATAATTGTTTAGTTGGGTTGGGTTTTGAAAGGAATTTATTAGTTTTTAGTTTGGTTTATTTATTTAGTTGCCAAATGTGTTGGATGCCAGCCCACCACAGTTGTAGCTACTCATCCTCTGCTCTTTGTGCCCTCCACCCTTCCTCTACTCCTCTCTCCAATTTGTGACCTATCAGTGCTGTAGAATGCTTGGTATTATGCATAGGAGGAGGAGGAGGGGTCACGAACAGTGGAGGATGAATGAGGAGGGTCACTGAATTGGGTTGGTAGGATCCAGAAGATACCCTGGGGTGAAATGGAATCCAGATCAAGGTCCGCCATGTCTGGTGCCCATACCCAAGGGCACCATGGACAATGGTAGGCAGATGGCCCAGGCAGCCCAGGAGGTTCATCCAACTTGGGCGGCATTGTGCAATGCCAGGTCCATTAAGAACAAGATTGCAATTATTGCAGATCTTTTGAAATGGTGGACCTGGCATGCATTACGGAACATGGCTGGATGAAAATTCTGGCCGCATTTTGGAGGCTATGACTCCAGCCGGGTACTCAGTGATGTACTGCCCAAAATTGGATTATGGAGGGGGTACGGTTTTGAAGACCGAACTGAACCTCATGAGGGTACTAGTTGAGGAGGTTGAGTCCTTTGAGTGTTCAGTAGTAGCAGGTGTAGGCTATTGAATCGCTGTCATCTACTATCCACCGGTGATGAGAGCGATTCCTTCAGGAAGTGGCGGACTTAAGTCATCGACATGGCGTTTGAGTCATCCGGATTGATGGTTCTGGGTTACTTCAGCGCCTGGTTTGATGATGAACTCTCTGATTTGTCAGCACTTCCTCCAGTTAATGACATCTCTGGGCCTTACACAGGTGGTTTCCACTGCTACTCATAAACATGGTCACTATCTCAACTTAATCTTTCTCATAGGGATTGAAACATCGGACTTGGGGTAGAACCAGTTGGGTGGTCCAATCATTACATCGTGGGGTTTAGTTTAGCACCCCCATGGGTCTACCCTGTGGAGATGGTTAGGGTACTGCCCTATATGGGACATAAGTTCCCATGGTCTTGCGGCAGCACTCAACCTCTCGTCCCTCTCATTGGAAAGCAATGACCCAGAGACCCTCGTGTCAGCTTATAATTCAGCCATTTCAGTGGCTCTGGATTCAATTGCTCCAGTCTGTGTTCGCTCTCTCCCTTCACCCCAGGTCCCTTGGTTTGATGGGACATTGAGGGAGATGTGAAGACTAAGGTGAAAGTTAGAGCGTTGCTGGCGAAAGTCTGCCCTTGGCGCTACCACCTTAGATTGATGGACCACTGTTTAGTCTATCAATCTGCAATCACACGTAGAAGGCAGAATTCCTGTATGGGGAGATTGCAACTGCTCAGAATTGACCAGCTCAGCTATTCCAAACTGTGGACAGACTGTGCAACCCAGCCTGTCTGCATGTTCAAAAGCTTTTTGCAATTAGAGTGTGATGAGCTTGCTCAATTCTTTGCAAATAAGGTGGCTGACATCAGCGTGGCTCTTCAGCCATCATACTCTATGGGGCTGCTTGTGATCAGTACAGGGTCACCGTACCTTAGTTTTCCTGGACTACCTTCAGTAGATTGGAGTTCATGGATGTAATGAGGATCATCCTGAGTGTGCACCCTACATGCTGTAGTTTGGACCCTGGAAAGACCTCTCTAATTTTGGGTTGTATTGACATCATCGGTCCAGCTCTTGTGCAGATAGTCTGGTGCTCCTAGGAATCTGGAGAGTTTCTAGCTCCTGAAAAGGTGGTGGTGACACCACTCTTGAAGAAAGCTACCTTGAACCCTGACTGCCATGCAAACTGTAGACCTATCTCTAACCTTCCCTTTGTAGGGAAGGTGATTTAGAAAGTAGTGGCAGCACAACTGGAGGACCATTTGACCATCCATGATGTCTATAAACCACTCCAGTCCAGTTTTCGTAAAAGACATAGTACCGAGACAGCGCTGGTCTGGGTGCTCAATGATCTCCTGATGGTGAGAGATCAGAAGAACCATTCCATCTTAGTTCTTCTGGATCTTTCTTTAGCTTTGACACCATGGACCACATGGTGTTGATAGGACACCTGAGACATATCTGTGGAATATCGGGGACAGTCCTCAGATGGTTTACATCGTTTCTAGTGGGTAGAACACAAAGAGTTGTGTCTGGGTTTTTTCTTCAGGCCCAACTGCTTTGTCTTGTGGGTGCCTCAGGGTTTTTATCACCCATGCTGTTCATGGTGTATATGCTACCCTTGGGGACATTGTAAGAAGGTATGGGCTGAGGTTTCACTGTTACGCAGATGACACCCAGCTCTTCCTCTCTTTTGCACCCTACCAGGATGGAGATCTCTCAGTCTTTAACAACTGTCTGAAAGAAATTCAGGAGTGGATGGATTCCAGTTGGCGGGAGTTGAACTCAGAAAAGACTGAGGTACGGGTTGTGGACCCAGGTCATCAGATGGTGGGTCAGGTGTTCGTGCCCTCTGGAATTTTTCTTGACAGCATCTCACTCTCAACCTCTGAATGGGTGCATAGCCTGGGGTAGTTTTGATGATGGACTGACCCTACATTCTCAGGTGTCAGCTGTCATCCAAACTTCCTTTTATCATTTTAGGAATAGCGCCAGAATTAAGCATCTGGTTCCATCCAATGACCTTCCTACCTTGGTCCTCGCCTTTGTGTCCTTGCACTTGGATTACTGCAACTCCCTTTATCTAGGGCTTTCTGGGGTTGAAATCCATGGCTTGCAGCTGGTGCAGAATGCGGCAGCATGGCTTCTGATGGGATCTGCTCAATCCTGCCATATTACCCGGTGCTGCGTGAACTGCACTGGCTGCCAGTACAGTGGCGGATCACCTTTAAAGTCGGTTTACTGACTTTTAAAGCCTTTGCGGACAGGGCCCAAACTATCTGAAAGAGCTTCTGGTCCTTACTGCCCTAGCTAATCGCTCCACCGGCCGAGAGGGTTGTTTGAGATTCAAGGGTGAATTTGAAGTCATCTGGTTCTAGAACTTTTGCTTATGCAGTCCCACCCTTTGAATTCTCCACCTCACTGGTTACGGGACTGTGCAACTGTTAAGGAATTTAACCAGGGCTTAAAACCTACCTGTGGCAAAAAGCTTTTATAGTTAACTGAAATGAGCAACAGTTATATTGGTATTTCATTTTAACTGTATTGATCTGTCATTTGATGTTGTGTAACCTGTTTTCATATTGTTAGGTGCCTTGGCAATGGAAAGGCACCATATAAATACATTTATTATTATTATTTATTATTATTATTATTACCTGGCTCCGAGGTCAGACTAATGGGCCTGTAGTTTGTGCAATCTGCTCTGTCACCCTTTTTATGAATGAGCACCACACTAGCCTCCAACCAGTCCCTAGGGATGGTTCCACTTTTGAGTGATTTTTTAAATAACATAGTCAAAGATACTGCTATGTTAGGAGAAAGCGTAAACATCCTATTTGAAATGTTGTCTGGTCCTGCTGAATTTGTATTTTTAAGGACTGCATTTTTTCAGTACTAAATAGAAACATAGAAACATGGAAGTTGATGGCAGATAAGGACCGCAAGGCCCATCCAGTCTGCCCATTTGTTTTCTACCTTATGAATGTGTCATCGACCTTCGCTCTGTCAATGGCCTATCTATTCATACTCATCTGTATTGCTCCCTTATGCCTATACCATGCCTGTTTGAAGCCCTGCACTGTATTCATATCCACCACTTCCTGGGGAGGCTGTTCCATGCATCCACTACCCTTTCTGTGAAAAAGAACATCCTCACATTACCCCTTATTCAGTCTCCTCTAATCTCCTGCTGTGTTCTCTTGTCCTGCTATTTTTCTTATATTGAAACATATTAGACTCACCTTGTTAATCCCCAAATGTGTTTGAATGTTTTGATCATATCACCTCTTTTCCTCCTTTGCTCTAGGGTATACATATTGAGCTACATTAATCTGTCCTCATATGTTTTCTGATGCAGTCCCTGCACCATTTTGGTTGGCCTTCTCTGGACTGCCTCAATTTGGTTAATGTAATTGTGAAGGTGTGGCCTCTAGTACTGCAGCAGTAGTCCAGATGGGGCCTAACCAGTGTCTTGTAAAAGGGATTATTACTCCTTCTTCTGACTTGTGATACCCTTACTAATACACCCCAACATCCCCTAGCCTTATCTACTGCTTTAGTGGTCTGCTTCGATACTTTCAGGTCATTGGTGATGATGATGCCCAAGTCTCTTTCTTCTCTTGTGACTGTCAGCAACTCCCTCCAGCCTATAGGTTGCTTCAGGGTTTCTCTTCCTATGTGCATAATCTTGCACTTCTTTGCATTAAACCCCAGTTGCCACTCTTTCGACCATTTTGCTAGTTTATCCAGATCTCTTCTTATTCTGCCCACCCCATCTGGATCATCTACTCTGTTGCAGAACTTGGTGTCATCTGCAAACAGACAAACATTACCCTCTAGTCCATCTGCAATGTCACTAATAAAGATATTGAAGAGGACTGGCCCCAAGACTGATCCCTGAGTTACCCCTTGTGATTTGCATCTCTTCTGAATGTATACAGTTTACCACCACTCTCTGTTTTCTGCCCGTCAAACCAGTTTGCCATCCAGTTGACCAACCTTTGACCCACCCAGCCTACAAAGCTTATTAATCAATCTTCTATGTGGATCAGTATCAAAGGCTTTGCAAAAGTCAAGGTAGGTGACATCAGCTGCTCCCCTGGTCCACCACTCTGGTTACCCAGTCAAAGAAATGTATGAGATTAGTTTGACAGGACTTTCCTTTTGTAAACCCATGCTGTCTTGGATCCTGTGCTCCTATGGATCCCAGGTGTTGCACTATCCTTTACTTAAGGAGTGCCTCATAATCTTGCCCACAAATGAGTTAAGACTGACTGGTCTGTAGTTTCCGCTTCCTTCTTGCTACCACTCTTGTGGGTGGGATCACATGAGCCCTTCACCAGTGTTCTGGGACCTCTCCTGTGCTCAGAGACTCACTAAACAGTTCTGATAATGGCTCTGCTAGTTCCACCCTAAGCTCCTTTCATAACCTGGGATGTATGCCATCAGGTCCCAGAGCTTATTGAGCTCTTGTAGGACCCTTTATTTTGTGAAGGACTAGTGCACACCTACCTCCCCATCCATGGTGCTGATCTGTGGGCCCTGCCCTACCTTCTCTTCAGTAAATACTGAGCAGAAGTATCTATTTAGGATAGATGTTTTACATGTCCCCTCCTCACATGCCACCTTATCCCTTTGATCTTAGCAATACCCTCTGGACTTTCTCCTTTCACTAATGTATCTATAGAAAGTCTTGTCACCTTCTTTTACTGTTTGTGATAGTATTTCTTTGATTTGTGCCTTTGCCTGCCTTACTGCCTTCCATGCTTCCCTTAGGGAAGTTTGGTATGCCTCCCATCTTCATCCCGCTGCGTTCTTTATATTTCCTGAAGGCCAGCCTTTTGGATCTGACCTTTTCTGCTACTGTTTTGAGAACCAAAGTGGTTTCCTTCTTCTTTTGCACTTCTTTTCTCTAACACAACGGATGTTGCTGTGACAAGTGGACAGCCAGTTCTGAGTACACTATGATTTTATGGACTGTCTCTCATGAGAGATGCTGAGACAGCATGAAAGATGACACACACACACACACACACACACACACACACACACAGGTTTTAGATACAAGGTGTTACCTGTAGGCTAGGAGCTAATTATAGACTAGAATAGGCCTTAATCAAGGATCTAATGTTTATCTATGTTAAATATAGCTTTAACTGCTAAGAGAGACATCAATATCCATTTTATGATGTTTAGAGGAGGAAACCAGATCATAGCACAACTGTGCAAAATCATAAATGCTTTGATGTCTGTGTGAAAGAGGATACTGTTCATAGATGAAAGGAAATTTACAGACTTGATTGGGAAGTCACATGGGGAAAGGAGTTTCTGCTGATGTAACCTTAATTAACTTACCTTCTAAAACGATAAAACATCCTGGGTGTATGATTTTTAATAAACAGAGAAGGAGCTAGGTGACCTCACACAAAGGGTTGGAAAATACAGTTTTTAAACAGTATTCTGTTTTCCTTCAGAGACACACTTCTATCTGCACTCTGATAAAGACACATTTTTGAGCGTTAAGCAGGTATTCAGAGAGAGAGAGAGAATCTAAGTACTGCAATCAGAATTGCACTGTTAAAACCTTGTTCTTTTAAAAGACTGTAGGTTCTTGTGATACATGGTTCTGTATTTTATGTTTTACCTACTTTTATCTATTTTAGTACAACTCTATTTTTAGAGTCTACTTGGTCTGTCTTTGAATTTCTTTCTTTAACAAGTGAAGTGTATGGTTAAAGCTGACACTATGCATAAGCTTGAATGGTAATACCAAACTGGAAAAAGGTAGAGTAATCTGAGGTCTTTATTAGAGTTTTAAGGTTTCATTTTGTACACCTGGTTAGGTGCCCAAAGGCAAAGATATCTGGTCCCCCAAGACAGAATTATCTGAGCATGTGCATTGAGTGCGCTAGTAAAGAGATTCACAGTTTGAGTCCCTCCAGAACTGAGACCAAAGGTTGATTCGATCCCACAAAACAGACAGGAGGGTTACCCTGTTTCTGTTAACTGTTCACAAGACTGCGCTCGGAGGTTGGCACTTTGGGAGTAGAGGGCTGACCTGCTGAGTGGGTTTGTGACAGATTGGTTGGCAGCGGTGTGAAAATGTTGGTATTAAAAGCTTTTATTGTTCAGTGTGTCAGCTTGAGACTGTCAGCTCACTTGCAAAAGAAAGAAAAGGCAGTGATTTACTTTTAAAAGAGACAGAACTATATCACTTGGCATACAGTCAAGTTCCTACCCATTTATTTTTTTCAAATGCAAGTCAGAGTAGCCATACTTATGGAAGAAGATGGCTTCCAACTACAGCAGGCACACTGTAGACTACTTAAAGCAGCTGTGCAGGGACAGAGGAGTCCCATTTGAGGTGAACGCCAGCAAACATAACCTCACAGATGCCCTGATGGTAGCAGATACCCAGAGCAGCTAGTCACAGACAGTGACCGAAAAGGACCAAACCTCAAGTGTGGCAGGGCTAGCGGCCAATGCAGTGTCCAGATCCAATGAGGAGGGCAACAGGGCCACTGTCAGTGAAGGGCCACAGCAGCGGGGAAGGTCACCAGTATCCTGGATCCAGAAGTACTCAGGCTGCAAATTGAGTTAGTAGAATGGAGCTGGAGTTCCAGAGGAGAGGGACCATGAACAACGAGAGGCAGACCACGAGAAGCATGAGCCAGTGAGCTGCACAGGAGAAGAGAGACCGAGAATGCCGAGATGCAGACCATGAGGAGCAGGAGTGCCAGAAGCAACATGAACTAGAGAAGCTATGACTCAACCAGTGGCACCAGAGCAGGTAAGTGGCTTGGGATTAACTGGGACTACAGGACTGGGATACAAATAGAATTTCAAATTGATAGTCAAATTTAAAGAGGGGAGGATATGGATGCCTTTTTAAATTCTTTGGAAAAATTTGTGTTCAGGCTAAAATTCCTAGAGAGTCCTGGAGCTTTTAGCTATCCCCACTACTTACCAGGATAGCTCGGGATGTATTGGGTCATATGGACAATGAGGACAGTGATGATTACAGCAAACTTAATGCTGCACTGTTAAAAAGTTTGAATTAACTGCTGAATCATACAGAGCTAAATTCCATAAGCTCAGGAGATGCCCTGACATGAGCTATGAGGAGCTAGCCATGAAACAATGTCAGTTTTTAAAACATTGGTGGAAGGAACTGAGACAAAATCTGTTGACAAAATTGAAATGTGATTCTTCTAGAACAGTTTTCTGGGTATGCCCAGCAGAGCTGAAAACCTGGCTGAAGGACTGAGATCCCAAAACAGTGCAAGATGCTGCTGAACCTTGGACCGCTATGCCAAGAGCAGACCTGCTCTGAGAGCTAAAGGGGTGGTGTGGCAGTGCAGAAAGGAAACACATCTTCAGGGCAGCTAAAACAATCACTGCTCCACTGAAACCAGTTAGCTCCAGGTTTTAGAGAAAAGATTTATCTGAAAGGAGAAGTGAATGATGGTTATGTAAAGAAACTGGGCATATTGCCAGAAAGTGTCCCAAAAGAATGAGCCATAATACGTGAGAATGGTACTAGAAAGAAGTGGGTTGTTTGTGTCCTAGAAGCATGCTTGTGAATATAAGGGAACACATGCAAGCAGTCATGGTGAATGGTGTACAGATGCAAGGGTTAAGGGACACAGGGGCATCCCTGACATTGGTAAAGGGGATCTGGTATAGCCTAGTCAGCTTATGCCCAATAAATACATCACTGTACAGGATTTTACTGGTGAAGAGAAACATTGCCACCGGCTAGTGTTCTCCTAGACTGGGGTGAAACAGGGGGACTGTGTAAGAGGTAGCAGTCCAAAATGTTAGCAGTGGATGTGATCCTGGGCAACAATCTCAGATAGGGATGGTATGTGCAGTTATCCATAGCCAAGCAGCAAAGAAAATTGTAGTTCCTGAACCCCACAGAAGCCATTGTGGAAACCACTAGAGGATGGTTCCCCAGTCTGTGTCTCCAAATGGGGAGAATAATGAAAAGGGATAGAAATTTCCCTAGTAGCAAATAACCACACAGCTTCAGAGGGTTACTCTGAAGAGGGAGGGATGACCCATTGTCAGAGGGTTGGGATTGACAGTGATCCTGAGTGCCCTGATGCTAGTGCTAGGGACCCTAGTTTAGTGACTGAAGGGGACCTGTCCCATGCCTTGGGAATGTGTGAGGGGTTTGCAGCTGCTCAGAGAAGTGACACTAGTTTGGAGAAGTTAAGGGCTTGGGCAGACTCAGATGGCACACAGGAGGTAACGGTAGACATAAGGTTTATTGGGAAAATGGACTTATGAATACTCAGGCAGTATGGACAGAGGGAGGGGTGCTAGGCAGGTAGCTTGTTGTTCCTCAGGGGTATCATGAGCAGTTGCTCAAGTTTGCAGATGATATTCTCTTGTCTGGTCATCTGAGAATTGTGTGCATGATGCAGCGGTTGGCCCAAATTTCTACTGGCCTAACTTCACTCAGCAGGTGAAGGAGAATTGCAGGTCTTGTCACTGGTGCCAAGAAATAGGGAAGGCAGGCAAGAAACCCAAGCTGCCCTGATTCCATTGCCCATAGTGGAAGAGCCATTCCAGAGGGTGAGAATGGATATTGCAGGGCCTTTAAATACTCCCAGCTCCTCAGGGAAGAGATTCATCCTGACTGTGGTGGATTATGCCACCTGGTACACAGAGGCAGTCACCCTATCCTCACTGAGGACAGACAATGTGGCAGATGCCTTACTTGGGATTTTCTCCCGTGTTGGGTTTCCACAGGAGGTTATCAATGATCGAGGGGTTCCTTCATGTCAGATCTGATGAAATGTTTATGGAAAAGTGTGGGGTAGTGATGAGATGCACACACCATATCACCCACAAACCAATGGACATGTGGAACAATTCAATGGTACTATGAAGTCAATGCTCCGGGCATTTGCTGAACAGCATGGGAGGGACTGGAAGAAATACATTCTCCACCTGTTGTTTGCATACAGGAGGTGCCCCAATAGTCAACAGGATTTTCCCCTTCGAACTCTTATATGGACACTGGGAACGTGGGCCTCTAGACTTGATCTGGGAGGACTGGGAAGGCAAGCATGCCACCCAGAGAACTCCCATTGTGGTTTACATACTTAGGTTTAGGGAAAGGCTGAAGGATCTGATGGGGACAGCCCAGAGCAACCTGGCAGCTGCCCAACAGAAACAAAAAGTGTGGTACCCACCACAGAGCCAGAGCTCACTCATACATGGTGCATCAGGAAATCATGGTCCTTATTCTGGTCCAAAAGACAAGCTGCAGGCTCAGTGGACAGGACAGTACAAAGTAGTCAGGAAGGTAAATGATGTGAACTACATTATAGAGTTACATGACAGAAGACAGACAGAAAGGATATACCATGTCAACATGATGAAGCCATATGCAAATGGGACTGACATGGTGTTTGCAGTGTGTAGTCATGGGAGGGATGGATGAAGGAGACCCCTTCTGGACTTGCTGGAAGAAAGTAAGCAGGAGTCCTCTGTGGAGGCAGTAAAATTGCCTCCCAAGCTGACCCCAGACAAGATCCAGGAAGTAAGGGAGGTTTTAGCAGACTTTGCCCCATTGTTTAGCGCCAAGCCTGGACTAACCCTTAGTGACTCACAATGTGGAGACAGGGACACAGATGCCCATACGGCAGACAGCATATTGGTGTCAGAGGCTGTCCAAAGGGACATTAGGAAGGAAGTGGAGGAGATGCTGGATTTAGGGATAATCTAGAGATTCCACAGCCCTGGGCCTCACCTGTAGTCCTTGTGCCTAAGCCAGATGACTCTACTCATTTCTGTGTGGACTATCATGGACTGAATGTAGTCACAAAGTCAGATGCCCACCCAATGCCCTCGATGGATGAACTCCTGGACAAGTTGGGGGCAACCTACCTTAAACTATTGACCTGACCAAGGGGTATTGGTAGGTAGAGTTGACAGACAGAGATAGGGAGAGGTTGGCCTTCATCACTCTGATAGGCTTATTTGAGTTTAAAGTAATGCCTTTTGGAATGAAGAACACCCTGGCCACTTTCCAAGATTGGTGAATAAGGTATTAAATGGTGCTGAGGAGTACATCGTGGCGTACCTGGATTACATTGCCATCTTTAGTGCCAGCTGGGAGGAACACCTGTCCCACCTTAGGGAAGTGCTGGGCAGGTACAGAGGGCGGGCTCACTGTCAAAGCGAGAGAGTGCCAGGTGTGCATGGGGAAGTGAGTACCTCGGACATGTGGTAAGCCAGGGACAGCACCATCCTAACCAAATAAAGATTGAGGTAATCTAGGCGTGTTCAGACCAGAAACACAGAAGCAGGTCAGGAGTTTTCTAGGGACAACAGGGTACTACAGAAAATTTGTACCCAATTACAGTGCCCTGGCTGCTCCCCTATCTGACCTGACAAAGAAAAGGATGCCCAGAAAATTACCTGGGACCCAGCCGTGAGGAAGCCTTTTCCAAACTAAAAGAGGCACTGTGCAGTGCTCCTGTTTTGACAAGTCCTGACTATAGCAAACCCTTTATAGTTCAGACTGATGCCTCAGACACGGTATTAGGGCAGTACTGAGCCAGACATCCAGCCAAGGGAAAGATCACCCAATAGCATACCTGAGTAAAATGTTACTTTTCAGGGAGCAGGAGCCAGAAACCAGAACTCAGATGGTCTGTCTCGCATGTATGAGAATAGAACCCCAAATTCAGTCCAGGTGGGAGGATTGTGACATGTGGACAGCCATTTCTGAGTACACTATGATTTTTGTAAATATAAAATGTGTTATGGACTGTCTGTTATGAGAAATGCTGAAACAGCATGAGGTAACACACACACATACCCAGGTTTTAGATACAAGGTGTTACCTGGAAGGCCAGGAGCCAATTACAGACTAGAACAGGCCTTAATCAAGGATCTCCTGTTTATCTAAGTTAAATTTAGCTTTAGCTGCTAAGAGGGACATCAATATCCATTTATGACTTTTAGAGGAGGAAACCAGGTTATGACACAATGGTGCAAAATCATAAATGCTTTGATGTCTGTGTGAGAGAAGATACTGCTCATAGATGAAAGGAAATTTACAGACTTGATTGGGGAAGTCACATGGGAAAGGAGTTTCTGCTGATGTAACCTTAACTAACTTACCTTCTAAAATGATAAAACATCCTGGGTGTATGATTTTTAATAAACAGAGGAGGAGGAGCTAGGTGACCTCACACAAGGGGTTAGCAAAGACAGCTTTCTAAACAGTATTCTGTTTTCCTTCAGAGACACACTTCTATCTACTCTGATAAAGACACATGTTTGAGCACTTTACAAAGGTATTCAGAGAGACAAATCTAAGTACTGTAGTAGGGAATTGCACTGCTAAAACATTGTTCTTTTAAAAGAGTGTATGGTTCTTGTGATATATGGTTCTGTATTTTATGTTTTACCTACTTTTATCTATTTTAGTAAAACTCTATTTTTAGAGCCTACTTGGTCTGTCTTTGAATTTTTTCTTTAACGAGTGAAGTATATATGGTTAAAGCTGACACTATGCATACGCTTGAATGGTAACACCAAACTGGAAAAAGGTAAGAGTAATCTGAGGTCTTTATTAGAGTTTTTAAGGTTTCATTTTGTACACCTGGTTAGGTGCCCATAGGCAAAGATATCTGGCCCCCAAAGACAGAGTTATCTGAGCCTGTGCATTAGAGTACACTAGCAAGAGGTTCACAGTTTGGATCCCTCCAGAACTGAGACCAAAGGTTAATTGAACCCACAAAACAGACAGGAGGGTTACCCTGTTTCTGTTAATTGTTCACAAGACTGAGCTCGGAGGTTGGCACTTTGGGAGTAGAGGCTGACCTGCTGAGTGGGTTTGTGACAGTTGCTTCCAGGTAGTACATCCTTAATGCTGCCACTTTTGCCTGTACCCCCTCTCACCTGTATTTCTTTGCCAGGGCTAGCTTAACTCTGTTGGCCATCTTATCAAAGTCAACTCCTCTGAAGTCCCATATTTTTGCCTTGAATTGGGATGATTTAGTTGTAGTGGTCAAAATGAACCATACCATGTGAAGCTCACTGGCTCCCAGGTAACCTTCTACTTAGAAACCTGTGATCCTTTCCTGTTAGTCAGTACTAGATTTAGGATAGTCCTGTCTCTTGTGGGTTGTTGTACTGGTTGTCTGAGGCCCTCCCTGCAGGGATTCCACCATGTGTCTAGTTCTGGCAGATGCTCCTGCTGGTATTGACCAATCTGTATCTGGCATGTTGAAGTCTCCCATTGTCAGAACCTCCCTTTAGCTGTCATGTTTGTATATCTTCTAACAGTAATGTATCTATGTCTTCCCTGGTCTGGAGGCTTGTAGACAACCCCAGTTCATATGGCTGTCCCATTTCCTGTTTCTAGGGTGACACACAGTTCTTCTGGCTCCTTATGTGTATTCTGAATTTCTGTAGCTTTGATATTTTCATTGACATACAGGGCCAATCCACACCCCCTTTTGTACCTTGGTCTCTTCTGAACAGTACATAGCCAGGTACTGAAGTCTCCCAAGTGTGGTTACTGGTAAACCATGTCTCGCTAATTGCTACAATGTCCAGTTTAGCCTCTGTCATTATTGCCTGCAGGTCTGGAATCTTGTTTCTCAGACTGTGAGCATCTGTGTAGATGATTTTCCATTGGTCATATTTTTGTGTTAGTTGTTGGGTGAGGTCTTGCATTTCCCTTATGCATCATATGGGAAGCCAGACCTTTTCCTTACCTGGTGATGCAAATGAACTACAAACATGCTGAACTACTGTTTGACCACTAGCTGGGGGTGTTCTTCCCATTCGACGTATGGGGTGCTGCACCCTTTCCCCATTTCGAGTTTAAATATTCTGCAAAGATGTCAAACTTCTGCCCCAATGCATTGACTCCCTCCTTAGTCAGATGTAATCCATCAATTTAGAACTTTGCTCCTCAAACTGTTGCCATTACCTACAGATGTTTGTCCTTTTTCCTGGCACCAGCCCTTGAGCCACATGTTTAGCTCCCCTATCTCTCCTTCTCTGACCTTATGTCCATCTGTCCCTATCTCCCAGACTAGCAGGATCTCAGAGAAGGAGATGCTGGACAAAATGGATAATCATTTGTCACCCAGCCTGGTCAGGTGTTCCCTGGTCTCCACAACTCACCATCTGATGATATCATTAGCCCCTATGTGTTCCAGTATGTCCATGCTTTCTCCTGCTTCCTGAACAATGTTGGCAATGTGGTCAGTGACTTTCCATGCTGATCTACCTGGAAGACATCTGACCATTACCCCTGGCTGGAGATAGTATCAACTCCCTGAATCATGGAGTCTTCTATGATCTGAAGTTTTTGGATTTCCTTTTGCTTTTTTGTTTTGGTTCCTGTTTTGGGCATGTTTTTGTTGTGCTAGCTCCTGTGCTGCATTGTCCTGCTCTGCAGTGTCCTCTGCCCTTTGTTTGATTTCGGAGATAGAGGCAGATACCTGTTTGTAGTTTTATATGGCTTGTGGAGGTGATATGTTGGAGAGCACCGAGTGATAGGGCACATGATTTGCCTCCTAACCACCTGTGAACTTCCCAGACCAACACCCTCTGTGGTCGAGGTGTTTCTGTTGGATGTTGGGGAAATGGTGGGTGGTTCTTATAATATATTTCCTCTTGAATATGCAATTTGATCCCATGCTGCCTGGAGCTGAGTCCTTACATCTCCAATTGCCCAGCATGTAGGACAGTGCCTAAATCCTGAAAAAATGCCCTTCTGAAAAGTGTTCCACAGTACCTGCAGTTAATGACTTCCATTCCAGATAAGTTGCTGGGTTTATAAGCTGGTCATAGTAATTAGAAAGAAGAAAATGAAAGCAAAAGTTTGATTTTGTGTTTTGATTGTTTGTTTTGTATAACTTGTTATAACAAGTTAAATTATTTGAGCCCTATAAATGAGGTCACTGTGTGGCTACCCTCTGATCTGCCCTTCCTGCTTTGCCACAGAAAATGTCATTACTGTGCTGCCTACAAAGGAGTATAGTGTGGGTGGTTGGGGCCTTCCCTGCTGGAAAAAGAAGAACCATGGACAAAAGAAACAAGGAGGTAAGAGCAGAAACAATCAGCCAGCAACAAATACAGTAGCCCTGAAAGCTTATCTTAATGATAGATAAAACTGTAAAACCTGTAAAGCACCACCTGTAATAATTTCACAGGCGATATACCCTGTAAGAAACACTTTGCTACAGAGAAAAATAAAGCAGTAACAGAAAATATACCTTGCAAAAACAATTTGAATCAGAAGATAACAGCAGTAATCTGTTAGCACACACCTGTAGACACACCCTGTAATAATGCAGCAGAAGGTATACCCAGCAACAACAATATGAATCAGAAAAATAGCAACAAACAGTAACAATCCCTGTGAGTACAAAATAAAATAACAACACACAGTAAATCTGCCTAGCCAAAGAAGCCTTAATCCTTTCTCTTGCTCTGGTAAGGTTCTTTGCTCTGTCCTTTCAAGCAGCCTAGAAGAAAAGAGCTCAGGTGAAGCTAGGTGCCTTGACCAGCAAACCTAGTCTTCAAATGACCCATAACCACCTTATTGGCAGGAACCCAAGGAAGCAGAGACAGGGAAGTGGATGGTGGTCAAGAACCAGAAAAAAAAACAAAGCCTAGGGCAGGGCAGGAAGGGAAAGTGACAGGTAGAAGGATGGGAGGAGATCAGGGCCTGGCCATGGAGAGGAGTGATAGATTCTCAGTGCTGGCAAGTCTGGATAACCAGGAAGAAGGGCATCATGGAGAGTAGACAGGAGATGGTGGAAGAAAACAGTGAGACTAGCAGTTCGGCAGAAAGAGGCCACAGGGAGGGGATATGCAGGAGGGCAGATGCTAAGGTGGTTGGTAGTGGAGGGACAAGGAAGGAAGGGGAGTAGGCAAGGGGATGGGGTGAAGAGGCTGTTTCTGACATCACAAGGGGGATGGATGAATGGAAGGACAATGGGTTGAGGGGAATAAGGTTAGGCCAACTGGTGTGGATAGATGGATGAGAGACGGGGTGGGAGGAGCAAAGAGTGGAACAGGCAAGGCAACAGAGAATGGGGGCATGGAAAATGAGGGATATAGAGGGGACAGTAACCAGTATAGTGGAAAACATAACGGAGGGACCATGAAGGAGGAGGTAGAGTCATAATTTTGGGAACTCAGTTCTTAGAGGGGTGAGGGGAGGCAAGAGCATCAGATACGCTGCATATGGGTGGAGTGCATACCAGACATGACAGTAGGAAAGATGGGTCAGTTTCTTCTTAAGTGTGTGGGGAGGAAAGGGAGAAACCTACATAGTAGTTGCACCTGGGCACTAATGACCTGGCAGGAGACACTGTGGTAAAGGGCCAAGAGAGGTTTAGGGAGGTGGGGAAACTGTGTGAGGAGGTAGGGCACTTGGTTACTTTCTCAGAAGTTCTCCCAGTACCCAGGGCTAGCACAGCCAGGAAGCAATGGACAGAGTAGTTCAACATATGGCTGGGGCAATGGTTTCAGTTTAGTGGATATGGGCTGGTGGGGATTGAGGGTGCAACATGGGTGTGCAGAACATGTACAGTATGCCCCTGGCAGTCTCATTTCAGTTAGAAAAGGCACAGTTGCCCTGAAGCAGAGGCTGGGGAATTATATAGCTACCAGGGTTCCATTAAGCTAAGTGGGCAGGGCAGAAGGTTGGAAAGTGTGTTAAGTCTTCAGGACAGATAGGCCAATAGACCTCTGAGCCAATAGAAAAGGGAAAGAGGAATTCATGATCAATGGGGGGCAGTAAGAGTGCTCTAGAGAGGATTATAGAAGGAAGGGGGACAAACTGGAGGGTAGTCTCCTTGAATGTGAGGAGCTTAGGAAACAAGGCCGCTGAGTTACCGCAATGATGGCAGAAGGAGAGAGATGGACATTGCTGCCATCACTGAAATATGTGTTACCCATTACCATACTAGGGACCCGATGATCACAGGGTACATGTTTGTTTGTTTGTTGTTTGTTTAAAAGTTTATTTTATACAGGTTGATTTGTTGGAGAATTAAATCCCCATTTATAACAAATTCCTGTGGCACATAATTACAGTAACAAAAAATAAATAAATAAGTACATACAATGCAAAGGATTACATATAATCTAAAACAATGACAACAAACATTCAGGTAGTCATGCAATTTAAGTTTAAATATGTACAAATCAGAAATCTCAGTAATTTGAAAAGACAATTCATTCCAAGTCTTTGCTAGACTATTCTGGAGAATTGTATCCACCATCAATTTATAATTGGATCATAGGCAATTTCCTAGATGTTTTCCTTAACCTGAGTATGTCAAGTTTGAATTCAAACATGTTAGATGACTTAATGGATGTAATTTTTGTTCTTAGGATAAATGAAATCATGACATATCACTGACCATAAGTACTTTCTACATGCTATTGGGTGTAACCAATCAAGTTTTAGTAAACCAAGCATCGATGAGCCCGGTATTTATTCTTTAATATATAATTCCCATTCTATAATAAGTCTGATCTAAGTTATTCAGACATTTCTGGTAGGAGTGCATACATAATGAAATCCATAATCGAGTACAGCAACAACAATTGTTTTACTAGTCTAGTTTAATTTCCCTTGTCAGGCATCCTGACATCCTTCTTAAGGCTCCCAATCTTTGATTCACCTTTTTATCTGTAATAAAATGTGTTCAGAAAAAGAAAAGTGTTAATCAACAAGAACCCCAGATATTTTATAAGTAGATACCGTCTGAACCTTGGTCCCATCTAGAAACTTAATCTGTAAATCTGTAAAATCCTTTTTACATGTGATCCCACAGAAAGATCATACTCTGCATCTTTCCAGTACTCATTAAAAGACCTGAATCTCTCATCCAGATATCAATGTTAGAGAAATCTGTTTGGAGTCACTGTCTCAGGTCTCCGGAATCATCTGCAGATGCAACCAGTACAATATCATCTGCATAAAGTCTGACATCAGTACTAGTTATTTGAGTTACAAGGCTATTTATGTAGATGTTAAATAACACAGGGCCCAAAATAAAGCCCTGAGGTACACCTCGATACAGATCTAGGAGACTTGATACAGCAATTATAGCGGTATGTAATTATTGGAGCTATAATATCGAAACCTGACTTTAAAATCTGGGATCAATACCATCTATCCCTGCTCTCTTTGATACTTTCAGATTTTTAATTCTTTAGCTACGTCCTGTACATCAATATTTTTAGTTTAAATCCCTTATTATTAACTGTAGAAATAACAGAATGTGTATGTCTAGAATCCACCATTCCTAGTTTTGTTATTTCCAATCTGAGTAAGTCCTTAAAATAGTGATTTAGCAGGTCAGCTACCTCTAAAGTATTGTCTATCAACTTTTCTCCCAGTACTAAATTAACAAGATTTTTAGACTTTGCTGGATTTTTTAAGTCAGAAATATTCTTCCAAAATGTATTTGGGTCTTGCATCTTACTAAAAGAGTTGTGATAACATCTTTTTTTGCTAAAGCTACCAATCGTTTACATTTATTCCGCAATGTTTAAAGGAATCCCAATCTTGCGCTAGTCTTGTTCTCTTAGCTTTTTTCCATATTTTGTTCCTAATGCGTAGCTGAGTTTTCAGTTTCTCACTATGTCATGGTAAGTTTTTAATAATATTACCTTTTTTTATTTTTGGAGCATGAATTTGGACAATGTCCAAAAAGAATCTATAAATTCTTGGGTAGCCAAATTTAAATCAGGAATCAAAATACCCTTGACCAATCAAAATGTCTAAGACTATCCCTAAAAGATGATACATTAAATCTCCTCAAATCCCGTACCCAGAAGTCATGGTTTCCACTTCCCCAAATTTTTTGTAAGGATAGAATACACTGAAATGGGTTATGGTCCCCAGATTTAAAGGAAGGACTTTGCAGCCCTTGACCTTCAAGTCTTGTGAGACAAAAAACAAGTCTAATATAGAACCAGTAGTTCTATTGTTAAGGCTTCTTGTTGGTTGAGGAATTAATTGTTGAAGTTCCAAAACTTGTTTTAAGTTTATTTCCTTTGGTATGTCCACCAGTCTGCATTGAAATCTCTGGTTAACAACACACTCTGGTCTTTTAATGTTTCCAATAAAATGTCAACCAAGACATCAAATGTACTTATTTTGGTCTTTGGAGGAGCATAAAAAGTTCCACTATCAATTTTGATTTTAACAACCCTATGACCAAACAGTCAATCCCTTCCACATTTTTAGCAAGTAATGGTTGGTATGAGCCTAAAGTATTTTTACATAAACCAATACCCCTTCCTCTTTTCCCCTATCCTGCCTTATCAATCTGTAACCTGCTAAATCTACCTCCTCATTGGAAATACCAGGATGAAGCCAAGTCCTCGAAATGGCCAAAATATCATGAGACATTCCAGTAACCTAGACCCAATATTCATCTATTTTATGTACAAGACTTTTAGCGTTTTCATGAGTAATTGTTATCCCATCTTGTTGTTTAGGCCCTGTTTTTTTTCCACATCTCCACACTGTATTAGTAGGACAGAACAGAACAAGCTCATAGTTTTCCAATTCACCAAATTAAATGTTCCTTTTAAATTTTAAAGGTCTTAATCGTAATTTCATTAAGTTTGTAAACATATTCCACCTCTTAAACATGTATTGATGATCTTGTATTTGTCCCCAAAGTCATAAACACCACACCTTTACTTATACTATTACAGTTAACATCAGGAGATTGAAAACTAGTCAACCACATTCCCATCAGTACCCACTCCCTAAAACATATAATAGATGCATGATTACCAAACTTTGTTGCAATACTTTTAAACTCTCTTACCCAAACCCACAGAATTTTCTCATGAGTGGCGCCAGCCTGTGGGCGGCATGAGCTTAATAACAATTGCAGCCCCAGCTGTTAGCAGTTATCCTGAACCTCCACAGTCATAGGCAAAACAGAACTTTGTTTCACAGTCACTGCCCCAATAGTTTTAGCTGCCCAAAAAGTTTTGAGGATATTCAGCTCGATGTTCCAATGTAGCTCTCACCTGCATTTCAACACTGCATCTCCCAGTTATTTACAATGCTCCTTATGATGGAATAAAGGCAATCGGGTGTACGCTCTTAAATGACAATTACAGCCCCAGCTGTTAGCAGTTATCAACCCTCCACAGTCATAGGCAAAACAGAACTTTGTTTCACACTCACTACCCCAATAGATTTAACTGCCCAAAATGTTTTAGAGGATATTCAGCTCGATGTTCGATGTAGCTCTCACCTGCAATTTCAACACTGCTTCTCCCAGCTACTACAATGCTCCATATGATGGAATAAAGGCAATCGGGCAGCACGGCTTAAATGACAATTACAGCCCCAGCTGTTAGCAGTTATCCTGACCCTCCACAGTCATAGGCAAAACAGAATTTTGTTTCACAGTCACTGCCCCAATAGATTTAGCTGCCCAAAAGTTTTATAGGATATTCAGCTTGATGTTCTGATGCAGCTCTCACCTGCAATTTCAACACTGCTTCTCCCAGTTGCTACGATGTTCTGTATGAAGGAATGTTGTATGTTGTACCAAAAGAATAGGTGGTGGGGAAGGAGAGGGTGGCTATATATGTGAAGAAGGAAATATCCTGTAGCAGGGATAAGAAGGAGGAGGAGGGCAGAATGGAGGCCTTTGGTACAGCTACAGGACCCTAGTGGAAGGAAGGTGAGGCTGGGGTGGTGTATTGGCCACCATCTCAATGCAAAGATATTGATAGGGAGCTGGGATAGCAGATAAAGAGGTTTGTGCAAAGGGTCACATCATGATAATGGGGGGTTCAATCTGCTGGGGCTGGAGTGGTTCACTTCCTCTGCTACTCTTAAACAGCAGGTAACAGGTCCTCCAGGAAGCTTTCCAGGCCAGCTGTCCAGTGCATTTGGTAAAAGGAACCAACCAGGGAAGGAAACATACTGGATCTTGTGCTGGCAAATGGTGAGAATGTGCTGGGGGTTGGAGATGGGGATCCCTGGCAGGGTGTGATCACCACACAATGTATTCTCTATTTACTATGAGTAAAGAGTCAGTACCAGGACTATGGTGCTAGACTTCAGCTGGGCAAACTTTAGAAGGATGAGAGATATCCTGGAGAGGCACATCGTAAGAATCCAACCTCACATGGATGGCAGTCAGAAATGGGGATAATCAAAACTGTATTAGTGGACACCACAAAATCATGTTCAAAGCTTCAAAGCAAGAAGGCCAGGTTGAGGGAGGCCAAGTGGTTAAGCAGAGAGGTGCAAGGCAGAGTAAAGGAAAAAGGGCTACCTTCAGGAAATACATAAGATCCAAAAGGGTGGAGGATAGGGTGGCGTAGCAAGAAGAAATCAAGGGGTGAGCAAGTCAATCAGGGCTGCCAAGGCAGCAAGAGAGCTTAGGCTGGCACAGGAAATAGGAGGGGAGAAGGATATCTTCAGGTACATAAGAGAGAAAAGAATCTTGTAAGATCAGATTGTTAGGATCAAGGTGGACAAGGGTGGGTGGAGAACAGGGTAGAGCATGCAGAAACTCTCAATGACTACTTCTGTTCTGTATTTACCAGGGAGAAGTTGGGTTAAAGACACAGGGGAAGGAAGCAGTAGGTACAGGTGGGGCAGACCTTACTGATGGGAAATCCCAGTGAGCAGAGTACTAAAAGTTCTTAGAGCCCTGAGGGGGATAAGGCACCAGATCATGACGGCATCCACCCAGGGTGCTGAGAAAGATGGTAGAGATTCTGGGACCACTGGCAGACTTGTTCAGCACATCCCTGAGGATTGGTTGCATGCCCTAAGACTGGAGGATGGTGCATGTGGTATCCATCCATTAAAGTGGCCTCAAGGATGAGCCGGGAACTATAGACCAGTCAGACTCACCTCCATTGTGGGGAAGCTCATGGAGTCTCTCCTCAAGGAGAAGCTGGTAGCTTTTTCTGGCAGAGAATGGTCTCCAGAACAGCAGGCAACATGAGTATTTCTTGAGAAGATCCTGCCAGACAAGCATGATTGATTTCTATGACTGGGTAACAAGGTCAGCTGACAAGGGCCAGGCAGTGGATGTCCTGCCCTTAGACTTAAACAAGACCTTTGATTCAGTGTCATATGGAGGATGGTTAGTAAACTGGGTTATTTGAGAGCAGGTGAGATAATGGCAGAGTGGGTCAAAACTGGCTGTGGGATAGGCTGCAGAGGGTTGTTGTGGGGGACCTCTCATCCCCATAGGCCATAACAAGTGGGGTTCCACAGGGCTCAGTGCTAGGTCCAGTGTGTTCTGGCTTCTTTATTGCTGACATTGCAGTTGGGGTTAGCAGCCTATATGCAGATGACACAAAGATTGGTGCAGTGGTGGACAACACAGAGTGGTGGCTAGTACTACGGGAGGACCTGGATAAAATTGAACACTGGTCAGACACATGACAGCTAGGTTTCAATGCAAAGAAGTGCAAAGTTATGCACATGGAGCCAGAAGCCAAATCTTCTGGTGCAGGCTGAGGGTGGGATGCGGGTGCTGTCATCCACTACAGAGGAGGAGAAAGATCTTGGGGTGATAATCACAGGGCAAATTAACCATTCGGCACAGTGCAGAAAAGCAGCAGTTAAGGATAATAAGATGTTGGGGTGTGTTGCCAGGAAATCATGTCATGGAAGAGGAAGCTTATCCTACTACTGTACAGGTCACTAGCTGGACCAAACCTGGAGTACTGCATGCAGTTCAGGCAGCCCTACTAAAAGAAAGATGTCAAGCTGCTGGAGGGGTCCATCGCATAGCCATCACGATGATCAAAGAATGGAGAGCAGACCCTACAAGGACAGACTGAGAGAGCGCAATATGTACTCCCTGCAGGACAGGAGGAATAGAGGGTATATGCCACCTACAAATACATGAGGGGCATGAACAGGTTAGTACAGAGGGATTTTAGATTAAAGGGAGGAGAAACACTTTGGGCATAGTCTGAGATTGAGTGGGGAAGGGTCAAGAGGAAATAAGAAGACACTACTTCATGGAAAGGGTGGTGGATGGGTGCAGAAACACACTGCCGAAGGAGGTGGTAACATTAGTCAGTGGGCTGTTTTAAGAGGGGTGGGACAGGGTCAGGGAAGGTCACTACCGTACTGTGGGGCAGCTGCAGAGTAAAACACTGATAGCTGCACACTTGAGCAGACTCGATAGACCTTAGTGCCTGCATCTGCTGGCATTTTCATATGTTTTTATGGAAGTAAAGCCACCAGGTGTCAGTATGCACGTGGAGACATGTTTTGCTAGCAGTTTTCCAGGGGCCGCCCACTTCTGTCATCACATCCTGACATCAGCTAACCCTATATAGTTGGCAGCCCCACTCCTCCTCAGATATTTCCCCACCATTGACCTGCTGACATCAGATCCTCGGAGATCACCTCATGCTTCAGTCAGACACCAGTTCACATGTTAGCCTAATTGCTTTATAATTTTTCCTAAATGTTGCCAGTGATCACTTTGAGATTCCATCCACCACTCTTTTTGATGTTGGAGCCATTTTCTGCCAGTGAGAGGCGACCATCTAAGCACAAGTGTGCCTGTGAGAAGCAGATCCCTGACTTGGACAATTATACCACCTGTCTCTTCTGCTTGGGATCAACCCATGTTGTCCACGGCTGTGAACACTGCATAGTTTTCAACCAGGGCACACCCGTGTCATCACCAGTGAGCCCTAGACTCTTCCTGCTGCAGAATAAACTTGTATATAACATGAATAGAACATCTTTACCATACCAAATGTTGAAGTAAACAAGAATTTCAGATATTCTTTGTTTTTATTAGATATAGTGCTTCACAATATATTATTTCTTGTTTTGTCTTCAGTTGTCTATATTTTTAACAATGCCCCACTTTATATATGTGTTAACGACGTTTCAGGACTTAAATGTCCCTTCCTCAGAACACTCTTGGGGATATATTCTAAAATACAAAACAAATATAATAAACACCATCATTATTTATAATCAAAAGTTCCTTATTATACAATTTAATTTAATTCATATAGAATTAATTATCTTAATGCAGGGAACACACCTGTTATTTAAACAAGCTTAAATATACTTCTTCTTATATTGTGACCATTTTGTGCAGAACTGAATGTTACAAATTAGGGAAAGAAATAATCAGCTAACTTCACTAATGTATTGAGCAGTCTTATATATAGTATATATAGAACAGCTAACATTCTTCAGGTGAAGCTACCTCTGGCTGGAAGCTGCAATACTGAACATAGGATTTGCAAGAAAGCGAGTTGTGCTCACAACAGAGGGAGGTGAACCTTACAATTGTCTTTGGTTTGTAGCAGATATTCTGCAGGTGGAGGCTACTTCTAACTGAAAGGTGAAATAAGGAACTTAGAATTATCAGGAAAGACAGTCTTTCAAGCAACAGAGGGAGGTGGATCTAGCTTTACTTTTGTTACAATTCTTGAGATTTTCAGTACAGGAAGAGTTTAAAGCACAGCTGACTTATTTTGGGGCTGAGTGCTTTCACAGCACAAAACACCAGGCTGTTTTGGGGCTGGGAGTTTTACCTATGTCTGACTTGGATGTCTGGATTTTTCTCTGTTTGATTAGCAGGGTATTTTCTCTGTCAAATTGTTGTGTAAGGCATCTTGCTGACAGGAAGGCACTCATCACAGCTGTGGGTCAGAGCTTTTAGCTGATTGTTTCATGAGGGCACAGTTTAGGCCCAACCCCTTCCTACCCTCACCCCACCCACCCCTGGAAATAGTTCCTTTATACCTGGGGTTCTGACATCATTTCTTCAAGAGTACAAGTGCATATCACTGTCATATCCTCTCTAGCACACTGCACTGTCAATATAAGCATACACATTGTATAATATATACATTTCTATATAACAAACCAATCACACATACACACACAAAAAGTAGATAAACATGTGGGGAGTAGTGCAATGTAATGGCTGTGGGGCAGCAGTCTTCCGGGAGTCTTTCTGGAGGCTGAGATGCAGCCCTATTTGCAGACAACTCTCTTCCCTGAGGGAGGAAGTTGCCCGTCTTCAGGCCACACTGGACAGTAGTAAGGGAACCTTCCCCAGGCCACACTGGACAGTAGGAATGGAACCTCCCCATCCAGGGAGCACCAGAACCACCACCACCACTAGCTCAGTGGTTGTGAAGAAAGCACAGCAGTTGGACCACAGTGGGCTCAGGGAGGGTGAGGATGGTGGAACAGAGGCACACCCAGTTAGTTGTTCCACCCCACATTCATATACCATTCTGGGGAGCATACCTCCCCTATGGATGCACCACAGAGGAGACTAAGGAGGCTGAGGACAACTTTCACAAGGAAGGCCCACAGGAAGGAGGCCTGCCTGATGCCATGGCTTGGAGGGACAGGCGCATCCTCAGGATCACGAGAACAGCTGCAGGAGTCTGAGCTAGATGTCATTGTCCACCTAGGGACAAATGACTTGGCTCATCATGAGATTAGAGCAGTGCAGGAGGACCTTGTAGAGTTAGGAGGGGCCTAAGACAAGTAGCACACACAGTATCCTTCTCAGAGGTGCTGCCTGTCAATGGCATGGGTGAGGCGAGGGTACTTTGCACCATGCAGTTTAATGAATGGTTGAAAAAATGGTGTGGAGCACAGGGATTTGGCTTCATTGGGGATTGGGGTTCCACCTGGACGGACACCAGCCTATACTGGCAGGATGGTCTGCAGTTGTCCAGGAAGGGAACAAGTCTTTGAGCAATCAGTTTAAATGCTTCATTGGCAAATTTTAAACTAGTCAAGGGGGCACTGATAAGCAGCAGGAAAATCCCAGCCTCTCCCTACAAAACAGGGTACTAAATGAGAGAAAAGACCGAGGTAGAAAGGTCAGTGGGAGATGCTGCAACAGAAGGTAAAGCCATCAAAAATGGAGAGCAATGAGTACCAATGCCCGTAGTCTGAGTAAAAAGCTTCCTGAATTAGTGGCCTTGATGGAGGAGGAACATCTGGATATTGTGGCAGTCACAGAAACATAGTACACGTAAAACCATGACTGGGACGTAAACATGCCAGGATACACTATCTGCAGGAGGACAGGAGGCTAAAAGAGGAGGAGGAGTAGCTCTTTACATAAGGGAAGGAATCAAAGCAACAGAACATAAGGGTAAATAGGGAGGAGAAGAAGCACTGTGGGTAAATGTGGGCAATGGCACCACAGTCCGCACAGGGGCTGTATACAGACCCCCTTCTCAGGGAGGAAATGGACAAGGAAATGATAGAAAGTATACTTAGAATGGCAGAAAAAGGAGATACTGCTAATGGGTGATCTGACTAAGCCAGATGTTAACTGGAGTGCAGTTGCAGCAGCCACTTGAAGAGTAGGGTTATTCTAGATGCCCTACAGGGGCATGCCTTAGACAACTACTATTGGAGCCCACTCGAGAGGAGCAATCTTAGACCTGGTTCTCTCAAATGGAGATGGAGAGAGGATCACAGATGTAGAAGTGGGTAGCCATCTGGGAACTAGCGACCATCGAACAGTATGGTTCACAATAAACACAGCAATAGAGTCAAGCCATACAAGGCAAAAGTACTGGACTTTAGGAGGCTGACTTTGCCAGAATGGGAGAGTGCTTAAGGAATGCACAATGGGGAATAATAAAACTGCCATCACAGAGGTAACAAGCCTTTGTGTGAAGCAAATAAACAAAATGAAATGATGTAAAAATTACTATGGTTCTCAAAGGAAGTGGCAGGAAGGTTCAAGAGAAAAGAAAGCATTCAGGAAGTACAAAAGAATCACAGAAGGAGCAGGACAGAGAACTGTATCAGTTAAAGCAAAAGGAAGCTGGGAAGGCAGTCAGCACAGCAAAGGCCCAAACCGAGGAAAAGATCGCCAACTCAGTTAAGAAGGGGATAAACCTTTACAGGTACATCAGGGAGTGAAGGAAGACCAAGGGAGGGATAGTGAGGCTTAATAAAGGGAGGGAGGGTGGGCAGAGGGTGACTGTGAAAAGGCAGAGATACTAAACAAATATTTTTGCTCAGTATTTACAAATGAAGAGGGGAGTACCTAAAACAAACAGTAGAAACACTCTGGATACAGAAGTTGATACCAGCCCATTTACAGAAGAAAGGGTTCTGAAAGAACTCTTAAAACTGAAGGTGGACAAAGCAATGGGGACTGATGGGATTCATCCCAGAATTCTAAGAACTAAGGGTAGAACTAGTGACACCACTGACTACCCTCTTTAACAAATCATGGGAGGATGGGGTGGTACCGAGGACTGGAGGAGGGCAAATGTGATTCCCCTTCACAGAAGTGGGAGCAAGGCAGAAGCAGGAAACTACAGACCTGTTAGTTTTAACCTCAGTGGTAGGAAAATGATGGAATCACTTCTGAAGGAAAGAATTGTCCGAGTATCTAGAGGCCAGAGGGCACGGGACCCAAGGCAGCATAGATTCACAAGCGGGAAGGTCATGCCAGATGAATCTGATAGATTTCTTTGACTGGATGACCAAAGTAGTAGATCAGGGAGGGCTGTGGACATGGCCTATCTAGACTTTAGCAAGGCATTTGACACAGTCCCACACAAAGATTAATGTACAAGTTAGCCAGCCTGGGAGTGGGTCCTAAGATGACAGCCTGGGTAAAAATTGGCTGGAGAATAGGACACAGAGAGTAATAGTAAATGGAGTCCACTCTGAAGAAAGGGGTTACTAGTGGGGTACCGCGGGGTTCAGTATTAGGACGGTCCTCTTCAATGTCTTTATAAGTGACATTGCAGAGGGACTGGAAGGAAAAGTATTCTCTTTGCAGATGACACAAAGATCTGCAACAGAGTTGATGCACAAGGTGGGCTGGAAAGGATGAGAATGGACTTGGCAAGGTTAGAGGAATGGTCAAATGTATGGCAGCTTCGATTCAATGCTAAGAGTGCAAGGTAATGCACCTGGAAACAAAAACCCAGGGAAGAGTACACAATGGGGGTGAGATACTAGCAACAACAAAATGGAAAGGGACCTGGGGTGTCATATCAGATGACCTAAAGGTGGGCAAGCAATGTGAGAGAGCAGCAAGGAGGGTTGGGGGATACTGGGATGCATAGGAGAAGCATCACCAGTAGAAAGCAGGAAGTTATTATCCCTCTGTACAGACAGCTGGTCAGACCCCATCTGGAGTACTATGCAGTTCTGGAGACCCAAGCTCCACAAAGACATAGACAGGATGGAAGCTGTCCAGAGGAGGGCACTAAAATGGTGCAGGGTCTGCACTAGAAGACATATGAAAAGAGACTTAAGGAACTTAATATGTATAGCCTCGAGGAAAGGAGGGAGAGGGGGACATGATAGAAACTTTCAAGTACCTCAAGGGAATCAACAAAGTCCAAGAGGGTAGCATCTTTCAAAAAAGATGTGTGCAAGAACAAGAGGGCACAATTTGAAGATAGAGTGTGGGTGCCTCAGAGGTAATTTAAGAAGTATTTTTTCACAGAGAGGGTTGTGGATGCATGGAACAGCCTTCCGGAGGAAGGTTGTGCAGTCAAAAACAGTGGTGGAATTCAAGCATGCATGGGACAGTCATGAGCAATTCTAGGGCGTGGGGCAGGAAGAAGTAGGCTGTTGGTTAACTAGGATCTGCAGCTTATCCATTAGGTAGGAAATGGGCAGACTGGGTGGGCCAAGCGGTCCTTATTCCATCAAATTCTATGTTTCTATGTTCTATAGTTGTAATGAGTGGAGGGGAAGTATATTTAAGCTTGTTTAAATAGTGAAGCACTATATCTAATAAAAAACAAGAGTATCTGAAATTCATGTTTACTTCATCATTTGGTCTAAAGTATGGTAGAGATGTCCTAGTCATGTTATATATGAATATACATTCTGGAAACATAGGACTCTCCACAGGAATAATATAACATTTATAATAATAAAAAGGAACATTTTGAGGTCACCAATATCTGTTAAACTCACAGGATAAACTTGCCCAGATGGAGAAAGACTTGCAGGTGCACAACTCTTGTGCTTCCCTGCTCTGTCCTCATGGTTAAACTCCTCAAGGCCTAAGGAAAAGAGCATTGGAAAGCATAAACATAAGGATGAGGTCAAGGACCATTTCAAATTGCAGTCCTTCCACTCATATCTGAGGTCCTTCTTCAGGTGTGCACATCCTAGCAGGCCTCCCCTCCAGGGGCTGTTGGCTGCTCCTCTGGCCCTTAGCTGTGTGGGGCTGATTATGGTGATGCCTCCGGCGCATGTAACGGTCTCAAATGGAGGTTCCTTGGGTCTCCTGCTCTGGCTGGTCTCTTGACGCCTAGCACTATGGTACCGCAGCAAAGGCACCCTTGGCTCTACCAACAGAGGGGCATTGGGACCAGGACCTTCGTTGGCTTGCCAACTACCTGCAGCTCTTCATTTAGCCCACAGCTCTCTAGCATGGATCCTTCACCTGCCTGGAATCACCCCAATAAGAGCAACAGTCATTCGCTCACCTCTTCAAAGGGGTGTCAACCCTACAAATGTCAGGTGTTCTGACATCCGTCCACCTCACATACCTGCACCCCCTTACAGGTCACTCCTATTCTGCCTTCAACTGTTTCCACACCAACACTGATACCTCAGCCTTTACCAGCCCTGCTCCATCACAGTTGCCTCTTAGCTGACCCAGACAATGCCAGGCCCATCCTTTTTGGGTCTACCAATGCCAGTCTTGGTAGATTTGAATGTAGTCATATCCACCCTGTGGGCCTTGATGCAGGGCAGGTCCCATAGGCACCTAATGTGTGGCAGCACACCCTGGTTGGTCTAACTCATTGCCAGTACCTCTGCCTCATCTGGAGCCATAGCTCAAAGGCAGGACCACCAGATGCCTGCTGGGCTACAAGGACAGTGTCCGTTACTTTACTGTACCCATGGATGAGTAGGAGTTAGATGAGCAACAGCACGAGGAATCTTCCTCCCATTCTTTCTCCACAGTCTCCTTAGATGGGAAAGAGACCCTAGTATATCCTTAGGTCCTTGCAGGAGGACCCTTCTTTTGCCACAGTCCTACAGCAGATGCAAGAGACCATGGGCTTCCAGACTGAGGAGCCTGACCTCAACTGTCACCAACTGGCATTATTTTTAAAGCTGGAGTCACCTTCCATGGTGACTCCCTGTGGATGTGTTCAAGGATGCCACCTCTGTGACCTGGCTCAGACTGAGCACATTCCCAGCACCTTCCCATAAAGGCAGACAAACTATACTACTGTCCCCGGTTAAGCTCTTTTTATGACCCCATCCAGGCAGATTCATTGGTACTCAGTGTGGTGCATAACAGATCAAAGCACCCTAGGCACCTTACTGCCTTGCCACCAGACAAATAGTTACACCATTTGGATGCACTTGGCAAGAATGTGTTTGCTTCACCGCCCTAGCTATCTGAATAGTGAATAATATGGCACGCATGCTTCAGTACCAAGCTGTGCTCTTGTCCCAGGCCCTGGAGGCCACATAATCCCTACTGGATGATGCCCAGGTCTGCTTACCGGTCCAGAATGTCAAATCTGCCACTGATGTTGGTCTACACCTTATTTCCTTCTACATAGGATGCAGTGGATGCCTCTGCCAGGAGAGCAGCCACCAGCATCTGCCTCAGGCCCCATGTCTGTCTGAGTGTCTTGGCATTCACCCAAGATGTACAGCAGAACATCCTGAATGCACCTTTCAGGGGATTAGCTGTTCGGTGTGATACCCAAGACATCTTGAATGACTTGCAGTCAACTGGGAAAACCCCAGTTAGTGCATATTATGTACCACATCAGGCTGGGGCCAGAGGCCATTTCTTAGGAGCACCCACCACCCCCATGTGAGACCTGTCAATGCCCAGGGGAAGCGAACTGCTACCTCTCTGCCATTCTCCTCTGCCTCTGGATCCAAGGCCCCCAAAGTATCTGCCTCTGGTGTAGTTCAGCCTGCTGCTAGACCCTCTACTGACTGCTTGCTTGACACCCCCCGCTTCAGACAGAGGAGGTAGGGGGCATTTTTCCATCAACCTAAACAGGTGGGAAAAGATTACCACTGACGAAATGGTACTCCAGTTAGTGGCCCATGGGCACACTCTGGAGCTTCTGGAGTGGCCCCCAGACAGGCCTCTGATACAGTCCAACTATCATCCCAGCCATATCCCCATCTTGTGTGAGGAGATCTGCTCCTTGCTTCAGAAACAAGCCATAGAGCCAGTGTCAGTGGATCAAAGAGGAAGCAAATATTACACACCCATTTCCTCCTAATCCCACAAAAGTTCAGGGACCTCCAACCCATCCTGGACTCTGGCTCCCTCAACAAGTTCATGAAGTACAAAAATGTCCAGATGGTAACTCTGCAAGGTCTACTGCTCCTTCTGCATAAGGGTGACTGGCAATGCTCTCTGGAATACAGGACCCTACTTGCATATCCTATTTTTCTAAGTCACCACAGATTCCCCAGGTTCTGCTTCCGGGTGTCATTTCCAGTTCTGGGCCCTGAGTTTTGGGATGTCTTTGTCACCCTCGGTGTTTACCAAGTGCCCAGTAGTGGTGACAGCATCTCAGGAGATGGGGTCTTTACACTTCCCTACCTGAATGACTGGCTCCTTGCATCCCTCCAGGGAGCACCTCATTCAGACCCAGCAGTCCACTTACATAGAAACACAGAATCTGATGGCAGATAAGACCATTGGGCCCATCCAATCTGCCCATTTTCCCTATCTGTTTAATATCAGTGGCCGTTGACCTTACTTGGTCATCAGCTTTAGACTCTCTTTCCCACCTCTGTGGTTCCTTGTGCCTATTCCATGCACTTTTGAATCCCCACTGTACTTGCTCCCACCACTTCCTGGGGTAGGCTATTCCATGCATCCACTACCCTGTCGGTGAAGATAGGCTTCATCACATTCCACCTTATCCTGCCCCATCCAGTCACATATCATGCCCTCTTGTTCTTGTCCATCTCCTACACTGAAAGATGCTGCCCACTTGCATCTTGTTTAAGACCTTAAGATATCTGAAGGTTTCAGCCATATCCCCATGTTCTCTCTCTCTCTCTCTCTCTCTCTCTCTTCTCTCTTCTCTTCTTCTTCTCTTCTCTCCTCTCCTCTCCTCTCCTCTCTTCTCCTCCAGAGTATACATATTGAGATATTTTTATCCCTCCTCATATGTCTTCTGTTGCAAGCCCTGCACCATCTTAATTACCATTCTCTGAAATGCCCTTACCCGGTCTATGTCTATATAAAGATGTGGCCTCTGGAACAGCACACAGTATACCAGACGAGGCCTCACAGGTGTTTTGTATGGTAGTATCACCACCTCCCTTCTTCTGCTAGTGATATCCCTTCCTATGCAAATAGCATACCAGTGACCCTCTCCACTGCCTTTGTACACTGCTTGACCACCTTTAGATGTTCTGAGATTATTATTCCCAAATCCCTTTCTTCCATGATAACTGTCAGTATCCACCCCCATCCTGTATCTCTCCTCGGGTTTTCACACCCCAGGTGAATGATTTTGCACTTATTCACATTGAACATTAGTTGCCACACCTCAGACCATTTATCCAGCGTCCGTAAGTCCCTCCTCATTTTCTCCACCTTCTAGAGTGTCTACTCTTACAGATCTTGGTGTCATCTGAAAATAGGCAAACATTCTCTTCACTCCTTCAGCAATGTTGCTAATGAAGACAATAAAAGGACTTACCCCAGGTCTGATTTCTGCGGTACCCACTGGTCATCCCCTTTCCTCAGGTTGGACCTCATTTACTACCACACTCTTTCTGTCCCCAAGCAATTTCTGACCCAATTTACCATCTTGGAGCTTACCCCAGGCTGTCTAGTTTATGGGCAGATTAGGTAGGCTGTATAGTCCTTATCTTCCAACAGATTTAATGCACCTATATTTTATGTGGGACGGTGCCAAAGGCCTTGCTGAAATCTAAGCAGGCAACATCCACAGCCCCTCCCTCAACTATCTCCCTGGTGACCCAGTCAAAGAAATTAAATTTGTTTGACAAGATGTTCCTGTTGTGAATCCATGCTGCCTTGGATCCTGTGCTCTGCAAGATTCAAGGAATAACAAAATCCTCTATTTTAGTAGTGACTCCATTAGTTTTCATACCACCGAGGTCAGGCTGACTAGTCTGTGCTTGCCTGCCTCTTCTCTGCTTCCACCCTTGTGGAGAGGGACCACATTTGCCCTTCCGGTCCAGTGGACCTCTTCTGTCTCCACTGATCTGTTGAATAGGGTGGTTAGTGGGGCAGTCAGCACCTCTGACCTCCTTTAATATTCTGGGTGAACCCCATTTGGCCTCATTGCTTTGCTTATTTTCAGTTTCCTGAGTTCCTCTAGTACTCTCTCCACCATGAATGGCTGGTTTTCACCTTCCGTCCATGTTTGCCTTTATTGCCGAGTTGTGGAACTTTGCTTTTGTATGGCCACCCACCATCCCCATGTGACACACACAAAGCCACAGGAAGCACAGAGTCACTACCTCTCTGCCCTCCTCCTCCTCCTCTGCCTCTGAATCCAAGGCCCCCAAGGGATTTGCCTCTGATGCAGCTCAGTCTGCTGTTAGACCCTCTACCTGACTCCTTGCTTGCCTCCCCCATCCTGGGTTTCAGGAAGAGGGTATGGGATCGTTTCTCTGTCCACACAGACAGGTGGAAGTGGATTACCACCTATGAGTGGGTACCCCAGTTAGTGGCCCACAGTTACAGTCTTGAACTTCTGCTGTAGCCCCCTGACAGGCCTCTAATACAGTTCAGCTATCATCCAAGACATATCCAATCCTGTGTGAGGACATCTGCTCCCTGCTTCAGAAACAGGCCATAGAGCCAATGCCAGCAGATCAAAGAGAAACCAGTATTACATCCATTTTGGGCAGAAGTAACACAGAAACATATACCGTACTTTAACAGCAGATAAAGACCACTTGGCCCACCCAGTCTGCCCATTTTCCTACCAATTGGGTAAGTTGCAGATCCTAGTTAACCAACAGCCAAAGCATTCATTCAGTATTCCTGCTTTTCTATATCCTCCTCTGGACACCCTCCTCCCTCCTTTTTTATCCTCACAATCCCACTGCTAGTCTTTCTCCTCTCACTAATGTATCTGAATATGGTTTTGCTGCCTTTCTTAATAGCCTGGGCTACTTTTCTCTGTTTGCACCTTCTGCTCTGACTGCTTTCCCTGCTTTCCCTTGCTTCTCTAGATACAGCTCCCTATCCTCCCCTCTTTGCATCTCCTTGTATCTCCTGAAAGCCCTTTGTTTTGCTCCTACTTTCCTGGCCATTTCCTTGAAAAGCAAAGTAGTTGTTTCTTTCTCTCATTCTTTCTTAGCAGTTTAATGCAGAAGCTTGTTGCCTCTGTTATGGCCACCTTGAGAATAGCCACTGCTTTCCCATGTCCCCCCAGCCTCTCTCTTTTGCCAGGGCTCCTGAGACTTTCCCCATTTTGAGAAAGTTGAACCATCTGAAATCTAGGACCTTTATTTTTGGGTGGTTTTCCTCATCTTCTGTGGTCACACTAAACCACAATGTTCTATGGTTACTGGATTCTATGTGGCTGCGAACTTTAACATCGTTGACCCTGTCTGCATTTGAGAGCACTAGGGCTAATGTAGCCCCTAGTAGGTGGTTTCAGTCACAAGTTGTCTTAGACATGCTCTGCAGGGCAGTCAGTATGTTCCTGCTTCTGCCAGTACCTTCAGTGTAGGTGCTTCAACATATATTGGTAGATTAAAGTCTCCTAGCAGTAGTTCGCTTTAGATGCCACACTCTCTTTCAGCACCTGGGGTGACCATCAACGTGGATGAGTCATTGATGCTCCTTCCCAATGTCTGCAGTACAGTGGAGCAAAACTAAAAGCTTCTCAGGGCCTAGCCTTCCTCCCACAGGGCAGGGTGGAGCAGATAGTGTCTCAGGTTCAGTTTGTTTGCTCCCAATCTACATGTTGTCAAGGGACTTCCTGTACCTCCTGAGCCTCATGGCGTCGGTTATCACCAAAGTACCCCTCGCAAGACAACGTTTGAGGGTTCTGCAGTGTATACTCAAGGCCCAATGGGATTGTTGAGCGGATAACTTGGAATAGCTTGTCTTAGTCTCCTTCCGGATCAAGCAGGAACTCCAGTGCTGGCTGGGCTCGTCCCACATTCTCCAGGTGTACCATTCTTATCACTTCCTGCAGCAAATCCTGACCTCAGATGCATCAGGACTGGTCTGGGGAGCCATTTGGGGCACCAATGGATACAAGGGTCCTGGGCCCCAGGAGAGCTGCACATGCACATCAACATCCTTGAGATGAGGGCAGTGCTGTATGCCATGCAGGCCTTTTATACCCATTTATCTAAAGACCCTCTACTGGTCCAGACAGACAACATTTGTGTAGTCTACTATATCAACAAACAGATGGGACACACATTCCTACCCTCTGTACTGGGAGGCAATGAGTGTCTGGTACTGGGCCCTGGACCACACCCTATTGACAATTGTCTACGTTCCAGGAAACAAAATAACCTGGCAGACAACTTAAGTCAGTCAAGGTTTTTCACCCACAAGTGAGAAATCGACACCTCAATCACAGAAGACTTGTTCACCAGGTCGGGGCCCCCAGAACTGAACCTTTTGCATACCCTCACAACTCAAAGCTTCTGGGTTTTTGTTCACTAGATCCAGGACCTGGAATTTTCTGGTAAGACGTGTTGTCCTCCTGGAATAGGCATTTCTTTATGCCTTCCCAGCCTTCCTGCTCCTATAGAGGGTGCATCAAGGCTCAGAAGGAGGAGTCACCATGATTCTCATAACCCCTTCTGGCCTCGACAGATCTGGTTTCCATTGTTGCAACAACTTGTAGCAGAACCACCAGTCCCTCTGTCATTGTCAACAGACTTGTTCTCCCAGGACCAGGAGACATTAGTCCACTGGGACCTCAAATTGCTTCACCTGCACACGTGGCTGTGGTGCAAGTTTACAACAAAATAGGGGCACATGGCCACTCACCACCATGGACTGGGATTGCTCACTGTTGCTGGAGGGGTCTGGAGGTGCCAGGAGTCACGCTTCCACACAACTTCTTGGCTGCTCCTGTAGCTGTGGCAGTGGAACTGAAAGATCTGGGGGGTCCCCTGGACCAAAATTATTACCATACACCTGGATCTGCCACAGAGAAATGTCCTAGTGACTACTGCTGGAGGCTCAGAGGAAGAGGAATCACATCAGGAGCCACTGCTCCCACCTGACCCGACTGCTTCTGTTGCCATCAGACTCAAGCTGGAAGGGAGGCGTGCTGAAGGAGCCAGAGGCCCACCACAGGTATGTTTACATGTCTGTGCTGCCTGTGTTCTGCACCCTACCAGCCAAGCTGCAACTGCTCCCTGACACCACTCTAAGGCCTTTTATAGGGCAGAGGGGTCCTGCCTGGCAGTCCTGGGATTGGGCCTTTTGATCCCTGGAGGGAGGCTGTTTATTTATTTATTTAGTTTTTGTTGACCTGCTAAGTGCACTACACAAATTCTGCCTATTCTCAGGCATGACCTTAGGGAGGGGACATATATTAACGCCAACTGATCTTGAACCTGATTGTTGATGGTGGCATTATTAGTGAATGGGGGTAATTTGGCCAGGGCACCAGGAAAATTCCTGCTGTTCCTACAGGGATGCTGTTAGCACTGCAAGGAGTATGGAGGACATCAGTATGGTTTCAGCCTTGATGGGGAAGGTACTATTGCCGGTGCTCCAGAGGTATCACCAGTTCTTGGAAGAGATTTCTTTGGTTTTGAATGACTTGGATAAGGATGGAGGAAACCACATATTGCTTGCACAATGTTTAATACCTGAGGAGGAACTAGTGGCTAATGAAGAAAGTCTGCAACAGGAATTGGAGAATAAAAACAGCAATTGCTGGCTATGCTATCAGTGGCTGAACAAGAATTTATGACTGGCAAAACAGAGCGGAGCAGGAAAAAGGAAAAGAAACGTTCAGTGGCCAGTCCTATGCAGGAAACCAGTAAAAGACTGCCGCAGGTATGGGAATAGATACACCTCAAGAGATGGAACTAGTTACAGCAGATCATATGATGGTGGTGCCTAGGTCTCCAGATGTTGAGATTACCTTTACTGGAACACAGTCAGATTGGATGCCGGAGGTGCTTTTCAACAGGCTGGATGGCTTTATATTAATAACCAGTGGATTCTGGACCCAGACATTCCTTTCCCAGGCCCCGGAGACTCAAACCATTGATGGTGCTGATACAGAGTGAGGAGAAGATGGCAGCCACACTGGCTAGCTATACTGCATACTGCACTTTGCTAGTCTTTTTGGCTGTGTTTAAGCTCCGTGAATGATCACCCTTAGCACTTTTATTCGTTATTTATTTATTGTTTATTTATCGTTTATCGCTCTGTGTTTTGGAGACCAAATCGAATTGGAGACTTTGGAATGGTTTGCTGCTAACTTTAAATGCGGTGAGCAATATGGGCTAAAGCTGTGGACTGCGGACAGGTTTTAGCAGTTGATTGAGTTTTAAATTGGACTGCAGCTTTTGGCTTTCAGTGAAGTGAACCTTTTGGATTTTTGTCATGACGAGCAGGGGACTGTAAATTGACAATAATAAGGATATAAGGCAGACTGATTGCAGACTGATCACATAAATGGTTGTTGGAGCGTTGAGGGAGTATATGAACTTGCTGACTTTGAGTGGAGCAGTGAGATTTGGAAAGTTTGGAATCTATTTCTGCTTATTTTCGTCGTGGGAATTGTTTATCCTGATTTGGCATTGGATGCTTTGAGGCAGCGGATTCTGGGGAGTTACCTGGGAATTGGTTGCTATCGGCTGGGTTCAGAGCGGAGTGACACCGGCCTTGTATGCCAGCTGAAGGGTGTGCTGGTTTCAGTATTCTAGACTCACCAGAGGGTCTACGGTGGTGGACACTATTCGAGCTCGTTACTCTGGATCTGGCCTGATTAGTGGCCGCTGTCAGTGTTCTTCTCCTTTTTTGTTGATTCTAAGCCTTCAGTTCCACTGACTTTGATTTTCTCCTCTGCTCCTTTGACTTCTTGCCCATGGTTTATGGTTAAAACTTTAATCCACTGACATACACTCCTTCGGTTTAAGGCAGTTCGTTTGCCTGTTTTATCTTTGATCCCTGGCTTGTGAGAGAGTCTGGGAGTCTGGAAGATTCAAAGACATTGGCTGCTTTGAAGTTTTATTATTATTTTATTTCATACTTTGTTACTGAATACGTCTTCTCTCTCCAGGTGGTGACAGTGTCTGGGACTGAGACACTCTGGTTGTATTGCACTTACTCTTGCTTTTGTGAAGAGTCAGTGTTGAAATTACTTACTTATTGGTTTTATTTACAGCTTCAAAGATTTGTTATCTACCTCAGACTTATTTGATGTGGACTTGGTGTTAAGCTTATGACTTATATTTTAGTGATTTTAGTTTTATTTAGCATTTGTTGGGGTGGGTTAGAGGAAGTTAGTATTTATTAATTTGTATGTTTATTATATTTTTTATAGTTTTGTTATTATTATTTATTTGTTATTTGAAGTGTATTTATTTGGGGTTGGGTTGAAAGTGAGTTTGTTTGTTTCCTGTGTTTTATTGATTGTTTTAAGATGTGTTGGGAGGGCTTTAAGATGGTCAGGCCATTCTCCCACTCTGCTCCGGAACCTCCGCCTTTCATTGTCCCCATTGCTGGTGTACCAGGAGGTGCGTGAAACGCCTCACACCGCCTAGGACAGGTCTGTATCCGCATGCGTGACACTCTGATGGTGTACCAGCACAGGTGCTGGGTGTTGGTGTTGGCGTCCTGCCTTGGGTGCACTGTGGGGTGCTCTGCTGTGCATGCTGTGCACTTGGAGTTGGGTTTGCATGTGAAAGTGCCTGGCATGGCTGCCACCACAGCTGACAGACTGGACCATGTGCACTGTGGGGTGGGTGCATGCATGTGGGCACAGTCTATGGCTGTGGGGCTGGTGTGTGGGTGGCACATTTCCTAGGGTGTATGTACTGGTGGTGGTGGCACACCATGCACTATACCGGTCAGTGACCCTGTCCTGTTTTCTTCCACAGCAGTGTGCAGGCCTGCAGCATGCCAGAACCAGGCTGAGATGGCTGTCTTGGGACCGGAAGCAGAGTGGGAGGTGAACCTGCCATAGACATCAGGACTTGGTGCCAGTCATAGACCCTAGGATGCGCACCATGTGTGGCACACACTTAGACATGGGATACAGCTGTCAGGGGGCCCCAATGATGGCAGGGACCTAGACCTCAGTGCTGACCTGGAGTATGCCCAGGTGGAGGATATCAGTTGTGGGCAAGTGATCCTGCTTGCAGTCACCAGTGACATGGAGATGGATGTGTCAGAGAGGGTTACATCCTGCCTGTGGAAGGGGCACAGGGTGGGGCAGGGTGCAGTCCATGGCATGGGTGCAAGGAGGTTGTTTGCCATGCCAGCATGGGTGTACCCATGAAGCTGGTAGTTGACCATGTGGGGATGGGTGTGTCCCACTGGACATGCGTTGCCCCACGGGTGGGGTGCAGGTCCCACAGGTTCACGCCCACTGCCACTGGCCTGCAGTGGCTGGACAGACAACTGGTGCAATGTCGTCCCCACCCAGGTGAGCTGCAGGCACCAGCGCCAGCTGCCAATGAGAGTGCTGTGGCCATGGAGCCAGATGCCCCAGGGGCCCATCCTCTGCTACAGGCTGCACTCACATCCCAACAGAAGGCACAGCTGGCCCTGCATGGCCTACTGTGGGAGCACAGGCATGAGCTTTCACAGATGTGGGAGTCACTGTCCCTGGGTTTCTGCAGGCGGAGCAAGCCGAGGACAGGATGGACCACATGGTTGCTACACTGGACCGTGACTTTGCTGGGCTCACAGCTGCAGTGGTGGACCTCACACAGTGTTGCTGGGGTGCATGGTGGGCAGCAGGCTGTGCAAGGGGTCAGTGTGCCTGTGGCACAGGGGCCCGGGTGAACCACTCATGGCTGCTGGACTGGCACTGGCTCAAGCACCACTGCATCGTGACTTTGATAGGCACCCAGTGGCCCCGTGGCCATCCGCCACCCTGTCCAGCTCTGCTGGTCACCAGAGACACAGGCGGTCTGCCCTGCCTGCCTCACCAAGGTCCTCCCTACTGTGTCCTCAAGTCTGAGCATCCTGGATCTGTGTCCTACACATGTGAGGTGTGCACTGTGTGTGTGGTGGTTGTTGCCAGAGATGCAGCCGCCATGCACCTGTGCACTTGATTGACCTCCATGTGCACATTAGCACTACTACACACCTACTCATACTTGCACTCACGCTGACACACACACTCACACATGCCATCACTTGCACAGTCTCACATGCACAGCCATGGTGTCCCTCCTCACACTGCCACCTCAGGCATCGCCCATCATCACTGTACCATGGGTGGCTGTGTGTACTCTTCACATGTGTGAACTGCACAACTCTCCCATCACACTGCCCTCACACATGCATTCAGTGCCTCTGTGTTGTTCACCTGTTGTGTTTGTTATCAGCACTGCTGTGGATGTCTATACATATTAAACTGTTCACCATTGTACTGTATCATGTTACCATGCAGTTTGTACTCACCCTCTGGCTTGTGACAGTGTTCTGATGATGGCAGCCCTGTGCTTCTAGGGCCCTCAGGGCCATGCGAGCATCCCTCCTCTTGAGTTGCTCTACTATCCCCTGACCACTGGCTGTGAGTCACTGTTGGCCTGTTCCTCAGGTTCAATTGCCTGTATCCCATGGTTCATTGCCATGTTGTACAGCATACAACAGGCTAGGAAGATACGGCATACCATCTGAGGCCTATACTGTAGGGCATCGCCTGATGTGTCTAGGCATCAGAAGCACATCTTCAGTATGCCAAACACCCTCCTGTGATGTTTCTGGTGCTGGCATGTGCCTCGTTGTACATCTCTTGACCACTGTGGCCTGCCAGGGAGTGGGTACATGACAATTGCTCCCGTGATTTCATACGCAATATTCACTCCCGACTATACGCTCCACGGCAATTCATTCCTATGACACTATCCACCTACGATAATTCGCCCGCTTCCTCATCCTAGCGCTTAACACACCACATGCAGATGCAGATGGATTCCTTTGCAGGCAACACCTATGAGCCAATTCTCTCTCCTAATATAGTTACCGACCACAAAGTAATTGCAGCTAGCATCCTGGGCAACCATAGGTTTAAAAGAAGATACAGTTTTCCCCGAATCCACTACATCAGTTTGCACAATGACAGGCCGCTTCATAGTGTCCCAGAGAGAAAAAAATTTGTGGATGATTTAAATTATATCTATACCTTCCACAACCCAGACACATGAACAAGCGATTTGGCAATCGAGCTCGCTATACGCATAAGGTAAGCTTTGCAACTTGCACGAATCCATACTAAAAGCTACGAGGACCCTACCATTGTACATCATTTTTCTATTCATTCACATGCACCTGATGCCTGCGGTGGAAAGAGTGGAAGCAATACATGCTGCAAAAGAGAGAGCTGCTGCCACACAAGATAGCACTGCACAGGTGCTTCTGCATTCAAAATCCAACATATCACTTGCATCCCAAGGAAAATTAGTGACAAAAACCTCAAATGGACTATACAACGGTGAGAGTTCATGGTGCACCTCCCAACCAAAAGACTTACTGGAATTACAAATCCCTGAATCATACTGCGTATATAAAACATCTGAATGTGGTGACACAGTACCTTTCTTATTGTACGACAGTGGCCCTGGGCACAATAGAATCTTAGTGTTTGAACATACAAATTTAACATTCTTGGAGCGATGCACTGCGTTGGTATGCAGACGGCACATTCAGCGTTTCCCCACCACTGTTCACACAGTTATATGTTATAATGGGGAATGCTTTGGAGATGTGCAGCCAGCTATTTATGCATTGCTGCCAGGTAAAACAAGAGGCTGTTATGAACGTCTACTGTCTGGATTGAAAGCTCTATGTCCTAACTTGAACCCTGTTCTGGTCATGACTGACTTCGAGAAAGCTACTATAAATGCATTCTGTACAGTATTTCCTCAATCAGAGCAAGTTGGTTGTTTCTTCCATTTCACTCAGTGCATCTATCGGAAAATTCAAAGTGAAGGGCTAGCAGTTAAATATGCCCAGGACCCTGAATTTGCCTTAAAATGTAAATATCTGCCAGCATTGGCTTTCTACCCCCAGAACAAGTCATTGCTAGATTTGAGGAAATATCAGATGAAGCTGCACAAATTCTTCCAGAAGAATTACAGCCAGTAGTGGACTATTTTGAGGACACTTGGGTGGGCAGGAGAAACAGAAGAGGGAATGGAAGAAGACAACCACAGTATGCAGTTAAACTGTGGAATCATTCAGCCAGTGTGTCCAACGGAAGAGCAAAACAAATAATGTAGTAGAGGCCTTTCACCATGGGATGCAGAGTTGCTTTGTATGTTGCACCTAGTGTGTGGAAATTTATAGATGGTCTCAGGGGGTTACAGCGTAAAAGGGATTCTGAAGTGGAGCAGATTATAGCCGTAACCCACCAAATGCATCACAGAGGGTATACCATGATAATGTTGCACGTCTCGCCTGCATTTTAGAGAAGTGTGCAAACCGCATGACTGAGGAGTTTCTCCGTGGAGTTGCTCACAGCTTTGATTACTAAGAGAGTAAATAAATGATTTTTAAGAATTTCTAATAAAGTACTGCTTTTAAACTTACATGCCCACTGTACAGAACAGATCTGAACTTTTTTAGTTGTTTAACCAGGTATAGCACACTAAGCTAAAAGCTTTTTACAGGAAGCGACCTGGGAGCACAAGGAGGTTAAGTGACTTGCTCAGGGTCACACAGTATGCAAGTGGAAGCTGTGGATTCAAACCCAGGTCTGGTCTGCTGGATGTCACCAAATTTGCAGTTCAGAGCCTTAGACCACTGCGCTATACTGCCTCCAGTATGAACTTAACTGTACACACACACTATCAGACACTGGTAGCCATGGCAACTGACACAACATCATACACTGGAAACCACAGCTCCAGATTCGATGTCAGACGCTGGAAACATGGCGACCATCAGCATTTCATCATACTGGCAAGCGCTATTGTGTGCTATTCAATGGTTCCCAAAATTGTTATGTTCAGTATTGTACAGTGAATTGTCATGGATGTCTATGTTAGCGGAATTGCCTGTGATGCCATTTAGTAAATTGCACTGTGATTTAAATACTGTGACTAATGCGGAGCGGGACAGAATTGTCGTAGGTGGATAGTGTCATAGGAATGAACTGACGCCAGAGTGTGTAGTTGGGGAGCGAAAATGACGCGGGTATGAAATCGTGGAGCGAATTGTCGGTTCCCAGCCAGGGTACCAGTGTCAGCAGCTAGGGCTGCAGGGGATAGGCACAATCCCCTGTCGAGAGATGTGCACCTGTTAGTGATGTAATGCTGTCTGCCCATTGCTGTCTTGCACCACCTGCATTTCCCTCCTCACGCCCCTTCCTTGGCCTCCCGTGCCTATCCCCACTCCTGCTGAGGTGTGTGTGTGTGTTGCCTTGTTTGCTGCTACTCACCAACCAGGTGCCCACTGGGTATATTGTCCTCCTCGATTGCCTGGCACAGCTGGGACTGGTGCCAGATGAATGAGTCGTGGGCACTGCCGGTACTGCACATAGACATTGCTGATGCTCCCAGTTGCGCCGCACACCACCTGGCAACTGATGGAGTGGTACCCCTTCCTGTTGACATATACCTCACTGCCATCACCTGGTGGTGCATGATGGGGACATGGGTGCAGTCAATGGCACCTAGTACCGCTGGTAGGTGAGCTGCTCGATGGAATTGCTGCATGGTTTCTCTGCACTCTGCTACCATGCTGGGGAATACTATGAACTCCCCAGCATGTGGCAGAAAAACCTCAAGGAACTGGGTCAGGAGGCATGGGGTGGCAGACTGCGATACCCCAATGGTGGCCCGTTGGTCATTGGAATGTCCTGTGGCTAGGAAGCACATTACTGCTGTCAACTTCTCCTCTACTGTCATAGCATGGCTGCTTCTGGTGTTGGGGTGCATCTGCTCATGCAGGAGTTCACATAGCTGCCTCAACATATCCCTGTTCATCCTGTACTGGCCAGTGATGTGCTCATCTAGCACGGTCTGAAGAAGGACCCTGGGCGGTACCACCTGTTTGCAGGTACCGTCTCCTTGGCCTAAGCTGCAGCCCATGTTAGGCCTGCTCCCTCTCCCTCCTCCTCCACTACTGCTGCCATTAGTGGCAGCATCACTGCTATTGTGCAGCATACATTTCCGCTTCCTGGTGTGGTCACTCCCCTAGGTGGTTTGCTCTGGGTTAAGACCAGCCTTTTATAGGCAGTAGATAGCTCCATGCTACGTGTCACGCTTGTATGTCCTAGCGCGGCGCTATGGCTTTGAATATCCATAAGCGCATGTATGCAGGTCACCCCTCTTCTTTGCCCCTGCATACATTATCAGTTTGCACCGCTGGCCACTGTGATTAGCTGCACTAACTGTCCTTTGAATATCGCTGCTTTTGCTAGTCCTGCGCTATTCCCGAGCTATTGGTTTGCATGCTGCATTATGCTTTGAATATATGGCCCTAAGTCTTCAAAGATGAAATGTACATATACCTATATAATAGATTAAAATCTTTACAAAAAGAACAAGCCTTTTGGAACACAAGGGAAAACTGAACAAACTAATCCATTTTTAGATTGTCAACATAGGAAAGAAAGAAAGGCAATGTCCTAGCTGATTTCTGCACAGGAAGTGGTGGCTATAGACAATACTGGCATTATGAATTTTCTGGAAACACACATAGATCAGATATTTGGTGACTCTGTACCAGATTCAGGCTTTATGCCTCAGTTGTTACAGGCTGCTCACCTGCCACAATTGTCTCCTGGTCAGTGAGCACCTCTTGGGCCTCTTCTCTGAACAGGAATTAAATAGGATGATCCATGAGTTGCATGATGATGTTTCCCAGGTTCGGATGGCCTTCCTGGGGAACTGCATACATTGTTATGGGACTTAATGCCAAAAGAACTATTGGTGGTGTATAATTTCATGACTGAGGAGGATTACTTACCAACTCAAATGTACAAAGGCTTCATGTTTTTTATATAAATCAGGGCACACTCAGATATTAAAATCTGGTGTCCAATTACATTGCTAAATAGAGATTTAAATTTTTGCTAAATTATTAGGAATAGGTTAACAGGAGTAATGAAGGATTTTGATCAGTCCTACTCAATTTTGTACTATCCTGGGAGATGCATCACTGATGCATTAATTTTATTAAGAGAAATAATGACTCTCAGGGCAGAGAAAGAAACTGACCAAGACCCAGGGTTTTTAGTCAGTTTGAACCAGGCAAAGGCACGCAATAGGGTTTCTCATCTGTTCCTCTGGCAATGCCTGGAGGCATATGGGATCCCAGAACATTTCATCCAATGGTTGCAGCTGTGCTATGTTTTGGCATATGTGAAGCCTTAAGAAAATAGTAGATTAGGGTCTAAATGTAGGGTTCAAAGAGATATGACAAGGCTGCCCCTGGAGTCCTATGTTATATGTTTTACATTAGACCCACTGGCAAGGATTCTCCAGAATTCTCCTTTGATCAAGGGACTTGGACAGGCGGTCTCCAAGACCTCAAGGTCATCGTGATATGGGATGATCTCTGTCTGTTAGTTACGATGAACGATCGATACAGAGGGCATATAATTTATTGCAGGCCCCAGGCAGTATGACAGTGGCAACTTTTTTTTTAACTTTATTTATGCTCCACTGCCTGGGGAACCCCTTCCAGCAGCCTTGGGGACTTCCAGTCTCTACCTCCCTCCATGACTTCTAGATCCTCTTCACTTGTGCCACCCAGCACCACCTCCAGTTCTGAACCCCCTGGAGGTAGGGCTGCCCTATCCACCCAGGGCACTCTATCTCATTGGGCAAAGTGCTAGGTACATGAGTTGGCCACGGAGAAGAAGTCAGTCTGGAATTGGAAATGTGGGCTTAGGAGGCCGAGGTGCCATCATCCATCCCCAGGAGTGGGGTTCTCTCTTTATTTTCTGTCCTGTCCCTTGTAGAGTACATCTTGACTAGGCAGCATTATGCTGCAGCTCTGCCCCTGCATCCCTAGCATTGCTATGCTGGGTGCCTCTGACCACCACCAGAGGCCACTCCAGGAGTGATCACTCCCAGGACCCTCCTTGGGAAGAGAGGCAGTCCTCCAGACACTCAATCTCCTCCTCTCTGACACCCAATGACCCAGGTGACAGAGGCAACTCGTAACTTTGGAAAAATAAAATACTTGAATTTTGGGGGTCAGGGACACAGGAGGAAATAGCAGGTATACCAGTGGCTAAGACTCCCTGTAAAATTTTGGAGATCTATTTTGGTGGGACTGAGGTCGCTACATACAACTGGGAACAAAACTGATCATAGGCTCAGAGAAAGTTACCTATTCGAATGTATGCAAAACATCAAAGTGGAAATCAATATATATGATTAGAACCTTTTAATCCTGGTGTTTCTGTTCCTTAGTTATGTCTTCCCATTCCAGCATATTTGGAAACCAAAGTGTTAAGATGTTTTTGTCTTGGTTTTGGGAACCAGACTTAATTCTATTAAATGGGATGAGTTATATAAAGAGGTGAAGGAGGAGAGGCTCAGATGCCTAATCCAATATTTTTTTTCACAGTTTTACTTTATGAAAACCTAGTACCGCTTATGAAAGGGTGTATTCAACTTTGGTTGAAATGGAGTCTTCCAATTATCCGAGGCATTATAATAGAATCAGAATCTGAGACTTTTGTACACAAAAATAAACGATGTCCTAGATTGATGAAAATGTGGGAGTTTTTTTGATAATATGAAGAAATAGAATATTAAATACATTACAGTTCTTAATTTACATAGGAGAATGTTGTACTCGGATGTTATACTTGAATGTTTTTGGATCATCCATTTTCAGGTTTTTACAACTACACCAAGACTGTATCTCTGTCTATATAATGGATTCTAGGATACCTGAGAAAATAAGCGACATAGCCTGGTTGGGCATCCACAGTAGAATTAATGTTAAAGGAACCAAAAACACAAGCAGTTGCAGGGAAGTACTGCCAGAGGAAGCATTGTGTGTTGAAAAAAGAAACCATAGACCATATGTATTAACATTGTCTGTATATCCTTCAGTTTGGGGATTTAGTTAAAGATAAGTGGAAATGGGCTGTTCCCATACCCCTGATCCAGATTTACTTTATTATGGGATTGTTTCCCATGGGACAGTATGATACCATAACAGTACATTCGTATAGTGATGTTACATTTCTTATACTGGATATGGATCTGTAGGTGCCGACTTTTCTTCAGCAGCAAGCCATTCCAATAGAAGAGCTTTTTTATCTTATAACCCAGGATTTGAGGTACTTTAGACTTTAGAATTTTGAGCATATTTAAGGGTACTAGGACTAGGTAGTCTATTCCAGACTCGGATAGGATGGCTAAATTAATTTAAGGACTATTAGACAACCTTTAGTCCTTCTAGAACCATATATGGATACATTATTGGCATAAGGTAGGATCCTAGAAGCCTTCCGTGGTGGTGGTGGGGTGGTCAGTTGGGATAATAATTACCATATATGGTGCCCACAAGTGGTGTTTCTCAGGCATACTGCATTTAGAGGTATGGTTACTGTGAGTCTATATATAAGGGGAGGGTTGTTTTATTTTATGTCCATTACTTATTTTTATGTGTTTTCTTTCTTACAATTTGTGTGCTGTAACACAAATCAACAGGTATTTAGATTATTGTTATAATACCATTTCCCAGACTTTTTGGGATGTGAGGTTAGGGTAGGAATAATTCATAATGGTTTTCCTTTTCAGAAGACATGCTGTGGAAGAAGTAAGAGATCTCCATGGAAATCGTCTGCATAAAGGTTTATTTTTTGCTAAGTTATATTATTTTATTTTGATATGGCTGGTTTGGGTGTACTTCCTACATTTTAACATGATGGAACCTATGAAAGTATGATTGAATATTGGTTTTATTTTTCTTTCTGTTTTTGTTAATGATTCTTCTTTTTCTGTATGATTTAATGCTGTTGATGTGATTTGTCTTAAATATACAATAAAAATTCCCTTTCTCTTTTGAGAAGTGCCATGGGATCTTTAACATCCACCTGAACTAACACCAGAACAGGCAGATGGGACCTCAGTTTAACATCTCATCTGAAAGATGGCACCTCAGGAGTACAGCACCCCCTCATGCTGCAGTTCAGTGTCAGTACTGGATTTAACCTAGTGCCTGGAGTGGAGATAGAACCCATGGCCTTTCTGATCTCCTGGCCTCAGAGGTGAGTGTACTACCTGCTGAGCCACTGACAATTGAACTGTTGGCAGGCTGAGACCTGTTCTGCCCCCGCCCCGCTGTGCCAAAGATGCAAAACAAGACAAAGGCTGGGGAGGGGTTTGTAAGCAATGGTAAGCAGAGGAGGGGTAGAATGGAAAAAAGAGAAGAAAAATACAAATCCCCAACATGGGGAAGGGTGCCCATCTCTTTTGTGGTGCTCCAACTCTGGAGCACTACAGATGACCTCTGAGTTATGAATGGAAACGATCAACAGCAGGAGCTGAGAGGTCAGCAGAGCTCAGCTTGTCCAGGAGGAGACAATGGGCTATTGAGTCAAAGGCTTTAGCCAGACTGATGAAACCAACTGCCACAATATGACCCTTATCCATCCCAGTGAAGATGGAGTCATTGGCCTAGAGAAGGAGAAGACAGTGGAGTGGAACTTGGAAGCCAGACTAGAAGGGAAGAGGAAGTTGAAGAGAGAAGGAAGTCAGCAAGCCTAAAATAAGCTAGTTTATCTTGCAGCTTTGCATGAGAAGGAGGAAGGAGATAGGATGGAAGTTGCTGGGGGAGAATGTGTTGCTCACTTTATTAAGAGGGAGAACTCTGATGAACCTTCCATCACTGAGGAACACAGCAGAGGGAGAAGGAGAGGCTGAGAATGTGGGTAAGGAGAGGCGATGCAGGGAGTAGAAAGACAGAGAAGTTTAGGTCCCAGTCCATCTGGACTTGATTGGGACAATTTAAGCAGTAAAAGGGCAAGTAAGGTTTCAGAGGAATAACAGGCTGTGACAGGGTTAAAGAGACCCTGTCCCAGTTGTAATGGAGAGTTTGAAAGCAGGAATCTGTTCTGTTCTTTCCTTTCTTGTCACTTGTCTGTCTGGTTTCCTCACCAAATTTTCTTGTGAGACCTAGGATTTGATCACCCTGACAGTCTCACAATTCTCTGCCTCTCACTCACTGTTTCTGTCTATTCCTCCCTGCATATCTGCTGGTATGCAAATCCTTATGTGGAAATGTAACTGATATTGGGATCCTTTGTTTAGAAATTATATAGTGTTACTGTTGAAATGTATATAATTATAGTTTAAGATAATTGCAAAAAGCTATTGGGAACTCAAGGGGTTAACCTGAGAGCAGTTTTAAGATCTTTTTCAGAAGCTGTGGAGAACTAGCCTCAGTCCTGGGTCATTGTGTTACTGCTGCACCTGCATGAAATTGACAAGAACATTTTAGAAAAAGACAGGATGCTTGTTAAAGAAGTGGGTTGCAAAGACTTATAAGAGGGAGAGCTACAATGTTTTGAGACACACAGAGATTGAAGAAAACTCCGATGGATCTTCTGTGTTGATTCTGCCTTTGTAAACAGTCTAAACAATTTTATTTTTTAATGTTACTGCTAGTACTAATAGACACTTTTGGCAAATTCTACAACTGCTTCTGGTTTTCCTCTGCTTCCTGACCTGTGCCTCAATGACACAGAGGAAGTGAAACCCTGTGGTAGGGTGGAGCAGAGAGAGGAAGGGGGAGGAGAAGTGCAGAGGGAAAGGAGTGCACAAGTGGTGAAAACTCATTAATGTGAGCAGCAACATAAGGAGGGTCAGAGACAGCAGAATCATTAACCATAAAGACATGGGGAGCAAACTTAATGGGGTTAATAAAGAATGGATTACCTTCTGGAATTTGAAGGGGAGTTAAAGTTATTCTAGGGCTTCTTTAAAGTAGTAGCGTTTTGTGGCACAAACAGACTTAATGCAAGAATTTCTAGACGTCCTGTACAAAAGAAGATCAGGCAGGTAGCAAGATGATTTGAAATGGGCCTATGGTTTATCCTGGGCCATTCATTAATCAATGAGATCATGTGAAATCCAGGGTGATTTGAGGATTTAACTCTGGGGAGGTGTGCTTGTCCCAGACAGATATAAATTTAGTATAGAACAGGGAGAGAGCCACATCAATATTTGGGGTGGAGAGGATGGGGGACCAGTCACTTGCAGCAAGATCATTTAGGGTGTGTGAACTTTAAGATAATAGAGTGATCTAGTCCAGAGGTATTGGGGGAGGAGCCAGATGTTACTAATACAGAAGGTCATGCAATGGTTGCTAAAGGCATCTGGAGGAATCCCTGCTGAAAAGATTCAGTGAGGGCAAGAGGAAAGAACTCAATCCAGGAGGAAGTAATTCAGAGAATGGGGACTGAGCTGGTTGGGATCAGTAAAGATCTAGGTAAGAATAAGAGACTCAATTTTGTGGAGGTTAGCCTGGAGGCTGGTAAGAACCAATTGATATTAAAGTACCCAAAGAGAATGAGTTCACTGACTGAGGAGTGGAAGGTAAGAGCAGAGACACAGTCTACCAGTGAGGAGGAAATTTTAAGGAGTGATACAAAACCAACATAAAGATGGGTAAGGTGGAGGAAAGAACAGTTTAGCAAGGATGTATCATGGAAGAAAGGCACAGACTGCCTCTGAGCAATGGTGCATGAGAGGTGCTGGTGGACAAAGAGGGCACACACGCCACCTCTGTTTGCTTCAGTCCTGCCTGAAGAGGTGGTAGTCAGGAGAACCAGGCTAGAGGCAGGTATTCTAGAGGAGATCAGCGCCAGAAATGCAGAAGAGGTCAGGAGAGTGCTGGGAGACCAAGACATTAAGGGATCAATTTTAGGAGAAGGTTCCTAATATTAAGGTGAAAAATTCTAAGGCCTTTGGAAGTAGAGGAGGAGGAGGAGGAGGAGGAGGAGGAGGACAGGATGAACCGGGATTGATTTAAACATTGGCAGTTAGGAAGAGGAGGATTAGAATAAGAGCAGGAGGATAGAGGGACTTATGCCCCAGGACGGGGAGGATAAAGAGAGAAAGGGTGCAGGGATGGGAGAGGATGGCACAGTGGAGATATTCCAGGTTCAGGGAGGGAAATTGAGAAGCCAAGGTAAATACTGAAGGAGGGTGGAGATGAAGAGGGAGACAAACAGGTGGAGAGGTAATGGACAAAGTGTGGATGAGGTAGAAGAAAGAGAAGGAAGAAACAGAGGAAGGGAGGGACGTGCATAGTTTTAAGGTAGACAAGATGAAATTACCAACAAATCTAGGGAATGAGGACTGGCTAGCAGGAAGCAGTGACTGACTATTGAAACAGAGGCTAATCTAGGCAAATATAAACTGCACATACAGGACTAGGGCTGGTTACTGAAAATACAATTGTAGAACAACATTCTGTATAGCTGGGCACCCAAACTGGGATTATAAATCTGGCAGCAAGCTAATCCTTAAAGTGGAAAACTATTTAGCTACCAAGCATGGACTGGCTGGTAAAAGCCACTGATGGAGCTATGAATCACAGTAAATTTAGTACTATCATTAGAAAACAGTGTATACCCAGATAGGGCAAAACTAGGATACCAGAACATGGAGCATTATATTAACAGGCTAGGAGACTAGTCTGGCAGTAACTAATGTTGTAGCAGTACAGCAGTATGGGTAGTAGTTAAAGTCAGCTCAGCAAGTATAGAACTTCCAAAAGTTCAGTATAGCATAGGCCGGAAGAGGAGGACAAAACTTACAGCTGCAGAGGCAGTCTGAAGGGAGGCTTGTAGATGGGAGACCAAAGAGTGGCATGACCAGCCAAGACTGACTCCATGCAGACTCTACTTTATTGTTACCCTTTGCACTGCAGCCTTTAGCACAGAGAACCATATCGTGGAGGAGACGTCTTGAGGAGTCTGCAATTTGATGGGTTTCAGAGGTACTGGGTAGGCTGGTGGCTGTCCTCTGATTGGTCAGGAGAAGAAAGGAGATACAGCTAGGCTGGAGGTCAGTGATGACTGGTGTGCCTCCAAGTCCATGAATGACTGCAGTGAGAACACCCACTCTTATTGGAGCATAACTGGAAACCAGCCTTGAAACTGAAACTACTGATCAGACACTGGCCCTGGACCCAAAAGCAGGTGAGAGCAAGACCCATTATAGCTTGATTTCTCAGGTTCCCAGAAAAGAAGAAAATCCTTTCTCTGGCAATGGACAGGAGACTAATATCCTGGAGGGGACAGGAGGCTTTATGTTTTACAGACTATTCCATGGAACTGGCCCAGAAGAGGAAAGGTACCACAGGACCAAGAAAGTGCTACAGGTCCTAGGCATCCCTTACCAATTCCAATACCCAGCAAAATTAAATACCAAGCAAAAAGAATACCCCATCCTTTCTTATGCCACAGGACCTAGCATCCCTTACCAGCTCCAATACCAAACAAAATTCAATAGCAACCAAAACAGAGTACCCCATCTCTTATGCCAGATTAGCTGGCAGTTGCATCCCTAAGAACTAGCTAGAACAGATATCCACACTGCAGCAGGACGACAAAGGATGAGACCCAGGAATTGAGGGAACACTAGACCAGCAAGGTTGCTTCAACACCCTCTTACCATCTTCAGAAGAGCAGGCAGATCTAATGGAGGAAGACCATGAAAGCCAAGAGTCCTGGCAACTGAGGTAGAGACCACCAAAGATAAGGCCATACTGAGAAACACCTGGCACACATGGCTAGAAGCAGGAGCTCGGGCCTTTGAGCTACAAGATCTGGCTCCACAGTGGAACCAGCTCTGAAACATTTAGGTAAGACTGTGACATTACTGACTGTGACCCCCTCCCCAATCTCAGACCGTCTGGTCAAACTACCACCAATAACCACACAGCAACTGGACAGAGATGAAAGCTCATTGGCAGACTGAGTGCAACCAGCTCAAATACAGAAGAAAACTGAGGGGAGAAGAACTGGAATGAGCAGAGAATACCTTGGACAGAACCCAGAAAATAACTGATGTACCAGACCTGGCCAGGCTATTCAGGGTCATGAGGAACTTATCGAGAGCTCTCTATTCCACCTCTAAAGAATCTTCACCTGTGAACTCTGATGCTGTGTCTCATTTCTGTTTTGCCATAATGTTGACAGCTTATCCCACTCTACTGAGGCAGTGTGCACATATTTATACTCTTTTCTATGGTCTGCACAGTCCCTCATGTAATATGCCATTTCCCTCTCTCCATACATTCCTAAGCTATTGGAAGTTATTCAGAAAGTAACAGAGTGCTAACAACACCACCACGTCCTCCAAGGCAGCCTGTTCATGCAGACCACAAGATGGGACAGTAATGCATGGGTGGCAGTAAGTAAAAGAGTTACCAACATCTAAACAAGGTGTCCATCATGCCAATCACCCTCCCTATTCTCTCTTGTTAGTACCTGGGGGAAAATGCTAGCTCCCAAGTGATCATTGGCATCGCCACACAGTCTTCCCAAAATACAAGGGTGGCAGGGTGATGTGAAGGAGGAGTGTAGCTGAAAACTCCGGTCAGTCACCAGGCATCTGACACTGGCACTGTGAAACAACAGACACAGTCTCACCTAAAGGGAAACTGTCACGTGATAGACCAAGAACTGAGAGATGCCTCACACATGACTCCTCCCTCCAGCAAGACTGCTTCTTCTTTTCATGAGGATTGCTCAGCAGAAGCACACTAAAGTAGTTTGAATATGTGAGGCCTCCTGCTCAACTCTGTGAGAAACCATGCTTTCTGCACAAAGGGATGTGGAGGGATGGAAGTAGCTGCAGACTCCATAGTTGGATACAGCTCAAACCGACACTCTGGCTACTTCTCTACACATGTGTCAGTGGCTCAGTAGGTAGCACACTCACCTCTGAGGCCAGGAAATCAGAGGGCTGTAGGTTCAGTTCCCATGTCTGGCACTTGAGTTAATATCCCAGTACTGACACTGCAGTGCAGCATGAGAGGGTGCTGCACTTCTGATGTGCCGTCTTTCGGATGAGACGTTAAACCGAGGTCCCATCTGCCTGGATTGGTGGTAGTTCAAGTGGATGTTAAAGATCCCATGGCACTTATCAAAAGAGCAGGGAAATTTTTATTCAAAATAAAACAGAGCTTAAATGAATTATGTCATGAACAAAAACAAAAACAATCATAACAACCACCTCAGAATGTCTATCTCATAACATACCTTCAAACATATGTCCCTTAGGAATCTTCTGAGATATTATAAAACGAGACCCATCACCAGGATACATTTTTTAAAGAAAGAAAACCTTTTTTTTTTTTTAAACGAAACATCCCAATTTCAAGTATACTAATTAACAATCTGGTGAGAGAAAAAACAAAATTAAGAAGAGATTAATACAAAACATTAACCCACCCATCCAACATTTTTCCATAGCTTAGGTCCCACATCCTGCCCTAATGCTCGACATTCATAGTCATAAATTCTATCTAGTTCTTTTGCACAGTAAAGAAAACATCCTGTTGTTGGATCACTTTACCTTGCAGGAATCTTAAGCATCCGCTGCCATAGGGACCACTTTAAACAGGCAAGGAGGACATAAACAGTACTTTTATCCATTTTGACCATGATGCAGGAATTTGCCCTAAAACCAAAACATTATAAGTCATGTTTTTAAACAGATCATCTCCCCACCAACAAGCCAACAGATTCCAAACCCCTGAACATGTATACAATCAAAACAAATATTGCATAGATTCCACCACACTATTACAGAGTATCTCCCAACCTCTATCCTCAAGTAGCTTGTGGTTTGATTGCTCTTCACGTTCAATTTCTGATGCCCACACAACCATACAAAATCCTGCAACTTAAGAGGAATTTGTGGTTCGACCATACTTTCTAACAGCAAACCAGTGTTTACTGTAGGAGGTATTAAAATAAGGTTCTTCCTTATACCATTTATCTAGAACAATTTTATAGAATTGTTTCTTCTCCTTACCAGAAACCAAGCAAGTTCTATTTTCCATGTTCTGACATATCTTAACGTAGTCTGTACATACCCTGGAAGCATTTCTCTGAAGAGTGCCATTTTCCCTACCTCATGCTTTCAAAAAGGGTGTCCCCACAACCGCATACACACTAATCCCATGCCTTCAGATTCAAGAACTAAAGGATGAATGGAGCTATAGAAAAATTCCCAAATAGATATACTAATGGTTGTATCATATTCAGACCCTCCTTCCAAGCCCTATAAGTACGCAGTCTTTAATGGGATTCAACCTACTGCCCCACAAGAAAAGAAAGAAAAGGCCCATAACTTTGTGTGCATATTAAAAAAAAGTGGAAACACATGGGAACATATAAAAATATGGAGCTATGTATGTTCTGAGTAAATACACCCTTTTTCCTGGTCATCTTCCAGGAGAGCCATGACATAACCTTAAGTTTAGCTAAATCATACACCTTGTTCCAATTATTTCCTTCTGAGTCTCTAGATCCAAAAACAAACCCAAGATTTTACTTCTTCCTTTGTCATACTGATTGGAAAGTCCTTCATTATCTTTGCTGCCCCAGGACCACAACTGTGCTTTTCCTACACTAATTGTGATCCCTGTAGTATCATAAACTTCCTGTAGCTTATTTAAGACCTGAGTACCTGATACTAAATCTACTACTGTAAATACACAATCATCAGCATAAGCTGTTACTTTCTGAAACACAAACCCATCTACATTTGTAATTGCCTTAATATCTGTATCGAATTAATAATCCTAATAAGGGATCTAAGCCAAACACTACAGCAGAGGGCTCATAGGATATCCTGCCTTACTCCATTTTTTATATACACAGGAATGCCAAGATGCCCATTCACTAATGGTGTGACCTGAATGTCATTATATAATGTCTTTAACAAATCTAGAAAAGGTTCTGGAATTCCATAGTGGTGCATCACCATCCATATATATATTCCTGTCTTACTGCATCAAAAGCAGTCTCCTGGTCAATACTCATCAAATAACCATCTAACTTCATTTCTAGTCCTTGCTCTACAATTTCTTAACAAATGTCAAAATTTTGGATAATATTTCTTCCAGGAATTGCACAAGTCTGTACAGGATCAATAATCTTTTCGCAATCTTAGCTAAACGAGTAGTCAGTATTTTAGTTAAAATTTTATAATCTGAATTTAACAAGCTCAATGGCCTCCAATTCTTAATCTCCTGTGGATCCCCTTTTTATATAAAAAGTCATTACCTCCTTCATGCTCGACACTAACCTATTTTCCTCCTAAATGGCCCTAAAGACCAGTTGTAACTATAGAGCTAGGATATCAGAATAATATTTATAAAAGTCATTCAGAATTCCATAATTTCCAGGGATGTTCTAGGTGTCATTTTGAAATGGCCTCCTTATTTCTATTTCTGTAACAGGAATTATTAAATCAGTTACCTCTTCCTTACTCAACTGTGGTATTTTAACTTTTCTATAAACTGATCAGGTTGTCCTGCTTTTCCTTTTGAAATGTGGTCTTGATATGTTTTGGACTATAAGCATAAGTGCACTATTGTGTGTCACTACATTTTCCTGCTCATCTTTTAGAGCAGTCATTACCAACCTCTGAACCCCTGCAAATCTGAATCATAAGGGTTCACTATTTCCTTTGATCCTTTTGTCTGATATTTTGTTGCAGAGCTGCCTCTTTGTAGTCTCTTGTAGATACAGACACATCTGTTCTTTAATAGATTGTAGCTGCATTAATACATTATTTGTTCTATCAGTAGCTTGAGTCAGTACCTGCATGTATTTTGTTATAAGCCCTAAAATGTATTTTTCTTTGACTCTTACTCTGGTTATATCCATATATAGAGTTTTAAATCTCTTTTGTATCTTCCCACCAGTCTATAGGGCTATCATATAAAATACAAATATCTGCTCTTAACTTAAAATACTCTTTCACTGAGTCCTGTATTAAAGTTTCCTTCATAACCATAATATTCATTTTCCAATAACCCTTCCTATTGAAGTCTTCTGTTCATTTCCTAATCGGAGTTTAACTACTAAATGGTCAGAAGTTTCTAAAGGAAAAGCACTTCCTCCTGACAAGTAAGGCAAGCGGGCACAAACCAAAATCTATTCTTGTGGACAAGCGCCTTTGTAGAAGGTATGCTTGGGTTCTTGATTCAAAACTTTATAAACATCACATAAATTATTATCCTTAATATTTTAAGTAAAGTGTTAGTATCACTATATATTTTAGTTGTAGCCCTCCCCAATCATTATGAGAGAGCCCACAATTAAAATCCCTCCCCATAACACTAACTTAGAGGTATGTAAATAAGGTTCAATTTTTCTAAAAGGTTTGACCTGTCTGCTTTAGCTTGAGGGGCATATATATTTATAATTCTATATGCCACCTCCTAAAACCGCATCCAATATCATCACCTCCCTGACTGAATGTCAAAAACCTGTAACATCTTTACAGATAAACCCAAAAATAGAAATCCTAGTCCTGAACATGTTTCCACTCCTAATGACCAGAAGGAGACACCTCATCTCCAGTCTTTCTGAGCCTCCTTTATTTCTGGTAAAGAATGCAGTCTAGTATCTTGTAACAGAAAACCTGTCCTCCCCTTCTTCAAGACTAATAAAGTAAGTTGTCTTTTTCAAAGATTTAATACTGTTCACATTAATTGTGAGCAGAGAAATAGCTGTATTCATCAGAAGAGTTATATATATAAAAAGGAAGCAGTTAACAGCTAAACACAATGGCCCAGCTATTCAAAGAGTTGAGCCATGCGGAATAGAGGTTGTGCCTACGCAAGTCCGAAAATGCACCATTCTGGATATTCAGCAGGAGGCAGTTGTGCCCCAAATCACGCTGAGCAACAGTGCAATGATAATGAATGCATGCGCAACCAAAGGGGAGGAACCATGCATAAATGATGCGAGTGCAATATTTAACAACATGTGCTGCGCAATAGGGGAGCAAGCGTGAAGTTGTGCCATAGCAGAAATTAGCCAAAATAAAAGAAGCAAGGGAGAGGTGCAAGAATGCTACAGGAAACCACATGAGAGCCAAAGATAGCAGGAAAACTGGGCAGCAGGGACACACAGGGCCAGGCAGGAAAGGGCACCTGGAAGCAACAGGCACAGGGAAGGTGTGGGGAGACATTGCAGAAGCGAGTACACCACACAGCAGTGAGGCCAGCACAGGCAGGTGTTCCCGGTGCAGGAAGTAGCAGCCAGGACAGCGGGGAATACAGAAACAGCTGCCAGGGGTGAACACAAGCCAGGGTCATGGCCAGTGCCACCATCCAGATGGAGGCCGTAATAAGGGGATGAGAAGGCAGGCAGCAAGGGCGTGGCGTGGAAGGGCCCGTCGGCGGTATGCCCCAACAGGCAGTACCGAGCCTACACCAGCTTTGAGCTGTACAGTGATACCGAGATTGTGGGCCAGCACCGCCTGAATAGGGCATTTGAGGCAGCTCTGTGAGCTGTGCAGTGATGTGATGCAGGCACCCACACGACGGAGCCATGCCTTGTCAGTGGAGACTAAGGTAACAGCCTGCATGTGCTTGCTCACCACGGGTACCTTCAGAGATCAACTGAGGACACTACAGGCATAAACCAGTCAGCCACATCATGCCACCTCACCAAATTCCTCAGCGCACTGCTGCCACATGCTCGCAAGTACATCCATTTCCCAGCACACGTCAGAGTGCACAGCAAACATGCAGGCGTTCCATAGGGTAGCACGATGCCTGGCATGCTAGGGGCAATAGACTGCACCCGTGGCCATCCACACACCACCTGGCCCCAGAGGCCGCATATATAAATTGCAAGGTGCCAGCATTAACTGCCAGGTGGTGTGCAATGCCAGGGGCACATAATCAATGTCTGTGCCACGCACCTGGGGAGCACATGATGCCTTCATCTGGCACCAGTGGGCACTGTGCCACAGATTTGAGGGTGGGAATATCCCACTGGCCACCTAGTAGGTGATTATGCAAACCACATGGACAATCATAGGGCCTGGGGGCATGGTCAGAGGTGACATGGGTAGTGGCCTACATGGCCCGGGGCAGGGCGATGCTGATCACCAAACTAACCTCCACCCTCTACACACAGGTGACAGTGGATAACCACTCTGTCCCTGGCTGCTCACACCCTACCGTCGACCACGACCCCATCACAGCAAGGCTACAATGAGGCACCACGACACCACACATAATGTCATCGGTGGGTGTTCGGGATGCTGAAGGCACGTTTCAGTTGCCTGGACACCTCTAGCAGTGCCCTACAGTACAATCCCTCAAAGGCCTGTGGGCTATTCCTGGCCTGTTGCATCCTGCACAATGTGATAGCCGTACAGGTCAAAGAGGGACAGTGATGGGGACGAGAGGATGCCGCTGACAATGGTGATGGGCAGCCCTCCTTGGGTGATGGGACCTCGACTGCTCCGGCTGGCACAGCTGCACGGGACACCATCATGAAGGAGCACTTCAGCCAACCCAGGTAAGTCATGGGGCCATGTGCAACCAACAGTGGCTAAGGCACAACCCACAAACACGCATGGACACACATCAGGGGTGCATTCCATCAAGGAAGTGGCTGGGCATGGACCACACACACAACCAGGGATGGGTGAGGTCTAACATGCCACAGATGGACACACACACACACAACACACCAGACATGCACAAAGGGTAGGAGGCACGCCAACCCAGAACACCACCCCTAGCCACACACATGTCCACAGACCACCATGCCCACTGCCTGTCCTTGTGCATGTGTCAGATGCTGAGCACCATTGCACATTGGTGTACAGCGCAATGCAGGCATCATCATGCACACGCAACTGTGGACAGCAGCCGGAGGTGTGCAGATGGACTGTGTGTCCGTGCAGGGCGGGTACCCACCCGTGCAATGCCCGCTGAAAGACACAATGCACACTGGACAGCACCAGACAGTAGCCGCGTTGGGAGACAGGTCAGTCATGCGCCACAGTGCCCGGCCACCACGGATGCATGGGCAGCCCGCCGAGACCCACCAGCACTGACAGGCTGACCACTGGCCTCAAGGGTGGCACTGATGGTCCCACAGGGTTCCACTGTGTGAATGTGACCGGTGCTTGCGCGGGGTCTGCAGCACACCAAACATGCCTGTGCCAGGCATGCTCGGGATACCAGCAGCTGAACCCAGTTTCGACAAGGAGGGTGTCACATGACACGGGGAGCGGGTGGACAGTGCACTGTGTGGTGTCTGCGATGCATGGGCACATGACTGTGTGCCCATTGTGGCCATGACAGCACTGAATGCCTGTGTCTGCCTGTCAATGGCAGTGGTCACATCCTCCTGCAACCGGTCCATCCCTGCCAGGATCAGAGTGTTGTCTCTGCTGAGACGCTCCTCTGCCTGCTCCAGAGCCACACCCAGTGCATTCACCCCGCCGTAAGCCATGTCTGCTGGTGGACTGATGCTTGCAGTATACAGGTGTGCTCATCCAAGAGGTCATCTGCCCCTCGGCATCCTGTCCCTCAGGGGTGTGTGGCCTGAAGCCCAGCACCCTTCAGGGTGGGCGCTGCACACCAGGACCAGGTCTGGGCATGTCCACAGGCAATGCACTGATGCCGCCCCTTGACCCTGTACCCCAAGCCCATTGGCTGACTGCTGATGCTGCCCTCCAGCTGCCGCTCACCAGGTTCACTGGTGCCGCCACAGTGGCCGCAACAGTCCCACTGTCTTGTACACACACCAGTGCTGCCCACTGGTGGTGACAGGCACAGGCTGGGACTGTGATGACACGCGGCCTCCACGGCAGCACCACCCACAGCCATGGCCATGATGTTACCTGCTGTGTGCCATCTCATGGCACACACGTGTCACTGCCCATGCTGTTAGCGACATCATCATCGGTGATGGAACCGGCACCAGCCCGGTCACAGCATGCTGGCATCCGTGGATGCTGGCATGTTGGGACACGGGCAGGCCTCCCTCCACACCTGTTCCAACAACATCAATCTGACAGCCAGGTGGAACACTGTCGCACTGAGCCATGTATACTTGTGAAGGTGGAAGGCCTCCTCCATCTCCATCTGACTGTCCTCAGTGGACAGGCCACCACTGCTGACCCATGCAGATGCTCAGGATCTGTAAGGAAAACAAAGGTGTGTTACTGCATGTTACCTACCCTGCCCCCCAATAGACAGACCATGACCTACCATGCAGTGATGGGCTATCACCCATCTGGAAGCCACCACCCAGAACACCCTCAATGGCACTATGCTGCATGCTTCCAGCAATCCTCTCCTCCTGTGGGGTCAGGTGTACCACCTCCGACTGTCCCCACCTCTCGCAGCTCATGCTGCTCTGATGGCAGCCACCTTCTCCTTTATCCTCCTGTCTGCGCCCATCTTCTTCTTGCACTCCTGCACGGAGCTGGTGGCTGCCATGCAGATTCACTGCACACGCCACCTCCTCCCATGCAGCAGCACGGGCCTGTGGTGTTCTCTGCAGTCCACTGAGAAGCTGTCCCGATCCAGGTAGACATCAAACAGCACATCAGTCTCAGCCTTGGTGAAATTAGGCCTCCTCCTACTCCTACCACTGTGTTCTCCTCTCCCACAACTCGCTCGGTCATTATTTAGCCTGTAAGAATAAAGTTGTTAACTTTGGCTGTGCAGTCCCATGCATGTCCCAAGATCCATAGTCCACACTCCCAAACAGCATGCAACTCACCAATAGACTGCAGTAACCGAGCATGGCCAGTGCAGCCCAATGTCGCACTTTTATAGTGCAACCCATGCAAATGAGGCGAGCTCTTAAGTAGATGCAAATTGCAGTGCTGTGCCATTGAATGGCTGATTAGATGATTTGCATATGACGAGTGAATATCACGCTGTTGCGCTTTGTGCAATTGTGTTGAGCGTGCTGAGCCAAGGCGCAGTTCTGTGACATGCACAGTACACACCTCACTCGCATGCCGGGTTGCTGATGCAGGCGTCTGCCATGCTACTGATGTGCTGTGCATGGGAGGCAATGCAGGGCATGGCCACCATTGTGCCAGTGGTGCTACAGTGATGTTCACCTATATGGCTCTGTGGCACTGGGCCATCATAGGCGCACTGGGGCAAGAGCACGGTAGGCCGCTACTGGAGGTAGCACACAGGCATCCAACGCACTACAACATTGGGTTCCAATGCGCTTGTGCCTGTCCATGCCTAGAGACCCTTGACCCTGTGCCCGACCTTTCTCCCTAGGCGCCATGCATCAGGCATGGGTGCACCACTATCGTGCTGTTCGGTGACAGTGCGAGAGATAATGGCAGCGCTTGTACTGAGCAGCATCTGCACGGTGGAGCCATGCTGCAGAGTGCCATTTTGAGCTGACTGAGCAAGTAGAATGGCATGGAGGAGGGCTGCACAGTGGACCCAAGTAAAACTGGCCAACTTAGTGGCTACAGTAGAGCCACTGTATGGCCCACTGTTTGGGGAGGAACCACTGGACAGGTCCAAGAGCCAGGTGTGGGAGGAGGTGGCCAATGCACTGGAGGAGGTCCAGAAGGGGAAGACAGTGGAGCAGTGCCGCCACAGGTATGGTGACCTGAGGAGGAGGGAACCAGACCTGCTTGCCCTCCTGCAGTCACGTGCCAGAGAGGGGCACGGTGCCACTGCCAGGTAGGTGTTACGCCACACACTTTATCTTCCATATGGGTATCACGGTTGTATTGTCCGGAACATGGGGAGGGACTGTCCAGTGTTGGCTGTGGTGGTGTTATCAGGGTGTGGGTGGGTCTGGCTGGGTGGGAGTGCACACATGGGGTAGGGAGACTTTGCTACAGGATTGTACTGATGTTCTCTCTCCATGTTTGCACCACAGAGCTGGAGGGAGGCATCTAGTCTGGGAGATGCAGCACCAGCAGGAAGACAGGAACGCTAGGAGGAGCGACGTTCAACAGCACCTGAGGACCGGCCCGATGATGGTTAGTACCATACCTCCATGATTACTATTGCATGCTGTGTAACAGGGTGGGCAGTGGGCATGGCCACCATCCATTGACACCACTGCCATGCACGCAACCTGTTACAGTCAGCACTGTCCAGTGGCACTGCATGTCTGGGAGTGCTTGATGGTGGTCCATGCATGCACCAGGTACATGGCTGTGCCACTACCTTGCACCACATAGCCATGTCACTAAACAGCCACGGTGGTGCTGTGCATGACTTGGCCGGTGTGTGTGCAGCGCCCACATGGCTGTATGCACCTGGGTGGGCAGGTCTTGTGGACATGATCACTGTGGGTGGTCACACACCATCACAGAGGCATGTCCCACGGCCGTATCCCATGCACAGTGGGTGGGCTGTATGGGGCTGTGCATTCATACCTATTGACTGTGCTCTTGTCCCTAGGTGTCCACCAGCTGCAGGAGATTAGGGAGGCATTGAGGAGATCCTCAATGTGGCCTGGGCTTCTTGGAGATCCTGCAACCGATTGACCAGCTTGGGGTCCGAAGAAGGCACCAGAGGCGGGAGAAGCCAGAGCGGGAGTGGGACTCCTGTTGATCATCCCTCTGTCCCTGATATCCTCTACTCACTGGACCCACCCTCACACCCCTCCTTTCCTGTCCCATTTTTTCACCCTGCCCTTACCCACCCCACCTTGTTTGTGGCCCTCCCCAACTTTGTACATAGTTTTGTAAATAGTTCCTTTTGATATGTTTTGAATACAAATATTTTGATATGAATACTGTGGTGGTCTCTGATTTGCAGTGGACTATAGGTGCTCAGCTGCAGTGGTGTGCATGGCGTCAGGGTGGTGCAGTCATGGGTATGTGAGTGTCCATGGGAGGTGACTATGGTGTGGGGTAGCTATCAGTCAGTGTCTGTGATGTGTGTGTTGTGCCCCTGCACTGGATGACTGTGTGTGGTGGTCCATGGTGCATGCTCTGTGTCCATGGTGCCCTGTCAGTCCATCCATGGCCTGTGCAGCTGACACCCTTGCATGTCTGTGACCTGCAGGTCTGCTGGCATGTCAGTGGTGGCTGTCCATGCAGGGCAGCCACTGTACCCGTCACAATGCTGGGTAGCTTCCTGTCACTGGTGTGATGCATGTCTGCCTCGGGAGACTGTGGCCTCCACAGTTGTTGTCCCACCTCCATGCTGTGGCTTGAGTGTGTTGCAGGATGTGCACCACTGTCTGTGACTTGTGCTCCAGGCAAATGATGGTGGCATACATGTCCACAGTGCCTGCGCAGGGTGGCTGGCACTCCTGAGCCATGGAGGACTGCAGGCTGTGTGTTCACGGTTTCCATGGGCCCACGCTAGAGCTTGGTTGCCCTACTGCGTCCCTGTGTTGTTGTGCCCTTGGGTATGGGTGGTGTTTGTCCATGCACTGTGTGGCATCCGTGTGGGCATGCTCCACACACCACTGTGGGTGTCTGCGCTGGCTGTTGTGACCAGTGCTGGGTTGGAGTGTGTCCTTGGGAGGGTGTGCAGGGTGCTGTACCACTGGTGGTGGTGTCCGGGGCATGCCCTGTTCCATGTGGGTGCCTCATGTGCCGACACATGGTCAGTCTCTCAGCTGTACTTGGGGCTGTGCATGGTGGCACTGTGTGTGCGTTGTTGCATCACTGTGTGCTGCCACCACTGATAGGTGCTCGTGGTGGGGCTGCCTTGCATGGTTCTGGTGGTGCACAGGGTTGCATTGTCACAGTGGGGGTGGTGGCATGCATGGGGTTTCCTGTAGTGGTGGATGCTGCTCCTGGGCAGGGTGCCTGGGGTCACGGTGCAGGGTGTGCTCTGCATTGGAGGGATGGTGTGGCAGCGGGGTGGTCAGCCCTCCTTGTGTGCCAGTCACAGCTTGCCAGGGGTGTGATGGGGCACTGTTGCCTAGCTGTGGGTTGGTTGCTTGTCTCCATGGGCCAGTGGTTATTCCAGCCTCCCCAGTTGTGCAGTGCATGGGGTGTGGGGGACGATGTCTGTTCTGCTGTGTGTTCCTCTGCCCATCTGTGGCATGGGTGGTGGGCCCCTACCTCCCTGGTTGTGCAGTTGTATTGCTGCCCTGCTGCTGGGGTCATCCCTGGATGCACTATGGCGCCTCTGGACTGCTCAGCTGAACATCCCTTGTTGCACTATGGCGCATCAGATCTGCTCAGCTTCCCTCCCTAGTTGTGCTATGGTGCAGGTGGTGCGATATTCAGTTGTCAGCTGTAGGTGCAGGTTGGCGGCTCAGTTTTGAATATCGGCTTCCTCTTGGCATGGGCACAATGGACTTGCGCTTGCTCTCCTGCTATTGCACACTTTTTGGGTGCAGTTTGAATATCTGGGCCAATAAGTATAGTAACATGGTCATTTTTTTTTACTTCCTAGTCTTTGGTTTATCAACAATTCTATATCAGAGGCCACATCTGCTTGTGAAGAGGCAACTGAGGAGAAATCTGAATCAATACCATCTTCCTCATCACATTGTTCAAATAATAAAGCATAGGAGGTATGCATTGGGAGCCCTTCTGGTTCCTTTGGCATTACCTCAGAGTGCCCAGGAGTTTTCCTGCCTTTGACCTAGTCACCCTCTGAAACACTGCTTCTTGTTGCACTATGGGGGCATTGAATTGTCTTCTCCATCATCTCTACCATTTACTCTACTACTTTTACAGCTTCTTCTTCCCTATTCTCAATTTCAGCCTGGGATGGGGTTACTCACAGCCTTGTCCCCCATAGATTTATTTTCAATACCTGGCTCTGACTCCACCTCTATAGACTGGGACACAGGCAACATTTTTCCAAAACAATCTCCCTGCAGAAGATTTATTACACCGTCTAGGTGTTCTCTGAGATAGGGTGTCCATAGCTGGAGCAGTTTTAATAATTCTAAGATGCGCATTTTTTCTTTTGTGCAGTAGTAACATATGCATCATGCTCTGCTAGTGCAGACAAATCTTAATTGTGAGAGGCCCAAGTACATGTAAGAAAAGAATGTCCTCTTTCATCACATAAATTACATCATAATGGTTGCTGGCAGTGTATCCCAACATGTCCTATTTCCCCACACAAACCACACTTCTGTTTGTCACATACATTACTCAGGTGTCCTACATCTCCACACTTAAAACACACCCTAAGCTGTCCTGGATAAAAAACACCCCATGGTCTCGACTCTAAGAAAAACAATTAGGTAGATGTTTTGTTAGACCATTTTCTAAATTCAATACAACTTGACATTTCAGCCACCAGTCCAAAGCTGTTTGTCATCTAAAATAGGTTCTGAGTAGCCTTTGACAGTACAATGTTACTGCAACCAATAGGTAATATCTGCTCGTTTACCCTTCATTTCTAAATAAAACTGTAATTTTTTTCATTAGGGGTTTAGTCAGGGATTACAAGAAAGGTCTCCATAAAGGAGAAAGTTTTAGAAGCTGATACTGTTTCCAGAACTTTTCAAGGCCTGCTGGATGCTTAAAGCTGATGTCAAATATAGAGTCTCCCAGTACATGTATAAGAGCATATATTTCATATGCATAATACTTCATGCTATCCTTAAGTAAAGCCCGTCCTACAAAATGTCTATCTGGAACATTTGAAATATCACCCTGTATTTCAATGAACTGCATTCCATCTTACAGCTGGTTCTGATAATAACCTCTTTCTGATGGAAATAATTGTTCTCTCACTTTATCACGCCATACTGTTTTAGGTGTTTGTACAGGTGCAGCTAGGTTTTCTTGTACGTCAGAGGTAGCGTCCTGAGCCAATAGTAGTGGCATAATTCTTCTTCTTCCCCATCAGTTAGTACAGGGAATTATTTTCAAAGCTTTAATTTCTTCCAATAATGGGTTAGGCATATCTGGTAGTGAGGCATTCATCTGTTTTACAGGTGATTGCTGCCTGGCTGTAGCAAAGAGTCATTATTGGTATCAGGACAGAAACCCAAAGGGAACTATTTGAGATGGGGCTAACAACACTTTCATTTTGTAAATTAGCATCCCACCCCACCCCAGATTTATTTTCACCCATCTTGCAGCTTATAATGCTGTGGAGACGGCTTGATGCACCAGATTCTGGCCCTAATGGAGTAGCAGCCGGATAGTCCTGACCAGAATTAGTTGAAACTCTTGCTTGTGTAAACACTGTCTCCTGCCTTTCCCCATTCTTTCCTTATTAATTGTTTTGATACTACCTGAAGAAAGTCCTATGGTAAAAACATCGAGTGATTTGGGTTTAAATCTTTACCATCAGTCGGTAGTGATGGCAGCCCTTTCTGTTTAATTCTGGATTCTCTATGCAAAGGAGAATCGCACTGTCTCTGAGACCACATTCATTCATACTCCCATCCACATTACCGCATCTACATCAGTACTCTGAGTGGAAACTCACCACTAAGCCAACAGAATTTTTACTTGTAGAAGCCAGCGGCAGATCCTTTGCCTCGCTTCTTGTTCTCGCCTGCCATGCTAGTTTCCATACCGATTTCCCCAGCTTCTGATTCCTGTGTCTGAGATTGTGTTTCCTACAAATTGAGCTCTTCTTGCAACTTATTCCGTGTCTCCAAAACATTAGTTCCTCGGTATCGAGCCTTAAATGGATTTCAGCCGCTTTTCTGCAAGTGAAGCTTTGTACTCTGCAGACTGTATCTTGGGTCCTGACTCCACTATAGTCAGTGAGTCAGCATTCAAACCCTTTCTGCATGCTGAAATACATCCGTATGTCTTCCAAACATTATCTGAAGCCATGTCATCCTCCATTAGAAGGGAAGCTGAGGAGGGCCCCGCCTCAGCCACCACACCGCCTTTCTCCTTCAAAGGCCAAGCCTCGCCTGAGCACCGCCTCTCATCCACACAGCACCCTCTTCGAAACAGTAGGGAAATTTTATTTAGGAGAAACTGTACATTACATTCCAAAGAAACATGATACATAAAATAAACAGAAACAAGAAATCCCCAAAAGGTCCAAGAAAACTATCCTATTTTATCCTTAAGGAATGGTACTTCTGTCCAACGGAGGGCCCAAACAATCTGAAGGCATATGTTGTTTTCAAACATACACTGTTTCAAGAGTTCATTCTCTATATAATAATAATAGTCTGTTTAGGTCTTGATATAGTTGTTGTAAAACAAACTTACATCTTGTTTGCCATAAACAAACTTTATAAAGGCAAAATGATACATAGTGTACCCTTATAAATACCCAAGTCCTGGAAATAAAGCCACCAACAATTTCTTCATATGAAATATTATTACAGTATCCATTGTGCCACCTAGTGGCTATTGTACCTATATAGTTTTAACATAAGGACATTCAATAAAAAGATGTACCATTGATTCCTCTTGTGTAATACAAGATACCCTTGGGCACATTCGTTCCTCTATTTTTTTATGTTTAGCATTACCTTTCACAAAAGGCGCTATGTGCACTTAACCAACAAACATCCATATCCTTGGTGGAATATAAGGGTCTTTCAAAGATTCCAATACAAGTTTGGTATAACCTGGCTCGATTTGCCTAAGGGAGAGAAATGGTGGATTAATAGACGTATGAATTGTAGAATAAAGTGATTTAGTTGTGAATTTAGACAATATATTAAACTGTAACTTCAGGTTTTTAATTTACTAAGAGCAGGACTGAAAACAACACAGCTCGTCTTAACCTGTGCTTTCAAAACCCATTGTTCTTCCCAAATGTTATAAAGAGGCTTTAGCCATTCGCTAGCAAATAAAGACCATATAGCAAGACTTGGTTTAGTCAACTCAATGAAATTAACATGGAAAAATTACAAAAGAAAACAGTACTGGGTTAATCAAATTTAACCGCCTTCTGCTACCGATAAATATATTTCATGTTTAATAGGATTCAAGCAGCTTCCCATATTATCTGGAATACGAGTCCTAATAGTGTAGTTTCCAAAGATTTAGGTAAAGGATAAACAGAACTAAGGAAAATAAATATTGGGAGAAAAAGTTTTAATTACTGCTACCTTTTTCTTTTTAGTCTGATTCCATTTTTTCCAGACTTCCACCTTTGTTTTTGCAAATTCTAATTTCTTTGTCCAATTGTATACCCCATTATCCCCCTATCCAAACCAAATTCCCAAACACTGAAAGGGGTCAGTAGACACCTGAATACCTTTCCAGGACATAGGAGAAATACTGGAATTATTTCATGGATAAATAATACTTTTCCAATATTCAAACTCCTCCAGATAATCTGAACATTCTTCAATACAATTAAGAGCCTGAATACCTGAAGCGTAATCAGCTACTAGAACACATAAATCATCTGCATAAGCAGTCACCTTAATGTCCATATCACCCCCAGAGTAGGGATCCCAACAATATGTGAATCCTGCTGGATAAGATGAAGCAGTAGATCCAAACACAAGACATAGAGTAAAGGACTGAGTGGACATCCTTGTCTTACTCCCTGATATAGCAATATAAGAACCGAGATAACAATTAACAAAGAGCATTGCCCTGGCATTATTATACAACAACGAGATCCAGTTTACAAAACTAGCTGGAATCACATAATGTGTTAATATTAAAGAAATGTAATGGTGTGGTACATGATCAAAGGCTTTTTCCTGATCTAGGGACATGACAAATCCCTGAGTTTGACCATCAGCATCCCTTCCTATAATCTCCTGAAGTAATAATAAATTATCGTAACTGAGTGCCCCAAACAGAACATGTTTGAGTTGATATAATTAGCAATGAGGCTATATTAAGCAGGCGATTATGTAAAATTTTCATAATATTTTATAATCAGTATTTAACAAACTCAACGACCTCCAATTATCCAAAATTCTCCTGTCACCTTTCTTATAAATCAAAATCTGTACTGCTATACAAAATGCATATCCACCTGCAGGGTACCCAACACTGTGTTAAATACCATCATTAATATAGTCTGTAATATCTCAGTGAATTCTACGTAAAATCAGAAGAAAGGCCATCAATGCCTGGGGCTGTGGACTTTTCAAATGAATAATAACCTCCAATCTCAACTTCAGAAATAGGTAAAGTAAGATTCCTTAAAAGATCCTCAGGTATATATGAAACCTGAACCGATGACAAAAATAAAGTTAATTGTGAAATATCAATTGGAGCCATTCTATACATATCTGATAAATATTGTGAAACAGCCTGTAGTATTGCTGACCCATTGGACACACATTCCCACCTCATAACCTAACAGAATCAGAAGTCTATCAGAGGCCCTGTGTGAGCAGGCTTTGAAGGCCTCACCAAACCCAGTTTTCTCTGGGGAGCAAATCCTATACTTATTTAGCATAGCTGCTGCTCTTGAATATTTTAAGGACAACATCTCTTTTTTTAATTAAGATCTGCTCGTCCAACCCAATATGTTGAATATTAATAACAGAATAGAGTTTATTAAGTTGGAACCGAGTTTAAGATAATCTTTATACTGACTCAACCTACTTTTAGAAGAATGTGTCTGAAATACCATTTTTAAACCTCTTTTGTTTCCTCCCACCATGTATTAATGTTACCCACTAAACATGCAACAGACATTCATGCCTTAAGATATTCAATAATCTTGTGTTTTATACTCTATTCCATTAAAAGTGTAATGTTTAGTTTCCAATATCCTTTATCGTATCTTGGCCCAATGTCACCTCCCAGTACAATCAGAAGGATTGCATGGTCAGAAGTCTCTAAAGGAATGATATCTTCCCTTGAAATACTAATATTCTTTTTGTAAATATAAAGTCAATTCTAGTAAAAGTTCACCTCTATAATAAGTATGACCCCTGCTGTATGAACACATTGAAAGGAATCTTGTAGGCTACTCTGGTTAATAAGCGAAGTAAGATAGTTGGAATCACAGTACATTTTAGTTGCATTAGCTCCCCTATCCAGTACACAGTTAAATCCCCCCAGTTCACTATTTTGTTGTGTATAAATAAGGACTGACTTTTGATATAAATCAATACGTTCCTTTTGTGAGAGGGTCATAGATGTTAATCACTCTCCACTCAAATCCCTTAAAGGTAAAATCTATGAGAAGAGCTTCTACCCTCTGATATATCTACAAGACGTGACACCCTAAACCCATCCCCTTTAAACAATATTCCACTCCCTCACAAACCCTGTGCCAAATGAAAAAGAGGGTCCCCAACATCACAACTGTTGTGCTGAACAAACTAAAGAAAGAGTATTTAACCTAGTATCCTGTAATAAGCAAATGTTGAATGCAGGTCTTTTAACACAGATAGTGTTATCAACCTACATTTGGGATTCGAATACTATTCACATTGATAGATGCTATCCTTAAACAGGAAAGGCCTTAGGCACAATATGGGATATTTTAATGAGCTTTCTAACCTAGAACTCTTACAAATTCTAGTATGAATCCTAGGAGTCTGGTCCTCATCAGCTCCATCTTCAGTTCGTTCCCCATCAGATTCATAGATACATAGATACATAGACAGTGTCGGCAGATAAGGGCCTATGGCCCACCTAGTCTGCCCATTTGAGTTTGTCACTTCAGTTTATGTTTTCTAGAACTCTGTTGCCCTCACCCCTGACCTCCAGAATTCCATTATGTCTATGCCATGCATTCTAAATCCCATGATTGTTTCAGCCCCACTGCTTCCTCAGGCAGGGTGTTCCACTTGTCCACCACCCGCTCTGTGAAGAAATTCTTTCTCACATTTCTCTGAATCGTCCTCCTCCAACTTCATCCCATGCCTCTAGTCCTGGAACATCTTTTTCACTTAAAAATAGTGCATTCTTGTACCCTGTTCCTGCCTGTAAGATACTTGTATGTCTCTATCATGTCTTCTCTCCCTCCTCTCCTCCAGGGAGTACATATTCAATTCCTTCAACCTGTCCTCATAGGACTTGTGATGCAATCCATGTACCATCTTTGTTGCCCTCCTCTGGACCGCTTCTACTCTGTCTATGTCCTTACATAGGTAAGGTCACCAGAACTGTACACTGTACTCCAGGTGGGGCCTCACTAGTGTCTTGTATAGTGAATCATGACCTCGCTTTTCCTGCTGGTGATGCCCTGCCTATGCATCCCAGCATCCTATTTGCTTTACCTGCTGCTTTGTCCCTACCTTTGAGGTCATCAAAGATGTTAACCCCAAGATCCCTTTCCTGCTTGGTGCATGCTATATCCTCACCCCCAACTGATATATTGTGCAAGGGTGTTTGTGCCCCATATGTATTATCTTGCACTTCTTGCATTGAATTTCAACTGCCAAACACCTGACCATTCTTCAAGTTTCTGCAGGTCCCTTCTCATTCTGTCTACACCCCTGGTGTCTACTCTGCTGCAGAGCTTTGTGTCATCAGCGAACAGTGAAATTCTGCCTTCTAGGTCCTGCACAATGTCACTGATGAAGATGTTGAATAGGACCAGTCCCAGCACTGATCCCTGTGGTACCCCACTGGTCACTCTTCCCTCTGTGGGGTGACAGTCATTTACCACCACCTCTGTGTCCTGCCGCCCAGCCAGTTACCCACCACCCACTACTGCTCCTGCCCACATCCATATTCCCTAGTTTGTGTAATAGTCTTCTATGTGGCACAGTGTCAAAGGCCTTGCCGAAGTCCAGAAAGGCCATGTCCACTGCCCTCCTCTGATCCACCTCCTAGTCACCCAGTCAAAAATTCAATGAGGTTGGTCTGAGATGACTCCCTGGTGAAACCAGGCTGCCTTGGATCCTGCAGTCCATTGACAACCAGGTGTTCCACCAATCTCTCCTTCAGTAGTGCTTTCATGATCTTCCCACTACCGAGGTGAGGCTGACTGGTCTGTAGTTACCACTTCCTCTTTGTTCCCACTTTTGTATAAGGACTACATCTGCTGTTCTCCAGTCTTTGGGTACCTCCCTGTTTCCAGTGATCAGCTAAACAGGATAGCCAGAGGTTCAGCCACCACCTCTCTTAGTTCTTTAAGGACCCTGGGGTGCACCCCATCTGGCCCCATTGCTTTATCAACTCTTATTACTTCCAGTTACTTAGGACCCTTTCTCGTGTAAAGGGACTTGTGTCCATTTCTGCTCCTTCAGACCCATTACCCTCCTCTTCCTCAGTAAAGACTGAGCAGAAATACCTGTTCAGTATGTCAGCTTTACTGTTGTCATCCTCCAGCGGCCCCATCCTCCCCTTCAGTCTCACTAGCCCTCCCTTTGCCTTTCTTTTCACTTATGTACCTGTAAAGGTTTTGTCCCTCTACCCACTGATTTTGCAATGTGCTGTTCTGTCTGAGCTTTGGTTCCTTACTGACATCCCTGCCTCCCTTGCTTCTCCTGGTACTTCTCCTCATCCCTTCTGCCTGTGTCTTTTGTATTGCCTGAATGCAATCTTTTGGCTTTCACTTTCTTTGCTACCTCTTTGAAAACCATAATGTCCTCCTCTTCCTTTGCCTCTTGCTAACCTGCTTAATGCATAATTCTGTTGCTCTTGTAATCCCTGTTTTAAATACTGCCCACTGTTCCTCAACCCTGATTCCTGCCCCATTCCCTTAATGCTTCTTTCAGTATCTTCCCATTTTTCCAAAGTCTGCCCCCTAAAATCCAGGATACGTGTTTTTCTGTGGTTTAGTTCTACTCCTTCTGTGATTTCAAACCACAATGACTGGTGGTCACTGTTCCCCAGGTGCTCCCCACTGTTACCCCCATCACACAGTCACTGTTTGTGAGCACAAGGTCCAGTATTGCCTTCGCCGGGTTGGTTCCATGACCAGTTGCTTGAGGAAGGCACCTGAAGGAGTCCAGGATAAATCTGCTCCTAGTTGATGCTGCTGCTGGGATGCTCCAATCCACGCCTGGAATACTGAAGTCTCCAACCAGTACTACTCTCACCCTTGTCTGTCATCCTTGGATGGCTAGCATCAGCTCCCTATCTGTTTCTTCCTCCTGGGCTGGTGGACTATAGACCACACCTGTGCGGATGGTTGGCCCATTTTCCTTTCCAGCTTAACCCACAGTATCTCTCCCCATTTTGTTCCTTCTGGATCTCTGTGGCCTTTATGTCATTTTCACATACAGTGCCACCCTCCTCCTTCCTACCTTCCCAGTCTCTTCTGAGTACGCTGTAGCCAGGAATGGCCATCTCCCAGTCATGGTTATCATTACACCAGGTTTCTGTGATGGCCACAATGTCCAGGTTCTGACTGCACCATGACAGCCTCCAGATCTTCCATCTTATTGCTAAGGCTCCTGTCATTGGCACACATGGCTTTCCATAATTTGACCTCCCTAGACTGTTTAGCTGTTCTACTCCAGCCCCTTCCTTGGTTGTCCTTTATCCCTGGTTCTCCTTGCTGTCTGCCCTTCTGCTGATTTTTGCCCTTTCTGCCTAGCCACCTCTTGGGCATTAATCTCTACCTTTGCACACTGCTTTGTTGAGATATCCACTCCTCCGTTCACTGGTTCCACTGCTAGCTGTGGGGGTGAGCATGCAGGTACCCTCCTTGCTGGCCTGCCACCCCTTGGCTAGGTTAAATGCTTGTCAATGTAGCATTTAAACTTATCATTGAGTGCTTGATTCCCTCCAGGATGGATGCAGGCCATCAGACTTGAACAAACCTCCATCCTCCAGGTGGGTCCCCAGTCACCAATGAATCCAAACCTTTCCTCACAGCACCAGTTCTTCAACCATGAGTTAAGGTTCCTGGTGCATGCATCCCTATGCTCTCCCATGCCTCTCACAGGTAGTACTTGAGAAGGTGGCAGAAGTAGCTACTTGCTTGACACCCTCCCCAATTTCCTAAACTCTTCTTGAACTTCCTTGGCTCCCCATTTGCCAGGTCATTAGTACCTAGGTGGATAATGACATCCAGCTCACCCTCCCGCCTTGTCTTCCCGCTATCCCCAGGATCGCCCTTCCTTACCTTCATGCCATGGCACCTGGTAGGCACCTCACCTCCCTGTCCTCCCTCCCTCCTGTGTTCCTAGCTGGATCCTCTTATGATGGAGTCCCCACCAGGATTCACTTCCTCCTCCTCTGGGGTCCACTGCTCTCCCTGCTGAGGTCACCTCCTTGGCTAACCTCCACATCCTTTCCTTCCACTTCTCTGGGTACCTCTATTTAGTTGCCCCCATTTGCCAGTGTGGCATAAGAATTCTTGAGTGGAATAGGATCTGGGATGCCTCTGCCTGACCATCTTAACCTACCCTGAGCCCACTGTCATCCAAGTGCTCCTCGTCTGGTATCCTTTGAGGCAGCGGCATTGGACTGGGTGGTCTCTGGATAGGGGTGATGGTACTCCTGACCCAGTTTACTTCTGCCTGAGTCTGGCTACCTCATCCTGCAGTCCAGAGAGATGTAGATAGGGCAGCACCTCAGTGTCCAGAAGGTGCTGAATATGACTGCCCTGCAGCTACTGCATTGCACCACTCCTCACATTATACTGTAATTATACTGCTATTCCACTACTTGTCTGTTACTGAAGCTCTCCTAGTTCCCTTTTATTAATTTACTGTCCTAAAAATCCTGCCGCTGATCCTCAGATACTTTTTTTTAAAAAGGAAATAAATAAATGAGTCAAAACACTTGTCGTGCTAAGGGTGGGCTTCTTCCCCTTATGCCCCTCCTACTCCACTCCTCCACTATCCCCTATGTTTAGCTCCTGTCAATCAGATTTAACAAGCATATAATTAAGAGTTGGGGAAGGGAGGAGGGGTGAAAATTTGCAGCAATTAAAGACAGCAAAGAAATACACCACCACTACGATTTTAATTTTCAACAGCCCAAAAATAATTCTAAGTAAAGACAGCAAAGAAATTACAGTGCCACTAAAAGCCCACAATCTAAGTTTGATAACAAAATAGCAATTACCAGTTACTGTAAAGCACTGAAATGAATATGTTTCCTTCCTTCTGGCTTCTTCTGAGAAAACAAAAATCACTTACACCTCAACTCTGACTAAGCCCCACCTCCAGTTATCATATAGCTGAGGTCAGAGGCCAGACAATTAGCACCCCTCACCCAGATTCAGAGGATAAAGGAGCAAGAGAAGAAGCCTCAGAGTCTCCTCCTTGTTCGGAATCTACCATAGAGGCCTAAGAACAGCAAATTTATTTGATAAAATAATGCCTTCATCCCTGGGATGCTAGCTTTAACAACTTTAGACTTAGGCAGCATTTGCTTCATACCCTCTTTTCGCATTACTCTTGACCATATTGGGGAAGTTTGGATTTCCATGTCCTTGATCACTAAAGGCAATCCAGAAACTGCAGGAGCAAACACAGTATCAGTACCTGAGGAGGTACTATTGGGGGTAGAAATTGCTTCTATAATCACATTGTGGGCTTCAGCATTAGAAGGCGAAGAGGTAGAGGTGGAGGTGGAGGGTTTGTCTGTTCGGAGGGGCCTGACTAGTTTTCTGTTTTCATTTCTGTATTTCTTTTTCTGGGCTTCTTGTAAAATAAAATCTGACTAACATGATCATTTCTATTGTGAGTAGCCCAAGGGCAGGCTCTAAAGCATGTCCAACATCCTCACATAAATTGCAGTGTAAATCCTCAGTGCAATCTGAGCTATGGTGGCCAAAATCCAAACACAGATTACATTTAATTCTCGCATGCTGAACCCAAATGAGTATATGCCCCACACCTAAAGCGCTAGTTCTTGGCTGACCAGGGTAAAAATAATGGCCTCTCTCATTACCTAAAATAAACTATTAGGAAAATGTACTGGACCTAATGTATTGTGCCTTAAATTAATCTGTATAACCCACCCCCATTCCAAAGACATTCCTCATCAAATATAGGTCTAGGATTCCCCAACATATCATAGCATTTCTGCAACCAGTAAACAATGCCATGAATAGAGACAGTTTTATTACGAAATAAAACAGTGAAATTTTTTATAGATGGTTTTGTCAGAGATATTGCCTTGAAAGACAACCATAGTTCAGTATACTTGAAAGCATCATATTTCGTCCAAAATTTGTCAAGACACTGTGGGAAGTAAACTTATATCATAAAGGACAGAGCCAGAAAGAAACATGTATCAAAGCATGTATTTCTGTTGAAAAAAAAAAAAAGATCCTTCAATAAATCATGACCAATATATAAGCGATCAGGAGCTACTTCCAGGCCCCCAGGGTATTCCAGGTGAACTGCATTGTGTCTTTGCAGGAGGGGATCCTGTAAAAGGATCCTTCCTCTGAAAAGACTCCCAAGCACTTTGCATGCTTGAAAATTAGGAGCAGTTCTAGGAGCTCCTCCCCTCACCTCCTGACTCAGCCCAATGAATCGATGTTACAAAGTCATCTTCTGAAATTGAGGACTCTATAACTTTTGGGGCTTAAACCAGGCTGGGAAATGCTTTCCGATTAGAAGTACACTGCTGTGCTAATCAATCCCTGGGCAACAGCTGTAACATTATCAGGTACAGACCCAACTGTACAAGGAGAAGAAGAGTCCCTGAATTGAGCTATGGTCCGATCCGGGATCCAAATCCCTGCTGTGCCCCACTTCCAACCTGCAGCTAGTAGGAGCACTCCAAAGATGAAAGGAAGATCCCCAAACAGGCAGTGTTGTCAAATCAGCCTCTACCTTTCCGTAACCCCAGTGAGGAGACAATTGCAACAGATGATTGTTCAGGAAGACTGTTAGGTTTACTTACAGAAGGTGTAGTTTGATAAAACAAGTCAGAATTCATTGCTCCTGTCAAGGTATTTTGCTGCTGCAACTGAGAAGCATTCACCAGAGGTGACTCAGGTGTCTGAATGAAGGTATAGTGATGACCTCATTTGGGTGAGGCATCCCATCCTGAACAGAGTTTTTCACAGCGGTCTCTTGCTGTAAGATTAGCTTTGCTGCTTCTTGCATAAACTCAACAGAAACATCCAGATCCTGCTCAGTAGCAGTGTCAGGTATCACAGTTTTATTATTGCACTTTTAGTAGTAGCACAATACAATTCCTTGTTTTGCTGCAGAATATTATTTAACCAACTGTCATCAGAATCAAAAGTCCATGACATCCTTGTTCTTGGATCTGAGAGGTAGCAAATTGTTTCATACTCACTGCATTTGATACATCCAAGTTCTCTAGTGTGGTCTCCTGAGCTGGACCTGTGGGCTGGGAGACCTTCTCACCCACAGGTACACCAGCAGAATGATCCTCCAGTACACCTTCCATAGCAGTGGCCTCGCTTACTGACAAAGAGTAGGGGAATTTCCTGGTGTCTTGGCCAAATTTCCTCATTCACTAGGAAAAACACCAACAGCTTAATCTGGTTTAAGGTCAGTTGGCATTTATCTGTATCCCCTCCCTGGTCGTGCCTGAAAATAGGCAGGATGTGTCTAGTGCACTTACCCGGTCAACAAAAACTAAATAAATAAATCCTCACAGGTACTCAAGGCTGTGACTAAGCTTCAAGAACCCTTTCCTACCTCACCCCAAGGCATACACTCCAGGGACTGTGGACTGGAATCAAACCCACAGAGGAGAATGGTGTAGCTAGTGAGCTCAGTCCCCTCACAGGGTGTAGAGTGTAACTGTGAGTAACCAAATGGGAGGCAAGCAAGGGAGGATGTAATGCAGACACAGACTCAGAGTTACAGTAGGGACAGGACTTGGGGGTAGTGGGAGTCTAACCTGAATGACACAACAACACCTCACAGGAGGCAAACACATCAATACTGCAAGCACTCCCTCACCCATAGTCAATAAAGGGCAGTGAATACAATCTATTGCCTCTTTCATTGCATGCATGTACACACACCTAGAATGCAGGGAGGGGCAGAGGCATTGATTCTACAACAGGCACTTACACAGCCTGATGGCAAAAGAGTCCCCACCCTCCCAAGACATTTAAGTGAACTTTTAAATCAGAGCAAAGAGGCGAGAAGCACCAGTCCACACTGGCTGGTTGAACCACAGCCATGCTAGGTTGCACAATCACATATGGGAACCCATCAGACCGTGGATGCGCAGTGGCAGGAAGGCAGCTGGTTCGGGACTTTCAACCCTGCACAGACTAAGCCTTTCTGCCCTCAAAAGGAGTTCACTATCAACCATAATAGTACTGTATAGCCAATTGCAAGGTTTAGAACTAGTACTCAGATGTTTTTGGGGTGCATTTCTTGTTAACATGACATTCAATAGCATACATAACATGAAATTATTATTACTATGTTAGTTTAGAAATTGCTGTTACGTTCCACTAAGTGGCATAGAAAATGAACTGGAATAGACATTCTCTACAAAATGGACAGCAGGGAGATGAACAGAGGCTTCCTGCCCTGGGTCCAGTTGCTTTTATTTTCAAGACAGAAAAGTTACTTTAATTCTGTGCTTGCCAACAGAAAAGTCATCACTCTTGGAGCAACCTTCTGTTTTTTATCACCACTCTTAACATGGCTAGTCATTCCCTTAAATGGAACTCATGGAATATTAGGGTATCCGCTCCCCATAAAATGCCAGAAAATATTGGATCTCTTAAAACTGCAGGGGCTAGGATTGCCTTTTGCAAGATGCCCGACTCACACAGGCCAAAACTACTATATTAAAAATAGGATCTAGTCTTGCAGGTGTTTGGTTACACCTACAGTATTTTTCAAAAGCAGAGGGTTGCCATTGCCATTCATAAGATTGCCATTTCATGGCAGATAAAGTCATTTATAACCTGGAGGGCTGTTATGTAATTTTCAAGGCACTCTCTTGGTCATGAGGCATCCTCTGCAACATATATGGCCCCAACCAATTAGATACCAGTTTATTTAGTACACTGCCAAAGACCCTAGTGACACACTAGAAAGGTCAGATTGTTGTGGGAGGAGATGCTAATACAGTATTCAATGACTTCATAGATAGAAGCAAGGCACTCATAGGAACTTGCATACCAGCCTCCCTCACGTTAGCAGAAAGGGCTGTAGAGTTGAGTCTTTCAGACATATGGAGGCAGTGAATTCCCATGGCATGGACTACACCTTTACTCAGGCCCACACCAATCATACTCAAGAATGGATTTCTGGCTAACCCCAGGGCAGTGGGTGTCAGATACAATGAAGCCAGAATAGTATGTGATCATTTCAGATCTCACCCCAGTCTCATTCACCTGCATGCCAGCAGGGAGTGCAGTACTCTGAGGAAATAATGGAGCTTTAATGCCTCCTGCTATTCTAAAATCCCGGAGGTAGACATCAGAGCCTTCCAAGTTATGATCCATCCTGAAGATACATCCATCACTATGCACTGGGATGACCTGAAGGCCTCTTCAGTGGTAGGTGCATCAGCTATGCATCCCATCTTAAAATGATCAAGAACAAGGACCTGAATACCCAGCTCCAGAAGCTCAAGGTACTAGATCAGAAATTCTGAGCAGACTCAGGCCAATCCCCAGAACCTGCCAGCAGAAATAATGGGCACATGATACAAAGCCAGTCTACACCTGCATCAGAAAGCAGAGCTTGCCATGCTGCACTTCATGCAGTCCTTTTGGAGGCTTGATGGGGTTAGATTGAGAGATGGAGAGATACTGAGGTGCAGCCAGGATATCAGTGATGGATTTTTGGAATTCTACCAATCTCTGTTTAAACAGGAAGTGACTATGAGGGTGGAGGAACTCTACTCCTTCACTGCTCCTCTGAACTTCCAAGTTGACCCAAGAACATCAAACTCTGCTAGAAAAACTCTCTGCCAAGGACTTTTAGTAGAAGTACTGTATAACCAGCTGAAAAGACCTGAAGGAGATGGCCTGTCAGCCGAGATCTTTACCCTTCAGAGAGGTACTACTTTCTTTATTGATGTCCTCACTGAAGCCTGTCAAAGAGGGAAATACTGCCCTTCATGAGTACTGCTGTGATCTCCTCATTCCCAAATCAGGGAAGGACCCATGCATTTGTCACAGTTATCGCCCATGCCCTTTATCATGGGTGATTGCAAAGCATTTACTAATCTACTGGCTACAAGACTTAAGGGAGTAACTTATATCTGACCTGGTGGGTGGGATCAAGGGCTTCATCCCACAATGTAGAGGACAGACAACACATGGAGGCTGTTAAGCCTGATTTTGAAAGCTGCACATCTCCACCCACCCTCAGTCCTTATTTCTAGAGGATGAGAAGATGTTTGATAAAGTGGAGTAAGGATATCTATTCCATGTACTAGGAACCTTCAGATTCAGTGAAATGTTCACAAACTGGGTGTGAACCTCACAAACTGGTGTGGACGTTATACAGAGGTGCATCAATCTTGGTGGTCACCAAAGCACAGATGTCTAGGTCTTTTCCCTAGGCAGAGGTACCTGACAGGGGTGTCCTCTCCCCACTCTTATTTCTTCTGTTACTCAAACCCCTGCTGCAAGCACTCAGACTCCATGAACACATATATGGGAGCCAGACTAGGGAGAACTCAAAGCCCTGACATATGCAGATGACATTGGGCTGACCATGGTACAACCAGAAAAATCTTTTTTGCTTCACTGGAACTGTTTAATCAGTATGGTAAGCTGTGTGGTTACAAGGCTAATGTGTCACAAGAAAAAATACTCACCTTAGTAATTGTGTTTCTTCTAATGGAGTCTTGCTGTATTCTGACATTATGCAATTAGCCTCAGCACTTGAACTGTTCCAGAGAGGAAAACGTTAACTCTATGCCACAGCATAAAACGTTGAGCTCAAGCTTGGTTCAAAGCTCTGTCTGCTGCACTTTGAAATGTAACCATCAGATTCTTATGAGCTAACACTAACTAGCTACCCCACTATGTGGAAATTGTAAAATTCACTAGCCAGAATTCAACCAAATATTTTGATCCCCAAAAGACTCATGTCGAGAAATCCAAAACAAAACTAGGTAGTGAACAAAAATAATTACCACAACATCTAAATAACCCACTTCCCTGTCTAAAGAGGGTAGAGTGCCAAGCACACCCCTGAGGTGCAACACTCGCCTACCAGCCCACTTTCCAAAACCCAGGTTCTGAGAGGGAGGCAGGAGGAGGTCAGAATACAGCAAGACTCCATTAAAAGAAACACAATTACTAAGGTGAGTAATTGTTTCTTCAAACAACATGAAGTCTTGCTGTATTCTGACATTATGCAGACTACTAGCAGTACCTCCATGGAGGAGGGTATCGGACCTATTTTGGGAATAGGCTCTGCAGTACTGTTGTACCTAAACCTAGCATCACTCCTAGCCTGGATATCCAGAGAGTAATGCTTGGTGAATGTATGAACTGTTTTCCAGGTGGCTGCTTTGCATATCTCTAATATGGGTATATCTCTGGCAGCAACCAGAGAAGCAGCTGTACTCTAGTCTAATGAGCCCTCAGGCCTGAGGGGAGCACTTTGCCTAGCTTTTCATAGCAGAATTGTATACAAGAAACAATCCACCAGGCAATAGTTCTCTAATAGCAGGTTTACCTTTTCCTACTTCACCATAAGTGAGGAACAACTGGAGGGGAGTCCAAACCTAAGTACCTTAGTACGCCTAAGTAGTAGCTAAGAGCCTTCTTTAACATCCAAATTGTATAATCTTCTCTCCTGAAAAGAATGATCAGTCAAGAATACAGGAAGAGACATGTATTGGTTCAGATGAAAATCTGAAACCAGTTTGGGTAAGAACCTCTTGTTGGTTCTATGGACCACCTTATCTCTATGGAATGAGATAAAATCAGGCTCCACTGACAGAACTTGCAGTTCACTGATATGCCTGGCAGAGGTAATAGCTACCAGGAACACAGTTTTCCAAGTCAAATACTTAAGCTCTGCTGAGGACAAAGGCTCAAAAGGTGGTTGCATAAGCTGAGCAATGCAAGCATTAAGATCTCAAGCAGGAGTAGGATCCTAAATGGGGATTGGTATGAAGCAATCCTTTGAAGAATTTACAGAAAACAGGTGAGATACCAGTGAAGAGGGATTTCCATTAACTGAAAAGCAGAAACAGCTGACAAGGGTACTTTGAGGGTAGCTGGTCTGAGGCCTAGGCTATTAAGATGAACCATGTAATCCAGAACTGTAGACAAGTCAGCAGTATCTGGGAATATATGTTCTTAGAATACCAAATGCTGAATCTTTTCCATTTGGAGTTATAAGACTTTCTGGTGGCAGGTTTTCGAGAGGCTTTGAGAATGTCCAGAACCCTTGAGACAAATGCAAATTTGCATGGTCTAGCTCTTCAAGAGCCACGCCTGAGATAGAGAGACCGAAGGTTGGGGTACCAGATTCTGTTCTAGAGAAGAAGTTAACAGGTTGTATTCCTGGGGAGACATAGGAAAGATGGACTGCAAGGGACAGCAACAGTGGATACTAAGACTGTCTGGCCCAGTCTGGAGCCATCAGGATCACTTTGCAAGATTGTGACCTTATCTTGACCAGGACTTTGAACAGTAGAGGAAAAGGATGAAAGACACACAGAAATTTCCTCCCAATCCATAATTAGAGCATCCAGGGGGACTGAACCCAAGACTGGGGTCTGCAAAAAGAGAGGAAGTTGGTGATTGTCTAGGGTTGCCAAGAGATCTATCTCTGGGTGCCTCACCTTGAAAAGATCACTTTTAACACCAGGGATCCAGAGACCATTTGTGGTGGCCCTGGGAAATCCTGCTCAATGCATCTTTCAAACACATTGTCCTTCCCTGGAAGGTGGACTGCTATCAGAGAGGTCTGTAGAGAATAAGCCAGGGACCATAACTGCATGGCTTCCATGCACAAGGCAGTAGACTTGAATGCCTCTCTGCTTGTTGATGTACCACATGGTGGTGGTGTTGTCTGTCCTGACCTGAACCACCTTGCTCTGTACTGATTCTGAAAAGGCTTAGAGCCATGTACACTGCCCTGAGCTCCAGAAGACTGATGGGAGAAGATACCCTGAGGGGACCACACCCTGAGCTGTGAGGGCTGCCAGGTGAGTTCCCCACCCTAGGAGAGAAGCATCCGTGGTTAGAACCACAGAAAGAGACTGAGCGATGAATGGAACCCCTTGTCGAGGCTGTCCTGATCCAACCACCATTGGAGAGCCTAGATCAGGGTTTTAGTCACTGGAATAAGCTTGGTTAGAGGATCTTTTTCTCAGACCAAAAAGCCCTCAAATGAAACTGGATGTCCCTCATCTGAAATCTGGCCCTTGGATCACTGCAGTGGAAGCTGCCATGTGGCCTAGGAGTTGAAGAAATGCCTTGCTGGTTGAGACACCAGAAGGTGGAAAGAGGAAGCAGCTCTATAATGGCCTTTACCCTTGCCAGAGGGAGAAAGGCTTTGCTTTGACAGTATCCAACTCTACTCCTATGAAGGTCAAGAGTTGTACTGGCTCGAGAACTGATTTGGGAAGATTGAGGAGGAATCTAGAGAAGTGAGCACTTGTTGGGTCTCTTGCAAATTTGACTTGATTTGGTCTGGAGACTGACCCACAATGAGCCAGTCATCCAGGTATGGGAATATGGAAATGTTTTGTCTCCTTAGAAAGGCCACTACTACTACTGCTAGGCATTTTGTAAACACCGTGGAGCTGATGTTAGGTCAAAGGGCATTGCTTTTGAACTGATAATGGCCTGAAGGCAGTTCGAACCTGAGGTACTTTCTGTGGGAGCACCTGATGGGAATGTGAAAATAGGCATCCTTAGGTCCAGGGAGGCTGGCCAGTCCCTGGCTTTAGAGAAGGAAGAATTATTCCCAGAGTCACCATTTTGAATTTTGGCTTTACTACATGCTTGTTTAAGTATCTTAAATCTAGGATGGCCACTACTCCTGTTTTTGTGGGGTAAGGAAGTATCTGGAGTATAGACCTTTGCTCCTGTGAGATGTAGGAACTTTCTGTATGGCTCTGAGAGCTAGCTGAGATGAAACCTCTGCTTCTAGGGCGATGGTTTCAGAGATGTTTGAAGTGGAAAAGACCTGACCCTCAGCTTTGGAAATTTTTGAATCTGGGACTAGTCCCTTGGCTTACTACCTCCAGGACCCACTTGTCTGAAATAACAGACTTCAGTCCTGGAAGTAGGTCAGCCTGCCTCCTACAGGAATTGGGGAATCAACCTGTGCTGACACATCAGGGTGTCTGCTTGGCAGGAGCCTTAGACTGAGAGAAGGATGCAGCCCTGCTCATTCCCATTCTGCCTCCCTCTGAAGAACCCCTCTGAGGAAAAGAAGAGGAGGAGGCCTGTACCTGGTAGAAAGGCATGTGAAAGGGCCTACCCCTGCCCCTAGATTGCTGCTTCTGAGGAGTTGCCTGCCTTTCCTTGGCCTGTGCACTACTGTAGGTGGCCCTATACTCATCCATCTTTTTCATATAATTTTCCATCGGCTTCCCAAACAGAGAATTCTCAATGACAGGGAAATCCATGGCCTTAGCCTGGGTGTCCTGTGATAGGCTAGTACATCTGAGCCAAGCCAGTCTCTGAATAGCCACAGATGTAGCCATAACTCTTGATGACACATCATTGAAGTCCACAGCGGCATGAAACTGTATCTTAAATGCCTCAATCACATCTGCAGCCACCTCCTCCAGCTCCTTGGCCAGCTGGGGGATGTATGTTTAGCCAGCTCCAGAACAGTATCCCATCTGGACTTCTGGTATCTGGCTGTGTAGGTCATGTAGTTAGCCTGCCTGAGTCTCAAGCAGGATGCCATGTACTGTTTTTTAGCCATGGCATCCAGCTTCCTGGAGTCTTTATCTGGGTGTGTAAGCCATGGAATGTTAGCCTTATCACAGTCTGCAGCCTGCACAACCTCAACATGGCTGCATTGCTGGTACAAGTACTCCATACCTGGGCCTGACAGCTTATACCTCTTGTCCATTCACCTGTCCACAGGAGGTAAAGAATTTGGAGTTTTAAGTAACTTCTGTGTCTGTTTCCAAAGATTTTTGAAGAAGAATAGACAGTCTTTGGAGTCTGGGATGTCCATCATCTCCACATAGTCAGGCTTCTCTTGCTCCTCAACAGCTTCATCCAGAGGGATCTGGAGGGTTTCTGCTACTTTTGTAGAACATAAAGTGGAAAGGGAACTTGGAAAGCCTAGGAGGGAAACACCAGAAGGTCTGTCTGGGGAGATGTCCAGTTCTATGGGCTCATCCAGACCTTCCACACCATCATCATCATCATCATCATCATCATCATCATCATCATCATAATCTTCATCCCCCCAAATCCGGTTCATAAAAGTCTTCAGGGAATAATCCTGAATCGGGGAACTACCAAACCAAATGCCTACCAGGAGGCATCGGATCAGCCAGAGCGAAATGGGCGATTCAACTATACTAATCTCTCTGGCAATTTCCTTGGTGGTTGGATGATGAGGTTCTGGATCCGAAATGGCCATTTTCTCCTTTTCTTTCTTTTTGCCAGAACCAACCCCTCAGGATCGTCTCTCCGTTTGCCCAAGGAGTCTCGTCCAGGTCAATGGGCACTCCTCAGGTTCTTTCGAACCGAACCAGGCTGGCCATCCGGGTCAGCAGACTTCTGGTTCTCCTTTTCCCTAAGCCTGCCCAATCTTTTACCCAGGGTGGCCTTAGGGACATTTTACATATTTGGCAGTCTGACTCCAGGTGGTCAAAACCCAGACAATAAACACAGGTGATGTGCACTGGTATCAGCCTTAGCAAAGGCCTGCCCACACTCACTGCAGTATTGAGACCCAGTGGGCCCATTTTTCTCTTGGGTTTCTCAGGCGAAGCCATCCTACAACTTACCCTTTTTCGGCAACAGCCAGGCAAGACCTCCTTATCGGTTCCTAACCATGTCATGGGTGTTGGAAAAATGATAAACACGCTTTTTGGAACCGATAAGGACCGGTATCTTACACTAAATTCAGACTAAAAGAAAAACACCTGGCAAAATACAGTCAACCGTTCAGCCAAACTGATTAAGATATACGCTTTACAATTTCAACAAAATTCAGCACTAGTCCACTACCTAAAGTACTTACTGTACTGCAGACAGGGATCTGAACTGAAATTAAGTAAAACAGCGGTTTAAACCGACATTATTTACCAGACTGAACCGATAGCGCAGGAGAGATCTTCGGAGCGACTGTTCAGTTAGGCGGAGTAAAGAATCTGATGGAAACACTTCAAAGTGCAGCAGACAGAGGTCTGAACCGAGCTCGAGCTCAACATTCTATGCTCTGGCATAGAGTTAACTCTTCCTCCAGAGCAGTTCAAGTGCTGGGGCTAACTGCATACTGTCAGAATACGGCAAGACTTCATGTTGTTTGAATCACTAATTCTGGCCCAGGGTGAGTGGACCCCAAACTACAAGGATGCCCATGGGAGCTACTACCAGCTAATGGCAGCCTCAAGTACCTGGAAAATAACTTCTCCTGGGTTCTTAACAGTCTTGGGAAGCTCTAACCTGCCTCCACTTCTGGCAGACCTAAATAGAGACATGACCATATTGTTCTGCTTGCCCTTCTCACAATGGGGTAGGGCACACGCTTTTAAATGATGTCAGCTACAAGGTATGCGCTGGATAACCTCCTGTCAAAATCTGTCTGGAACTATATAAAACTATCACTCAAAAAATGCTGTACGCTCTCTGGGGCAAAGGGCCAAGGTGGATTAGCTTTCTGAAGCTGATACAAGCCCCAGATAGAGGGAACTAAACTTACCAGACTTTGCCCTGAAACACACAGCACTCTTGGTGCTGCAACTCATTCAGGCCTCCTCTTGTCAGCCAAAATTCCAGCACAAATAGTCATGATATGAACCGCATTTGGTAGGGTATAATTTAGAAACAGTAGTTTTGTTTCGCAAGATTCACTTCCAGATGGTGAAACATACTATGTTGCAAGCTTCAGTTGCTGCATTGAAATGCTGTGCCAAATAGGCTCTGTGGTCACTGGGCAGCTTGCCCTACTTCCCAATGGAACAACCAGAGCCCCAAATTGGGAACAGGCTAATATAATGGGGGTCCTGATCTAAGAAAGGCATTGTTAGACTAGGCCATCTGATAGAACCAAGGATAGCCACCTCAAGGCCTTCAGACAACTGCAGGCAGAATTCTCACTGGAGAAACAGCAACACTGGCAATACCTTCAAGTCAGGCATACACTTAGTCATGTATTGGGGACACAGTATAGGTTTCAGGGGCTGAATGTCCTTGACAACCTATTGCACCCATCACATGGAACCCCCTTCCCTCTCCAAGGCAGCCAGATCTATAAAATGCTCCTTGGGCTCAAGAGAGGACACAATAGTCCCCTTAAAGTTAGATAGAGCACAGAATTGGGCTGTACCACAACACCACTTGTCTGAAGCAGGTGGTTGAGAGATCTGAGATCTATGGCAAAGGACACTATTAATCACTTCACACAATTCCACTGCCCTCAACAAGGCCTGTCAACTTGTCACTGGCTCCCAATGCCTAACTCACACCCCTGACCTCTGTTCTCAAACTGATGGTTGAATCTGCCAATCGAATAAAACACCAAACTTGTATTACTACTAAGAAAATCTTGCTGGGCCTTGCCTCTGGAGTCTGTGCCCTCATACAACCGAGAATCCACACCGCCATACCAGGATCGAACCTCAGCTTCTGCAAATCCCACATTGCCACACAACACAAGGCCAAAGATCCTTTACTTACCGGGCCACTAGTTGGTGCAACGGTCTTCCCAGCGACATCTCATCCTCACTATCACTCAGCACTTTAAAGACTCAGCTCTGCCTAACACTCACTATCTCCAACCTCTGTGACTGTTGTGGCTAAACACATCTTTTGCTTCCATAGCTGAAGATACCTTTTGGATCCACATCTACTCCTGCAGTTTGCCAGCACCCCCCATCTTCAGCTCCCTGCTGGCCCATGACAAATGCCACCGGCTGCACTACCTCTATTCTTACCCGCCTTCTACCTCTCCACTCTCTGTCCCCCCACCACCTCCTCTCTTTCTCCCATCCACTTGGTCTCCTGATTTCACCCTCCTCTCCCTTCTCCTCCCCAAAGTTTCACCTTACTGTTCTTTTTCCTCTACAAGACTATGTTTTTTTATTTTATAAACTGTTATCTTTGCTTATGTTTGTCTCAATTGTACCAGTGATGTGGAACCTTTGTAAAGAGCCTTGGCTCAAAGGTATTTGTAATCCTAGACCAAATAAATAAAAAATAAATAAAATAAACAATTCAAAATATCATATTGCTGGCACAGAACCCTCGAAACTCCACAAATGGGAACTACTAAACTCAGACAGCTGCTGGAAGTGTAGCTCAGCCACTGGTAGCATTTCTCACCTGCTTTATTTTATTTTGTTAATTTTATTCTTTGATAATGGGGTGCCTGTTTTCAGGGGCGACCCGGGAGCACTGGGAGGTTAAGTGACTGCTCAGAGTCACACAGTATGCATTTGGAGGTTGTGGGAATCAAACCCAGGTCTGTCTGCTAGATGTATCAAGCTGATTCACAGCTCATTTCTCTAACCTCTAGGCTCTACTACCAGTCCCATGCCAACAGCTGATGTATTACTGAAACAAGATTCAACTAGTCTGCAGAGCCCTAGGAGATCCAGATGCGACCTTCACACTCATATTTGAAATGTTAGGGCATACTGCAGGGGTGAGTTTGGGACCAAGAACCACACCTCATATAAAGAGATGGCTTCAGGGGCCTTGATCACTACAAAAGTTCATCATCAGACACTGGAAGGAACAAATGCCATAACAAGTGACCAAGTGGCTGCTAGAGCTAGGTAAGATGGCTAGGCTATAAGAAGGTATACTACGTGAATGAACAACAGACTAGACAGCTGTACCAACACCTGGGGAGGGAGGCAAATCTAGCATTAGAATATTGTAAGATCTCCAAAGCTTTGGAATATCCAGCATTAATAAAGATCCTTCAGCAGGGACCTTCCTTTGACCTTCGCATGGAAATAACCAATCCCACATAATAAAATATATTTCCAACACCACAGAAATTAATTGTACTGTGGCCTACTACCAATAGATATCATGTTCGGTACAAGGCAACAGTAACAAAAGTTTTCTGCTTACTTGCTGAGAGCCCATCCCTTTTAGCTTGTTCCCATTCATTATTGCTGCAGGTTCTTTAAAAATCCTGAATCTGACACTATCCCAAAAGGCTATGCATACCACACTACATGAATCATTCACTGATGTAGGCAGACAGATTACAGCAAGGTACAGCTTACTTCATTCTATGTCTCTCTAAACCAATAGGGAACAGACATAGATGCTAGCTCACTACCCTAAAATGAAATAAGACATAGGTTAGTTGGTAAGTATTCCTAACACCAAGTAATGGCTTGATTTTGGCTTGGATAGCTGCCTTTATTTTTTTTTTTTTTTATTGAAATCTAGGATTATAAATACCTTTGAGCAGGAACTTATCTTTTACAAAGGTTCCACATCACAGGAATGGGGTATACATACATACAAAGGTCAACATAATAATACATAGTTACACAATAAAAGAAGTAAGAGACTGAGGCTTAGGAAATTCCAGTAATTCAAAATGTGCCAAATGTTAGGTAGCATGACATACCAGCCAAGGGCAATCTTAGAAATAAGCACTGCGGTGAGAGAGGAAGGGGTATGCAAGCAGGAAGGCCATTGTCGGAGGGTGAGAAAGGAGGATAGGACGTTAACTGTATCATGAAAAGTGCTTAATAAACGATATTAGGATTGTACTCCAGAGGTTAAACCCAAACCAAGATGCAATCTCTGTAGAATCATTGACACTCATCTTCTGATTTATTTTTGTAAACCAAACCAATAACCTATGGATTACAAAACATTAGCTGAAGCAGAAAAAGTGCTAGTATAACAGCTGGCAATATAGCCTAGAGGTTAGAGGAATGAAGTGTGAATGAGCTTGGTACAGCCAGAAAACTAGACCTGAGTTTGATTCTCACAACCTCCACTTGCATACTGTGTGATCTCAGAGCAAGTCATTTAACTGTCCAGTGCTCCCAGGTCGCCCCTGAAAACAGGCATGTGGGCCTTACCCAGTTACAAATGACTAAAATAAAAATAAAAATAAAAATAAACAAGATGAAGTCTGGTGAAGCACTGTTTGAATGAAAGACTTTATTATGTAAGTGAGTGAGGGTTTAGACACAGTCCCATTACAGTGCCCAAGGAGAACAAAAGCTTTGTGACCAACTGAAAACTGTACCTAAGTTAAAGGATACCTAAACCACTTTCTACACACCTGACCCCTCGCTTCTCCTGTCCTGCATCCAACAGCTCCTTTCAGGTAGCCATTCGGGACTATTGGGCTTCTCAGCTGTCTCTGTCGGGAGTGGGATATCTCCTGAGCTGCCTCTGCAGATTACTCCCCATCCAGACTTGAGAATTCTACTCATGGCAAATTTCTGCCAGGACACTAATGGCTGCAACACTAGGCAAGTATAACACCAGGAGTTGGTACAGGCCCTCCATCAACACCACCTCCCTATCGCCCAAAAATAGTGTTTACAAATGACAGTTTGCTGCCTTAAAAAGAATCCTGCTTTTTTACTATTGTGCTCAGGCAACGCCAAACTCAATCCAGGACCATTGGACACCCTTGTTTCTCCGCCAGACCTGGCAGGTATGAAAGGAATGTCTTTATGCATCTTAATGCCTGTAGTTTGCTGAAAAGTTCACCCTCATCCAGGCTTGGGTGAGCCACACCCTACCTGACATTCTAGTGATCACTGAGACCTGGCTTAGGCCACCCACCCCAGATAATGAAATCAATATCCCAAATTATTTACTCTTCCGAGCGGATAGGCAATCAAGATGAGGTAGTGCACTTATGCAGGACAAATACTCAGCCGCATGCATAGACGCATCTATCCTCCCCCAAAGAATTCGGAAAGTGCTTGACCCTAAAGATCAAACTTTCTCCTTCCTGTGCACTCTGTTTAATTGACTGCTATAGGCCCCTTCTGCTGGGCCTCATCTTCTGTCTCACCTCAGTTCCGTATGGGGCTCGGTTCCTTGGAAACCATTATTCTTGGCGACCTGAACTACGATTGGCTATCAAAGTACATCAGCTCCCTTGAAATCCTTTTGTGACACTCTAGGCTGGTGCAACTCATTGTGAGCCCACTCACCCAAATAAAAAGAACCTTAACAACAGCTCCCTCTTAGATGTAATTTTGGTTAGCAAGCCACATCTGTTCTCTCATGTCGGAACATTTTCTCAGACATTAGCGATCACTGTATAATTACCACCATTAGATCCATGCACAACCCACAGTTTGTGACAAAGTTCTCTATGAAGAGTGCAACGCAACATTGATTTGTTTGCTTATGTCCATGACTTGAAACATTCACAGCGATGGCAGGAATTCTTCCTAGCCAAAATGGTTAACAGGGCATATACTATTCTTTACGATATTTGAAGTGAGGCTTTAAATAAGCATGCACCCTTGGTTAAGGTGCCAGTCAGGAGGAGCACCTGCTGTTGGTTCTCACCTGAGCTCAAAGCTTCCCTGTTAGAAAGAGATACTTTATGGAAAAAAGCCAGAAGAAGCAAGAATGACTCGGATTGGTGTCTTTTAAGAGAGCATGTACCAAGTGCACCAAGTTGGTCAGAGCAGCCAAGGCTGTCTACTATCGTTGGAGCTAGCCTCTGCCTCTAGAAATCCTTCAAAGCTCTGAAAACTTTAAAAGACACGTCTGGACATGCACCTGATAATTCCATTCCAGCAAAAATTAAGTCCGCTGGCAGCATTATCTCTAACTGATCGGAGATATTGGAAGCCCTGAATAACCATTTTGCAATGGCAAGCCTAGCATTTGATTCTTCTCCTGCCAATGACCTCCACAAAGCTCACGGCCCACCAACCCATGAGTCCCTCACTACTGAGGAGGCCTTCTCCTCCTGCCTGTTTCTCTAAAGGAGGTGGAAGACCTACTGTTGCAACTGGACACCAGGAAGGGAGCAGGGTCTGACTTCATAGAGCCATACTATCTGAAATGTACCTACCATGTGCTTGCGGTGCCAATCACCCACCTATTCAACATGTCACTCTCCCAGGGTAGCCTCCTCCTCAATGGAAAATAGCCCATGTCACCCCTGTATTAAAAGCAGATTACCCCTGCGGCCTAAATTATTACAGACCAATCTCCTCCTCCCCATCCTGTCTAAATTACTAGAAAAAATAGTGTGTGGCCAGCTAGGGTATACTTAGAATCCAGAAGCCTATTAAACTCGGTTCAGTCTGGATTCAGAGCAAAGCACAGCACCATAACTGCCCTAGCTAAGGTGACCAATGATTGGCTCCTAGACCTTGACAATAAGAAGCATGTCTGTGCCATTTTCTTGGATCTTAGTAAAGCATTCGACACAGCTGATCACAGTCTGCTTCTTTCCTCTCTAAGCACCTTAGGTCTGGACCATAAATCTATGTGCTGGTTTGCAGACTACCTCAGAGAATGGAAACAGCAGGTTAAAGCTGAAGGTGAGATTTCTCCATTAAAACCTGTGCTGGAGGGGCATGCCCCAGGGCTCTATCCTTGGTCCCCTCCTCCTTGCAGTCTACATTAACAACATCAATGACCCCATCAAAAAAGCCAACATCCACTTATTTGGGATGACACTGTACTGTACTTGAGTCGTCCCATGCTGGAAGCTGCTGCTGAAGACCTCCAAGCTGAATTTAACCTCCTACAATACCAGCTCATAAACAAAAGCTTTGCTCAATGTGAAAAGACAAAACCATGCTCTTCTCCCCTCCTTACATCAGCAATTCCTGTTGGGGAGCTATCCCAGATTACCACTGTTCTTGGAGAAACAGTAGAGTCACGTAGCTAAATTCAAATATCTAGGAGTTTGGCTTGATCATAAACTTTCCTTCACGACCATCTTGAAGAACTACAGAAGAAACTAAGGCAAAGATTAGGACTATTCTGCAGAATTAACCACCTGCTCATAAAGGAGGCCAAGATTCATCTGGTTCAAGCTACCTTCCTATCTTTAATAGATTATGCAGACCTGCTCTACAGCCACTGCACTGCCTCTGCACTGGCTAATTTCGACACCCTCTACCACAAAGCTATCAGGTTCATTACTGGCCTTCCCCTTTCCACACACTACTGCTCCTAGGCTGGACTTCCTTCACTATACAAGGAATAGAAATGCCACCCTATGGGCCTTCAGAGCTGTGACCAACAAGCTCCTCTCATATGTCTCAGATTGTATTCCCCTGAGTGTGTAAGGCACCCTCACGCTCTAAGGAGCTATTCCTAATTGCTCTGCAAGTTACAAGGGTCAAAACTCATTTCTGCAAAGCTGCTCTAAGCTTCTCTTTGCCCACATTGTGGAATGGTTTACAAAGGAACTTGAAGCTGAGCTGCCCTGTTAGCCTGAATATCTTCAAGATGCTCTATGATTGCTATATAAAGCACCTTGCAAATGTTTTTCCTCACCGCTAGCCCACTAATTCAAAACTCCCCTTTCCATCCTGACGCCATGTTTCTACCCCTGGCTCTCACTCTTTCCTATTAACTCTTCCTGCTGCACTCACCCTTCCCTGTCCACCCCAGCCTGGCTAAAGTCCTATCCATCCATAGTAGTGTCCCAATTATCTACCCTCCTCCGTCATTATCATAATAAACAAGTATGCGACAGCCATCGCCACTTTCTGGGCTTTACTCAATTTTTCCCCAGTCATCAGTAATATATCCCTCCTCTTCTTTACCTCTCTAACCTGCCACCCCATCACAGCCTCTTTCCCTGTATGTGTAGTTGCCAGCTGCCTCACTCAAAGATCTCTGCTTATAACCCTGTATGCCTATGGTTGATTGTACATCTGCTGATTTCTTAAACTGTAAAATAATGCTGTTTTTATTTATTTCAACCTTGTACTGTACTGTATACACTGTATATATACTTTTTTCCTTGTATATTATTGCTTTTTGTATACCTGCTTCTGTACTGTACTTTGATGTTTTCATGACCAGGTCCACCTTGCAAATGAGCCTTGCTTAATGGTGCCTGCCTGGATAAATAAAGATTGTGACTGATTGATTGAAAACAAACTCTGATCACAGCCACTATGGCTGCTAATGCATTAACGTGATAAGGGTGTTTCATGGGCTTAAATATAAAGATGAATTGTAGTCTGCACCATGTGCAGATTTCATTTTTTGCAACGTTAGATCATTTATCTGGTTGATCCTAGATTCCCATATGTTTAACATACTAGTGGTGAGTGCATCTTGTATGGGGAAGGAGACAGAGCTCTGCACCAAGGCCTTCAAGTAGTGGTAGAAGAATGATGCAGAAAGGAGACATATGGCTACATTGGGGACTGTGGACCAACCTGGAAGGATAAGAGCTTATACCGATGTAATGGCCTGCTTCCATCCAGGAGGAACCACAGTCTCCAGTGGACAGTTTGAGTGTTACATTAAAGGACATTTAAAGTAGCCAAGGGGGTTGATGGGAGAAATAGGGAGGCAGGAAGTGGCCACCACAGGCTGAGATAGACAGTAGGAGATCCTGGGGATAGAGAGTCCCACCAGGATATAAGTTATTCAAGGATGCAGGGGTTAAATATGGAGGAAATGGAGAAAAGAAGCAGTCAAAGGAAAATGATGAGGAAGGAAGAACAGTGGAAAACGAGAAAGTGACAAGAAGAAAGCAGAGAGCTGTCAAATGACACAAGTTCTGCATCAGAAGCTGTATGAGGATGAATGAGTTCAATATGTACATTCTGGAAGAAAGGTGGGAGAGTGGGAATTTGATGGAGACCTCTAAATACCTCATGAGGGTTAATAAGGTACAGGAAGGAGATGTGTTTCAGAGAAAACAGTGCTGTAGAACAAGGGGTCATGATATGAAGCTGGAAGGAGGTAGATTCAGGAGGGATATGAGGAAGTACTTCTTCACAAAAGGGTGGTAGATTCCTTGGGAGACAGTGGGGTGAAACAAGTGCTAAGTTTAAAAAATGACTGGGATAGGCACAAATAAATCCTAGGAGAAAGAAAGGTTATAGAAAGACAGTGCTGTAGATCAAGTAGGATCTGCAGCAAAAGTGATAATAATTAAAATGGACAGCCCAAATGGTCCCAATTGTCATTATCTGTCAGTTTCTATTTCTATGTATGACAGGTTATGTGATTCAAATGGATACAGTGTAAAATTATTAATATGTGTAATGTCCATACTGTAAATAGCGTGGCACACATAATTCATGTTGTACCATGCACATACACAATAATCAGAGGGCAATAATATATGCATTGAGCAAGGGAGAAAAAAATCAAGGGAACATGTGTGAAGCAATATCATAGGTTCAGAAATAATTTCAAGCTAGTTAGACTTGCATCTATACAGCTTAGTCTTTATTTTATGTATTGAACATTAATCTATCTTGTCTTTTATTTACCAAGAAGATGCTTGTCTAATCTAGATTTAAAAATATCCATATTAGTACTGGCTATCACTTTTGCTGGTAAAGAGTTCCAGTCAGGAACCACTCTCTGGCTAAACCAATGCTTTCTTGGAAGAGTATGCCATTTTGTATTGTTAATTGAAACTGATGTCCCTAGGTTCATATTTTGATTTTTGGGGGTTAACCCTAGGTCTGCTAATAAAGCATCATCTTGTAAGCACTTAAATAACACAAAATAATCTTCCCTAGTTCTTCTATACTGCAGAGTAAACAAGTTTAGCTCCTTTAACCTTTCGGAGTATGACATGTCTCCTAACCCTTTGATGGATCTAGCAGCCCTTCTCTGAATACACTCCAAGCTATGAACATCTCCTTTTTATGTGAAGCCCATATCTGAGCACAATACTCCAGGTTGGGTCTCACCAGGGCACTATAGAGGGCATAATCACTTGCCTATCTCTACTGGCAATATGCCTCAATATGCAATTTAATATCTGATTATTTTTCTTCACTATTTTATCACAATGAGAACTAAATTTTACATCTGAAATAATTATAATCCCTAAATCTCTTTCCTCTGTTGTTTTCTTAGTTCAGTGGTATCTATCTTATAAGATGAGTTGTTATTTCTCTTTCCTAAATGCATAACAGTACACTTGTTTCTATTTAATTCTAATTTATTTACTTTTGTCCACTTTTGTATAGTATTTAGTGCATCCTGCAGATATTTGTATTCTTTTGATTATTTACTATGGTTCCAATTCTGCAGTCATCTGCAAATTTATATATCATATATTTTCATTTTGTACAGTTAGTGAAGTTATATAGATGTTAATGAGACAGGGGCCCAAACTGATCCCTGGAGAACTCCGCTGGTCACTGCCGCCCAGCCAGATGTATCTCCATTAATTACCACTCTCTGGCTTCTCTTCTTCAGCCATGCATCAATCCAATTCACTATTTTATTGTTAAAATTATAATTTTTAAGTGTGTTTATTAGTTCTTGATGTGAGAGTTTATCAAAGGCTTTGGAAAATCCAAGAAGACAACATCTACACTATTTCCCTCATCCAATTCCTTTCCACTTTCTCACAGAACACTAACAAATTTGTCTGGCGGGATCTATTTTTCCTAAAACCGTGTTGTACTGGATCCTGCATTTTTCTACTATCTAGAAAATCCTTTATATAATCTTTTAATATTGACTCCATGATTTTTCCCACAACTGATATTAGGCTGACTGGCCTGTTATTCTGTATATCAGTTTTTGATCCTTTTAAATATAGGTATCTCTAATGCCTCCTTCCACCCTTTGGAACATGTCCCAAATCTATAGAAGTTTGAAAAATGTGTTAGTGGTGAAGCTAATTGTTCTGCTAGTTCATGCAATGCCCTTGGATGAATTTCATCAGGGCCTTGTGATTTATTTCAATTTGTCATTTTAGTTTATCAAGTACACTTTTCACGGTAATCTGTATATGTTCAGGTATAGAGTTAAATTTATTTTCTCCCTTATCTGAAGTAGCTGGGTTAAAACTGAACAAAAGTATTTATTTTGGGTTTCTGTGGCTCTTTATTATTTAATATATCCCTTGTGCATTCTTAAAAGGTCTAAAGGTGTTATTATTTTTTGTTTATTATTTATATATGAATAGAAGTTTGTATTCATATTCCTTTTTGCTCTTTTAATTTCTCATTTGACTTTTTAACCATATTTCTATATTTATTTAAAGCCTGTATATCGTTGTGATTTTTTAGTATTTTTATACGGGTTATACTTTTGTTTATTAATTTCTTTATTTTTGGTGATAACCATTTTGGAGCACTCCTTGTATGTTCATATTTTATATATTTAGGTATACCATTTCTATTGTTGATCTCAGCCTCTTTACAAATAGCTCCCACATATCATCTATAGCAATGGTTCTCAGACTTTGTCACAGTGAGCCTCCCAAATCCATGGAAAGATTTTGAGCTCCCAAAAAAATGAAATAATCTTGGGCCTCTCTAAAGAAAATAACATACTGTACTTTGTGCAGTACACTATAAATAAATTGAAACCCCTTTGAGTACTTGGCTCTCATTCAGTTCTTTGTCTTATACCAACGTGGAATCTTTGAAAAAGAGCTCCTGTGCTCAAAGGCATTATCTGAATAATAAATAAAATAAATAAATGTTATTCAGCTTACTGTAACTCCCCACCTTCACAGGCCAGCCTACTTGCTCTGCTATTTTTATTGTTGAACCGTTGTTACCCCTTGTTGCAGTACCTTCTTGGGTCAGACTACTTTTCTCTGTTTCCTCTCTGTGCGAAATAACCTTCCTCAAATACTTTGCCCTCTCTGTCCTTCCCTGCTCAAAGCAACTTCTCAGGGATTACTTTGCTCTTTCTGCTATTGTTCATGGCACTTCTATGTTCAACCTTTGTATTTGGGCTCTTCTGCCATCAGGCTACAAATTGATCAATTACCACCTCTCATTATTAGTTTATTGTTCATATTTGATTGCACTATTGTTCATTGTGTATTTCCTGATTGTTCTGCAGTTACCTTTTGAAATGTATTGACTCCTACCCTTCCCAAGTACACCTTGGCTCATTCACCTTCCCTTGCCACCAACTAGTAAATAAATACACAAGATTTACCTACTATTACCTCTTTCAGTTTGCTTCATCTCTTCACACAAAATATATAAAACTCAAAATTTAAATACAGTAATTTTTCAGACTTGCTTGACCTCCCCTGGAACAGGCTGGGACATTCCCAGGAGGCTGGCCTCACCATTTGAGAACCCTGATCTATAGAAAGTCCTTCAAATTCCTTTTCCACTTCCAAGATGCCATAGCTTCCCTCATGATGGTAAATCTGGCTGTTAAAATTAAGGACTGTAGTCTACCCTCCTTATTTCTTTTCCTTTTCTTAACTTGAAACAGGCTATTTGATGGTCACGATTGCCCAACTGGGAGCTAGTATATATTGTTTACTATTGGCCCCAGATTTGTAAAGATCAGATCCAGAGTATTTTGTGCCCTGTTTTTTCTGTTACCAACTGCTCAAGTCCTATCTGATTTATTGCATCTAAGTACTGTGTACTTGTTTTGTATTTGCCTGTTGCTTATTCCAGTCAGTATGTGGTAGATTAAAATCACTGTTTAAGATAATTCTTTCTGCTGGATCTAAGTTCTAATAATGTTTAATATTTCCAAATATACTACTTAAAGAGTGGTGACAACATGATAGGTACATACTGGACTGAAGGTACTGTATTATGATGGTACCCAGCCATATACCAGTTGAGTTAGCTACAATATGCAGTTTTATTTATTTATTTACCTATATTTTTAATAATCCAGAAATTGTTTACACAGTAATGACATATAGCCAAGGATGCTCCTTACAGCTTGTGAACGTCTTTTTGTTAACACTTTATTCATTTGGGAAATCATTTGCAATGTGGCACATAATCAACAAACCTGCAAGAAAAATGACCTGCATTTTCGAGTAACAAGAAGGCGTTATGTCAGAAGTGGATTCAGGCCTTAATGTTGACAGTATTCCTATAAATTACTGAGGGCGGTTCAGGGTTATGTGTCCCCGGTGGAGGCCCCCCTTCCAGAAATGTTATCCATAAGTGTAGTCACAGTACCTACGATTATCATTCTGAGAACCAGAAGGCAGATTCCATTCAGTACAAAATGCCACTTTAACATATAGAGAATAATGGATAGGTAGTGTATGTTATGGATTTTCTTACCCAAGGTGTGTGATGACCCATAAATCCTCGAGTGAAGCTCAAGTGGTTATTGTGGTCATAACACACTGAATGTGTATGAAAACAATCCATAACATCAAACTTACTCTATCCTTTATTTTTGTAATTGCTGGTGTGGAGGTTTAGACTGTATTTCTAGTAGCTTGAAAGAAAGAGATGTTTTTAGCTAAAGTGCAGTTTTATTTTGAAGAAATTGAACTGTACCTGAATAAAACATAGTTGAAAATACTGCAATTGAAATACTTTTGTGAAACAATGGAATTCAACAGTTTTAAAGTCTGTTTCTTTGGATACTGTCATATCAACTGGATTTTGGGTTATTATGAAGTGTCATGTCAACGGATTTTGGGTTATTACTTCCTTTGGAGCATAATAACTGGAAATACAGTTGATATGCATTTTAACAATAAAGTAATCCATTTGAATTTATGGTCACCAGTAATTATGTCCTTTTTAAAATATAAAGAAAGGCATTTACTTCATGTTGCAGGGCCTGGTTAGTACCAAAAAATTGTACAGAATAAAGTCATGAGAGTTCCACCTTTTAAATAATTTAAATTTACCATTTGCATTCTCAGAATACAATTTGGTATGTATTGCTTTAAACTAAAAGCCACACAGCAGAAAATGTTAACATTTAAAAGGCTGGGAAATGATTTAAAATTTAAGTTGACAAAATGTCAACTAAATTATCATGTTTGGTCATTTTCAGTCATCATCATTTCTCTGTTCAGCACAATTTGGTTCTTAAACCTCTCACTTCTCCATAAAAGGACACCTGTGATTAGTTATGAGAATAATTCAAGTCTGAAACAATCTGAGAATGCCACTAATATTTAGATAGGTCCTGAGAGGGTTAACATAAAGCAACACTCCAGCACACACACACACACACACACACACACACACACACACACACACACACACACACACACACTTGCTGGAGGAATAAAGTTGGGCTGTGTTTATCATTCCGTCCTGTAAGAATTAGATTATACCTGAAAGGTTAACTTCAGACAGGCTCACTGTTTGAATTATAATATATGCTGGAATGCAGCAGTTTTAAACCCTTCAGAATTTGTCAATTTACAGCACGAGTTACCAGAAAGAAATTATGTGTTTCATGTGACATCAGAGGATATAATTTATTTATTTTTTATTTTGTTTTTGTTGACCAGGTAAGTGCACTGGACAATTCCTGCCTATTTTCAGGCATGACCCGGGGAGGGGATACAGATGAATGCCAACTGACTTTGAACCAGATTAAGCTGTTGCTGTTTGAATTAGCATTCACTGCCTAAGGCAATTAAAGCATAACCCTGAAGGTTTTTTTTCCATACAAGGAGCGAACCTGGCTGCAGCAACAGTACAGCTATAGAACCCCAAATTAATCTGAGAAGGCACTGCACTAATCAATTAATTTGAGAACTATGCTAACTAATTAATGGTTTATTATATGAAAGGAATGCAGCAGTTTCACAACTCTTTGGGATTAGATTGTTTGCCAGGAGTTTGTTTCACACACTAAAAACCAGGACCCCAACCTATGATTTATGCTCCAAGGGACCACCATTACCCCTGAAGGTCAAAATAAAAGTAGAACCAACAGAAAAAGCAAATAGGCAACCACATAAGAAATTCTGCTTGTGCCTTGACATAAACCTAAACAATTTGCAGCAAAGAGTCTGGCCACTCAGCAAAAAAGAAAATAGACCTCTAAGCTAGGTCTGGTTAGAAAGCATTTATTAAGTACAAACAGCAGCACCTCTGCCAGCCTGTACTTAAGAAAATGTTTTATGGAGATCTAGTTTAAAGGTCTATTTTCTCTCATGTTTTGCTTGGCAGCTAGACTTTTGCTGCAAAAAGCAAATCACTGAGAATGGAAATGCTAGAGGTAGTCATCAAGGGGTTTTATGTTAAAATAGTGAGGGCTAAATGGGGACCACCACAAACAGTGATGGCAAAACAGCAAGACCTTATGGCAAGAGCTCTTTTGTATGGGGCTTTTCCCCACACCCGTTACTATGGATACCAACTCTGAGGAGGGACACACCTTGGGAAGGGGAACCTTTAGTTGTATATGTGCTTGCACTAGTTTTGATCGCTATATTTGCCACATCATTTTGCCCTCACTTTCTTGATGGGATACCTTGTCAGGGTGACAGAGCCCACAAAATGGGTTACTTTCATGGTGGCAGTCGAGCAAAAGAACTCAGGAAACATACATCTCTGCATAGATCCCGTGACCTAAACAAAGTAATAATGCATGAACATTATGGGCTGCCCACACTGGAGGACATTTCACAAAACATCAGAGGCAAACTATTTCAGTGTACTTGATGCCCAGGCAGGCTACTGGCAGCTACAACTGGATGAGACAAGTGGTTGACAGACAACTTTTAAAATGCTATTTGGTAGGTGTTGCTACACCCTGGTGCCTTACCCTTTGGGGTGGTATCTGCACAAGAGGTGTTCCAGAAGAAATCTCATGAAATCATAAAGGGACTCAAGGGATCATTGATGACCTCCTTGTATATGGATCTGCTAAAAGGAGCATGACTGCTACTTTGTGGCTTTTCTGGAAAAGTACAGGCAAGTGAACTTAATCCAGATAAAATCCTGATGGGTCAGACAGAGGTAATCTATTTTGGACATTGATTCACCAATGAGGGACTGACGCCAGATCCCAAGAAGCTTAGTGCCATTGAGAATATGAAAGCTTTGAATTCCTGTAAGGAGCTCAAGACAACACTTGATGCTTTCAACTACCTGTGACAATTCTCAAAAGGATTGGCACAAGCCCCAGCCCCACTTTGGACATTGTTGAAGGGACTAAAGAATGGTCCTGGGATGCCAATATGGACAAGGCAGAAAAATAAAAACTCTTAAATGCAAACAGCCTGGACCCATTCTACAATTTGTTGATGTAATCAAACTTGTGGTACTAGGAGTGAATGCCTCTCAGGCAGGTCCATGTACTGTCTGTTTCAAGAAGGAAAGCTTGTTACATACTGACACCTCAAGGCTCTGACTCCTGCACAAGTAAACTATGCCAAACAATTTGAAAAGAAATATTTCCAATTTTTACCAGGTGTGACAAGTTTCATCAGTACATTTATGGCCAATCTGTCATATATTCTTTAGAACCCACTGTTGTCCGCACCCCTCCTCTGCAACACATGGTGACACAAATACAAAAGTATGACCACATGGTTACATACAAGTCAGGCATGCACATTCCAGTGGCTGACACTCTGTCTAGAGTGTATGAACCTAGGCAGGACACCCAGAATCAGACCTAGAAGACCAAGTGCTCAGTGCATTGATGGCAATGCCTACAGCCAGTCATAACTACACAAAATCTGTAATACAACCACAACTAATAAAACCATGATGCTGCTGCTGGCAAAGTGCTTACTAGTGGGTGGCTAACTAAGTGACAACGTTTACCCTGGTTGCACGTTTTCTGACACTTGTGAGCAGATCTGACATCTGACATGTGACAAGGTACCTTTGTAAATGAGCCTATGGCTCAAAGGTTTTCAAACTGCTGTTTAAATAAAATAAAAATAAAATGCAGGTTCAAAAAGAATTCTAAAGGGAAAGAAAAGTGATACTAGATGACCTCCAATAAGAGACTTTGCAACCAGATCCACCAGAGGCATATTGGGGTAACAAGACCAGACAGATAAGACTTATGAAGATGACATCTGTTCCATCTTAATATCTGTCCCTGATCTATCTTGCTAATGTTGGACTTTCTTCTGGTCTCTAAATAGAGGCATGGTTTCAGATCCATGGTTTCAGATCCAACTTCTGACACAGCCTTCTTAACGGGAGGACTAGAGGGACTGAACAGATTTCATCTTCATAAGTCTTATCCGTCTGGTCCTGACAAGTCAAAAATGAGGCTAGCCAAGAGCTGATCTGTGCTACAGGTAGTATTTTTCAGCCTGACTTTCCAGGTAATATCTTTCATTCTAGTGCTGATATGTCAGAAGGCATGGACAGACTACAAGAGATTGATGAAACTGCTGCTGACAAGTCTGAGAGCTCTCTGGATGATCTGACCCACAGATGCATCTTAAGGAGGGAATGTAATGTACTGCAAATCTTATTCAGTGCATTGCATGCTATGTTTAAATATATGTTGTGTCTTTAAATGCATGCATTAGATCTTTAGAAGAACTGAAATGAAACCAACCTCTCTCTCTCTAGGGTCAAGAAGAAGAGATGGGAAGTATTGTACTTGGATGTGGTTGGAGGCAGTGTTGCTGATGTATTGTGGAGTCAGAGTCAGAGAATAAAGTCTAGCTGTGCTCATGTTACTGTTGAGTTTGGAGTTTTATTATCAACATTCAGTTGAAAATGTTTCAGTGCATGTTTGAACTCTAGTGTTCAAGTTCTAATTTAGAACTTGAACAATGGAGGACTCAGAAAATGGTTCATACCTTTTTCTTTATTTTGATTTTGAATCCCCTCTCTTTGGCAAGTTACTTCTGTCCTCAGGCTCCTGGGTCAGTGCAGCACTATTTGCAGTGCCAGGCGGCATGTGTAGGCTGATTTCTGTGAGGGACCAGGTAGGCTGCATGGAGAACATAAGAGAAGGCTGCAGCTGGCAATAGTGGTTTACAATAAGGGTTGGACACTAGAAGGAGGAGGAAGTGTTGTATCCTCTGTCATTTGGAGTCATCAGGTGCTGAGTGTGGTGAGTGGATGGAAGCTGGGGCCACAGTACCGGGCCTGTCATTCCACGGGACAGTGGGTTGATCTGCAACTTACGTAAATGCATACTGGTCTTTGTAGGAGGAGGAACCATGAGTCAGGACATGATGCAATTGCAATGCTGCTATGCATGGCTGGGGAGGATGGGTGGGTGGGCATGCATGGAGAAAGAGGTGCAATGGAGCTGGGGCAGAACAGATGAGGCATCGGGTTGTGTGGGGAGCTAATGAAAACTCATGAGATGTGCTGCCTAGCTGTGATTCAATCAAGTGATGACTGAATCTCAGTTTAACAGCCTTCTGGGCAGACCTGCTGTGCAGTTAGTTACAGAGGGAGTTTATGAGAACAGACTTCCTTGACTCAGGCTGTGTGTCCACTGTCCTCAACTCTGATTTCACATCAAATTGATCAGTTCACCTAAATTAAACAGTATTTCCTCCTTCTCTGGACAGCTGGAGAAAAACACTGTGCATCAATCTAGGAAACAGTATCAAAGAATGAACAAAAATGAGGCAGGCCAAGCAGGGAGGGACAAGTTGGGGGACTATCTGCTACCTCTCTCCTTTCAATTTAACCACAAAATCAATTCAGAAAATCCCTAAGTTGAGAAAGAAAGAATTTCCTTGTGTGGAGGGTTGGAGAAATGCTGTAGCTACAAAAGAAAAATATAAGGCTTAAGAAAACGAGGTGGGGCAAGTAGTGGGGCAGGCAGTGGTAGATGGGTGAGGGTGCTCTCATGAATGAAAAAGTTATGCACAAGAGAGACCAGATATTCTTTTTGTTTCTTCATTTAGTACAGTATCTTCCCTAAAATTCTCAGCAGACATGGTTGACTCTGATACTGGGTCAATACAGTGTTTGTAAGACAGCATGGTATTAACCACACTGTATAGTGATGCCAGGATTTACAGCAGCAGGGTAGAACAGCAGTAGGAGAATACTGCTACCCTGTTGCTGCACACTAACTAGAGAGTGGATGACTCAGTGTGCTGGGTGCCTGGTCGAGCTGCTCCCATGGATGAGTGGCTAGGGCACCTGCACACAGTGCAGTCAGGAGACCTGGAACCGTGGTTCAGTCCCCCCATCCCCTGCTGCAACATTTTACTGTGCTTTAAAAAACTCCCCTCCTCAGTTTCTCACCATTCCCAAGTGCCCCCTCTGGGTTGGTTATTTAAGTTCAGGGGCAAAGCCCCCACAAAAAACATAACTGCCCATTGTTTTGTAAGGTATGGTACATTAAACAGGTCATTGTTTTGCCTGACTCTGTTTTTTTGGGTGCTCATTGGCTGGAGTATTTTTAGCCATGCTGATTTGACTTGCAGCTGAATGACTCGGCTGCTGACTTCTGCATGGTTCACTTGCCAACTGTGCTTTGCTCCTTGGATTGCTCTGTACCCAGTGTTTGCCTGTTTGGCATTTAAAATCACAGAAATATTGTGGGTGACAGGGAGGAGCATCAAGTTATTTATTCATTTGACTCCTGCATGGTGTGCTAGTCAACTGTGCTGTGTTGTGCTAGGTTAGACTATATTGTGCCCAGTTTGTGTCTTGTGGCACATCAAATGAATTCCAGAACTGTTTTTGGTGATAGGGAGGAGAGACAAATCATTTTTGTTTATTAATTAAACTTTATTGAAACCATATTAAGTACAATAAGCAACCACCAACAAAATACATACAAAAATAATACAATGCAGAAATTAACCATAACCCCTACCACCCTCCCAACCTTCCAGTCCCCTGCCCCACCAAAATTGGCTCTGGAGTAGTTAGGAGAGGGTAGCATTACTACAAACAGATCCAAAGCAAAATTATGAGTGGGAACTGTTACACCACAGAGAAAAATCATGTATGCATTTATAAACATCTTGACTCCTGCTTCATGTCACTCTATCCAACTGTGCTGTGCTCCTTGGACTGCACTGTGGCTGGTGGGTGTCTGTGTGGCATCTCAAATAAAACCTAGCCAGAAATATTTTGGGTGACAGGGAAGGAGACTGAAACAAATCATTTCTTCATTTGTTCATTTAAAAATATCCGAGACTCCTGCATGGCATACTAGCCAGCTTTGTAGTGTTCCCTTGGACTTATCTGGGTCAAGTGTGTACCTATGTGGCATCTCAAAAAATCCCAGAAATATTTTGAGTGATGAGGGAGAGAAGCAATCTTTCATTCATTTAAAAATATCTGTGACTGCCTGCTTGGTGGCACTGAGGGTTGAGGCACTGGACGCTACACCTCGCGCCATGCCAGCTACCTGGGTTCAGGAATGACCCTGAGACATTAGGGGCAGCAGGGCAGAGGTCAGGAAATGGACTGAGCAGCCATTAGGCAGCTCTCCACTCCTGGGTGGGAACCAGCCATGCCCACTGCAGGGCTGACCCTGGGTGGAGGCCCAGAGGTAGTGCAGTCAGGGACAACTAGAGTTGGGAGGGTGCTGCTGGTGGTTGTGTGTGTGTGCCTCCACACACATGTGAGCAACCACACCAGGAGTGGGAAAAATACAAATAAATCCTGGAACTGCCAGGATCCATGATGGCCCCTCAGTGAAGGTCCCCTGGAGTCTAGATGTTGGTCTCTGGAGGTGAAAGAAAGTCGATACCCTTGGCCTTGGCCCAGCCCGGAAGGGGAACCTGTGCAGGATTTCCAGGAGGATCGGGTGTGGAAAGAAGTGTAGGTCAGAGACTGAGCCCTTCCGAGGCGGGTGGAGCTGCCTGCCAGCCCCACTATGTACCCCCATCACTATGTAGGTGGAAGTGTTGATGGGGCCAAAATGTGAATAAAATATATCTGTGACTCCTGTGTGGTGTACTAGCCAACTGTGCTGTGCCCTTGGACTGCACTGTGCCACGTGTTTACAGGTGTGATATCTGAAATCTACAAAATATTTTGGGTAACAGACAGGTGAGGAGAGGCAAATCATTTCTTTTTATAAAAATATCTGAGACTCCTGGTGGCATACCAGCCAACTGTGTTGTGCTCCCTTGGACTGCACTGTACCCAGTGTGTGCCTGTGTGGCGCCTCAAATCCTAGAAATAGTGAGGGTGACAGGAGGAAAGGCAAATAATTTATTTAAAAAATAACTGTGACTCTGAATGACATACATACATATTATCTGTAACTGAATGTGTGCTACCCAGCAGTCAGTGTGTGATATCTTACAAAAATCCCTGATATATTTAAGTCAGGGTTACATATATAGGAAAAGAGAAACTCAATAGTGGGAAAAAAATTCTGATTGAGCATTCCAGAGCATGACATCAGTGCATTGCTATGCCCATTCTGTAAGCCTTGAACCAAGATCTACCCAACTTGATATTTACTTCGTTAATTTCCACTGCAGATCACACTGCCATAAAGCCAAAACTGAATATGTAATTTTAGCCACACCATTTTATAAGGCTGGAACTGTCTACAGTCACTGGTACTATGGCTGACAACACAGGTGAAGTATCTGGCTCTGCTGCTGGTAGTGGTTTAGGTGATGGTGGTAGAAGGAAATACTATGAATGTTTCAGATGATAATACAAGTACCAAAGACCCACAATAAACCTTGGCAAAAGAGGACCTTTCAAGAAAACTTGTGCAGCTGTTGGTGTCGCTATAGAAGCACTGTAAGGTACTGTTTGCTGTTCATGCTGTTATAATCCCTATGTCTAGCAGTAAGAGTAGTGCAAGTGAGTCCGAGTCTGACACGTTAGTGACTGGTGATGTAAAACCCTCTCAACCAAGCCAAATAAGCAAGGCTGCTGACAACAAATCAGTGGTGCAGGTGCAAATAAATCTATAAATGTTTACAGTGAGAAGGACAAATCCACCATTGTTTCAACATCAGATCTTTTTTCAGTTAGTCTTTTTATTGGCAGATTTCAGACTTATTACAGAACTTACACCAGTACACAAAGTGGCTGAGAAAGTGGTTTACAGCAATACCGACCATACACACAGCTGAGGCTACAGGACTACATCACCTAACAGGCATGTTTATAAGTAGTAGCACTAAATTACTGAAACATCTTCTAAATAATGACTATAAACCTGATTACCGTGCTACTGAAAATTGGGGATCCCTGAGACACATGTGTTTGTCCGAGGAGTATGGCTTGGGGTCAAGCTGAGCATCAACAACCCTTGCACAATGGCCACGCTAGGTGCCTGGCGGAGTGTGCACAGTAAGTTTGGCATAGGGAAGGGTGCGTTGCAGTGCCATACTCAGACCTTCCCACAGTAGTGAGGCAAAGTGGCATTTACACAGCCCTCACACATCAGAGGTTGAGAGCCTGGTATTCCAGAGGTGTCAGATGTGCCCTACAACTCTATGAAGGGGAGGATCTTAGAGTTCACGGAAATTAGCCAAGTTCTTGATAGACCCTGAGGACTACTTTGTATATCAGCAAATTTGTCGGCAGCTAGGGAGATGCCATGAATACAGAGCCTGGATGGGCCGAGCCAGCCCTCATTGAGGGAGGGTCTATATAATCCTCCTGACATCGAAAACCCTCTCCATATTACCATACATTGCTGGGAGCAGAACCAGATCAAGCCCAACTTACTAGAATGAAGTGGGAGGGACTTGGGGATCAGTATTGAACATAGTGTCTGGCAGAGTGCAGTTAAGCACCTCAGGATGTGCTCCAGAAACAATAGACTACGACAGATGCAGCTTAATTTTTGTATTGAGCTTACCTGACCCTGCCAGGCTACATCTTATGAGTCCAGAAAATTCTCACCACTGCCCTAAGTGCCAGCAGGAACAGGATGATTTTTGCATATGGCACTGGCCTGTCCAAAAGTGGCTCCCTTCGGCCGAGGTGCACAGAATTATGGAATCAACCCTCTCAATGAAATTACCCTGTAACCCCCAGAATTATTACTAGGGCAGATTCACTAAGAGGAAGCAGACATAATAGCCACCCTTTGTGGGAATAGCACTGGTTAATGCTAAAAGACACTAGCTCAGACTTGGCTGGCACCCAATCCACCCTTGGTGCAACAATGGGTTAATAACATAAAACTTTGTCTAGCACTTGAAAAGTCCAACTTTCAGGAAATGGCAATGTGGACATATTCAATAAGCTCTGGGGCCCCTTGGAGAGAGCTGTTGAAGTTGGTCATATACCAGAATAGCCTCAGTTGATGGTATAAGGGGTATAGTGAATTAATTGAATGGTCATGCTGCGAGATCGGCACATTGGTAGGAATCTACCTGTTTGTGTCTTCCTAGACCCTTAGTTGCACACCTTGACATCCCAGTTTGGATCACTACCTACAACTAATATTTGATTCTATACACCTTCTATAGGCTTTGACAGGTATATGTTAAGTAACTACAATGAACTTTGCAGATTGTCCATTTTGAATAATGTATCTTGCTGTCAAGGTATTGGCTGGTATCATTGAAATGTTGCTTGTTTGGATATTTGTTATATACTGATTGTATTGCTGCTTTTCTCAAAAATATTTTACAAAAAAAATACTAGAAAATGACATACTCACTGTACAGTTGAATGGAAGCAGGAATGGTTGAGCTTCTTCACATAAGGTGAGAAAACGGTAGTGGGGGATCCAAAATAAATCATCCAGAAATGGAGCACTCGTGATGGCTATGTAGAGAGGAACAATAACAGTGTAGAATAAACAGACAACCAGTTCTACTAGGAAGTCAGGGTGGTTTCAATTTGTCCTTCAAATATCTGAGGGACAAGACCAGCTTATTAGAGTCAATATATGTCATGTACAGGGCCCATATCTCACCAAACTTGCTTAGACACTGGTTTCTATAGCATGATATCCTAATCAAAGTGGCCATCCTTTCCACAGCGCTGCCATTCTGAAATGGGAGGACCTCTGCAGTTCCAGCTCCATTATAATAAGTCTTTTTGCATTCTACTAGGCCTCTATAAGCTATAATATAGAAGACTTTGGGCAGGATAAGAGTTTCAGGTGTTAGGCCCAGCACCCATAAACCCGGATCTGCCTGAAGGGTCGATATTAGGATGTCAGAGCAGTGCTATATTATTGCCTCCCAGTAGGGCTTCAGGAGGTTTACAGACCACAGGATGTGGAGCAGATCTGTCTCTGGGCCTCACACCTCCAGCAATAGTCAGTGGAAAGAAGACCAATCCTTTTAAGTTGGGACAGAGTGTGGTACCAAGAGGTGCATTATTTTGTTCTGTAAAGGAAGCTTTGGGGATGCAACAGGCCTGGTGAATTCTCAGCCAGCACTGTCGCCATTGTAAATCTGTAGTGGAGGTCTCCAATGCAGTGGCTCACTTAACTTGGCCAGCAGAGAGGGATTAGGAGCACTGTCTCTTAAAAATCTATGTATAAGACCAGCCCTACCTTTTAGTGTGCAATCCATTTTTTTTTTGGGGTATTTTGCAGTTTTGCATTTTTACAGGAAACACAAATGCCTCTCCTAACCCAGGATTGGTGGGGCTTCTAGTTGAAGGTATTTCAAAAGTCACTATGGGGCAGGTCATATCTAACTTGCAAACCTTTGAATGAGTCCATCTCGGAATGTCCCTGGATTTCAAGATCACCAGTACTCAATATCCCTTTAGAAGCCCATCCCACCCAGTACATAGGGGTGTTGTTAATACAAAGGTAAGGATTATACCAGAGTGGAGTGTATCTCCCCAGATCTAGACAGCAGGAGGATTTGAGTCCCAGTTTTGCCATGCCAAATGAGCCTGTTGGATGGAAAGCCAACTCTTGTACTGTTTTGGTGGGGATATGCGAAACAGGGGCTAACTTGCAAAGGGCCCTTCTTAAGGTCTTTTCTATTTGGATCCAGGCTGGAGGGTGGTTAAGGTGCTGGAAGTGTGCACCTTTTAATGTCTTTTATAGTGATAAAACGGTGGAATATTGAGAAAATCTGGTAGGTTCCATTCTCCTCTTAGGTGTGGAGCCCTCAACTTGTCCTTACTATATCTGGATCTTTTAGAACCCCAGAAAACCTAATTAGCATATTCAGCTTTTGGTTCCATATTTATTTTTATTTATTTAGTTTTTGTTGACCGGGTAAGTGAACTAGACAAATCCTGCCTATTTTCAGGCACGACCTGGGGAGGGGTACAGATGAATACCAACTGACCTTGAACAGATTAAGCTGTTGGTGGTATTTTTGAGTGAATGAGAAATTTGGCCAGGACACTGGAAATTCCCTACTCTGCTGGCGCGGTGGCCAGTAGGGGAGATGTGGGTCGGACATGGCCACTTCAGCTATGGAGGGATGGTGGAGGTTGTGTCGAATGAAGTCTCTGAGAGTACCTTGCAACGGAATATGGAGTCGGAGACTAATTTGAGGATGGATTTGGAGTTTGCTGAGGTTTTCAAGATGCTGCAACTCTGAGGGAAGTTTGGAAAACCGGTCTGGAGGAAGAGTTCAGGAGTTCTCAAATAACTTTATTAGCGGAGAATCCATGGTTTGTTCAAAATTGTGTTCTACACCTTTAATACCGGCCGGTGAGCTTGAACTGGCGCATGGGAAGGCGGAAGAGGTGGCAAGCGGAAAGAAGTGAAGCGGTTTATCCGGTATGCTTGAGGCGTCTGTGGAGGCATCGGGGATCAACGGAGGCATAAAGAGCTGTGGAGGTGAAACACAAAATCGAGGAAGTGGCAAGAAGTCGCCGAAAGTGAGGCTATTGAATTCGAACAAAAAGTGGTCGAAAATGCAGCCGGAAGGACAGTGAGTCTAAGAAAGGGTTGTAGGCACTGGTAATTCTAAAGTAACCTTCCCACTTTCCAAATAAACAAAGAATCGGGTTTCGTTTTAAACCCTCAAATGTGGAATCAGTGGGAGTAGAACCTAAGGCCCAGTAGTTTACCAAACTAGGACTGGATCTCAAGAGGGGTTACAGATTTCTTTTAATAAAAACAACATGGAACAGCACAGACTTAAAAGTCATCGGTGACTGTGTGGGCTGATATAAAGGGTGCTAAAAAGAAATGACTTCCTTAAATTCGCAACAGTTGAAGCATGATGTGAACTGGTCACCACAAGCAGCTTTGATAGCAGCGGGTGGAAAAATTAGGTCAGGGATTTGGACACGGATTCTGCTTGGGACAAATCTTTAGATTTAAATAAATCCGGGCCAGATTGGCAACCTGGTGGGAAGAAGTTTACTTTAAAATCTGTACATTCTTCTGTTGCAAATGAGAATTGGAAGGGTGAAATGGGGATAAGGAAGCTAATCAGGAAGGTGGTACTGTATTAACAAATGTAAGTGCTGTGATTAACGAAGATGAGGTAAGGCCTGAGAAACCCCTTATGTCTAGTTTATTTTCTCAGAGTAAGAGAAGCCATGATCTGAGGAATGCCGTCTGCATTAGATATAAGGGGGTTTAAAGGAAAGACCTAACAGATATTTTGTAGGTAAAACATTATTAAAGGAGTCCTTAAAATTTTCCCTTCGGATGTTTTGCCTTCATTAACATTTCAGGGAGGATAATTTTGATGTTAGTTTTCATTCCCTGTCTTGTTGGAGCTTTTTGGGAAAGGTACAATCAAGTTAAGTTTTCCCATTATGGACCCCTTTTGGTCATCCCCTATCCAAACCCATAATTAAATACGTAATGGTAGTGTTCAGGAATGAAGGGTACATGTTGAAGATATTGTGTTTTGGTTGTCACAGAAGTGCGAGGTCCAGAGTGACCCAGAACCAATACTAGATTCGAGCAGTTCTGGACAGGAGGGTGGAAATTTAAAGTAAAATTACATCAAACAGCAATGGAGTTGAGCATATTCCTAACTCTTTTCTGTTAGGAAGGGATAGAGGAGTTGTTTTTATAGTGGACAGCCTAGGGCTGTTATAGGTGTGGTGCAAGAACGCATTTGTCCAGTTCATGTGACCAGCCTAAGTGTGATAACTAGGAGAAGTGGGGCATGTTACCATGTTCTGTACAAATGCAATTAAATGTGATTTGTGTGACGAACAGAATCATGCTTTCGTGATTGTCCATGGCTGCACAGAACAAGAGTGATTGTAGTAATTTAGATTTGATTATTCAAAAGCACAAGACGCTAGAGAATTTCAGGAGACAGGGGAATGTTGGCAAAATCCTTTCGGTACCACAGAGCACTGTAGACCCCTGGTTGTGGTAGGGACTAAGGGTGAGGAAAGGTACCAACTAATTTAAAGGGAAAGGAATTGGAAAAAATGTTCCTGAGTTGATGCAGCCAGTATGTTATTCGGTACCAAATGATGAATCAATAATCAGTTTGGATCCACCTTTGAAACCTCCATTGGCCCCTAGAAGGTCAAGTAGGACTATTAAAACACAGTTACCCCGGAACCAGAAGCTATTGAATCTAAAAATTCTTATGCGGCCTTATTTTGGGAGATTCAGAAGTGGATATGGGGGATACGGATTCTCAGGTTTCAGTACAAGAGGGCCTAGCGCCCTAGAGAGAGATTACAGGGAAAAAAAAAGAAAAGAAGGAAAAATAATGAACAATTGTGCTAGGGGATTGCTTACTGAAATGACTTTGGCATGGGCTACTTTGAACACTCATAGCCTTTTAAAGGCTCGAAGAGACAGGCAGTGTTTCATTTAATTCATGACTTAAAATTTTCAGTGGTTTTTACAAGAAACATGGATGTTTTCCAAAACCAGTGTACTACCTTTTCTAAAGATTGGCCATGGGGGCCTTCCTTTTGGTCATTCGGTGAAGAGAGAGCAGACGGGTGGGTATTCTTTTCAATACATATAATTTTGTTCTGCATAAACTAATAGATTTGTGTCCAGGAGAACACTAATTGTAGATGGAAATTGGTATTCTCAAACCCTGCATCTAATTAACATTTATAACCCCAAACTAAGGCAGGAGGGTATATGTATGAAAGAAATCCAACCTTTTTGGTTACAACCATCCCCATCCTTTGGGAGGATTTTAATTATGGTATAGGAGAAGCAGGAAAGGGTCAGAGAAAGGTAAAAAATTTACTGTGATACATCATGTTTAAGAGAAATTATAAAAACAGCAGACTTAATTTCCCGTATTGATAAAAGGTTTACTGGGCCAAAGGGTACGTTTTCAAAAAGGGAAAGGATACACTATAGATTATCTTTTATTTCCAAAAATATTACGTCCGATAGTCCTCAGGTAATCCCGGTTGAATTTTCTGATCACGCTTTATTAATGGTCAAAATAGGTATCATAGAGGTAGTGGGAGACAGAGGACTAGGTGGAAATTAAACACCGCTATTTTACAGGATAATTTGGTCCAGAATTCTATCAAGCTAATATTACAAGCTAGGTTGTCAGTTAGTTTTCTGTATCAGGATTTAGGAAATGGTGGCAGGAAACTAAAGAGGACTGTATTTTTGGTTAAAAAACATGGAAGATACGTCAGAAAAATAGTTTTTTAATTACTTTAAATTAAGAAACCAGTTACAATTTTTGCTTACAAGGGCTAATACCTGGGATGATTTTCGTCTCAGATAGCAGAAATTAAAACAAAATGAAAGTTTACAATATGACAGAGCAAAAACTTTACAAGCCATTATGTCTAATCATACGAGAAAATCGGTGTTTGGGGACCCTTTGAGCTGTGTAAATTTGTAAAGAGCATGTGTCTCTGGATTTTTAAATCAAGGAAATGAGAAAGTTTTTCAGTACAGGCTATGGGAAATTATTAATAAATATTTAGGAATTTAGAAGCTCAGAGACTCCTTCCTTAAGCCAGATTAAGAAATTTTAGGCCCTCCTATAGAGAATGTGCTAGAGTCAGAGACCGTTAAAAGTTAAAACAACCCTTCACTCATGAGGAGATTAAAGAAGTCCTTAATTCTCTGAAACCTAATGTTGCCCTAGGCTTAGATGGTCTTTCCAATCTATTTTACAAAATGTTTCATTTGGAAGTTGTAAATTGTTTGGCATTAGTTTTAATTACTTTGAAAGTAGGGGTGAGTATACATTCTTTTTCTGATGGTTTACAAATTTATATATTTAAGTCAGGGGATAAGGGTGAGTTTCAAAATTGGAGGCCTATCATTTTGCTAAACTCCGATTATAAAATTTTATGACTCTGATTAATAACAGACTTAAAGCTTTAGCAGAAAATAGTTTTACACAGGTGCAGCACTGTGGCATTCCTAAGAGGAATATTCAGTCAGTCCTGTGTCTGCTTAGAGACATAATTGAGAAAATTAATAGTTAGGTGAGAAAGGTTTTTATTAACGTTGGATTTAGAAAAGGCCTTTGATAGAGTTAGCTATGTATTTTGTTTACTACCTTAGAATTTTTTAGGTCCCGTTGTGCTTATTAAATTTAATAAAAAGTTTATATGGTTCGCTCAGGTGTTCCCATATATTAAAGGGGAATTGGGAGGATTTAAGGTAAATTGTAGGGTACGACAGGTTGCCCTTTAAGCCCTCTTTTGTACAATTTTTCTTTGAACCTTTATTAAGAATAGTAAGCTTGGCCCCTCTGTGGCAAGGGGTGAGTATTCCTGGGACAAAGTCTTCTATCACTATTCAAGCTTATGCAGATGATGTATGTTTGTTTTTTTCAAAAATTTCACAAATAAAAGTGTTCTTTGCAAAGTTTGAGGAATATGCTTATTTAGCTAAGCAAAAGATTAACTTTAATAAAACTAAAGGTTTACTACTGGGTATGTCTCATCAAGCCCTATTTTCTGGAATTCAATTGAAATAGCTTCAGAGACTTTGACAATTCTAGGGTAAAGTTTGGTCCTCAGAATTGTCCAGAGGAAAATTGAAAAATAGTTTTGATAAAATTGATGTGAAAGTCAACAGATGGAAAAGGTTTAAATTTACTAAAACGAAAAGAATTCAGGTTTTAAAACAATTCATCTTGCCAAGCTTACAGTATATTGCTGCAGTTTACCCATTACCAGTACAATCTGAAACTAGACTTTATAGTATCTGTTTTCAGTTACTTTGGGGTAACAGATTGAACCCGTTAAAAGAAGTTTTACTTATTTAGAGAAGAAACGGGAGGTCTGGGAATGGTTGATCCAGTTTTTTAGTTTTTGATTTTTTTCCTGCTCTTTAAAAATGATTTATGTGGGCAAGTGGTCAGGAGTTCCCTTTTTTAAAGTTTAATGAAGCGTTATTATACATCCTGGTTGCATTGTGCTCCAAAATTATCCTCTCATTTATCTTTGCCTATTATTTAAGCCGGCAGCACAGAAATTATATAAATGGAAGGTAACTAAAACCAAATTATAAGGGGTTCCTCAAGGACATTATATAAGGAATTGATGGCTCTGAATTATTCATCAGTACCTGTTTTAAAACTGTCCTATAGACCGGAACGATGATGTTTTGGAACAGCTAAATAACCCTGGGTTACCAGATTACATGTGGGAAACTCAATGGCTTATGTTGTATGGAAAATTAAATGTTAGGGGAACGGCAAATATAAAGCAAAAGAAGAGAGGCTATGTCCATATTTAGAATGCATTAACCAGGAGGAAACAATGGAACATTTCTTTCTACAGTGCTCAGTTTCATCTAAATTATGGGAATATTTGGCTAAAGTATGGGATTTTCCTTGGCTGGCCAATCTAAATTATGACATTTTGTAATTGGAACCTTTCCCCATCTTTACAAAGGTACGAAAAAGGACTTTAGTGTTTTCTTTGCTAGTTTACGATATTGCCTATGGCAAACAAGATGCCAATGGGTTTTACATCAAAAGAAACCCTCTGTACAGGGGTTTAGAGAGTATGTGACTAATATTTTGATTAAGGTGTTTATTTCAGATTCACAGTTGTATAATGGGAAGAAAGTTAGATTTTGGTGGAAGGGTTTATCATATTATTAAATATAAATAATAGAGCTGTTTTTCTTTTCCTCTTCCTCCAAAAGTTGACTTTGTTTTTCCCTAGCAGAAATTATAAGGAGGTTTAATGGTAATGGGACTTGTTTTGTACCTGGAAGTTTTTTTTTTTCTTTTGAATAATAGGAAATCGCTATTTAACTGTGTTTATTTAATCTTTGTCTAGATATCAAATTTCATTATGTAGGTATTTTTCAAAGCTTTTATTATGGGGGTAGAATGGTGTGGTGGTGGGTTTTATGATTTTGTTTTTTTCTACTGTTTTAAATAGAGTGTAATGTTTTTGTTGTTCTTTATCTTGTTGTATTTATCTGATGAAAACATTTTTATGTGTTTATTTCAATAAAATTGCCCCTACTCTTTTTGATAAGTGCCATGGGATCTTTAACATCCATCTGAACTACCACCAGTCCAGGCAGATGGGACCTCAGTTTAACGTCTCATCGAAGGCGGCACCTCAGAGGTGCAGCACCCTCTCATGCTGCATGTGGTGGGTAAGAGGAAAGGAATGTGAGACAGTAAATGGTATATTCTTGGGGCAAGTAGCATTTTAATTACGGCAATCTTGCCTACCATGGAAAGTTGCAAATGTGTCCATCTATTCATGGCAGTTTGAAGTTTGATCAGCAGGGTTTTAAATTAATGTCCATTAGGGTTGAGAGTTTGGAAGAAAGTTGGATACCCAAGTAGTTTATTCCTGATTTAGTGAAGGCTAATCCCGAGTTCTCACGCCACCGACGAGGTGTAAGACATTAAGGAAGGATTTCCAACTTTGCCACATTAATATGCAAGCCAGATAATTCTCCGAATGTTTGCAGGGTGGACAGGATGTAAGGAAGGCTGTGTGTAAGTCTCAGGTTAGGATCAGGCAATCATTAGCATACAGCTTGGTGGTGTAGCTTTGTCTTTAGCCTGAATACCATGGATGTGTGGATGGCTCCTTAGGGCAGCCTCAAGAGTTTCCACTGTGTAGGTGAAACAGATCAGATATGGCATTGTTAATGAGAACCCTAGCGGTAAGACAAGCATATAGTATTTTTATCCAAGTGGAAAAATAAGGGCCAATGTTAAGTGTTCAAAACTGCATGTAAATATTCCCATCAGACTGAGTCAAACGCCTTCTCGAAATCAATTGTAACAGCAGCCGCCACCGGGTAGGGAATGAAGCCGCCACCTGTATTAATGATACTAGGCCTCGAATATGGTCTGAGCTGATTCTGCCCTTAACAAACCCCACCTGTGATGGATGAATAATCTCTAGAGGAAATTCCTCCTGTCTGGTAGCGAGGACTTTGGCCAGAAATTTAGCACCAGCATTAATTAGCAAAATTGACCTATAGCTGGCAGGAGGGCTAGATCTTTACACTCTTTCGGAAGTACAGTAATTAAGGCCTCAGATAGAGTAGGAGGAAGTTGCCACATGAGTAAACTTCGTTCAGCATGTTTACTAAGGAGTTATAATCAAGGGCTGAATCAGTTTGTAAAAGTCCACAGAAACCAGTCTACCCCGAGGCTTTATGAGGAGCCATCATAGTAATGGCTCTTCTGACTTCATCCTCCATGATGGGTTGGTCCAAAGTATTTTCTGTAAGTCAGAGAGTTTAGTGAGGTTTTTTAAATTGAGCATAGGAATTTTCATTCCAACACCCATGGGAGGAGTAGAGAGCTTTATAGAACTTGGTCATAATATAGTTAATTAACAAGGGGTTTAGGGAGAGCTTTCCTGACCCATCCCTTAGACTAATGATAGTTCTTCCAGCTTGCCTTTGTTTTAGCCAATATGCAAGCAACTTGCTGCCTTTTGCCCTCAGCCTGGTAGCGTATGTTGGGCCCTATAAATACAGAGTTCAGCCTTCTGCTTACCAACGTGTTAATTTTTATTCGTATGGCAGACAGGGTGGATATAACTGATGGAGACTGTAGCAATGAGGGCTTCACTTTGTATTTGGCCTCAATATCTTTTAAAGTGTTCTTCAGCTGTCGAAGTTCCAGGTCAATCATCCCTCGTCTGTGTGAAGCAAATTAATGATTCCACCTAATGCTGGCCTTATAGGCCTCCTATATGCTTGCTGCAGAGGCAGAGGAAGGGAGTTATGTTAAAAGAATTCTTCTGTAGCTGTACAAGCCACTGAGCAAATTCTTCATCAGACAGAAGGAGAGGGTCAAGCCTCCACAATAGTGATTTGGAGGTGCTCATTGCAGGTAAGAGGGTAAAGGAAACAGGGTCATGGTCATAAATATAGATTTGAGAGATCTGTACTCAGAGGTGACTGAAGACAGGTTAGAGGAAGTTAGCCAGAAATCTAACCTACTTGCCATTTGGCATGGTGCAGAGAAAAGGTAAAGTCCTTTACTGAGGGATTCATAACCTGCCACATGTCTGACAACTGATGTAAAGACATAAGGTCCTTTACTGACTGCAGAGCTCTACAGTCGGGCTCGGGTTGGCATTGGATCTATCCAGAAGCCTATCCAAAACAAGATTGAAGTCCCCACCCACCAATAAATCCAGATTGTCATAAGAAATGTCAATGAGTTTTTGAGAGATGGCATGAAAAATTCTGGAGAGTCCTCATTGGGACCATATATATTTGCCAGGATCAGGGACCTGAGGAACAGACACCTTCAAAATGATCCACCTACCATCACCTCTTCTATAAACCTGTTTAATTTGCCATTGCAGTGGTTTATGCGGCAAAATGAAGACCCTCGTTTGGCCGGTACGGCCATATAATGAACTTCAGTGCCCACCCAGTCCCTCACCAATTTCGAGGCTTCTTTGGGAATTAATTTAGTCTCCTGCAAAAGGCGACTTGGGTTCCCAATTTCATCAGCAGAGCTAGAACCGATTTCCTCTTTATGAGTGAGTTCAAACCCTAACATTCCAAGTAGTGGTTGTGATATTCGATAAGTTAGTTATTGCCAGGATGTTTCCATTTTGCATGCCAACATCTATAAACAAACATTAGAGCCATCCTAAGTGATAGTTGAGTTTTAGCATAGATACTCTGATATATAACTATGGGTCCCCACCCTAATTTAAGTAGTGTAGCTGCCTCTAAGTATGGCCGCAGAAAGTCCTTAGTAAGTCCTGGAAACTCCTGAAATCATTTTACAGTTATTAATATCTCTAATAGGATAATGGGGGAACGGAAAAGGTGATGTATCACCCTGATATAGGCCAGTTGTGCCCAGAGTGCGGTCACATCATAAGGGGTTAAGGTGAAGAGAGATGCCTCAACAGCTAGACAGGTCGACGGATTAGACTCTTGGACTACCCCAAGGAAATGTTGAGAGGGCACATTGAAGATCTTGTGGGGTTGTAGTCTATTATCAGCCAGGGAGGCTGGCAAAATCCAACACCTCCCAATGACCCAAGACTCTTCCGGGGTAGGGGAATTGCGAGAAAGTGAGGATTCCAAGCCCCACATCTTGGTCAGCATATTACATGCAACATTGACCATCAAGACCATAATGTGATGGGAACCAGCTATCCATGTCCTGAAACAAAGGCACCCACACTCACCCAAGACTGGCCTATGTTCATGGTTATACTCAAAAGGAGGATGCCAGCGTACATTGGTATTAAGTTGGTTGTAACAACCACCCATCACTATACCAACAAGGATTCTACTCTATACCAGGAAGGTGACTAGGGCTCACCTATAATTACGCATTGTCCCTGCATCAGACAATCTAGTACTATCCCCTTAAACCAGTGCACCTAGATGAATCTGGAAGCGTGCACAGCCCTCATTTGACATCAGAAGCTAGGGGCACTGCAAGTAGGAACCAAACACTATTTACAGTGTATATGCATATTATGACATCATTTGCCTTTGTAGCAAGAAATGTAACATTTGAAAAACTTTATTACTCCCAATTAGACTTAGGCTTAAAAAACAAATAAGCTTATCCTCAGAGTCAGGCTTCTGCCTACCAATTTTCCTTTGGGCCCTAAATCAGTACCAGCATGGGAGCTATCACTGTTGCATGGACACCCTTGTATGTACAAGGCAGCAGCTCCAGGCTCCAGACAATACATCGGAGCTAGTAGGCCAACAGAGCCAAGATATTGTTTCAGGGGTTGGTGATCTAAAAACTGGGACAAAGCCCCTTAGCCACATATACGGAAAGATGAACCTAAGAACAAAAACCGACGGAGGGGCAAGCTTGTAAATTCTAAATTCTGCAGCAATTGAAAACTCATCTGATCTTTATAGTTACATCATCCCTCAATGGAGAGGTATTAACCTGTATAATACTCCCAAATTAACAGCTGAAGAACTGATCAGCCCGGAAAGACGAATCTTCCCAGTCTCTACGGGTCCGAATCTGTGCTAATAAACATCAGAAAGCAAGCAGTGCGGTTGAGGATGCCGAAAAGACGGGCAAACCCGCCCCAAAAGCAGTACATAGGAGCACTGGCCCCACAAATGTAGAAGGAGCACCTTTCACAGCAAAACCACCACCAAGGAAACCTCCAAACCGCACTAGCTAGGAGGACCAAGAGACCTCAACTGCACCACTCACCTAGGCAGTCCGAAAAGCAATTCAGTCCTGGGCCCTCACCTTTCTTGAAACATCGTCCCCTGGCTCCTTGCACTTTTACCTTCTTGAGGGATCCAGGGTTCAGCTGACCAGTCCTTCTCTTGGAGAGCCCAGTCGATCGCCTCATCAGATTGATCCAGTCAAATGGGATCTCCTTGACTGACGTTGCCCTCCAGGCAAAGCCAGGGCTGCTGGTAGTAACTCCAAAGTGGTTCAAAGTGATTAGATAGCTTTATTGGCGTAGAGTAAGTGGAGAAGCTGTCGCTTCTGAAAACTGTTCAGCCCGCTGACGACTCCTCGATCGGTTTCTCTGTGGTTTCTCTGTCGCCGGGGTAAGGGTTTTCCAGATTTAGTGGATGCTTTCTTTGTTGTCTGCTTTTGTGATGACCCTGCCATTCAGACCTTCCAGCTGGCACCAAGGGGTGGGTACAAACATGGCCAGGAAAGCAATCCAGTGGAACTGAAGTGTCCATGGGCGGTGCATTTTCACCACGCGGTTGTGGCGCAGGGTCATGGTGTGGCCTAGCAACACCTCCAATATCATCCAAGAAAAGTTCCACTTCAGCAGGGAGTTGAAGGTAAGGTATTCACCTTTGTACAGTAACTGGAGCTGCAAGGGTATCTTAAAGAAGAAGACAGATTAAGCTTGTGAGGAACTGCTTTACTGGCCCATAGTCTCTTCTGCTCCGAGACAGATCGTATGAGTAATCCTGATAAGTCTGGATGGAAGCCCCATCCCATCATAGTGTTCTAAGGTCCTGTGCAGCCTTCAGACATCGTTTAACCTGGTACCTGAAGAATTTATAAGTATCACGGGGTCGATCTCCAGGCTAGGGGTTTAGGGGCTAGAGATCTATGGGCCCTTTCCAGTTCCAAGGAGAAATGTGATCTAACTTGAGCAAAAGTAGAAGAGATGTTTGTAAGAAGGAAATCATATCAGGGCCCTCAGCCCCTCTGAAGTCCCACAATTCAAATGTTTTTCCTTCTTCCTCGATTTTCAAGGTCATTGACTTTGGCCTGTAGGTATTGTATTTGGCTATGGTGGTCCCGAACTTGTGGAATTGGTCATGAAGAATCTGATCTTGTCGCTAACATGAAGTTCAGTGTCTCCCACTCTGAAAGTTAGTTTTCCACATCCTTCCTGGTGTCAGATGTACAGATGTAGTAGAAATAAGTGCTGCTGTATCAATGAATACTTTATTTAGCATGGAAGTAATGTTGCCCAGTTGTTATTCCACTGTTTGAGTAGGAGGATCTGAGAATCGATGAAGTGAGCCATCCTCAGTCTGCCAGGATACTTAGCAACTCGAGCCTGGAGGTCTGAGAGTGTCTTACAGGCCTGAAGTACTAGTGAGGTGGAAATTTCAAAGTCCAATAAAGTTGCAATACTCTTTACTCCATATAAAGATTATTGGCTTCAGCTCGGTGTGCAGAATGCAAAACCGGAAAATATCCAGGGAGATGGGTGCTGAAATTCGGATGCGGAAGGATGGATAAAACTGGAACTGCAGTAAACTAGTTATACACCTTCCATCTTGGCTGGCTAACTCCACCCCCCACCAACATCAGATCTTAATGAAAATCCCCAAGTGCCACTCTACTAGCACCATAGATAGAAAAAGTGCAGATGGACTGGAGTTCATTTCTCACAGGTGAAAAAGTTGAGGTACAGTTTTCAGTTATCTTCCTAGGATTCAAACCAAGTCTGTCACTCTGCAGTGTGAAACTATTTTTCAGTCAGTAAAACTGATCCCTGCAGAGTAATCTGTACCATCTGTAAACAAAGTGTAACTGGTTAACAGACAGGAGACAGAGGGTGGTGAATGGGGTACAACCTGGGGAGAGGTGATGACCAGTGGGGTACCACAAGAATCAGTACTAGGACCAGTCCTGTTCATTGTCTTCATTAGTGATATTGCAGAGGGCTGGAAGGAAAGGTGTGCCTGTTTGCAGATGACACCAAGATCTGCAACAGGGTGGATACTCCAGAAGGGTGCAGAAAATGAAAAGGACCTGAGAAGCTTGAAAGATGGTCAGAGATGTGGCAACTGAGGTTTAATGTAAATAAGTGCAAATAATGCACCTGGGTAGAGGAACCCTAGGGAGAGCTACATGGTGGGGAAAGAGATGACTGTCACCAAGGAGGAACGAGGGTTATCATCTCTGCTGACCTTAAGGTATCAAAGCAGTGTACAAAGGCAGCAGGAGGGTCAGTGGTATGCTGGGGTGCATAGACAGAGGTATCAGTAGGAGGAGGAGGTGGAGCTGGTGATGCCATTGTATAAAACATTGGTAAGGCCTCACCTGGAGTACTGCATGCAGTTCTGGAGACCACACCTGTGCAAGGACATAGATAAGGTGGAGACTATCCAGAGAAGGACAACAAAGATGGTGCAGGGCTTACACCACAAAACATAGGAGGAAGGACTAAGGGACCTCAGTATGTACTCACTGGAGGAGAGGAGACAGTGGAGGGGCATGATTGAAACTTTCAGAAACCTTAAGGCACAAACAAGGTGCTTGGGAGATTTTCCAATGTAGAAAAGTACTAAAACAAGGCAGCACAATATCAAACTGGAGGGGTAGATTAAGAGGTAATGTGAGGATGTTTTCTACACAGAAAGGGTAGTCACACATGGAACAGTCTGCCACAGGAGGTAGTGGGCAAGCACAGTGGAGGGGTTTAAGCATGCCGGGACAGGCACAAGGGAAGCCTGAGAGGGGAGGGAGTGGATGACAAGCCATTGATCACATAGGATCAGTGGCCACATACAATGTATAGGGCCTACGGGCAGACTGGATGGGCCAAGGAGTCCTTATCTGCTGACAATTTCTATGTTTCTATGTTTCTAAACTATGGTAAAGTTGCTTCATATCTTAGCAATACAGCTCTAAAACACCCTTTGAAGACACATCTAGTATTGCTTGGTCATCCAAAATCATATCCTCCACCTCCCAGACCACTAATAAGAGGGTTGGGATGTATAAATGGATAGTGAATTTTGTGACTTTATGTAGATGGGACCACTGCCAGCCCTAGGACCACCATTACTACCACCACCACCATTAGCACCAGCTGCACATCTAGTGATGGCACTGAATGTGTAAGTCCACCACCCCAGTATCCATCTGGTGCGCCCAACTGCTAAATGAAGCACATCATCTAATAAACCAGCAGGGACATGCTGTAAACAGCTAACACTGATTCAGACATTGAGAGAAAGATTATTTTAACAAACAGTCTTTGTTTTAATCATAAAAATGTGGAAATGTTAGCTAGAGCCCTTCTCTCCTACTCTTTGATAGATCATGTAGATTTTAAGGAAGTCAAGAAACTTGCAGAGCCTCATTACAATATTCCTCATTGAAGATACCTTGCCTGTTAAATACCAAACATTTATCAGGGATGCCTGCACAAACAATTGGACATGGTGGAGTTATCCATGTCACTACAGATATGTGGACCAGCAGTCAGAATATAGATTATATGCCCTTACTACTTTTTGGATCAGTTTCTTTTGTGCTGCTTCAAAACAAACACACCAAAAAGATGGTGCTGTTGCATATAAAGAAGTTTAACAAAGTCATGCAGCTTCAAATGTCTTGCAGGAATTTAATGAGCTCCTTAATAATTAGATTTGCAGTATTTTCATAGTATAAATGTCGTTATAGTAAGTGACAGCTGAGCCAACATCTGGAAAACAGTACAGGACTAAGGGTTCATGCATGCTTCTTGCTTCTCATATTGCTTATATTTAATTTTCAGGCAGGGAGGGTATGATCAACGGAAAGAGGGAAGTGGTGTTTCCTCTGTATAGATCACTGGTAAGACCCCACCTAGAGTATTGTGTCCAGTTATGGAGATCCCATCTCTGGAAGGACATAGAATGGAAGCAGTCCTGAGAATGGCTACTAAAAGGTGCAGGGTTTATATCAAAAACCATATAAGAGAGATTAAAAGACCTCAATATGTATACAATGGAACAGAAGAGGAGAGTGGTAATATGATAGAGAACTTTAAATACCTCATGGGTATAAATAAGGTACAGGAGGAAGTATTTTCTGAAGAAACATTGCTCAATAATAAGGGGACATGCTATGAAACTGAAGGGGTTAGATTCAGGAGAGCTGTGAGGAGGTACTTCTTCCCAGATGGAGTGGTGATTCTTGGAACAGACTTCCAATGGCGGTGATGGGGTAAAACAGTGGTGCAGTTCAAGAATGCATGGGATAAACATAAAGTAATCACAGTGGAAAGGAAGGGAAGATAAGCTGTAGATCAGACATCGCCTATGGTAAGAGTGTAGGTAGGAGAAACAGGCAGACTGGATGGCACAAATGGTCCTATCTGCTGTCAAAGTCTATATTTCTATAGTTCTATATTTCCGCTTCAGTGGATTCCTAAACAATGAAACACAAGTTGGTGGCATGATTACTGTTTGTTGAGGGAGGCAGTATAGCTGCAGTGGCTTAAGGCTCTGAGCTGCAAATCTGGTAACATCCAGCAGACCAGACGGGTTTGAATCCTACAGCTTCTGCTTGCATACTGTGTGACCCTGAGTAAGTCACTTAACTTCCTGTGCTCCAAGGTCGCTTTCCTGTAAAAGCTTTCAGCTTTGTGTGCTACTCCTGGTTAAACAACTAAATAAAAAAATGTCTTCACGTTTCTCATTCAACCAAGGCTGTATGGATAGTATCTGAAATGCAAATGAAACACAATCTGACCAATCAAAGACTGATTCAAAATGTTTCACTTGGTGGAATTCAGTCTTTATGTGCTGCAGTGCCTCTTTGAACAAAGGCAAGCTGTACATAACTATTGCTCCAGTTACATTATTGGTGATGGTATTATGCTTTCTGTGCTGCAGCAGATGTTAATGGAGACAGTGTGCTGCATCCTAGCTCATTTGAGACAGCTACAAGGCACATTTCTGCAGAATGTGCTACTTTGAGTCAGGTTATTCCACTTTTAATGCTGATTACATATCATAGGTTTCATAGGTTGTACAAGCTTCATTTAGACGTTTGTCCATTGTGTGCTTGCCAAAATATTTATATCATTCTATACTTATCCGAAATACAATTGTCCAATCTTTTATTGAACAGCCCAATAGTATTACTAGTAACCACTTCTGTTAGCAGGCTGTTCCACAGGGACAACCTTTTGGCCAAACCAATACCTTTTTAAGTAAACTCCATTTCCCAGTGTTAGTTGCAGTGGATGCCTCTAGATTGATAGTTTCCTTCGAATGTCATCCCATAGCTATTTCCTGTGGCCTCATCTTGTAATGCCTTGTAGACCATATGCATATCTCCCTTGTTCTTCTGTACTGAGGGTAAATAGTTCCAGTTTTTTTAATCTTTCAGTATATAAGACCTCTCTGCAGCCTGTTATTGCTTTGTAGCCCTTTTCTGGATTTTTTCTAGTTTAATGACATCTCCTTGTTATAAGGTGACCACACCTGAGCCTCATACTCAGATGGGGCCTAACCAATCTCTGGTACAGAGGGACCATCCCTTCCTTGTCCCTACTACTAATGTGCTGTATAATGCAATTTACGCTTTGGTTTGCCCTTCTTGCTACAGTGTTACAATGTGCACTAAATTGAATGTTACGTGTTATTTTTATCCCTAAGTCCCTTCTTCAACAGTAACAGGCAAACATTTACTTCCCATATTGCATGCTGTGTTTAAGCTATGCCTTCCCATGTGCATTATGGAATATTTGTCCAAATTTAACTCCAGTTTATATTTATTTATTTTTTTATTATTTATTAAATTCTCGGATTACAAATACCTTTGAGCAGAAACTGCTCATTTACAAAGGTTCCATGTCAGGATGAGGGTCAACATACATACAGAGGTAGTAAAAGAATGCACAATAAACAACCAAAACAACTTAAGAGAAAAAATAAAGATACTCAGTTATAACATACTTTGAGAAATATTCATATAACGAGCAGCTTGAGTAGGCAGCTGGCTGCGGTAATAATAAGAGATAGAGGGCACCATAGGCAGTTAGTATTGCAGGCATGCAACTGGGAGAGGAAGTTGGCAGGCTAATGGGCCACTGTCCGATGGTGGTGGAAAATGTCTTGTACTAGTGGAGATGCGAAGCAGGAAATGAGTCACAAGGAAGGCCCGGTGCCAGATGGAATGAGACTGGGAAAGGGCGGGCTGTGAGACATGAGTGAACTGGGAGGTGTTTAGAGAGATCTCTGTTCAGAGAAGCAGTCACATTGAGTGGTGAGGTGAGGTAAAGTTTAAGATTCCTTTGAAGGGTCCAAGTGTAGTAGAGGAAAGTGCTTCTTTATTGAGAATTGAACCATTGGTGGCTCTATAGATAAAGGACCGCTGACCCATGGAGGTACGACATCTAGGAACCTGAAAGGTTAGAGATTGGGCACCACGTGTTTGTTGAGTGCCACTGTAGGTAGTAAGGTGAGCTAACACCAGGTGGCATGAGACCGAGGAGAATCTTTTTGGTAAGTAAGCAGGTCTGGTATTCTATTCTGCTGAGTAAGGTAGCCAGCTGGCCTGTGCATAGAGGTCACAGGTGTGGGTTTGTTGGGCCAGCACTCATTAGTAGTCTACAGCTTTGTTGAGAGAAACCGAGATCCTTCGGAGGGCACTTGTTGAGGCAGAGCCGTAGATGGCAAGGCCGTAGTCAATGATAGAGGTGACAGAGCTGTAGATGGCTAGTTTAAGGGCATCCAGAGTATACAGTGCTTGTGTTTGTGTAGTAGTCCAATCCATATATTGGCGGTCTTGGCAACAGTGTCAATATGCCGAGTGTAGGAGAGGGTACTATCCAGGTAATACCAAGGTACTTGAACTCCTTGACATGTTCAAGTGGGTTCCCAGGTGGTTCTTGATGGTGAGGGTCAGAGAGTTGTGCCTGCTCCATCGGTTACAGAAGGACATGGCTTTAGTCTTGCTATGGTTCAGGACAAGTTTATGAGAACTGAACCAGTCTTATGAGCCTGAAGTCGAGCTGCAGCTGGGATTCAAGGACTGTAATGTCATGGTGGCTGGAAAACAGGACTGCATCGTCTGCATATAGCAACATTTTTGGTGGCAGGCACTGGAGAGATTGTTGATGAAGAGGGAGAAGAGTGAGGGCCAGAATAGACCCTGGGGACTCTGGAGTGGACTGGTTTCTCATCCGAAGAGATCCCTGCAATCCTTACACATTGGCTCCGATTATCAAGGTAGCTGGTGAACCATGGAAGGGCATTGCTGGAGATCCCAATGGAGGACAGTTGCTTGAGCAGTAGGGGTGGTTAACTGTGTCGAATGCCTTGGTAAGATCTATAAATACTGCCCCTCCACAATTCCCTTTGTTAAGCGTGGCATGGATGAAGGTTGTAAATTCCATTAGTGCAGTGGTGGTGCTGTGCCTTTTCTGAAGCCATGCTGCTCTGGGCACTGTACATTGTACTTATCCAAGAATTCAACTAGTTGGTCCGACACTATTCTCTCCAGCGCTTTAGATAGTGGGGGAGGAGGAGATAGGTCTGTAATTGGTGTGGAGCGTCCTATCTCGCTTTTGTGAACCGGTGTGACAGTGGCTTTCTTCCAGAGAGAAATGGCCCGATCTAAGCGAGATTGAAGATCTTTGTAAGTGGTTCTAAGATTTCATAAGGACTTGTGCCAGCAGTTTCAGGTCAAGGCGTCACCACTGTACCCTTGTTTGCCGATGGCTTTTGAATGTATTTATAGCTACTTGTGGTGGGACCTCCTTAAAAAAAAAAACTTTGGGGTTATGCTCTCACTTGGGGGTAACTTGGGAGAGCTGGAGGAGAGGTCGTCAAAAAATTTGGTGGAAGGACACTGTCCAGGTTTGTAAATGCATTATTAAAAGTGCTGGTGATGGTACCTAGGTCGAGTGTAGGAGTGCCATGAAGGTTGAGCATAGTGGGTGGTGCTTTAGGATCCTTGCCTGTAAGTTCTTTCATGTTGTTCCAGAATTTTTTCCCTAGCCCCAAGAGTTGGTCAGAGCCTCTTTGTAATAGCTGCGTTAGCATTCCGTATTTTTCGAGTGCAATCATTTCTGGCTGCTTTGTATAATTGTATGTTTACTTGCATCGGAGTTGCATCGAGCACAATGCCAGAGGTGGTCTCTGTGCTTGAGTAGAGTTAAAGGTCAGTAGTAACCCAGGGGTTGGTCTGTTCTTTGACCTTCATCTTTTTCACTGGTGCATAGATGTCACAGGCTTCGTTGGAAACATTTGATAAATAGGTCTAGAGCTTTGTTGGTGTCACTGAGGGAGTTAAGCACTGCCCAGTTCAGCCTAGTTAGATGGGATTTTAACAGCTGGAGGTGCTCTTGTTTGATAACCTGGCATAGATAAGCTTGGGAGGGGCTTGTGGTATTTGTTTGACCAGGAGCAGATGACAGGCGTGGTCACTTATTGTATCCGAGAGTACAGAAACATTGGAGATGCATTCAGGCGTTAGATAGAATCCAGTCTAGAAGCATAAGGGAGCCTGTCCTATAGTTTAATTGTCCATTTGTAAATGTCATTTAGGGCAGTTTGCACAGATTCACCACATCCTCTATTGTAATTTCTATTGCCCCAATTCTGCAATCACAGGAAAAGTTTGTGATCCAGATGTTAGGGTGTCAATAGTTTAATGATGACACATAGATATTAAAAGGCAGGGACCCAGAACAGAGCCCTGGGGCACACCACTCATTACCTTTGCCCACTCCCAGAGGACCCCATTGACCATTAACAGCTGTCTTCTGTTTGTCAACCATGCATTCGCATAATTGATAATGTTCATAAGAGTGTTCTGACTCCACAGACAAAGGCAGCTCTCGAGAAGAAATGATGTCAGCAGTAGCATGGTAATCTTCTTAAGAGAATGTCTGAGCATTTCCAAAACAAGATGAGAAATTAGTTGCAATGACTAAATCAAAACAATGCATACTTGCAACTCCTTATGAGTTTAAGGCTATACATCTTCCAGAAAGAGTTAATGTAGAGTATTGCAAATTCCTGCTGTTAGATAAGTTGCAGCAGTCAAACACAGACATAAACAGTAGCTTCTCTTCACAGCAATGTGCAGATCCAACTTCACAAGAGATACAGAACAACTAAAGTCATCAAATGTGGGCAACATTTCTTCCACAGATCCAGTTCCACTGCTAGTAGTAAAATAAATCTGTGGCAAAACCTTTTGCAAATTGTTGCCATACGAAGGTACATTGATTCTTCTTCTGAGCATTCTCTGTCCATCATGGTAGACAGCTATCTGAAAGGACCACTTATTCCTATTGATGCATGTCCTTTTGAATATTGGCAATCAAAAAATGAATTTGGCCTGAGCTGTAGAATGAAGCCTTTAAATATACTGGTTGTCCTGCAATAAGTTCTCTTAGAATGCATATTTAATACAGGACCCTAGGTAGTACCATCACAGCATTCATTTACATTTCAGAGACATAACTAGCTCCTTCTTGTTCTTGAACGGGTTCTGAAGAAGGAGCTAGTTGTCAACTCTGAAATGAAAGCAAATGCTGTGATGTCATACTATGGAATCTCAGCATTTTGCTTGTCCACAGGTAATTTAAAGTTTTTGGAACCGCTATTGGACTTTAGCAATAATGTATGCCTGAGAACCATTCAGAACTGCTGCTGCAAAAAATTGTGCAATACTGTGGAAATACCGTGGAAATATTGTGGATTAAATTGCCATTGGAAAATTATCGAGGAGTGCTGGTCCTAATTTTGGATTTCTGTGTCCTAATGTGTGTATGGAACTTAAAGTCTGAGTAGCATGCACCTCATTTTATTATGTTTGCTTGCGTACATGCACAAAAACATTATCACGGCAACTAGGAGAAAGAGGTTGTGGAAGGCATGGCACTGTGGCAGCCAAGGGATGCACAGCATTTGGGGTTTGGCACTGGTGGACCAATGGATGCACAGTGTGCTGATGACACTGGCTTCCAAAAGTGCCACCAACTTGTAATGTTTTGCCGCAGCAATCATGGGTGCCTGCGTCATTGCGGCATTAGCCATTCCACTGCAATGAGGCGACCCGTCATTGCAGGCGGAAACGTTAGTATGTAATATGTGTTTGTGAACATGGCCCCACTGCCGAGGGGTGCCCAATTCCCTCGGCAGCATGCACCCCAAAACAGTCTTTGTTTGTCGATGGGGCCCCAATCCCCATCAGCTTCAGTCCCCATCTCAGTTTAATTTGCCAATGGGAAGCCCACTCTCCGCCAGCATATTTTGGGGAAAGTTTAATTTGCTGATGGGGGAGCCCCTCCTGTTGGCATAATGTCCCCCAAAAAAGTAAGTTTTGCCAGTGGGGTTGCCCAATCCCCTTGACCCGCCGTCCCCGTATGTGTTGATGGGGTGCCCAATCCTCTCGGGTTATAGCTGCCCCCAAAAACACTGGTTAGAAACACTGAGAGCCCACCCCAGTGTGCCAAATCCCTGTGAAACCAGAAAACCATCCTGCTATTTTTTAACCTGCAACCCAGAAAATGGTCCCTCGTCGAGCCCAGTGGCCCTGCCCCAACCCATACCCACTCTCTGTGCACCCTGCCTCCCACACCCCTCTCACAACATACTTACCTCCAGAGCACAGCACAATGATCTTCGTGGACTGGAAACATGTCTGCACTCTTCAAAGCCAACCGCAAACAGAAGAAATGCTGGTAAGCTATAAATGGCATAAACAGAGTTTTTTCAACTTTGGTGCCTATCTCAGGCATTTTTGGGAATTTTGCCACCAAAGTTTTACATGGGGTTATTGGGATGCCTCCTTATGAATTCAGGCACTGGCATGGTGTTATTTGGTCCCGAGGTGATTTTGCGGTCACTGCATGGAATCACCTTCGGGATCGATTAATGAAACACAGTGCTGGTGTTCATGAAGTGGGCTCTCAAAAGTCTATGTTGCAAATTTGGTGGAAAAAATCCAAGAAATGACTGTTTTATGAGTGCATAGTGCAGTTGTTATGCCTGCGTAACTCATGCATTTGCGACAATTTCACTCAAGATTTTCAACAGTGCCATTTTACTATGCCTCCTTATGAACAGTACAGCTGTTATTTTTGACATCCTGGCGAAATGTTTTTCATACTTCCAGCGCAGAATAGCATGCTCGCTGTGGAAATCAGTGTTCAGGACACATTAAGAAAATCACAGTGACACTGTTCATGAGCAGAGGTCCTAAAATGCCTATGTTGAAAATGTTATGACGAAAAGTCCATAAAATGAATGTGCTACGAGCATGCTTTGTGCAGTTTCCATGCAGGCTCGTAACATCGCCGACTTGCAAAATTTTACTCCAGATTTTCAACACTGCCATTTTTCGACACCTCCTTATGAACAGTATAGCTGTTATTTTCACATCCTGGCCAAAATGTTGTTTTCAAACTTGTGCAGAATAGCGGTCGCAGTGGGAAATCAGTATTTGGGACACATTTATAAAATCACAGTGACACCATTCATGAGCAGAGGTCCTAAAATGCCTATGTTGAAAATTTGTGATGAGAGTCTATAACATGAGTGTCTTGCGAACGTGCATTGCGCAGTTTCCACACATGCTTGTAACTTCATTAATTGGTAATATCTTCACTCCAGATTTTCAACACTGGCATTTTGCCACACCTCCTTATGAACAGTACAGCTCTCATTTTACATATCCTGGCTGAAGTGTGTTTTCACACTTCTGGTGCAGAATAGCACGGTCACTGTGGAAGATCAGTTTTAGAGACATATTAAGAAAATGATAGTGGCACTGTTCATAAGCAGAGGTCCTAAAATGCCTATGTTGAAAATTTTGTGATGAAAGTCCATAACATGAGTGTCTTACGAACGTGCATTGTGCAGTTTCCACACACGCTTGTAACTTCGCGAATTTGCTATATTTTCACTGCAGATTTTCAACACTGCCATTTTTCCCACACCTCCTTATGACCAGTACAGCTGTCATTTTTCACATCCTGCCAAAATTGTTTTTGCTCTTCAGGAGTAGAATAGCGTGGTCGCTGTGGGAAATCACTGTTCGACATTAAGAAAATCACAGAGACACTGTTCATGAGCAGAGGTCCTAAAATGCCTATGCTGAAAATTTGGTGACAAAGTCCAAAAATGCCTGTGTTATGTGCATGCATTGTGCAGTTTCCACATATGCTCAGAAGTGTGAGCATTTTAATATTCCAACTACAGATTTTCAACATTGCCATCTCTTCACACCTCCCTATGGATGGTGCAGCTGTCATTCTTCACATCCTGCCAGATCTATGTTTTCATTCATGTGGCACAGAATGGCATGGTTGCTGTTGGAAGTCAAAGTTCGGGACACATTGACAAAATCACGCTGCCACTCTTCATGAGAAGAGGTCCCAAATGCTTTCATGAGGTGGGGTCGGAAAAGGCCATGTTGAAAATTTGTAATGCAAATACAACAAACACCTGTGGCATTAGGGTTTCTAACCATAATGTCCCACCTTCTACAGACTGACAGGCATCAGGGTGTGCCTTTGGATTGCCAACTGTACTGCTCATGCCATCCCATCCCCCAGCCACTGACAGGCATCAAGGTGTACCTTGAGCTCTTCGACCCCACGCTTCACTTCATTCTCCTGTGGTGCACCCATGTCAGGGTATGTCCTTATGGACTGGGTGACTGTAAAGCCAAACTACCCAAAGCACACCCCAACACGAGTCGGTGTCTGCATAATAGGGTGAGGTGACATGCCATGACCGCATGGGAGACAACCCAAACACTTACCTAAAAGCCTGTCCATCTCTACACGATGGAGGTGGGGTTGGCTGAAGTTCAATACTTCACTGCCATTCTTATTCTGCATCTGTATAACTGCTGCATTTCCAATGCTAATACCAGCAAGCAAATATTCAGCATTGACACATGCTTGTTCTATTACTGGTTGAAAAAGCAATGCTTTAAAGTTTCTTTGAAGAGCAGTGCTTTTTGTGTGATTTGAATGCTAGACTTTATTGGATAATTAGGAGGCAGTATAGCATAGTGGTTTAGGGCACTTAACTACAAACCTGAGACCTGGGTTTGAATACCACAGCACCCACTTGGATACTATGTGACTCTGAGCAAGTCACTTAACTTCTTGTGTTCCCAGGTTGTACCTGGAAATAAACTTCAGCTTAGTGTGCCTTTCCTGGTTAAACAATTCCCCAATGGCCCAAACCATCAAAATTTACTTTGACAAGCAGCCACCGAAACTCTCTGCTCCTCTATGGCTGTGCGAGTCTGGTGTTAAATCATCCCTACCCTAGAAGGGTAGCTCACCCTCTGAAACAAATGTACCACCATGTGTTGAAAAGAAATAATTGTTTTCCATTACTGTGTGTGATCTATGTTATGTGCTAACATCCTGTAAAACATGTATTGTTTCCTGTTCTTTATGTATGACGTGGAACCTTTGTAAATGAGTCTTTGACTCAAAGGTCTTTCTGATTATCTTAAATCAATAAAATAAATAAATAAATATAAAGGTGATAACTTACTAGTTTTAATGCACATACAAAACAATTATTATAGATGTAGAAAGTGCTGTAATAACACCTTAAAACATGCTTAATAAAACAGTCAATTTCCTATTTAACCTATTGGATTAAACAGAGTCAAAGGAGGACCTAGACCTCGTGACATCATTTTCTGTCAGGAGCCAAAACATATGGCTGCCACCAGTCCTTAATTACAGGGTGATTTACATATAAATAACTCTGGACTCCAAAGATTTACAGATGATCACAATGGCTCAATCAAATTAGCTTTTTATGGGCTTTCAGACATTAAGAAATCCTATTGATGATAGTTCCCTTTAAAGTTAAAACGCACAGTTTTGGATTCTTATCTTCTAAAATTCGTTGATGTTGTTTTATTTTATTTTGTTTTAGAAGAACTTTAATGTATGGTAATGGTGTAATTAAATTATATCCAACCTTGCTTAGTTTGTTTCAAATCCTACCTTAATCAATTCTGGCAGCATACCTCCTAACAATATAAACACACACCTAGAGTGCAGCCGCTCATGATGCTATAGTCTCTCTCCTCCTACTGCATCATGAGTGGCTAGACAGTGTGGGTATTCCCAACCAGGAAATATGCAGCAGAAGCTGATCAATCAATGCAAACCTTTTTGTGTGTGTGGTAACACCTTGTATGGAGAGAGCAGTCTGTTTTTCACTTTTAAAGAGAAAGAAGGAATTAGAGTTAAACAACCAGCTACAGCAGCAATCTTAACAGAATGTTACCAATAATAAAGTGTGTTCTTGAAACAGGGACAATTTGATGTCTAAGGGAATGACAGTGTCCCTTAAACTACCAACTGCTGCAGCTACATTAAATGTTACCAGAGTTATTATTTGATAAGAAACCACTTCTTTGTTAATATACAGAATACATTTTACTTATATAATAGCTGATGCATTATATTAGAAAGCTGTATGTATAATTGCAATTTGTCAACAAGAATGATTGTTTTCTGTTTAATTAAATGTTTAATAACTGACTGCACTTAACATAATTTGTGCACCAGTTCCATGTGTTATGGCTGCACTACCTTGATTTTGCTATATTCACTGTGCACATATGTGCAGTGAACAATTTGCTATGAGAGTGGCTGTTGAGGGTGTGACACTGTCAGTCCAATGCAGAGTGGTCTGCAATGGACTCGCCATGTGAATCACCCATCAGCCAGGCTGATCATGACACTGTTCTGCTTTGCTGGGTGGAATCTTCATGTAATTCAAAGGAAATATCTGACCCAATCATAGGTCAGCTTTCCTTTGATCTACAATTATCCAGCAAGCACAGCTGATCTGTCATGATCAGCCTGCTGAGGTTGAATTACATCCAGTAACAAAGAAAGCCATCCATGTCTGTTTTTGCCACCACTGTTACTGTTCCCTACCCCCTTCTCCTGGGGACCCCCCAAACATAACACAGATATCCCAATCGCCCAGTGTCCCCATCTGAAATAAAGAAAACTGTCCTCATATATGTATGTATATATAATATCTCTCTCTCTCTCTCTCTCTCTCTCTCTATATATATATATATATATATATATATATATATATTTTAAGACCCCATAAAAAGAAAACCATCCATTGATTTTATTGCTGCTGGCTTTACTGTTCCCCACCCAACCCTTCCACTTAGCACCCACCACTCACATCTCCCCACAAACATAACTTGGACACTGGGGTGCACAGTCCCCCAATGTTGCCACATGAAATAAAGAAAAGTATTCCTCATAGTTTGTTTTTTTGTTTGTTTGTTTTGTTTAAATAAATCCTGTAAGAAAGAAAACATTCAACAATGTCTGTTATGCCATTACTATCTCTCCACCGACCCTCCCACTCAGTACTTAACACCCCAACTCTTACTTACCCACGGTGGGCATCACTTAATCCTCACTGGACCACAGACATGTCTTCAGTCTACGACAACAGATCATAAACTGAGGAAATCAGGTATGTGGTTCACTGTATTTCAAATGGGTTTTGACTTTCTCATTTTTCATATTTTTGCCCCAAATTTTCACCTGCATAATTAACAATGGCAGTGAAATTAGGAAAATCTGTCCTGAATGGTGATTTTTCAGAGTCACTGCACCAAATCACCTTTCACGCAGGAGCTTAAAATTTTCTCCACTCTTTTTCATGAGGTGGGGTCATAAGAAGGCTATGTTGAAAATTCTGGATAAAAATATCAAAACATAATAAAGTTATATGCCTATGCTGAAATTTACAAATGTAGGCCTGTAACTTTTGTAATTGTCAATTTTTGACACCAATGTTTCAAAACAGCCATTTCTTAACAACAACTCATGAATGTGACAGCAGTCATTTTATGTTAGCTCTCACTTGCGCAGCCACCATATTGTGGTAGTAGCAGATTTGGAGGCGGTCACTGTTGGGCAAATGCAGGGTATGCATCAGAAAGTGCGTCCTCATTCTCAATCAGGCAGCAGGAGGCACTGACCTCATGCATGCCTAATGTAGCCATCACAACAAAGAAAAGATCCGCTGCAATGAGAGGGAAGCTGTCATGCAGTGTGACCATCACACCTCCCTCAGTGCAGACAACATGGCGGCAGTGACTGCCGTCACTGCTGCCTGTCACAGTCCCGATGGGGGAGCCCACTCCCCATCAGCATAACGTTCCCCTTTGTTGATTGCCGAGGGGTGCCCAATCCCCTTGGCATCATGCCTCCCTCCCATTTGTTATGTGATGATGGGAGTGCCCATCCCCTCAGCTAAAGCACCCCTCTACAAACACTGAGGGTGGCATGCTGGGAGCCCACCCAGCATGCCAAATCCCACCTGAAAAATGGAAACCATCCCGCGACGCTTTTTTTAAACCCTGAACAAAAACGGTCCTCAGCGGTCTCTCTGCCCCCGCAAGTCACAGCTCACCCAGTGTGCACCCTGCCTCCCCACACCCCTCACCCCATACTTACCTCCAGAGTCTGACGTGATGATCTTTGGTGGACCGGGACACATCTGCACTCTTCAAAGCCAACCGCGTAACTGAGGAAATGCCGTAAGCTGTATAATGGAATGAATAGGTTTTTTCAACTTTGCTGCATATCTCTAGCATTTTTGGGAATTTTGGCACTACATTTTCAACATGGGGTTATTGGGACCCCTCCTCATGAATTCTGTCACTGTCATGGCGTTATTCATCCCCAAAAGGTGATTTCACGGTCACTGTGTGGAATCACATTTTGGGACTGATTAACAAAATGACAGTGCCAGTGTTCATGAGGTTGGCTCTCAAAAGCCTATGTTGCAAATTTGGTGAAAAATAAAAAATGACTATTTTACTTGAGGCTGCATTGTGCAGTTGATATGCACGTCAGAATCTCATGAATTTGCAATATTTTCATACCAGATTTTTTAACATTGCCATTTTTACACACCTCCTTGTGAACAGTACAGCTGTAATTTTCACATCCTGGCCAATATGTGTTTTCGCACTTCGCACAGAATAATGCAGTCACTGTGGGAAATCAGTGTTCAGGACAGATTATGAAAATGACAGTGACACTGTTCATGAGCAGAGGTCCTAAAATGCCTTTGTTTAAAATTTGGTGATGATACTCCATAAAATGACTATGTTACAAGCATGCGTTAGTGTAGTTTGCACACACACTCCTAAGTTCACCAATTTATAATATTTTCACTCCAGATTTTCAACATTGCCATTGTTCTGCACCTCCTTAAGAACAGTACAGATGTCATTTTCACATCCTGGCCGAAATGTATTTTCACAGTTCTGGTGCCGAATAGCATGGTCGCTGTGGGAAATCCATGTCCGTGACACATTATGAAAATGACAGTGAGACTGTTCATTAGCAGAGGTCCTAAATGCCTATGTTGAAAATTTGGTGACGAAAGTCATAAATGAGTGTTTTCTGAGTGTGCGTTGCACAGTTTACATGCACGCCAGAACACCCCAATGCCCGCCTCACAGGGTGAGGGTGGGTTGACATCACTTCAACACTTCACTGCCATTCCTATTATACATCTCTACCTCTGCCACTACCAAAGCCAATGCCAGTGAGACAACATTCGCATTGACAAATGCTTGTTTAAAATTCTGACCAAAATGTATTTTTATGTCTCAAAGTTGATTTCACAGTTGCTGTATGAAATCACCTTTGGTAGGAGTTGAACATTTTCTCTGCCTGCGCTCATGAGGTGGGGTCACAAGAAAGCTGTTTCAAAATGTGGGGTAAAATGTTAAAAACAACGGTTATAACCTAATATTGACATTTATGAATGTAGGGTCATAACTTTGGTTATTTTCTATATTTTGACCCAAATTTTCAGCATAGTTATTTCTTCACAGCACCTCAGGAATGTGACAGTTGTCATTTTTCAAATCCTGGCAAAGATGTGTTTTCACAGTTGTGGTGCAAAATCACCTTTGGGTCAGGATTTGAAAATGTTCTCCACTCTTATTTATGATGTAGGCTCATAAGAAGGCTGGGTAGGATCGTAATAAGGCTAGGTTGAAAATTTTTGGTAAAATTATATGAGAAAACAAAGTTATGAGTCTGTGCTGCAATTTGTCAATGCACACTTGTAACTGTAGTAATTTTCAATATTCTGACCCCAACATTTCGACATAGCCATTTTGTTACACCACCTCATGAATATGACAGCTGTTATTTCTCAGATCCTACCCTAAATGTATTTTGACACTTGTGGCACAAAATACATCTCAGCCATTGATTTATAATGACACCAGTCATGCTTAGAAGGAGTGGTCATAAAAAGAATATGATGAAAACTTGGGTAAAATGTAAAAATCAACTAAGTTATGAGGAAATTATTTTTCTAACATTTACTCATGACATGATTTTTGCAGATTTTGCCTAATATTCAACATATTCCTTGTGTTACCTCACTTCTGAGCATGGCAGGTGTCACTTTTCAAATCCCTCTGAAACTTGTTTCTACAGTAGCACAGCAAAATCACCTTTGATGGAATTTTAAAATCCCACCTGTCAGGTCAGATCATAAAAGACTGTTGGACATTTGGGGTCAACATGTGGAGCCCACTTAAAAGCAGATATCGCCTCTCAACTGTTCTATCCTGGTAATTATAATCTAACAGTGTGTTAAATCAGGACATCACAGAAAATGAGATACTGCATCTCATCTGCTCCATCCTGGGTAAATGTATAGTAAAAATGTGTACAAACAAGACCCGTATAACAGCAATGCCAGCAGTGAACATTTGGCATTGACAAATGCTTGTTACTTATAGAAAGTCTGTAACACAGCAACTTTTGAATTACTTATTTAAAAGCAACAGCAGCAAGTAGCTGAGGTTAACTAATATTAGTTAATGTTTTTTTTCATATTTCTCTGAAAATGATGAGGAGGATCTAACTGAGTAAATAAATCTACTACTTATTGATTTTTTTTCACCCAGGAAAGCTACTGCAACAGAGGAAAATGTTTAACGTGTGTATGGGTGGCCTTGTTATTATCTGCAGGTGTTGGCTTTAGAAAACAGAAGAAACCACAGAAAAATCTAGCTATAATAATATCAAAGTCACACATGATCACATCTCTCTCTCTTTCTCTCTCTCTCTGTCCTCTTATACTGAACAGATTTTATGTCTTTTGTCTATAGTTTCATGACGTTCATTTTGCTATTATCATCACTATTGGCAGTAGAATTAAAAAATAGGGCTCAAGCTCTAAAAATTCTAACAAAGATTAGAACCTAGAATTATTTTAAAAGTTCTAGACTAGAACCAGAATCCAGAACTTCAGTGGGTTCTGACAAAACTAAGTTGTACTCATTCTATTTCCACTTTCTATTAATGGAGTCTGGCTTACCCAACTTTTTCCTTTGGGTTTTCTTTAGTGTTTCTAGATTACGTCACTCCCCATTTCCTTTTCCTGTATGCTGCTGCTCACTGTTGCTTGACTACAGCAGGCTGCCAGTCCACACCTACTTACAGCACTCTGCTTAGGCTCCCTCCCTCCTTGTACTCTACCCTGAGGACTTGTGGTGACACTTTGTGAACAGTAAAGTATACATCCTCATTTGCAAAATTAAGGGGCATGCTATATCATAGAGCACCACTAATACAGTTACATTGATGCCTTCTTCATGTGGAATGTTTTAAAATACATATTTCAATGTGGATTTCAAGGCTTTGTTGTTATGTTCATTGCACTGAACTTATTCTATATAAAAGTATTGTAGAGTATACAGTTTTCTAAAATTGATCAGAAAATAATTACCCAACTTTTCAAACCCTCCCATCTCATTCCCTGGCAAAAAAAAAAAACTAGCCTTACAACCAGAAGATTCTGTTTTAAGGTAACAACCATCTAGACATATCCCCACATAGAGCCCACGCAGTCCCCCAGGTATGTACTCCTGAGTCCTCCTGTACTTGCAAAAAAGCTTGGACTGGCAAGGGAAATGTAGAGAATTTCTTTTTATTGAAAATAAAGTGCACCCCTTATTTATAGAACTGATGCAAACCAGCCTCTCACCATTGGCACCTGAAGTGGGTGGGAGTTACAAGCGCCATGACCCTAACACTTTCAAAAGCAGTAAGGCCTGACACTAGTAGTTTTTATTTTGGCTCACACTTGCGCCCCAGCCAACATATTGCATTAGGAGCAGATTTGAGGTGCAGTCACTCTCAATGCAGGGCACACATCAGCAGGTGCGCCCCTTTATTCTCCAGTAAGACAGCATGCAGGCACCACACCAGCAAGATGTAATGTGGCGGCCACATCTAAGAAAACATCTGATTCAATGAGAAGCAAGCTTTCATTGCAACGGCACAGCCTCCCCATGTAAACATGCCCCATCCCCTGCCGCATTCTCTGACCCACTTCATTTGCCTACTGGGGGCCCACCCCGTCAGCATAATGACCCCAAGTGTGTGCCTAGGAGTGCCCAATCCTCCTTGGCATCATGCGCCCTCCAACAGTCTTCTTTATCAATGGGGGCCTAATCCCTGTCGGCTACAGTCCCTGTCCCTGTTTATTTAGCCAACAGGAGTCCACCTCCCATCAGCATAATGTCTCCCCATCTGTTGTGTGTCAAGGGGAGTGTACAATCCCCTTTGGCTCTTGCCCCCATGTGTGCTGATTAGAGTTGCCCAATCCCCCGTTAGTTACAGCCACCCCAAAACAATGTAGGTGACATGCTGGGAGCCCACTCCAGCATGCCAAATGTGCCTGAAAAACAAAAACATCCCGTGATGTTCCCTTTTTACCCTATAGAAAGAAAATGGTCCCTGCAGTCTCCTGCCCCCTCCCACAACCCGCACCCACCCACTGCGCACTCGTGCCTCCCACCCCCATCCCATACTTACCTCCGGGTCCAGCGTGAGGATCTTTGGTGGACCGGAACATGTCTGCACTCGTCAAAGCTGACTGAAGAAATGCCGGTAAGCTGTATAATGGCATAAATAGGTTTTTTCAACTTTGGTGCATATCTTGGGCATTTTGGGAATTTTACACCAAAATTTCAACATGGGGTTATTGGGACCCTCCTCATGAATTCAGTCACTGTCATGGCTTTTTCAATTCCAAAGGTGATTTCACGGTCATTTCATGGAATCACCTTTCTGGACCGATTAACAAAATGACAGTGCCACTGTTCATGGTGGGGGGCTCTCAAAAAGCCTATGTTGCAAATTTGGTGGAAAAATAAAAATGAGTTGTTTCATGAGCGTGCATGGTGCAGTTTCATGCACACTCATAACTTCCTGAATTTGTAAATTTTAATTCAGATTTTCAAATTGGCATTTTCACACCTCCTCATGAACAGTACAGCTGTCATTTTGCATATCCTGGCCAAAATGTGTTTTCGCATGTCCGGCTGTGTGAAATTAGTTTTGGGATAGTTTGAGGAAATGACGGTGACACTGTTCACCAGCAGAGGTCCTAAAATGCCTATGTTGAAAATCTGGTGATGAAAGTCCATAAAATTACTGTGTTACAAGCGTACGTATGCAGTTTCCATGCACCATTGCAACTTCGAAATTTGCAATATTTTCATGCCACATTTCCAACACTGGCATTTTTCAGACCTCCTTATGAACAGTACAGCTGTCATTTTCACATCCTGCCCAAAATGTGTTTCGCACCTGTGGTGCTCAGTGGCATGGTCACTGTGGAAATCAACTTTGGGACAAATGAACAAAATCACAATACCATTGTTCATGAGGGAGGTCCCAAAATACTTATGTTGAAAATGTGGTTAAAAAATCCCTAAAATAATTGTTACGGGCGTGTTGCACACTTTCTATGCATGCTGATGACTTCACCAATTTTGTTATATTTTTACTCCGGATTTTAACATTGCCATTTTTTACACCTCCTCATGAACAATACAGTTGTAATTTTCACATACTGCCCAAAATGTGTTTTCATCTCTGTGTCGCTAAATGACATAGCCACTGTGCAAAACCACCTTTCAGCTAACAAACTGATAGTGTTGCTCTTCATGAGGTAGGGTCACAAAAAGGCCATGTTGAAAATTTGGAGTGAAAATACCAACACACGCCAATGGCGTTGAGTTTCCAACTGTAACACCCCACCCTGTAGATACTGACAGGTGTCAGGGGTGTGACTTGGGATCATCGGCTGTAATGCTCTCACCATTCCACCTCCGCCCCCACCCTGCAGCCAGTGACAGGCATTGTGGTGTGCCTTGGAGTGTTCAGCCACAAAGTTCACCCCATTCTCCCATACTGTACCCACCTCAGTGTATTTCTTATGGAATGGGGTAAGCATAATGCCCAAAGACCCCAAAGCACACCACGACACTTGTCAGTGTCTACAGGGTAGGAGAGTAAAATGGCATGAGCATTATAGCTGACGACCCAAAGGCACACCCCAATGCCTGTCAGTCTCTGCAGGGTGGGGCTGGGGTTAGGCGCACTGCAATACTTCACTGCCATTCCTATTATGTGTCTCTAACTCCTAGACTACCAATGCCAATGCCAGTGAGACAACATTTGGCATTGACAAATTCTTGTTTAATTCATGTTTTCCTTGAGAGTGTTGATTACCAGCAATTGCTGTTGAACCATCTACATTGCTGCATTGAGTTTTATGTCTCTTGACCTGCCGATTGACCCTGCACATTATGTTTTTTGCAAAGCTGCCTGCCCTCATAAATTATATACTAATATTTTAATCCTGCCCAGCCCAAAGCACTGTAGTTAACTCTTACATTACTTGAAAGAGCAGCCACAGCCTTTTATAATTGTGGTCTGTCTTTAAGTTCTGATTAACTTCTTCCTGACAAGGTCTATGACTAGTTTACTACCTCTTTTTGCCTCTCTCTCTCTAGGTAGTTATTGCCTACTCTCCACAGCGTATGTGCTTCTGGAGTATGGTGTGTGTGTGTGTGTGTGTGTGCAGAGTTCCCATTTGCTAGAGATGCTTAGTTCAGAATAAGTGGCTTCTGCCTACTCTTCACCGCAGATATGTGCATTTTGGACATGGGGGTGCAGGGGTCCTGGTTTGTAGAGAGACTCAGTTCAGAAAGCAAGGCACACTCCTTGGCTCAGGGTGTATAGGTCCAAAAACACTGGCCAGTGCTGTAGGATAATAAAGGTTTTATTCCATAAACTAACAACAGCAACAGGTAAATGCCCCTCCAGCTAGGTTAGCAACAGTTAAAACCCTCGGCTAGGTTTTTTGGACTCCTACACCATGAGTCAGCTGTTTGTGAGTGTGACAACCCACCTCTCCTCTGGGCTGAAACAGCTTTTAGAGAGTGTGTGTGTGTCCTCAGGTATTCATGCCACCAGCCGGACTTTCTTTCCGGCACCTCTTTCAAGTGTACAAACTTGAAAAATCACACGGCAATTGCACAAGTTAAAGTCTGGTAGTGTGTCTCTTTCAGGTGGCGGATGCTACACAGAGTTTACCTTAGCCAGTGGAAAACCAAATCTTACCTTAGAAAATGACATCAGAGTCACAACTGTTGAGCAAATAAATAGCTTTTACTTAACAGAAAGTGCAATGAGCATTTACAGGAAATGTATTTACAACACAAGAGAATAACACTCATACAGGAAAAGTAAACAAATGTTTTTAAACAACAGATGGCAAAAGAAGAAGGCTATTACTGAAATATACTATCACTAAACTTACCCTTCCCTGTCCTTACAAGAGACACTGGACCCTGTTCTAACTGCCAGCTCCCACGGACATACCAGGTAGGCTCCAAGCTTATGTTTCCCTCCACAGCTTCCCAAGGCAAGAGAAAGTTCTCTGTCTTACAGAAGCTTATATAGTCTATGGAGACTAGGTCATTCCTATTCTCCCCTTAAATGCACCAACCAACTAACATGTATCTATTTAATTGTCCCAATCAGAGGAACACCTATTGGTGACCAATTATATTCCCTTTTCACCTTAAGTTTATATTTGAATGATCCAATCCATTCAAACTGCCCTGTGTCCGTGTCTGCAAGGTCTGGGTGTGTCTGGAGATGTCCACTCGAGATTTATGACCCAGCTCTTATCTAGCAGCTAGAATTCCACAAACTAGTTGCTGCTGGAGGATTTCAGCCTCAGTGTATTTTTAAACTGCTAAAAAATAAGGCATCTACAGAATCCAAACCATTAACTCTTTCCTTCCCATTTCTGTCACAGTGAGTACTTTACCCTTTCTTTGCTTGACCACTGGTTGTTTTAATCTTTGCCACCTCCTGGTCTCTACAAAGCATACTGCTTTATCTTATCTGGCAGAAATGTTCCTAATTCCTATGCTCATGCTCTGTATCAGATTTCAGCACACACCTCGCACAATGATAATCAGCTTGAAGACTGTTAGTACTCTGAACCTGCAGTAATATAAACAAGCATTTGTCAACGCAAATGTTGTCTCGCTGGTATTGGTAGTGTAGGAGCTAGAGATGCATAATGGGAATGGCAGTGAAGTATTGAACTGCGTCAACCCCACCCTTACCCTTCAGAGGCTGACAGGCATTGCAGTGAGCCTTTGGGTCATCAGCTATAATGCTCATGCCATTTAACCTCATCCTACCCTGTAGACACTGACAAGTGTTGTGGTGTGCTTTAGGGGTCTTTTGGCTTTATACTTACCCATTCCATAAGGAAATACACTGAGATGGGTGCAGTATAGGAGACTGGGGTGTCACTTAGGGCAAGACTCCAAGGCACACCTCAGCTCTGTGACTGGCCGCAGGATGGGGTGTGGGTGGGGTGGAATGGCATGAGCATTACAGCCAATGATTCCAAGTCACACCCCTGACACCTGTCAGTCTCTACAGGGTGAGGTGTTACAGTTGGAAACCCTAATGAGATAGAGCGTTTGTTGGTATTTCCTCAAATTTTCAACATGGGCTTTTTGTGACCCACCTCATGAAGAGCGGCACTATCAGTTTGTTAGCTGAAAGGTGGTTTTGCACAGCAACTATACCATTTGGTGATACATTTTGGGCAGGTGTGAAAAATTACAACTGTATTGTTCATGAGGAGGCGTAAAAAATGGCAACACTGAAAATCTGGAGTGTAAATATGAAAAATTGGAGTAGTCATAAGCAGGCATAGAACTGTGCAACACATCCATAACCTAATTATTTTGGGATTTTTTAACCACATTTTCAACATAGGTATTTTGGGAGCTCCAGTTATGAACAGTGACAATGTGATTTTGTTAATGTGTCCCAAAATTGATTTCCCAACAACCAAGCCATTATGCGTCACAGGTAAGAAAACACATTTTGGGCAAGATGTGAAAAATGACAGCTATAGTGCTCATAAGGAGGTGTGAAAAAATGGCAGTGTTGAAAATCTGGCATGAAAATATTGAAAATTTGCAGGTTACAAAGGTGCATGGAAACTGCATGAATGCATGCTTGTGACACAGTCATTTTATGGACCCATCACCAAATTTTCAACATAGATAGTTTAGGACCTCTGCTCATGAACAGTGCCACTGTCATTTTCTTAATATGTCCCTAAAACTGATCTTCCACAGTGACCGTGCTATTCTGCGCCAGAAGTGTGAAAACACATTTCAGCCAGGATATGTAAAATGAGAGCTGTACTGTTCATAAGGAGGTGTGGCAAAATGCCAGTGTTGAAAATCTGGGTGAAAATATTACCAATTAATGAAGTTACAAGAGTGCATGGAAACTGTGCAATGCGCTCATAAAACAGTCATTTTTGGATTTGTTTCACCAAATTTGCAACATAGGGTTTTGAGAGCCCACCTCATGAACAGTAGGCACTGTCATTTTATAATCGGCCCTGAAAAGTGATTCCACGCAGTGACTGCAAAATCAGCTTTCAGGACCAAATAATGCCATGACAGTGACTGAATTCATGAGTAGGGTCCCAATAACCCATGTTAAAATTTGGTGGCAAAATTCCCCAAAATACTGAGATATGCACCAAAGTTGAAAAAAAGACAATTTATTCCATTATACAGCTTACCAGCATTTCTTCACCTCATGGCCAGCTTTGAAGAGTACAAACGTGTTCCTGGTCCACGAAGATCATCACACAGACTCCAGGGGTGAGAATGGGGTGAGGTGGTGTGGGAGGCAGGTGCATGAGAGGTGGGCTCGGGTTGGGGAGGGGCAGGAGAGACCACAAGGGACCATTTTCCTCTTTACAGGTTAAAAAAAAAGGCAATGAAGGTCAGTTTTCTTTTTTGCAGGTGTTTGTTTAGTACATGGGTGGGCTCCCAGTGTACCACCTGCATAATGGGAAGGAACTGCAGCTGACAGGAATTGGGCCTCCCTACAGTACGGAAATGGGTGGGAGCACGTATGATGCTGAGGGGATCAGGCACCGGCACACAGCACACATCAGGATCTCGGACATTATGCTGACAGGGAGTGGGTTTCCATTGGCAAACTAAACTAGGCAGGGGAACTGAAGCCAATGGGACTGGGCCCCCATCAGCAATGAAAGACTGTTGGGTGCATGATGCTGAGGGGATTGGGCACCCCTCAGCACCCAATTGGAATGGGAGGAGGCAATGGGAGGAGGCATCATGCCGACAAGGGTGGACTCCCGTAGGCAAATGAAGTGGCAGCGGCAGTCAGTGCTGCCATGTTTAATAAGTGCTTCACCAGGAAAGGCACATTGGGAGGCATGTTTGTGCCACTGCATGATGAGATTGGCTTTCATTGCAGTGGCACTTTTCTAGATGTATTGTGGGTGTCAAAACCTAGGCTGCAGCTGGCTTATTGGGGAATGAGCCCACAGTGAGTGCACCCCAAATCTGCTACTACTTCAACATGTTGGCTGGCGCCATATGCGAGCCAACATAAAAACAGTAAATCAAATGCCTTGGTACTTTTTGTGAATTGACAGTGGGGATGTTATCTGTGTGTGTGTGACACTTTATGTCATGCATATAGGGACCTATGCACAAATGCACAGAAACAGTGCTGAAATGTGATGTTGAAGTGGTGCACACATATACACCATGTGAGATGGCAACATGTGGCTGCATGCATGAACACCTGCACACATGAGGCCACTGCAGGGAATCACCTGCTGTCACATGCAGAGATGCTCAGAGGTAGGCCAGGAGGTGTGGAGAACATGGGCACACAAAGTGACCCCATCATATAAACAACCATGCTAGCATGCACTTATATGCAAGTGCATGCCAACATGGGGCAATGGCAACTGTGCACCGGGAGGCAGTATGGCTGAAATGAACATGTCCACAGGCCACTATACACTGGTGGAGAGAAATGTCCACATGGACATTGCAGCTCCAGGCCATTTGATGGGCACCCGGCCACAGTCTCAAACTTCACCAGACTGCAAGTGGCCACCCTGGTCACAGACATGTGGGCACACTACTCCACCCTGTATGATGCAGATGCCCTGAAGGTGCCAGCTAAGGAAAAAGCATGCCTGTAGCTGGAGATACAGGCATCTGTGAATGCTGCAGGTCTGGAGGCACGCACTCTGAGTGCCATCAAGTACAAGTGGTGTGATCTCTGGCCCACCATGAAGCAGGATCTGTCAGCCTAGCCTCTCACAGTTCACCACAGGTGGCAACCCCTGACTAAACACCATACCTGACACCCATTGAGAGGGTGGTGGCAGAGACCATTGCCGACATTGTCTGATATGGAGAGGACATGGGCATGGACATCATAACAGGTAGGCATGGCACCATACACAGGAAGCTGTTCATGGCGCTGCAGTGCACAACATAACCACCTCTGTCTCACCCAGCAGACACAGCACCGTGGACCACAGGAACAGTGGGGACACAATACAGGTGTAGATTCAGATGAAGCCAACAAACATGAATGGTAGTTAACACCAGCAGCATACCATCTCCATATGTGGGCGCACACGGGTGGAGTCCGATCCAAGTAACCACCCACACGGTCACCACAGGTCATCCCAGGTAACAGTGAGCATGTCAGTGGCAGTCAGGGAGCCATGCCCAGAGGACACAATGGGCAGTGGACACCAGGGACAGGACAGCGGATGGCAATGATTTGACCCCATATGCCAAAATATGGCAGCATCCTGTGCCCCTCACCACCATGGGAAGTCACAGAGCACAGGTGGGAACATGACCATGGACACCACTTCTCATGCAATGCCACAGCAAGGAATGTCCATGTGTCACCATTACCATGCATAGGTGTGGAGGCTCGAATCACAGAAGTGCCGATGACACTGCCACACCCAACAACAAACAGTGGTTGGGAGGGCATGGACAGACCTCAGCCATGCTGCACACAGAGGACCCCATCCTTGAACTGACACAGACATATTACCGTGACCTACACCAGCTGGAACATGACTAACTCACAGCAGAATGGGGCAACACTGAGGCAATACGTGACTTCACCAGGGAGGCAAGAAGAATGTGCAGGGACATTTATATGGTTGCAGACATGTTCAAGAGGCTTACGGAGCACATGCTGCTTGCTGCAGAACTTATAGGCATGCAGAACATCCCCAGGTGTGGGGTTGGATGGACAGGACTGGGACATGGCAGTCAGATGTGGCAAATGGCTGTCCACAAGGGTGCAGACAGTCAGCCTGTAAGAGGATGGCTACCATGGTCTGCCAGAAGAGCAGTTGATGAGACACATGGAAGACACACTGGAACAAGGTCTGCAACAAGAACTGGATGGCAAGGACCATGCCACAATGATATGGAGACAACACTACCATGTGGCATGTGCCATACATGATCACAGCTCACCACCAGCTGCACACCATTGCCAACACACCAGAGACATAAAACACCACAGGTCATGTACAACACAGATGCACTGTGTATCAGTGTAGTTCACAAGCACTCCACACATCCTCATGGAAACACACATGTCCAGCAAGCACTGCACACCTCCCTATGAACCCACATGCCACCTCTACAAAGCACACAGCTCTTCTTACACACCACATGGGACACACACATGGACAATTGCACACCACATGAGACACACCCATGGACTCATACTGGTAGGAAGGCCCCCATTGGGATATGGGCTGCCATACTGCATCACAGTGCAACATGCACCACATACACACACACACACACACACACACACACACAGCATGCCACATGTGCACTGAGAGTTGCAGCCATCACGGTGTTGCCTTGGCCCACACTGCTATTGGATTAATGTACCTTGTGTCACTTGCTTGTTGCATGGCACACCTTGACAGCATTTCCCCACCATACACGCCGTCCATTGTCATGTCCAGTATGGCATCAGGCACATCACATGGCATGGGCACTTGCTGTCATTCACGCATGTTGTGTAGCACGCACATATGGTGAACACTCTACTCACTATTCCAGGAGCCAGCATCAGTGTGCCATCTGTGTGATGTAGGCATCTGAACCTCATTTTCAGTCTTCCAATGACCCATTCCACCACCAGACATGTCTTCCTATGCACTCGTTGTATGCCTCTTCTGCTTGACCCTGTGGTGCCAGGTATGGAGTTAGTAGATAAGGATGAGTGGATACCCACCTTTGCCTACATGGATGAATGACAGTATTAGTATGTGTTGTCAGCACAGTAGGGGCACAGTGCCCCCTGGGGTACCTACCAACTAGTCATCCATCCATGTTGCCCTGGTCAGCAAGACAGCCACCCTGACCAGACCGGTCAAAGATGTAGGCATTGTGGCAGGATCCTGGGTATTTCACACACATGTTTGTATTAATGCCTACCACATACAGATGACCTGGCAATTGATGCTGTGGTGCCCCTTGTGATTGTAGTATGCCTTCTGCTCCACTGGCAGTGCCAGGATTGCAATATCCATGCAGTCTTTGTCACTGCAAAGGTTCAGCATGCAATGCACACCATACAATGCCTTCTTAGTGTGCTGAATGTCCACCAGTGTGGTGGGGAAGGTAATGTTCCTTCACATAGTGTAGCATGGCATCCGTTACATGGTGCAGGGCACAGGACACCGACAACTGACTCATACCATGACATCCCTACCACACTCTGGAAGGAGCCCGTGGCATAGTATGAAAGTGCACACAGCACCTCTGCCTCCAATATCATAGCTTTGGACTGTCTGGTGTGGGCGCGATGTGCAACTGTACCATGTCACAGGTGGTGGTAACAACATGATCCAGATGGAACAATTTGCAGCATATGACACAGAGTGTCTGCAACAGTAATCTGTTGTGGAACACCCATGGATGAGGATATGCATTCTGCTGCTCTGCCCTTGCCTGCACTTTATCCAGCATGGTGGAATTCAGCAGTAGTCCACCACATGGTGCACATGTAAGCATATGAATACCAGGTAATTGGGGCTGACAGCCGTGCAGTAACGGCACAGTGGTCTGCAACTACCATCTTGCATACAAGAATGCTCCATGGTCCTTTATATCTGCATTTCCTGGCACACTGGTGTGTGGCGTGGCATGATAGGGCATCTGCCATGTGATGACATCCATTTGGCCCTATCAACATGGTGGAGAAAGCAGCTAGCAGTGCTACATCAGCTGGACACCAGAGGGTTTATCCCCATAAATTCTGGAGATGTACCACCCTGACTTACCAGGATGCCCATGGGGGCTCTATTTAGGAGGTCACAAAGCCAGCAGAGGCGGGTGCATGGGTGCATGTTTATGTCATGCTGCTTGGCAGATTTATGGCATGGTGACAGTGGATTATGGCCTGTATGTTGTTGTGTTCCTACAGACCTTCAGTGGTAAGCCACTCACAATGAGCCTGGAAAGACATGATATGGCTCCAGGGAGTTGGCTACAGTGTTGGCAAAGCAGAGGAGGTGGCCACAGGCAATCCTAGAGATCCTGTCCCTCAGGGTGGTATCCCAGGACATCTATTGCTAGGATGACATAGGGGATATGGTTGGTGGAGGAGCCATCCAAGATAAGTGGACATGGCATATTGTGTGTGTGTGTGTGTGTATGTCATTGGTGCATATGGAGCAGGTCACTCAAACCCCATCTCTCCTGTTGCTTCCTCTTTCCAGAAATACACCGCCCAGTAAGATGCCTGATCTTGGCATTGCACCCCACCAGGAGCATGCCACCACCACCACCATCTTCAGGGATTCCTCGGAGGAGATGACAGAACACATGGCCACATTGCATTTTTACACTGTTATGATGGTGGTTATATGATGGTGGCAATAAACATGTTTGTAGCATACCCAGTGTTCATTGCATTATTTCAGTTGGCACCTCATGATGCCCAGCCGGGGTGGCACTGCCTTGCATCTTAGTGCAACATGTTTCTGTGTACAAGGACAGAGTACCGTGGCAGTGGCACAGCCTACTACAGTTGCCAGTCAAGCATTTGCCAGGCCATGTCACGTGTCCAGTATTAGCATATATTACTTGTGTACGGTGCCATCTATGGTGTCCCTGTATGGTGGTACTGTGAGACAAACATCCCACTATGTTGTTTCTTATGCCTTGTGTGTATGGGGGATGTTGAGATGCTACAGTCCTCTGTACAGGGCCTAACTGCTGATAGGGAGGCCGTATGCTGGGTTGGCACATGTGTACTTAAAGTACCTGGTGTGTGGCTTGACAGTAAGCTCAACTTTTCTGTCCACATAGATGCCATCCATGCCAAGCTCTGTCCTAAACTTAGTGCCTTGTATTGAAATAGATTGTCTTTCCTATAGATTTGCCATGAGGATCTCACTAATATGGTGCTTCTTCTCTTTGATTATGCAGACATTGAAACATGGAAACATAGAAATTGATGCAGATAGGGACCACTAGCCCATCCAGTCTGCCCAAGTTCCCTACCTACTGCAAAAGCCCCAGACCCAGCTGCTGTTTCTGACAGAGGAGAACCTTGGTTTGAGAACAAGAATCAGCAGTCTAGAACTTCAGATTTTTACTGATAAATCACTTCTATCACAACTGGAGTTAGTACCTGTTTGGATTAAGCAAACAGATACTCTATTAGAAGAAGGTCTCATTTAAGTAAAAAAAAAGAAGATGAAAGTCATTGTGAGTTTCTCTTGAAGCAGCTGTATCAGCCTAATTTACATAGTCAGAGCAGAGGTGAATCTAGTTGGGAGTGTGGCTTAGCAGCTTAGCAGTACAAAAGCAGCTGCCTCCAGTTACAGCTTCCTGCTGTTTCTGACAGAGGAGAACCACGGCTTGAGAACAAGAATCAGCAGTCTAGAACTACAGATTTTTACTAATTGCCCTCCTTCCCACTGCCCCTCCCAGCCAAAGCCAGTTCTAGTTTTATAGCCACTGAATTTGACTGACAACAGGAACTTCCTGTCTGGTAGTAGGAAGGAAGGATAACTGAGACACATTAGTTTCAGCAACCTTGAAGGAACCTAAAATAAAATATATATATATAACTCTTATCCCCGGCTGCTGGAGGTCTGAATACAAGCACAGAAGAAGGAGACTATTGAAGACTACAGGAAGTTCCTGTCCCAGAACAGGAAGGGTGAGAGTAGTAAGGGCACACAGGCAGTAGGAAAGTAAGTGTAAAATACATAGAGGGAGGAGACAGTAAGCATACAAAGCAACTGGAGAGGGATACAAAATAAGTCAAGATGGGAGTGGTGCAGTGCAATGGCTATGGGCAGCAGTGTTCCGGGAGACATTCTGGAGGCTGTGAAGCTATCCTGTTTGCAGGCACCTCTCTGGTCTGAGGAAGGACATTGCCCATCTCCAGGCTGACCTGGCTAGGATTAGTGAAACCTCTTCCTCCACCCAGGGACCAGCAGGGCCACCACCATTACCTCAGAGGTTGCCAAGAAAGAAGAGCGGTTGCACCAAGGTGGGCTCAGGAAGGAGAGGGTGGTGGAATGGAGGTGCATCCCCAGGTGTACCTCTCCACAATTCATATGCTGTTCTGGCAAAGAGTGGTTCCTCTATGGAGGCACCTGCAGTGGAGACCAAGGAGGGTGCTAGGAACCTCCACAAAGGAGACCCACTGAGGGTGGCATGAGACCCCACAGGGAAGGAAACAACTCCTGGTGGGGGACTCAATCATTAGGGGGCAGAAGTGGGGGAGGAAGGGATAGGGGAGGTAAGGTGTCTGCCTGGTGCCACAGCTTGAGGGACAGGAAGTGAATCCTGACTGCGGGCAGCTGCACAAGGGAGGAGCTGGATGTCATTGTCCACCCAGGGACAAATGACCTGGCTGTGAATGGGACCAGAGTGGTGCAAGAGGAGTTTGTGGAGTTGGGGAGGGGCCTTAGATGAATAGCATGTATGGTAACCTTCTCGGAGGTGCTGCCTGTCTATGGCAAGGATGATGATAGTATTCTGCACCATGGGATTTAATGAATTGTTGAAAACTGTGTGGAGCTCAGGGTTTTGGCTTCATTGGGGACTGGGAGCTACCTGGGGATGCAGGCTTATACTGGTGCAGTAGTCTGATCTGTCCAGGGCAGAACCAGGATCCTGGTTCCACCCTTGGACAGGTGACAGGTTTAAATGCTTCATTGGCAAGCATTTAAACTAGCCAAGGAGGGAGGCACTGAAATGGAGCAGGAAATCCCAGCCTTCCCCACAAAGTGCAGTAGTTAGAGTGGCAAACACCAAGGTAGAGAAGTCAGTAGGGAGCAGAACAGGGATAAATGTAGAAAATGCATTAAGGACAGGGATGGTGCTAAAAGAGGTAAGGCCATAAAAATAAATGGAGGTGATGAGTACCAATGCTCATAGTCTGTGTAATAAGCTCCTGGACTAGTAGCCTTGATGGAAAAGGGATGTCTGGATATTATGGCAGTCACTGAAACATGGTACACAGAGAACCATGAGTGGGATGTCAACATACAAGGATACACAGTCTACAGGAGGGAGGAGGAGTTGCACTCTATACAAGGGAAAGGATTAAAGCAACAGAATTAAAGAGTAAACAGGAAGTTGATGAGTCACTATGGGTCACCCTGGAGACAGGAAATGGCACCACAATCTGCTTGGGGTTGTGTACAGACCCCATCTCAGTGGGAGAAAATGGACAAGGAAATGATAGAAGGCATCCTTAAAATGGCAGAAAAAGGGAGATATTGTTGATGGGGACCTGAATATGCCAGATGTTAACTGAGTACTTTGTTGCAGGCATCCAAGAGCAGGGTCATTCTTGATGCCCTACAGGGGGCATGCCTCAGACAGCTAGTGTTGGAACCCACTCGGGAGGGAGCAATCTTAGACATGATACTCTGAAATGGAGAAGGAGAAAGGATCTCAGATTTAGAAGTGGGTAGCCATCTGGGAACAAGTGACCACCAAACAGTGTGGTTCACATAAACACAGCCATAGAGTCAACCATACAAAAACAAGAGTATTGGACTAGGAAGGCTGACTTTGGGAAATGAGAGAGTGCCTCAGAAAAGCACTAGCAAATGGGCAAGAAGGGAGGGTGGAGGAACAATGGGGAATAATCGAACAGCCATTGCAGCGCAACAAGCCTTTGTGTGAGCAAATCAATAAAACAAAATTAAGGAAACCACTATGGTTCTCAAAAAGAGGTGGCAGGGACAGTTAAGGAGAAAAGGATAGCATTCAGGAAATATAAGGAAACACAAAAGGAGCAGGACAGACAACTTTATCAGTTAAAGCAGAAGGAGTCAGGAAGGCAGTCAGAATAGCAAAGGCACAAACTAAGGAAAAGATAGCCAACTCTGTTAAGAAGGGGATAAAACCTTATAGGAGTACATTAGGAGCAAATAAAGACCAAGGGAGGATACAGAGACTTAATAGGGAGAGAATGTGGGCAGAGGGTGACAGTGAAAAGCAGGGATACTGAATGAATATTTCTGCTCAGTATTCACAACGGATGAGGAGGGGAGGTACCTAAACCAAACAAGGGAGAAACTTGAATAGGGAGGTCGATACCAGTCCATTCACAGAAAAAGGGTTATGAAAGAACTTTGAAACTGAGGGTGGACAAAGCAGGAGGCCTGATGGGATTCACCCACTAATACTAAAAAGAACTAAGGGTAGAACTAGTAACACCACTGACTACTATCTTTGGCAAATCATGGGAAGATGGAGTGGTACCTGAGGACTGGAGGAGGGCAAATGATTCCATTTCACAAAAGTGGGAGCAGGGCAGAGACAGAAAACTACAGAACAGTTAGTTTGACTTCAGTGTTAGGGAAAATGATGACATCACTCTGGAAGGAAAGAATTGTTGAGTACCCAGAGGCCAGTGGACCAGGGAGGGGCTGTGGATATGGCCTATCTAGATTTTAGCAAGGCATTGGACACAGTCTCACACAAAAGATTAGTATACAAGTTAGCCAGACTTGGAGTGGGTCCCAAGGTGGTAGCCTGGATAAAAACTGGCTGGACAACAGGTCGCAAAGGGTAATAGTAAATGGTGTCCACGGTGAAGAAAGGAGAGAAACTAGGGGTACCGCAGGGTTTGGTACTGGACCGGTCCTCTTTAATATCTTTATAAGTGACATTGAGGGCACCTGGAAGAAAGCAGTGCTCTTTGCAGATGACACAAAGATCTGCAACAGGGTTGATACACAAGGTGGGGTGGAAAGAATAAAAGGGACTTGGCAAGGTTGGAGGAATGGTCAAATATGTGGCAGCTCAGATTCAATGCAGAGAAGTGCAAGGTAATGCATCTGGGAAACAAAACCCAGTGGAAGAGTACACAATGGGGGTGAGTTAATAACAACAACAAAATCGAAAGAGGCCCAGGAGTAATTACATCAGATGACCTAAGGTGGGCAAGCAATGTGAGAAGGCAGTAAGGAGAGCTGGGTGGATACTGGGATGCATAGGGAGGGCATCAACAGTAGAAAACAGGAAGTTGTTATCCTCTCTGCAGACAGTTAGTGAGGCACCATCTGGAGTATTGTGTGCACTTGGAGACCCCATCTCCGCCAAGACATAGACAGAGTGGAGGCTGTTCAGAGGAGGGCAACCTCCTCTGCAAGGTCTGCACCAGAAAACATATGAGGAGAGACTAAAGCATCTAAATATGTATACCCTTGAGGAAAGGAGGGGACATGATAGAAACTTTCAAGTATCTCAAGGGAATTAACAAGGTACAAGAGGGTAATATCTTTCAGAAGAAGAGATGTGTAAGAACAAGGGGTCACAATTTGAAGATAGAGGGAGATGGCTCAGAGGTAATGTTAGAAAGTATTTTTCACAGAGCACAGAAAGAGAGTTGTGGATGCATGGAACAACCTTCCTGAGGAGGTTGTGAATCAGGAACAGTGGAGAATTCAAGAATGCATGAGACAGCCATAAGGCAATTCTAGTGGGCAGTAGGAAGAAGTAAGCTGTTGATTAACTAGAATCTGCAGCTTATCCATCAGGTTGGGAAATGATCAGACTGGGTCAGCCAAGCAGTCCTTATCTGCCATCAAATTCTATGTTTCTAGACCCTACTTGATCTTTGACTTTACCTTCTCATTCCTACCTCTAGGGTTCCCTAAACCTGTTTGATGCATTTTTGAATTCCCACTGTGTTTGCTCCCATCGCTTCTGCTGGGCAGTCTATTCCATGCATCCACCACCCTTTCCATGAAGAAACACTTTCTCATGTTAATCCTTAGTCTACCCCCTTCTAAACTCATGTCATGCCCCTTGTTCCGGAACATCTCCTTCCTGAAAGATGCTACCCTCCAGTACGCTTATTTATGCCCTTTAGATATTTGTAGGTTTCTATCACATCTCCCTGTCCCTCCTCCCAGGATATAAATATTGTGGTCTCTCAGTCTCTCCTCACATAATATGGTCTATGGCTCGGCCCTCCACCTCTCTAGCCAGGCTGGATTCCTCTGTAACTCCTTCTGTCACTTTACAACCAACTCACTCTCCTCAAACGCATCACTGCTCACTTTACTCATCTCTGTCCATTCTTCTTCTACCATGCCTTGCCAGATGCACTGTGTCTCCTTTATATCTAAATACTGGTGGGTCCTTCCCTCCTAATTCTCACCACTCCTCTTCATTGTTCCTTCTGCTTTTGCTCCCTCTGCTTCGGGACCATTGCACTTTGTTTTGCCATGTCCCCATACCTTAACTGGCCAATCAGCCTTCGCTATCATCTCCCCACACTTTGGAACCAACATCCTCTTCCCTTCATTTCACTGTGTCTCCTGCCTCCCTTAGATACCCAATGAGATTCCTTCTGTTTCCTCCTTGCTCCTGTTTTTATTCCTTTTAACAGTCTCCTTACACCTGGTGTACTGATTAATTGCTACTTTTTGTTTGATCAAGTTTGCACTTTCCATTGTCATTATGTGTTACAATTTTGCACTCTTTGTAATGCTGTATTTATCAAAGCTGTGTACTGCTTTTATCCTTTGCTTTCTTACCAGGTTGCACCTGGAAATGAACCTCAGCTCAGTGTGCTTTTCCCAGTCACCAATTTTCAAATAAATAAGTAAATAATAAATTCAGTGAATCATTCAGATTCAACGGCTTGTATATTTTTTACAGCAACAACTAACGATATGCAAAGTCCTGTTAATCAAAATGCAGGACTAAAGCAAGAAGACAAGTGAAAGGAGCTTAATGAGCACAATTTGATTCTCAATGGTCCAATGGAGACCACAAAATTAACACACTACCACTTCAATGTTTCTGGAATAGCAATAGGAGAGATGGGGTATATAGTGCTTGTGTAACTTGCAGTACTTTTTGTGGTTTTACTCTATTCCCACCCTTGAGTAGTAGGTATGCAGGTAGTCATTTGTACGGAATAGAAGGCCCAAAAGATACCACCTCCAACTCATGAAGAGTATGACCTCCTGGCACTCAGGAGAGGATAAAACCCAGGTGGAGAAACCTCTGGGACCTATGGCCAGAGGTCTTCCCATCCTCTGGGCATACTAAATGGAGAAGGACCTAGGTTCTAGTAACCAAAGCTAATCTGAGGTTTGGTGAGCTGCTTGAAGAGACGATAATCCATCCTCAGTCCATGGATGGTGCCGTCCACAGTGATTCTGAGGTTGAAGAGTAGGTCTGTCCTGAATAAGAGATAGAATCTTAGTTATGTAACAAATCCAGATGAAGGAGAGAGAAGGAATTCCAAGCTTCCAAGATGATGAATGATGCTTGTCCAATGGAGTTTCAAGGATATAATGAACAGAGGGACCATGATGGGATCGAGAAGGTACTAAACTGGGACTGGGAATGCAATGATAGAATAAGTCATTGGTGAATGATCCAACTTGTGACAGGCTTGAATGTAAAGGTATGGTCTGGAGACAAAGAACTCTGTATTAAACAAGGAGTCGCTAAGGAAGCATCCATAGAGTAGAAATAGTAGAAGAGTCTTTGAGTGCCCTGGAGATGATGGTTCATTCTCAATCCAAGGATGATACAGACTGAATGATGATCCTGATCCTGAGGATGAAGGATACTTTTTCTGTATGGATGGTAGAATCCTATATGGAGCAGATTCAGTTAAAGAAGGCTAATGTAGTCCATATTTCTGAGATGACAAGGATGCATGTCCAAAGGTATCGTAGAGCCATAATGAGTCAGGAGAGCATGATTTGATCGATATAAGACCAGACAGTACTCTGTGGGAGTTGTGATGATTTGTAAAGTTATGGTGACTGATCCAGTTTATGTAAGGTTTGATATTCGAGGTAGTCTGGAGGTAAAGAATCAATTAGTGAGCTATGGCTAGGTAAGTATCCCAGAGTAAAATGAGTAGAGGAGATTCTGAGGGCATGGTGAGATTAATGCCATAAGTGATTAGTGAAGCAATAGAGGAAGATTTGCAGAGTGGTCCAGATGGTAGCCTAATATATATAGGAAATGATTGGAAATTTGGTATAAGGAATGAATGGCTTCTTTGGTCATGATGTTCTTGACGTTATACTCAAATGCTCTGCTTGTACACTGCCTGAAGTAAATGTGCGTATTTCTGTGGTGTGATCATTTAAGAGATGCACTGTGGTGGCATAGGTTGGTTAATTTACAGATAATCCTGATGCTCAATTACTTAAGAGAAGCTTGGGAGCAGATGTGAGGAAGAGTCTGTCAGCTGGCTTGGTAGTAAGATCGATTAGTGCAGGATGCCATAGGATTTTAGAGCTACGGCTTGATTAATACCAATTGGGAGGCAAGGCTGAGTTGATGAATTTGTCTTGGTTGTTACAGATTGCCAGTTAGTATTCAAGAGAGCCAGTTATTGGTGATGGTCTTTACCTCAGAGATTAACAAAGGTACTTTAGAAGAAAAGCTGAAGGGTCCACTTGAAGAGCAGTTGACATGGCTGAAAGTACTATGTGAAAAGGTAAGGATGATTGTATAAGGAATAATGATGTCTGGGAGTGAAATAAAGGTTTGGATGGCATGGAGTCAGTAATCAGCTAGGCTGTGGAGATTCCACGATAAATATTCTGGAAGATATCTGTAAAATTCCCAAACTAGCAATGACTGTTTGGAAGTAAAAGTCGAGTAACTTGGTTACCAGAGTCAGTGCTGAAAGAAGAGGTGGCAGAAGGTAAAATGGAAGGTGTCCATAGTTGAATGGGTTATCTTGCAATTCCTGGTATCCATAGAAGTGATGTTGATTGCCAAGTCAGAGTATATCAGAAGGATTTAAGTCCTTTCATAATAAGGATAGCCAATGAGACAAGGCATACAGGGAAGTCATGATGATTGGATGAACTGGAATCAGAGGTATATCCAATAGAGATGGAGAGATTTTCCTTTTGTCCAGGTGAATGGGAGTCCATGAATGATTGTGAAGAACTAATTGGCAGTATAAAACTCTATGATAACATAAGAGTCTATGAGGCATGGAAACCAAGGAATATTTGCTAGCAGTAGTATTACTCCAGAGTAATAAACTAATGATCCAATGAGTAGTGGAACAGTACTGTTAGAAATGCTGGAGTAGAAGGGGATGGATCATGTAGAAGAGCAGATGACTGGGTAGAAGTACTGGTCAGAGATAGGATACAAGGCCCAAAAGAGCCACAGCAAACAATATGAAGCCCCAAGCCAGAAAGGCGAAGATGAAAAGGCAGCCATTCCAATTGGGAGGGAAGTCCGAGTGGATCCTGAGGAACTGAAGGAATAAGCAGAGGAAGCTATGGGTTAGACAAAGCTGGAGGACATCCAGAGCTGAAAGGTACAGGACTGGGTCAGTTCCATGGCAAACAGCAGCGAATTGAGGAAGATGAAGCAAGGCATCAGATGATGATCCACCGAAGGCCAAGGAGTCAAGACAAGCACCATGAGCAACAGGAGTCCCACGTCAGACAAAGGCTGGAAATGACTAGAGAAATGATGGAAGGCACTGAAGTGACAAAGGACAAGGTCCCAAAAGAAAACAAGTTTGTACAGCAGCTGGACAGGAGACCTGCAGCAAGGAAGTCCATGAGGCAGTTGACCTGGAGTGAGAGAGGGATTGAACAAGCCAGCAGGATCCATGTGATAAGGGAAAGGAGGCCAAAGGCTAGAGAACAAAGGTCCATGGAAGAACCGGATGGTGACTGAGTTGTTCAAAGCAGAAGGGTTCTGCAATGGAAGGAAGTGGCAGACTGGCAGGATAGAGGCAACAAGATGATGAGGTCCTAGTTCAGCAGTCAAAGTCGCAGGCAGAGCTGAGAGGTGGAAGGTTGGAGTAGTGAAAAGGCCTCATTCCTGAAGGGAAGTGGTAACTTACATTGGGAGAGAAGCAGACAGTGGACACAGCGATGTGAGCTTGGGTTAAGGACCAGACAAGGCATTCTATGTACAGTTTGTGGATGAGGCTGAAAGAAAGGGCACAATAAGAAGAAATGGAGACTGCTAGCAGTAGGCGGTCCAAGTCCAGAAGGGTTGTGGTGGAAGGACATGCATCCAAATGGGACGCTTCGAGGCAAGATATTCTGGACTGGATGCAGCTATTAAGTGCAGGACAATGAGAACTTGGTTAAGTTCTGTTCCAAATGGAAATGGCAATCCACATTGGTGGAGATGCAAATAGTGGAGACAGTGCATGTCAGAGTCAGGCTCCTGGCCATGGAAGTCGGCAGATAGGACAATGAGTCTAGGGCTGCAGACAAGGTAAGGTGGAGAAGTAAGTCAGGCAAAGTCCTATTCCTGAAGGGAAGGAAGGAAGGGAAGGGAAGGAAGTAAGGCTGCGGGTATCAGGCTGAGAACATACAAGAAGCAGTATACTGTAGACTCAGGCAAACGCATTGATACGCAGAGGTGAATGATAGTAACTTCCGGCAACCAGGCCTAGTTAGAATGATGAGAATACATGGGGCATAGGAGTTCTGTTCTCAAGGAAATGGCAACTGGTATGAGTTAGAGAAGGTATGGTAACAGTCCGTAGAATGTAGACATGGCTGCCATCCTGGTAGTTGGGGTGAGTTAACCTGCATTCCATGCTGCCAAACAGAATTAGGGATGGAGAATTTCAAGTTGATAAGTAGACGGAAGTTCCATCTCAGGAAGCGGCAACTGGAATGAGGTAGAGAAGTATGGTAACAGTTGTAGATTGTGGACATGATTCCCATCCCTGGTACTCAGGGTGAGCTAACCTGCACTCGATACTGCTAAGCAGAGGTAGGGATGGAGGATGTCAAGTTGGTAAGTAGTATGAGGTAGTGAATGTAACAGAATCCCATCCCAGGAAGACAGGGAAGCCTACTCAGCTCACCACCTCAGAAGGCATGCGTTAGGGACGGAGTCCAGAGTACTGCTGGTATGGGCTGGCAGGAAGCACAAAACACTGCTGGAAAGAGAGAGAGAGAGAGATGCAGGAATGTGACAGAGATAGGATGATGAGTCAGTATTTGACAGAATAATAGGTAAGAAGGCAGGTAGGCATGGTATGCACAAACAGTGAATATGGAGCATAAGGGAAGACCTTGAGGATGACAATGAAGGAAGGAGAACTTGCACAGCAAGGGCATAAATGATGGAAGGCAATAGGTATTGGTGGCACTGAGGTTGTAGGTGGCAGGGAGGAGTAAATGGAATAAGTGGTTCAGTGAGCAGTGGAGCAGGAGCTGAGTATGCTGTCCCCAGGCATCCTGGAATGAGGAGTGGTAGCACAAAAGGTGGTTAGAAGGAGAAGCTAGGCAGGTGAAGTGATAATGAAGGCAGCTGGAATAAGCTGCAACAACATAGCATATTATTTCTGAGAAAATGTTGAGGAAATTTAAAATCATCTCAGATGACCATCTACAAATGAGGTGCACCACCTGTAAGCTAGGAGTCATGATATAGAAATGGAGCACTCCAATATCCAGGCATGGTAACCATTCAGGCATGGTAGTCAAGTTGACATATGGTAAATAAATAAGGAAACTGAGATTACCCGGAGGTACAGCTGGGTAGTGAAGGCTGAGGTTGTAACAGGGGTGGCTAATGCCACCTTAGGTAGTCCGGTTCAGGAACCAGGGTATGACTTGTGAGCACTGAGCTGTGTGGAACAGATGGCATGTGGGGTGCCTATAGCAAGTCCAGACCAAAGCAGGAAGCACTGTAGCTTCTGGCCATACAGTGCTACTGAAGCAGGTCTGAGGTGAGTAGGGTCGTAATGCAGCAACGAGGAAGGAGCAGGGGCAGCCTAGGAGAGGCGAGGAGAGGAAGTACTAACTTGGAATGGATGGAAGGGTGTGTTGTGGGAAGGGCACCAAGGTGAGCCAGGTAAGTGAAAGACACAGCTGTAGATGCTCTGAAGTGCCCAGCAAGGGTATTGGAAATGCCCAAAAGAAACCAAGTGAAGAGAGAACCGAGTGGCAACCGGAAAGGAGGGGAAGAACGGAGCCGAGGAGGAGGACAGCAAACAAAATGGGGAAAAGAGGTAATCAGGAACACGGGAGACAACTGAGAGAGGGAAGGGGAAGCACAAACGGGGGAAAAGTAGGCAGCAGCAGCAGAAGACAAGGAAGGCACACCCACACAGCCATGCAAGGCCCGTGGAAACAATAAACACTCGCTAAGCAAGGGAGGTGCATTAGAGGAGGGCTTAAGTAGAGGTTGTGGGAGGAGCTATACCCCACATTGAACCTCGGGCAAGCCCTCACATTGTCGTCTGTAGAACTGTTTATGTATACAAGCATTGATTCTGACTTGCTAGGAAAACAACAGCATTAATTGAAAGATGGGCTGCAGCCTATAGGGGCAAAGAGAACTGACAGATGTGTTAGAGCCCAGTGGCACGTGTATTGGGGTGATTTTGAATATGTATAGGACTTTACCTGCTTTGGGCTGGCTCGTTATTGGTTGTGGGCTGTGAGTGGTGTATGCTTTAACTAAAATTTTTAGTAATTATTTGTATTTGCTTTGGTTCTTTACATATGTCCATTGGGGACATGTGAGGAGAATTGTTCAAACATTGGTTTATATACCAGATGTAACAGCAAATGTAAATGTACTGTCTGTGCCTTGTACTAGGTTACAGGCCCCACCATTCATAAATATGCCCAAGAAATTCATGTTAAGACAGAATATTAGCTTGAAATGGAAATTTCCAAGTAGAATTATGCAAGGAACCTAAATCAGTAGCCTTCAGACTCATAGACAAATGAAATATTCTCTTACCCGGAATGCAATAAATTTAATTAGGGTCTGGGCCTGAAGAATGTAAGGAGTTGCTTTCTTACTGAGATATATGAACACCTGCCTGTCTTTTACCAATTAGAGAGACATGACCTATTGTTGTGTTTTTGAATTGTTGAAATTTGTCATATCTTCCAATGAAGATTGCACACAGATAGATGGAAAGGAGGTCTGCCCGCCCCCCAGCTGCAACAATTTATGAAAGCAGACATTCACTATAGACTGGAAGATTCAACCAAGAAGAGAGATTCAAACCAAAAGAATTCAGACCAGAGACCAGCTGAAGAAGGTCTCCCACAGGGTTCATGAACTGTGGTGAATGAGAAGGGACTTGTATATCAATCCTGAGAAGTAAGCCTCTTGGCGCCTCCCAGCTTATAATTGCCAGGTAAGCTGAAGCAAAAGCAACTTGAACTAGATGATATAGTGCCTCAAAGCCATCTATTTACAGTAAGGTATAACAAAGCCTCATTCACCTGAGTGGATGGTTAAGTTACATACCCTGGACTTTGGGCATAAATATGGAACTTTCTAACTATATAACTGCCTGAATCCTGAGATTGATTTTCATGTGCCAACCCAGGAGAAGAAAAGATACCAGAATTAAGCCTCAAGACAGTGATGGTTAGAATGGAACTTTGGACTCGCTTCCTTCCTCTCCTCCAGGACCGTGTCAACACAGGCAGAAGTTTATGATGCCATGACTGTCATGTGTTTTACACTGCTATGATGTCTCTGCTGTCTCTCTCTCTCTCTATGATGTACATTTATTGTAAACAAATTTGCTTATAACATGGGGTAGGGAGAGGAGGAGGTGATTGGTGATGTGCCATCAGGTGACAGGGCATTAATGCACCCTTATCAACACAGTTAGGGTGAAGAGGTGTGAGAGATCCCTGGCAGACTGGCACTTCTTGTTTAGGGCAACATAATTTTGCAAAGGAAGCCATTTGCAATGCTCACTAAGCAACTCCCATTATGTGCCTTGCAACATTATTGTCCTCCACACAAGAATGGCAGGTCTGGTGCAGCCCACAGAAGGGTTCCTGCCATGTCATCAATGCTGTACTTGTGTTATCCTTCCACCCACCCGCCCGTGGATCACCAGCTGCCACGCTGGCGGGGAGAGGGGTGTTTGGGGAGTGGGCAGCAACAATGCAGAGTGAGGTTTAGGTTGAGAGACCAGTCAGAATGTGGTCGAGCAAAGCTGTGTCTCTCTCTGTCTCTGCAGCAGTTCAGAGCTGGCACCCAGATGTCCCATTTCTGTGCCTCCCCATGGTACCTGTCCTCCTGGCGACGTGTGACAGAGTTGCCCTCTTACCTCCCCATGGTAGTGGCATGCTACAGTATTATCATTTCTTAACTGTCCCCATGATCTTTTGTTTACCCTCCCATCCTGTTCGCTGCATTTGAGACCACCGTGCCCCTTGCTGCACTGCATTCCGATCCTGTTGTGCCGCAGATAATGTCCTTGGCCCCCACCCATAGGAGACACTATTAATTCTCCACAGTGAGGTGGCTCTTTACTGACCCATTCTGCCACATTCTATGCTGTCCTGATAATGTGTGCTATGTTGTGAGTTGAGACAGCTGGGAGTAGCACATAGCAGGAGCAACAGTGAGCGAGAGTGACATAGAGAAAGAAATAGAAACAGTTGGCTACTGCTACTGCATGCAAGTTATCAGGTTCAGATGACTGCACTGCTGCTTCCCTGCATGTCTCTGAACTCCAGTAGATGTATAGGAGAGACAGAGAAAGACAGGGGACCAGACAGGGAGACACTTAAGAGAAGTACTCATCCATGCTATGAAGCTCCTGATGCCTGTGGTCAGTTACATGCCCTCCCAATAATGTTGTCAACCATGTGTCCATTCAGCATCAGCTGCAGTGTGTGAGTTGAGAAAAATATGGGCACGGTAGGGTAAACAAAAGCAGTGGCTGTGTTTGAAGGTAAGGTGTGTGGGTGGGCTGTGGCCTTATGTCAAATGACAGGTGCTGCACTGGTAGGTTGCTCCATAGTGTAATTTCAAGTGACATTAACCTTGCCACACAGCTAGGCTGCTTCCCTATTTCTATTTCCAAGTAGTGGCATGGACAGATCAGATGCAGCATTGCGCATCAGTAGAGTTATGATTGACATACATTGTATGGGACTGCATTCTTTGTGGCAGCAGCAGTGTACTTGCACAGTACAGTCCTGCAGTCCTCATTCTCTGTGCCTGACATGTTGTTGCAGGGTTCTGCAGTGACAGTACTGTATACAACAAGACACACCACAGTGCCAGCAGCCCTGCTAGTGGCAAGGAGAGAGATATAGAAAGAGAGGTGGCTGAGTAAGGGTGTTACTGTTAGCCAGTGTGGCACACACTATTATGCACAAGAAATGTTACGGATCATCTGATGGTGTATGTGTGACATGTCTATGTGCATAACAGCACTGTAGGATGCATTATTTGTTAGGGACTACTTTGCAAGGGCTGGCTGCTAGCTTTTTTGTTGTTTAAACAGCAAAAAAACACATTTTCTGTTTTTCATTGTTTAAACATAATCCATGTTATAAGTGCAGTAACCCACAACAGGGTGTGCTGTTATTGGGGATTAACCCATCACCTGGGTGCTGTAAGGACACTCCGCCTGCAGCCACATGCCTCACAACAAATCCGTTAAGCGTAATCCCCAATAACAGCACACCCTGTCATGGATTATTGCTTACTTAACTGAGAGGCGATGGCTCAGTGTCCTACTTTATACATTGTGTCTAATGAGTTACTAGTTGTTTGCTACTATTACCTTAAGTGCCCATATTTAACCATGTGTGGTTATTGTCACATCTTTGTGACTCTCTACTGTTAAAGTTAACCAAACAACCACAAAGGGGCAATGTTCTCTACAGAAGGACTGGTTTTCTATTAAGTTCATTATATACCGTGATTTTTGGTTTTACTTGCTCTGGGTTCTGCATTAGTCAATTGTGCATCCAAATGTACAGTAAATTGATTTGCTCTCACTTGTGGGGTATGATTTTTGCAAATTAACAGTGATTTTATTACCTGCTTTTGATTTTTATACAATGCTCATTGGTTGTAATAGTAAATTCATCTTACTGTGGTTTGTGACTGTGTGGGGCCGGGGCTTATGTTTCCTTAAAATTACCAATGATTTTTTGTTTACCTGCATCAGTCTGGTTTGGGGATATGCATTTCTTAAAATGACCATTTTTTCTTATTTGTATGCTGCTCTGGTTCTCGTGCACTGGCTGGGACAGGGTAGGGAAGCAAATTACCTGCTCTGGTTTGTTGGGCGAATAAGGGTGTTATGCTTTCATGATCTTTGCAATGACCATTTTATTTTTGTTTAGCTGCTGCCAGCTCTGGCTGTACATACAAACATATGAATCTTGCAGCAGAAACAGGTCTCATGGTCTGCAATCTGCTCGAGAGTGCATAGGTAGCACCTCTAGACTGCAGCTGCCCTATCCCCCTCCCTCCTCTCACCTTCAGGAAGTTCTCAACACTACTTACCCAGACTCTCCTCCATGTCCTGTCCCAGGCCCTTTAAAAGTACCCACTGTCTTACAAGAAATCACCCTTCTGGTAGGGCATTCCATTTTGACACCACCCTTTTCATGAAGTAATGTCTCCTCATCTCTCTCCTAAGTTTGTCCCCTCAATCTTAGCCCGTGCCCTCTCGTTTCCTTCCCTTCCTTCCTCAGCTTAAACAACTGATCAGTGCTAGATTTGTTGATCCTTCAGGTACTTGAACATTTCAGTCATATCCCCCATCCCTCCTCTCCTCCGGGGTGTACAAACTCAGATCCTCAGCCTGCCCTCGTGAGTTTGCCTTCCAGCCCTGTATCATTTTGTTACCTTTAGCTGTACCCCTCTAGCAGTCTATCCTTCTTCAGAATACGGACGCCAGTCACTGCACGCACTCCAAGTGTGGCCTGACCAAGGACCTGTAGAGGGGCAGGATCACTCCCTGTGCCTGGGTTAGAATCTCCTTGCAATGCACTCCAACATCCTATTAGCCTTAGCTGCAGCTTTCCTGCATTGTGCAGAGCTGTTCATGCTCTCCCGTTACTAGCACCCCTAAGTCCTTTTCCTCAGTAACCCCAGCCTCCACCTCTCTACCAATATTCCTTTCGTATTCTTGGCCCCAAAGTGCATAACCTTGCACATCTTCCTTTTTGAAGCCCAGTGGCCACTTCCCAACCACTCTTCCAGTTTAGTTAGATCCCGAGTTATTTACACCTGCCAACTTCATTCACTACCACCTCTATTTTAGTATGATCTATGAACAGACTGATTCTGTACTCAACTCCATGTGAGATATCCAATATGAATAGTCCAAACAACACGGACCCAGCACAGAGCCTTGCGGCACTCCACTCATCACTGGCCTAGGTACTGAGAGTTCCCCCACCACCACCACCACCCATTGCTGCCTCCCTTCAGCCAGTTCACAATCCAGTTAACCAGCTTCACCCTCACCCCAAGGTTTCAGTTCCCCTAGCAGCCTGTGAGGCACTGAATCAAAGCCCTTGCTGAACTCCAAATATAGGACATCCACAGAATGGCCCTTATCCAGCTCACTTGTTACCCAGTCATAATACTCTGTTAGACTGGTCTGACAAGATTACCTGAGACCAACCCATGCTGCTGCCCGTCCTGGAGGCCATTCACCTTGACAAATGACACCAGTCTCTCCTTCTGTATCACTTCCATGAGTTTACCCATTATTTATATAGTCCTTTCTTAATATCACTATATGCTTATCAGTATTTACCAATTAAATATTGATTCATGACAAAAGCATCAATTTTGTATCCTTAAATTTCTGTAAACATTATATTGATGCTTTTGTCATGAATTAATTATTTAATTGGTAAATACTAATGAAGCATAGTGATATCATCAAGAAAGGACTATATAAACATATTAGTGTCTCTGTAACATTGCTCCCTCATGAAGCACACTGAGAAGGCTAAACGCTGAGGTAGATTTTGCCTGTGTATTTGTCCAGAATTCGGCATTTGAAGCTCAATTAAATGAAATTTAGCATTAGATCTGTGTATGCTTATATTACTAACTCTCTGGAAGTGCAGTTTATTATTCTTTCAGCATAATACTCTGCTAGACTGATCTGACAAGATTTCCCTGAACCCTTTGCGTCATTCCTGAGACACGGTTTCCAATAACTAGACACAGTACTCCAGGTAGGGTCTCACCAATGACCTATAGAGGGCAACACCACTTCCATCTTCCTGCTGGTGATATCCTTCCTACACACCCAGCATCCCACTGGTTCTCCCAATTGCTTTGTCACATTGTTTGGCCACCTTCAGGTCATCCAATATGATTACCCCAGGTCTCTTCCTGCTTGGTCATTGCAAGTATGTCACCCCATTCTGTACCCCGTGGCTTCTGTGACCCAAGTGCATTATTTTGCACTTTTGCATTAAACTTTAGCTGCCAAACTTTTGACTACTCCTTCAACTTTTTAATTCTCTTAATATCATTTGTACCCTGCTCTGGAGAGTCCACTCTGTTGCAGATCTTGGTGTCATTCATAAAGAGGCAGACTTTCCTTCCGGTTCCTCCACTTTGTTGCTAATGAAGACATTAAAGAGAATCGGTCCCAGTACAGACCACTTTGGTACCTCACTGGTCACTCTCCTCCTTGGAGTGACTCCATTTACCACCACCTCTGCCTCCTATCTCCTAACCAGTTTCTTACCCAGGTTCTCACCTTATTGCCCTCCCCATGCTACTGAACTTGTTTACCCATCTCTATATGGAACAATGTTGAAGGTCTTACCAAGTCTAAGTAGGCCATGTTCATTGCCCTCCTTGATCCAATACCTTGGTTGCCCAAATCAAAAATATCAGTTAGATTTGTTTGGCACAATCTTCCTCTGTGAAGCCATGTTTCCTCAGATCCTGCAGCCTCATGGAGTCCAGGTATTCCACAATTCTTTTTTTTTTTTTGCTGCTGTTAGTTTTTGACAGAGGCGAATCTTGCTTTCAGAGCAAGTAACAGCTGACTAGAACTACAGTTTTCTTACTGATAAATCACTTCTACCTCAACAGGATTCAGTGCCTGCTTGGATTAAGCAAACAGATATTTTATTAGAAGCAAGGGTCTCATTTAAATAAAAAAAGAAGAAAGTCGCTGTGTGTTTCTCTGAGGAAGGGGGCTGTATCAACTTCATTTCTAAGTCAGGAGGAGAGGAGAAGCTAATTGGGGTGTGGCTTAGGAGCTTAGGAGTACAAAAGCAGATGTCTCCAATTACAGCTTCCTGCTCTTAGTTTTGACAGAGGAGAATCTTGCTTTCAGAGCAAGTAACAACTGATTAGAACTAAAGCTTTTTACTGATAAATCACTTCTATCTCAACAGGAGTCAGTGGCTGCTTGGATTAAGTAAACAGATACTTTATTAGAAGCAGGGGTCTCATTTAAGTAAAAAAAAGAAGAAAGTCACTGTGTGTTTCTCTGTTTGAGGAAGAGGGCTATATCAACTTCATTTCTGAGTCAGGAGCAGAGGGGAGAAGTTAATTGGTGTTTGGCTTAGTAGTTTAGGAATACAAAAGCAGGTGTCTCAATTGCAGCTTCCTGCTATTAGGTTTTGACAGAGGACAATCTTGCTTTCAGAGCAAGTAATAGCTGACTAGAACTACAGCTTTATTACTGATAAATCACTTCTATCTGAGCAAAGTCAGTGCCTGCTTGGATTAAGCAAACATATACTTTATTTGAAGCCGGGAGCTAATTTAAGTAAAAAGAAAAGAGAAGAAAGTCACTGTATGTTTCTCTGTTTGAGGAAAGGGATGCATCAGCTTAATTTGCTGAGTCAGGAGAAGATGGGAGAAGCTAATTGGGGTATGGCTTAGGAGTTTAGGAGTACAAAAGCAGGTGTCTCCAATTACAGCTTCCTGCTGTTAGTTTTGACAGAGGAGAATCTTACTTTCAGAGCAAGTAACAGCTGAATAGAACTACAGCTTTGTTACTGGTAAATCACTTCTATCTCAGCAGGAGTCAGTGCTTGCTTAGATTAAGGAAAGAGATACTTTATTAGAAGCAGGGGTCTCATTTAAGTAAAAAAAAAGTCACCTTGTGTTTCTCTGCTTGAGGAAGGGGCAGTATCAACTTAAATTGCTGATTCAGAAGCTGAGGGAAAAGCTAATTGGGGTGTGGCTTAGTAGCTTAGGAGTACAAAAGCAGGTGTTCCAAATTACAGCTTCCTGCTGTTAGTTTTGACAGAGGATAATCTTGCTTTCAGAGCAAGTAACAGCTGACTAGAACTACAGCTTTCTTACTTATAAATCACTTCTGTCTCAGCAGGAGTCAGTGCTTGCTTGGATTAAGGAAAGAGATACTTTATTTGAAGCAGGGGAGCTCATTTAAGTAAAAATAAAAGAGAAGAAAGTCACTGTGTGTTTCTCTGTTTGAGGAAGGGGGCTGTATCAATTTAATTTGCTGAGCCAGGAGCAGAGTGGAGAAGATAATTGGGGTTATGGCTTAGGAGCTTAGCAGTACAAAAGCAGGTGTCTCCAATTACAGTTTCCTGCTGTTAGTTTTGACAGAGGAGAATCTTGCTTTCAGAGCAAGTAACAGCTGACTAGAACTACAGCTTTCTTACTAATTGTCCTCCTTCCCACACCTCCACCCTCCCACCCTAAACCAGTTCTACTTTTATAGCCACTGGATTTGACTGACAACAGGAACTTTCTGTTTTGTAGTAAGAGGGAAGGATCACTGAGACACATTAGTTTCATCAACCTTGAAAGAACCTAAAAATAACTCTTTCTCCCCATTCCCGGCTGCTGGAGGTCTGAATTCAAGCAAGGAAGAAGGAGACTACTGAAGACTACAGGAAGTTCCTGTCCCAGAACAGGAAGTGTGAGAGTTGTAAGGGCACATAGTCAGTAGGAAAGTAAGTGTGAAAATACATAGAGAGGAGACAGTAGCATACAAAGCAACAGGAGAGGGACACAAAATAAGTCAAGATGGGGGTGGTGCAGTGCAATGGCTGTGGGCAGCAGTGTTCCAGAAGACATTCTGAGGCTGCAATGCTGCCCTATTTGCAGGCACCTCTCTGGTCTGAGGGAGGAGGTCGCCTGTCTCCAGGCTGACCTGGCTAAGATTGTGAAACCTCTTCCCCAGGGACCACCAGAGTCACCACCGCTATCTCAGAGGTTGACAAGGGAGAGGAGCGTTGGACCAAGGTGGCCCAGGAAGGAAGAGGGTGGTGAACAGAGGTGCATCCCTCCAGTTGTACCTCTCCACAATTCATTTTCTGTTCTGGTAAAAGTTGTGCTTCTATGGAGGCACCTGCAGTGGATACCAGGGAGGATGCTGGAAACCTCCATAAAGGAGACCCACAGGATGGTGGCACAAGACCCCCAGGGGAAGGAAACAACTCCTGATGGGGACTCAATCATTGGGGGTAGAAGTGGGGAGGAAGGGATAGGGAGGTAAGCTGCCTGCCTGGCACCATGGGTCAGAGGGACAGGAAGCGAATCCTCGGATTGCAAGAGGAGCTGCATGAGAGAGGAGCTGGATGTCATTGCCCACCTAGAGACAAATTATCTGGCTGTGAATGGGATCAAAGCAGTGCAAAGGAGTTTGAAGAGTTGGGAAGGGTCCTTAGACAAGTAGCATATATGGTAACCTTCTGGAGGTACTGCCTGTCTATGGCAAGGATGATGCTAGGGTATTCCACACCATGGGATTCAATGAATGGTTGAAAAACTGGGTGGGCTCAGGTTTTGGCTTCACTGGGACTGGGGAGCCACCTGAAGGATGGTAGGCCACACTGGTGCAATGGTCTGCATCTGTCCAGGGGAACCAGGATCCTAGGTGATAGGTTTAAATGCTCATTAGCAAGCATTTAAACTAGCTAAGGGGAGAAGCACTGAAAAGGAGCTGGGAAATCCCAGCCTCCCTCACAAAACACAGTAGTTAGAGCAGTAAACACCAAGGCAGAGAACTCAGTAGGGAGCTGGACAGGGGTAAATGCAGAAAAAGGCACTAAGGACAGGTATGAGGCTAAAAGGACAGGCCATCAAAAATGGAGGGTGATGAGTACTAATGCCTGCAGTCTGTGTAACAAGCACACTGAACTAATGGCCTTGATGGAAGAGGGATGCCTTGATATTGTGACAGTTACTGAAACATGGTACACAGAGAATCATGACTGGGATGTCAACATACAAGAATATGCAAGCTACAGGAGGGACAGGGTGGGTAAAAGAGGAGGAGGAGTAACTCTCTATATAAGGAAGGGATTAAAGTAACAGAACTAAAGAGTAAACAGGAAGTTGATGAGTCACTATGGGTCACCCTGAAGACAGGAAATGGCACTACAATCTGCATAGGGGTTGTGTACAGACCCCCATCTCAGGGGAGAAATGGACAAGGAAATTATAGAAGGCATCCTTAAATGGCATAAAAGGGAAATATTGTTGATGGGGGGCATGAATATGTAGATTTTAACTGCAGCACCTTTGCTGCAGCCACATCCAAGAGCAGGGTCTTTCTTGATGTCCTACATGGGCATGTCTCAAACAGTTAGTGTTGGAACCCACACAGCAGGGAGCGATCTTAGACCTGGTGCTCTCAAATAGGGATGGAGAGAGGATCTCAGATCTAGAAGTGGGTAGTCATCTGGGAACAAGTGACCACCAAACAGAGTAGTTCATGATAAAACACAGCCGCAGAGTCAAGCCACAAAAAGTGAAATTACTGGACTTAGGAGGGCTGACTTTGTCAAAATGGTAGAGTGCCTCAGAAAAGCACTAGCAAAATGAAAGAAGGAGGGTGGAGGAACAATGGGGAAACATCAAAACTGGAGACCTTGATGGAAAAGGGATGCCTGGATATCATGGAAGTCACAGAAACATGGTACACAGAGGACCATGACTGGATTTCAACATACCACGGTACTCAATCTACAGGAGGAACAGGGAGGGTAGAAGAGGAGTAAGAGTAGCTCTCATGTAAGGAAAGGATTAAAACAATGGAACTAAAGGGTAAGAAGGGGAGGAGAAGAGGCACAGTGGGTCACCCTGAGACTGGAAATGGCATCAAACCGCATGGGGTTGTATACAGACCCCATCTCAGAGGGGAGGAAATGGACAAGGAAATGATAGAAGACATCTTTAGGATGGCAGGAAAAGGGAGATATTGTTGATGGGGACCTGAATATGCCAGATGTTAACTGGAGTACCTTTGCTGCAGGTACATCCAAGAGTAGGGTCATTCTTGATGTCCTACCAGGGGCATGCCTCAGACAACTAGTGTTGGAACCCATTCGGGAGACAGCAATCTTAGACCTGGTACTTTCAAATGGGGAAAGAGAAAGGATCTCAGATTCAGAAGTGGGTAGCCATCTGGGGAGCAAGTGACCACCAAATAGTGTGGTTCACAATAAACACAGCCATAGAGTCAAGCCATACAAAACAAGAGTATTGGACTTTAGGAGGGCTGACTTTGGGAAATGAGAGAGTGCCTCAGAAAAGCACTACAGCAAATGGGCAAGAAGGAGGGGTGGAGGAACAATGGGAATAATCGAAACAGCCACAGAGCGGCAACAAGCCTTGTGTGAAGCAAATCAACAAAACAAAATGAAGGAAAAACACTATTGTTCTCAAAAGAGGTGGAAGGGAAGGTTAAAGAGAAAAGGATAGCATTCAGGAAATATAAGGAAACACAGAAGGAGCAGGACAGACAACTTTATCAGTTAAAGCAGAAGGAGAAAGGGAAGGCAGTCAGAACAGCAAAGGCACAAACTGAGGAAAAGATAGCCAACTCTGTTAAGAAGGGGATAAAACCTTTATAGGTACATTATGGAGCAAAGAAAGACCAAGGAGAGATACAGAGACTTAATAGAGGGAGAGAATGTGGGCAGAGGGTGACAGTGAAAAAGAGGATACTGAATGAATATTTCTGCTCAATATTCACAATGGAAGAGGAGGGGAGGTACTAAACCAAACAAGAGAAACATTCTGAATAGGGGGTCGATACCAGTCCATTCACAGAAGAAAGGGTTTTGAAAGAACTTTGAAACTGAGGGTGGACAAAGCAATGGGGGCCTGATGGGATTCATCCCAGAACTCTTAAAGAACTAAGGGTAGAACTAGTAATGCCACTGACTACTCTCTTTAACAAATCATCCGAGGATGGGGTGGTACCTGAGGACTGGAGGAGGGCAGATGTGTGATTCTACTTCACAAAAGTGGGAGCAGGGCAGAGGCAGGAAACTACAGACCAATTAGTTTCACCTCAGTCGTAGGGAAAATGATGAAATCACTCCAAGGAAAGAACTGTTGAGTACCTAGAGGCCAGTGGGCACAGGACCCAAGTCAGCACGTGTTTCACAGCAGGAAGGTCATGTCAGACGAACCTAATAGGTTTCTTTCACTGGGTGACCAAAGTAGTAGACCAGGGAGGGTCTGTAATATGGCCTACCTAGATTTTAGCAAGGCATTTGACAAAGTCTCACACAAAAGATTAATATACAAGTTAGCCAGCCTTGGAGTGAGTCCCAGGGTGGTAGCCTGGATAAAAAACTGGCCAGAAAACAGAACACAAGGGTAATAGTAAACAGTGTCCACAATGAAGAAAGGAGGGTAAGTAGTGGGATACTTACATGGTTCAGTACTGAGACCAGTCCTCTTTAATGTCTTTATAAGTGACATTGGAGAGCACCTGGAAGGAAAAATATGTTCTTTGCAGACAACACAAAAATCTGCAACAGGGTTGTTACACGTTGGGGTGGAAAGGATGAAAAGTGATTTGGCAGGGCTGGAGGAATGGTTAAATATATGGCAGCTCAGATTCAATGCAAAGAAGTGCAAGGTAGTGCATCTGGGAAAAAAAACCCAGGGACAGTACACACTGGGGGATGAGAAAAATAACAACAAAAATCGAAAGAGACCTAGGAGTAATTATATCAGATGACCTAGAGGTGGGCAAGCAATGTAAGAAGCAAGGAAGGCTGGGAGATACTGGAATGCATAGGAGAGGCATCAGCAGTAGAAATAGGAAGTTGTTATTCCTCTGTACAGACAGTTGGTGAGACCCCATCTGAGTACTGCATGCAATTCTGAGACCCCATCTCAGCAAAGACATAGACAGAGTGGAGGCTTTTCAGAGGCGGGAACAAAATGGTGCAGGGTCTGCACCAGATGACATACTGAGGAGAGACTAAAGCAGCTTAATAAGTATACCCCTTGAGGAAAGGAGGAGAGGGGACATGATAGAAACTTTCAAGCATCTCAAGGGAATTAACAAAGTACAAAAGGTAGCATCTTTCAGGAAAAGAGATGTGCAAGAATAAGGGGCACAATTTGAAGATGGATGGGGATGGCTCAGAGGTAATGTAAGAACGTTTTTGTCACAGAGTGTGTTGTGGATGCATAGAACAACCTTCCTGAGGAGGCTGTGGAGTCAGGAACAGTGGGAGAATTCAAGAATGCATGGGACAGAGACAGGCAATTCTAGTCAGGGGTAGGAGGAAGCAAGCTGTTGATTAACTAGAATCTGCAGATTATCCATCAGGTAGGAAATAGGCAGACTAGGTGGCCAAGCAGTCCTTATCTGCCATCAAATTCTGTTTCTATGTAATATTGTTTCCATTAGTTTCTCTACCACGGAGTCAAGCTGACAGGTCTATAATTGCCCACCTCCTCCTTGGAACCACTTTGTGAAGTGGGACTACATCCGCTCTTCTCCAGTCCTCCGGGACTACACCGCCCTCAGTGAACTGTTAAGCAAGTCTGCCAGGGGTGAAGCCAACACTTCCGCAGTTCCTTCAGCACTCTTGGATGCACCCTGTCTGGCCCCATGGCTTTGTTCATCCTCAGATTAGTGAGTACTTTCCTGACCCTCTCCTCAGAAAAGGGACTGGTGACCACTTCCCTCCCATCAAAGCCCTTGGTGCCTATTCATGATACTCCCATTCTCCTTCTGCTGTTAACATGGAACAGAAGTATTTGTGTAAGATGTTTGCCTTTTCTTGGTCCTCCTCCATACAGAATCTCCTCCTTTTGTAACTGTACAATCCTCTCTTTGTCTTCCATTCATAACGCACTGGAAAATGCCTTGTCCCCTTTTGTACTGCCTGGGCTATTGTTTCCTCAGTTTGCCCCACTGTGCTCCTTACTGGTTTGCCTGCCTCCTCCATTTCCCCAGATACACTTCCCTGTCCTCCTTTCTCTTGGTCTCCTTATACATTCCAATGTCAATCTTTGTGCCTTTACCTTTTCTGCCACCTCCTCAAGAACCATAATGGTCTCTCTTCTCTTCTGCTTTACTTCTTGCTTGAGATACAGGTTTCTTGCCTTTACTATGCCCTCTTATTTTTTATTTTTTTTATTTATTATGCTTTTTGTGGTACCTGGCTGTCAGAGGTCTCTGCCCTGGTCACGGACCACGGGATCTCCACCTCTGATCATAGCCTGCGCTCTTCCCAGTCACCCCAGACTTGCCTCCCATAGGGTGGGGTTGTGGCATTGGCCTTAACACCGCAATAGCACTTTCTGGTTGGAGGAGCTGGTTTGGAGGAGATGAGAGGCCGGGGAAGGGGCATCATGAGAGGCAGGCAGGCCCAGGTTTTCTCTGTGAGCAGGGACGGGGATATGCAATGATGTCCGCATCCACCCCAACCCTAAGAGATCCAGGGGACGGTGTGCTTGAAGCAACCCAGCCTGTGCTAGGAGTCGCTAGAACCGAAGCGCACACACTCACTCTCCCCAGAGAAGGAGAGCAGTCTGAGGACACTTGATCCTTCTCCCCGGCTGGACCTCCGATGACCTGAGTCCATTCCTGAACTCTGGGTCACCGGCATTGCAAGTGGAAATCCAACCACTGTGCTGGGTGGGCTTGCCCCATATGCCTCTTTAATCTGTCCCACTTGCCTCCACCCCATCCAGGACATCTCCCCTGCCAAGCCCTTTTCCCAGTCACTTCCCATCTTTGTAAAGTCAGCCTTTTTGAAGTCCAGTTTTGTGGTTGGATTCCACTGCAGTTATGTTAAACCACATTGTGAGATGACGACTGGTTCCCAGATGACATCCCACCCTGATGTCTGCAACACTGTCCTCGTTAGTAAGCACCAGGTCCAGTTTTACTCCACCCTGAGTGGGTTCATTGACTAGCTGCTTGTGGAATGCCCCTTGCAGGAGTCCTGCATATCTCTACTTCTAGCTGATGCTGCAACAGAGGCTCCAATCTACATCTGATAAATGCCGCATCCTCGGAGGTCAGTGCTCATCAACATGTATTAGCACTAGAATTACCACAGTTATCCAGATTAAGTCCCCACCAGCACCATCAAATCCTTCTCAGCCATTTTCAGTAGCTTCTAACATTTCTTTATTTAAGTCGTCTTCCTGTTTAAGAGGCCTGTGGACTACTCCTATCAATTAGTGGCTCTGTTTCCTGACTCAGGACAACCCAACACCTCAGCCCCCTTGAATTCCTTGCACTTCCATCACTGTTATGTTTTCCTTAATATAAAGCAGACTCCCCAACTTTCTTTTCTAACCTGTCTCTTCTAAACATGGTGTAGCCAGGTGTGACCACTTCCTAGACATGGTTGCTAGTGCACTATGACTGGTAGTGGCCCACAATATCCAGGTCTCCCTCTGACATGGTGGCCTCCAGATCTTGTATGTTATTTACCAGATTTCTAACATTGGTACCCATGGCTGTACAGATTTGCTAGTCCTTTTCTTGTTCATTCTCTCTCTTTTCTAGCTGTCCCCCTTGCCTTATTATTTTGCCTAATGCCTCCCCTGTCATCTAGGCACAGGTCAGGAAGCATAGAGAAACCCAGGAGTAGTTGTAAAATTCCACAAAACTGTTTATTTGTAGTTACAATAACATAAAATGAAATAAACCTGTTCAGAATAACTATATTCAGAAGGAAAATAAAATCTCTTGCAAAAATCTTTCTTGGAAAAAAATCTACCTTGCAGCTCAGCTTAGTTGTTTTTATAAGTCTTTTTCAAACCCCATCCTTTGCAAGCATCCTGTTCTTTTAAATTTCAGGAGCTGCTAGAATATTGAGAACTTCCTGAAGTCTCCCAGCCTTTGCAAAAGGCTCAGGCATTGCACTCTAATGACCTCTAGCTTTTTACAGTTATCTCAAATTATAAACATACCTTTCAACAGTAACACAATTTTCTAAATAAAAGTGATCCCATTATCAGCTACATTTCCATACACTGATTCTCATAAATTTTATACTAGCAGATATAAATATGCAAAGGAGGAAAACAGATAGCAAGAGAAAACAGAGACAGCGAGACAAAGGATTGCAAGACTGTTTGGATTGATCAAGTCCGAGTCTCACAGGAAAATTTGGTTGTGCAACCAGACAGAGAAGACAGAAAAGGAAAAATACAGATCCTTGCATTTAAACACTTTCTTCAAAACAAATCGGACAGAGTCCTATTCTACCCTGTCACCCCCCACCTTGTTTATCCTTTGCTACCTTGATTGTTTTGTATTCTGTTGGGAATTTCTCCTCTGGATTTCTACCTTCTATCACAGTACTCATGGGCTTAGTTATTGCCTCTCCTTTGCCTTATCTCCAGCTAGTTTAAAAGTCTATTGAAGTAACATTTATTTATTTTTTCAATGCAAAGTTTATTGAAACAATCAAAATACAATGAACATCCACAAGAACAGTTTCCATCCCAACAAGTAAAGTACAACCAGGAGAACATAATTCTGCTTATAGGCACAGTGGGCAAAAGAAAAATTACATTGAGACAAAGAGCAAATAGAATGAGCAAATATTCAAATGAAAGTGGTTCAGACCTGTGTGAGCCATACATCCAAAGTAAATGAACAATTTAGGCGGATACACATCCAAGAAGGTATCCCATTGAAGTCAGCAGGTATGTAAAGCTACATTAGCACCCTCATAACAATTATTTAAATGCAAAACATATTTTCCATCAAACTATCTCCTTAACTATAGCAATCTTCTCAGCCAAGGCAGGCACCTCTGGCTTCAGCCACCTCCTTGTTATAACCTTAAAAGCAGCTGCCACAATAATGCTATGTAAATAATCATTACATTTATTGGACAGTTCTTCAGGGAGGCAGCCTAAAATAAAAGCTTCAAACATTTGGGAGACATGAAAATGAAAAATATCAGAAATGGCTGTAACTAAAGTATTCCAAAATGAAGACAGTTTAGTCACACCAACAATACTTGTAAGCGTACCCGGCTCCCATGTTTTCACCAACACAAATCTGAACCACCCATAACATAACAAGTTACAGAGGAATTTTAAAAATTGGACCAACATTTTCCACTGAACCTCCCTCCAAAAATAGAGTGCAGTTGTTTTAAGAACTACGGTAACTTCCAAACACATGTCTTAAAATTTGAAGGCACAGGTCGAGATAAGGCAGATTCCCATTTTTCCTAGATAGGATGTGGTGACTTATTAAATATTTGTTGCAGTAAACCATAAAGAGATAGGGTGTGATTCAACAGGCACCATCTTCTGCTTACTAAGATATTGTACCAGGGCTGCAACACCAAGAGATAAGGAGATGTTTCCCAAAATTGATAAAGCAAAATGACAGATTTGAAAAAAAATGGAACATTTCAGTAATGCAAAAGATCAAATTTATACTGTAATTGCTCAGAACTCAATAATTTACACATTTCCATAATGTCAGCAATTAAATTTAATCCCACTGACTCCAATGAGAAAAACCTGGATCCCAGAGCCCTGGTGGAAATTATTTAATACCCAAGAAAGGAGAGATAAAACCCACATAGTCCGCTCCATTACCAAGGAACAAAAGTGGATTCACTCAAAATAGTTTGCTTAGTCCATAAATTGACCAATTTAAGATGTCTAAGCTGAGAAAGAAGAAGAAGAAATAAGACTTTGGCAGAAGTCTTAAACAATTGCACCTCCTCCATCTCAAGCCAACCTGCACTTAGGGAACCTTTTAAAAAAGATACCACTAGAACCACTTGAGCTGCTATGAAACAATACTTAAAATTAGGGAGCAAAATCCCTCCAACTTGTTCCTAAACAAAGTTGACCATCAAACGCAAGGCTGTTTACATCATCCATATAACTCTAAAATAAGTTTGTTCAATTGGCTCCAAAACAACTTAGTCGGCAATATCTGAAAATATATGAAATAGGGCAGGACATTCATACAAAGGGCTTCTACCCTAGTGCCCAATGATAAAGTGAGAGCAGTGCCCAGCTATCCAAATCTTGTTTTATTTCTTCCAACAAGACTCTGTGGTTCCTTTTATACAGCTGTTCATCCCAAATTGTAGTAATAGTAAGGTCCAAATAACAAAACTGGTAGAGTCCCAAGTAAAGGAAAATAAAATTTACTTTGGGATGTAAGGGATTCACTAAACAAAATAGCTACTGTTTTATCCAAATTCACCTTAAAATTGAAGTACATCCAAAATGCAACAATGCCTGCATAAAAAGGGAAAGAGGTAATCGGGTTTTCCCAAAATGAAATATCATCTGCATATAAGGCAATATTGTGAACAGTGGATCCAAATTTCATTCTTGTGATATTGGGATGGTGCCGAATATAAGCTACCAGAGGCTCCATCGCTAAAGCAAACAGTAGAGGAGACATCAGACAGCCCTGATGTGTACACACTTTAAAGAATGGGGTTGAGGTGTCATTAACTGCCACCTTTGCCAAAGTTCCTGAATATAAGGCAAATAAATTACTAATGAAATTATCACTAAAACCAAAAAGTATAGGATCCTTTCTAAATAGTGACATTTAAGCCTATCAAGGGTTTTCTCAGCATTAACCAAGACAGCCATTGTTGCTATCATAAATGTTTTAACCTGAAAGATAATATTTAATATCCAATGAACATTGTTATAGGAGCTATGACTGGAATAAACCCCATTCGATCAGCGTGGATAAATCAGGGAATAAGTGATTGCAACTTAAAGGCAATAATCTTTGTATAGCTTTTAACATCAATATTAATAGTGTAATGGGACAAAATGAAGCACAAAGTTCTAAATTTTTCCTGGCTTAGGAATTACAGAGATCAAAGCTGATTTCTACTCAGGAGGAAAACTATGGGATTGTACACAATGAGAGATGGCAGACTGAAGAGGACCTACCAACTTATCTCAAAACATTTATAGAACTCAACTGGAGAGCCATCCCTCCGCTGCATTCTTCATTTTAAGACTCTTAATCACCAAATAGATTTCCTCCATGGAAATCGGTTGATCCAACATATGCCTCCTCGCCTGAAACAAAACCAGTAAACCTAACCCAAGGAAAAAGCATAAGTTTTGACATCATCTGAAGTAGCATTTTCTAGGTATAAATGCAAACATAAAAAGCATCAAACTCCTCAGCAATATCTGTGGGCTTAATTAAAATTATGAAAGAAATGCCCTAGAGCGATGCTCGACGTACAACTCTAGAAGCTTGTTGTTTCCTAAGCTTCAGTGATAATAAATGACCAGCTCTATGACCTTGAGAGTAATAAGTCTATTTTAACATCTTAGAGCATTTTCTGTCCACTCAAGGGCCAATTCTGACAACTGGGTATGAATTTCCCAAAGCTGTTCCAAGAGAGCCGGCCCCTTCCCTTTTGTGTCACTTTTCAAGGGCCTCTAGGTGACTTTCAAGATTAAGATGTTTTTGTACCTTTTCCTTTTGATGTGGGATAAGTAAGCAATACTTTTACTTCAGGTAACTGGTTTCATAACATTCTATAGGTAATAGGAGAAATCGCTGGGCCCTTCTTTAAGGAAAAGTACTCATCTAGAGCTCTGCTGGAGCATCTTGCAAAATTGTGGGAGGAAAGAGCCCCTCACATTAAATCAATTAAAGACCTCTATGGGCAGAGGGGCCCATATCCAAATGTACTATTACTGATGCATGATCAGATTAATTAATTGAATGTATTTTGTAGAAGGACACCTGGTGAAAATATGCAGAGGGGTGATACCACCGATCAATCCAGGAATAAGTGTGATGAGCATGGAGAAAAGGTAGAATGTGGTTTCCGTGAAGCCACCTCCATATATCTTAAACCTAGACTTGAGATAACAAAGCTTTGAGGGAAGTAGCTGCCTCAATTTCTGTGGAGAGCTACCATTTGATAAATCAAATACGGATCTAAAATACAATTGAAATCACCCCCAACAAACATAACTAATATGCATGTTCTGCCAAGGCTTGTAAAATCCTCCTGAAAAAAGTATGACTGGCAGAGTTAGGAGCATAAATAGTAAAAATAGAAACAGGACAATCCAAATCATTTCCATTAACCAGCACACACCTACACTGGGCATCTGTCAAATGACGAGTTGGTAGAAAAAGGAAATTTTCTTAGTTAAAATAGCAACACCCATTCTTTTTGTATTGAGATGTATGAAGCAAAACAGTACCCACCCACTGATGACGCGTTTAGAGTGCTCGATAGAAGAGAGATGAGTTTCTTGGAGGAGGGCAATTTCAGGATCAAACTTTTTCAAATAAATGAGGACTGGGCACACTTAATGGAATTATTTAATCCCTTAGCAATTAAAGTTATAAGCTTAAATGGTGCCATAATAATTCCAAAGTGAAACCAAAGACCAAAAATACAAAATCCATAGTCCCACATGCTATCCTAACACCACCTCCCTCACTAGGAAGTCGGCAGCAAAATGATCATCCCATTGAAATAGCCTGTAAAAAAAAAAAATCACATTAAAACTATAACTGCACCCTAGCCAGGAAGATTTAAATAAGCACTCCACAGTACCACAAAAGAATAAAATAATATTATAAAATAATAATACCAAAAAAACAAAGTACCATTGGTCCAAAAAGATCCACTGTGCCTATATACAGACAACAAAAATTGTAAGCCCATATAAGAATCAACTAACAAGACAATCGAAAATATATCGCTAATAATCCCCAACCCCAGGCCACACAGAGGTCAGTACCAACAAGGTACAGCTGTAGGTCCACCAGATGACATTTAGACTTACAGAAACCATCCTAGCTTCCCACAGAGAGAACGTCCTCCATCCCCAGGAAGGTCATAGTGTGGGGTGTGGTAGAGTACAAAACCCCTACCCCACTCCCAGCACCTCATTCTGGAAAAGTGACTTCCACAGTCAAGGAGTTACAATTAACAGATGAACCCGACATATAAATGCCTCCGATAGGGTCTATGAATATTTGCAGCGTCCTGGAAAAACAGCCCAACTCTAATGCTGGATTACAAATTACCAACCCAACATCCTCGCCCTAGTCAACACCTGGCTGTCCAAGCCCACTCCCGATGCTGCAGTTTCCTTCTGGCTACTGTGTCTGCCGGCTGGACAGAATGGGTAAGAGGGGTGGAGGCTGCGCTATTTACACAAAGCACAACTTGTTGACCAAATCCTTGCCCCCACCAAACTTATATCATGGAGCCCAGGATCTGTCACTAAAATCACCCCTGACCCATCCAAGGCCTCTTATAATCACCATGGCCTACATTCCACCTTGAAAACAGGCCCATGCCCTCCACTCACTAATGGAGTATATCTCCAGCCTCTACCACAAGTCCAAGCACATTCTTCTAGGAGACCTTAATCTGAACTGGCTGGACACTGTGGCCTCCTCCTCCACTGGTGTGTTCACAGCCCTTGACTTTCACCAGATGGTTGACCCAACCCACAGGTGCAACTCCTCCACTGGCACCAACACCTTCCTGGATGTAATTCTCACCAACAGGCCCAACAAAATAAGAGATGTTAAAGTCCTCCCAAACTGCCTTAATGACCACTCCCTGTGATTTGCACTTGGACAGGCAAGCAACCTGCACCCTCCCCACCACCTCTCTCTGTTGACACCTCTGCCCAGGCAAACTCCACAATTTTAAACAATTTCTCACCCAATGGGACTGATCCCCAATCTACCAAGCCACCGGTAGATGCTTCTGCCTCCCACTTTTATAACACCTTTACCCAGGCCTGTGACATCTTTGCCTCCCATAAAAATCAACTGTTAAGAGACACAGTGTCCCTGGATAACATCGTCCCTACTCCAGCTTCTCAAAAGCTGAGATGACTTATGACACAGGGCCATTGACTCAGGAAAACCTACCGACAGGCAAGTGTACAGAGCTGCATGGAACAAATGTACCTGGGCTGTTCAAAAGGCAAAAGCTGAACACTATGGAGATATCCTTACTGCCTCCGGGTTCATCCCTAAGCGCTGGGATAGCATAAAGTACCTAAATGGCAAATCAGGTGCTGCCCCATCCCAGATTGCAACCAAAGGGTCGGGTCACCACAGATCCAAAAGAAATTGTTGATACGCTACATAACAGCCTCACTGATCTCAGCTATGTTCTTCCCCTAACTTGTTTACCCAGTGCCGACATTGCCCTTCCCCACCTCCTGCGACCACCATTCTACCTCCAAACCATTTCCCAGATAAAGTGAGACATTACTTGGCCAAGGCCCTTAACAGAACCAGATCCCTGAAAGACCCCTTGACGTTAAACCCTTCTGACTGGCTCTGGACATGCTGCCCATCCTGCTCACTGCCCTTCTGAACCTCTCCCTCTGCTTGGGACAGTTTCCAACTATTTGGAAGAATGTGATAGTCACACTCATCCACAAAGAAGGTGACCCCCTAGCACCAAGTAACTACCAACCAATTTCCATTCTCGTCCCCTTTCCAAAGCTCTAGAAAAATTGTGGCTGACCAGCTGTCAAACTACCTTGACACCCATAACCTGCTATGCAAAGAACAGCATGGGTTCTGAGCAGGACATAGCACCACCACAGCCCTCCTGGAGTTCTCTAACCACATACAGTACATTATGCCCTTGACAGAGGGCACATTGCTGCAGCCATGTTCATTGACCCATCCAAGGCTTTTGACACAGTCAGCCACCCCTCCTGCTCGACTCCCTCACCCAAATAGGGCCTCTCAGGAACTACATGATTGGTTCACTGGCTACCTGTCATCCAGATCACAATGCTTAAGGATAAATAACACTCTTCTGGCACATGCCCCATCTACTCTGGAGTCCTGTAGGGCTCCATCCTGGGGCTCCTGCTTTTCTGCCTGTTTTAAATGCTCTCCCCCCCTCATGTACAGAAAAGATCCTCTCATATGCAGATGATGCCATCATCTGTGCCTCCCCACCAACCCTGCCATCCTGCAGACCTCACTTCAAACTGCCTTCAGTCAAGCAGAGCACTGGTTCACTGAGCATAGGCTAATCTTGATCCTGAAAAAACTAAAACCCTATTATTTGATCATCACCAAAGCAAACAAAAAATGCCCAGCTGTCTATTCAATCCAGCTCGCTTCTACTCCCTTGAACAGGTCTTATCCTATAAGTATCTAGGGTGTCATCTTTAACATGGCACTCACATTCCCACACACACATCAGCACCCTCACGTCTGCCACCAATACACACGCCGGTCTTCTATATCACCACAAAGCCTGCCTCCTGAAGCTCTAAGGTTAGCACTCACCTCCATCATGTCCCTGATCGACTATGGCTTGCTGGTCTACTCTGCAGCAGATGCCACAGACATTGGTAAACAAAAGCTGTGATCAATAAAGCCTGTAGACTCCTAACTGGTGCAGACCGTGTGACCCATACTTGCACCTTCTACTCCCTCGCCCAGATTCTTAACTTCGATGAAAGGGTACAATACCAGGCCCGCTCTTGGCCAAAAATCAATGATTGGCATGACCTCCCCCCAGGTCAATCAGCTGCCCTAACACCCACCACCCTTCTGTGAGCACACGTTGCTAAGAGAGAGCCCACTACAGCTGTTCCGAGGGTCCATACTGCCCTAGCCCTAAAGATCCTTTCTGGTCAGGGCCTCTACCAGTTTCACCTCCCTGCCCACCCTGGTCTCCTACCATGCTAAACTTGGCCCTTTCTCAAAGCAGCCCTAAAGAGCATCCTCCTCCTGGCCTCCCACATTTGCTACTGCCCACAATATGTCCTTTCACTCCTGCTATGGCAGACAACTAAGTGATCTCTTTACTGGCCAGCTCTTGGACAGGGCACCACCGCTGTGTCCTTGGCCTTTGACAAAGTCTCCCTTCAGACTGCTTATTGCTCTTTGCAGATTTTGCACTTAGTGTGTCAACAACTTAGCTACTACTCTGTATAGGATATCTGTGCATTTGTGTACTATATATTATTTCTGTATTGCACAGAACTTCATTGTAAACCCACCTAGGCACCCACACCTGGCTGTTTTTGCTCACTGTGTATGTCTAACTGTAACAACTGTGATGTCATGTGTTGTGATTGCCACTGCCTGTATGTACATATGTTTATCCTTGATGTGGAGTTTTGGAAATGAGTCCCTGACTCAAAGATTTGTAATTCAGATACCAACAATAAATAAATAAATCAATAAATAAATAAGTAATGCTGGCCTGTGGGTGCAGCGGTTGGATTTCATGCGATGGTCAGCGGACCCAGGTTCAGGGAGCAGATCCAGGGAGCTGGAGGGCAGGCTGGGGAGAAATATTGAGTGCCCTTAGGGTTGCTCTCCTTCTCCAGGGAGGTTGGGAAGACTGCACGGTGCATGAGGACTCTGGCAGAGGCCAGGAGGAATCGTAAGTGCCGTGTCTGAAGTTACGAGGGCGGGGTGGATGCAGGACATCATTGCACATCCCCACCCCTGGGGTTCAAAACAAGGAAAAATCTTGCTTGCGGCCACCATGCATGATGCCAGCCCCTAGCCCCACTAGCCTCCAGGCCTACTCCCGATTCTGGTCCCACGCTTGGGACTGAGGCTCAGGTGCCACAACCCCACCCCAGGGGGAAAGCCGGGGTGTCGGAGATGTGGGCCAATATTGAGGTGGGGGTCCAGGGGTCCTAGACCAGGCTGAGGATTCAGTGGCCATGAGCAGCATAAAGAAAGAATTAAAAAATATATAATGAAATAATGAAATAAATAAATGAATACATAAATAAAGCATCAACCCCCAAAAAGTATAGTGAACTGTTAAAAATAAACATATTGGTAAATCAAAACAGTTCTATAAAGAACAAGGATATAATGTCAGGACTAACAGAAACATAGATTTTGTCAGCAGAAAGGACCACCAGTCTGCCCAGTATGCCTAGTAAACTGCTTGGACTTCCCTACTGCCTGCCCCTCCCTAGAACTACCAGTCCATTGTGTCTGTCCCACAGTCAGTTGAACCCCCAGTTCCTGCCTCCACCACCTCTCCTTGGAGTCTGTTTCAGCTATCCACCACCCTCTGTAACGTAAAATTTTCTGATGTTCCTCCTGAATCTCCCCTACTATCTGCATATCGTGTTCCCTGGTTTTGATTTTACCTTTAGCTGGAAGATATCCGCTGCTAGTACCTTGTTGAAACCCTTGATATACTTGAAAGTCTCAATCATGTCCCCCGTTCCCTCCTGTGTTCGAGGGAGTACATGCTGAGGTCCTTCAGCCTTTCCTTGTATGACAGATGCCTGAGTCCCCTACCATTTTTGATGCCCAGCTCTGGACAGATTCCATCCTCTCTACATCCTTCCTAAGGTATGACCTCCAGAACTGGACTCCATACTCAAGATGTGGCCTGACAAGCTGCCTGTACAAGGGCTTTATGACCTCCCTCCTCCTGCTGGTTATTCCCTTTGATATAACCCAGCATCCTACTGGCCTTTGCCATTGCCTTCTCACATTGCTTCGCCACTTTCTCGTCCCCATGAAATGTATATCAAGGTCTCTTTCCAGCTTAGTAACCTCTAGTGCTTGCCTTTCCATACTGTATTTCATGCCTTGATTATTTTGGCTTAAATGCATCATTTTGCATTTTTTTTGGTTGAAGGTCAATTGCCATTCCTGGACCATTCCTCCAGCTTCTCCAGATCCCTGCACATGTTCTCAACCCCCTCATGCATATCTACTCATTGCAGACCTTTGTGTCATCTGAATAGACACACCTCTTCCCTCTAGCTCCTCGCTATGTCTCATCAATATATTGAAAGGAGTAACCCCAGTACTGACCTCAAGATACCCGCTGGTGACATAGAAACATAGAAACGTAGACTTTGATGGCAGATGAAGACCTCTTGGCCCACCTAGTCTGCTCATTTCCTACCTATTGGATAGCTGCAGATTCTAGTTAACCAAGAGCCTACTTCCTCCTACACCCACTATAATTGCTTTACATTTGTCCCATGCATTTTGAATTCCCACACTGTTTTAACACCATGACCTCCTCAGGAAGGTGGTTCCATGCATCCACCACTCTCTCCATAAAAATATTTCCTCATGTTTGCTTGCGCCAACGTCCTCTATCTTCAAATGTGCTTGTTCTTGAACATCTCCTTTCTGAAAGATGCTCCCCTTGGACTTTGTTTATTCCTTAAGGTACTTGAAAGTTTCTATCATGTCCCCCCCACCCTCCGCTCCTCAAGGGTATACATATTAAGCTCCTTTAGTCTCTCTTCATATGGCTTCACTAGTAAACCATGCACCATTGTAGTTGCACTACTCTGGACCGCCTCCATCCTGTCTATGTCATTGTGGAGATGGAGTCTCCAGAACTGTACACAGTACTCCAGATGGGGTCTCACCAACTGCCTGTACAGAGGGATAACAACTTCCTGTTTTCTACTGGCGGTGCCTCTCCTAGGCATCCCAGTATCCCACCAGCCCTCCTTACTGCCTTCTCACATTGCTAGCCTACAACTTATTACTTCCAATAGGTCTGTATGAAGTCCAAACCACCCACTGTTTACCTGACACAAAATGGCCGCATTGGTAATAATGAGTTAAGGTCATCTGAAATGACTACCCACCAGGTCCCTTTCCATTTTATTGTTGTTAGATCCCTCCCCACTGTGTACTCTTCCCTTGGGTTTTTGTTTCCAGGTGTACTTCTTTGACTTTTTGCATTGAATCTTAGCTGCCATACTTTTGACCATTCCTCCAACCTCACCAAGTCCCATCTCATCTCACCCCCTCGTATCAACACTGTTGCAGATCTTTGTGTCATCTACAAAGAGGCATATTTTTCCCTCCAGCCGTCCAGTAATGTCTCCTATAAAGACATTAAAGAGGACTGGTCCCAGTATTGAACCCTGTGGTACCCTCACTAGTAACTCACTTTCTTCTCAGAGTGTGCTCCATTTACTATTACCCTCTGTATCCTGTTGTCCAGCCAACTTGTTACCCAGGGATCACCATGGGATCCACTCGTGTGGGACTGTGTCAAATGCCTTGCTAAAGTCGAGGCAGGCCATATCCACAGCCCTCCCTGGTCTACTACTTTGGTCACCAAGACAAAGAAATCTATTAGATTTGCCTGACATGACCTTCCCAATGTGAACCCATGTTGCCTTGGGTCCTGTGCCCTGGTGGCCTCTAGGTACTCAACAATTCTTTCTTTCAGAAGTGATTCCATCATTTTCCCTACCACTGAGGTAAAACTAACAGATCTGTAGTTTCCTGCCTCTGCCTTGCTCACACTTTTGTGAAGGGAATCACATCTGCATGCTCCTTGTAGGCATTGAGACTGACCCTACTCTTGGGACGTGGCTGCAGTAATGTGCTCCAGTTAACATCTGCATATTCAGGTCCTCCATCAACATTATATCCCCTTTTCTGCCATTCTTAGGATGCCTTCTATCATTTTCTTGTCCATTTCTCCCCTGAGATGGGGGTGTATACAACCCTGTGCAGATTATGGTGCCACTACCTGTTTCAAGTTGACCCACTGTGCCTCCTCCCTCCCTGTTTACCCTTTAGTTCTATTGCTTAATCCTCCTCACTTATGTAGAGAGCTACCTCCTCCTCTTTTACCCTCCCTGTCCCTCCTGTAGATTGTGTACCCTAGTATGCTGACATCCAGGCATGGTTCTCCATGTTTCTGTGACTGCCATGCTATTCAGGTGTCCCTCTTCCATCAGTGCCACTAACTCAAGAAGTTTGTTACCCAGACTACAGACATTGGTACTCATTGCCTTCCATTTCATGATGATCTTATCCATTTTCCCCATCCCTGCCCTTGCTGCCTTTGCCTTTTTCTCCTCTACCCTATCCTGCTCCCTCTTGACCTCTATACCTTGGTGTTTTTGCCCTGCTAACCACCTTGTTTTGTGGGGAGACTTAGAATTTCTCACTTCCTATCAGCACCTCCCTCTTGGCTAGTTTAAAAGTTTGCCAATGAAGCATTTAAACCTTTCACCTGGACTCTGGTTCCCCTCCTGGACAGATACAGACCATCATGCCAGTATAGGCCTGAATCCTTCAACGTGGACCCCAGTCCCCAATGAAGCCAAAACCCTGTGCACTACACCAGTCTTTCATCCTGTCATTAAACTGCATGGTGAGGAGTACCCTAGCCTCACCCCATGCCATAGACAGCAGCACCTCCAAAAGGTTGCCATGTATGCTACCTGTCTAAGGTCCCTTCCCAAGTCCACAAACCCTCTTGCTCTGCTCTGATCCCATGCCCAGCTAGGTCATTTTGTCCCAAGGTGGACAATGATGTCCTAGCTCCCTTTTTGTGATGCTGCTCCCAATCCCGAGATTCGCTTCCTGTCCCTCCAAGCCATGGCACCAGGTAGGCACCTTACCTCCCTCCCCCTCCCTCCCTCCCCTAGTTTTACCCCTAACAATTGAATCCCCACCAGGAGCTGTTTCATCTCCACCATGGTGTCCCTTGTCACCCTCCTGAGGGTCTCCTTGTGCAGGGTCCCAGCATCCTCCTTGGTCTCCACTGTGGGGTGCCTCCATAGAGAAATCATGCTCCACCAGAATGGCATATGAGTTGTGGAGAGGTACAACTGAGGGCTATGCCTCTGTTCCCCACCCTGACCCTCCCTGAGCCCACTGTGGTCCAGCCACCCTCTTCTTGGCAAGCTATGAGGCAGCAGTGGTGGCACTGGTGGTTATTGGGTGAGGGAGGCTTCCTACCTTGCCATTTCAACTTGGAGGCTGGCAATCTCCTCCCTCAGAGCAGACAGTTGCCTGCAAATAGGGTAGCAATGCAGCCTCCAGAATCTCTCCAGAAAACTATCATCCCACATCCAGTGCATTGCACCATTCCTCGTACGTCTCTCTCCCTTTCTTCTTAATATAGATACAATGTTGTAATTTTTTGTTTGTTTTTAATTTTTTGCCTTTTTTGTTCATGTGTATGTGTGCTTCAGAAGCTGAAGAAGGACCTGGTTGGTTTGAAAGCTAAAGCACTTTTGTTCTTTTCTGTAACATCCATGTTGGTCCAATAAAAGGTATCAAATCATTTGTTTCTGGATCATCTGAACCCATGAATTAAAATTAAAATAATCCTCAGCCACCAGTACAATCCTAAATGTATGTGACCATACCTTCCCTTAACAGTACCCCATTAACAATTTCTGCCTCTGCCCGCCAGCCAGTTTTGCATCCACCTAACCACTAGCAGCCCCAGCCCAAGGCATCTCACTTTGTGCTGTAGTCTCCTGTGCAGCACAGAATCAAATGCCTTACTGAAGTTAAGATATGCAACTTCTATCGCTCCTACCTGATCCAGTACCCTGATGACCCAGTCAAAGAACTCTCTGTCAAGTTAGTTTAGCACAAACCTTCCCTAGTGAAACAGCTGCTACCAGTCCAGGAAGACCAGTACAGTAAGTAGTTAGAAACAGCAGTAAATCATTTTTATTCAATCAATTGAATCAGGATGACTCCATTGAGCATAGCTCATTTTCAGTGTGTCCTATTGCACATAATTACAAAGGTCAAATGATACACAAAGTTCCAGTATAAAAAGCACTTTGTTTCATAGATATACAAAGATTACAGTTAATAAATAATTTTACAAAATTTCACAAGCATAGGCAGATAACCCACATGGCCCTCTAAAACAAAATAAGTCACTTCATAATTTATGTAACAGCTTCACTACAACAATTGTTTGACACCTGAGTCTCAGCTTTTAGCCAGCTCTAGATCTCTTTTAATCTGACTGGTAAATTAATTTGTCTGAACCTGATGGGTGCTGAACTACACAATACTGCCAGTCTAAAATGACAGCGGATCTACGAATCCCTAAATTGAACCTCAGCACTGTAAATTCAATACTTTTAGCTGACCTGAATTTTTCTTTAGAGTTCTCAGTTGGAATGATTCCAAAATATATTTGGGGAAATCCTCTTTTCATGCCTTATACATAAATTGTATGAGGTGGGATTTTCATGTTCTGAAGGTTTTGCCAGTTGAGTGAATGATACAAAACACAGCGATGAGTATTTTGAGAGACATCTAATACCAAACAAACAAATTTGGTAAACATTAAGACAACCTTTTCCAACTGGGTACTAGATTTCCAGAATAGATGATGTCACCATAGGCCATAATGGTGATAATCATAGAATTTACAACTTGCAGCCTAATATCTGAGTCATGTTACTTCCTAATCTATGTAGAAGGCCCAGTCTCCAACCTAAGTTGTTCAGCATTTTATCAAAATGCTTATCCCATTTAAAAGCATGATCCAGCCACATCCTCGGATATTTATACTTGAGAACCTGTTGGATTGTTATTCCTTCTGTGGTAGTCAGAACCAGACCCTGTCAACTTGATTCTGATTTGTTCACAAAAATAATTGATTGTGTTTTAGTACAACTGAGAACCAAAAGGTGAGTAGCAAAGAATTTTTGTGCTTGATCAAAAGCTCATGGCAGTCGCTCATTAATCATAGCAACAGAATCCCTTCAACAAAATGATGGTGTCATCAGCAAAGAGATGACACCTGATATCACCATCCTGAAATTTCTAATTGTTAATGTATATATTAATAACAGTGACCCCAGGACAGAACCTTGGGGCACACCAGAATCTATTCTGATCATATTGGATTTATAATGCCTGATTTCAACATATTGTTTTCTATTAGTAAGATAAAATCAAACCAACTAAGAGCTGGTCCTGACAATCCAATATCTTGAGCCTGGAAAGGAGAATGCAGTGGTTCAAGGTGTCAAAAGCCTTGACAGATCTATGAACAAGGCTCCCACCATCATTCTCCTGTCCAGGCTCACTTGGATATCACTGACCATTTGAAAGCAGTCTGGTGCTATGACGAGCTATAAACCCAGACTGATAGGTATACATTTTGTTTCCAGACTCCAGATATTCTTTTAATTGTTTAACTACTATTTGCTCAAAATTTTGGAAACCTGTGGCAGAAGAGAAATGAAATGATAATTACCTAATTTGTCCATATTTCCAGATTTAAGTATTGGCTTCACACTAGCAATCTTTAAATTATATGGATATTCTCCAGTATTAATGGAGAGATTAAGAATTAAAGACAGGGGATAACCTAGGCAAGGGGTCGTATACCAGCAACCTTGATGGGTTTATGTCTGGTCCTTCGGCCTTGGCGGTAATTAATTTAACAATTCGTCCCTTACCTCATCTACAGAGATATGACTAAACTAGAAATTGTCTGTATTCATATTTAGATGTTTATCCTTATTTTATCAATATCATTCATGCTACCACTATGGCCTCCCAAAGTAGATCCTGTATCACTAAAATAATTATTAAAGGTGTATACCAAATCATTTCCTAGTGGGATGGAACGTCCATCAAGTTGTATCTTATTCATGAATGAGGAACTGTTTCTGCCATCAGATCTATCATAGTTTTCCAAAACATCCTGGATTGCATTTGGAATTTAGTTCCAGATTAGATCTAAATTATTTTTGCTTAGTCTCCATTTATTTATTTATTTCATTTTTGTTGACCGGTAAGTGCACTAGACAAATCCTGCCTATTTTCAGGCACGACCAGTGGTGGATACAGATGAATGTCAACTGACCTTGAACCAGATTAAGCTGTTGGTGGAATTTTCAGTGAATGAGGGAAATTTGGCCAGGACACCAGGAAATTCTCTACTGATTGGAGGGTGGCGTTGCTGCTCGACGAGTGGAGGAGACAGTCAGTGTGGTGTGAGATATGGAGGAGGAAGGAGGAAAGGTAAGCGCTAGAGCGCTGTAGATGCTGAAGAAGCAGCATCTTGTTCGATTGAAGTCGTGAAGGACTCTACAAATGTGTAAAACATGGGTTTTCGGATTTAGCATCTAGATTGTCTCTACAAGAAAAAAGAGACATTTAAATCAGTAGAATTATTATTGGAAAAGAAATCTAGTCAAGAAGAGCAAGGAAAGAGAAATGGATTCAAGACTTTCCTTTGGGTTTGTCAGTTTCACCTACTGCAAAAGTATTCACTTTGGATGTAAATTCAGAAAACAAACAGGAGAGGGAGATGGAGAAGCAGTTGGTCTCTCAGGACATAGAAAATATCAATTGGTCACCTGACAGGGTGTTAGAAAATGCTGGATGGTCTCGGACTTCCACAGGTGAATGGCTTGCAGACTCCAGGCAGGAATTACAGCGAGATGAAGCTGTGGTCGGTCGGACACAGACCAGCTCTTTCAATCACATCTTTTCAGAATTATGAGCAAGCTCCAGCATCTCCAGGAATATGGAGTGAAGGGCAGGATAAACTGTCGGATGGCATTTTAGGTGAGGGAACATTTCAATGCAAAATTTGGCCGGGAACAGCTAATTGTCCGAACTGAGGTTATGGAAGAAGGACAGGGGGAGGCTCAGGAAAATGAGGCGTCTCTCCTGGGACCAAATCTTCAGGGCCCAAACAAACTTCCTTTAGGCCTATAAGGAAGCAACTAGATTTGGCAAAAGAGAATGCATGCAATCCGAATAAGATATCTGACTGGTTGCAGGAACTGCTCGACAGGCAATATTGGGACAAGCTTTGATTAAACAATCTTTGGGTTTTACCCTTCAGATATTTATGCCTTTATACATATTTCTGGGAGCATACTTTTGACATTAGTTTTCGTTCAGCAGCACTTTTAGAAAAATTCTGGACAAAGTATGTAATATTAAAAACGAACCCTCTTTGGACTCCTTTTCAAGTTACTCCTCTTCAAAACAAGCTTTCCGCTTAATTACAGTTCTTTTTTGTAGTGAAGGTAAATATTGTGGATGTTATGTTTGGCTAGAACAACATTGTGAAGTATTAGAGCACCAGATCCATATTAGACTCTGAGAGTTTTGGAATGGTGGTTGGAGGTTAAAGTAAAACTTTTGAAGAAGGGACAATTTTAAACATTTACCAAACTGTCTTTTTATTGGTAGAGACAAGGGTTTTATTTTTTATCCAGGCCAACCACGAAGATGTTATAGATGTGGCTCAGCAGACATATAAGTACATCTTGCATTGTTATTTTGTGCTCTTATTAAGGGAACGGGGCATTCCGGTTGCATTGTGCCAATAGTCCTAAATGTTCTTTGTGTCAAGACACAGGTCATGATTTTTCAGATTGTCCAAAAGCATCCCATAACACCACAGATTCAGATTTTGGGATACAAGATCAATATTTAGCTAGTGCAGCAAGGAAAATGTTAGATTAACTTCCTGACCCTGTGGAACAGTACTCTAGAAATACTTCAGAAGGCCGCACATATGTAGAGGCAGCCAAGCAGGGGCCTATGTTAAATTCAGATGTACTTTGCCCTACTCACATAGTATTACAGGATTCTAGGTTGAAGATTTGGTTACAACAGTGTCTCCTATTTCCCTTTGTGTGCCTGAGGTAGTTACTCCATGTTACCCCTTCTGTTTCTAGCAAGGATTTTCAAACCAGTAAAGGTATTAAAACAGTTCTGTCAGTTTCAGCAAAAATTCCAGGAGGTATAGCCACTTCCAACTCCTTTACTATTTTACAAACAGAGGAAGGGAGGATTTAAACACTGTATCGGGTACATCCTCTCAGAGAGACGCGTATGTCGGATGTAGAAACACATATTGAACCAGCTGAAAAGTTTAAAAAAAACAATCACGGGTACTAGGATGGGTTTAAGGAAAAGTATTAGGAAGAAAACTTAACAATTACTTTGCCTTCAACACAATATAATTTAACCTTGCAAGTTTGAATGTAAATAGTATCCTTACAGAACGTAAGTTTATTAGCCACCTTTTCTTTATTTTCTCATTATATAGTAGATATAGTATTTTTACAAGATACCAGACTATATAATGGAGGAGATTTCGAGGTTGCTTGCCTAGGCATGGGTATGGGGCCCATGTTTCTGGTCTGGTGGTGAGGACCGATGCTGTGGATAGGAATTTGTTTCTTTTTTCAGAGTTTAAAGAAATACATTTAGTTGAGATTTTCCCAGGTAGAGCGTTATTATTAGATATCCAGGTAAAAGGAGTAGATTTCGTTAATTAATGTGTATGCACCTCAGGGTAAAATGGAGCGATAGATTTATTAAAAGTAATTAGCCTTTTTATTTAATAGTAAAAATGTAGTGTTTGGTGGAGATTTATATTAGTAGAAATTTTTCAGATAAACTGGGCAGACAAAAATACTTTTTGTGATGCAAGTTTTCTGAATAATTTAATATATCAAACAGGTCTCCTAGATGTTTTAGTAGGGAACAGACGGATAACTCAATTACTTTTTCTCAAGGCAAAAAGCTACAGGAATAGATTATTTTTATCATGCCAACTCTACAATATTACCAACAAAAAGTACATATTGTAGCAACTTATGATCATGGATTATTGATGATGAAGATTTCTAATTTCAAAATACTACTAAGGGTCCAGGGTATTGGAGAATGAATCTTTCATTACTAGAAAACCCAGAGATTATGACAGGTTTTATTTCCTTATTAGAAGTAAGACAATCTGTTTTCTTCTTATATGATTCTCCTACCCTTTGGTGGGAAGATAGTAAACAATATGTCAGGGCATTTTTTCAGAAAATAGGAAATTACTGGGGATACGTAGGAATGACAGGTGTCAAAATTTACTAGACTATCTTAGTCAGCTTCAGACTTTGCAATTAAAAAGGGAAATGTGTTATTTACAAGAAATAGCAGCAGTTAAGACTGAATTGGTACAGTTACAATATGACAGGATGAAATCTTTAGAGGGAGCAACAGTTTGAACCCAAGAGAAACAGGATTTTACAAATCCTTTGACAGTTGTCAAAATCAGAGAAGTCAAAAGATATTACATGTATTAAAACACAAGAAGGGGTGTGTTACAAACTAATAAAGAAATATTGCAAGAAATAGAACATTTTATTTCTAATATGTTTCAAGAAGATACTGAAAATGGTGAGAGTGGTTTAGATGATTGGTTGATAGAGTTTCAACTTCCTCAAGTTCCTGATAGTTATTTTTGTCTTTATTGACTCCAATTACAAGTTCGAACTTACAAATATAATTACCTCTCTCCTTTGGGGAAGGCTCCAGGAAATGATGGTTTACCTAGTGAAGTATATGTCCATATAAATCGATATCTAGGAAGGAATTAGTATCTATGTATAATAATTGTCTTTGGAAAATCATATTCCGGATAAAATGAATATTAGTTTATTGATATTACTGTTTAAAAGTGGGAAAGGGAGAGCTTGAAGAATTGAGGCCCATTTCTTTTAAATTCGATTTAAAATTCTTACCAAAATACTTAGTGGTAGACTTAGTATGGTTTTATAAGTTATAATTTTACCAACACAATTTTGTTTGGTACCAGGAGAAGGATTTGGATGGTCTTATTTTGTTAAGAGAGGTAATGGAAAAGGAAGGTTACAAGAAATTATGTTTTTTGATTAGCTTGGATCAAGCAAAAGCTTTTGATAATGTAGCACATAGGTATATTTGGAAATGTCTTGAGAAATGTAATTTTCCACGGCCTTTTATAAATTGGATCTGCATGGTTTATGCAATGCATCCACCATACCATATGTGAATGGCTGGTTGGGATCTAGTTGTGCAGTAAGGAGAGGAGTAGACAATGCTTGTCCTTAGCCCTATGTTATACATTTGGGCCCAGATATTCAAAGGGTTGCCCATACAAGAACAGGGTTGCGCATGCGCAAGTCCTACACGCGCCATTCTGCGACATTCAGCAGGAGGCAGTTGCGCCACTGAAAACAGGCTGAGCAACAGCGCAATGCAAATGAATGCATGCTCAACATGAGGGGAGGAACCATGATAAACTGCACAACCCGATATTCAGTCGGGTTGTGCAGAGTTGTGCAGGCGCAACCCCAACCTGCGCCTGCACAACTTTGAGCCAAAAAAGGATCTGTTGAGGGCCACCCACAGGTGAGCTGCTGTATTGCAGGGCACAACACAGCAGATGCCACCCGCGGTTGGCCCCCAACTCAGTCCCTGTGCCCCCCACCAGCCCGATCGCTGGGCAGTATGTATCCAGACACCCCCAAACAGCTCACAATGCCCGATCACGGGCAGTATGTATGAATACACTCCCCTCAAACAGCTCCGATGCCCGATGCGGGTAGTATGTATGAATACCTCCTCCCCAAACAGCTCCCGATGCCCGATTGTGGGCAGAACGTGAAACAACCCCGTGCCGATCGCAGGCAGAATTAAAAGCCCTCCCCAACCCGAATATCTCCTGGTGGTCCAGTGGACCGTAATGCCCATCGCGGCAGTATCGTCGTTACAGCCCCCAAACATCTCCCCTGGTGTCTAGTGTTTCTCACCCCACCCACCCACGGTTCTCCACCCCACCCCCGCAGCAGCCGGGCAGGTGGTAAAGAGTTCCCACCCGCTTCAGCGCACTGCTTCATCGACGATTGTGCTCAGGAAAAGACAGAGCTAGAGCCAACGGCAGCTCATAGCTGTACATGATAGTCCAGATTTGTGAATGATGTCTATTCACAAATCTGACTGTCATAGGACGGTATGGGCTGCACGCCCATTGGCTCCAGCTCTGCACCAATGGGTGTGCAGCCCTACCGACAGTCAGTCGGGCGGGCGGCGGGCGGCAGGCGGGTGGATGTTGCCGCCGCGGCTGCCGGGGAGCAGGGCGGAGGGGCTTGCGTGGTGGGTGGGGAGACACTAGACACCAGGGAGATGTTTGGGGGTTGTATTCTGACATTCTGCCCGCGATCGGGCATTACGGGTCCACTGGACCACCAGGAGATATTCGTTGGCTTTTTTACATCTGCCCACGATCGGGCACTGGGGGTTGTTTCACGCTCTGGCCACGTATTGGGCATCGAGATTGTGAGGGAGTGTATTCATACATACTGCCCGCGATCGGGTTGCAGGGTGCCGTCCCCGACGGCTGCTGTCTGGCAGGGGTGGCCAGGCGCAAGTCCTCGGGATCGGGCGCACCTACATGCTAATGGCATACAAATGGGGCTAAATAGATGCAAATGGCCCCCCGCGCCTTGTATGAATTATGGCCCCATTTGCATGTCACCTTTGAATATCGAATTTATGCGATGGCGCAATGGTACTTGCGCCACCGCAAGTTTAATGTCAACTCTGACAACTTGCGGTGGCGCAAGTTCCACTGGGCGCCATGCACAGTGGTTGTGGTTGGGGTGATATTCAAAGGAGTTGCTCAATAGCGCAACTCCTTGAATATCACCCCGCCACACCCCTGCGCAACTATTTTGAGCAGCGCAAGGGCTTGCGCCTCAGAATGGTGCAGTTTGAATATCCGGCCTTTGACTCTAGAGCCTCTTTTACATAAAGTGATATTGGATTCAGCAATTCAAGGGTAACAATTTCAAGCATTTGTAAGGAGATAAAATACATTGCATATGCCGATGATTTATGTTTTACCCTGGCAGATTTTCCCTCTGGTGGAGCATTGGGAACTCTGTTGAGCAACTTTTCCTGGGAAACAGGTTCCAGGATAAATCTCACAAAAAGTAAGTGTGTTCCGATTGGGACAGTTTTTACTCAGCATCAGGATATAATAGGTATCCCTATAACTTATACCCCTTGTAAGATTTTAGGGTTTTTGGTCAAGAGGATCTGGGTTTTTGAATTGGGATATTTTATTAATGGAAGCTCAGAAGAAAGTAGTATACTGGAACAGGCGTGTTTTTCAAAACAAAAGAGGTCTATATGTTAAAAACATATTTATTAAGCATGTTTTTACATCTGAGTACAGTGTATATGTTGCCCATACAATTAGAGACAAGGGTATATAGTGTCTTCTTTCAGGGTATTTGGGAAGTCATCTAAATCCTATAAAGAGAGGAGTTTTATATTTACCTATAGGGAAAGGTGGTCTGGGGATGATTAGTCCAGTTTTGTTTTTCTTTAGTATGTTCTTTCAAGCTAATATCTTACCCTGTTACAAAGGCAAGAAAAATGTTGGGGTCCTTGGGTTTGGATACAATAGCACCTTGGTTGGACTCCTGGGAAACCCATAAGGGTATTGCTAGCAAAACCCATTTGTGGTCTCTCAATATATTTTCAACACTGTTTCAGTAAAATAAAATTATGGGGTTTAACGAGTTTGAAGGAAATACTTTATCAAGAAAAGAGTTATATAATCATATATTGCAGAAATTTTTGGGGAATCTCCCTTTTTGGGAATAGATCTGATGGAGATTTTAAACAAATCATACAAATGTTGGGAAATAATCGAATATCAGTATATATGTGGGATGTTTTGTGGCTATGTGCTCATGACAGGCTGAATGTTAAAATAATTTAAAACATAAAGGATGCATGGAAAGATATTGTCCGAGACAAGATTGGTGTGGAACAGAATTGAAAACAATGAGGCATCTATTTTTGAATGTCCTTTTATAATTCAGTTTTGGAAAGAAATTGTTAAGCATTGGAAGGGTTTCCTTTTACGGACCTTGACTCAGAGATTTTGGTTTTAGGTCTTATATCTCCAAGATGGAAGAAATATCATATTGGGACATTACATACAATATTTATATTTATAAAATATCATACCTGGCAGATACGGTGTCAGTGGTCTTTAAGACAAAAATATGTGACCCCAGAACAATTATTTTGATAATTCAAAAGAATTTGAAACTTCATAATTACAGGAATCTTTTGTAGTTCCTTTACAGAAATATAAATTATGGTGGTCAAATATTTCCTGGCTAGACACAGGTTAAAGGTTTTATGGTTTTGCTATTTTGATATTGTATGATTAAAATACTTATCAAGAATTTTCTTTAAAAAAAGATGGGGGGTTTGGGGTTTATAGGTTTGTTTTGGAGGTGTAAAAAAAGACTGTCTTTGGAAGTTCTTATTTAAATGGATGTATAGTTATGATTTGTAATATTTGTTGTGTGACTTTAACAATTTGAGTATGTGACTTTTTCTTTGTTTTTTGGAAGTTTATAATAAAACATTCCCCTACTCTTTTGATAAGTGCCTTGGGATTTTAACATCCACCTGAACAACCACCAATATAGCAGATGGGACCTCGGTTTAACGCCTTATCCGAAAGACTTGCACCTCAAAAGTGCAGCACCCCTCCTCATGCTGCACTACAGTGTCAGTACTGGATATTAACCCAAGTGCCAGATGTGGGAACTGAACCCAAAACCTCTGATCTCCTGGCCTCAGAGGCGAGTGTGCTACCCATTGAGCCACTGACACTGACATTATTGCCAAAGTGTACACATTTCCGAGTGCTATATATATCCCAATCTCTATTAAGCATGTGGGTTGTTTTTTTGCCCTATGCCGTGGTCTTTTATCCTCCCTACATTTTCTCAGTTTAAAAGTTGTGCAGAAAACCACTAAACAACTCTATGCCTGGTTTATCTCTTCCTTATTGGGGCATGTTGATTGCATATTTTCATGAATTCCTCACAGAAATAATCCCACACCTCAGAAGCTGTGGGTATAGGTTCTAGACAACCCCAGGTAATCCTGCATAAAAGAAATAAAATCAAATGTATGAAACTTTGTCACATAACATTTGTCCAGATTTAGGTACTATTGATCTATTTCTAGTAGCAGAGGTTAATTGATGATCAGAAAGGAATCCAATAAGAATCCACTACATAAATAGTGTTGAGGATGATTTGTAAAATCAGGTCCAGTAAAGCTGATTTATGGGGTTCCTTTGTATTACTTTTTGTGGGCTCTTATTAACTGGACCAAACCTAAATTATCCTGCAATTCCTTAAGGTTATGATGCATATCTATTGACAATCAATTCTCATTAAAATTATCCATCATCAAAATTTCATGTGAATTTATGTAAGGTTGGAGATGGTCATATAATGTATGAAACACACTCATTTTAATTTTATTTTTGGGGGTCTGTAAACAGCAATCATTAGAAGAGATTTTTGTAAGGTACTTTAATTTCAATAGCTAAGGTTTTAAGCCCATCTTCTACATTATAAATGATACTTCAGTAGTGTTCAGTTTTGGTTAGTATAAATTATAACTCCCCACTGGCCCGGTGGTGCTGAGGGTTGAGGCGCTGGACACTACACCTTCGCCATGCTGGTGACCCAGGTTCGGGAATGGACTCTGGGCACTAGGGATTGGCAGGGAGAGGAAGGATTGAGTGTCCCATGACTGCTCTCCTTCATCTGGGGTGGGTACGGGATATGTGGCATGCTGTAGTGGGGCCTAGTGATAGCTAGGAGCACTGTCAGTGGCGTGCATTCCATGGGGAAGGAGCACGGTGGACATCTGCACGTAGGTGCATCAGACTTCATTGCACGCCTGGCTCTCTGGGGCAAAGTAATGGCAGAAAATGGCAGGGTGACCACTGGGGCGAATGGCCAAGCCCCCAGACATGAGAGGTGTGGCCACTTGGTTCCCGGTCACGGGCCCTGGGGGTCCTGTTCATTTAATCAGGCCTGTGTGAGTCAGGCGCATGCAGCGTATGCCAGACCTGGGCTGGAGGCTGGCAGTCATTGTGGCCCACTCCACAATGGAGGAGCAAAAGTATTAAATGATAAAACAAAAACGCCCTACTTTTATCCTTCCTATACTGCTGGTAGTTATCATACTCAATAGAGAAGTTAGGTATTCTACTTGATAACCATGTTTCTGTGATTACAATCACTTCTGGTTTATATTCTGAAATCCAATCTTTATTAAATCAAACTTTTTCCACACACTCTCTAAATTGAGATGGACAAAACCTGCAGACCCTAACTTTAAGTATACAGCATTTGATTCTGTTGTAACCTAGGGTCCAGGGTTTGGGTGGATATCCCCACACTGTAACAGAAAATATATCATAAAGTATCTAATGTTACTCAAAATGCCTTTTATATAATCTACCCTTTACCCGTTACTCTTACTATACCCAGTTTTAACTCTAAACCTTTAATGTAGTATAGAAAGTCAAGACAACCTTAACAAAATCTCTAGAACATGTATTAGAAAATAGATCAGCTTTAATGACTGCACCCTCAATAGTACATGATTCATTATACAATGTAGATGTACAAAATTTAGCTTCTAAAGTCATGGTAGTTACCCCTCATTTGTCTATTTACAGTCTCCTAAGACAATAGAAAACTAAATGCAAAACAATTAAGAAAGTAATTGGAACACTCTTATTTGATTTACTACAAACAATAAATACACTCTAAACAAGCATTTGTCAATGCCGAATGTTGATTGCTTTGGTTCATTGAAGTCGCTCACTGGTCCTCTGCCACTCGCTCATTCTGTTTCTAGCGGTGCTGCAGGCTTCCTTTGTTTATTTATTTATTTATTTAAGAATCAGTTTACAACCTTTGAGCCAGAGCTCGTTTACAAAGGTACTTCGTCACATAAAGACATACATTGTGTTTCGTTACATAGCAAAGATTTGCCAAAATCAATAGGCATTCACCAGAGGTGCCATCACATTGTGGTCAGACAGATACAGTTGGTACAGACAGATACAATTGGGTACAGGTACAGGGTCATGTAATCGATAACAGGTATAAACAAGTCTGTATCAAGTGAGCATTCTGGTAGATAAACATTGAAACAGCTGGCACTGGCCAGCCTGTGTTGGCACCTTTTTCTGGCCACAAAGAACACGCAGCTGTCCCGACAGAGCTCTGTTGAGATGGCTCACCCCTCCCCCACTCTCTCACTCTGCTTCTCCTGGTGCTGCAGGCTGCCCTTTGTACTGGGCTCCTGCCTCTGTTGGCGGCTTTTTCTGCCCACAAAGAAATCTGCAGCAGTCCCAACACAGCTCCGCTGAGCTCACTCCTCACTCACTCCTCCCCTCTCTCACTTGCTCATTCCGTTTCTGCTGGCGCTGAAGGCTGGCCTTTTGTATTGGGCTCCTGCTTGCATTGCTGGCTTTTTCTGCCTACAAAGAAATCTGCAGCAGTCACAATAGAGTTGCATTGAGCTCGCTCACTTACCCTCTGTCACTCGCTCATTGTGTTTGTCCTGGTGTTGTAGGCTGCCCTTTTACTGGGCTCCTGCTCACGCTTGGCACCTTTTCTGGCCACAAAGAAATCTGCAGCTGTCCCGACAGAGCTCCACTGAGGTGTCTCTCACTCCCCTTCTCTCACTCGGCCATTCTGTTTCTCCCAGCACTGCAGGCTGCCCTTTGTACTGGGCTCCTGCCTCTGTTGGCGACTTTTTCTGCCCACAAAGAAATCTGCAGCAGTCCCGACACAACTCTGTGCTCACTCACTCCCCTCTTTCACTTGCTCATTCCATTTCTGCTGGCACTACAGCCTGCCCTTTTTATACGGGCTTCTGCCTGCGTTGCTGCCTTTTCTGCCCATAAAGAAATCTGCAGCAGTCATGATAGAGTTGCATTGAGCTCACTCACTTACCCTCTGTCACCGCTCGTTGTATTTGTCTCGTGCTGCAGACTGCCCTTTTGTACTGGGCTCTTGCCGGTGTTGGCACCTTTTCGCCACAAAACAAATCGGGCAGTAGTCCTGACAGAGCCCGCTAAGCTAGCTCACTCCCGCCTCTTCACTGGCTCTTCTATTTTTGCCAGCACAGCAGGCTACCTTTTTAACTGGGCTCCTGCCTGCATTGCCACCTTTTTCTGCCCAGAAAGAAATCTGCAGCAGTCACGATAGAGCTCGTTGAGTTCACTCACTCTCCCTCTCTCACTCGCCATTCTGTTTCTCCTGCGCTGCAGGCTGCCATTTTGTACTGGGCCCCAGCATGCATTGGTGCCTTTTTCTGCCCACAAAGAACTCTGCAGCAGTCTCAACAGAGCTGCATACAGCTCACCCAGTCCCCCCCTACACTCGCCTCCTTCTGTGTCTTCTGGCGCTGCAGGCTGCCCTTTTGTACTGGGCTCCTGCTTGCATTGCCAGTTTTTCTGCCCACAAAGAAATCTGCAGCAGTCCTGACACAGCTCTTGAGCTCGCTCAGTCCTCATCTCTCATTCACTTTTTCCATTTGTGCTGGTGCTGCAGGCTGGCCTTTGTACTGGGCTCCGCCTGCATTGCCACCTTTTCCTGCCCACAAAGAAACCACAGCAGTCACGATAGAGCTCCATTGAGCTCTCGCTCACCCCCTCTCACTCACTCATTGTGTTTCTCCCGGTGCTGCAGGCTGTCCTTTGTACTGGGCCCTGCCTGCCTTGGTACCTTTTTCTGCCCACAAAGAAATCCACAGCTGTCCCGACAGAGCTCCATTGAGGTCGCCACTCCCCTGTCTCACTCTCATTCCATTTCTTTGGTGCTGCAGTTGCCCCTTTGTACTGGGCTCCTGCCTCTGTTGAGCTGCTCAGTCCTCATCTCTCACTCACTCTTTACATTTGTGCCGAGCGCTGCAGGCTGGCCTTTTGTACTGGGCTCCTGCCTGCATTGCCACCTTTTCCTGCCCACAAAAAATCCACAGCAGTCACGATAGAGCTCCATTGAGCTCGCTCACTCCTTTCTCACTCGCCAGTTGTGTTTCTCCTGGTGCGCAGGCTGCCCTTTGTACTGGGCCCTGCCTGCTTTGCACCTTTTCTGCCCACAAAGAAATCTGCACCAGTCCCAAAACAGCTCCACTGAGCTCGCTTCACTGCCCCTCTCTCACGCGCTGCCGCTCTGGCCAAGCTGCAGACTGCCTTTTGTACTGGGCTCTCAGCTTGCATTGCTGCCTTTTTTCTGCCCAAAAAGAAATCCAGCAGTCATGATAGAATTTCATTGAGCTCGCTCACCCTCTGTCTCACTCACTGCTCTTCTTCTCCCACCGCCACAGGCTGCTCTTTTGTACCGGGACCCTGCGTGCATTGCTGGCTTTTTCTGCCCACAAAGAAATCTGCAGCAGTCCCAACAGAGCTCGTTGAGCTCATACTCACCCCCCTGCTCGCTTTGTTCTGTGTCTCCCGCGCTCATGCTGCTGTTGTGGTACTGGGCTCCTGCCTGCATTGGTGCCTTTTGCTGCCCACAAAGAACCAGAAAGGTTCCAACAGAGCTCAGTTGAGCTTGGTCACCCCCTCTCACTCACTCAACCCTAATCTGTTCCAAAACACTGATTTCCGACAGTGACTGCGTATCATGCGCCAGAAGCGCAAAACACATTTTGGCCAGGATGAAAAATGACAGCTGTACTGTTCATAAGGAGGTGTGAAAAAATGCCACTGTTGAAAATGTGGCATGAAAATATTACTAACTTATGAAGTTACAAGGTGCATGAAACTACACAGCATGCTCATGCCACAGTCATTTTATGGAGTTTCATTGCAAAATTTTCAACATAGGCATTTTAGGACCTCTGCTCATGAACAGTGTCACTGTAATTTTCTTAATGTTTCCAAACACTGATTTCCTAAGCGACTGCATTATTCCGCACCGAAGAGCTAAAACACATTTTGGCTAGGATGTCAAAATGACAGCTGTACTGTTCATAAGGAGGTGTGTAAAATGGCAATGTTGAAAATCTGGAGTGAAAATATTGCAAATTGGCAAAGTTCACGAGCATGTGTAGCAACTGCGCAATGCACACTCATGAAACAGTCATTTTTGGATTTTTCCTACCAAATTTGTAACATACACTTTTTGAGACCCCACCCATGAACACTGGCACTGTTATTTGTTAATCAGTCCCAAAAGGTGATTCCATGCAGTGACCATGAAATCACCTTTCAGGACTGAATAATGCCATGATGGTGCCTGAATTCATGAGGAGGGTCCCAAAACCCCATGTAAAAATGTGGTGCCAAAATTCCAAAATGCCTGAGAGATGCATCAAAGTTGACAAAATTCTATTTATACCATTATACAGCTTACGGCATTTCCTCAGTTTGTGGTCAGCTTTGAAAGAGTACAAACAGCCCGGTCCACTGAAGATCGCCACCCCAGACTGGAGGTAAGTATGGGGTGAGGGGTGTCGGGAGGTAGGGCGAGTGGGTGGGTGCAGGTTGTGGGAGGGGTCAGGAGACATGAGGACTGTTCTTTTTTCATATGACAAAGAAAAAAACATTGCGGGACTTTTTTTTTTTTTTTTTTTTAAGGGCATGTGGCACACTGGGTGGGCTCCCATCATGCCAACGGAGTGATTTTTTTTGAGGGCAGCTGTAGTTGATGGGGATTGGCACCCCATCAGCACAAAAGGGGCGCGAGGATTGGGTACCCGGTACAAATCTACTGGGTTTTCATGGGGGGCATTATGCCGATGGGAGTGGGCTTCCCATTGTAAAACAAACTGGGAAGGGGACATAATGCCAGTGGGGAGGGGCTTCGCCCATCGGCAGCTTTCACTAGGAGGGGACTGAAGCGACAATATTACAGTACCATGTTCCACCCTGCAATGACAGGTCACTCCCTCATTGCAGTGAATGGCTGAATCTGCAATGACAAGGCGGCCCTGATTGCAGTGGCTGAAATGTTTCAAGGTGGTGGCGCTGGCTGAACTAGTGTCAGTAGCAGCATGCCATCCCATTGAGGAAGCGTGCCAGTCTTCAAAGGCTGTGGGGCATTGGCCACAACAGTGCCGTGCCTCCACAACTGCTTCTGGCAGCGTCGCCGCATTGTTTCTTGCGATGCGCCGTTAATCAACATAAAAAGGAAATGAAGTTCCTTTAGCAAAATTTTAGTATAGTAATATACTCTCCAAATACAAAGGAGAGTAGATTCCAAACTCTTTAACTCCAGCACCAAGAGTAGAAAGTAGCTGCTCTGGAATATTTAGACCAACTGGCACTGGCCACTCATGCTCACTCACAGCACTCGATTATGGAGAGGAGTGAGTTTTAAAGCTGCCCAACTTCCTTCCCTCCACAGATCCACTTCACTGACTCACCGCTGAGTCCTCTGCATCTGTGGACAATCAAGAATGTCCCAAACAAGCTGGATAGTAGTTTTGGATAACAAAACAGCAGGCAACAGACAGGCTCAGATTCAAAGCCAGCAGCAGCAGTGATCTTACATGCTTTGAAGAACCATCAGTTGTAATTTCACAGGCAGTCCTCTGCAGCAGTAAGATATTAATTGTAGGTTTGATTTCTCATGGGCATACAGCAGTCAAGAGGCAGCAGCAGAAGTCTCTCCTGCTACACTCTCAAACCACTCTAGCCTCCTCACTGCACTCTATTTCCCCACAGACCCTCTTGCCTGATTCCTGCTCTGCTGCCTAGGTTTACCTTCCCTGACAGCTATCCCCACCCCTGCTCCTTTCTCCCTGGCCTCACACACTCCCTGTGTGGCTACTAGAGTTGCTATTTTAACTCCACTTTGTGCCTCTGGACCAGCACCCCACAGCTCTCCAGCAGTCCTGGGACTATATTTTACCAGGCTATACATTACTTCTTTTGGGGGTCTTGAACCTGGTACCTTTGTGCTGAGTCACGAGCCCTGCCACTACTCCACTGTGGCAGTCTTACTTATGAAAGGCCAGTTATAGTTCTTATACAAATCCTACCATACAACAATAAGAGTGATGGGTGCCTACACACCTTGCTAAGCCTGACTGTACTGATCCTCCTGATATCAGCCTCTCCACAACCAGGGCTCACACACCTCATGTCCAGAATCATACTGAGTATCAACGCCATGGTACCCAGACTCACCCCACCCTGACACCCTTCTGCCCCACCACTCCCACCTCCTGTCTACACTCACATCACCTCTTCCTACCCTCACGCCCCGGCCCCCACTCTTCCTAGCCATCACATCCTCCTCGCTTACCTATCCCCTGCACACCAGTAACTAAACCCTCTTCCAGGCACCCAGTGAGCTGTACCAGTTACTACCATTCACTGATCAAAGTAATCACTCTCCTTCTGTTACTCTCTGGGAACATTCACCCAAACCCAGGCTCTATGTCTTTCAGCCAAAACAACCCTCTTAGTACATCAGGCCTCCTCATTGCCTCACTTAACATTTGCAGCCTCCTGAAAAGTCAGCTGCTCTGCAGTGCTGGGTCATACAACACCAGCCAGACATAGAAGCATAGAAACATACATAGAAGTTGACGGCAGATAAGGACCATGAGGGCCCATCCAGTCTGCCCATTTCTTTCTACCTTATGAATGTGCCATAGGCCTTTGCTCTGTCAATGGCCTACCTATTCATACTCATCTGTACTGCTCCCTTATGCCTATCCCATGTCTGTCTGAAGCCCTGCACTGTATTCATATCCACCACTTCCTGAGGTAGGCCATTCATGCATCCACCGCCTTTCTGTGAAAAGAACTTCCTCACATTACCCCTTAATCGGCTCTCTCTAATCTCTGCTTAGAGATGCAGTGAATTTAAATTCTGCTGCTGAGTGAACATGAAGTGGGCACTTCACGTGCCAATCCGCTATACAGAGTGGGCAACGCAGTGCTCACTCCGCCTTTGTCATTACCACTTTGTGTTAAGGCAGAAATGGCACGTAAGTAAGGCAAAGTCATTGTTTTAATGGACTCTTATGTCTTATTATGATTCTAAGTGCTCCATTTGGTGTTTCAGATTTGGCAGCCCCCACACATCACATGGCTTGTAGTACTGTAAGTCACATGCTCTTTAACTAGACAGGAAGAAAGTGAGCCACACAAGCAGACACTTTACTTTCTGCTGTGCAGATGGAGAGAGAGTAGTGTGTTTGTGACTGCTGATACTTTGAGATCAGGGCGAGGAGGAGATTTGAACTTGATTTAGACCCAATAGCTTTTTAAAAGCTACATTTTTTGTCTTTCTGTACTCTTTTTTGCTTAATTTGTTCTTTCTGTAAATTTTATTTTTCTTACCTTTGTAAGTAGTTAGTTGTTTGTCTGTGTGATAGTGTGTGTGTTGTGTGACAGTGTGAGTAGTAATTGCTCAAACTGAGGGAGCTCAATAGGAGAGATGGACCAGGGTGAGGGAATGTCTGGAGAGGGGGCAGCTCTGGGAGAACGTGGTAGTGGTAGCATTGTACCATGTGTATGTGAGGGCATGGGCACCCATTCCTGTTGGACCTCCGATACTTGTGAGTGTCTCCCCGGAGAGCAGGACTAGCACCCTCCTGTCCTGACTCTGAGGCAGTTGAACCATCACCAAGTCCAGGTTCTCTGGAACAGGATGTGCCTATTCCCTGGGCCCAGGTGTGGATCCCATCCTGTTCAGCACTGTAACCAGCCGGGCTGCCAGTTCATCTGGTCATCCCCTGCCTGTGCCTGGTCCTCCCGCACCTCCATTGTTCGGCAGTTTTTGACTACGGGGGACAGCAGTGTGGTCAAGTGCTGCCTATGTGAGTGGAGGTGCGCCATGGCCCCGGGGACTCACCTGGGGACTGAGGGCTAGGTACCCATATGCTCAATCACCAGCAGTTGGAGTGGCAGGCTGCCACAGAACGTACCATGCCTGTACCTGCTGGCCATTCTGTGGCAGAGGGTGCAGCTGTGCATGTGGCATCCCTAAGAAGAGGAGGGCCACAGCAGCACCTGCTGCTCCACCAGCACCCCCAACCCCACCACCACCACCACCACCAGCAGGTCAGCCTGTAGAATGTGTGGACCACAGAGAACTGCGTGTAACACAGGCTGACTTGGCAGTTCTCTGGAGTGCTGTTGGGGATAAAAACAAGAGGGTGAGTGCTGTGGAGCAGCGGCTGGATCACATAGAAGAACATCAGTTGCAAATTATATCCATGCTGGAACTGCTGCTGGATCACCATGGGATCCCACATTATTTTTTTTCCTCACACCATGTGTCCCCACACCTTTCTTGCTGTGTTATAAAATGTATTCCTCCACCATCCCCGACCTTTGTATGTAATTATGCCTTTTTTGTTGTCTTCCGTTTAGTGACACTTTGTATTCTGAGCAGTGCAAGTATACTGTACTAAACTGCATTGTGCATTCAGTCTTCTTTCCAGTCTGTGTATGTACTGCAGACACTGTCCAACTCCCTGACTTAAAACAAACATTAATGCATACAATGGTGGCATAGTGAAGCATGGAGAGATACTACAAACAGGCTTACAATACATCCAAGTAACTATTAAAAATGAATGTTGTGATTCATGGCGTGATTGTGAATCATGATTTGTGACTGCATTGTGACGTGATGATGAAGAAATGTGAATGCCTACCGCCTACGGCTGTACTTCCCAATGAGCTGTAGTTTAAAACTCCCAGACTTAAAAACAAGTAACAGTGAGTACAATGGTGGGGTGGTGAAGCCTGAGAGATACTACAAAACAGGCTTACAATACATCCAAGTAACTAGAAAAAATTAATGTTGTGATTCGTGAATGTGAATGATCGTAAATCATGATTTGTGACTGCATTTGAGACCGTGATGATGAAGAACGTGATTTATATTAATGAGTACAGTGTTCATGCAGAATTAAGCACCACACCTGTCCAGTACTCTGAAGAGAAGTCAAAGAAACAACTGTGACTTAAGTTACAGATGGAGATTGGGCCCTAAAGAGATGCAAATGCACAGACAGATTAAGATTGCACTGGGCACTGAAGAGATGCAGACACAAAGGCACAGCACCTAACCAGTGCTCATCATCAGAAATTCAAATCTGGAAAAGAATACCTTTGCCGGTTGGAGGCGGGCGTGAGGGGCAGTGTAATGCATTGCTGCAGTAACAGTCACTAGTACTAGTGCCAGTAAAGATAGCACAAAGAAATACAAAATCACACAGCTGCAGTGGCTAGCAGCTTCACATTGCTGAAATTATTATGTGGCACAATAAAAGGTGTCTCGATTTGATGACATGCGCACACATATACTCACACACACACTAAGCAATGCATGCAAATTGAAACTTCAGTAATACAACCACATATCTTAAACAAACTAAAATTATGCACTGCTGCACCACAACGATCAGCAAAAAAGGCAAGAAATATTGAAAATATTATTGTGTGTACATTAACACAGTTATACAAGAAAAATATCACCAAAACAGAAAGCACTGTCTTTTCTCCAAGTTAATCTACCTACACCACAGATACACCCCTCCCCAAAGCACACTTCCACTGTCTCTCAGTACAAGACTGAATGTTGTACATTAACATTCAAAATCCATACACAAACAATAAATGCTCGATGATATGAGCACAGGAAGGTTTCCTATAATCGATGAACTAAAGTTTCAGCAAAAAAAGAAATGACTCAAGAAGGCTTTTTAACAGCTTTTGAAGGTTTGAATTGCAGAGAGCTCTCAGAGCAGATTGTCTCCTACAGCTTCCTATACACACTACCCCAAACTGAGGCTGTGCAGAACAATCTAGAGCCCATGTTACCTGAAATCCCATGAAACACTACAAAATTTGTCTTTGGAGCTTAAAAACAAGGCAAGTAAGGTAGAAGTACATTATTTTCAATGTGCTTGTGTAAAATTGAGTGGAGTAGTGGTTTGGGAAGGTGGAGGAACGCAAAGTCATTGTTTTCAATGGACTTCTGAAATTTTCACTCCACGAATCACTCTGCGGAGCGTTAATTCAGCTACTACCATCACTACTCATGCTGCGACTCCTCTTGTCCTGCTATTTTTCTTATACTGAAACATGTTAGACTCTTTTCACCTTGTTAATGCCCTTAAGGTGTTTGAATGTTTCAATCATATCACCTCTCTCCCTCCTTTGCTCTAGGGTATACATATTAATTCAGTTAATCTGTCCTCATATGTTTTCTCATGCAATCCCTGGACCATTTTGGTTGCTCTTCTCTGGACTGCCTCAATTTAGTTAATGTCCTTGTGAAGTGTGGCTTTCAGTACTGCACACAGTACTCCAGATGGGGCCTAACCAGTGTCTTGTAAAGATGGATTATTACCTCCCTCTTCTGACTTGTGATACCCTACTAATACACCCTAACATCCCTCTAGCCTTACCTACTGCTTTAGAGGTCTGCTTGGATGATTTCAGGTCATCTGTGATGATGACACCCAAGTCTCTTTCTTCCTTGTGACTGCCAGCAACTCCTCCCAGTCTATAGGTGGCTTGGGTTTCTCTTCCCTATGTGCTTGATCTTGCACTCCTTTGCATTAAACCCCAGTTGCCACTCTTCCTACCATTTTGCTAGTTTATCCAGATCTCTTCTCATTCTGCCCACACCATCAGGATCATCGACTCTGTTGCAGATCTTGGTGTCATCTGCAAACAGGCAAACCTTACCCTCCAGTCCATCTGCAATGTCACTGATGAAGATACTGAAGAGACTGGCCCCAGGACTGATCCTAAGGTACCCACTTGTGACTTGTCTCTTCTGACTGTATTCCGTCTTACCACCACCCTCTGTTTTCTGCCCATCAACCAGTTTGCCACCCATTTGACCAATATCTGACCCACCAAGCCTACCCAGCTTATTAATCAATCTTCTATGTGGAACAGTATTGAAAGCTTTGCTGAACTTAAGGTAGGCAACATCAGCTGCTCCCCTTGATCCACCACTCTGGTTACCCAATCAAAGAAATCAATGAGATTAGTTTGACAGGACTTTCCTTTGTAAACCCATGCTGTCTTGATCCTGTGCTCCTATGGATTCCAAGTGTTGCACTATCCTTTCCTTGAGGAGTGTCTTCATAATCTTGCCCACTACTGAGGTAAGACTGACTGGTCTGTAGTTCCCTGCCTCCTCCCTGCTACCACTCTTGTGGGCAGGGATCACATAGAGTCCTTCTCCAGTCTTCTGGGACCTCTCCTGTGCTCAGACTCTCTAAATAGTTCTGATAATGGCTCTGCTAGTTCCACCCTTAGCTCCTTTAGTACCCTGGGATGTATGCCATCAGGTCCCATTGCCTTGTCCACCCTGAGCTTATCGAGCTCTTGTAGGACCCTTTTTTTGTGACTGGACTAGTGCCGCCTACCCCCCGTTACATGGTGCAGCAGTGGGTTCTGCCTCACCTTCTCTTCAGTAAATATTGAGCAGAAGCATCTATTTAGGATAGATGCTTTACACTGTCCTCCTCCCCACATGCCCCCTTATCCCTTTGATCTTAGCAATACCCCTCTGGACTTTCTCCTTTCACTAATGTATCTATAGAAAGTCTTGTCTCCTTCTTTACTGTTCGTGCTAGTGTTTTCTCAGTTTGGGCCTTGCCTGCCTTACTGCCTTCCTGCTTCCCTTAGGAAGTTTGGTATGCCTCCTATCTTCATCCTGCTGCATTCCCTTATATTTCCTGAAGGCCAGCCTTTGACTCTGACCTTTTCTGCTACTGTGTTTGAGAAACAAAGTGGTTTCCTTCTGCTTTGCACTTCCTTTCACTAACACAATGGGATGTTGCTTCAAGTATTGCATCTTAATACTTGCCCACTTTGCCTGTACCCCATCACCTGTATTTCTTTTGCCAGGGCTAGCTTAACTCTGTTGGCCATCTTATTAAAGTCTGCTCCTCTGAGGTCCCATATTTTTGCCTTTGAATGTGATGATTTTGTTCTAGTGGCCAAATTGAACCATATCATGTGATTGTCACTGGCCCCCAGGTAACCTTCTATCTGGAGATCTGTGATCCTTTCCTGTTAGTACTAGATCTAGGATAGTCCTGTCAATAGTAGTTGTTGTACCAGTTGTTTGAGGCCCTCCCTGTAGGAATCCACCGTGTGTCTAGTTCTGCAGATGTCCCTGCTGGTATTGACCAATCTGTATCTGCATGTTGAAGTCTCCCATTATCAGAACCTCCCTTTAGCTGTCATGTTTTGTATATCTTCTAACAGTAACGTGTCATGTCCTCCCCTGGTCTGGAGGCCTGTACACAACCCCAGTTTGTATGGCTGTCCAATTTCCTGTTTCCAGGTGACCCACAGTTCTTCTGGCTCCTTATGTATATTCTGAATTACTGTAGCTTTGATATTTTCATTGACATAAAGGCCACTTCACCCCCCTTTTGAACCTCAGACTCTTCTAAACAGTACATAACCAGGTACTGAAGTCTCCCAAGTGTGGTTACTGATAAACCATGTCTCACTAATAGCTATTATGTCCAGTTTAGCCTCTGTTATTATTGCCTTCAGATCTAGGGTCTTGTTTCCCAGACTGTGAGCATTTGTGTACATGATTTTCCATTGGTCAGATTTTGGTGTGTTAGTTGTTGGATGAGGTCAGCTTCCCCAGTGCATTGTATGGGAGCCAGACCTTTTCTTTACCTGGTGATACAAATGAACTACAAACTTGCTGAACCCTATTTGACCACTAGCTGAGGGGAGGGTGTTCTTCCCATTCGATGTTTCAGGTTCTGCACCCTCTCCCATTTGCTAGTTTAAATATTCTGCAAAGACATCAAACTTCTGCCCCAATGCACTGACTCCCACCTTAGTCAGATGCAGTCCATCAAACTGAAGAACTTCGCTACAAAAACTGTTGCCAGTTCCCTACAAATTTGTGTCCTTTTCCTGGCACCAGCCCTTGAGCCACATGTTTAGCTCCTTTATCTCCCTTCTGACCATCCATCCATCTGTCTCCCTCTCACAGACTGGCAGGATCTCAGAGAAGGAGATGCTGGACGAAATGGATGATAGTTGTCACCCAGCCTGGTCAGGTGTTCCTGGTCTCCACAACTGTCCGGCTGGTGAGATCATTAGTCCCTATGTGTACCAGGACATCAATGTTTTCTCCTGCTTCCTGAACAATTTTAGCAATGCTGTCAGTGTCTCTCACGCTGATGTTCCTGGGAGACATCTGACCATTACCCCTGGCTGCAGATACATATCAACTCCCCAAATCATGGAGTCTCCTATGATCAGAAGTTTTAGGATTTCCTTTTGCTTTTTGTTTTGGTACCTGCTTTGGGTGTGTTTTGTTGTGCTAGCTCCTGTGCTGCTGTGTCCTGCTCTGCAGTGTCCTCTGCCCCTTTATTCGATTTCGGCGATAGAGGCAGATACCTGTTTGTAGTTTTATATGGTTTGTGAAGGTGATATGTTGGAGAGCACTGGTGATGGGCACTCGATTTGCCCTCCTAACCACCTGCCAAACTCCTGGACCAACTACCCTCTGCAGTCGAGGTGCTTCTGTTGGATGTTGGGAAATGGAGGCGGTTCTTATATTTCCTCTTGAATATGCAATTTGAGATGAGCAATCTCTGCCCATGCTGTCTGGAGCTGAGCCCTTAGATCTCCAATGGTGCAGGTGCAGCATGTACAACAGTGTCTAAATCCTGTAAAACCGCCTTCTGAAAAGTGTTCCACAGTACCTGCAGTTAATGATATCCATTCCAGGTAAATTGCTGGGTTTATAACCTGGTCAGAGTAATTAGAAGGAAGAAAATGAAAGCAAAGTTTGATTTTGTGTTTTGTTTGTTTGTTTTGTATAACTTGTTATAACAAGTTAAACTGCTAGTGCCCTGTAAATGAGGTCACTGTGTGGATACTTCTCTGAAACACCCTTCCTGCTTTGCTACAGGAAATGGCATGACTGTGCTAACTACAAAAGGAGTGTAGTGTGGGGTGGTTGGAGATGGGGTGGTGGCTGAGCCTTCCCTCTGAAAAGAAGAACCACAGATGAAAAAACAAGGAGGTAAGAACAGAAACAATCAGCCAGCAGCAAATGCAATAGCCCTGAAAGCTTATCCTAATGACAGATAAAACTGAAACCTGTAAAGAACCACATATAATAATTTCACAGAAGATATACGTAAGAAACACTTTGCTACAGAGAAAAATAAAGCAGTAACAGAAGATATACCTTGCAAAGACAATTTGAATCAGAAGATTACAGCAGTAATCTGTAATCACACACCTGTAGGCACACCTGTGATAATGCAGCAGAATGTATAACCAGCAACAACAATTTGAATCCGAGAAAAATAAAGCATAAAATGTTAGCAACAAACAGTAGCAATCCTTGTGAGTACAAAATAAAAACAACAATGCACAGTAAATCTGCCTAGCCAAAGAAGCCGTAATCCTTATTGTTGCTCTGGTAAGGTTATTTGCTCTGTCCTTCCAAGCAACCTAGAAGAAAAGAGCTTAGGTGAAGCTAGGTGCCTTGGCCAGCAAACCTAGTCTTCTACCTCTTAGATAGCAACCAACCTGACCTTTAACCCTTCCCTCTGTTGAAAAGGACTGATGGTTTGTCAGCTCCACCCAGATACACACCTAATCCCTGGAAGAGCTGGGAGAAATCAATTAACTCCTTCAATGTGAGAAGGAGACTGCAACACTTGTGAGACAAAAAAAACTTTAGCAAAAAAAACAAAATAAAATAAAATAGTGGCAAACACTAATTTTGCTTAGCCTAATGATAAAAGTCACAAAAATGCAAGCACCACCTGTAATAATTTCACAGAAGATACACCCTGTAGAAACTGCTACAGAGAAAATAAAGCAGTAACAGAAGATATACCTTACAAAGACAATTTGAATCATAAGATTACAGAAGTAATCTGGCACACACCTGTAGCACACCCTGTAATAATGCAGCAGAATGTATACCCAGCAACATTTGAATCCAAGAAAAATAAAGCAATAAAATGTTAGTAACAAACAGTAGCAATCCCTTGTGAGTACAAAATAAAACAACAACACACAGTAAACCTGCCTAGCCAAAGAAGCCTTAATTCTTACTGTTGCTCTGGTAAGGTTATTTGCTCTGTCCTTTCAAGCAACCTAGAAGAAAAGAGCTCAGGTGCAGCTAGGTGCCTTTAGCCAACACACCTAGTTAATACATGGCTCTCTAAATCCACCCCTGATTCCTTTATCACCCTCCCGGGTACACCTGTTCAGGGATGACGGACAGATAAGCCATGGGGTGGATGTGCCTACTAGCGTGATGCCCTCCTGGCCATCGTTGTCTGCCCCAAGCTTGATAATGGAGCTCAAGTTCTCACTAAAAATCACCCCAGACTCTGCTAGGGGTCTGTTGTACCTCACAGTTGCCTCACGATCACCCAAGGAACCACAAACCCACTATTCTGTCTCACACCGACTACCTTACAAACCTGCCACACAATGTGGAGCAAGTTGTTAACTGGGGACCTCAACATCAACTGGCTTACTAGTTCTGCATCCCAAACAAGAGACACTTTGCCACCCTTGGTATGACCCAGTTAGTCTCCCAGTCTACCAGATACAACCCTCTTCAGGAACCAGCACTCTCCTGGACATCATTATAACCAACCGCCCTCAAAAATCCAGGATATCAACATCCTCTCCAGTTCACTAGCGATCACTCCCTTGTCTTATTCACATGGTCCTCTACCGCTAATAACCAGTACCAAGAAAAATACTGTGCCGTCGTTTCCGCCCTGGTGGTCTCAGAAAACTTAAACTTTATCTTGCCCAGATGGACTGGTCCCACATCAGCCACACCGAACATTGGCGTAGCTCTTGACCTCTTCATGCATGCCTTTAACAAGGCCTGCAACTGCTTTTCTCCTATCACCAAGACCTGCTCCAAGAAACAAAACACCCCAATGGTCACGCATCCCTCATCTAAAAACTTAAAGCAAGAGATAACCTTTGGCATATTGCTAGAGTCTGGCAAGCCAGTGGACAGGCAAGCTTATAGCACCAAATGAAATAAGTGACCTGGGCCATCTGACAGGCTAAGGCTGAGCACTACCGCACCACCCTTGCCCCTCCTGAGGATCTGACAGGAACTTCTGGAATAATATGAAAGAATTGAATGGAAAGCTCTGCCCCGATCCCAACTCTCCATTAATGGTACTATCATCACAGATCCTCATGGCATTGCAGACTGCCTAAATGCCACATTCTCCCACCATAGCTCCATCCTCCCCAGTAGTTTCTTTGACCCTGTCCGGACCTCTCAGCCCCCACCCTCCCATGCCCACCATTCTACCTTTGCATAATTCCCCACTTGAAGCCAGGCCATATCTACAAAAGCTGACAATAGTAACATCCCAGTAATGACCCCTTGACATCAGGATCCTACGTCAGGTCTTGGATGTTATTCTGGTCCCCTTCCTGACCTTCTAAACTGCTCACTATGTCTGTGTCAGTTCCCTAGTGCCTGGAAAGCAGACATCATCACTCCGATGCACAAAATGGGGATCGGTCCTCCCCTAGCAACTACCAGTCAATCTCATCCTCCCCACTATCAAAAGCCCTTGAAAAAGTGGTAACAGACCAACTCACGGAGTACCTGACCAAGTGTGATATCATGTGCCCTGAGCAGCACGACTTGTGCTCAGGTCATAGCACCACTACAGTTCTCCTGGAATTTTCTAACTTCCTGCACACTGCCCTAGACTCTGACAACCTCACCGGGCTGTGTTCATTGACCTCTCAATTCCTTTGACACAGTCTGCCATCCCTTCAGCTTGACTCTCTCCTCCACCTTGGTTTCTAAGCTGGTCCTCTCGCATGGCTCACCAACTAGCTCTCATCCAGAGCCCAGTGTGTAAAAATCAGCAGCTCCCTGTCCAAAACCCGACCTGTCTGCTCTGGAGTACCACAGGGCTCCATCCTGGGACCCCTTATCTTCAGTCTCTATCTGAACATGCTCCCACCATCTGTTCCAGCAGAATACTCCTCTATCACGAATGATGCAGTGCTATTCTCCTCACACCCCAGCCCTGCTTCACTACAGGCCTCCTCCAGCATGCCTTCCACAAATCTGAACAGTGGTTCACTGATCATAGGTTGGTCATGAAAAAGGCTAAGGCAATGCTCTTCATGCACCACCAAAGCAAAACCAGAAACACCCCTCCTGATACTAACCAGCACTCTGCACCCCTAGAGCAAGTGTCCTCCTATAAATACTTGGGTATCACTTTCAACTCTGCCCTCACCTTCCGCCCATCAGCACCCTCTCTGCCATCACTAACTCCAGGATCGGGCTTCTATACCTGTCATAAGGACTGCTTTCCCCGAGGCTCTCAGGCTGGCCATTACCGCATCCATCCTGTCTCTAGTGGACTCGGCCTACCTATCTATGCAGCCACTGACATCACTGCACTCGCCAAAATCCAGCTCTCCATTAACAAGGCCTGCAGGTTCCTGACTGGAGCTTCTAGGTGCATGCACACCCTATCTACCTCAGCCAACCTGCTCAACCTAGAGGAGAGACTCCACTATCAGACTTATCTTCTAACCAAATAAATGCTCCTCAGACTCTCTCCTGGGGTAACTGCCTCCCATCACCAGTCCACCCCTATGATCTCCATCCATAGTGCCTGTAAGGCTACCTTCTAGTACCAAGAGCCAGGATGTCCCTTGCTCAGAGATCCTTCAGCTACAAAGTGCCTCCTGGTTCAACACCCTCCTAGCCTCGTCACCAACCTCATTAAAATTGGTCCCTTCAAGACAGCCCTCAAGCACCACCTCCTCAGCACCCACTGCTGTAAAATGTGCCTAAATCAATCTCCAGCGTCCTCTGGACCACCCTGTGAGACTAATCTACCAACCCTGAGCGACCATGACAAGGTCCTCGGACTGCTTTTCTGCACTTATGCCATTTCACAAGTCCTCCCTCCCCTTGCACAATACTACAGTCCCCCTCAGGGCCTAATGCCTGCATCCTTCCTACTATTGTCACCTGGCGATATGTTGTGTTGCACCATCATTCTCACAGCTCTACTGACTAGAGACCATATTTCACTGTACACTGCTAAACTGTTTTGCTATTCATCTACCACTGAAACATTGTCCTCCTGTATAGCCTCCTTCAGTCATGTAACTGTATTTTATTCATATATCACTGAGCGCTGTCCATATGTAACACCTGTTGAAACCTTGTAACTATTGCTCAAAACCTATTGCATGAAACCTGTAACTATTACTGTGTATTGAACTATGTAACACTGTCTGTCTTTGTACTCCATGACAAGGTGCCTTTGTAAGCAGTCCTTGACTCAAAGATCTGTAAATCCAATATTCTAAAATAAAATAAAAATTAAATAAAATATTTTGAAGAGCCGTCAGTTGTAATTTCACTGGCGGTCCTCTGCAACAACAAGATGTTAATTGCAGGTTAGCGTTCTTGTGGACTGACAGCCTCGGGGAGGCAGGTACCCTCAATAGAGCAGCGCAGTTTTAAAGCTGCCCAATCTCCTCCCCTCCACAGATCCACCCAGTGGAGGGCCTGTGGTTTCAGGTAGCTTGAGATTCTCTTCTTGAGCAGTTTCTCCATGAGCTTACCCACCACCGATGTTAAGCTGACTGGCCTATAGTTACCTTGCTCCTCCTTGTCCTACCCCCTTATGAGCGGGTATACATTCTCCAATCATCAGGATCTCCCCGTCTCAAGGATCTGTTGAAGAGGCTGGTCAGAGGTTCCACTAGCATTTGGCTAAGCCCCTCAGTACCCTGGGATGCACCCATCTGGCCCCATCAATTTATCCATTTTCAAACCCTCAAGCTCCCTCAGGATCTCGTCTATCTGGAACAGACTGGAGTCAACCCTCCCCTTCCATCACCTCGTGTTTCTGATTTTCTTGATCTCCCCTCCTTTTTAGCCAGGAACACTGAGCAAAAGTAGCTATTGAGTATTTCCGCCTTCCACGGTGATCCTCCACCAACTTCCCTTCCCAGTTTTTCAATCTGATCATCCTGTCCTGACCTTCTTCTTTTGTTCACATGCCGGAAGAAGGCTTATTCCCCTCCACAAATTACAATTAATGCATAGACTTATTTTGGCCTAAAGCCCCTTAGCTCCTTACATTTTAGTATGTGTCTTGACTGTGTTGGCTATTTTCTCTTCCATTCTTGCCTTTACCCTCCTGACCTCCCTACCTGTTTCCTACACTTCTCCTGATATAAAGCCCTAACCTACTCCCTCTGTGTTCCTAATACCTTCTTAATGCCTTTGCTTTTCCCTGATCTTCTCTGCCACCTCTTTATTGAACCAAGGGCTTTCCTTTTCCTATTTTTAATTACCCTCCTGGCGTAGAGGCTAGTGGCCTTCACTATAGCCCTCTATTTTACCCCATATTTCCTCCCACCTTAGTTTTCCACTCCAGCTAGTGCCTAATGAACACTTTCCCCCATTTTCTGAAAGTCTGCATGCCTCAAGTCTAGCACCTTGCTCTTGGTCGATGTACCTCAGCAGCAGACTTTTGACAGTGAATCAAACATTGCTATGGTCACTTGTGCCTAGGTTCTCTCTATGGATATCTCATCCACCAATTCCCCATTCGTAAGTATTAAATCAAGATTGACCCCCAAATTGGTTCTCTTACAAGCTGTTTCATGAGTGCTCCCTGCAGGAGTTCATAATCTCACTGCTGCTGGCAGATGCTGCTGATGGGGTGTCCCAATACACATCCAACAAGTTGAAGTCCCCATCAGCAGCATCTCCCTCTGTTCTCCATCCTCTGGATCTCCTCCATCATTTCCCTATCCACCACCCCTACTACACTGGTGGTCTGTAAATTACCTAGTGCGTGTTACTTCTCCCTTCCCTGTGTCCAGTGATACCCATAAGTCTCTGCTCCACTACTTCCATAGCCTTAATTTCTTTCACATATAGAGCAACCCTCCCCTCTCCTAGCCACCCTGTCCTTTCTAAAAAGTACATATACTCGTGTGCCATGTCCCAGTCCTGGCCCTCACACCCCATGTCTCCCATGATTCCCATGATATCCAGATCCCAGACAGTAAAGCCAAGGCATACAATTGCAGCATTCCACACTCTAATATAATGGTGGATCTATCTGTGAATCATCAAAAAAAAAGCATTTTCAATGTCAAGCGTTGGTTGTTTGTTAAACTTTTTTTTGCAATTCCGAGCAAGTTTTGAAGATTCCAACTCCTTCCCGAAGGTGATTTCACACTGCAACTGTGAAATCACCTTTCGAGTCTAAACTCAAACACATTTTAGCCAGGATCTGAAAGCGACAGTGGTGAAAATTCAAGAGGTGCTGTGAAGAAATGGCTATGTTGAAAATTTGAGGTAAAAATATTGAAAATTGCTGAAGTTGTGATCCTGGGTTCACAAATGTCGATACCAGGCTCATAACTTTGTGAATATTTTTGCCCTGGAAATTTTCAACATACCCTTCTTATGAACCGTCTCATGAATAAGTGAAGAGAAAATTTCAGCACCTGCTCGAAAGGTGATTTTGTGCAGCAACTGCAAAATCAACTTTTGGGATGCAAAATAACATTTTGGCCAGGATCTAAAAATGACAGGTGTCACATTCATGAGGTGTTGTGAAGAAATGGCTATGTTGAAAATTTGGGGTCAAAATATTGAAAATTTCAAAGTTAAAAGCCTGTGTTCATAAATTTCAATGCAGGTTCATAACTTTGTTGTTTGTAAATATTTCTGCTCCAAATTCTAGCATAGCTTCTTATGATCTCACCTCAAGTGCAGAGAAAAATTTTAACTTTGTTTGAAGGTGATTTCACACAGCAACTGTGAAATCACCTTTGAATGCAAAATAACATTTCAGCCAGGATCTGAAAAATGACAGCTGTCACATTCATGAGGTACTGTGAAGAAATTGCTATGTTCAAAATTTTGGGTCAAAATATTGAAAATTGCAAAATTACAAGACTGCATTTGCAAATTTCAATGCAGGTTCATAACTTTGTGATTTATTTTGCCAGCCTGCTCATGTCCTGTCGGCACACACACACACACACACATACACACACACACACACACACACACACACACACACAGCCACACTGGGGCCAATAATAACATTTATATGTGATTTCTGTGACAATAACATTTCTCTTTAGCCCCCTATACATACTAACATACTATTTGCCAGCAGATTAGGCCTTATGGTCTATCAAGTCTGCTCGAACCTAGATCCTTAGTTGGGTGCTGAGACCCTCCATCCCTTGTGCTCCAGAAACCCTATCATCCATCCCACCCCCTGGGACAGGCCATCATCTGATACATCCACTTTCTGTGTCTGTCCCACCCTCTCATAAGCCCTCCACTGTGGATCTCTGAACCAGCTCACCAGGCAGAGTATTCCAAGGGTCCACCACCCTCTCAGTGAAAACCTCCTCCTCTTTCCCCCTCACCCTTCCACCTTCCAACTTCAAACCATGCCCTCTGGTGATGCCTCCTGCTTTAGTCTAAAGATCCCTCCATGTTTACCCTATTTATTCCCTTGAGGTACTTGAAGACCTCAATCATGTCCCCTGTCTCTCCTCTCTCTCTCTTTTTCTTCTCCGGATGGTGGCAGAAGTCAAATACTTATTGTGCATGTCTGCTCTTGCCCTTTGTACACACAACCACACTGGAGAGAAGAATAAACATTATAGTCTAGAAATCACAAATAACATTTCTCTTTGACCCAATCGTCTCTCTCTCTCTCTCTGTTTCCCCTCTGGATAGTGGCACAGGTCTAAGAGTTATTTTGCCAGCCTGCTCTTACCCTGTGCACACACATCCACACTGGGACAAAGAATAAACTTTATTTGTGATTTATTTCTGTAACTATAAAAATTATCTTTGGCCCTCAACAGTCTTTCTCTCTCTTTTCTCCTCTGGATGGTTGCAGAAGTCAACAATTTATTTTGCCAGCCTACTCTTGCCCTATCTACATACACACAGCCATGCTGGGGTCAAGAATAAACTTTATTTGTGATTTCCTTAGTTATAGCATTTCTCTTTGGCTCAATAGTCTCTCTCTCTCTCTCTCTCTCTCTTTCTCTCTCTCTCTCTCTCTCTTACTAGTTGCTGTAGGAGCAGCGGCAGAGGTGAGGGCATAGGAATGGGCCATCATTTTTGCATGCTGATTTTGAAGATACCTGGGGGCAGGGACATTGCAATGATACCAGCATCTGTTTCTCCCCCTTGCATGAGGCGCTGGCAGCAGTAACACCTCAGACTCCACCAGAGGTGCCACAATGCGCCAGACACTCTTCCCCTCCTCAGAGAAAGAGAGTCTCTGGGACATTCAATCTCACTGCTCCTGGCTTGGCCTTCTACTCCCGAGTCCATCTTTGAACCTGGGATGAAGGCACAGAAAGCAGATGCTTGTATGTTGCCATGATAACTTTGTAATTTTTCATATTTTGACCCCAAATGTTCAACCTAGTCTTCTTATTACCTTACCTCATAAACCCCATAGTTGAAAATCTCTTAATCTGTGGCAAAACACCATTCCAGGCCAGAGATGCGGAAAGTCATTTTGGGCAGAATGTGAGAAATGACAGCTGAAGAATTCATGAAGTGGTCTGAAAAATAGCTATGTTGAAAATTCGGAGTGAAAATATGAGAAATTGGAAAAATTACACACATGCATGGGAAAATGTCAATGAGTGCACTTAACTCAGGCATTGTTTTGTATTTTGCTACAAATTTTCAACATGGCTTTTTGGGACCCCACCTCATGAACAGTAGCACTACCATTTTGTTACTCAGCCCTGAAAGGTGATTTCATGCAAGGACCATGCCATTTCATGCCACAGGTGCTCAAACATATTTCAGGCAGGATATGAGAAATGACAGCTGTACTGATTATGAGGTGGTGGGAAAAGTTTGTATGTTGACAATTTAGAGTGAAAATACAAAAATTTGTAAGTTATATGCTGCGTAGAAACTGTGCAATGCATGCTTGTAATGCGGCCATTTTAGGAATTTTATTTCACTAGATTTTCAACATAGGCTTTTAGGACCCACCTCATGAACAATGGCACTGTTGTTTCATTACTCCATCCAAAAGGTGATTCTGCACAGGGACTGCGAAATCACCTTCTGGGACCAAGTAAAAAAAACACTGCCAGTTTTCATCAGGTGGGGTCCTAAAAAGCCCATATGTTGAAAATTTGGTACAAAAGACCTAAATGGCCTGTATTATCAACATAAGTTCAAATGTCATTGACTGCCATTATAATGGCACTTACCTTGATTCTTCAATTTGCTGTTCAGCTTTGAAGAGTGCAACGTGTCACAGTCCACAGAAGATGCCAGTTGTCAACCTCTGTAGGTAAGTATGGGGTAAGAGAGTGTGGGAAGTGGGTGCAAAGAGGAGGGGGACGGGATATGCGGAGAGACCGTTTTCTTCTTTACATGTTAATTAAAAAAAAGATGTTGGGGACTGTTTTCTTTTCTCAGAGAATAAAATTGTTTGGGGACACTAGGGCTGGGCATTCCACTGTTCCAGAGTGGTGGGAACAACATAACTATAGTACAGGGGAGATCATCAACATGGGGATTGGGCACCGATGTTGGACAGTGCTGGGGGATGGCCAACTCAGGCATTGAGCACCCCGATGTTGAACAGTACTGGAGGGATCACCAACACATGGATTGGGCACCCGATGTCAGAACTACGGGGATAGGGGACGCCAACATGGGGATTTGGCCCTCAGGGTGGGCTGAACAGTCATGTAAATGAAAGGGCCAAAGCCCTCTTGGATTAGAACAGCTTCTGTCCTTGAAATGTATGACCATTCAGCCCACTCAGCAGAGAGTTGCGTCAGGTCTAGACCTAGTCATCCAATGGGGTAGACTCGAGCCACCCAGTTCTGTGAACTGCAATGGGCTCAGCAGCAACTCCTCCCCAAAATCCCATATTATAATAATAAGTTGGTTTGTGCACAACCAATGTAAAAACACTTTAAACCACTGAAAACATATGTGATACTACCATCTTATGGCTCAAAATGCAAATACTCCCACACTTCATGTACAAATATATGAAGGCAGAGAAGAGATACAATTTCCCAAAAAGGAAAACAAATATCCAGATAAAGAAGATTTAAACTCTCGACTATAAATGAACAGTTATAACAGTGTGGCAAAATAAAACAATTTCCATAAAATCAGATTTACAAACCAACTTAAATAAACAGTGGAGAGTTCCAAAAGTCTGTTACAAATGTCCAGAAGAGCAAGAAGAATCAGTCCAATACTGATTAGCAATGCACAGATATCAGGAGGGAGGAAAGAAACCGCATGTGACAAATAAAGAAGTCCTAACAAATTATAAGTCAGTACTTTCACAGTGTCACATACAGCACAGCTATCTACTGGCTTGTGAAACACATAAGTAAACACCAGAGGACTTCATAATACGCCAGATATAGAAAAAGAACACAAATAGTCCAGTCCAAGTAAAGCAACTTGACTCAGGCTGGGTTCTCCTTTGAAAGGTCTGTAAATGCTTCCATATCATGGAGTGCTTGGTCAGAGTGACATTTTTTACTGGAAGAAGAAACTTGGCTCCAAGCATCTCTGCTGCTCCCACTTCTCTCTGCTCTCTACAAACTCCATACTCTCTGTGGAGCCCTATAACTGGCGGGTCTTTAATTCTTGCAGCACCCCTCCAAATCTTTGAAAGTTGTTGCCCTATCAGTAAAATAAATTTTCAAATGTGCAGGATACAAAATGGAGAACTGTAAGTGCTGAGCTCTCAGTATTCCAAGTATTTCAATTCTCTGCCCACTGGCTAATATCCTGGAGTGGATCCTGCACATTCAGCTACAATCCTACCTAGACCTACATCATCTTCTAACAGACTGCTAGCATGGCTTCAGGAAGGAGCCATAGTACTACCACAGCCCTTGTCAAAGTCTCAACTGACATTCTTAATGCAAGTGATGCTGGTCTTCTAACCGTGGAGTATTTGTTAACTTGACTAAGGCCTTTGATCTAGTCAACCACCACCTTCTCCTTGGTAAATTGCATCAATTAGGTCTAGATCACTTAGCACTCACATGGTTCCATGACTACCTCACTGGAAGATCACAAAGGTTAAAATGATTTGGTTCCTCTCCTCTTCAAGGCCTATCTCAGACAGAGTGCCCCAAGGTTCTATTCTTGGCGGGACTATTCTCACTTTTATCAACGAGCTCCCTAACGCCTGTGGCAGTGCATCCGTGCAATTATATGCTGATGATGCAATCTTATACCGCTCATCTAGCAATATAGACCGACTTAACCAAAGCATTAACTCTGATTTCAATGTGCCTGAGATCAGGTTCTCTGACAATCACTTAATTCTAAATATGAAAAAAACAAAAGCTATGCTTTTCCATAACCCGTCCCCAAATCTACCAAACAGCTGCAGATCAGTACACAGTCAGGAGACCCCATAGAGGTGGTTAGTACTTTTAAATACCTTGGGGTTCACTTAGAAGCCTCCTTCTCAATGGAGCATCATGCAATTCAGCTAACCAAAATGATAAACCAGAAGTTTGGGTTATTATACCACCTCAACATTCTTTTATCCAATGCCTCCATAAAGATTGTGTCAACAACCCTTCTCCCAATGTTGTTCTATAGTGCCCTGTACTACTCTCCACCTAATTCCTTTGCACAGGTGTGTCAACTCTATCATAGGATTGAACATTTTGCCCTTGGAGCAGACTCCAGAAAACACCACTGTGAGGCCCTGTATTCTCTTCAATGGCCTACCTATGACTCAGGTTACAGTTTCACACCTTATGCCTTTTACTCAAACTTACCAAGCTATTTCATCCTCCTTGCCTAAGGGGAATCTTTCACAAAAAGTATCCACACGCACACTTAGATCTACTTCCTTACCCTTATTAGCAATCCAGAAGACACACCGTCTATCGGGTAAGCACTTATTTGCCTTCTCAGCTCCCTCTGCTTGGAATTCCTCCCCAACTTACTCTCCTGCCACATCCTATCCTCCTTCAAGAAAAGAGCTTACCTCTTTCCTACTAACTGCCCTCCTCCACAATTGCTTTAAATAACCCTTATAGCGTTATTAATGCCTAGTTTATGTTAGCTGATAGATGTATCTTGTAATCCACCTGCTCTCATGTTCCTGCTATGTATACATTGTATAACATTAGTTATCCGTTTATTTATATATGCTTAATGCCTGATCTGTTTAAGTTACTTACCTGGCTTTCCACTGTAATAATTTTGCAACATTGTTAAATCTCTCTGTATCCTGTATATTATTATTGTATTTATCTATTGTACTGTGTTCACCATTGTTGCTCCGGGTCGTCACTAAAAAGAGGACTGCATGGTCTCAGTGGACTAACCAGTTACCAAAATTCTAGTAAATGAATAAATAAATACTCATAGCACTGGAGACCATTCCTTCCACTTTGACAAGATCTCTGAGGAATAATCATTATCCAGATAGGCCTTGCTCCCCACATAAATAATCTGCCTGCTTATATGCCCCAAGTAGAACCACTTGTTTGATGGCATAATTATAAAATGGCAGACAATGGATTTTAGTCTCTGGACTGCACTTGCAGGAGGAGACAAGAGACCAGTGTGCTCTTTCAATTGACAATGGGGCTGAATCTCCCAATTCCAAAACTTTGTTAAACCAGCTCTGCAAAAAGGAATTGTCACCTTACCTTCCACCCCCTCAGGAATACAATATATACAAACATTGTTCTGCTGAGTGGTTTTCTAAATCCATGCACTTTTCTGTTAGTCTCTTCATTTCCTTTATGACCTTCAGGAGGACCTGCTTCATACAATCAACTCGGGCATCAGTAGCTGACTGATAGAACTCCAGATCTGCAAGTTTAACACCATTGAGAAAACTTGCTCATCAAATCTTCAGGACAGCTCTTGTTTCGTTCTGAATGCTCGAAGTTCTTGGAGAAATGTCAGATCTTCTGAGGAGGGTGCAGAGGTGAAGGCACAAATATAACTGAAACCCTTGGCTCGGGTTCTTGAGCCTTCATTGGACTGCTAGTGACCGACAAGATCAGTGAGTCCACATCTTTAGACTTTTGGATTTACCCATGTACAGCAGGCCTCCCCCAACACTAAAATGTCACCTTTAACTGTAAGATTCAAACTGAAGGAGAATAAAAGATTAAAAAAGGGTTTGTAGCGAGCTCTTTCTCTGCCTGACCATCTTCCATGATGGTGTCACAGGAAGTCCCTAAGTAACATTTAAACCATCCACTGAAGACGATTGTTTCCTTCCTGGATGGATACAGGCCATCCCCAGTATAAGCTCTGATCCCTCCCAATTGAACCCCAATTCCCATTGTAGCCATACCCTCCTCTCTGCACCATTCCTTCAAACATTCATTAAAGTCTTTGAGTGGAGCTGCCACTCCTTTCCCCTGTTGTAGACAGGCAGCACTTCTGTAAAGGCTGCATTGCATGCTACCTGCCTAAGATCCTTCCCCAGCATCTTAAACTCAATGACGTGCATTCACTGTATGCAAGGCATGCATTGCATGCCTATACATTTGTGGCTTATAATTTTTTCTACTTTTTCATTTTTTATTTGAATCACTCACTTTATATTAATAATTTCTGTAGGGACTGGGAGCTCCAGCAGTTTGATATATAGGCTGTCCTGCTGGCAACGGCATGCAACCATACAAGTTGTATCCATTGCCTAGGAGGATGATACCATTCTGCTGCCATCTCCACCAGCATTGCCTCGGGACAAGTAGCAAAGGCATGCAACTCAGGAATTGAATCAGGGAGGGTGAAAGGGAGCAAGAGAAGATGATCTGAGAAGTCACCATGACACTTCCTGGTACAACTAGGTATGAGATCTTGAAGTTGGGCATCAATTCTATTCAGATTCTTTGGACTAGTTTGGAGGAACAGAGCTGATGAAGGAGCAGCAGCTGGCATAACATTTATTATTATTTTAAAAGTTGGTTGCTTTTGATCTGTCCAGCAGTGTGGTAGACATGGCAGCAGCAATTGTCCATCCTAGAAAGAATCAGTCTCATTCGTGAGAGAGCAGTGATCTTGACTACACTAGGGTTGGAAATCCTCCACCATCTCCTTGACAGAAACATAGAAACATATACTTTGACAGCAGATAAGGACCGCTCAGCCTATCTATTCTGCCCATTTCCCTACCTATTGGTTAAGCTGTAGATCCTAGTTAACCAACAGCCAACTTCTTCCTATACCCACAAGAATTGCCTTATGTCTGTCCATACATTCTTGGATTCTCCCACAGTTTTAGATGCCACAACCTCAGGAGCGGTTCCCTCCATCCACCACCCTCTCTGTGAAAATACTTCCTCCATTGCCCCGAGCCATCCCTCCTCTCTGTCTTCAAATTGTGTCCCCTTGTTCTTGCACATCTCTTCTCTGAAGATGATACCATCTTGGACTCTGTTGAGGTCCACAGGTACTTAAAAGTTTCTACCATGTCCCGCTCTCCCTTCTTTCTAGAGTATACATATTAAGCCCATTTAGTCTCTCCTCATGGGGCTTCTCTTGCAGATCCTGCACCATTTTAGTTGCCCTCCTTTGGTCTGCCTCCATCCTATCTATGTCCTTGCAGAGATGGGGTCTCCAGAACTTCACACAGTACTCCAGATGGGGTCTTACCAACTGTCTGTACAGAGGGATGATAACAGCTTCCTGTTTTCTGCTGGTGATGCCTCTCCCTATACATCCAGTATCCCCCAGCCCTCCTTACTGCCTTCTCATGACTAGCTAACCTTAAGGTCATCTGATATGATTACCCCCAGGTCTCATTCCATTTTGTTGTTGTTACTACCTCCCCACCCCACCCCATTGTGTACTGTTCCCTAGTTTTCGTTTCCCAGGTGCATTACTTTGCACTTCTTTGCATTGAATCAAGCTGCCATTCTTATGACGATTCCTCCAGCCTTACCAAGTCCCTTCACATCCTTTCCACTCCCATTTGTGTTTCCTCTCTGTTGCAGACCTTTGTGTCATCTGCAAAAGGCATCGTTTCCTTCTAGTCCCTCTACAATATCACTTATAAGACAATAAAGGACCCAGTACTGAACCCTGTGGTAACCCACTAGTAACCCCTTTCTTCAGTGGACTCTGTTTACTATCGTTCTGTGTCCTGTTGTCCAGTCAGTGTTTCACCCAGGCTACCACCCTGGGACCCACCCCAGGCTGGCTAATTTGCTTATTAATCTTTTGTGTGGGTTTGTGTCAAATGCCTTGCTAAAGTCTAGGTAGGCCAAGTCCACAGCCCTCCCTAGAAACATAGAAACATAGAATTTGATTGCAGATAAGGACTGTTTGGCCCACCTAGTCTGCCCATTTTCCTACCTAGCAGATGAGCTGCAGATCCTAGTTAACCAACAGCTTACTTCCTCTTACCTGCCCTAGGACTGCCTTATGCCTGTCCCATGCATTCTTGAAGTGCCCACTGTTCTTGACTCCATGACCCCCTCAGGAAGCTGTTCCATGCCATCCACAACCCCTCTCTGTGAAAAATACTTCCTCACATTACCCCTGAGCCGTCCCTCCTCTATCTTCAAATTGTGCCCCTTGTTCTTGCACATCTCTTTTCTGGAAGATGCTACCCTCTTGGACTTTGTTAATTCCCTTGAGGTACTTGAAAGTTCCCTGGTCTACTACTTTGGTCACCCAGTCAAAGAAATCAATTAGATTCATCTGACATGACCTTCCAGCTGTGAATCCATGCTGCCTTGGGCCTGTGCCCCACTGGCCTCTCGGTACTCAATAATTCTTTCCTCAGAAGTGATCCCATCATTTTTCCTATCACAGAGGTCAAACTGACAGGTCTGTACTTTCCTGCCTCTGTCTTGCTCCCACTTTTGTGAAGGAGAATCGCATACATCCTCCTCCAGTCCTCAGGTGCCACACCATCCTCCCATGATTAATTAAAAGAGTAGTCAGTGGTGTGATTAGTTCTCCCTTAATTCTTTTAGAATTCTTAGGTGAATCTCATCAGGTGCCATTGCTTTGTCCATCTTCAGCTTTAGGAGTTCTTTCAGAACCCTTTTTCTCTGAAGGAGTGGGATTGGCCCCCTATCCAGAGTGCTTCTATAAAATGGATTAGGTACCTCCCATCTCCACTTTTGTGAATACTGAGCAGGAGTATCAATTCAGTTATCTCTGCTTTTCACTGTCCCTCTCTGCCCACCCACTGTCCCTTTATTCAGCCTCACTATCCCTCCCTTTGTCTTTCCGCTCCTTAATGTACCTATAAAAGGTTTTTGTTTGTAAAATTTTATTCATATTCATAATAAAATGAACAGGAATATAGGATAAACTCCGTTGAGTTAAAAACTCATTTCAAGGTGGTCCAATTCAAACATCAATTACAAACTTTTAAGGCAAACAATTACAATATGCAATCACAATCACACTTTCTACAATAAAAATAATAAAGATCATATAAACAAAAACATAGGCGTCACATAAATCACATAACAACCCATTTCCACACACATATGTCAGTTATAATAGTGCACAAAAACAGTAATTGAACTTTGTTCCATCTAGTTGCAATACCCAGTATAAAAAAATAAAATGCTTCTTAACCAAGCTAGCTATCTTTTCTTCACTTTGGACTTTTACTATTCTGACTGCCTTCCCTGCTTCCTTCTGCCTTAATTGGCACAATTCTCTGTCCTGCTTCTTCTGTGTTTTCTTATACTTACTAAATGCTATCGTTTTCTCCTAATCTTCCCTGCCACCTCTTTTGAGAACCATAGTAGCTTTTCTTTCATTTTGATATGTTTATTTGCTTCACACAAAGACTTGTTGCCTCTGTGATGGCAGTTTTGATGTTTCCCATTGTTGCTTCACCTCTCCTTCATGCATGTGTGCTAATGCTTTTCTGAGGCACTCTTCCATTTTGACAAAGTCAGCCCTCCTAAAGTCCAGTACCCTCACTTTTGTAGGCTTGACTCTGCAGCTGAGTATTTTGTGAACCACACTGTTTGGTGGTCACTTGTTCCCAGATGGCTACCCAGTTCTAGATCTGAGATCCTCTCTCTGTCCACATTTGAGGTACCAGATCTAGGATTGCTCCCTCCCAAGTAGATTCCAACACTAGTTGTCTGAGGCATGCCCCTGTAGGGCATTGAGAATGGCCCTGCTCTTGGATGTGGCTGCAGCAAGATGTTCCAGTTAACATCTTGCATATTCAGGTCCCCTATCAGCAATATCTTCCTTTCTCATCCATCCTAAGGATACCCTTTATCATATCCTTTCATTTCCTTATCCATTTCCTCCCCTGAGATGGGGTCTTTATACATTCCTGTGCGGATTGCGGTGCCATTTTCAGTCTCAGGAAACCCACAGTGCCTCCTCTTCTCCCTGTGCTCCTTTGTTTTTATCCCTTCCCTTACATACAGAGCTGCTCCTCCCCTTCTACCCTTCCTGTCTCTGTAGATTGTGTACCTTGGTATGTTAACATGCCAGTCATGGTTCTTTGTGTACCATGTTTCTGTGACTGCCACAATATCCAGGCATGATGTGGTGTCTGATATAGAGTAGGTAAGTGCAGTGCTAGTTTCTGACTCAGGTTAACAAAAAATAAAGATATCAGTAAAGTTGCTTCAGCCAAGCAAAATGTTGTGGGAAAGCAAGAAAAACAATCCTGGCTGAACTATTTCAAATGCTCTCTTCAAGATCACTGATAACGTATTATTAACTGTTGTCAAAGGTGTCATAGCTTTACAGCACTCAATTCAACCACTGTATGAGAGAGGTAAACATTGAATTTGGTTTGTTTGCCTGACCTAATATGCTTCCTTTCCATTGCTATGATCTGACCTTTAGGATTTTCTGCTCATGTTTCTAAACAGGGCCACCTAACACAGGCACTGCCTCTAGCTGATAATAACATGAACAAAGAATATTAAGTTAGCCAGACTGTGACTCTTGTCAGTTTGCCAGCTCGCATTTAGTTCTTCATAAATCCTCGTGTCTGCTGAAAAAATGCATTTTGTTGATAAAAAACTTGGTGGTACTGAGATTGATGACTTTAACAGCAGAAATAAATTAAAACAAATGTAACTGGAGCCCAGACTGTCCTGAACAGTACATATAAATAAAGAAAAATTGGCCTAGGACTACACAGTGCTGAACCACAGACTTCAAGATAAGTCACAATCAATTATTTATTCTGTTAAAAGCAGACAAAAAAGCAGCAAAATGTCCCCCTAAAGCCACCTTTTGGGGATAATTTTGCTGCTTTTAACAGAATAAATGATTGGACATAGCTTATCTTGAAGTCTGTGAATTCTATCAGTTCAGTACTTTATTAACAGCTACCTGAGCATAAATACAATAATAATTCCTTAACGCTGTCCAAAGCCACTAAAAGCTTGTACTGAAATTGAGGAGGGTTGGTATTTTTTTCTTACAAAATTCAGCAAACATAAATGCTTTAAATGTTAGAGCATTGGTATGCATTTTAAATGCCTCCATATATTGATGTTTCAATAGATAATCACTTTTATTAGGAAATACTGTACCAAAGCAAGAAACCTGTTTGCTCAGTGCCTAGAACATTACTGATTTTGTTGAACCATTAATCTCTTGATGGTTACTGGAATCTTTTTTGGTGGTTGGGGGCTTATTGTTTTGTTTCTTTGTTTTCTTTTGAGTTTTCTTTCATGCATTTTTTATTTTAAACTTCCAATGTTGCAGTATAGTAACATTACACCAAGATGTATCAATGTACAAAGGTTGAGGTATCACTGACATATGTGGGATCATTTCAGATGGCTAAAATAAAAGCATAAGAATCTGACAGCAGATGGGGACCAGGTGACTCGTCTAGTTTGCCCACAAACCTACTACCCTCCCCATATTTTGCTGTTTTTGTTTACACCGTATTGCTGGTCCCATGTGTGTTTAAATGCATTCACCATCTTGCTGCCTTAAAGATCACTGACAATATTAAATACAGTTTTATTTTTTACTGGTAGCCTTACTGGTTTTCTCAGGCCCTCGTTATTCCTTTGATGACATTTTAGAAATCAACCACTTCTTATAACTAACCAGTGAATGTACATTTATAGTGATGCATAGAAAGAAGTTCACTATATGAGTGTTTTAGTAGGAGGAAAATAATGCTGTGACAAAAATGACCTCATGTTGATCTCTATGGAATGCGTGGAGGCTTGACTGAACACTCAGGACAGAGAAGGTTGTGGCTTCAACAAGATTTGTGTTTCAAATAAATGGGATAGATAGATAGATAGATAGATAGATAGATCGATAGATAGATAGATAGATAGATAGATAGACAGAGACAGACAGGTAGATAGACAGACAGACATATTTTTGCAAGTAGGCTTCAGTAGTGAAGAGAAACCTATATTTTATGTTTCCATTGCTCTATAAAATGGGATAAAACAATATAAAGTTGTAATGAACTATATTCATAGCATCTTTGCCCCACTCAGGAACTTTCAAATAAATTATATTATTTTTGCAAATACGGTTCAGTAGTGAAGATAACAACCTACATTTGTTTTCAGTGATTTATAAAGTGGGGTAAGAAGTCATATAAAGCTGTAATGAACTACATCCTCAACATCTATGTCCCACCAGGAACCTGAAGGTTAGTGACAATGAATTCTGCCCTTACAGTTTTCATTATCTTGGCTCCCCTGTCCCTTGCTATTATTTTCTTTTAAACATTGTTCTCTTATTTGTCAGATACAGTAATCAGGAAGCTTGTGGAGCAATCCATTGTCAACTGGCAAGTTCAGGCATCCCAGATAATTCAACGTTAAAATCCAAATGATTGCCCTTTATATTTCACTATACATTTTCATTTGATTTGTGGCTAGTAGTATAAAATGTGGGACACACTGTGTAGCTAAAAAATAAAAGAATTTGTTAATGCTGAAAGTTCACTGTGTTACTTAAGGAACAGCATGAGGAAGTGATCCATAGAGTTTAATGGGGCAATTTGTAAAAGCTTGTTTTATACTTTCCAGTGACAATTTTGTCAAAGAAATGCAGTTGCTTAACTGACAAGGACCTTCTTAGGTAAGTGACTGCATTTCTTTGACAAAATCTTCACTGGAAAGTACAACAAGCATTTATCAATACCAAATGTTTGCTTGCTGGCATTGGCATTGGTAGTGAAGGAGATGGAGAGATGCATATTAGGAATGGCAGTAAAGTATTGAACTGATGCCAACCCACCCCAACCTGCACAGACTGGCAGGTGCTGGAGGTGTGCCTTTGGGTCATTAACCATAACACTCATGCCATTTACCTCACCCTACCCTGCAGACAACAACAAGTGTTGCAGTGTGCCTAGGGGTCTTCAGGACTTATGCTCACCCCATTCCATAATTAAATACACTGAGATGGGTGCAGTATATAAAATGGGGTGAACATTGGGGCCAAGACCCCTAGGCACACCTCCTGTCACCTCTGCTGGGTGGGGGTGGAATAGCGTGAACATTATGGCTGATGATCCCAAGTCACCCCTGATGCTCCAGATTTTCAATGTGGGCTTTTGAGACCCCACCTCATGAGCAGTGGCACTATTATTTTGTTACTCAATCCTGAAAGGTGATTTTGCTAGCGACTGTGCCATTTGGCGCCACCGATGCGAAAACACTTTTGGGCAAGATGTAAAAATGACAGCTTTATTGTTCATGATGTGGTGTAAAAAAATATGGCACTGTTGAAAATCTGGAGTAAAATATGAAAATTTGGCAGTTACTAAGCGTGCATAGAAACTGTGCAAGCACACCTGTAATGCAATCAATTTTGGAATATTTTCACCAAATTTTCAACATGGCCATTTTGGGACCTCTCTTCATGAACACTAGCATTGCAATTTTGTTAATCTGTCCCAAAGCTGATTTCCCACAGCACGGCGCCACTCTGAGCCACAGGTGTGAAAACACATTTTGGGCAGGATGTTAAACAATGACAGGTATACTGTAACTAAGGAGGTGTAAACAAATGGCAATTTTGAAAACCTGGGTGAAAATATAAAAGATTGGTGAAGTTATGAGTGTGCGTCAAAACTGTGCAAAGCACACTCATAATGCAGTCATTTTTGAATTTTTCAGCAAATTTGCAACATGGCTTTTGGGACCTCTCCTCATGAACTGCATCACTGTCATTTCATTAATTGGTCCCAAAGGTGATTTCATGCAGGGACTGCAAAATCCACTTTTGGGACGAGAAATGAAATAAAGTGCCAGTGTTCATGAGGTGGGGTCAGAAAGAATCTCATGTTTAAAATTTGGGGACACAAGTCCTAAAAATGGTTGAGATATCAACCTAAGTTGAACCCTCCCCATTACCTCCCATTATAAGGCTTACCGTGATTTTCTTTCATTTGCGGTCAGCTTTTGAAAGTGCAGACACATCCCAGTCCACAAAGATCACGGCTCCTGACCTCTAGAGCGTAAGTATGTGGTGGGGAGGTACAGGGAGGCCAGTGTGCAGAGGGAGGGTTGAGATGGGGAGGGGACAGATGAAATAACGAAGGACTGTTTTATTTTTGCAGGTTAAAAAGACTCTGGGTACCATTATCTTTCCTTACAGGTAAAACAATACCTTTGGCACACTGGGATGGCCTCCCAGTATGCCACATGAGTTGTGGAGGCCTGATGCTGATGGGGATTGGGAACCCCATCGGCAAATAAATTGATGTTGGGGCTCCCAGTGTGCCACATGAGTTTGTGGGGGCCTGATGCTGATGGGGATTGGGAACCCCATCGGCAAAGAAATTGAGCTTGGGGGCTCCCAGTGTGCCACATGAGTTTGTGGGGGCCTGATGCTGATGGGGATGGGAACTCCCACCGCAAAGAAATTGATCTTGGGAGGGCTCCCAGTGTGCCACATGAGTTTGGAGGGGCTTGATGCTGATGGGGATTGGAAACCCTCATCGGCAAAGAAATTGATCTTGGGGGGCATCAGATGCCGGAAGTGGGCATCCCAGTGTCGGGAAATTTTCTCGGCACACTGGGGCCTGTTCCCAGTGTGCCACAATGTGGGAGGGAGGGGAGTGGTGAGCTAGAGGGGCTGGGGCCGGTCGCTCCTCCTGGCTGCTCCAGTGTGAGTAGTGGCACCCCACCACCATCTTTATTCACTGTTTAGTGCCCATTGTGGAGCCCGTGCTTGACTGAATGTTGCCCTCTGGCTCCCAAACCTGGCTCAGCCACTGTGTTGACTTTCCCAGGGGTTTGTGGTTTCTGCACATGCACAGAAGAAGGGCACTACTGCACATATGCAGAATAGCCTGCATTCCACATATATTTCTTCTGTGACCAAACAGCGGTGAGCTGTTTGCAGCTCCTTCTTTTGAAGTTTTTGCACACACTACTCATAGCAAAGTTTGCAGCATGCAGGTGTGATGAACTTAATTACATGTTACACTACTAATAAAACAAACCCACTTTCAGCTGGCAGCTTTAAAAGTGTATTACTAAACATTATACATTTCTGGAGTTGAAAAAATTCTTGGGCTAGAGAGTGGCCAAACATGAGGTGGAACACAGCAAACCTTTGCTATAGGCACATTAGTTAAATACTTTGGTCCACATTTTAAAGATGTGCAGGGCAAAGTGGAGATGTGCTTCACATCCTAGAAAATAAGCATAACCACAATATTCAAAAGGAAAAGATACGTCGAGCATCTCCAGATGCACCATCATGCATCTACAATGCATGCAGCACAGGTAGAGGCGCTCCCATGAATGTGCTGCACATCCTTATATTCAGCCAAAATGCACTCCATATGCTGCTCATCTCAGAGATGAGCTACCCAAAGTTAGGCATGGAAAAACATGCCTAAATGGCCAGCCACCCAGAGTGAGGCTTCAGAACTGCAGGCAAGTCATCCAAAGATAACCCTTGAAGGTGCACCAGAACATTCTCCATGCACCCACCCACAGCAGTCTTGCAGGATGGATGGATGAACCCTGAGTCACAGGTGCCGTGGTCACCACTGGCTATGTCCAGGGAGCAAAACCCACACTACACACTGGAAGTAAACACCCAGCAGCCACATGCCAGTACTATCTTGCTGACCCTGGTGCACCATCAAGGTGGACAGTCACACTGCAGCAAACATACCAGGGGCCATGCCCAGCACCATCACGATCTGCAGGGTGCCACTTGGTGTGGCATGTACTCAGCATGGCATATGTGGCAACAGTGCCCATGTTGTCCATTGTTACTAGTGGCTGCATGGGACAAGGACCATCCAGTGGTGCATAACCACGATGAAATCCCATGGGTGCACACAGGTGGGACCCATCCACCCAGGTACCCAGTCACTATCTGCACACTGCCATCCCATGCAATGCCCACCAGGTACATCCCATACTGGGGTATATGGGGCACTGCAGTTGATTGTATGTAGCATATGGATCTTGTGTATGTGATAGCCTGAGTAGCCTGTGTCACCCTGTTGTAAAACACAAGGTTCTTGGCTAGTGGTCCCTGGTAATCCAATAAAGCCACCTGAGACCAAACATTGTTTTAAATCAGTTGCAATTTATTAATACCGAATAAGCCCTAACAATTTACCTCCAACATGATCAAATCTAAACAGCTGATGACTTTTTACCACAAGGGCTACAGGTACAGATAAGTGGAGTGAACCGCTTCCTTTTCTGGGTGAGTTAGCATCTCTAGCAGCTGTAGCTAGTCCTCTAAAACACACTGGCCATGACATTTAGATTATGTAGTTATACCCCAAAATGCATGGTGGAAATTTTCAACTGTTACAGCAAATTTTAGCCTTGACATCACGTCATTTAATAACGTTATGAGACAAGATTTTAAAAATACAATGGCCATGAGACACCTCAGTCATAAGATACATTTGACACTTTGCTGAGTCATGTGGTCTTCTTTAGATGGAAACACAAGTGATCAGGGATTTTACATTTATCAAAAATAATTTGCTTAGGATACATAAAACATACGCCTTCACCTTCACTTTAAATAACTTGCTGACTAGACAGTGGCCAAAACAAGGATATAATTGTTTCTTATCAACTCTCTGTTACACATTTTTAAACACAGGAAATTATAAAATGAGGAACTGCGTCTAAGCTGCAGTGGTCTGAAGCAGCTGAACCTTATTTTGGCTATGACCTTTGGTGGAAGGAAGGTTTTGTACAAAATATCTCTGCTGAGCAAAGCAAAGCTAATTTTCTTTAAAACATTTATTTTTTTAAACATGGTTCACGTATTTTCTACAGTTATTTAAAGGGCCCCAACACCTTTTCAACCTGGGCATCTACACAGACATTAAGTTGCACAGTGGTATCATTATTTGCATGGTTTCAACAATAACTCTCCAAACACCTCTGCACTTACAAGGCTCATTAATCTACATGTTGGTATCATGTAGTCATTTACTAGCCACCTTCACCTTTACTAGCCCTTTGCAGCCTCTACACTAGCCATTTTACACCTTTCTATCTCCTCAAACTTTTGGTTAGCCAATTACATATTGTTGATAAAAGTTTGGTCACTTGCCACTAAACTTTAGCCACTGGCCACTTTTAACACTGTGCCCACCCATTGCATGTCCAGGTGGCCCCTGTGGCCACTGTCAGTTAGGTCTCCTGTACCCCTGTCCAAACCTGTATATGGCTGTGGGTGTAGCACTGTACCCAGGCCAATGCAGTCTGCCTTCCTACACACAAACATTCCATCACACCTGACTGCTAGGATGCAGTTCTTCCTGTTCACCTTTGGGAGTGGTGGGGCATCCCTGCAAAGCTGAAACTGAGCATGCCTAGGATATGTAAATGGCCTGAATACATTCCAGTAATGAGATGCAAATGTGGGAGATGGGCTTGGTCATCTACATATCCCGGCTGAATATTGTAACTTTGGGTATCGTGCAAGTGGCTTTGCATCACACATTCCACATGCTCCATATAGGCTCAAGTCACCTGCTGCATCACGCATCTCCCAATGCACTATCACACATCTTTAAGATATTCAGCCAGACATGCACAAGTGCATCTCATGGTGCATATTCTAAATATCTCACTATTTGGGGTCTACACATCTCAGATGCATGGCGAAGGCACTTCAGCGATTTTGCTGGGGACTTTTGAATATGGGGGCCTTTACATTTTCTATATAATCTAAGAAAACCAGTTTTATTAACATAAATTAAAACAGTTTGGTATCTGGTAGTGCAGGAAAAAGGAGAATATAAATTTTCTGGCTGAACCATTACTGTGTAGACTGATTCTTTTTTTTTTTTACTGAGAGATGATTTTCGTTTTACAAGAGGAGACAGAGATACATCATGTTTTGCTTGCAACATCTGGAGCATCAAAGATCCTTCAGAGCTCTCCTATGGGTCTCACCATATGGACAGGCATCCGTGAACATCTAAGGCACACCTGCATCCTGTGCTCTGAAGTAATGGTGGTGGTGGCATACAAGTTCTAAAATGTTCCAAAATATCCCAAAATGCACAAAATTATGAAAAATCCTACAGCTTCTGGGGGCCTGGGTGGTCGCCACCCCCACCCTTCTGGGTCCTAGGCAGCCCACAGACCCCAGCCTTTTATAATTGCATGCCTTGCTAAAAGGTCACTAGCACCACCACCTAAACTGCTCCTGCACTGCCCCATCACGTCCAAAGCTAGGTCATTTATCCCCAGGTGGACAGTGACATCCAGTTTCCTTCATTTCTATTGTCTCCACAATTAATTGGATATTCTTCCCATCTGTCTGAGCTGTTGCACCAGATAAGCACTTACCTCCCTTTCTACCCCATTTCCTGTCCCCAACTCTGTCCCCTCAAGATAGAGTGTCCCACCAGAAGTTGCTTCCTTGTTTTCTGGCATCCTCTTTCCAACCCTTTGGTCTATGTTCAGGTGGACCCCACTTCCTCACTGTCTACTGCCTCAGGCACCCATTCTTGGCAGTCCCATTCTGCCAGAACAGTGTAGGAATTTCTTAGTGGCACCAGTTGAGGAATGTGCCATTGACCCCTCCTCCCAGCCATCCATATCCACTACCCCCACCCCTTTGGCCCACCATGGTTTAACTTCTCCTTCCTTCTGGCATCCTCTGAGATAGCGGTGCTTGGCTAGGCGGCCCCTGGGTGGGAGAAATGGTCCTTCAAATCTTCATCCACGCAAATTTTATAGATTCACATTTTCATAGATATGTCAGCAGAAAAGGACCTTTTTGCCCATTGAGTCTGCCCATTCCCCTCCCTTTATGTGTCCCTTCACTCATAGAGTCCCTCCATTACTTAGACAGACCCTTTTGTTTGTCCCATGCCCTCTTGAATCCTCCACTGTTCTGGCTTTCACCATCTCCTCCGGCAGACTGTTCTAGGGCACCACCACCCTCTCAGTGAAGTAATGTCCTTCCATTTCCCTTAAGCCAACCTCCTCCACTCTCTGCCCGCCCTCTAGTTTTAGTGCCTACCTTCCCTGTAAATAAGCTCTCTCCCACTTTATTGATCTCCTTCACATATTTGAACATTTCTGTCATGCCCCCTTCTAGTCTCCAGTGGGTACAAATCCAAAACCTTCAACCTGTCTTCATATGGCGGCACACTTAGTCCATGCACCATCTTACTGGCCTTCTCTGTACTCTTTCCATGTACTCTTTCTATGCCATCTATGTCCTTGAGTAGGTGAGGGTCCCCAAACTGAACTCCATACTCCAGGTGGGAGCCTCACCATGGATTTGTAGTGTGGCATTAGCACATCCATCTTCTACTAGTTATCCCTCTCCCTATGCATGCCAGCATTCTGTTCCTTTACCACCGCCTTGCTGCATTGGGTCCCCATCTTAAGGTTGTCCATGGTTATGATTCCCAGATCCTTTTCCTGCTCAGTTGCATTCATTTCTCCTCCCTCGAGTGTATTTTGTTTGTGGATTATTCCACCCCATGTGTATCACTGTGCATTTTTGGCATTGAATTTTGCTGCCATGTTTCCGACCACCCTCCAACAACCTTAAATCCTTCCTCATAGCCTCCACCCCCGTGAGTGTCCACCCTGTTGCAGATCTTCATATCATCTGCAAAAGGCAGACCTTCCCTGCAGCCCCTCTGCTATGTTACTGATGTTGATGTTAAAAGGATGGGGCCACACGACCCTGGGGACCCGATCATCACCCTACTTCCCTTGAATGCACCCCACTTAACACCACCCTCTGGCTTCTACCCATCAGCCAGTTCTCTACCCACCTTGATATTTCTGCCTCACCCCACAATCTCTCCAGTTTATTTACCACTCTTCTGTGAGGCACAGTGTCAAAGGCCTTCCGAAGTCTAGATAGGCCATGTCCACTGCCCTCAATCAACCACCTTCATCACCCATTGAAGAACTTGATTAGGTTTGTATGGCATGACCTCCCCCATGTGAAGTTATGCTGATGGATGACCAGCAGCTCACTATCCTCCAGGTAACTAACCATCCTTTCCTTCAATATCACCTCCATCAACACCCACCACAGATGTGAGGCTGACCAGGGGATAATTGCCAGCCTCCTCCCTGCTGCCACTTTTGTGAAGTGGCCCATGTCTGCCCTCTTCCAGTCCCCTGACACCCATCCCATATCTAAGGACATGTTGAATAACCTCACTAGTGGTGCCGCCATCTCCTCCCTTAGCTCCTAGAGCATCCCAGGATTCAGGAGTATGGACCCATAGCCTTGTCTACCATCAACTTATCCAACTCTTCCTGACCTTGTTCTAACTGATTGGACTAGTATACACCCCTACACCCCACCCTTCTCTTCCTCCTTAGCACTGGTCCCTTCCTCTGTCGTGAAGACCAAGCTGAAGTATCTATTTAGCACCTCTTCCTTCTTGAAGTCCCTTCCATTGTTCTCCCCTCTCCTTTTACCCTTACAATCCCCTGCCTTACTTTCCTCTTCTCCCAATGTACCAAAAAGTCTTATCACCCCTTTTGGACTACCTAGTAATGTTCTCCTTCATTTCTGCTTTCTCCTTTCTAATCCTCTGTGTGTGCTGCCACTCTTATTTTCTCCTGTACATTTCCCTTTCCTCCTTCCCCTGCATCCTCTTATAGTCCCTCAATGACTTTCACCCCTATTGCCCCTCACCTCCCTGTTGAGCGATAGAGGCCTCCTCCTTCTCTTGCTGTTCCTCACCTTCCTTGTAGAGCTCTCTGTGGCTTTAAGTATCTCCCCATTGATCTTATTCCATAGTTCCTGATCCCCCATCTCCTTCATCCTCCCATTTCTTTCCAGAATACCTCCCTCATTTTGGGAAAATCTACCCGTCTGAAGCACAGGACACAAGTCCTAAAAATGGTTGACTTTTATGGTGGTTTGTCTCACTTCACATCCCGTTCAACCCCTGAAGCCCACTGTGTTGTGGTCACTTGCTCCAAGACTGACCCCACGGTCCCCACCCCTCGCTTATACCCATTGGTGAGCACCATGGCAAGAATGTTTCCCCTCTAGCAGGCTTCCTGACCAGCTGCTGCAGGAAGGCTCCCTGAAAGGACTCTAAGATTTCCCTGCTCCGGGATGATCTAGCTGCTGGGATTTCCCAGTCTAAATCTGGGACATTTGGGTCACCCACCAGCAGAATCTCCCCTGTAGTGCCATCCATTTTACCTCCCATAGCATCAGACAGACCATTTCCTCTCACTGCATCGAGGTCTACACCACCTCAGCCTTATAGAGGCCCCAGCCCTTTCCCTCCAGTGTGACCTACAAGATTTCTACTCCCCTTGTTCCTGCTTCCTTCCATGGCCTTTATGCACTATATAATGTCCTTGCAGAGTTGAGGTCTCCAGAACTGCACACAGTACTCCTGATGGGGTCTTACCAACTGTCTGTACAGCAGGATGATAACAACTTCCAGTTTTCTGCTGGTGATGCCTCTCCTATACATCCCAGTATCCCCCAGCCCTCCTCACTGCCTTCTCATATTGCTTGCTAACCTTAAGGTCATCTGATATGATTACCCCAGGTCTCTTTCCATTTTGTTGTTGTTACTACCTCCCACCCCACTGTGTACTGTTCCCCTGGATTTTTGTTTCCCAGGTGCATTACTTTGCACTTCTTTGCATTGAATCCAAGCTGCCATTCTTATGGCCATTCCTCCAGCCTTGCCAAGTCCCTTCACATCCTTTCCACCCCCACTTGTGTTTCCTCTCTGTTGCAGATCTTTGTGTCATCTACAAAGAGGCTTTCCTTCTAGTCCCTCTGCAATATCACTTATAAAGACATTAAAAAATGGACCCAGTACTGAACCCTGTGGTAACCCACTAGTAACCCCTTTGTTCAGAGTGGACTCCATTTACTATTACCTTCTGTGTCCTGTTGTCCAGTCAATGTTTTACCCAGGCTATCACCCTGGGACCCACCCAAACTGGTTAATTTGTTTATTAATCTTTGTGTGGGACTGTGCCAAATGCCTTGCTAAAGTCGAGGTAGGCCATGTCCACGGCCCCTCCTTGGTTTACTACTTTGGTCACCCAGTCAAATAAATCAATTAGATTCATCTGACATGACCTTCCCACTGTGAATCCATGCTGCCCTGTGGCCTGTGCCCCACTGGCCTCTCAGTACTCAACAGTTCTTTCCCTCAGAAGTGATTCCATCATTTTCCCTATCACAGAGGTCAAACTGACAGGTCTATAGTTTCCTGCCTCTATCTTGCTCCCACTTTTGTGAAGAGATCGCATCCACCCTCCTCCAGTCCTCAGGTGCCACACCATTCTCCATGATTAATTAAAAGAGTAGTCAGTGGTGTGACTAGTTCTCCCATAATTCTTTTAGAATTCTTAGGTGAATCTCATCAGGCACCATTGCTTTGTCCACCTTCAGTTTTAGGAGTTCTTTCAGAACCCTTTCTTCCTGAGAAAGGAGTGGGATTGACCCCTATCCAGAGTGCTTCTATAAAATGGATTAGGTACCTCCCCATCTTTTGTGAATACTGAGCAGAAGTATCCGTTCAGTTACCTCTGCTTTTCACTGTCCTCTCTGCCCACCACTGTCCCTTTATTCAGCCTCACTATCCCTCCTTTGTCTTTCTCGCTCCTTAATGTACCTATAAAGGTTTTTGTTTGTAAAATTTTATTCATATTCATAATAAAATGAACATGAATATAGAATAAACTCCATTGAGTTAAAACTAATTTCCAAGGTGGTCCAATTCAAACATCCAATTACGAACTTTTAAGGCAAACAATTACAATATGCAATCACAATCACACTTTCTACAATAAAAATAAAAAAGACCATATAAACAAAAACATAAGCATCTACATAAATCACATAACAAACCATTTCCACACATATATGTCAGTTATAACAGTACAAAACACAGAAATTGAACTTTGTTCCATCTAGTTACAATACCAGTATAAAATAATTTAAGTGCTTCTTAACCAAGCTAGCTATCTTTTCTTCACTTTGGACTTTTGCTATTCTGACTGCCTTCCTGCTTCCTTCTGCCTTAATTGGTGCAGTTCTCTGTCCTGCTTCTTCTGCGTTTTCTTATACTTACTAAATGCTATTGTTTTCTCCCTAACCTTCCTGCTACCTCTTTTGAGAACCATAGTAGCTTTTTCTTTCATTTTGATATGTTTATTTGCTTCACACAAGACTTGTTGCCTCTGTGATGGCAGTTTTGATGTTTCCCATTGTTGCTTCACCTCTCCTTCTTGCATGTATGCTAATGCTTTTCTGAGGCACTCTTCCATTTTGACAAAGTCAGCCCTCCTAAAGTCCAGTACCCTCACTTTTGTGTAAACTCGACTCTGCAGCTGATTTTGTGAACCACACTGTTTAGTGGTCACTTGTTCCCAGATGGCTACCTAGTTCTAGATCTGAAATCCTCTCTCTGTTCACATTTGGGGAACCAATTCTAGGATTGCTCCCTCCCAAGTAGGTTCCAATACTAGTTGTCAGGGGCATGCCCCTGTAGGGCATTGAGAATGGCCCTGCTCTTGGATGAGGCTGCAGCAAAGGTGTTCCTGTTAACATCTTGCATATTCAGGTCCCCTATCAACAATATCTTCCTTTTCTCTGCCATCCTAAGGATGCCTTTTATCAGATCCTTATCCATTTCCTCCACCTAAGATGGGGTCTTTATATCCCCGTGATTGTGGTGCCATTTCCAGTCTCCAGGGTAAACCCACAGTGCCTCCTCTTCTCCCTGTGTACTCCTTTGTTCCATTGTTTTTATCCCTTCCGTTACATACAGAGCTACTCCTCCCCTTTCTAACCTTCCTGTCTCTTGTAGATTGTGTACCTTGGTATGTTAACATGCCAGTCATGGTTCTTTGTACCATGTTTCTGTGACTGCCACGATATCCAGGCATGATGTGGTGTCTGATATAGAGTAGGTAAGTGCAGTGCTAGTTTCTGACTCAGGTTAACCAAAAATAAAGATATCAGTAAAGTTGCTTCAGCCAAGCAAGATGTTGTGGGAAACAAAGAAAAACAATCCTGGCTGAACCATTTGCAAATGCTCTCTTCAAGATCACTGATAACGTGTTATTAACTGTTGTCAAAGGTGTCATAGCTTTACAGCACTCAATTCAACCACTGTATGAGAGAGTAAGCATTGAATTTGATTTGTTTGCCTGACCTAATCTGCTTCCTTTCCATTGCTGTGATCTGACCTTTAGGATTTTCTGCTCATGTGTCTAAACAGGGCCAGCTAATACAGGTACTGCCTCTAACTGATAATAACATGAACAAAGAATATTAGTTAGCCAGACTGTGACTCTTGTCAGTTTGCCAGCTCGCATTTAGTTCTTCATAAATCCTCGTGTCTGCTGAAAAAATGCATTTGTTGATTAAAAAACTTGGTGGTACTGAGACTGATGACTTTAACAGCAGAAAAAATTAAAACAAAGGTAACTGGATCCCAGACTGTCCTGAACAGTACATTTAAAAATGAAAGAATTGGGCTAGGGCTACACAGTGCTGGACCACAGACTTCAAGATAAGTCACAATCAATTATTTATTCTGTTAAAAGCAGACAAAAAAGCAGCAAAATGTCCCCTAAAGCCTCCTTTTGGGGAGAATTTTGCTGCTTTTTGACAGAATAAATGATTGGACATGGCTTATCTTGAAGTCTGTGGATTTCATATCAGTATAGTACTTTATTAACAGCTACCTGAGCATAAAAATAATATTTCCTTAACGCTGTCCAAAGCCACTAAAAGCTTGTACTGAAATTGAGGAGGGTTAGTATTTTTTTCTTACAAAATTCAGCAAACATAAATGCTTTTAAATGTTAGCATATGGTATGCATTTTAAATGCCTCTGTATATTGATGTTTACAATAGGTAATCACTTTTTTATGAAATACTGTACCAAAGCAAGAAACCTGTTTGCTCAATACCTAGAACATTACTGATTTTGTTGAACCACTAATCTCTTGATGGTTACTGGAATCTTTTTGGTGGTGTGGGGCTTATTGTATTGTTTCTTTGTTTTTTGTTTGAGTTTTCTTTCACACATTTTTATTTTAAACTTCCAGTGTTGCAGTATAGTTACATTACACCAAGATGTATCAATGTACAAAGGTTTAGGTATCATTGACATATGTGGGATCATTTCAGATGGCTAAAATAAGAGCATAAGAATCTGACAGCAGATGGGTACCAAGTGACTCATCTAGTCTGCCCACAAACCTACTACCCTCCCCATATTTTGCTGTTTTGTTTACACCGTATTGCTGGTCCCATGTGTGTTTAAATGCATTCACCATCTTTGCCATTAAAGATCACTGACAATATTAAATACAGTTTTATTTTTTATTGGTAGCCTTATTGGTTTTCTCAGGCCCTCTGTATTCCTTTGATGATATTTTAGAAATCAACCTCTTCTTATAACTAACCAGTGAATGTACATTTATAGTGACGCATAGAAAGAAGTTCACTTATATGAGTGTTTAGCAGGAGGAAAAAATGCTGTGACAAAAATTACCTCATATTGATCTCTATGGAATGTGTAGAGTCTTGACTGAACACTCAGGACAGAGAAGGTTGTGGCTTCAACAAGATTTGTGTTTCAAATAAATGGGATAGATAGATAGATAGATAGATAGATAGATAGATAGATAGATAAGAACAGACAGACAAATAGATAACAGACAGACATTTTGCAAGTAGGCTTCAGCAGTGAAGAGAAAACCTATATTTTATGTTTCCATTGTTTTATAAAATGGAATAAAACAATATAAATTTGTAATGAACTATATTCACAGCATCTTTGCCCACTCAGGAACTTTAAAATACATTATATTATTTTTGTAGACACAGTTCAGTAGTGAAGATAACCTACATTTGTTTTCAGTGATTTATACAATGGGGTAAGAAGTCATATAAAGTTGTAATGAACTACATCCTCAACATCTTGCCCCAGTCAGGAACCTGAAGCTTAGTGACAATGAATTCTGCCCTTACAGTTTTCATTATCTTGGCTCCCTGTCCCTTGCTATTATTTTCTTTTAAACATTGTTCTCTTATTTGTCATATACAGTAATCAGGAAGCTTGTGGAGCAATCCATTGTCAACTGGCAAGTTCAGGCATCCCAGATAATTCAACGTTAAAATCCAAATGATTGCCCTTTATATTTCACTATACATCTTTCATTTGATTTGTGGGCTAGTAGTACAAAATGTGGGACACACTGTGTAGCTAAAAAAAAAAGAATTTGTTAATGCTGAAAGTTCAGCTGTTACTTAACGAACAGCATGAGGAGGCGCTCCAGAGAGTTTAATGGGGCAATTTGTAAAAGCTTGTTTTATACTTTCAGTGACAATTTTGTCAAAGAAAAGCAGTTGCTTAACTGACAAGGACCATCTTAGGTAAGTGACTGCATTTCTTTGATAAAATCTTCACTGGAAAGTATAACAACATTTATCAATACGAATGTTTGCTTGCTGGCATTGGCATTGGTAGTGAAGGAGATGGAGAGATGCATATTAGGAATGGCAGTAAAGTATTGAACTGATGCCAGCCACCCCAACCTGCACAGACGGCGGGTGTTGAAGTGTGCCTTTGGGTCATTAACCATAACGCTCATGCCATTCCTCACCTACCCTGCAGACACCAACAAGTGTTGCAGTGTGCCTTGGGGTCTTCAGGACTTATGCTCACTCCATTCCATAAGGAAATACACTGAGATGGGTGCAGTATATAAAAATGGGGTGAACATTAGGGCCGAAGACCCTAGGCACCTTGATGCCTGTCACTGGCTGCAGGGTGGGGGTGGAATAAGCGTGAACATTATGGCCGAAGATCCCAAGTCACCCCAATGCTCCAGATTTTCAACGTGGGCTTTTGAGACCCACCTCCATGAGCAGTGGCACTATCATTTTGTTACTCAATCCTGAAAGGTGATTTTGCCCAGCGACTGTGCCATTTAGTGCCACAAGTGTGAAAACACATTTTGGGCAAGATGTAAAAATGACAGCTTTATTGTTCATGAGGTGGTGTGAAAAATTGCACTGTTGGAAATCTGGAGTAAAAATATGTACATTTGCAAAGTTACTAGTGTGCGTAGAAACTGTGCAATGCACACCTGTAATGCAATCAATTTTGGAATATTTTCACCAAATTTTCAACATGGCCATTTGGGACCTCTCTTCATGAACAGTAGCACTGTAATTTTGTTAATCTGTCCCAAAGCTGATTTCCCACAGCAAGCGCGCCACTCTGAGCCACAGGTGTGAAAACACATTTTGGGCAGGATGTTAAACAATGACAGGTATACTGTAACTAAGGAGGTGTAAACAAATGGCAATTTTGAAAACCTGGAGTGAAAATATAAAAGATTGGTGAAGTTGAGTGTGTGTAAAAACTGTGCAATGCACACTCATGCATGATCATTTTTGGAATTTTTCAGCAAATTTGCAACATGGCTTTTGGGACCTCTCCTCATGAACTTCGTCACTGTCACTTCATTAATTGGTCCCAAAGGTGATTTCATGCAGGGACTGCAAAATCCACTTTTGGGACTGAGAAATGAAATGAAAGTGCCAGTGTTCATGAGGTGGGGTCAGAAGAATCTCATGTTTAAAATTTGGGGACACAAGTCCTAAAAATGGTTGAGATATCAACCTAAGTTGAACCCCTCCCCATTACCTCCCATTATAAGGCTTACCGTGATTTTCTTTCATTTGGGTCAGCTTTTGAAGATTGCAGACACATCCCAGTCCACAAAGATCATAGGCTCCTGACCTCTAGAGGTAAGTATGTGGTGGGGGTTCAGAGAGGTCAGTGTGCAGAGGGAGGGTCGAGATGGGATAGGGGCAGTTGAAATGTGAAGGACTTTTTTTTTGCAGATTAAAAAGACTCTGGGTACCATTTTCTTTCCTTACAGGTAAAACAATACCTTTGGCACACTGGGATGGTCTCCAACTGTGCCACATGAGTTTGGAGGGGCCTGATGCTGATGGTATTGGGCACCCCATCAGCAAAGAAATTGAGCTTGGGGGTGGGGGCATCAGATACCAGAAGTGGGCATCCAGGTGTCGGAAAACAGTCTCAGTACTCTGGGGTCTGTTCCCAGTGTGTCACAATGTGGGAGGGGAGGGCGGAGTGGTGGAGCTAGAGGGGAGCTTGGGGGCGGTTGCCCCTCCTGGCTGCCCCAGTGAGTAGTGGCACCCCACCACCATCTTTATTCACTGTTTAGTGTCCATTGTGGAGCCCGGTTGACTGAATGGTCCCTCTGGCTCCCAAACCTGGTTCCGCCACTGTGTTGGCTTTCCCAGGGAGTTTGTGGTTTCCGCACATGCACAGAAGAAGGGCACTACTGCACATATGCAGAATAGCCTGCATTCCACATATATTTCTTCTGTGACCAAACAGGCGTCGAGCTGTTTAGCGGCTCCTTCTTTTAAGTTTTCCTCAACTACTCATTAGCAAGCGTTTGCAGCATGCAGGCGTGGTGAACTTAATTACATGTTACACTAGTAATAAAAACAAACCCACTTTCAGCTGGCAGCTTTAAAGTGTATTACTAAACATTATTTATTTATTTGCTTTTGTTAACTGGGTAAGCACACTAGACAGCCAAGTGCCTATTTTCAGGTGCAACCCAGGAGATTACAAAGTACATTACAAGGTACATACTTGAACATCAGGCAAATACAAGTGAAGGATTACATTACATAGAATTAGCACAACAGGGACTTTACAAGCATCAGATTTCATCAGGCAAATAGTAGTGAAGAGTTAATATAAAGTGACCAGAACACAGGGACATTGTAGACAACAATACCAAAACAGGTATTACAATACAGTATTAAACATTGCAGTCAGTAGGAAGAAGTGCAGTGTGAATTCATCGCTAAAGGCAACAAGCTGTAAGGCTAGCAGTTAGAATAAGGAGGAGTCACAGTTGGGATAGAAGTGGGCCCAGTGCGAGAGAAAGGGTGCACAGTTATAGTGCTCACCTTTTGTTTTGCGTGGGCCTAAATGGTCCATTTTTTAATTTTTATTTTTATAAATATCTGGAGTTGAAAAAGTTCTTGGGCTAGAGAGTGGTCAAACATGAGGTGGAACACAGCAAACCTTGCTATAGACACATTAGTTAAATACTTTGGTCCATATTTTCAAAAGGAGATGTGCAGGGCAAAGTGGAGATGTGCTTCACATCCCAGAAAATGAGCAGAACAACAATATTCAAAAAGAAAGATAAAGTCGAGCATCTCCAGATGCACCATCACGCATCTACAATACATAGCAGCACAGGTAGAGGCGTTCCCAAGAATGTGCTGCACATCCTTATATTCAGCCAGAATGGCTGCACATCTGCTGCTCATCTCAGAGATGAGCTACCCAAAGTTAGGCATGGAAAAAGCATGCCTAAATGACCAGCCACAAAGAGGTAGGCCTCAGAACTGCAGGCAAGCCATCCAAACATAACCCTTGGAGGTGCACAAGGACATTCTCCATGCATTCACACAGCAGTCTTGCCAGGATGGATGGATGAACCCTAAGTCACAGGTGCTGTGTCACCACTTGCTGTGTCCAGGGAGCAAACCCCACACTACACACTGGAAGTAAACACCCAGCAGCCACATGCCAGTGCTATCATGTGACCCCCGGGTGCACCATCAGGGTGGACAGTCACACTGCAGTAAACATACCAGGGGCCATGGCCAGCACCCATGCAACCTGCAGGGTACCACTTGGTGGTGGCAGGTACCCAGCATGGCATATGTGGCAACAGTGCCCATATTGTCCATTGTTACTAGTGGCTGCATGGGCCAGGGACCTCAGTGGCACACACCCACAATGAAATCCCATGGGTGCACACAGGTGGGACCCACCCACCCAGGTACCCAGTCACTATCTGCACACTGCCATCCCTTGCAATGCCCACCAGGTACCTCCCATACTGGGGTGGTATGGGGCACTGCAGGTGATTGTATGTAGCATATGGATCTTGTGTATGTGATAGCCTGAGCAGCCTGTGTCACCCTGTTGTAAAACACAAGGTTCTTGGCTAGTGGTCCCTGGTAATCCAATAAAGCCACCTGACACCAAACATTGTTTTAAATCAGTTGCAATTTATTAATACCAAATAAGCCCTAACAATTTTACCTCTAACATGATCAAATCTAAACAGCTAATGGCTTTTTTTACCACAAGGGCTACAGGTACAGAAAAGTGGAGTGAACTGCTTCCTTTTCTAGGTGTGTTAGCATCTCTAGCAGCCCGTAGCTATTCCTCTAAAAACACACTGGCCATGACATTTTAGATTATGTAGTTATACCCCAAAAATGCATGGTGGAACTTTCCAACTGTTACAAAATTTAGCCTAGACATCACGTCATTTAATAACATTATGAGACAAGATTTTAAAAGTACAATGGCCATGAGATACCTCAGTCATAAGATACATTTGACACTTTGCTGAGTCATGTGGTCATCTTTAGATGGAAAAACATGTGATCAGGATTTTACATTTATTGAAGATAACTCGCTTTAGGATACATAAAACATACGACTACATTCACTTTAAATAACTTGCTGACTAGACAGTGGCAAAACATATAGGATAGTGCACATGAGACAGTTGACAGCTGGGCTATCCTTTCACGAGTTGGCACTATGATAGCGGATTATCTCGAGAGTGCAGCTGAGAGGTAATCCGTCGTCATAGTGTGAAAATGAAAAGATGCCCTGTTGTCAACTGTTCCCATGCACTTCTCTTTATAGTGTATGGTGGAACGTCGTTTTCTGGGGCAAAAATCACTACAACATGTTTCTGCTTCAAAACATTTTACTGGGTTACTAGAAGGAAAAAGAACTTGACATTTTGAGCGTTTTCACGCTTGACATTTTAACTGTTTAAGAACTTTACATTTTGAACATTTTAACGTTAAACATTAGTACTGCCACCGACATTGCTACTTTCGCTATGTGTACTGTCTATGGAGTAAACCCTAACTGTCAAATGCTGCTCGAGGACACAGTGTGATCTTCACAGTGCAGTAGAAAAATTGTTCTGTTGCACTGCTAACGCCACTAGTGTGTGACTACAAGGTTTCGATAACGATGGATTTCGGTGGAGAACGACGCTCCACCATACACTATAAGGATATAATTGTTTTTATCAACTCTCTGTTACACATTTTTTTAAACACAAGAAATTATAAAATGAGGAACTATATCTAAGCTGCAGTGGTCTGAAGCAGCTGAACCTTATTTTGGCTATGACCTTTGGTGGAAGGAAGGTTTTGTACAAAATATCTCTGCTGAGCAAAGCAAAGCTAATTTTCTTTACAACATTTATTTTTTAAACATGGTTCACTTATTTTCTACAGTTATTTAAAGGGCCCCAACACCTTTTCAACCTGGGCATCTACACAGACATTAATTTGCACAGTGGTATCATTATCTGCATGGTTTCAACAATTACTCTCCAAACACCTCTGCACTTACAAGGCACATTAATCTATATGTTGGTATCATGTAGTTATCTACTAGCCACCTTCACCTTTACTAGCCCTTTTCAGCCTCTACACTAGCCATTTTACACCTTTCTATCTCCTCAAACTTTTGGTTAGCCAATTACATATTGTTGATAAAAGTTTGGTCACTTGTCACTAAACTTTAGCCACTGGCCACTTTCAACACTGTGCCCACCCCATTGCATGTCCAGGTGGCCCCTTTGGCCACTGTCAGTTGGGTCCCTGTACCCCTGTCCAAACCTGTACATGGCTATGGGCGTAGCACTGTACCCAGGTCAATGCAGTCCACCTTCCTACACACAAACATTCCATCACACTTGACTGCTAGGCTGCAGTTCCTCCTGTTCACCTTTGTGGAGTGGTGGGGCAGCCCTTCAAAGTTGAAACTGAGCATGCCTAGGATATGCAAATGGATGAATACATTCCAGTAATGAGATGCAAATGTGGCAGATGGGCTTGGTCATCTACATATCCCGGCTGAATATTGCAACTTTGGTATCGTGCAAGTGGCTTTGCATCACACATTTCCACATGCTCCATACAGGACTCAAGTCACCTGCTGTGCACACATCTCCAATTGCACTATCACACATCTTTAAGATATTCAGCCAGACATGCACAAGTGCATCGCATGGTGCATATTCTAAATATCTCACTATTTGGGGTCTGCACATCTCAGATGCATGGCGAAGGCACTTGCAGCGATTTTGCTGGGGACTTTTGAATATGGGGGCCTTTACATTTTCTACATAATCTAAGAAAACCAGTTTATTAACCAAAATTAAAACAGTTTGGTATCTGGTAGTGCAGGAAAAAGGGAGAATGTAACTTTTCTGGTGCATTACTGTGTAGACTGATTCTTTTTTTTTTACTGAGAGATGACTTTGTGTTTTACAAGAGGAGACAGAGATACATCATGTTTTGCTTGCAACATCTGAGAGCATCAAAGATCCCTCCAGAGCACTCTCCTATGGGTCTCACCACATGGACAGGCATCAATGAACATCTAAGGACACACGCATCCCATGCTCTGAAGTAATGGTGGTGGTGGCATACAAGTTCTAAAATGTGCCAAAATATCCCCAAAATGCACCAAAATATGAAAAATCCTAAAGCTTCTGGGGACCTGGGTGGCTGCCACCCCCACCCTTCTGGGGGCCTAGGCAGCCCACAGACCCCCATCCTTTTATAATTGCATGCCTTGCTAAAAGGTCACCACACACCACTACCTAAACTGCTCCTGCGCTGCCCCATCCCATCCAAAGCTATGTCATTCATCCCCAGGTGGACAGAGACATCCAGTTTCCCTTTCTTTCTATTGCCTCCATGATTAATTGGATATTCTTCCCATCTGTCTGAGCTGTTGCACCAGATAGGCACTTTACCTCACTTTCTACCCCTTTCCTGTCCCCAACTCTGTCCCCTCAAGATAGAATCTCACCAGAAGTTGCTTCCTTCTTTTCTGGCATCCTCTTTCCACCCCTGTGGTCTATGTTCAGGTGGACCCCCACTTCCTCACTGTCTACTGCCTTAAGCACCCATTCTTGGCAGTCCCATTCTGCCAGAACAGTGTAGGAATTTCTTAGTGGCACCAGTTGAGGAATGTGCCGTTGACCCTCCTCCCAGCCATCCATATCCCACTACCCCACCCCTTGAGCCCACCATATTTTAACTTCTCCTTCCTTCTGGAATCCTCTGAGGTAGCGGTGCTTGGCTAGGTGGACTCTGGGTGGGAGAAATGGTCCTTCAAATCTTCATCCACACAAATTTTATAGATTCACATTTTCATAGTTATGTGTCAGCAGAAAAGTTGCCCTTTTTTTTGCCCATTAGTCTGCCATTTCCCCTCCCCTTTATGTAGCCCTTCCCTCATAGGTCCCCTCCATTACTTAGACAGACCCTTTTGCTTGTCCATGCCCTCTTGAATCCCTCCACTGTTCGGCATCCACCACCTCCTCCAGCAGACTGTTCTAGGGCACCACCACCCTCTCAGTGAAGTATTCACATTTCCTTAAGCCAACCTCCTCCACTCTCTGCCCATGCCCTGTAGTTTTAGTGCCTACCTTCCCTGTAAATAAGCTCTCTCCACTTTATTGATCTCCTTCACATATTTGAACATTTCTATCATGTCCCCCTCTCTTCTAGTCTCCAGTAGGTACAAATCCAAAACCTTCAACCCCTCTTCATATGGCGGTACACTTAGTCCATGTACCATCTTACTGGCCCTTCTCTGTACTCTTTCCATGTACTCTTTCCATGCCTTCTATGTCCTTGAGTAGGTGAGGTCCCCAAACCGAACTCCATACTCCAGGTGGAGCCTCACCATGGATTTGTAGTGTGGCATTAGCACCTCCATCTTCTACTAGTTATCCTCTCTCTATGCATGCCAGCATTCTTTTATGGTTGAATTGGAATCAAGAAATTGGAATCGACTAACTTTGATTCCTGACATAGATAGTGTCTGGTCATATTTCTGTTGTGAATTTATATCTGTATGTGATATTTTGCACCTATTCAAAGTAGGAAAGTCAAACAAAAATTCCCTATTGTATACTGCAAAGTTAAGAGTTTATCATAAGAAAAGGATGCTGCATGGAGATTGGCAAAGAAAAATGAGAGAGTGCTTTGGGAAAAATATCGACAGCATAATTTATATATTGCACAAATAAGGAAAACAAAATCAGATTTTTATCTTACTGGAATGGCAACTGACCAGTTTAAAAACCTAGGATTTTTGGAATATGGTTAAAACTTACAAGGAAATAGGACCTCAGAACTGCCAAATGATTTTATGGCAGAAAATGGCCCATTGAAACTCTCAGATGAGGCAGCTGCTATATTGAACAAAATGTTTGTTGACATTGGGTTTCCCAGATTAATGCATGTCCCCTTTCTGGTATAAATAAGCAAGAGAGAATCAGGAAAAGAAAGGCGAAAATGGTCTATTATTTTGCTTCAAAATATTATTCCAAGTCAAGTTTATGGGAACTATTAAAATTAAATATAAATAAGGCCCAAGGTCCAGATGGGATTCCATCTTTTTGCTTAAAATTGCTGCCCCAGTAATAGCACCAATCTTGACTGACATCTTTAACCTTTCATTGAAGACTGGTACCTACCCATCAGTCTGGAAACAGGCAGAAGTGATACCAGTGTTTAAGGGAGGTGTGAAAACGATATGCGGAATTATAGACCATTATCATTGCTTTCGGTTACTTCTAAAGTGTTTGAAAAATGGTGGTTTCTCAATTAAACAGTTATCTTGAAAAAATGAAAAATACAACAAATATCAGTCAGGCTTTAGGGCACAACACAGTACCACTACTGCACTTGTCAAGGTTGTGTCGGACATCCAGGTAGCCATGGATAGGGGCCTTCTGGTTGGAGCAATTTATATTGATTTGTGAAGGCTTTCAACACTTTGGGACATCAGGTATTGATGGAAAATTGAGATCTGTAGGCCTCAGCCAGGAGCCCTGGATTGTTCCATGGCTACCTGGATGGCAGACAACAAAGGGTTAGGTTAGGTAGTAATTTTGTATCCAGTTATCTAAATATTAATTCTGGTGTTCCTCAGGGTCAGTGCTAGGACCCATCCTATTTAATATATATACAAATGGTGTCAGACATCTGATGAATGATGTCCGCACCATTTATATGCAGATGATACAATTTTGTACCTTGAAGGGAAATCTGTGGGACATATACAGGAAAAATTACAGAAATGTTTCAATACATTACAAATATATTTTTCAGAACATGGTCTGGTTTAAATTCACAAAAGTCACAGGTAATGTTGTTTTCAAATAAAAAAACATCTGTGGATTTGGATATTAAGACATTGGATGGGTGTAGCCTGGCCTCTGTGGATCACTATAAATACTTGGGAGTATGGTTGGACTCTCATTGTAGTTGGGATTTTCATGTTGATAACTTGATACAAAAATTGTGTAAAAAGTTGGGGTACTGTACAAGCACAGAAACTGTCTTTCATTTGATGTTAGGTTAAAGATTGTGAATTCAATGATAATTCCATATATCGATTATGGTGATGTCATATATAGAGAGGCAGTTAAGAGCAACTTAGAAAAGCTTGATGTTATCTATAACAGATATGCGCGTTTTGTTTGGATGCACCTCGGAAAACATCATTGCACCCTCTACAGGAACTTAAATTGGATATCCCTGACAGAACAGCGAAATATGCATGTGCAATGGTTAACTTATCACTGTTATTGTAAAAAGTTCCAGGATATCTAGTGGAGTTTCTGGAGGAATGGAATGTTAGGGTAGGTTTGAGATCTGAGGAGGAAGTAAAATTTAGGGTACCCTTATGAGAACAGTGAAGGGCCAACATTGTTATGTATATGAAGGTTCAAATTGTGGAATTCATTATCAGGTCACTTGAAGTCAAGTATAAATAAAATATCTTGGAATGAAATAAAATCATGGCTTGTAAAGGATGCAATGTCCCTAAAGATTTGCTGCACTTGAGATGTTTGTTTATATGGTTTATTGTTGTAGTTATTATTTGTTTTTGTTATTTATGTATTGTGTACTATGTATGTATAATGTGTGTATCTGTATGTATTTAAAATGAAACTGATGTTTTTGCATAGTAGAATCCCATTGCAAATTAGCTGATGCTAAAATGTTTTTTTCCTGTTTCTGATATCAGAAATAAACTTTTTACTACTACTACTGCTACTACTACTAGCATTCTGTTCACTTTACCCACTGCCTTGCTACACTGGGTCCGCATCTTAAGGTTGTCCGTGATTATGATTCCCAGATCCTTTTCCTGCTCAGTTGCATTCATTTCTCCCCTCCATGTGTATTTTGCTTGTGGATTATTCCACCCCATGTGTATCACTGTGCATTTTTGGCATTGAATTTTAGCTGCCATGTTTCTGACCACCTCTCCAACAACCTTAAATCCTTCCTCATAGCCTCCACCCCTATGTGGTGTCCACCCTGTTGCAGATCTTCATATCATCTGCAAAAGGCAGACCTTTCCTGTAGCCCATCCGCTATGTTACTGATGTTGATGTTAATCAGGATGGGGCCCACACCAACCCTGGGGACCCTGCTCATCACCCCTACTTCCCTTGAATGCACCCCATTTAACATCACCCTCTGGCTTCTACCCATCAGCCACCCTGATATTTTCTGCCTCATCCCCAAACTCTCCAGTTTATTTACCACTCTTCTGTGAGGCACAGTGTCAAAGGTCTTCCGAAGTCCAGATAGGTCCGTCCACTGCCCGCCAATCAACCACCTTCATCACCCCTGCAAAACTTGATTAGGTTTGTATGGCATGACCTCCCCATGTGAAGTTATGCTAATGGATGTTCAGCAGCTCACTATCCTCCAGGTAACTAACCACCCTTTCCTTCAATATCACCTCCATCAACTTGCCCACCACAGATGTGAGGCTGACCAGGGATAATTGCCAGCCTCCTCCCTGCTGCCACTTTTGTGAAGTGGCACCATGTCTGCCCTCTTCCAGTCCCTGACACCCATCCCATATCTAAGGATATGTTGAATAACCTCACTAGTGGTGCCGCCATCTCCTCCCTTAGCTCCTGGAGCATCCCAGGATTCAGGGAGTATGGACCCATAGCCTTGTCTACCATCAACTACCCAACTCTTCCCTGACCTTGTTCTGATTGGACTAGTATCCACCCTCGCCTCCCTTCTCTTCCTCCTTAGCACTGGTCCCTTCCTCTATCGTGAAGGCCAAGCTGAAGTATCTATTTAGCACCTCTGCCATCTTGAAGTCCCCTTCCACTTGTTCTCCTTCTCCTTTTACCCTTACAATCCCCTGCCTTACTTTCCTCTTCTCCCCAATGTACCAAAGAAAGTCTTATCACCCTTTTAGCCTACCTACTAATGTTCTCCTTCATTTCTGCTTTCTCCTTTCTAATCTTTTGTCCTGCCACTTTTAGTTTCTCCCTGTACATTTCCTTTCCTCCTTCCCCATCCTCTTATATTCCCTGAATGACTTTCTTTTCTCCCCTATTGCCCCTCACTTCCCTGTTAAGCGATAGAGGCCTTCTCCTTCTCTTGCTCTTCCTTACCTTCCTTGTACAGCTCTCTGCGGCTTTAAGCATCTCCCATTGATCTTTATCCATAGTTCCTGAACCCCCCTCTCCTCCATCCTCCCATTTCTTTCCAGAATACCTCCCTCATTTTGGGAAAATCTACCCGTCTGAGGCACGGACTTTCATGGTGGTTTGTCTCACTTCACATCCTGTTCTAACCCTGAAGCCCACTGTGTTGTGGTCACTTGCTCCAAGACTGACCCCAGGGTCCCCACCCTCTACGCTATCCCCATTGGTGGCATCATGCCAAGAATGTTTCCCCTCTAGCAGGCTTCCTGACCAGCTGCTGCAGGAAGGCTCCTGAAAGGGACTCTAGATTTCCCTGCTCCGGGATGATCTAGCTGCTGGAATTTCCCAGCCTAAATCTGGGACATTTAGGTCACCCACCAGCAGAATCTCCCCTGTAGTGCCATCCATTTTACCTCCACAGCATCTGCAAGACCATTTCTTCTCGCTGCATCAGAGGTCTGTACACCACCCCAGCCTTATAGAGGCCAGCACTTTCCTCCCAGTGTGACCTACAAGACTTCTCTCCCTTGCTCCTCCTTCCCTTCCGTGGCCTTTATGCCCTCCATAATGTGAGCACAATGCCCCCCCTTCTTCCCTTTCCTTTCCTTCCTGAATAACCTGTACACAAGGACCTCTACTTCCCAGGCCTGATGCTTAGACCACCAGGTCTCCTGTTATGGCTACAATAACCAGGCCCTCCACCTCCTTATTGCTTCTGTCCATCATCTTGTTCCTCAGGCTTCGTGTGTTTGCTGAAAATCCTTTCCACCATATACCCCTACTCCCCACCTTCCCCTCCTTCTCATGTCTTGTGTGTACTCTTCACCCTTTTGAGGAGTGCTCTAGCCTATTCTCTCCTCCTGTTGAACAATCACCCATCCTAGACTTGTACATCCCCTTACCAGTTTATACCCCAGGACCTTATCAAGGTATTCTTGCTCCCCCCTCAGTATTCTTGATCCCTCTCACTCAGATGTAGTCCTATCCTTCCCAGTACAAGTCAACCCGATGTTCCCCCAATTTTCTATATATCAAACCCTTCCTCTTCATCACACCTGCAGCCATTCATTGAGCTCCTGATTCTACTCTACCTAGTAGTGCTGGCACTGGGACTGGCAAGACCTCAGAAAAGCCAAGGATTAGCTCCTTCCAGGCAACCCTGTGCCTGTGCTCTAGTGATGTTCTCCTGACTCTCAACCAGCACTGCCTGGATCCTGGAGACCTGTTAGCTCCACTAAGAGAGGTGCATAGATGGCACAGCACCACAGTCTCAAAAGGCCTCCCTGAAGTGCTCCACAGTCATTGCATTACCACACCCTACATTTCCTTTCTTCCTGCTCTTCTTGTGCTTCCTGACCTGTCCTTTTTCCCAGAACCCAGTAAGGCTATCATACCAATACCCAGTAAGCCCCTAAACTCTGAAGTGCACTAATACCTAGCAGCCATTTAACAGCAAGCTCCTTCCACAAAAAATACCCAGCAACTATTTAAAATAAGCCCTGAACCCTGAAACACAGTAGTAACTAGGAATAGTGCCCTGATGTCTTACTGCAGCTTATTGATGTCATGTGGTTAGTTTTCCAGGAAGCAAATATTAATAAGTATATCACTACCATTCTAGCTCTTGCTGTAGTTCAAACTGGCTACTAAAAATACAGTATGTGCTTTGTAATTATACCCCACCCCTCTCCCTTGGTGGTTACTTTTATTTGTTTTATTTATTTATTTAAAATGTGATAACCAGGGGGCCTAACTTCCTACAGCCACGGCTCAGCCAGAACTCAACTTGCTGAGCTTCTCCAGCCCACCTGCCCAACAGCCAGATTCTCAGGTTCAAGCACTAATCAGGTGGCCTATGGCTAGCTGCTTCCCAGCTCAACCAGAACTGGCCAGCTGTGCTTCTCCAGCCCACCTGCTCAACAGCCAGCTTCTCAGGTTCAAGCCCTGATCAGGCACCCATGGCTCCCCTGCAGCTGTGGCTTGGCAGAACTTAGCCAGCTGCACTTCTCAGCCCACCACCCAATAGCCAGTTTCTCAGGTTGAAGCCCAAATCAGGCACCTTATGGCTCCCCACAGCTCAGCCAGAACTCAGCCGGCTGCACTTCTCAGCATGTTTTCAGAGAGAACATTGCCTACAAAACAAAAAGCTGTGGGACATCTAAAGACAGAAAGTGACTATCACTCAGTGAGGTAATGCTCGGAAATTTGCTAGCGTGAATCACTCCCATAATCTCATGAAACCTGGAACAACATCTCACCCTGGCTCAGTGCCCTTTCTTTTAAAATTCTCTCATTTCCCTCCCACCCCAGCTCCTGCTACATAGATACGTACTATACATTTGTTTTGGTAGAACAGGACATTTAGGCCCATCCTGTCTACTCCTTGTCCCTGCATACTCTGTTAACACTGATCCTAGTTGGTCATGGTTGTCCTCCCTTCTCCTGTTCCTCTACCTAATATGCCCAGTGCTTATTCCCACATGCTTGAATCTCCGAACAGTCCTTGTCCCGCCATCACCTTTTGCAGGCTGTTCCAGTCAACCAGCACCCTTTTGGTGAAAAAGTATTTCTGCACAGCTCTCCTAAACTTCCCCTTCACTTCATTGTCTGCTCCCTTGTTCTAGTGCCTTCATTTCTCTGAAACAGACCTCCACTTGCACCTTGTTCACTCCTGTGAAGGAAGTACATGTTGAGTTCTGAAGCCTTTTGTCATAAGGTTTCTCGTGCAAACCCTTCAATATTTTGGTTGCCTTCCTCTGTACCACCTCAACCCTTTCAATGACCTCGCGGTGGAGTACGGCCTGCAGAACTGGACATAGTACTTCAGGAGGGTCTAACCAGTGAGCGATACAACAGCAGCATCACCTCCTTTCCTCCAGCTAGAAATCCCTCTCAAATGCAACCCAGCTTCCAGTTAGCCTTTCCACTGCTTTGTCACACTGCCCAGCTACCCAGAGGTCATCGCCAGTGACTGTGAGCTTCATTCCTCCTTCTTATACACAGCCTCTGAGTCCCACAGCAATAAGTGCATAATCTTGCAGTTGTTGGCATTGAAACCCAGCTGTCACCTCCTAGACCTTTCCTCTAGTTTCTTCATATCTCTTTGTATTCTCTCCACCCTGTCCTGAGTGTCAAGTCTGTTGCAGATTTTGTAACATCCACAAAGAGGCACACTTTCCCTCAAGCTCCATAATGTCACTCATGCAGACACTGAAGAAGACCTGTTCCAGCACCAAACCCTGTGGTTCCCCAATGGTCACTCTCCTATCATGTGAGTAGCTACCATTTACCACCACACTTTGCCTCCTATCCCTTACCCAATTTGATACCCAGCTTGTCAGTTTCTCCCCAACCCTCAGGCTGCTTAGTTGCTTAACTAGTCTCTTGTGCAGCATACTGCTGAAAGCCTTACTGAAGTCCAGATAGGCCATGTCCACTACTCTCCCTTGATCCACCTCCTAGTAACCCAGTCAAAGAAATCTATGAGATTAGTTTGACATGACCTCCCCACCTGTGAAACCATACTGCTGGTGGTCCTGTAGCCCTTTGCCTACAGGTGCTCAATGATCAGGTGCCCAATAGCTCCCCTGCAGCCACTGCTCAGCCAAGAACTTGTCCGGCTGTGCTTCTCCAGCCACCACCCAACAGCCAGCTTCTCAGGTTCAAGCCCTGATTGGGCATCCTCGTCTCCCCTGCAGCTGTGGTTCAGCCAGAACTTGGCCGGCTTTGCTTCTCCAGCCTGCCAAACAGCCAGCTTCTCAGGTTCAAGCCCTGATCAGGTGCCCTATTGCTCCCCACAGACAGGGCTCAGCCAGAACTCAGTGGGCTGCGCTCTCAGCCCGCCTGCCCACCCAACAGCCAGCTTCTCAGGTTCAAGGAATAATCAGACACCCTATAGCTCCCTGCAGCAGCAGCAGCAGCACCAGCAGCAGCTCAGCCAGAACTTGGCCAGCTGTGCTTCTCCAACCGCCAACAGCCAGCTTCTCAGGTATGATCGAGGCTCTTCTCCGCTCCTGGAAAGGGACTTGCAATCCTGCATTACCATAGCTTCTGTACTGCAAAGTGGAGAAGAAATTGGACAATTTCCTCTGCTGCTCACATTCCATTGGCTTCAGACCCTATTAAATTTGTCTGACTCTAATTTAAACTTGATTTTTGGCTGCATCTCTCTCTCTCTCTCTCTCTCTCTCTCTCTCTCTCTCTCAATTTCCACTCATTTAGCTTGCAAAGTTTTGCCTGAAGAGTTCCCTGTATTAGGCTTATCATGTTATTACAGTTAACTGTATTAGCCTGCACTGTTCTAAAGCTTTGGTTTTAAATTTAGTACAGTCTTATACATTAGCCATAATAGTAGACTGCTTTTATTATTTAGCCTGCACTGCTGTAAAGCTTGCCTTTATTAGCTGCAGTCTCACATACTAGCATGCGTTAGTAGACTACATTTGTTTGTTTTAGGGACGATGAATTGAACTTTGGCTAATTGTGGTTTAATCTGATCTGATACCTCTGCCTTTCTTTAACACTTCTTTGGATATTTTTCCGTCTCTTCCACTGCCTATCTCTGTCTCCTCCATTCCTTTGCTTTTCCCTCTGCTGCTAGCTAATCCATGCCCCTCCTTGCCACCTTTTCACTGCTAATATTGTTCTATTTTAAATTTCTAATGTCCACTCCCCACTGGCTAAGGCCATACACTCCCCTCAATCTTTTGCTTTCCACTCTGCCTTTTTCTAATTCCAGTCTCACCCTCGATTTCAGTTTGAGATGGTCCCCGATTCACTATATCTGTTAATTCCCTTATCCTCTCTCCCTCTCCTAGGTTCAAACCCTGACTGGGTGCCCCTGCAGCTGCAGATCGGCCAGAACTCAGCCAGCTGCTCATCTCCAGCCTGCCCGCCCAACAGCCTGCTTCTCAGGTACAATCAGAGCTCTTTTCTGCTCCTGTAAAGGAACTTATAATCCTGCATTACCATAGGCTTCTGCACTGCAAAAGAGGAAAACTAATTGACAATTTCCTTGCTGCTCACATTCCATTGGCTGCAGACCCTATTTTATTTGTCTGAACTTAATTGAACTTGATTTTTTGGCTGCATTTCTCTCTTTCTTTTCATTCATTTAGCTTACAATTTTCTAGCCTGAAGTGTATCCTGTGCCCCACTCTGCCCTATATGGGCTTTTCTTACACAGTTCTGATCTGCCACATGACTAGTGCTAGTGTGAATTATCAGTCCCTAGCTTTCCATTAGCAGACTATGCTATCTGGCACTAGAGGGCAGCTTTTTAATTGCAGCTCCTGGCTGTCACTGCCATTCACTGTATTGCTTCTGTCAACTAACCCATTTTGTTTTCCTCCTCACAACCTTGACTGACTCTTTTATTCTCTTAACCTACCTGCAAGTCTTACAATACTGCTTGTTCTCCTACAGTCCCATATTGGTTTCATTCAGAATGAAGCCCCCACCTCCTTCCTCAAAATACTAACCCCTTACTTCTCCCCCCCTCCGGTTCTGACCCTCATCTCCTTCTCCCATTTCACCCACTGTTACTTTCCTCCCCACTACTCTGCTTTCCTTCATCCTTGCAATTACTCCTGCCATCCCTTTCAAAATCTTATTCTACTTCCCCTCCCTCTCTTTTCCTCTTCCCAGTTACTTTACCTATCTTAGCCTTTTACTTTCCTTTTCTCCATCCCTCCCTCTTCTTCATCCTCCTAAATTCAAGCTACAATACAAATGTCAAAAACTACCTTACTTCATCCTAGCCCTCCTACTTCTTCTCAATAATAGGTAACATCCACCATAACCCTAGCCCTCCTTCTTTACCTTCCCTGCTGTCACCCCTAAATACATCTAGTTCCCCAGCCCCTATGGTTGTCCCCAGTGGGCTGAAACTTCTTCACTTGAACATCTGTAGCCTGCTACACAAAACTGACCTCATCAAACTCTTGTGGTCTCACATACTCCAGACATTTTAATTATTACTAAGACTTGGCTCACTAAAAGCATACCAGACAATGCCATTGCCATTACTGGATATTCCTCTCTAGACAAGACTGGGCAGAATGGGGCAGGGACTGGCCATGTACATCCAGTCCTCATTGCAATATACAACTATTCTATCTTCTTCCCTTCAAACTACGATGAGACCCTTGTCACCCATATTACACTCCCTATCACTGTCCCAATTTTGTAACTGGCATCTACTGTGTTCAAGCACCCAACCTTCAGTCACGCGGAACTCATATCCTCCATTACAATCTGGAGTGCTGTTCATGATGGGTGACTTGAACATAAATTGACTGTGTCCCAAGTCAAGCAAGATACGCATGATGTTACTGCACTAAACGTCACTTAACTTATCCTTGAGCCCACCGTCCAAATTATAAAATGCTAAATCATTCCCTGCTTGACTGGGCACTCACTACATCTGCACTGTGTCATCAAGTCAGGTATCCTCCCAGATGCCTTAGCACCAACTGCATCTTCCTGGTTTGTAGAACCATACACCCAATCCCCCTCACAAAATCATTCAGCCTCGCCCTTTAACTCCTTAGATTTTTGTCCAACTCCAGTTTTAACTTGTCTCCACTGACTGGGCCCTCTCTCCTCTGCTCTTTCTGTTGATCAAGCCCTTTCTTACTTCAAGGAAAAATTATTTCCACCTGGAACACATTTGCTCCATTCGCGGACCACAGTTCACAGGATACACACGCCCTGGATTACCCCAGAATTGCTGGCCTGCCTCAGGAAACATGACCAGGCCTGGAAAAACATAAAACATCAAAACTCCCCAATGACTGTGCCATGCACAGATATACAACTCCTGTACAAAGCCATCAGATTGGCAAAGTCTGATATTTCAAATCTTCATTTCTACAAACATAAACACCCTCCAAATTCTGGTAGGTAGCCCACCCTCTTCCCCTCTCCCCCAGTTCTCAAAATAAATAATTCCCTGGTATTACCATTGGTGGCCAATAAATTTAATGCCTACTATACCTCTTGTGCCACGACTCTACTAAACTCCCTCCTCCCCACCCTTCCTGTGCTTACCCCCACATCATGCACTGTCTCCCTATTCTCCTTCTCCACCATCTCCCTGATGAAGCTTTAGCACCTTCCTTTCTCTTAACCACACAAGGTTCCGCACCTGACAATCTTGACCTTAAACTTCTCTACCTCTCTGCTCCTGCTATTGCCTAGCCGATTTTTTATTCTAAATCATTCCTTTATATCTGCTCTAGTCCCCACCTCCTGGAAACATGCTGTTGTCCTTCCCTCCCTAAGGATGGTGACTCTTCAGCTCTGGCAACAATCGCCCCATCTGTCTCCCTCCCACCCTGGATAAACTCCAAGAACACCTGGTTCTCTCCCAACTTTCCTCCTTTCTCTCTGATTCCTCCTTTTACCACATTCCAGTCTGGTTTTGGAAGAACCATTCTACTACCACCTACCTCCTCAGGCTCACTGACTCCATCCTTACTGGGATGGACGGTCATCTTGTTGACCTAGCTAAAGCATTCAGCACTGTCTCTCATACACTGCTTCCTGATTCCCTTTGTGCAGCAGGTGTGGCCTCATCTGTTACAAACTGGTTTAAATCCTATCTTATTGGTAGGACTCAATCGGTAAGAATCTCTGATTCCTCCCTCCCCACTCCCTATTAACACTGGAGTCCCTCAGGGCTCAGTGCTCAGTCCCTGCTTTTCAAAGGCAAAATCCTGCTTCTGTGGAAACTAGTTTACAGCATGATTTCAACCAGGTTTAGCTCTGGTTTGCTTCTCACCAGTTCTTCCTCAACACCAAGAGACAGTCTCTTTGACCTTTGGCACTAAGCAGAAACTCTCTTGGCTTACTGGCTTAGCCTCCTTCCACACCCTTGATGGGACAACCCTTGAGGACACTTCCTCATTTAGATATCTTGGTGTCTGGTAGGACCAATACCTCAACTTCTCTGTACACATCAACACTATCCTGGTGAAACTGCACCCCAAGCTTGGTGCCCTGTACAGGAACCACAGTTGCATCCTACTGACTGTGAAGCAGTGGGTGGTTGATGGTCTCGAGGGCCAGGTGGCTCCTGAAGCCCTCCCTCCTCCAGCTGATTGAATCTCAGGCACTACAGATCGCTCACTGAACCCCCGAAGCAGCGGGCAGTTGGCGTCACGAGGGGCAGGTGGCTCCTGAAGCCCTCCCTCCCTCCAGCTGATTGAATCTCTGGCACTACAGGTATGGACAGTCGAGCCGCGAGCTGCTGCAGCATTTAGAGGGACAGAGAAGGACTTTGCTTTCCTATTTTCTTTTGAATGTGTTTGAAGTAAAAGTTATTGCAAGCCACTGCCTTGTGTAGCCACGTAAACTATTTTTGTTAAGTCATAAGCAGTTAAATTTGCAACCCTGTGGCTACTAGAACTGAGTGAACTGGTGCCTTAATCTTGCTTTATTTAAAACTGGCGCCTTTTCAACCCTGCTCAGCTCATAGTGCAAAACCCTGCAAAGCTTGAAATCTTTTTTCTTTTCTCTCTCTTGCCTTGCCTGAACCTTCTCCTTTCTCTCACCCCCTCCCCTGTGCCAGAACAATGAGCCTCTACTTACAGAATTTGTCTCCTCTTCCCTCAGATCCTCCTCGGACCCCCAAGCAGCGGGCGGTTGGCGGTCGTGAGGGCTAGGCAGCTCCTGAAGCCCTCCTCCCTCCATCTGATTGAATCCTGGCACTACAGGTACGGACAGTCGAGCCGGAGCTGCTGCAGCATTTAGAGAGACAGAGTTAGACCCGGCCGCACTATGCGCCGGCTCCCCACTGCCCCCACCACCACCCTTGGTCGGCTCTCCCATATATAGGGCTGCCCAGGTGCATTTTAACCAATCAGCTCACTTTCCACCCGCAGATTATAGCTTTCTACCACTTGAGGCAGCACCACATTTCCCCTATCTCTTGCATACACTTGTACTCTCAGCCACTGAAACACTAGGAACCTACTAAGCTTAACTGTACATTAACCAACAGCCTGTAGTGTAGTCTGGACAGCTCCTAAACATTTTTGAGCTCTGCCTGTTTAGTCCTAAATGCTATTGTACACAACAATCAACTGGAACTCCCATTTATAAATGCAATTAGCATAAAGCAACAGCCTGTTGTGCACTCTGGACAGCCCCTTCAGCAGCTTGTGCTCTGACTTTCTAACCTAATTCTCACTGCAATCCCCAGTGGAGCTACTTCCTTGCTCCATAAATAAGCTCTCAGAACTGGCGGCACAAATTTCACTTCCTCCTTAGTAGCCGTGTTGAACAACTGACTCCTTACTAATTAAGCTGCTCCCATTCTCATACAGTCTGCAGAGCCTGAATCTGAGGTGGATATCGGACTCTCTGTTGCTATTCTTGCCCTGCTGGAACCAAATAGAGCTTTCTATCAAGTTGCCTCTCATTTAAAGAGATAGCTGCTGTTATAACCTCAACACAACCCACCTTACCACTAACCTCTACCCTTTCCAGTTGTGCTTCCAAAAGTTTTAGCTCCTCTCACGCCAGCTCTAAATCCAACTCAACTGGCTAGACAAGTCCTGCTTCTCTCATTGCAAGGATTTCTTATACCCTATATCCCACTCACAAATAACTCACTTGAAGTATTTCAACATGGCCTTAAGCTCATGTGGTACATTACTACTAATCTCTTTTCTTCTCAACCTTATATGGCTGCCTATTTTATATTACCCTCAAGACTTTATCATCACTGCACCCACCCAGATGATGATACACTCTCCATACTGGAATCGCCCTCATACTGGCCACGTGACACCTCCCTCTTCTCGCCCTCACAAACTCATCTACCACCTTTCCTATACCCTGCAAAAATCACCAGTGCCTAGCATCACCCTGCCCACCCCTTTCATTCGCCGTGAGCTATGGTGCCTCTTCCTCCTGGCCTAATGCTAGCTGGGATGTTGAACCTAAACCAGGGCCAGTGGGTAACCTCCCTCTAAATAATACAATCTGGAATTATACCAAAGGCCTCCGCATCGCACACAAGAACATTAGAGCCTCCTTCATAATATTGCTGAACTTGAGGCATGGACTGTTCAACACCACCCTGATATCCTGTGCCTATCTGGAACTTGGATAAAACCCTCCACCCCTGATGCTCTCTGCTCCCTGCCCAACTACAATCTCATCAGACTAGATAGACCTTCAACCAAGCGTGGAGGAGGAGTTGCTCTTCTATTAGCAACACCTGCTGCTATCCCATAATGTACTGTCTACACTATCTCACTGTGAAGCACTCCATGCCACACTATAGCTAGATTCAAAGAAATTACACATAGTCTGCACCTACAACCCTCCCTGCTAGTGGCAATAAGGGTCTTGAAGAACTCCTCTCCTTAATAGACTGCACCATCAGTCGAATGAAGTCCTTATTCTAGGAGACCTAAACCTGAACTGGTCTAGTACCACAAACCAGTCCTCTCAAACCCTGGTACAAGGCCACAACCTTCACAAATGATCACAGACCCAACTAGGGTCATGGCTCCTACTCGAACAGTACTCTGATTGACTGGATCCTAGCAAACCATCCGGACAGCATAATAGGTGCAGGCACCCTTGCAGATGCTATTAGTGATCACTCCCTATCTACTGTATCTGGCACTCTACCAGTAAACCATCTCCACCCCAAAACTCATTACCTTCCAGAATCTGGCCAATATTAACTTAGCGCAGTTTACTTATGATCTCTCACTGATTGACTGGTCCCCGATCCTACGCTTCAACTAATGCCCAGGTGGCTCCTTGACTACTTCTTGAACCACTTTAGCCCTCTCCAAGACATCCATGCTCCCTTGTCACGCACTGGATTCATGGAACCAAGACAAAATGGTTAACAAAGCCCTATTTACCCAAATAAGAGACAGGATAAAGGCTTGGCGGTGTTTCAAGATCACTGGATTGCAAACTGACCACAATCTGTATCGTTCTCTGAGAAACTTATGCAAGAAAAACATATGCTTAGCCAAAGATTCTTTCTGCAAGGACCTGCTAATAAAAGCCTCAGGCGACTCTAGGAAATTTTGGTCCACCATAAAAATGCTCCTAGTGCTAATCACAGGGCACATACCAGTGAAATGCTGTTAAATGGCATTCACTGCAATAACCGACAACCATAGCAAACTCTTTTAATCACCATTTCTCAGACCTCTCAAACTACCTCACCTCCCTCCCTCCTGTCTCAACACTGTACCCCAGCGATATCAGTCCGATACTCATGCACCCACCTTTAGGTTCTGGAGTATAAAGAGCAGAAGTGTTAAAACTGCTACTCACTATTCCTGACAGCACCAGCACAGGGGTCCGATGGACTTGAACCAAGGCTCCTAAAGCCGCTGCCCCACTAATCGCCTCTCCCTTAACCAAAATTTTCAACCTGTCTCTCACGCCATGGCATAGTACCAAATATGGAAAACAGCCAAAGTCACACCAATCCCAAAAAGGGTGACCCTAAGGAAATAAATAACTACTGCCCCATTGCAATTCTCTGTACTTAGCAAACTCTTGGAAAAACTAGTATCCACCCAATTCATAGAATATCTCCAAAGATACACCTTCTATCTAGCTCACAGCATGCTTCTGCAAAGGACACAGCACCTCTACTGCCCTCCTCAAACTCATCAATGACATATATGCCTCCATGGACTCGGGCGCCTAACAGGTGCAGTCTTCATTGACCTAACTAAGGCATTTGACCTGGTCAACCACACCATTCTTCTTACTAAACTATGCTCTCTAGGCTTCACCAGTGATGCAGTGGCCTGGTTTGAAAGCTACCTGTCCAGCAGAAAACAAGCTGTAGTGCTTAACTGCCATATCAGATCTTTTCCACTATTAATGTCCGAGTGCCCCAGGGCTCAATCCTTGGGCCCTTACTCTTCTCTATCTTTATTAATGACATCCCACTCCTTGCAAACAACTGTTCATCTCTGCTATGCTGACGATCTAGTTATTTACCATAGTGCCAGAACTGTTGTTGACTTAATCCACCCTCTCTCCGCTGATTTTGCTAATATTCAATCCTGGCTCACTGAAAACAAACTATTCTCAACTCTAGTAAAACTTACTCCATGCTCTTTGGCTCCTCTGCCCAGACTTAAGCGAATCAAATACCTTAATTATCCTTTGTGCAGACGGATCTTCTCTGATTAGCACCAACTCCTTTAAATACCTGGGTGTTACTCTCGATCCATCCCTCGACTTTGACCTACACATTACAACCACCTGTAAGTCAGTTAACGCCAAAATAGGTAGTGCCTACCGAACTAGATATGCCTTACCCCATCTTCCAGATTTGCTGTGGCCCAAGGCTTTCTTCTCCCAGCCCTTGCATATGGCTCAGTCACCTACCTCTTTGCCTCCAAATCATTCCTCCATAAGTGGGACACCACCTACAACAGCATCTGCCGCTATGCTTCCACATCTCACGTTACAAACATTATTGCCAGCTCCTATAGTGACCTAAAATGGCCGTGCCCTCTGCTCACAGACTCCAGGCCTTCGGCTCATTAATTGACAGTATTGTCAGATCTGGCCTCCCGCAATCCCTTTCATCCCTACTGGACACACAGCCTCTTATGGCCTGCATTCGACTGACCAAGCCTCTTCCACATACCCAGACACAGAACCAATATGGGTGCACACACCTTTTCTAACGTGGCTCCTAAAATACTGGAATTCCATACCCCAAGCTATTCCACAAGCAGCCTCCCATACCACTTTTAAGTCACTTCACAAAGAACACTTACGCTTTATCAACCCCTGCACCTGTTTTAATCTGCCTTAGCTCCACTCTTCTTCCCTGCTCTGTTTCAATCATCTTTGTTCCTCTCCTCCCTCTCTCTGCTTTCTCTCTCCTCGCTCTCTCGCATATCTTTCTCCTGCCTCTCCCGCTCTCTATCTCTCTCTCTCCCCTCACTGCTCTCCTTCCTCTCCTCCCAGTTCAACCACCTCTTTATTACTTGATATATTGTCTCTATGAATGCCTGCTATTGCAAGCGCCTATGTTCCTACTTAACTTTATTTTGATCCCTGTCCTACTGTGCTGTATTTTCATCATACCTTGTAAACCTATTCGGTGTTTGTTGCCAAATTTTTGTCTCCCCATACCTGAAGTTTTGACTTGACCCTGTACTGTACTGCTTTCATGTGCTGTGTCACATACACAATTTTGTATTTCTAAAATGTACTCTCCGGTCGTGCCTGAAAATAGGCATCTTTGTGCCTAGTGCACTTACCGATTACCAAAAACAAATAAATAAATAAACTTGCACCCCATTTTTGACAACTGTGATGTACTCTATGGTGCTGCTCCCAAATCTCCCTGATCAAATTGAACACTCTCTTTAACTGCTTCTGTGATTTGCCCTAACTCTCCCTCATGTACCCATCACTGAGAAGTCTATCATGCCTAGCCTTTCCTCCACTGGCAAATAGGTACCTCTCCACTGTGCCAAAGGGACCTCCAAATTCTGGCTTGGTGAACTCTCTCCTTATCTCTTATGTCCCTTCCACCCTCCCCTCCCTTCCATTCCTCAGACCTAGTGACATGTGCACCTTGATGGTCCCACATCATTCTACCCTCATCAGCCAGTCAGGATTTGCCCACAATTCCTTAAAATCTGGAACTCCCTTCCCCTCAGGTATGTCACTCGTCTTCCACCTACTCCCCTAGTACTGCTCTCACAATTTCCTCTCTTTCAGCTGTTCCTGCTTTAATTCTCCTTACTACCTCTATACCTTGTTCCTGCTTGTCTGCTCCCTGCCCTTGCAGGGTTCTCATCATCCTGAAGGGAAACAGGATTTAGCTGTCTCCTCCCCAACCCTCCTCCTTTTCCACCTCACTTCCTTTTCAACCGTCTCAGCTACTTCCCTCCCTACTCCTTCAATTGCACTTGTTTACTGCCTTTAAGCCTAGCATTCAGAACATTACTGCACTATGTCTGTACCGTTGCATTATTGCCCATCTATATTACTATATCTTAGCTTTGTGTACTTCAAATTGTTGTATCGATTTTACAAGCTGTAATGTCTGCACTGTCCCCTAATTGTATTATACTGTCTACCGCTTCCTACATGATTTGTAACTGTTCTTACCATCTATTATATGTATATTCTCTGCTTTCTTAGCCTCATTGTAACCCCTTCCCCAGACTGCACCATGAGGGCGAGCAACTTGTTGTTCAGTGTGCCTTCCTTGATGAAACTTTTCAATAAATAAAGAAATAAAATACAGAGGCAAAGGCTCATTTCCAGGTGCGACTCAGGGGAGAGAAGTGGAGGTACAAACAATAAAAAGCAGTTGTTAGCATTCAAAGTGCAGAATAAAAAATAATAAGTTTCTCAGGTAGTAAAACCTAAACTGAGTGACCAGTCAGAGCAATGTGTACAAAGTTTAGTAGTAACATACTTAGTTGCAGTGAAACAGTAAGTGCTAAAGAGCAACATAATGGAGTAACAATGCAGTATTTATTTATTTATTTATTTTTGGACTGAAGAAGCTGGCAGGAGCAGACAGCACAACAGACAAGGTAGGTGAGTAATAGGGCGTGGCGGGGGCTATGAGAAAAACTGGTGAAGAAATTCATGAGAGGGGCAGAAGATGATTTTATCATGTGTCAGAAGGCAAGAAGAGATGGAGATAGGTGAAAGGAAGAGGAGCTTGTTCCAGAGGAGGAGATGGTAGGAGAGAGTAGCTTGCCCAGCACATGACTGAGGAGTGAGGATGGCAAAGGTTCTGGAGTCTCTGGTGTTTAGAAAGTAAGAAAAGGAGATGGCAGGAGAGGACTGGGAAAGGTAAGATGGGAGGAAGCTAAACTGGTATTTAAGCAATAAGGCACGACAGGGTGTGTGTTATCAGTATGTCGCGTCACTCCTGGGGTGGGTTGAGCAGTGGCCGAGTGCTTCCAGGGTAACACGATATCCCTGAGCTTATATACTATTATACTAATGGCTCCTTGTTATACAAAATAAAAAAAAATAAACATAAAAAAATGATTTTAAGGAATCCAAATGGTCATGATAACGGAGGTCAGGATCCATAGAAAAGCAATACAGTGATGTTATTGTGTAATAACATCACTGTCTCAGGCACATTGACCAATCAGAGTCCGGGAAATTTTCTTGCCATTGTATAATTAGCAATATCAAAGGTGCAGTGGGACAGGTGTCATTGAGGCAGAGGGAGGATGGAAATAAATGAATAAAGACAGCAATGATGAGTGTGGGATGGGAGTTGGTGGCTAAACAAGACAAGGCATTGCAAAGAGTGTCCATTCTATCTTGGGAAGAGGTGGGAGTAGTGCCATAGACAACGTCCACGTAGTCGAACACTGGGAGGATCATTTAGTAACCAGCTCCAAGCAGACTTGGAGAGAAACAGTCTTCTACAAGGTGTACAGCTTAGAAACATATAAACATAGAAATTGATGGCAGATAAGGACCGCAAGGCCCAACCAGTCTGCCCATTTCTTTTCTGCCTTATGAGTGTGCCATTGGCCTTCACTCAGTCAATGGCCTATCTATTCATACTCATCTGTATTGCTCCCTTACGCCTATCCCATGCCTGTTTGAAGCCCTGCACTGTATTCATAGCCACCATTTGCTGAGGTAGGCCATTCCATGCATCCACCACCCATTCTGTGAAAAGAACTTCCTCACATTACTCCTTAATTGGCCTCTCTCTAATCTCATGCTGTGTCCTCTTGTCCTGCTATTTTCTTATATTGAAACATGTTACACTTTCACCTTCTTAATGCCCTTAAGGTGTTTGAATGTTTCAATCATATCCTCTCTCTCCCTGCTTTGCTCTTGGGTATACATATTGAGCTCCGTTAATCTGTCCTCATATGTTTTCTGATGCAGTCCCTGCACCATTTTGTTGTCCTTCTCTGGACTGCCTCAATTTAGTTAATGTCCTTGTGAAGGTATGGCTTCAGCACTGCACAAAGTACTCCAGATGGAGCCTAACTAGTATCTTGTAAAGAGGGTTTATTACCGCCCTCTTACAACTTGTGATACCTACTAATACTCCCCAACATCCCCTAGCCTTTCCTACTGATTTAGTGGTCTGCTTGGATGATTTCAGGTCATCTGAGATGATGATGCCCAAGTCTCTTTCTTCCTTGTGACTGCCAGCAACTCCCTCCCAACCTATCTGTGGCTTCAGGGTTTCTCTTCCCTAAATGCATGATCTTGCACTTCTTTGCATTAAACCCCATTTGCCACTCTTCTGACCATTTTCCAGTTTATCCAGATCTCTTCTCATTCTGCCCACCCATCTGGATCATCTACTCTGTTGTAGATCTTGGTGTCATCTGCAAACAGACAAACCTTACCCTCCAGTCCATCTGCAATGTCACTGATAAAGATGTTGAAGAGGACTGGCCCTAGAACTCAATCCCTGAGGTACCCCACTTGTGACTTGCATCTCTTCTGACTGTATACTATTACCACCACTCTCTGTTTTCTGCCCGTCAACCAGTTTGCCACCCAGCTGACCAACTTCTGACTCACCCAGAGTCTACCCAGCTTATTAATCAATCTTCTATGTGGAACAGTATTGAAAGTTTTGCTGAAGTCAAGGTAGGCAACATCAAATGCTTCCCTTGGTCCACAACTCTGGTTACCCAGTCAAAGAAATCTAAGAAATTAGTTTGACAGGACCTTCCTGTTGCAAACCCACGCTGTCTTGGATCCTGTGCTCCTATGGATTCCAGGTATTGCACTATCCTTTCCTTAAGGAGTGCCTCCATAATCTTGCCCACTACTGAGGTAAGACTGACTGGTCTGTAGTGCCCTGCCTTCTCCTGCTACCACTCTTGTGGAGTGGGATAACATGACCCTTCTCCAGCCTTCTGGGACCTCTCCTGTGCTCAGAGACTCAATAAACAGTTCTGATAATGGCTCTGCTAGTTCCACCCTTAGCTCCTTCTGTACCCTGGGATGTATGCCAGCAGGTCCCATTGCTTTGTCCACCCTGAGCTTAGTGAGCTCTTGTAGGACTCTTTCTTTTGTGAAGTGACTAGTGCATGCCTCCCCCACTGTGTCCATGGTGCAGAGCAGTGGGCCCTGCCCTACCTTCTCTTCAATAAATACTAAGCAAAAGTATCTATTTAGGATAGATTCTTTTACATAGTCCTCCTCCTCACACCCCTTATCCCTCTGATCTTAGCAATAGTCCCCTCTGGACTTTCTCCTTTCACTAATGTATCTATAGAAAGCCTTGTCACCTTCTTTTACTGTTAGGTGCTAGTGTTTCCTCAGTTTGGGCCTTTGTTTGCCTTACTGCCTTCCTGCTTCCCTTAGGAAGTTTGGTATCCTCCCTATCTTCATCCGCTGCATTCCCTTATATTTCCTGAAGGCCAGCCTTTTGATTCTGACCTTTTCTGCTACTGTTTTGAGAACCAAAATGGGATGTTGCTTCAAGTATTGCATCCTTAATGCTTGCCCACTTTGCCTGTACCCCTCACCTGTATTTCTTTTGCCAGGGCTAGCTTAACTCTGTTGGCCATCTTATCAAAGTCAGCTCCTCTGAAGTCCCATATTGTTGCTTTGAAATGGAATGATTTGGTTCTAGTGGCTAAATTGAACCATTCCATGTGATAGTCACTGGCCCCAGGTGACCTTCTACCTGGAGATCTATGATCCTTTCCCTGTTAGTCAGTAGTAGATCAAGGATAGTCCTGTCTCTTGTGGGTTGTTGTACCAGTTGTTTGATGCCCTCCTTGCGAGGAATCCACTATTGTCTAGTTCAAGCAGATGTTCCTGCTGGTATTGACCAATCTGAGTCTGGCATATTGAAGTCTTCCATTATCAGAACCTCCCTTTAGCTGTAATGTTTTGTATATCTTCTAACAGTAATGTGTCTATGTCCTCCCTTGGTCTGGAGGCCTGTAGACAACCCCAGTTCGTATGGCTGTCCCATTTCCTGTTTCCAGGGTTACCCACAGTTCTTCTGGCTCCTTCTGTGTAATCTGAATTTCTGTAGCTTTGATATTTTCATTGACATAAAATGCCACCCCCTTTTGCACCTTGGTCTCTTCTGAACAGTACATAGCCAGGTACTGAAATCTCCGAAGTGTGGATACTGGTAAACCATGTCTCGCTAATGGCTACTATGTCCAGTTTAGCCTCTGATGATGTTTGGTATGGATGGCATCACTCTGGGCAGAGAAAATCAAACTTGCTATCAAGCCAGACACCAGGGTATTTGAAAGCGGGACAGCATCAATAAAGGGTGCCATCCAAAGTGGAGATGATAGGGAAGATCAAAACCTTAACAATTTCTGGCTGTGGCTGATGGTCATGGACACGGTATTCTTAGTGCTTACCTTGAGCTGATTAGACTGGAAGCAGTGCAGCACATTGCAAAAATCACATTGTACTGGGATCTCCATAGCTGTGACTGACGGGCTGGAGGGTAGATGACTATATCATCTGCATACATTTATATGTAAGAGGTGATACAAGCTAAGAGAGGTCATTCAGGAAGATACACAAATAATTGAGCATAGGGCGGTGCCCCATGGGACCCCTACTAGGAGTGGGGAGGACAGGACACCACCCACCTGAACAGACTGTTGACAGTCCATGAGGTATGAGCGGAACCAGGAAACAGTGGATGCGGACCGGACAGTCAAGTATACCTGGCTCAGTCAGAGTGGGTGGAGTCAAAGTCTTGCATAAATCAATGAAGATGGCTGCAGTGATTTGTCCCTTATCCATCTAGGTGAGGAGAGTATCAGTTATATACAGCAGGGATGACATGGTGGAATGTTTCTTCCAAACCTAGATTAGAATGGAGAGAGGAGGTTAGTGGAGGTAAGGAAGTCAGTAAGTCTAGAGTAGAGGATATATTCTTGGACTGTAGCAAAAGAAGGAGGAGTGATATTGGCCTGTAGTTTCCAAGGGTGGGGGTCACCCCTTTTATGCAAAGTGAGTACCTTAGCAAATTTCTAGGCCTGAGGAACAGCACGAGGAAAAGTATAAGTTTAGAAGGTGAGAGAGAGGAGGGTAATGGCTGGAGTAGAGATTTGTAGGATTTTGGGGTCCAGACCATCAGGATTGGACTTGGAGGATTTGAGAGACATAATGGCTAGGTAGGCTTCCTGGGAGGAGACAGAGAGAAGTGGAAGCCTTCAGATGGGTGGGGTGGGAGGTAGGGGCAGCAATGTTTGGAAGAAGGTGACAGGTAGCACACAGATAGTGAAGAATTTGTTAAAAGAGCTGCTACAGAGAAGGATTGAGACCAGTGAGTCATCCACCAGGAGGACAGGATGGGCAGACTGGGTTGGGGATAAAATAGAGTGGACAACCTTCCAGAATTTTGAGGGAGGAGGAATTTGATTGGAGTTTAGCCTTGAAACAGAGGTTCTTGGCAGTGTGAACAACCTTTGTATAGGTGTTTCTGAGTGCCCTGTAAGACTGGAATTCAGGCAGGGACTCGAAGATTTAAAGCATGTCCATACAATGTCTCTGGACTTGCATAGGTAAGTAAGGTCAGCTGAGACCGACAGTTGGTGGAAGCATTTAAACCTGGCCTTTGTGGGGCTGGGGATGTTCCAGAAATTGTTGAAAATAGTGATAAAAAGAGATAGGGATGAATCAATGTCAGGGGCTGAGTACCAGGGGAACAGTCAGACTACAAGGTCGTTTAGGAGGGCATCAGTGTCTAATGACCTGAGAGGCCTAAACCAGATGTATTTGGGGCAGACTGAGGAGGTGTACTTTCCTAACACAATAGGTTAGACAGTGGTTGCTGAAGGCATCTGGAAGAAGGCCTGTGGCTATAATATGGTGGGGGTGGAGGAGATTACCCAGTCCAGTAGGGAGTAGAGTGAGTCAGGTGAGTTCAGTGATTAGTTGGGTGAGGTACAAGGACTTGATCTTCTGAAGAATAGGTTTGGAAGCAGGAGAGAGCAAATTAAATTGAAGTCCTCAAGGCGGATGAGCTCACTGGAAGCACCAAGTGAAAAGAGAGTTGAATGGACGTTTACCAGGGAAGGCAAGAGACCTTGGGGAGGCAGAGATAATGCCAACAAAGATTCTGAACAAGGAGTCTGGATGGAGGGATATCTTTGCTAGCAGGAGCTCTTGTCAGGACGAGAGTGACTCACAGAAAGAGATGGAGCAAAGAGAAAGTTTGATGGACATAGGCGGCAATGCCACTACCACGCTTGCCTTGTTCCTGTCAAAAGACATGGAAGTCAGGCAGAGCTAAGCTGTAGTCAGGCAACCTAGAGGATAGCCAGGTTTCAGTGATGTGTCCGATATCAGGAAGTGTTGGGAGACCTAGATTTTAAAGAGAACTGTGCTGAACCTGTTAGTTGTATTCTCCTTTAGAAGCTGACTTTAAATACCAGTTCTAATCTCTTACTGTTTCCTCTGTATTGGCTTGTTTGTTATGCTAGTGGATGTATTTGATTTATACACAGGTAGTGAGCACCATTTTAGAAATGTATAATGTAGTTTATGTCCCTTGCTCAGATCTTCTATTGTTGGCAGAATGCCTCTATGTTCTAATATAGAACTATGTGGTTGTGAGGACATAAACTACATCACACCATTCTAAATGGTACTTAACACTAAAGTGCAAACCAGAACCACCACTGAAGTTACTACAGTAATAGGCCAGTATGGATGGAACAACAACAGATCTGAAACCATTTTTTAAAGAGATTCTTCTGGAAATATTACTTGCAGGTTCAGTGCAGTTCTCCTTTAAAGAGTCGAGCTTTGGAATGAGAGTTCTAGCACTGACAGTGAAGAAAGTGAGGCCTGTGGATAGAGGATTGGGAAAGAAGGAGGAGGAGAAGGGACTAAGATTGGATTTAACATCACCAGCAAGAAGTAGGAGAAGACAACCGCCTTTTGAATGGGAGAAGTGTGGGAAATGGGAGAAGACAGAAGAGACAGGTTCAACGGAGGGATTCAATATTCATAGAGGGAGAATGTGGTAGTTTGGGGTAACCGAATAATTCTTTGGTTACTGAGGAAGGCCAACTAGGCACAAGCTTGTTTTCTGGGGCAACCTAGGAGCATTGGGGTGGTTAAGTAAGTAAGTACAATTTTACTTATAGGAGGCACCCTTCTATTGCTCAGGTGCCTTTACAATATAATTGCAGACAGTACAATAAAACATCTTAAAATACAGACACACATTCACTTGAACAACACATAAATCCTAAAATATTATGTTCCTCGAAATGCTTTTCCAAAGAAATATGTTTTCAGGGTGTTTTTAAACCCTTCCACAGTCAGGCTCTCACATATCTGATGAGGTAAGAGATTTCCACAGGTAGGGGCCCTTAAAGGCAAAAGATTGTCCACCAAACATTTTCAAATATACCTGGGACCTCTAGCAATCTCTCATCAGAGGATCGGAGGAGGGAAATAAGTGGAGTTTTAGATATTGAGGTTTCTGCTTGTATAAGGCTCTGTAGGTCAGCAATGTGACTTTGAAAGGATTCACCATTGTATGGCAGCCAGTGCAGTGCGTGCAGCACAGGTGTTATGTGACTGGATCCAGGGTTCCAATTAACAACCTAAGCCGATCGTTCTGCACTAGCTGCAATCAGCGAATATTCACCCCGCACCCTGGTTGATGGGCATTGCAGTAGTCGAGCCGAGTGGTGACAAAGGCGTAGACCAATGTTGGCAGATTATCTAGACAGAACCAGATGCTTTACCCTAGCAATATTTCTGAGATGGTAAAGGCGGATTTGACTACAGCCGACACCTGAACCTTCAGGGTCAAACCTTCATCAAATACCACTCTAGGTTACACACCTGGTTTGAGGCAATGAGCAGGCTCCTCAAGTTTTAAACTGGAAGGTTTTCCTGTCCATGACCCGGCTATCCTCAGATCAGGGTCCACAACCAACACCTCAGCTTTTGTCAAGTTTAACCTCAGCCAGCTGGAACTCATTCAGTTCTGTATCTCCCGAAGGCAGTTGTTAAACAACAAGACTGTATCAAATTCCTGGCGGGTACAAAGGACATGTACAGTTGAGAATCATCTGCATAGCAGTGAAAACTCAACCTATACTGCCTTATAATGACCCCAGTGGTAGCATAAACACTGCGAACAACATGGAGAAAGCACAGAACCCTGCAGTACCCCACAAAGAAAGACTTCAAGTTGACGAGAATAAATTCCAAACCATCCTCTGTGATCTGCCCTCAAGGAATGATCCAAACCAATTGAGGACTGTTCCATACAGTCCACAAAAGAACCCAGACATTCGGCAATACCCCATGGTCCACAGTGTCAAAAGCTGCCAAAGATCAAGGAGAACCAAGATGGAGCGGGCTTTCTGATCTCTTGCCACTAGAAGATCATTAAGAACTCAAAACAGGGCAGTCTTGGTACTATGCCTTTTCCTGAAGCCAGACTGGAGAGGCTCATAGACATTATGACTAGATAAATGATCCTCCAGCTGCAGAGCAACCACCTTCTTAATAACCTTTCCTATGAATGGTAGGTTAGAGACTGGTCTGTAGTTGGCAGGGCAATCTGGGTCCATGGAGGCGTTTTCAGCAGTGGCCTAAGTGCTAAGTGACTTGCTCTGAGTCACACAGTATGCAAGAGGAGGTTGTGGGAATTAAACCCAGGTCTTCTGGATTTATCAAGCTCATTCTGGCGTGTTGCTCTAACCTCTAGGCTATACTGCCAGCTGGGGTGGATGGAAGGTATGGGAAAGAGTAGATGGGGAGAGTGGAGGAAGGTGTGGTGGGTTGGTGAGGTCTGGAATGGGGAGGAAAGGGGAGGAAAGATAGGGGACAAGAAGAAAGTGAACAGACCAGAGGGGAGTGGGAGATGGGAAAGGAGAGAAAGGCAAGGTAGTAGAGGTAGGAAAAGAGCATAGCTTAAGGGTTTCAGCTAAAGGGGCGAGAGAAAGACAGAGAGAGAGTTCTGGAAGAACTCACAAAGCTGAAGGTGGAGAAGGCCAAGGGGCCAGGCCAGGCATCCACCCAAGGATATTAAAGGAGCTGCAAAGGAACTAGCAGAGCCTCTGGCAGCACTGTTCACAGAGTCACTCAACACGGGTGTCATTCAGAGCACTGGAGGAGGGCATATGTAGTCCCACTGCACAACAGCAGCAGTAGGGAGCAGGAACTACAGGTCAGTCAGCCTCACCTCAGTGGTGGGAAAGATCTTGGAGACACAGCTTAAAGAAAGGATAGTGGCACATTTGGAATCTAGTGGTGTTCAGGATCTGAGGCAATGGATTCAAAGCAGGAAGGTCATGTCAAGCAGATCTAATCCTTTTTTGATTGGGTGACTAGGGAACTTAATCAGGTGGGGCAGTAGATGTTGCCTACCTGGATTTCAGCAAAGCCTTTGACACCGTACCACACAGAAGGCTGGTTAACAAGATGGGTAGCCTGGGCATGGGAGACAAGGTGGTAAACTGGGTTAGGAACTGGTTAACAGACAGGAGACAGAGGGTGGTGGTAAATGGGGTACAATCTGGTGAGGGGTGGCCAGTGGGGTACCACAGGGATCAGTACTAGGACCAGTCCTGTTCAATGTCTTCATTAGTGACATTGCAGAGGGCTGGAAGGAAAGGCCTGCCTGTTTGCAGATGGCACCAAGATCTGCAACAGGGTGGATACTTCAGAAGGGTGCAGAAAATGAAGAGGGACCTGGAGAAGTTTAAAAGATGGTCAAAGATGTGGCAACTGAGGTTCAATGTAAAGAAGTGCAAAATAATGCAACTGGGAAGAGGGACCCTGGGGAGAGCTACATGTTGAGAGGGGAGCTGACTGTCACTAAAGAGGAAAGGGACTTAGGGTCATCATCTCTGATGACCTTAAGATATCAAAGCAATGTACAAAGGTGGCAGGGAGGGCCAGTGGCATGCTGGGGTGCATAGGCAGGGGTATCACTAGCAGGAGGAGGGAGGTGGTGATGCCATTGTACAAAACATTAGTAAGGGCCTCACCTGAGTACTGTGCAGTTCTGGAGGCCACACCTACACAAGAACATAGATAAGGTGGCGACTATCCAGAGAAGGGCAATGCTTCCAGACTCTGGAACTCCCTTCCTGCTCATATTGACTTATCCTTCTCCCATCCCTGATTCAGATCCTCTTTATGGGACTTCCTGAAAACTGCCTCCCCTGTCTCTGTACTCAGGAACCACCCCCCTTTTCTGTTTTACTGGTGAGTCCTGTGCCATATGGCCCAGACTCAACTGACCGGTGAATCATTGACTCTCCAAGACTGATGAGGCCATGAGTCTCCTGATATTGTATGTCTAATATTCTAGGCTATCTCATTGACATCATTTGTATTATCTGTATTGGTTCCATTATACTCACTGTCATACAATGCGTATTTGTACTATCTGTCTTTGTTCTATTGACCTCACTGCCATGAAATGTACAGTTGAGTAACCTTTCTACCCATACCTCTTTGTTGGTATGGCCGTTCCTATTATGTATCCTGTATATGACTGCTGTTTCTGCCTGCACTTAGTAATCTCCCGGATTGCACATGAAAATAGGCACTTGGCTGTCTAGTGTACTTGCCTGGTTAACAAAAGCAAAATAAATAAATAAATAAAGATGGTGCAGGGCTTACAACACAAAACATATGAGGAGGGACTAAGGGACCTCAATATGTACTCACTGGAGGAGATGAGACAGCGGAGGACATGATTGAAACTTTCAAATACATCAAGGGCATAAACAATGTGCAGGCAGGAAGCTTTTCCAATGTAGAACAAGCATTTGTCAATGCCGAATGTTGTCTTGCTGACATTAGCATTGGTAGGGAGGAGTTGAACAGATGCATAATAGGAATGGCAGTGAAGAATGAAAGTGAAGTCAACCCCACATCACCCTACAGAGACTGACAGGCACAGAGGTATGCCTTTGGGCATCGGCCATAACGTTCATGGCATTTCAGCTCACCCTACTCTGTTGTGCGACAAATATTGCATTGTGCCTTGGTCCTTGGGCCTTTGCGCTCACCCCAATCGTCCATAACACTCATGGTATTTTACCTCACCCTATCCTGCAGACACTGACAAGTGCTGAGGTGTGCCTTGGGGTGTTGGCTTTACAGTCATCCCATTCATAAGGACATATGCTGAAATGGGTGCAGCAAAGGAGAATGGGGTGAACTGTGGGGCCAAACAGTCCAAGGCACACCTCGATGCCTGTCAGTAGCTTGAGGGTGGGGGGATGGTATGGCATGAGCATGACAGCCAGCAATGCAAAGGCACACCCTGATGCCTATCAGTCTGTACAGGGTGGGACGTTATGGTTAGAAACCTGAATGCCCCAGCCGTTTGTTGGTATTTGCACTACAAATTTGCAACATGGCATTTTGTGACCCCACCTCATGAAAGTGTTTGGGACCTCTGTTCATGAATAGTGGCACTGTGATTTTGTTAATCTGTGCCAAACGTTGATTTCTCACAGCGACTCGCCATTCTCGCCAGATGTGGGAAAAGACCATTCGGCAGGATGTGAAAATGACAGCTGTACCATTCATAGGTAGGTGTGAAGAGATGGCAGTGTTGAAAATCTTGAGTGAAAATATTAAAATGCTTGAATTTATGAACATACGTAGAAACTGCACAATGCACATTTGTAACACAGTCATTTAGTGGAATTATTTCACCAAATTTTCAACATAGGCATTTTGGGACCTTTGCTCACTACATTGTCACTAAGATTTTCTTCATCTGTCCTGATTGTTGATTTCCCCAGCGACCGCTACCATTGTGTGTGCCAGTTGTGCTAAAACACATTTCGGCAAGATGAAAATGACAGCTGTTACAGTTCATAAGGGGTGTGCAAAACTGACAATGTTGTAAATGTTTAGTGAAAATATTACAAAATCTTTAAGTACAGTGCACATGGAAACTGCATAGCAGCATGCTTTACATACTCATTTTGTGGACTTTGTCACCAAATTTTCAACATAGGCATTTAGGACTCCTACTCAGGAACACTATCTCTGTTATTTTCTTAATCTGTCCAAACACTGATTTCCCACAGTGACCGTCTATTCTCGCCAGTAGTGAAACACATTTTGGACAGGATGTGAAAAATGACAGCTGTACTGTTCATAAGGAGGTGTGGAAAAATGCCAATGTTGAAAATCTGGAGTGAAAATATTACAGATTCTCGAAGTTATGAGCATGCGTGGAAAACGCACGTCAGAACAGTCATTTTTTTTCACCAAATTTGCAACATAGGTTTTGAGAGCTCACCATGAACAGTGGCACTGTCATTTTGTTAATCAGTCGAAAGGTGATTTCATACAGTGACGGCGAAATCATCTTTTGGGGCTGAATAACACCACGACAGTGACTGAATTCATGAGAAGGGGTACCAATAACCCCATGTTCAAAATTTGGTGCCAAAATTCTGAAAAATGCCCAAGATATGCACCAAAGTTGGAAAACCCTATTTATGCCATTATACAGCTTACCGCATTTCTTCAGTTCATGGTCGGTTTTGAAGAATGCAGATGTGTTCCCAGTCCCGAAGATCATCCGCTGGGCTCTGGAGATAAGTGTGGGGTGAGGGGGTGCATGGAGGCAGGGTGCACAGAGGGTGGGTGCGTTGGGGAGGGCAGCAGGACTTGATGAGGACAATTTTCTGGTTTACAGGGTAAAGAAATATATATATATACATATATCGCAGGGGCGGTTTTGTTCTTACAGGGCAATTGGCATGCTGGGGCTCCCAGCATGCCACCCTAACTGTTGGGGTCTGTAGCCGATGGGGATTGGGCACCCCAGCCGGCCATACAGAGGTGGGAGGGTTGCATGAGCTGAGGGGATTGGGCACCCGTCTGCACACAAGACATGGGGGGTACATTATGCCGATGGGGATTGGGCACCCCATTACAAATTACCTAGAGGGGGTATGCCAACGGGGATCGGGCACCCCCATCTGTGAGTGGAAGGGAGTCACATGAGCCGAGGGGATTGGCCAGCCCTCGGCACACAAGAAATGGGGGGTTACATTATGCTGACGTGGAATGGGCACCCCGCCGGCTTCACAAGTAAAGGCTGCGACTGTCCCTTGGCTTCTCTGGGTACTGAGAAGCTGACAGAGAAGTTACGCCATGTTGCTTGCCCAGAGCAGACAAGCAGTAATTGGCTGCTGCAATCTGGGCAGCTCCGTGGTGCTCCCTGATTGCAGTGGCTAATTTCTTTGAAGAGTAGTGGGCGTTTTGCTAACTGCTGTCATAGACAGTATGCTAAGCCATTGGCACCACAGAGCCCAGTCTCAAAAGCAGTGGTGCCATTAGCTTCACTAGGACCGCACTCTGAAACCTGCTTCTCAACTGAAGCAACCACAATATGTTGTCTCGCTATGCCAGCCAAGACAATATAAAAGTACTAGAACAAGGGGATACAATATGAAATTGAAGGGGTACATTAAGAGGTAATGTGAGGAATTTTCTACACAGAAAGGGTAGTCGACACGGACTAGCTTGCCAGAGGAGGTATTGAGGACAAGCACAGTGGAGGGGTTTAAGATGCTTGGGACAGGCACAAGGGAAGCCTGAGAGAGGAGGAAGTGATGAAAAGCCATTGATCACATAAGGTCAGTGGCTACCTACAATGTATAGGGCCTATGGGCAGACTGGATGTGCCTAGTGGTCCTTACCTGCTGACAATTTCTATGTTTCTATGAAGGTAGAAGTCAAATTATAGAGAGGAAGTTGAGCAGATAGCTCTCTCAGGGCTAGACTGTAGGCAGATACCGCACACAAGCTGATGCAGAAAATACAGACAAATTAGTGCTGGTATTATAGGCTGAAGGCAGTGGCTAGTGAACCGAGTCACAATAAGATACAGAAGCAGGTTACAAGGCTTAGGATACGCAGACACTAATGACTAACCATGTGCATACAGTTGAGACAACCGCTAAAGAGAATTTAGCACAATGGCGGCAGGAGGATTGTTTAGTAGGCAGAGAACTAAGGCTAGGAGCTAAGCACAGTGAACTAAGGCTGAGCTAAAATAAAAACTGACACAGTGACTTGAACTAGAGGCTAAAACAAAAGTTTATTAGCATAAACTCAATGCTCTAAGTAGCAGTAGGCCAAGAAGTAGTGCAGTGATTGAAGTTACAGTGGCGTGAAAAAGTATTTGCCCCTTCCTGATTTTCTCTATTATTGCATATTTGTCACACTGGATGTTTTCAGGTCTTTAGACAAAATATAATATTAGATAAAGGGAACCTGAGTGAACAAATAACACTTTTTTTTTACTTATTTCATTTATTTAATGAAAAAGTTAACCAACACCACGGGCACTGTGTGAAAAGTAATTGCCCCTAGTTAAATCAACCCAATTAAAGGGATAATTAGAGTCAGCTGATTGAACACAGCCAGGCTTGATTACAGCCAGCCCTGCTCAATATAAATCTCACTTATTTTGACCCCTTACCATCAGAGTCACATTGCCAGCACAAAGATTCAACAAGCACATTATGCCATGATCAAAGGAAGTTCCTGAAAAGATCAGAAAAAATTTGTTGCCCTCTATCAGTCTGGAAAGGGTTACAAAGCTATTTCTAAGGCTCTGGGACTCCATCGAACCACAGTGAGAGCCATAATCTCAAATGGAGAACACTTGGAACAGTAGTGAATCTTCCCAGGAGTGGGCGCCTGCCAAAATTACTCCAAGGGCGAGCGTAAAATCATTCAGGAAGTCTCAAAGGATCCTAAAACAACATCCAAAGAACTGCAGGCTTCTCTTGCCTCAGCTAAGGTCAGTGTTCACGACTCCACAATCAGAAAGAGACTGGGCAAAATGGGCTTCATGTGAGAGTAGCAAGGCGGAACCACTGCTAACCAAGAAGAACATAAATGCTCGTCTCTCATTTGCCAAGAAGCACCTGGATGATCCACAAGCCTTTTGGGAAAATGTTCTATGGACAGATGAGTCCAAAGTGGAACTTTTGGATGACATGGATCCCATAACATCTCGCAGAAAGCAAACACAGCATTCCACAGTAAGAACACCATACCAACAGTCAAACATGGTGGTGGTATGTGATGGTGTGGGGATGCTTGCTGCCTAAGGACCTGGATGACTTGCCATAATTAAAGGAACCATGAATTCTGCTCTGTACCAGAAAATTCTTAAGGAGAATGTCCGTCATCCTTCCGTCAGCTGAAGCTGAAGCGTAGTTGGGCCATGCAGCAAGACAATGATCCAAAACACAAAAGCAAGTCCACATCAGAATGGCTAAAAGAAGTAAAATTAAAGTTTTGGAGTGGCTAGTCAAAGTCCAGACTTAAACCCAATAGAGATGCTGTGTAGGACCTGAAGCGAGCAGGTCATGCTCGAAAACCTACCAAATGTTACTGAATTAAAGCAGTTCTACGAGGAAGAGTGGGTTAAAATTCCTCCACAGTGATGTGAAAGACTGATATTGAATTATAGGAAGTGTTTGGTTGCAGTCATTGCAGCTAAATGTGGCATAACCAGTTATTAAGTGTAAGGGGCAATTACTTTTTCACACAGTGCCAGTTGGTGTTGGTTAACTTTTTCATTAAATAAGTGAAATAAAAAAAAAACAAGTGTTATTTGTTCACTCAGGTTCCCTTTATCTAATATTACATTTTCTCTAAAGACCTGAAAACATCCAGTGTGACAAATATGCAATAATAGAGAAAATCAGGAAGGGGCAAATACTTTTCACGCCACTGTATATAAATATAAGCAAGGTTATAAACACAATCTAGCAACAAGTTAGGAAAATATCACGCAGAACCTTGACCTAGCTAAGGAATATATTGCAAAAAAACACTAGGAGGCACATGGGGTACACAATACATTCGCATCAGCAGAAGGAATGCAGTAGAGACCCAATGCAGAAGGTGGTGAACTAGTGTTTGAGATAACGCAGTGTTCCTTAGTGACCCGGGCAGGAGATGGTTGAACAGCCTAGCTTGGGGCTATCCTAAAAACAGGAATCAGGTACAAGCAGACAGAGCAGGGTGCAGAATGGTAGGGGATGATGGTAATTGCTGGCAGATGCAAAGGGAAAAACAGTACCTTGTGGTGGAGATAGATGATAGTGGAGTCTGTTAGGACCAGCTACTGGAGGTGCTCCAGAACAGAGTGGCTGGCAGATGGCAAACAGTGGGCTGACTCTGGGCAGACTCAATCTATATCTTTGGCATGTATCCAGACTAGTTGATATCCTTAGCACATGCCCTTCATGTGGAGGACGCTTGAGGTAGGAGCCCTTATGAAGGAGAAAACTTGGTGATTCGAGTTCAAGTCACTCACCGATTGGCTAGCAGAGGTGGAGGGGCAATATGTGCTCTGTTCTGTCCTGCTGTCTGGGTTGGGGCTCCGGCTGGTGATCAGCGAGGAGGGGTGGCAGCAGCAGGTGCTACCCTCTCTACTTGCTGGGTGGTCCGTTTGCCTGGTGTTGGCTGTGAGGTGAGTGGTGGGCCAGAAAATTCCAAGAACCAAGGCAGCAGCAGGGATTTAAAGATGGCGGCTTTTCCTAGCCCTGCTGTTCAAGTACTGGTCACTCCCGATTGGTTGGCCGAGGTGGAGGAGCAGTCTGTTCTTTTGTGCTGCTGCTTGGGGTGGGCTCCTGTTAGTGATCGTTGAAGGGAGGTTGCCAAAGCAGCATGGGCTACCCTCTTGACTCACTGGGGGTCAATATGGCTGGTGCTGGTTGTGAGGTGAGGTGAGCAACAGGTAAAAGTTTCTAAGAACAAAGGTAGCAGTAGGGATTTAAAGGTGGTGGACTTTTCTTAGCCACACCATTTAGATACTGGTCACCCCGATTAGCTTGCAGAGGTGGATGTTGTGTTTTATTGAACTGGATAGTGAGTTTTCTATTCCCTGGTCTGTGATCTGCATGTGTTAGTTAGGATCTAAACATGTACTGAGTTTTATCGTGTGTGTGTGTGTGTGTGTGTGTGTGTCTGTCTGTGTGCGCATGTGTGTGTATCGTGTGTGTATGTATGTGTGTGTGGAATGTGTGTGTATGTGTGTATGTGTATGCATATGTGTGTATGTGCATGCATGTGTGTATGTGTGTGTTTATCGTGTGTGTATGGATATGTGTGTATGTGTATGCGTATGTGTGTGTGTGTGTGTGTGTATGCATATATGTGTGTGTGTGTGTGTGCTAATATGTTTTATTGATTATGTTTATGAACTTTATGTTGGAATTTTTTTTTTACCTGCTTTGTTGTGTTCTGCATATGTCTGGGTCAATGCAGGAGTCTTTCATTCCATGGTTTCAAATTAAATAAGATAAGTCAATTAAACCCTCCCAATTTCAAAGATGAGCAAGGTTTTCAAAGTCAGCACTGCCCTAATAGCTGCTTAGATGAACAATTAGCGTAGCATTCCATGTTTTTCTATCTTAAGCCAGTAAATTGGTGCCAGGCTCCTTACAAGCATATAAATTTCAAAATCAGTGTTTGTACAGAATATGATATGATAAGCAACTCGGGGCGGGGGAGTTGTCAGTGTTTGTAGGACTGGATGTGATGATGCATCATTCCTGCAGATGTCAATGGGACCTGAGGATGACCCCCTACATCATCTTCTGCACCATAGCACTGTGAGTCGCACAACATAAGCCCTGTTTTTGTAACTGGTACTCTTCAGAGAGATACCTAGTGCCAGTTTACTGACATAATTAATACACAGAACTTGACAGACAGTGCTAGTGACCAGGCACTAGTAGGTCAGTACTTTTGAGTCCTGTTTTGAAAACTGCATCCTTTCTTAAACTCTGCTACATGTCTAAGCATCTCTCATATCTGGACTGGGCATGAGGTTCAAATGAATCAAAAGTTTAAGCTCAGTACGCCCTCAAGGCACTTCCTTCACAGTTGAGTCTTTGCTGTCTCTGATTAAAAATGTTCAGCTCAAGTTAAATGTTATACAAAAATTTAAAAATAACTTAATATAAACTGTTACCAATCTGAAGGCTGCTAGCAATTACTGAAACCATGCTTTAGGCTATACATGTGTTTGTATTTGGGGATATTACCTGCTTTGACTTGTGTTATCTGGGGAGCATAATCTGTATTGTTTTTCACCATTTTTCATATTTTCAAATCTGTGTGGCAATGTGACTTCAAGGAAATCTTTGTCAAACATACTAAGCCTGAAAAGCATTTTCAATTTTTTAAATATTTTCCTGACCATGGCTTTTTGAAGAAATGAACATCTCTGAAGTGGTCATTCCTGAAGTGATGATTCCTGAGGTGAGCATCATGTCTGTGGAGGACACTTTCTGCTTTCCTGAGTGCTGTCAGGATATTTCACCAACATACTTGGTACGCTCCCTGTAGCATACCATGAGTACAGTGACCAAATATTGCGCCCACGTCAATTCAGCAACATATGCACTCGCCATAATAGTGATCCCTATTCTGTGATCGCTTTCATGACATGGAACCCTTGCCTGCTCCAAGGAGACAACTGTGAGGTACTATGGTAAAATACCAAATCACAGACCCAGATTTTTTAGAGTGCCTGCTACAAGGCGTACAGTTGGATTATTTTGTATGAAACACAAAAATTGCATTCTGCGGTGTTTGCCACTATGCAATGCAGAAACAGTTGATCACTTGGTTAAAGTGTGGAGAGCAGGCATTTGTGAGTAAAGGGTTCAGTAACTGTAAACATGGCAGCAAGTTGCTAGATAATTATGAAAATTCCAACTTTCTTCATGTGTGTGCACTTCAAAATACAAATCTGGAGAGTGTTGCTATCAGTGTGGTTAAGCACAAATACAGTGACTGGCCCACATGAAGGCAAGGCATCTGTTCATGATGCTGAAACCCAGATACGGGAACTGGACTTAGGAGCTGGAGAGCCAGCCAGGGCTGAGAAGGACTGAGTGCCATGTAGCGGCTCTCCTTCTGGGGGCAGCATTTGGTCCATCAGCAGGACCCTGGCTATGGAGCTGCAAAGAACAAAGGACACACATTAAGGAGGAGGGACAGACATCAGGGCACACCCATTGATGTCATTGCATGTCCTGGATCCAGGGAACACAAGCATTCACAAAAGTCTGGCTCTGGGAGTGATGCTCTCACCTCCGCTGCCACTTCCATGACCAGGGTCTGCTGGAAGGTCCCGCTCCCATGGTTCCATCCTCGGGGGTAAGCCAGGGTTCGCAAACTGAACCTCCTGGAGAGGGTTACCTGGCAGCCCCACCTGGGGGTAATCCTGGGGCTGAGGGGTGCTGAGGGTGGCGAGGGCTGAGGAAGCCTGTGCCTGATTAGGGAGAGGTGGGGTACCGGGCCAGAAACAAAATGCACCAATACAGCAAAGGAGCTCAACCTGCACCAAAAATGTTTGTTAGACCACTTCCAAGTCTTGCAGATTTAAGCCAACAAGGACTTGCCATTTCAGATACCACAGATGAATAAAGCACCTTGAAGAGTGTATGAGTTTTCTATGTGAGAACCATAAACTTGGGGAACAATTTACACATTTCATCAACTCAAAGAAATAAGCATCTCATGATATCTTGAATGAGAAAATACAGGAGATAAGTCATTATAAAATGGTAAGAGCGGCTGGCCCGTCGGTGCAGCGGTTGGATTTCAACACTGCCAGTGTTCGGGTTCAGGAAGCGAGCCGGATCACTGGAGGCGGGAGAAAGATGGCGTCCTCGGCAGCTCTCCTTCTCCGGGGAGGTAGGGGATGAGTCTGGCTCCTGCTGGCTCTAGCGGAGGCTGGAAGTAACGTGAGGACGACGGCCCAATGTGGGTTGGGAGGGAGCAGACGCCGCATTAGCCTGACGCCACCACACTGCTGCCCACAGAAAACAGGGAAACTGCTCGCTGCCCACCAAGATGATGGCTCTCCATTCCCAGAGCACCCCAGTACCTGGCCAGGGCCTCCTGTTCCTCAGCAGCATCCCGGGCCCTAAGGAAGTGTGTGCTGGGGTCTTCCCCTCTCCCAGTGCCCTTCCCCTTGTAGGAGGGGACCCTCCCAGTGATAGGGATACACCGGGATATCCCGAGGGTCGCCTGCATCTGAGGACCTGAGGAGGGCTGGCTAAGGTCAGTGGGGATGAAGGAACTTATGGAGCCCGAAGGAGTGGGGGCAGTGAAGCACGGAGGAGGGCATAAACACATAATGCAAAAAAAAAAAAAATGGTAAGGGAAAATCCTGAAATCTGACTGGCTGTTGTTCATGTAGCAATTATGTTCCACACATGGAAAATAAAAAGTGCTGCCAAATGTGCACAGATCACCACTGGAATCATTATGCTAATAAAATGTTAAGAATTCATTTGGCAGCCATTGTTGTTTGCCCTGTAACTGTAAGCATCACATTTACTTGCACTGGACCCTATAAATAAAACTACCTTAAATAGAACATAACACAGATTAATTAAATATTCTTTATCTAATCATCACATTCTCTTTAAACACATAAGCTAATTAGAAACATTAAGTATTGCCACAAACCCACTACTGGGGTCAGGCACTCTGCTCCCACAGTGCCCAACCTCAAAGTGCAATCTGTGAACAGGAGACAAAGAGGGTAACCCTCCTGTCTGTTTTGGGTCTGATCAACTACCAGTCTCTAGTGCTGGGGTCATATATAAACCCCTTTTCACCAGCGCACCCAGGTAACAGGTCCAACTATCACACCCTCTTTGGGAAATGCAGTGCAATACTTAACCCAGTGGGCATACAACCTGGTTCACAATCACCCTTTTGACTCAATTGAGACCATGGTACTTTACCTTGGTGCATATGGTAACACCCGTGTAAGTGCTTAATAGTTCTATCAGAATTATCAACACTGTCCAGCATTCACACTCGAAATGAGAAAAAGGATCAGGCAGGATTTCTAGGAAAACAAAATTTACTAAAATTAAAAATAGTAACTACAATACAAAACACAGAACATATAACATTTAGGGTACTGTCATATAATAGAATAAATGGGCAATTATAACAAACCGCCTTATACTGAGTATCTACTCCTATCCTAGTTTCAATCAGTAAATAGTGGGCTGAATTACCTAACTTAGTAAAAGTGCTTCAGAGTGTATTCTTTCAGAAGTCCAGCAAACAAAAGTGCAATCTTCTCTCAGCTTTGACAATCTATAGGGAACAAAGGTCCCACCAACTGGTGAGGTCACAGCTCAGTGGTGATGCTGACTGTGAAGTCACCACATTTCCTGTATACCAAATTAGTCTCATGCATCTGCATATTCCTAAGCATCCACATAAAAAAAAAATATATATATATATATATATACTTTTTAATTAGCAAGCCACATTTTATTGCAGGTCAAATTACCCCCTTGGACCTTCAGCCGACACTCCTGAGGTATTTCTCTTAGTTGTGAGAAGTTTAACAGGTAATTGTCAGAATTTGGCTTATCTCCTGAGAGGTCATAAAATGCAACCTGTTTATGGCCAGTTTCCTAGATTCACAAGAAATGGGTGTTTTACAATCTGTTACAAACTGGTATCTAAAGGAGCTCTTAATTAGATTTTCCACTCAGAGGGAGAACAGTATTTTTTGAAAATCCAAGGTCCCACGATGCCTTGTGCTGACTGCCATACTTCTCAAGCAGAAATTCAAAAAAATATATTTATATCATAAATATAATGCAAATGATAACAAGCATAGAAAACCAGGAACAGTTGTAAAAATTGCAACAAGAGTTTTATTATTAACAGTAAAATAAAAATAAAAATTCAGAGAAACTATTTATAATGGCATTGAAACACAGAAAGCAGAGTCCTTTTCTTCTCAATTTCAAATCATATGCTGTCTCTGTCTCTCTTTTTTTAAAACATTGCAGCTCCTTTTTATAAGTCTGTGCAGGAGCTCTTTAAGAAAATAGCATGTGTCTCACAAAGTGCTCATGTAAGTTTCATAAGTGCAGCAAAAGAGCATTCTGACCCAGAACTGACCTCTTGTTTACAACTTCTCAGAGATTTTGCAAACTAGCTTCTCAGGTTAACCCCTTGAGTTCCAGATAGCTTTTTGAAATCATTTCAATAGTATAACTATATACATTTCAATAGTAAAACTATATACATTTCTAAACAAAGGGATCTCAGTATCAGTCACATTTCCACAGAATGATTCACATATATTTTATACCAGCAGATATGCAAGGGGAAGAAAAGACAGAACAGCAAGTGAGGGCAAAGAGACAGCGAGAGGCAAAGAACTGCAAGACCGCCAGGATGATCAAGTCCTAGGTCTCACAAGAAAATTTGGTTGCACAACCAGACAGAGAAGAGACAGAAAAGGAGATAATAGAACAGACCCTTGAGTTAAATACTTTCTGCATACCAACTGGGAGAGGGCCATATTTAGCCCTGTTACAACCATTTGTGAGCAAATGCATGGCCTCCCTGAACCAATCTAAAGAGACTGTACACAGTTAAATTGTTTAATATTTTAAGCCTAAGCTCAAGTCTAAGCCATTATCTTCCTAATTAGCTGGCCATCATACAGCTGCACCATCCATCAGGCCTGTACCATTTAAGGACTATGGGTACTGGGTACCAGGTTAAGGTTGGGATTGCAGGGTCTCATACTGACTATGGGGACTGGTACCATTGTTGGTATTTAATGCATACTGTGACAACTGATTTATCACAGCCAGTTAGATAGTCAGGGCTCAGACTATCACAGAGGTTGGTGGGGTAATGCGATTAAAAATTATTAAAATGCAGACTGTGTGATCTTCATCTAAACCAAATGAAACCAATCAAGCTACATATAAATAGTGTAAATGCCATAACCTGTACTCCTCTTTTCACCTGTCCTAACCCTCACCATGTAAATAAACTTTGTTATTGTTGTTTGCAGATACCTGTGTCATGAGCATATTATTAGTTCCAGCTGTTAAATGGTAAAAGGTATTGAATGTGGAAAATTGTTATTGGGTCATATTTGGGGTGGCTTCTGGTAATGTGGGTGGGTAGATCACCCCAGAGGATTGTACCAGGTTAGAGCTAGCCCACTTAAAGCTATTCTCTGGGTGGAGGCACTGCAACAATGTAATATCTTGGGTAAGAACCAGTTTAAGACTAATTTTGGGAACCCAAGCCCCTCAACCTACATCCTAGGTAGTAGGCAGGGTAGTAGCCCTGGAGTAGCACCACCTAGGGTTACATTTGCTATTTGAGGGTCACTGTTTGCACTTGCTATTATCACATAGAACCAATAAAACAGCACTTTGAAGGAGGACATGAACAATAAAGAGAAGAAACACCCACATGTCTTATTTCCTACAGAAGCAAAATACTCACAGTCTGTAGTGACCCTCCTGTTTCTGCCATGACCGGTAATGGTTTCATGCCACATGCTTTTCAGACAGAACATTGCCTACAAACAAAAAGCTGTAGGCATCTGAAGACAATTTGACTATCTCTAAAATTAAAAAGAGTGAGGTAATGCTCGAAATTTACTGGTCACGTAGCTCTCCCATAATCTCATGAAAACTGGAACATCATCTCACCCTGGCTCAGTGCCCTTTTTAAATTCTCTCCATTTCCTCTCCCCACCCTAGCTCCTGCTACATAGACATATTGTACATTTTTTTGGTAGAATAGAACATTTAGGTCCATCCTGTCTGCACCTTGTCCCTGCCTACTCTGTTAGCATTGGCCCTAGCTGGTCATGGGTGTCACTCCCTTCTCCTGTTCCTCTACCTAATATGCCCGTACCTATTCCACACATTCTTGAATCTCCACACAGCCTTTGTCCCCCATCACCTTTTGCAGACTGTTTCAGTCAACCATCACCCTTTAGTGAAGAAGTATTTCCACACAGCTCTCCTAAACTTTCCCCCTTTAGCTTCATTGCCTGCTCCCTTGTTTTAGTGTCTTCACTTCTCTGAAACCAACCTCCACTTGTAATTTGTTCACTCCTGTGCAGGAGTACATGTTGAGTTCCTACATTCTTTTGTCATAAGGTTTCTTTCTCGTGCACCCACCTCAATATTTTGATCACCTTCGTCTATATCATCTCCATCCTTTCAATGTCCTTGCAGTGGTGCGGCCTGCAGAACAGGACATAGTACTCCAGGAGGGATCTAACCAGTGAGCAATACAACAGCAGCATCACCTCCTTCCTCCAGCTAGAAATCCCTCTCCAAATGCACCCCATCATCCAGCTAGCCTTTCCCACTGCTTTGTCACACTGCCTAGCCATACCAGAGGTCTTCAACATGATTACCCCTAGGTCTCTCTTCTTGCTTGGTGACTGTAAGTTCCATTCCTCCTTCTTATACACTGCATGTGGGTTCCACAACCCTAAGTGCATAATCTTGAAATTGCTGGCATTGAAACCCAGCTGTCATCCCCTAGACCTTTCCTCTAGTTTCCTCATATCCCTTTGTATTCTCTCCACCCCTTTCTGAATGTCAAGTCTGTTGCAGATTTTTGTATCATCCACAAAGAGACACACTTTCCCCTCAAGCTCCATAATGTCACTCATGAAGACATTGAAGAAGACCTGTACTAGCACCGAACCCTGTGGTTCCCCACTAGTCACTCTCCTATCATGTGAGTAGCTACCATTTGCCACCACCCTTTGCTTCCTCTCCCTTAACCAGTTTGATACCCAGGTTGTCAGTTTCTCCCACCACCAGGCTGCTTGGGTTCTTAACTAGTCTCCTGTGCAGCATACTGCTGAAAGCCTTACTGAGTCTAGATAGGCCAAGTCTACTACTCTCCTTGATCCACCTCCCTAGTAACCCAGTCAAAGAAATGTATGAGATTAGTTTGACATGACCTCCTCAGTGTGAAATCACACTGCTGGTGGTCTAGCAACTGTGCCCCAGGTGCTCCACAAGCCTCTCCTTCAGCAGTGTCTCCATTAACCTTCCCACCACCAATGTGAGACTGACTGGCCTGAGGTTGCTGGCATCCTCCCTATTGCCACTTTTATGCGGAGAGACCACATCGGACCTCCTCCAATCCTCTGGAACTTCATCCATCTCCACTAAGGTGCTAAAAGCTCAGTTTCTTTAGGACCCTTGGATGAACCCCATCTGACCCCATCTTCTTATTCTCCTTTTAAGGCTTACAACTCTTCCAGACTGCTCCACCCAGAATGAACTTTTGTCCACTCCACCCCTCCTCGGTGCTTGCTGCAGCATGCTGGTTCACCCTCCTCACCCTCTAACATGAAGACAGAGCAGAAGTAATCATTAAATATTTCTTTTTCTCTTGATCGTCCCTCTGTGCAATCTCCCTGCTCTCCTGATTCTCACTATCCCTTCCATTATCGTCCTCTTTTCATCTACATACTTGAAGAAGATCTTGTCCTTTTGACCTCCTTAGCTAGCCCTTCTCTTTTAGTACTTTAACTGGGCTCTACCATGTCGGATTCGACATTCTTTATGTCAACCCGACATCACCTTAACAAGGAATCATACTTCCTGCAAGTTGTGGTCATCATGATTCCTTTAAGTCTCCGGTCCATTTTCTTTATCAAACCCCATGTGAGGAGCTCTGTCCCCGCCCCCTGACTTAGGATTCCTAACTCCAGTCAGGGTTAGTTCAGGGCTGGGGTACAGGACTGAAACAGTGTGCCCCTCTCTGGCACACATAACCCCAGCTCTGACCTGTTGTCAAAGTGTCAATTTTGCCGACAGGATTGTGTTCGCTGTGTTGGTGTCATCATACCCTTAACTGCCCTCACTCTCCTTCCTAACTATCTTTGTTTTGCCAGGTATACCTCCCTGTCTTCCCCTTTTGGTCTCCTTGCACTTTCTAAATGTTGTTTTCTTCTCCTTCACTGGCTTTACCACATCCTTGGAGAACGACAGCAACCTCTTCCTCCTCTTTCCCTTGCTCATTTGTTTCAAGCAGCATGCCATTGCCTGGGCCATACCCTCCTTAATCTTTCTCCATTGAGCCTTCAAACCCTCTTTGCCTTCCCCCACTGAGGCATTCTCTGAGGTAATTTCCATTCCTTTAAAATCTGCCTCCTGAATTGCCTTGGTGTTTTTTCTCCCATCTTATCTATATGCCAAACCACGCGGTACAGTGATCACTTGTAGTCAGGAGACTACCCACTGTAATGTTAGCAATGATCCTCTATTTTAGTACCAGGTCCAGCATTGCTCCTTCACTAGTGGGTTCCTAACCCAGCTGCCTAAGAAATGTCCCTTATGTGGAGTTAAGGATGGCCCTGCCTCTTGATGTAGCTGTGGCCAGAATTCCACAGTTTAGATCTGGAAGATTAAAGAGCTCAATAATTAAAACTTCACCCTTTCTGGCCATTTTGCTAATAGCTTCCCCAGGCCTCTGTCTAAATCTACCTTTTGTCTCAAAGGCCTGTACACACCCCCATGTGAATAATAGCCCTGACCCCATCTATAGACTGACCCATAGTACCTCCAGCTCTGTATTGTCCCCTGTTGCCTTTGTATCTCAGTGGCCCTTATGCCCTCCTTCACATATAAAACAACCACTCTGCCTTTCTTCCTGACCTGTGCTTCTAAACCATGGTGTAACCTGAGATGACCACTTCCCAGCTGTAGTTACTACTACACCATAATTCCGTTAGGCCACCAGATCTAGATCTAGCTCCGTAAAGATTATCTCATGGTCAGAAATGTTGTTTCCCAGACTCCTTGCATTAACATTGCTCACCATTCTCTTCCCCTCTCCTCTAACCTGCTTTCCATTCCTGCTTCCCGCTTGCCTTATCTGTTAGTGCTGGCAAGCAGAGGACTAGCTTGGGTTCCAAGTACAACTGAAAGTCCCCCTCCCATACGTAGATGGTGGCTAGCAAAATCCTCCACTGCCCCTCAGCTGTCCACCATCTGAATAGATTAACCATGATCACAATACTGAAATAGACAGAATTTGTCTGTTTCAGTATTCGTATCATACTTGTGGTTAATCTAATTAAAGAACAGCTGGCCAAGGAGGGAGGGGGGCTCTTACCAGACTGTAGTGGGGTGGGGATTTAATGGGAGTGGCTTATTACAGGGACACTGGCAAAGGGAGGGGGTAATGCTGACGCCCAGGAATACTTAACACAGGGATGGAGTGAGGAAGGATTGCTACTGGATAGCAGGGACTACTTGGCACACAGATACAGTGAAGAGGGATGTGCCACTGGGTACTAGGGAGTGTTTGGCACAGGGTCAGGAAGAAGAAATGCGATGCCACTGGACACCAGGTGTTGCTTGGTATGGGGACAGAATGAAGGAGAGAGGGACCACTGGATACCAGGAAATGCTTGGCATGGGGACCTGGAGAAATCCAGATTTTAAACTGGTGGGGCAAAAGATGGGACTTAGGAAGCCTGCAATGCACTTAGTGATTGAGGACATGTAGTACCATGCAAGATGGGACTAGACCAGGAGGCAGCTGTATAATCGTTTTCCCTTATGTTAAGGGGGTGGTTCTATCATAAGTGTCAGCTTATCTTTGTAATTAGGAGGGGCCCAAATTCTTTGGTAAGAACAAGGAAAGGGATATTTCCAAAAGTGCAGATGAACATGGGTATCATATTTCATAGACATTACCACCACAGGATCCAGTGGTCTCTGGGGCTGTAACTCCAACCAACAACAGATGTGATAGGTTCTGCAGGGGTATACCTCTAAAGTGGCTAACTTTGTAACAGACAAAAAAGAAAAGGAGTAGATGGCACTCCAGAGTAGGTATTCAATTAATCATTTTACAACAGGCAAATCACTCTTCAATTTTTCTATTGTTTTAATACAGCCCAAATGTAAATTCATCTGCGGTATGTACAGAGATTTGTTGGAGGACTCCCACCAAGCCCTGATAGCTTTGTGCTGCTCTGGCAGTACCTTACTGGGGAGTCCTCCAACAAGTCTCTGTAAGTCCTACATTCTAAAAATCAAAACATTTTTGAGGTGACAGGTCTGTTGCAAAGTAATTGATTGAATACCTACTATGGAGTGCCATCTAGGTCTTCCTTTCTCAGGGACTTGAACAGCTGGCTAATTCACTGAGACTGGATCACTTTTTATGTTTGCTTGCGCACATGTGCAAGAAACATATTGTGACAGCTTGCTGGAGTAGCAGGTTGTGGAGGTGCAGCAGTGTTGTGGCCAATGCCACCACTGTTTTTGGGGCTTGTCTGTGTGGCACCAATTAATGAGCACGCTGTCTATGACAGCAGCTCAGAAGCATGCCGCCAACTTGAAACAATTTTGCTGCTGCAATGAGGGAGCAACCCATCATTGCATGGCATGCCTTGCCTAGTGTAACCTTTCAATAAACATGGCGGCAGCTGTCACTGTCCACCTGTCACAGTCCCCAGCAAATCAACTTCAGGGGTTCCCTAAGGGTAGCTACCGATCAGCTGTGCACACCATGGCATGCTGCCAAAATTAGCAGGGGTAGCAGCTGACTGGGTTTACTCAGTGTCTATTTGTTGTATTTTTTCTTTTCCCACCACGGGCTCGAGTCTCCTCCCATCCCATGGCTCATATGTGAGGGGCTCACTCAGGTCCATGATGGTGCTGCACATCGGTGCTTGTGCCGATGTGGTAGTAGGAGGTGTGGCTACACTGGGGCACCGTGTTTAAATATCCCATACAGGTGTAGATTTCTACTCTACTTTCTCTAGTTCTAGGAGAGGAGACTTGCCAGCTAAGCTTGTTGTGTGGCCAGGTTTGCTGACTGGACACTCTATTGAAGCAGAAGAAGTTAGAAGATGACTTGGAAGCCAGCGAGCCCAGTTTGGAATCTTTGAAGTTGAGGCCCGCCGTAGAGTTGGTCATGGTTGGAGAAAGAGGAGGAGAGCAGAGCACTGAGAGAGAGGGCTACAGGCTGAGTGTCTAAGATGCAGGCAGAGAGATGAGCGTGGCTGCACTGCAACTCGAGTCAGAGTCAGACTCACAACAAGAAGGAGCAGTGAGACTACTAGGGCTGCTGGAGGTCAGTTTCTAAAATTCTACCAAGTGAGGTCAGAACTCAGAAAAACAGCACTGCAGTGGTTGTCAGAGCAATGTGCAGTGACAGGAAGGAACCAACTGAAGAATACAAGTAGCTTATAGACACGGCAGCAGCTAAAAGAGCTGTAATTCACTTTCCTTTTTAACTTCATCTCGCTGCCACCTGCCTGCTGCCTTAGTTGCTTGCTGCCTGGTTCTCCTTCTGCCACTGACTGTCTGCCTTGTTGTCTTACCTGCCTGTGTTAGCATTCTGTGGCTCTGCTTGCCCAGGTCCTCCTCTTGGCTGCTTCTCTTGCTGCTCATTGCATCTCTCTCTAGCTCTCCATGCCACCTGCCAGTCCAGTCCACTGAGGAACCAGCCAGGTCAGCACTGCACTACAGCCCTGTCTTGAGTCTGGACTGTAGCACCAAGCTACTAGTACTGGGAGCCGAGGCAGCGCATGCGGTTGGTGGAACCAAGATGGGGAGAGCCTGCCTGATAACTGTGCCTGTCCTAGTCTGTGCTGAGTGTTCCTGACTCTCTTTGAAGACAGACAACTGAGGAGTGAATACTGGGGTATGTAAATAATTAATCCTGTTTTGGTTTCCATTCTGTTGCTGGTAGTTTTTTTCTTAATATACACTAGGTTAAATGTGGAATGGGGAGGGTATATAGACAAAGAATGTCAGTCAGACTGTTGTAAGTTCTACAAATATTTTGCACACAAGGTTGTTACTTGCATAGGTAGGTTAGCTTTTAAAATGCCTATATGAATGTTGTTTTTGTTTTGCTTCTCCTTTAAAGCTTATGCTGAGAAAAGTGATTTGCCAAGTTGCCAAACAGTAATGCAGTTGTTTGGTTTTTGGAGATAAAGCACCAGTGGCAGATCAGGACTAGATCAGGAATAGCTTAAGTTTTATACAGCTGCAGAACAGAGTACACTGCATTGTGTTATGTAATGTGTATTAAAGCAGCAGTACTATGTAAAAAAAAAAATCTGTGTTTTTCGTCAGTTTATTCCTTGTGCTCTGCTGATCATGTACCTGGTACTCTTTTTCAATGGCATCACTCTGTAATTTGCTCAGTTATCTTTCCATTTTGTTTACATTTCTGCTGCCTGCTGCCTTAACAGCAGTAGTACTAGATAGCAGCTACCATATTTTCTGTGGTGCTACAACAGTCATAACCAATCACTTCCTGGTTAGGTAGAACTGCTGCTTTAATATATGAACAGGAAGAATGGTGTTTCACAGCAGAAAACTGTATGAGGTATAGTTGTTTTCCACCTCTGTACCTTATGTCTTTTTGCATCAAAATCTTTCATTTCTATAAACTGAAGGCAGCAGTTCACATTTGTCTACACTGACCCATACTGGCAGACTTCTGTTCACATCACTTGTCTTAAAATTTAAAATTACCCTTATGAAAATGGAATATATTGCAACATATTGAAAAATATGAGTTAATGTATGTCCATACACTGAGAAATACATTAACCCAATTTAATATATTAGTAAGTATTTTATTAAATATATTTTAAATATACTGACGTAATACAGTATGTTACTAACTCATAGTATGACAAAATATATGTCAATATATTGAGAACTACATTGACACAATGAAATATAATACAGGGCCCAGATATTCAAAAGGGTTGCGCCATGCACAATAGGGTTGCACCAGCTCAAGTCCGAAAAGCATTCAGCGGGGCAGTTCCGCCCCAAATCACGCTGAGCAATAGCACAATGATAATGAATGTATCGCAACTGAAGGGGAGAGGAACCATGCATAAATGGCGCAGTGTGATATTCAACAATATAAACACATGCGCAATAGGAAGAAAAGCGGAAGTTGCGATAGTGGAAATGAGCCAAAATAAAAGGAACAAGGGAGAGGTCAAGAACGTTCAGGAAGGCACATGTTGCTGAACTATAGCCAGCCACACAGGCAACACAGACACAGGGCAGGACAGAGAAAGGGAACCTGGAACCCACAGGCACAGGGAAGGTGTGGGAGCCACAGCCACAGTGCAGAAGGGAAAGTGCCACACAGCACTGAGGCCACCACATTTAGGTGTTCGGTGCAGGGGAAGTAGCAGCCAGGACAGGGGGAACACAGAAACAGCTGCCGGGGTGAACACAAGCCAGGGACATGGCCAGTGCCACCATCCAGATGGAGGCAGTAATGAGGGGATGAGAAGACGGCAGCAGGGGGCGTGGCGTGGAAGGGCCCATTGGTGGTATGCCCCAACAGGCAGTACCGAGCCTGCACCAGCTTGAGCTGTACAGTGATTACTGAGATGGTAGGCAGGTACCACTTGAATCAGGCAATTCTGAGGAATTTGGCTCTGTGAGCTTGCAGTGATGTGATGCAGGCCCACACGACGGAGCCATGCCTGTCAGTGGAGACTAAAGTGACAGCTTGCATGTGCTTGCTCACCACGGGTACCTTCCAGAGACCAATAGGGGACACCACAGGCATAACCCAGTCGGCCGCATCATGCCACCTCCACCCAATCCTCAGCACACTGCTGCCACATCCTGCAGAGTACATCCATTTCCCCAGCACACCAGCGGAGCGCACAGCAAACATACAGGAGTTCCACAGGGTAGCACGATGTCTGGCATGCTGAGGGCAATAGACTGCACCATGTGGCCATCTGCACACCTGGCCCTGAGGGTGCATATATTAATCAGAAGGGCTATGCTAACATCAACTGTCAGGTGGTGTATGCGATGCCAGGGTGCATAATCAATGTCTGTGCGCACCCAGGGGAGACACACAATGCCTTCATCTGGCACCAGTCAGCACTGTACCACAGATTGAGAGTCGAGACATCCCCACTGGCCACTTAGTGGGTGAGTATGCAAACCACATGGACAAACTTAGGACTGGGAGGGCATGGTCAGAGGTGACATGGGTAGTGGCCTACATGGCCTGGGGCAGGCGATGCTGATCACCAAACTAACCTCCACCCTCTACACACAGGTGACAGTGGATACCGACTCCGTCCCTGGCTGCTCACACCATACCGGCAGCCCATGACCCACTCGCAGCAAGGCTACAATGAGGCACATGCCACCACATGTAATGTCATCGGCGGGTGTTGGTATGCTGAAAGCTGCGTATCCATTGCCTGGACACCTCGGGCGGTGCCATACAGTACAGCCCCTCAAAGGCCTGTGGGCTATTCCTGGCCTGTTGCATCCTGCACAACATGGCTAATGAATGTGGGATAGCCGTACAGAGTCAAAGAGGGGACAGTGATGGTGATGATGAGGATGCCAGTGACAATGGTGATGGGCAGCCCCCTGGGAGGCGGGACCCCGACTGCTCTGGCTGGCACAGCTGCACTGGGACACCATCACGCAGGAGCACTTCAGCCGACCCAGGTAAGTCATGGGGCCATGTGCAACCACCAGTGGCAAAGGCATAACCCACAAACATGCATGGACACACACCAGGGTGCATGCCATCAAGGGAAGTGTCAGGCATGGAACCACACACCGCCAGGGATGGACGAGGTCTAACATGGCACGCAGTCAGACACACACACACACACACACACACACACACACACACACACACACAACTCACCAGACGTGCACAAAGGGTAGGAGGCATGCTGACCTAGAATGCCACCCTAGCCACACATGTCCACAGACCACCACGCCCACTGTCTGTCATTGTGCATGTGTCAGGCGCTGGGCACCATTGCACAGTGGTGTACAGCACAATGCAGGCATCATCATGCACATGCAACTGCGGACGGCGGCGGGAGGGTGTGCAGATGGACTGTGTGTGTGCGTGCAGGGCGGGTGCCCACCTGTGCATTGCCGCTGAATGACACAATGCACACAGGGCAGCATCAGACAGTAGCCATGCTGGGAGACAGGTCAGTCATGCTCCACAGTGCCACAGCCACCGCGGATGCGTGGGCAGCCCCACCAAGACCCGCCAGCGGTGACAGGCTGACCACTGGTCTCATGGGGTGGCACCAATGGTCCCCAGAGTTCCAACTGCGTGAACGCAACTGTGCTCATGCAGGGTCTGCAGCACACCGAACATGCCTGCGCCAGGCATGCTCAGGATGCCAGCTGAACCCGGTGTCGACAAGGTGTCGCCGCGGCGCTGGGAACGGGGGTGGACATCACCGGCCGGTGTCTGTGACGCATGGGCAAATAACTGTGTGCCCACTGTGGCCATGGCAGCTGTGATTGTCTGTGTCAGCCTGTCAATGGCAGCGGTCACATCCTCCTGCATCTGGTCCATCCTGCCAGGAGCAGGCGGTGTCTCTGCTGTGACCCTCCTCTGCCTGGTGCAGAGCCGCACTCAGTGCATCCACCGCCCGTCTGCCGCATCTGCTGATTGACTGATGCTTGCAGTATGCAGGTGTGCTCATCAAGAAGTCATCTGCTTGATCGGCATGGCTGTCCTTCAGGGTGTTCACAGCCCTGATGCTCATCACCCTTGAGGGTGGGTGCTGCACCACGAGGGCCAGGCCTGGGCATGTCCACAGGCAGTGCACTGATGCCAACCCCTGACACTGTACCGCCATGCCCATTGGCTGACTGATGATGCTGCCCTCCAGCTGCAGCTCCCCAGAGCTCAGTGGTGCCACCACAGTGGACGCAACAGTCCCACTGTCCTGTACACACCAGTGCTGCCCCACCAGTGCTGACAGGCTCAGGCTGGGACTGTGATGGCACACAGGCCTCCACGGCGGCACCACCCACAGCCATGGCCATGATGTAACCTGCTGTGTGACCATCCTGTGGCATACACGTGTCACTGCCCATGATGTTGGCGACATCATCATCGGTGACGGATCTGGCACCAGCCGAGTCTCAGCATGCTGCCATCCGTGGATGCTGGCACGCTGGGACATGGGCAGGGCCCTCTGCACCTGCTCCACCAACATCATCAGTCTGGACATCCAGGCGGCCACTGTCACCCTGAGCCATGTATTCCTGTGAAGGTGGATGGGCCCTCCTCCCATCTCCATCTGACTGGCCTCAGTGGAGAAGCCCACCACCACCGCTGACCCATGCAGGCGTTCAGGGAGCTGTAAGGAAAACAAAGTCGCGTTACTGAATGTGACCTACCCTGCCCCCAATAGACAGACCATGACCTACCATGCAGTGACGGGCTACCACCCATCTGGACTCCACCACCTGGAACACCCTCAATGGCCTGCGCTGCATGCTGCCGGCAACCGCTCCTCCTGTGGGGTCAGGCGTAGCACTTCCGGTTGTCCCCACCTGTCGTGAGACCGTGCTGCCCTGATGGCAGCCACCTTCTCCTTAATCCTCTGCCTGTCTGTGCCCATCTTCTTCTGCACTCCTGCATGGGCGCGTGGCTGCCATGCAGGTTTACAGCATGTGCCACCTCCTCCCATGCAGCAGCACGGGCCTGTGGTGTTCCCTGGCATCCGCTGAGAAGTGGCTCCTGGTCTAGGTAGGCCTCAAACAGGGCATCCGTCTCAGTCTTAGTGAAATTTGGCCTCCTCCTCCCACAACTCTGTTCCTCTTCCTCCACCACACGCTCGGTCATGATTCAGCCTGTGAGAATGACCAGGTGTTACCTGTGACTGTGCAGTCCCATGCATGTCCCAAATCCACAGTCCACACTCCCAAACAGCATGCAACTCACCAATAGACTGCAGTAACTGACTATGGCCAGTGCAGCCAATGTCGCACTTTTATAGCGCAACCCATGCAAATGAGGCGAGGCGCATCTTTAAGTGGATGCAAATGCAGTGACTGCACCACTGAATGACTGATTAGCTGATTTGCATTGCCGGCTGAATATCACGCTGTTGCACTTGTGCAATTGTAGTTGAACATGCTAAGCCAAGGGTGCAGTTCTGTGACATGCGCGGTACACACTAACTTCGCATGCCGGGTTGATAGCGCGGGCACCTGCCGTGCTGCTGAGGTGCTGTGCACGGGAGGCAATGCAGCATGGCCACCATGATGTGCCGGTGGTGCTCAGCACTGTTCACCTATGGTGCTGTGGCACGGACTGGGGCGTCGTGGCGCACTGGGGCAACAATTGGTAGGCGCTACAGGAGGTGGCACAGAGGCACCCAATCATGCTACACATTGGGTTCCAGTCGCACTGTGGCTGTCCGTGCGCCAGAGACCCTTGCCTGTGCCCGACCTTTGCCCCTAGGCACCATCGTCAGGCATGGGTGCATCACTATCGCTGTTCGGTGACAGTACGGTAGGGAATAACGGCGCTGTACTGCGCGGCATCTGCACAGCGCAGAACCGTGCTGCAGGTGCCATTTGACTTAACTGAGCAGCAGAGATGGTGTGGGGGGTGCTGTGCAGTGAAGCCAGGTGGAGCTGGCAAACCTGGTTGCCATTATTGGACCACATGGCCCTTTATTTGGGAGACACCCTGGACAGGGCCAGGGTCAGGTGTGGCATGAGGTGGCCGATGCCCTGGAGGAGGCCACCAGTATGGAAGCGGATGGCAGAGCAGTGCGCCACTGTTATGGGGACCTGAGGCGGAGGGACCCGGACCTGCTTGCCCACCTCTGGGCACGTGCCAGGAGAGCGCAGTGCCACGCGACCAGGTAGGTGCAACATCCATACACTTTATCTTCCTTCCGGGTATCATGGCTGCATGTGTCCGGCACATGGAGGAGGGCCGCCAGTGTTGGCCGGTGGTATCGGGGTGGGGTTGGTGGGTCTAGCTGTGTGAATTGCACACATAGGGGTGGGGGACTTTGCTACAGGATTGTACTGATGTTCCTCTCTCCATGTTTGCACCTTAGGCCCAGAAGAGCACAGGCTGGGCGAGAGAGGAGGAGCAGCCAGGAGGACCATCAGGCCGGGAGGGATGAAGGTCCGCAGAGGCGAGGACCAACCTGATGATGGTGAGTGCCTTACATCCATGATTACTATTGCATGCTGTGTAACAGGGTGGGCAGCGGGCATAGCCACCATCCATTGACACCACTGCCATGCACGCAACTTGTTACAGTCCGCACTGTCCAGTGGCACTGCATGTCTGGGAGTCGTCAATGGTGGTCCATGCATGCACCGAGCACATTGGCTGTGCCACTGCCTTCACACCGCATAGCCAAGTCACTGTATGGCCACAGTGATGCTGTGCAGGACATGGGCAGGTGGGTGTGCAGTGGTTCACATGGCTGTGGCTGCCTGGGTAGGCAGGTCTTGTGGACACGGTCACTGTGGGTGTCGCACACCATCACAGAGGTGTGCACATGGCTGTATACCATGCACAATGGGTTTGCTGCAGGGGCTGGACAGTCACATGTATTAACTCTGCTCCCTTGTCCTAGGTGGACAATGCTGGATGGCCCTGGAGCAGGGGCATACAAGAGCTTCTGCAGCTGGCATGGGCATCCCTGGCAGTTGGGCGCATGGGCGGCATGGGGTCCGGAGGAGAAGAACCGGCGGCGCCACAGGAGTGCAGAGCAGGGCACAAAATAGACCCTTCATGACCCCTGACACCCATAACCCTGGACCCACCCTCACACCCCTTCTTCCCTCTCCCATTTGTTCACCTGCCCCTACCTGGTTTGTGGCCCTTTCCCCACCCTTGTATATATTTACATATGTTTCAGAGTTGTTATATTTTAATACATACATTTTGTTATAACAACTGTGGTGGTCTCTGATTTGCAGCGGACTACAGGTGCTCAGCTGCAGTGGTGTGCATGGCGTCATGGGTGGTGCAATGAGGCGTGTATGTGCAGAGGTGAACTGCCATGGTGTGAGCAGGGGATCAGTCACTGTCTGTGGTTTGTGTGTTGTACTCTGAGCACTGGATGCCTGTGTGCAGTGGTCCATGGGGCCTGCACTGTGTGCATGGCACCCCTGTCAGACCGCCCATGGCCTGTGCAGTTGATACCCTTGCATGTCTGTGATATGCATGGTCTGCTGGCATGTCAGTGGTGGCTGTTGTGGCCAGTGCTGGGACAGAATGTGTCCTTGGGAGGTGTGCAGGGTGCTGTACTGCTGGAGGTGGGGCCAGGGCATGCCCTGTCACATATGGGGTACCTCGTGTGCTAACGCATGGTCGGTCTCTAGCCGTTACTTGGGGATGTGCAGGGTGGCACTGTATGCATCTGTTGCATCACTGTCTCGCTGCCGCCTGCTGCAGGGTGTCCATGGTGGCTGCCTTGCATGGCTCCACAGTGCACAGGGTTGCATTGTCACAGTGGGTGTGGTGGCATGCATGGGGTGTCCTGCACTGTTGGGTGCTACTCCTGGGCAGGGTGTATGGGATCATGGTGCAGGTGTGCTCTGCATTTGTGGGATTGTGTGGTGCGGGGTGGTCGGCCATCTTGTGTAGCTAGTAACAGCTTGCCAGGGTGTGATGGGGCACCATGGCCCGCCAGGGTTGGTTGCTGGTCTCCATGGGCCAGTGGTGTTCCAGCCCTCCCTAGTTGTGCAGTGCATAGGGTGTGTGGGGGGCGATGTCTGTTCTGCTGTGTGTTCCTCTGCCCATCTGTGGCATGGGTGGTGGGCCCCTGCATCCCTGGTTGTGCTGTTGCATTGCTGCCCTGCTGCTGGGGATGTCCCTGGTTGCGCTATGGCACATCTGGACTGCTCAGCTGAACATCCCTTGTTGCGCTATGGCGAATCAGATATGATCAGCTTCACCTCCCTAGTTGCACTATGGTGCAGGTGGTGCAATATTCAGTCACAATGAGGCGCATCTTGGTCATGCAGTTTTTGAATATCACACTGTGCATGGGCGCAGTGGACTTGGCGCTTGCTCCTGCTGTTGCACACTTTTTGGGTGCAGTTTGAATATCTGGCACAGTGTATTTCCACATAAACTAAAACCATGCATTTATAATTAAAGAAATCATAAATAATCTTATGTGTGTTAAATGTGTTGAAAGAAAATATTTTATTAAAAATTAAATACATTTCAATATACTAGAAATTATGTTAAGTATGTCAATACACTGAATACACTGAATTGATAAAACACATAAAATAATATATTTCAAAAATATATAATCATAAGGTATTTCTGCTCATGCATTGCATGAAAGGATGTCAATCTTTTTATTTCAGTTGTTGTTGCCTGGGTAAGTGCACTAGACAAATTCTTGTCTATTTTCAGGTATGACCCAGAGGGAGAAGGAAACAGATAAATTCCAACTGACCTTGAACCAGATTAAGCTGTTGGTGGTATTTAGTGAATGGGGAAAATTTGGCCAAGATACCAGGAAATTTCTTACTCTTTTCCAGAAGTGCCATAGGATTTTTAACATCCACCTGAACAGGCAGATGGAACCTCAGGTTAACATCTCCTGTCAAAGACAGCACCACCCTTATATTGCACTGCAGTGTCAGTACTGGGCTATTAACTCAAGTGCTTGGTGAAACATAGAAACATAGGGCCAGATATTCAAAAGGGTTGCGCCATGGCCAATAGGGAAAGGCGCCTGCGCAAGTCCAAACTTGCTCCATCTCTGCGAGCATTCAGCAGGAGGCGTTGGCGCCCACAGAAAACATGCTGAGCAACAGCGCAATGCAAATGAATGCATGCTGAACTGGAGGGGAGGAACCATGCATAAACTGCACAGCCCGATATTCAGCCGGGCTGTGCAGAGCGGTGCAGGCGCAACTCCCAACCTGCGCCTGGCAGGACTTTGAGCTGCAAAAGGCGAGTTGAGGCCACCCACAGGTGAGCTGCTGTATTGCAGGGCGCAACACAGCAGCTGCCACCTGTGGCTGGCCCCAACCCAGTCCCTGTGCCCCCTTGAGCCTGATCATGGGCATAGTGTACTCCCCACCAGCCCGATCGCTGGCATCAATGTGGCCCCTCCTCCCGCTCATATCCCTGGTGGTCCAGTGGACGAAATGCCCGATCATGGCAGTATGTATAATAATTCCACCCCCTCCCGTTCATCCCTGGTGGTCCAGTGGACCGAATGCCCGATCGCGGGCGGTATGTATAATAATCCCACCCCTCCGTTCACATCCCTGGTGGTCCAGTGGACCAAAATGCCTGATCGCGGGCAGTATGTAATAATTCACCCCTCCTGTACACATCCCTGGTGGTCCAGTGGACGAAGTAATGCCCGATCGCAGGCGTGTATGTGATAAAACTAACTTCCTAACATAGCCCTGGTGGCTGGGGTGTCTCCACCCTACCACCCATGAAGCCCCACCGCCCTCCCCGCAGCCAGCGGGTGGCAGCATCCCACCCACCTGTCGCCTGCCGCCCGCCGATTGACTGCGTAGGGCTGCACGCCCATTGGTGCAGAGCAAGAGCCAATGCGTGCAGCCCATACCGCATATGATAGTCCAGATTTGTGAATGTCATCGCTGTCGGGCATTTCGGTCCACTGGACCACCAGGGAGCGTGTGTAAGGAGGAGGGTGGAATTATTATACATACCGCCCGCTGATCGGGCATTTGGTCCACTGGACCACCAGGGATATGTACGGGAGGAGTGTGGGAGCCACGCTGATGCCCGCGATCGGGCTGGTGGGGGAGTACACTCATGCCCACGACGGGCTGCAGGGCGCCGGTCCTCGATGGCTGCTGCCTGGCAGGGTGCCAGCGCAAGTCCTCGGGATCGCGCACCCACATGCTAATGGCATGCAATGGGGATATAATCACATGCAATGGCCCCGCTACTGCATGAATTATAGCCCCATTTGTATGTCACCTTTGAATATCGGATTTTATGATGGCGCAATGGTACTTGCTCCACCACAAGTTGAATGCTCCACTCTGTCAACTTGCGGTGGCGCAAGTTCCACTGCACCATGCACAGTGGTGTGGCTGTGGGTGATATTCAAAGGAGTTGCTCAATAGCGCAACTCCTTTGAATATCGCCCAGAGACAACCCCTGCGCAACTATTTTGCGCAGCTCATGGCCTGGGCGCTCATGAATGGCGCAGTTTGAATTCCAGCCCATAGACTTTGATGGCAGACAAGGACCACTTGGCCCACCTAGTCTGCCCATTTCCTACCTAGAGGATAAGCTGCAGATCCTATTTAACCAACAGCCTATTTCTTCCTACCCCCACAAAATTGCCTTATATCTGTACCATGCATTCTTGAATTCTCCTACAGTTTTGGACCCAGACCTCCTCAAGAAGGCTGTTCCTAGCATCCACCACCCTCTCTGTGAAAAATACTTCCTCATATTGCCCCTGAGCCGTCCTCCTCTATCTTCAAATTGTGTCCCCTTGTTCTTGCCCATCTTTTTCTGAAAGATGCTTCCTTCTTGACTTTGTTGATTCCACTGAGGTACTTAAACATTTATATCATGTCCCTCCTCCCTCCTTTCCTCAAGGGTATACATATTAAGATCCTTTAGCTCTCCTCGTATGGCTTCTCTTGCAGACCCTGCACCATTTTAGTTGCCGTCCTCTGAACTTTCTCCATCCTGTCTATGTCCTTGCAGAGATGGGGTCTCCAGAACTGGATGCAGTACTCCAGATGGGGTCTCACCAACTGTCTGTACAGGCAATAACAACTTCCTGTTATCTGCTGGTGATGCACCTCCTATACATCCAGTATCCCGCCAGCCTCCTCCCGCCTTCTCACATTGCTTGCCAACCCTAGGTCATCTGATATGATTACCCCAGGTCCCTTTCCATTTTGTTGTTGTTACTACCGCCCCCATTGTGTAATCTTCCCTGGGTTTTTGTTTCCAGGTGCATTACTTTGCACTTCTTTGCATTGAATCCAAGCTGCCATACTTGACCATTCCTCCAACCTTGCCAGTCCCTTCTCATCATTTCCATGCCTCCTGTGTATCAACCCTGTTGCAGATCTTTATGTCATCTGCAAAGAGGCATACTTTCCTTCCAGTCCCCTGCAATGTCACTTATAAAGACATTAAAAGGACTGGACCCAGTACTGAACCCCGCAGTACCCACTAGTAATCCCTCTTTCTTCAGAGTGTGCTCCATTTACAATTACCTTCTGTGTCCTGTTGTTCAGCCATGTTTTACCCAGGCTACCACCTTGGGACCCACTCTCAGGCTCATTGATTTAAGTATTAATCTTTTGTGTGGATTGTGTCAAATGCCATCTGTGACCTTCCTGCTGTGAACCCATGCTGCCTTGGGTCCTGTGCCCCACTGGCCTCTAGGTACTCAATAATTATTTCCTTCAGAAGTGATTCCATCACTTTCCCTACCACAGAGGTCAAACTGACAGGTCTGTAGTTTCCTGCCTCTGTCTTGCTCCCACTTTTGTGAAGGAGAATCACATCAGTCTTTTCCAGTCCTCAGATACCACACCATCCTCCCATGATTTGTTATAAAGGGTAGTCAGTAGTGTCACTAGTGCTCTGCTTAATTCTTTTAGAATTCTGGGGTGAATTCCATCTGGCCCCATTGTTTTGTCCACCTTCAGTTTTGGAGTTCTTTCAGAACCCTTTCTTCTGTGAAAGGACTGGGATCGACCCCCTCTCAGAGTGCTTCTGTTAATTGGATTAGGCACCTCCCCACTTCCTCTTTTGTGAATGCTGAACAAGTATCCATTCAGTACCCTGCTTTTTCACTGTCACTCACTGCCCACCCACCATCCATTCTATTCAGCCTCACTATCCCTCCCTTTGTCTTTCTATGCTCCTGATATACCTATAAAAGGTTTTATCTCCTTCATAACCGAGTTGGCTATCTTTTTCCTCAGTTGGTGCCTTTGCTATTCTGACTACCCTCCTGCTTCCTTCTGCCTTAACTGGTACAGTTCTCTGTCCTGCTCCTTCTGTGTTTCCTTATACTTCCTAAATGCTATCTTTTTCTCCTAACCTTCACCGCCACTTCTTTGGAGAACCATAGTGGCTTTTTCTTTCATTTTGATTTGTTTATTTGCTTCACACAAAGGCTTGTTGCCTCTGTGATGGCAGTTTTGATATTTCCCCATTGTTGCTCCACCCTCCTTCTAGCCTGTTTGCTGGTGCTTTTCTAAGGCGCTCTCCCATCTTGCCAAAGTCAGCCCTCCTGAAGTCCAGAACCCTCACTTTGTATGGCTTGACTCTGTAGCTGAGTTTATCATGAACCACACTGTTTGGTGGTCACTTGTTCCTAAATGGCTACCCACTTCTAGATCTGCATCCTCTCACTGTCCCCATTTGAGAGTCAGAGGTCTAAGATTGCTCCCTCATGAGTAGGTTCCAAAACTGCTGTCTGAGGCATGCCACCTGAAAAGGCATCAAGAATGGCCCTGTTTTTTGGATGGCAGCAGCAAAGGTGCTTCACTTAACATCTGGCATATTAGGTCCCCATCAACAGTATCTCCCTTTCTCTACCATCCTAAGTATGCCTTCAATCATATCCTTGTCCATTCCTCCCCTGACATTGAGTCTGTATACAACCTCTGTGCGGATTGTGGTGCCATTTCCAGTCTCTAAGGTGACCCACAGTGCCTCCTCTGCTTCCTGTTTACTCTTTTGTTCAGTTGATTTTATCCCTTCCTTACAGAGAGCTACTCCCCCTTCTGCCCTCCCTGTCTCACCTGTAGGTTGTGTCCCTGGTATGTTAACATCCCAGTCATGGTTCTCTGTGTACCATGTTTCTGTGACTGCTACGATATCCAGGCATCCTTCTTCCATCAAGGCCACCAGTTCAGGGAGCTTGTTGCCCACACTATGGGCATTGGTACTCATTACCATCCATTTCTTGATGGCCTTACCTCTTTTGCCCCATCTCTGTCCTTATTGCATTTGTCACTTTCTCCATTTATCCCTGTGCTTCTCCCTATTGACATCTCTATGTTGGTGTCTTCACCTCACTTAGTACACTGATTTTTGGGGGCTAGGATTTCCTGGTCCTTTCCAGTGCCTCCCCTTGGATAGTTTAAATGTTGCCAATGAAGTATTTAAACCTATCACTCAGATCCTGGTTCCCTCCTGGACAGATGCAGACCACCACGCCAGTATAGGCCTGCATCCATCCAAGTGGACCCCAGTCCCCATGAAGCCAAATCCTTGAGCTCCACACCAGGTTTTCAACCACTGATTGAATCCCATGGTGTGGAGCACCCTAACATCATCCGTTACCATAGACAGGCAGCACCTCCGAGAAGGTTACCGTGTGTGCTGTTGTCTAGGCCCCTCCCCATCTCCACAAAAATGCTTCTTGCACTGCTCTGATCCCTTTCTTAGCCAGGTCATTTGTCCCTGGTGGACAATGACATCCAGTTCCTCCCTGTGCAGCTGCTCCTGTGATCCTGAGGATTCGCCCTGTCCCTCCAAGCCATGGCACCAGGCAGGCACCTTACCTCCCTCTCCCTTCGTGCCCCCATTCTATCTTCCTAGCAATGGAGTCCCCACCAGGAGTTGCTTCCTTCCCCTGTGGGGTCCCATGCCACCCTCCTGTGGGTCTCCTTATGGAGGTTCCCAGCATCCTCCTTGGTCTCCACTGTGGGTGCCTCCATAAAGGAACCACACTTTTCCAGAACAGCATAGAAATTGTGGAAGGTACAACTGGAGAGATGCGCTCTGTTCCACCACCCTCACCTCCCTGAGCCCACTGTGGTCCAACAGCTCCTCTTTGTGGCAACCTCTGAGGCAACGGCAGTGACTCTGGTGGTCTCTGGGTGGGAGGAGTTCCAAATCCTGGTCAACTCAGCCTGGAGATGAGCAACCTCCTCCCTCAGCCCAGAGAGGTGCCTACAGATGGGACAACACTGCATCCTCCAGAATGTCTTCCGAAGACTGCTGCTCCACAGCCACAGCACTGCACCACTCCCATCATGTCTTTTTCTGGCCCCCAACTGTTGTTTTGAATACTTACCTTTTCCTCTGTTTGTTTATTTTCTTTCTTTTTCTTCCCTAACTTACTGCCTCTGTGCCTTTTAGCTCCTGATCTTCCTGTTCTAAGACAAGAAGTTCCTATATTTCTCAGTAGTCTCCTTACTTGCTCAGAGTCAGACCTCCAGCAGCTGGGGGATGGAGAGCTACTCTTGTCTTCTAGTATGGTGAGTCTTTGGTGGATCTGTGATCACTCACTTCCTGCTCCCAAACAAGAAGTTCCTGTTGTCAGTTAAATCCTGTGCCTATTAAAGTAGAACTGATTTAGGGTGGGGTGGAGGGAGGAAGGAGGGACAATATAGTCCCAGTAGAGAAGTTTTAGTTATACCAGTAGCTCCTTCCTCCTGGTGTTCTGTCTGTTCTCTGGCAGAAGCTATCTAGGGCAGTGCTTAAATCTGGTTTTAACCTGGCTCCTTCTAGCTAAGCCACTCCCCTACTTTGCAAATCTTTCTACACTTACTTAATTTCACAGATAACAATTCCCTTCTGACACCTGTGAAAGCACCTAGATAAGTACACAGATAACAGATAACAATTTACTTCAACTACCTCTGACAAACACACTAACTCTTTTTACTCCTAAATTGAAGGTCCCAGTACAAGATTTCTAGTTCTTAGTCCCAATAGAGGTTTTAGTTATACCAGTAGCTCCTTCCTCCTGGTGTTCTGTCTGTTCTCTGGCAGAAGCTATCTAGGGCAGTGCTTAAATCTGGTTTTAACCTGGCTCCTTCTAGCTAAGCCATTCCCCTACTTTGCAAATCTTTCTACACTTACTTAATTTCACAGATAACAATTCCCTTCTGACACCTGTGGCAGCACCTAGATAAGTACACAGATAACAGATAACAATTTACTTCAACTACATCTGACAAACACACTACCTCTTTTTTTTACCCTAAATTGAAGGTCCCAGTACAAGATTTCTAGTTCTTAGTCCCAATAGAGAAGTTTTAGTTATACCAGTAGTTCCTTCCTCCTGGTGTTCTATCTGTTCTCTGGCAGAAGCTATAGAACCCACAGCCTTCTAATCTCCTGGCCTCAGAGGCAAGTATGCTATCTGCTGAGCCACTAACACTACTATCTATTTAGTAATACACTGTCTGAAACACATTATTAGTTTTATTCAAAATATATACTGTATTCTTTGAATATGCAAGCAATAATACCCAACAGGATGGGCATTATTGGGAAATACCGGACCACCCAGGGGGTAATGAGGCCTGACTCTGCAGGATAACATTTTATATATGTTACATGTATTTTATATGTTACTTATATTTCTATATATGTTACATATATTTTTATATACATTACATATATTCTATATATGTTGCAAATACTTTTATATAATGCTATATATATATTTTATAAATGTTACTTAAATTTTATACTTTACATATATTTTATATGTTACATATATTGTTTATATATGTTCCATATATTTATATGTTATATATTTTATATATGTTGCATATATTTTATACATGTTGCATGTAGTTTTATATATGTTGCACACATTTTTATATGTTACATATATATTTTATATATGTTACTTACATTTTATACATGTTTCATATATTTTTTACAAGTTACAGATAGTGTTATATATTATATATATTTTCGAAATGCTTAGTTTGGTCCCAAGTGTACATTTGCATAACTAATTTGCATATTTTGAAACTGCAGTTTAGCAGCTAAAATCATGATAATTACTAGTACTATAATAATTTCAAATTCACAGCATTAGCTTACATGCTAAAAGGAAAGGTACAAATTATAAAGCAAGTACATGTAGGATCTCACCCTCACCTAAAGAGAAATAAAATGGGGAGGTATAAATGCTGATCTGAGCCCTTAAAAACATGAGCTTACAAGATAAATCCTATGTATATGTATATTTGAATTAAAGCTGCACTATAAAACAATAATTCCAATGTCTATATCTCCATGGTGACTAACAAGATGAACTACCGCTATACAGACAGAGATAAACTAAAATAATAATTCCACTGTATATATTGCTATGGCGATGCCTTATTTCAATATATTTGGAATTTAAACCAATATATCAATAACATATATTTGCTGTCATTATATTTGGAATGTACTCAATATATTTTGCAATATGTAAATTATACTGAATAATAGAAATTGAATACATTGACTCTATATATTGGACATACATTAATATTATATGCAGAGCATAGTAAACATATATATGCAGTACATTTAGTCACTATATGGGACATGCATAACTGGTACATGTGTAATATACTGAACAATATATACATTAATATGTTGATAATATCTGTGCTATATATATATATATATATATATATATATATATATATATATATATGTATATACCTATGTATGAATATAAAAATTGCACATCTTACAACATACTAGTAGCATAATGTGTGCATACAGTACAAATGTATGCAAGGCCTTTGCATAAATGCATTCACCAACATATCTCATATGCATTTTCAATCAGGATCAATATGTGTACCATATACTGAGGTTTTGACTGTCAATGTATGTGGCATATATTACAAAATATATAACAGGAGAACAATATATTGACAATTATTTATGAGTATACATGCATAATATATAGGGGATACATGATGGGTGACTGTGGAATATGGATAATATTAGCATGAGTACAGAGTGCACTATGATAATATCCTGGCCAAGAAGCCACAAGTGATATTATCGTGGTGTACTGCAGCTCTTAATATTGTACATATTCTACAAGTCAACATCATGTGTAATTTATACAATAGGTTCTGTTTGTTTGATGAAATTAAGTATTTTCTTTTTATATGGCGTTGTGGTGTTATTTTTTTGTCGGTGTTGTTGCTCAGTGAATGAAGCTGGTGGTGCACTGTTATAAATGGGAAGGTTTTGATTGGTTATTGTGATTGATTGAATGTGTGTTTGTAGCTGTTGGTTGGTTGGTATGGTGAATGAATGTGTCTCAAGTATCTGATTGGTTGTTTGTGTTCTCTGTGTCATGTATCGGAGTGGCTGGTTTCGCTGTGGCTGCGGGATGGAGTTATTGTCGGAGCAGAGTGTCCACATTTTATGAAGTTTTCTTTGCAGTTAGTACTGTTTCCAGGATTTTTTACTTCATTGATCAATTCTTTCTCATTTTGCTCGTATTCTGTGTCATACCAAGCTTCAGTGTTCACCAAGTCATTCGTTGTCAGGGAGAGTGTGTGGCATATAGTTTCACATTCGGCTTTTCATCATCTTTTGTTGCAGATGTTACAATGTTAAAATACATTTTAGTTTCAAGATTGGAGCAAGAACATCTGACGGTCATGCAACTTCATAGCGTTTCAGGTTCAAGAAAGTCACAAAAGCCTCGGATTGTTTGTTTTGTGTTCAGGTCCACTGAATTAGTTTGCTTTTAAATTGTTGTAAGAAGTTCCAAGAGGCTGTGTGGTAACTGTGGTACATGGGTGACATAACAAGTGTGAGAATATCACCTACTGACGAGGTAGTGTTGAATATCTGTTAAGATATTCCACAATGTTCACGCACCTCCTTGATATTCTACAGTGCTGAAAATAACATTTATTCAAAGTGTTATTCCTTCACCCCATTGTATAAATGTTGAATACATATTACATATACTTTTGTTTCATAAATGTATTGAAAATGTATTCAGAAATGTTTTCTTTGATATACCTTGAACATTGTGCAATGTATTACGCACATTTATAAATGCATTTGATGTATATTTGTAACCATATAAGATAACATGGAATGTATTTATGAATACATTTCCAAGATATGTTTAGTACATTTTGGAATACAATAACAATGCAATGCAGATATATAGTGATGCATACAAATAAGTGGCACAAACATATTTTATTATATTATAAATCTATTACATATGTGTATTACTTCTATTTAAGTATAAGAAAGTACATTTTCAGTGTTTCAATGCTATATTTATACATATATTATCAATATATTGATTACACATATTATCAATACTTAATACAGTATATTTGAAAAAAGCCAATATATTTTCAATATATGGGATATGCTAAACACCCATACTAGATACATTTTCCACATATTTCTTGTTTGTAGAAGTTCTTTGGGGCACATTAATGAATGAGGAAGCTATAACAAAACTTTCTAAAAGATTTTCTGATTGCTGTGTGGGCAGTGTGCTTGATGGGCAGTCTAGGCATATCACAGAGGCTCTGGACAAAAAAAAAAAAAAAAACTGAGATGCTATCGGTGCATGTGTAATTACTGATTTAAAAAGAAATCTGTGGATGGGGAGCACCGTCTCAGAGAAATTGAATCAGCGAGTGATGGGAGCAGGGGTGGAGGGAGCAGACGACCATCTAACTAGCTGGTGGCAACTTAATTTATATTAATTCCATATTAATGTGAAGCCTTTTAAATTTGAATTTCTTTGACATCATTCTCTATTGCAAAAGGTTTTCCAACTAAAATGTTTTAAATTAAAATAACAACAAACTGAATTACTTGACAAAACTTACTAGGCACCTTTTTCAAAACAAGCTTACCCTCCGATTTTGACCCTATGACAAACACACTATGCAAAACACATCCAAACACTGGAAAAGACTCGTGTGCTATAGCGAGCATAACCAGAGAAACACATTGAACCAAAAGTGTGTATACATTACATCTAATTAAATTTAGAATTTATTAAATATGTGCCATCATTATGTCTCCAACTCAATCTCATTCACTCAGACTGAAGCTGCTACTTTTTAAACATTCATGGCACAAAAAACTTCAGCCATGTACTCATTTATTCTAGTTGCAGAAATGATGAAAAGCAAGCAGAATGTTTTAAGCCATCTAACTATACAATTGGGATCCAACTAAAATTCTATCAAAGAAGGCAATGTATTTCTCTAGAGTCACATCCACCTTTACTGTAAAAGGTAAAACTGTAATACCGATACACAAATAGTTAAAGAAATGGGGCATGTTGTCTTGTTACATTTCCCCATACATAAGCACTTAGTCTCTTAAAATGAACAAAGTGTTTCCTCGTGGGCAACCTGCCACTCCAGCATGTTTTAACTTATACAGTATTAAGGATGATTTTAAACATTCTGGTCTCCCACAGAACAACCAGCCACCTCACAGCTGCAGAAAAAATTAAACTGCTCTGTTACAGAGTAGACACTATCCTCCTGCTGCCCTGTTACTATATGTTTTATTCTGAGAAAGGGAGTCACAGTCTCCTACTTGGCAGGTGATTGAGGGCACCAAGCATTTCGCTAGGATAGTTTACCATTGTTGAAGGCTGCAGCTGTATACACGTTGGATCTGGAGTCAGTGACATAAACAGAATTTGACAGTTCATGGACTTTTTAGATACAATTTAATTTTGATATATATTTTTAAGTTATTGGTTCCTGAATGCTGTGAAGGTACTGTTGCTTAGAAGGGAAAACAGGAGTACTGAGCTGTCACGGTAATGTGACAGTTTGACTGCAGTGTTATCTGTTTACTGTGTAAAGCTGTTCAAGTGTTTCAGATCAGTCAGTTAACTGTGAGTTGTATCATGTGTAATGTAGTCCCAGTTAAAGCAGACAGACAAGATTGAAGTTATGTCTGTTAGTGAAAGTGAACCAAACAACAGGAACATGGGACCCTTAGCTGTAAATTCATAATACAGAACTTGGACTGAAACTACCAACCTCAATCTGCTAGAGACATCTGACAATCAAAACAGAACAGCAAGAAAGAAATGGTCCAGACATTGACAAAAGAACCTATAGTACATACGACAAAGATTGAATTCATTCACATATCTGGACTGCCTTTGCGGTATGGGCTGCCGCCCATTGGCTCTTGCTCTGCACAATGGGCGTGCAGCCCTGCTAGACGATCAGTCGGTGGGCGGCCGGGCGGCAGGCGGGTGGGGATGCTGCCACGGCACTGCCGGAAGGGGCCGAGGTGGTGGGGCTTCGTGGGTGGGGTGGGGACACTAGATCACCAGAAATATGGTCTTGGGGGATGTGTGTCGCCACATTATGCAACCAGCGATCAGGCTTCGTGTCCACTGGTCCACCAGGATATGTTCTGGGGGACACTTTGCTGCCACAGTCGGGCTGGTGGGGGGTTATTTAAGCTTTGCTTACAGTCGGGCCCAGTCAGGGGTGGGGGATATTTACACTTTTGCCCTTGATCGGGCTGCAGGGGCACAGGGAGTAGGTTGAGGGCCAGCCACAGGTGGCAGCTGCTGTGTTGCCCTGCAATGTGGCAGCTCACCTGTGGGTGGCCCTTGACTTACTCCCTTTTTTTGGCTCAAAGTTGTGCAGGCGCAGGTTGGGGTGAACCTGACAACTCTGCACAGCCCGCTGAATATCAGGCTGTGCAGTTTATGCATGGTTCCTCCTCCTCCAGTTCAGCATGCATTCATTTGCATTGTGCTGTTGCTCAGCTTGCCTTGTGGGGCACAACTGCCTCCTGCTGAATATCGCAGAATGGCGCAATTTCAGACTTAGCAGGCGCAACCCTATTGCATGGTGCAATCCTTTGAATATCCCACCCCATATGTCAGGATCAATTTTGCATCTGTAATTACTGAAACATTACTTAATTTAGCTGTCTCATTTAATCTTCGTGCATGTGTCTGTGTGTGTGTGTGTGTGTGTGTGTGTGTCTGTGCAAGTGCACATAGTAGAAGGGCACTTTTCTTTATATCTTTACATTCCATCTAAGTAGCATTTTTAGGTCATATGCACTATTTTCAAGGCATTATTTCTACATGTAGTACTACAACACACACTAGGGCATATGTTGTGGGATTATGTTGGGCTAGGTGTATAGCAAGGATTACTACCTAGCACATCAATCACTTTCTTATATGTGTGTGTGTGAGCATTGCAGCCACGATCCTCACTCCCGCATTTACAACAAGAGAAGCAAGGCAAATTAGCCCACAATTTCTGATCTGCATTCACTGTTGTGAACTGCTCTGTTACAGAGTAGACACCATCCTTCTGCTGCCCTGTTACCATATGTTTTTATTTTGAGAAAGGGAGCCACAGTCTCCTACTTGGCAGGTGATTGAGGGTACCAAGGATGATTTTAAACATTCTGATCACCGTAGAACAACCAGCCACCTCACATCTGCAGAAAAACTTAAAGTGTTCTGTTACAGAGTAGACACCATCCTCTTGCTGCTGTGTTAACGTATGTTTTTATTTTGAAAAGGGAACCACAGTCTCAGTACTTGGCAAGTGATTGAGGGCACCAAGCATTTCTCTAGGATAGTTTACAGTTGGTGAATACTGCAGCTGTATGCATGTTGAATCTGGAGTCAGTGATGTAAACAGAATTTGAAAGTTCATGGATTTTTAGATAAAATTAAATTTTGATATACTGTCTTATATATCGGTGTGAGCATTGCAGCCATGATCCTCACTCAGCATTTACAACAAGAGAAGCAAGGCAAATTAACCCAAATTTCTGATCTGCATTCACTGTTGTAGGGGTGCAATTAATTCATGCTATCCTTTGACCACTTTTTTCTTCAGATTGATTCCTTAGTCTGCCCAGGGTGTGGGGCACTCAAACCATTCATGAAATGGTGTCACCTATTCTCACCCAAATAATACTACCTGCCATGGAGTACTGGAGAAAACATCACTGTGGCAATCAACTGCTGCTACCCAAACCCACTCCCTATACCACAAAAATATTTGTCTGTCCTGGGTTGGTGCATAGGCAGACGATGCCACAGTTGGCGCTCCTTACTCCATAAAACACTGACGATGCCACAGTGTAGGAAATCAGATCTTTATATGCTGTCTCAGTAGTGTGCTCCTTATTTTTAATAACTTTTTGTGCTAAAGTATTCGAGTATTTCCAATGTCAATTGATATGATATATCAAATACAAGCGCTACAACATGTGGTGCAGGCACTGAGCACATCTAGAGATACAACAGCAAACACAAAGACACCAAGAGATGTGAGGAATTAGTTTGTGTGTGTGGAAAATGGTTTGTGTGTGTGTGGGGGAGGAGGACAGACTTAAAATAAGGGTTTAAAATGAATAGCAATTTTCTCTCCCAACTGCAAGTCGGGAAGGTACAATGAGAAAGTTGCAATACTGCAGCCACAAGTCAGTGTGTGTGCAAAAATGAAGTAGTTACATCACCAGGTGTCACATAATTAAAGATACCACGCTTTGTCAACTCATAGCAGGAGTTCTGGCAGTTTTAGTGAAAACATACAGTTTCAACTCATCAAAGACAAGTTGTTGATTGTGTTTTAGAAAATCTAATGTAGCAATGCTACTGGTTGATTACAAGTAGTGGCATTGTGCATACTACCTGTGCATGTGTAATTACTGATCTTTTCAAAAAATCTGTCGATGGGGGAGCACCATCTCAGAGAAATTGAATCAGTGAGTGATGGGGAGGGGTGGGAGTGAGCAGACGATCATTGAACTAGCTGGTGGCATTGACAGATTGTTCTCAGATAAAAAAAATAGGATGGGTGGGGCTGCACCTTGGCAGTTCAAGGAGGGGTATGTAGAAAAAATGCTTCTGTGTTGTGGTCTGTCTAAGAATTGGGGTGTGGTAACAGATGTACAAACACTTAAACTTTTACAAAATCATACATACTGAACAGAAATAAACAGACCATGTGGTCATAGTGATTAAAAAAAAATGTGGATGGGGAATATCCTCTCAGAGAAATTGAATCAGCGAGTGATGGGGAGGGGTGGGAGTGAGCAGATGATCATCAAACTACCTGGTGGCATTGGTAGATTGTTCTCAAATTTAAAAATAGGAAGGGCAGGCTGCACCTTCTTGCAGTTCAAGGAGGGGTATGTAGTAAAAACTCTGCTGTGTTGTGGCCTGTCTAAGAATTGGGAGTGTGGTAAGAGATGTAAAACACAAACTTTTACAAAGTGATACAATAAAAAATTAAGTGGAACAGCCCCCAACATAGGCACTTCAGGGTATGGCAAGAAGTGGTGGAGAGGAGTACACCACCCAGAATGGTACAGAGATACAAGTTTACTCTGAGCCAATCCCAGTGCTGACTATAGGGAGAAATATCAAGGTGTTACTGCAACAGCAACGGAATGTGGAAATTGTCCATTTGGTGCACCTGTGTGCTATTTATTTCTTGCACTCTCTTTTTGGGGGGTCATTCATTTACAGACACTGCTGTATATGTTGCTGAATCCTGTTGTTCCTGTACTATGCATTTCAATACATAAAATGTCTCCTGCCAGTGGCTGAAGACCCTAAACAAAGAGAGAGACTGACAGAGAGGAGAGAGGACACTGCACCACTACTGAATTACATGCCCTGCTGTTTGTCAACAACTTTTATGACACAGAAAATCACCACTCAGCCTCTCAGAAGGACATCTGTGGTGAAATGCTAGAGGTCAGCAAAATACAGTGAGTGGTGGGGGATGGAGTTGGGGCAGGTTAACCATATTCTCTGGGAGGGACCTCTCAAGACTTCAAGCACCGAGAAAAATACAGTGAGTGGTGTGGGGTGGAGTTGGGGCGGTTTATCCTTCCGAGGGAGGGAACTCTCAGGACATCGAGTGCTGAGAAAAATAAGGCTCTTCAACTACTATACCTCATACAGTCAGCGTGGTAATTGGGCTCTCCGTGGAAGAAACTATTTTAACACTTCATCATGTTATTCAGATGGAAAACATGATGTAGGTCCTTTGGACGTAAAACATCTGCAGGCTACACCAACTGCAGACATAAAAATGGCTTCACTCATGACTAGTATGAGTGAGTGTGCATGCACGCAGAGTGTCCACTCATGCACCAGATCCTCACTACCAGTGCACGACAGCGACCATGTGCTTATTTACATGATGATGTAGTGAGCCCAGCACATCCTGATGTACCACATGATGATTTCAGAGCACCCACTTACACATTACATGACACACAGTATTGGTTCCTCCTCCTTGGACTTTAGCATGCAGTGCTCCAATGCCAGGCGCACACTGTTGATGGGCAGCGGGAAGAACAGGACAGCCAATTGACATCTCCAACTCCTGTAAGTATTCTCCTTCTTCTGTCCTCACACAGCAGTTGTGTTATGTGGCATTGTAAGGAGAGGAGGTTCTGTCTGACTGCAGGGCACACACTGCTTGTGTTCTGTGTGCAGAGTGAGCAGGAGACGGAGACCAGTTGTCTCTGTGATTTAAACAAAGCCGGCACTGGGCCACTTGTATTGTTCTGTGGGAAAGGAAAACCATTTTGATTTGGAAAAAACAAAACAAATTTATTCACAATCCATGCTCTGTCCAGCTGGGTGTCTGTGTGTGCAGAGTACTGCACATTTGTGGTGTGGCCATACTGGGGAACTTTGGGAAGGGCTCCAGGCTGAGGGCAGGCCGGAAGGAACTCCGCTTGTTGCTGTCTGCTTTTGTTTAATTTGAAGAGTGGCTAATAACATATTGCAGCTTTCCTCGTTGTGTTCTGAATTTCTAACAAATCATTCAAACTAGTATTGTATTCTACTCTACTAAAAACCTTACCAGCCTAACCAGTCCACCTCAGAAGCTCAGAAGAATAACACTATTTGAAAAAATATGTAATAATTCTATATTCTTTTATTTATTTTACATAAAGCAAGCAGCAGCACAAAGAAGCAAGCCCAGTGTGTTTCAGAAAATAAACCAAGCCTAGCTCCCAGCGTGCAGACAGATGTCTGTGTGTGGTGACCTGCATAGTTGCAGTTGTAGTTGGAAGGAAGGAAGGGCTGGAAGTTGGAACTTGGCCTCCTCAGCTAACTTCCTGCTACATTTTGCTAATTTAATTTTACAGCTGTAATAGAGCTATAATTATCAATATAATCTCTGAATTTCTTCAGTCTGTCTTCTCTTAGACTCTTGACAGTTGATTTGACTGTTGATAAAAAGAACAAATGTAACAACCCCTAGGCGCTATCCTAAGGGCTACCACCCTGCCTGCCCTAACTGTAACAGGGTGAGGGGCTAGATCCGTCGGCAGTGCCTCCACCCAGAAGTCGGGGTTAGAACTGTCGAGGATGACTTTGTCACAGCCCTCTGGGTTGCTGCAATCCCTTTCTTCCCACTAGTGGCCTACACATTCAATTACAGTGTCCTTACCATATACACTTACCCCGGCTCGAACCAATCAGCTTGCTCTGGGGACCCCTGAAAAGTAAGGTGCAGTTACACAATATTCACTGTGCAGTAATTCACCATTAACACACAAACTAGCCAGTGTACCTTTGCAAAACAATCTGATTTATTTAAAGGGAGATAACAAGGACTGGGGAATCAGGTTGATTAGCTTACCACTACAGTATATGAGTATCTACCTAGGGCCCTGTGCACAGGCCTAACCTATAAGTTACTGTCTATGGGTACCCAAGCCCTAAAGGCTAGTTCCTCGATGCAGCTGGTTGGGGCCCTGACACAACGAGCATTTAATTTCTATGAAGATTAAAGGAGCCAGCAGGCCCAGATAGTGTCATCAGTACAGAACCCAAACCATCCTGCCCTCACTAGGACCATTGGCCAGGGAGCTACCCTGATTTAGTACTCACGACTCCAGCAGACAGAGTGCTCTTTCACCTCTCAGGACTGAGCCTGTACTTCAAGCACTTCTCCACACACTTATATGCAAGGCAGAGGGGACCATACCAGGCAGCTGCTGTCCTTTTTGATCACCTGTCCGCCATACACTGGGCCCAACAGACGCAGCTTCACTATTCCTGACAGACGAGCGCGATTCAAGCAGATTCTCCAGTCTTCACAGGGTGAGCCTGGTGGTAGCTGCCCTCCTGCATGGCCTCCTCTGACCCGCTTCCCAGTGGATTTAGTCCAAAAATTACTGGCATTTAAAAACTTGCACGGCTGGCCTTGCGCTTTTCAGCATTGACCGCTCAGGCGGCACGGGCCCGAGCTCCTTGGTTGCTCCCAGCCACAACGCCTCTGCCCCTTGGACAGTATGGGGCCAGACTCTCTGTTCGGGCGCCACCTGATCCCATTGGTGGGCTGCTGAAACCAGCCACTAAGTTTGCCCCTCACTGGTGCAAAAAGGTGCCATGGTCCAGAACTTCACTTCCCAGAACCTCTAGCTGTGTCCCCATTGGTCAGCAGGCTCCATTGAGAGTCCCGATCCTGGTTGGTCACCAGTTACTCCATTTTAGATACCTCTGCCCCTATTGGACCCTTCAGACAGTCCTGGTCCAAAATGGAGGGCACAGCACAAAGTCCAGCTGCAAGAAAAGCAGGTTAAACAGCACATTCCCGCGACCACATCTAAAGGTATGGGACAAACAGTTACACTTTCTGGAAAGTGCTCACTCTGCCCATCGGCGACGGCTGAAACCGAGCACTAGTCAGTGGCTCGAGTGGGACTCCAGCAGAGAACACACAACCCCTCATAAGCAATGAATATGTCTGCAAACAGACAGCTCTTAAAGAAACAGTAAGGGAGGCTCTACAAGCACTCACAGAGCCATTTAAATGGCTTTAAGCACCGAGCATCAGGGGACACTTAGACAACTCCTGAAGCTGTTAGAAATCCCCATTTGTGGGGTTACACCCTTCTGGCCTGGAAAGAACTTGCGTCCAGGCAAGTGGTTACCTTTAAATCACTTTAAGGTGAAACTGTTTAAATTAACAGCACATTAGACTTTTGATTACACAGTTTACTTTTACCTATACAACAGTACACATATTACAACCCCTTTCTTTTATACATCAGGTCATTACTTGGCTATGACACTTGGATAAAGGGGCCCTTCCCTATCCGCTACCTGAGGGCTAACTGGGACAGTAGTACTATACTCAGAGGGTAATACTAATAGTTGTGCATCATTCCCCAAAACTAGCTTGGGCAATGAACTCGGAGATACAGACCCCTTATGGACTACATTTAGTGGTAGGTCCACAGGCTGACCCAGAGACTCATAACTTAACCTTATTACAGGCCATACGCCTCAGCCGGCTGCATCTAGGGGTCTCAATAAAATTGGCTACGGGCCCTGGCTCCATTTCTGCCTCAGTTAGATTAGTAGAGGAACCTCTACATGAGAAGGGACACTGTGCCCATAGTGCTTTCGGGACATGACCCTCAATATCAGGACCCACACTACTTGGTTCAGTCAAGGGCACTTCTGGCACTACTGGGATGCTATCAGGGCAATCAAAGTATTCTTCTTGCTCAAGCGGATCCTGAACAGATTCCCACATCACTTTCCTCTTCTGAAAATTCAGACAGTTCAGCCAGCCCAGATAATTCAGCCAGACTCATAGACCCTACTTCTTTGGCTTTGAGGCCACTCAGTTCATCCTCGGGAGTATGGGCCCAAAGACAAAGCTGGGGGCTCAGATAGTCCACAAAACCCAACTTCATCCCCAGAGTGAGCTAGGGGTTGCCTTTAAAAGTTGACTCAGTTCAGTAAGAGGGTAATGCTCCACATCATGTTCACTGTCTTCAGCCACAGATGGGGAATCAATTTCAGCAGAGGAGAAGAGAATGCCCCGGGTTTAAGTTCTGAGGAGTCCACCTCTGGAATCTCTTTTGGCAGCAGCTTTAGTTATAGGCCCAGAGGAGGGGCATTAAGAGGCTCAGTCTCTATCAAAATCTGTCCAATGTGCAGTGATTTCTGTGTATGTTTTTACATCTTTTGAATTGTTTTCGGGCCTTACTTTGTACACAGGCAGATCATCTAGTTTATCCACTACAATGTGAGGGAGATGGTCGCAATTTTGTGTTTGCCATGCAGTCCCAGATTTCTTAGCAATACCCGATCCCCTCCTGGAGTTCCTGTGCCTTCACCTTTTATCATATCTCTTTGTTGGCCAAGTTCCTTTTGGCAGCTATGGTTTGAGCCAGCTGGTACGCATGATTTAGCTGGGCCTTTAACTTTTGCACATACTGTAAATAATCATCAGCTCAAACCCCATCAGGACAGACTCCAAAACACACATCTACCGCAATTGAGCTTCTCTTCCAAATATCAAGCGGTAGGGAGAAACCCAGTGGCATCACTTTTGGTGCAGTTGTAGGCATGTACCAGGGTGCTAATTTGTTGGCTCCATCTAGGCTTGTCTTTGGGTGGAGGGTGCCTAGCATATCTAGCAAGGTGTGGTTGAAACGCTTCAGGCTGGGAGTCCCCCTTGGGGGTGGTAAGGGTGGTTCTGGACTTCACTCTCCACAAGGATAGCATCTCTCTAATCAGATGCTCTCAAAATCTCTCCCTTGATTGGAATGGATTCATGCGGAGCCCCATAATGAACAAAGAAATTTTCAACAAAGACTTTAGCCACCATGGTTGCCTTCTGATCCTGGTGGGGAAAGCCTGGGCATATCGAGTGAAATGATCAGTGACCACCAATATGTTGCTGATATTTTTCAGATCAGGTTTTAGCTCAGAAATCAATGCAGACCAACTCTATAGGGCGCTGGTAGTGATATTGACCATGGGGGCAGCTCTCTGAGGTAGGGCTTTTCTTGCAAACAGCGGCCACAGGTCTTAACATACTGCTCTATGTCTGCACTCATTTTGGGCCAGTAGAATCGGATCCGCACCAGGTCAAGAGTTGCGACTATGCCAAGATGCCCCATGTGGTCATGCGGGACCTCAACACCAGTTCTCTAAAAGCGGTGGCGCACCAGTTGTTGTTTGTCTATTCGCTCCTCTTTGTCTATGGTCTCCCGATATAACAGTTTATTGTTCAGCTTCAACTTTGGTCTTTCTTGTATAACAGGGCAGTTCTCAAGTCAGCAGTCCGCGGTTGGGTCACATCTCTCCCGCTTGCAGTGCCTCTAAAACAGGTTGTATCATGGGATCTTGAGGCTGAGCCAACTGGAGGCTATCATTATTGAACTGAGGCAGCATACTAGTGTCTAATGCAGCAAAGTGGCAGTAAGCAGCAGGCACATAGTTCAGATGGACCCAAGCAATCCACCATGCAGTCCACAGTATCAGGAGTCACCTGTTCCTCCTTGTCAATTTTGGCAAAGTGCTCTAATGTCGGGTTCAGACAACCTGATCCAATCGGCTCAGGACAAAGGCCTCCGTGAGAGAGCATCAGCATCTATATGGTTGAAGCCTGCTCTGTATTCAACAGCGTAGTTGTAGGTGGATAACGAGAGAGCCACCTGTGACCAGTGTCATCTAGCTTGGCTGAGGTCTGAACATATGGCAAAGGATTATTATCAGTTTTCACCAGTATCTTAGCCCCATACAAGTAGTCATGGAATTGATCAACAATAGCCCACTTTAGAGCCAGGAACTCTAGTTTGTGCACTGGATAATTCTTTTCAGAAGGAGTTAAACTGCAGCTGGCAAAGCTACAGGTCTCAGACCGTTCGAGTGCTCTTGGTACAATCGGCCCCCAATCCTTGCAGACTGGCATCAGTATGAAGAACGAGGGTTTAGCTGGATCAGCATAGGCCAGCACTGGGGCATGAGTAAGTTGATATATAATATCATAGAAAGCTTCCTAGCAGTCAACAGTCCATGCTGCACTAAACACATCATTGGGGTGAAATAAGTCTTTTCAGTCCCAGATTGTGCAGTCTTCTTATATTTCTTATGGGTCGGAGATTAAACAGGGGTCGGATCACCCGAGAGTAGTCTCTAAAAATCTTCGGTAGTACCCACAGAACCCCAGGAACCGCTGTAGCTCCTTCAAATTTGTGGGTTGGGGCCAAGTGGTTAAAGCCTCTACTTTGCTGGGGTCAGTCTCTATGCCTTCAGTGGATACTATGTGGCCCACATACTTCACGGAGGTTTGAAAGTATTGGCATTTGTCTATAGATAACTTGAGACCGAAATCCTCCAGCCGGTCCAGGACCTTGAACAATCGACTTTTATGTTCTTCCAATGAGCTGCCAAACACTATGACATCATCTAAATAAACCAAACACTCTAGCAAGTTCATGTCCCACACAGCATGTTCCATCAGGTGCTGAAAGGTAGCTGTGGCACCTGAAATCCCTGAGGCATCCGGATAAACTCATAGGAACCTAGAGGGCAAATGAACGGAGTCTTCTCTCGATCCTCTGGAGCCATTGGGATCTGATAGTACCCACTGCGGAGATCTAACACAGAGAACCACTTACTGCCGTTTAGACAGTCCAGGCGCCTGTATGCATGGCATGGTATACTGGTCAGGAATGGTTCACGGTTCAGGTCTGGTAGTCCACACACATCCGAATGGCCCCATTCTTTTTCTCACTACTACAATGGGGAAGCATAAGGGCTCCTGGATTCTTGTATCACACCAGCAGCAAGCATCTCTTACAGATGCCGCCTCACATCGTCTATGTCAGCAGGGGCCAGACACCGAGACCTCTCGCGAAAAGGCCTTTCATCATGCAATCGAATGTGGTGTTCGGCCCCTGCACACATCCCACATCCCATTCTTTAGAGAAAATACCTGGTCTCTTTGGGCAAGCTTTTCACTGTTCCTTACTTTCCATTCAGCAGGCAACGGGAGTCACGAAATCAAACAAGTTGGGCGTGACTCTGTCATCCTTCCCAAACCCTTGCTATTGGGGAGCACTGCGAGTGTCCGTGACAATGCACACTAGCCAGAGTGCAGCCTCTATTTACTCAGATCTCTTTGTCAGACACATTATGAACTTGAACCATCACTCTCCTGGCGTAAGCATGGGCTCTAGCAGGCAAGATACTGGGTTTAACTAGCAGTCCCCAGGCAACTTTCCTTCCCCAGGCGCATCTAGCATCAACAGTTTATTCTTGACATCCTTTTAAGTCGGAGCTCCCATGCAAAATATACTGGGCATTTGGGGCTAATAGCAACGGCTCAGATCCTTCCTCCAGAAAACACCCACCGGCCTTCAGACTCCTCCTGACTAGCCTTTCTCTGAGTCTCTGAGGCCTTCTGGATCAAGGCGGGTATCCTAAGAGCCTTCAGTCCTGGACACTTGCTTTCAGAACACAATTGTGCTAGCTCACAAACATGTGGGCATTGGTCCCAATCAACAAGGGTACCCCATCATATAGTCCAGTGGGAGGGGGCAGACTAAGGCCAAGGTTTCCACCTGTTCATCCACCCCACCCACAGAAATAGAAACGACAACCAGATCCGGATGTACCCCAAATTTGGATAAGCCTTGTCGCTCAGCCCCCATACATGCAAACCATCCAAGGGTTGTAGTGGCACCTCAGGCAGATGTGTCTGATACCAGTCCTGGAACACAATGGTCACCCTGAGAGCTACTATCCAATAGCTTGAGTGGGAATCCCATTTACCGCACTGGGCCTCCATTGTGTGCCCTACTACATCAAACCACTGGGGGCACAGCATTGACAGTTGCTTGGGCATTGGCCCGGTCACAAAGCCCTTCCTAGGGGTTGGATGTAGGCCCAGCGATGCCAGGTGATCAGCCTGCTGTTGACCTTCCTAAATTCTCCGCAACTGGCACTCTGTCTGAAAGTGTCCATCCTCTTCACAATGGTAACAGAACTTGGGGTCCCCAGGTCTCTATTGGGAGGGAATATTTCATCTGCTAGGGGCCATGCGAGGGTTAGGACTCCTGGGCTAGGGCATTTGTTTCTAGATAACTCTGGTTCCCAAACCTAACAGGGTGGGTAGTGGTTTGCTTCAAGTCCCGACTAGTTCTCATAAATTTCTGATCTCGGCCTCAACTCATTTTCTGCTTGGGGATCAGAAGAAATGGCACACACCCCACCCTCCTTGTAACTCTGGGGATACATCAGGCCCCCGAAGGGTGGGTCTCATCGGGTTCAGTAGACTCAGGGTTTGGCACAGATTCACAGCCCCCACATAGGGTTCCAACCCTCCTCATCAGTCTCTACTCTAATCCCTCATCAATTGACAGTATTCAGGCAGGGCAGCTCGCAGATCATGCAACTTAAGTTTTAACAGTATCACACTGGAAAATCTAGAAGATTTTAAAACATGTTCCAACCTGACCTGGTTCAAGGCTGGGGCGTGATCCCCTTTCGATAGGGCCTTCAGAAGCCCTTTCCACCCTAGTAACAAAGGTGGAAAGCTTTTCATTCCTTCACTGCTTAGCAGACTTAAATTTCATAATAAGTCTTCCCAGTTTCTGTGGCCCGAACACTCCTCTAAAGCAGAAAGATACTCTGCTGTGGTAGCTTCCAGGCTAGTAGCCCGCAAAACCGAATGGCTTCTAAAGGTGGACCCGCAGGCTCTCCATCAGTCTCTTTCATTTCTCCCCCTCAGAGCATTGCCACTCCTGGACTAAGAGGGTGGCATAGTCCATCCACGCCCAAATCATCCTCCCCAAAGGCACGGGCACTGTGCCAGAAAAAGTTTTAGCCTACGGTACGAATCTAGCTGTGTAGAAGGAACCACTAGCGGGGCCAAAATAGAACTCTTGGAGGGCCAGGAGAGGTACCAGGAAACCTGGGGGTGGGATCACTGGAAGATCCAAAGCCTGCAGTAACTCTTGGGTAGTCCTTCCTCCACAGCCAACAATTTAAGCAGTTTATCTTTGAAGCTATTGGTCTGGGGAGACCCCAGGGTAACTGACCCACTCTGGATGTGAATGACCTCCACCCCTGTTGGGCACCTTCCGGTAAATCACTGGGGTTACCCTCTCAGGGTCAATGGCTACACTACATAACAGTAGCACCTGCAAAGTCTGATCGAGTAGGTCAGCCATACGCCTCTCACCTCTACCTTACCAAACACTTAACTCGCTTCACTTGGGAAATAAGGTCAGCGTTCATTGTCCCTAAAGGTAAATCTAGCAGTAACACAATTCTCTAAGAGTCCAATTCTTCAGCTTCACCCCAACCTATCAGTTTATGTACCATTGCCTTAATAGGGTCCAACCTGATTTTAGCCATGATATCCCTTTCCAGTTTTTCCTTTAATTTATCCATGGTTAGGTACTTCGTCCACTCGGCCACTAAGGGATGCTAATCCCAATGGTGCCTCCACAATGTAACCCCAGGGAGCCCTATCCTAAGGGCTACTACCCTTGCCTGCCTAACTGTAACAGGGTGAGGGGCCTAGATCCATTGGTGGGTGCCTCCATCCAGAGGTCGGGGTTAGAACGGTCGAGGATGACTTGGCCACAGCCCTCTGGGTTGCTGCAACCTCCTTTCTTCCCACTAGTGGCCCACGCAATTCAATTACAGTGTCCTTACCATATACACTTACCCCTCGGCTTGAACCAATCAGCTTGCTCTGGGGACCCCTGAAAAGTAAGGTGCAGTTACACAATATTCACTGTGCAGTAATTCACCATTAACACACAAACTAGCCAGTGTACCTTTGAAAACAAGCAATCTGATTTATTTAAGGGAGATAACAAGGACCGGGGAATCAGGATGATTAGCTTACCACTACAATATATGAGTATCTACTTAGGGCTCTGTGCACAGGCCTAACCTATAAGTTACTGTCTATGGGTACCCAAGCCCTAAAGACTAGTTCCTCGATGCAGCTGGTTGGGGCCCTGACACAATGAGCATTTAATTCTACTGAACATTAAAGGGAGCCAGCAGGCCCAGATAGCGTCACCAGTACAGAACCCAAACCGCCCTGCCTCACTAGGACCATTGATCAGGAACTACCATGATTTAGTACTCACGACTCCAGCAGAAGAGTGCTCTTTTCACCTCTCTCAGGACCAAGCCTGTACTTCAAGCACTTCTCCCCACATTTATATGCAAGGCAGAGGTACCATACCAGGCAGCTGCTGTCCTTTTGATCACCTGCCCGCCATACACTGGGCCCAACCGACGCAGCTTCACTATTCCTGACAGACCAAGCGCTATTCAAGCAGATTCTCCAGTCTTCTAGGGTGATCCTGGTAGGTAGCTGCGCTCCTGCACTGCCTCCTCTGACTGCTTCCAGCAGATTTAGTCCGAAAATTACTGGGCGTTTAAAAGCGCCCGGCAGCTATTGCCCACCACGCTTCCCGTGCGACTGCTCAAATGGCACCGGGCCCTGAGCTCCTTACTTGCTCACAGCCACAACGTCTCTGCCCTTGGACAGTATGGGGCCAGACTGTCTGTTTGAGCCACCCGATCCCATTGGTGGGCTGCTGGAACCAGCCACTAAGTTCCCCTCATTGGTGCAAAGAAGGTGCCATGGTCCAGAACTTCACTTCCCAGAACCTCTAGCTGTGTCCCCATTGGTCAGCAGGCTTCACTGAGAGTCCCGATCCTGGTTGGTCATCAGTTACTCCATTTTAGATACCCTCTGCCCCTATTGGACCCTTCAGACAGTTCTGGTCCAAAATGGAGGGCACAGCACACAAAGTCCAGCTGCAAGAAAAGCAGGTTAAACAGCTTACATTCCCACGACACATCTAAAGGTATGGGACAAACAGTTACACTTTCTGGAAAGTGCTCACTCTGCCCATCAGCGATGGTCGAACCGAGCAATTAGTCAGTGGCTCGAGGAATTCGAGCAGGAGAACACACAACCCCCCATAGTAGTGAATATGTCTGCAAGCAGACAGCTTTTAAAGAAACAGTACAGGAGGCTCTACAAGCACTCACAGAGCCATTTAAATGGCTTTAAGCACTGACGCTAGGGGATGCTTAGACAGCCCTAGACGGTTGTTAGAAACCCCCATTTGTAGGGGGTTACAAAAATTCCTAATCTATCCAGCGGAGCCCCACCCCATCCCACCCCCAGCCCCCAAATGTCAAAGTCAAACTATGCCTATGTGCCTATGCCTGTTAAAAAGAACAAATCAAGCACCCACCATAAGTCACACAAATGCTTTAATGGGGAAAATATCAATATTTTATTTAAAAATGCTAAGTGTATATATCATCATCTCAGCCATGAGATGAGATGTATGCACTTATTATTTTAGCAATGATTAGCTAGCTTGGTGGGTGACTGATTTGTTTTACTAAGTTTACTATCTAGGCAAGCACCCTACTTCAATGCAACTTGGTGCCGCTCCCTTTTTAGCTGTTCTGGATGTCTGAATATAAGTTTGTAACTGTGCACAGCTGTTGAAGAATGTACAGGCTATAAGAAATGTGTGTTGTCCAACTGGGAGGGAGTTGGTTGAAGAAAAGACATGGATAACCCCTATATTTATGTACAAGAAAGGTTCTTTATTAACAAGTTCAGGGCAGGCAGCACAGCAAGTAATACCAATGTATCTGCACCTGATTTCATCAACAAAAAGTTCTCAAGTTACAAGGAGGTACCTTGCTTTGTCTGTCTGGTGTAGTGGCTAACGTACTATATGTTTGTCAGGTGTTCACTGGATATGTCACGACAAAGCAAGGTAATTCCTTCTACCATAGAGAATTTATTGACCAGTGGAAAGGTACCTATACATTGGTATTACTTGCTGTGCTGACTGAATTTCTTAATAAAGAACCTGTCTTTCAAATAAGTATGGGGTTATCAGATATGGCTGTTTTTCTTGGGGCACACACTGTAATGCAATATTGTAACGAAAAGCCAATCTGTTGGTCTGAAAATTGTCTGACAACTGTTGGTGTGTGCTAGTGCTGTGTGAATGGACCTCATGGTACTGGCTACCTTGATGTGGTACAGAAGCTTGTCACCATGCAATAATTTATGCAACTGTTCATGCCATGTGTGGGTGCTAATGTGTGATATGGCCGCCACCACACATTCAATCACTTCACTACCAGTCTAGCATTGCTTATAAAGCACTTTGGGATGCACTTGTATGAAAATAGCTATATAAATGCAGATTCTTCTTGTAACCAAAGGGATAGTATGGACAGTGGTGTGCTGTGCTGGTATACAACACAAAGAAAATGATGCTTTGTTAGGTGAGAGCATAAACATGGCATGGACAGGGGAAATGGGTAGTTGGCATGAAAAATGGGGGTAGCAATGAGTCTACTTGGTGTGCAGATTTGAAATTCCTGTCTACACTCCACTGCCCAATCCCCTGTCAGCATGCTCACCCCAGTTTGTTTGCTGACAGGGGCCCAATCCCTGTCTGCTTCCAGTGCCCTGTCCCCAATCTACCGACAGGGGTGCCCACCCCTGCATCATCCCCAAACACAGACACGTTGCTGATGGGGTGCCCAATCCTGTCGGCACATGTTTAACCCCCATAAGATTGTGTGGCACACTGGGAAGCCCACCCCAGTGTGCCTCCATGTCGCCCCCACTCCATTGTGTACCACACTGGGAGCCCACCCCAGTGTGGCTAACATCACCCCTCAAACTGTTCTTACACCTGTAGAAAAAGAAAAATGGTCCGCATTGTTCTTTTTTTTTTTAATAACTTGAACAAAGAAAACGGTCCCACTCTGTCAGGTCCCTTTCCTCAAGCAGCACCCACCCACCGCGCACCCTCCAACCCCATTCTTACCTCCGGAGTCCAGCGCCGTGATCTTCAGTGAAGCGGGAACATCGCCTGCACTCTACAAAGCTGACTGTGAACTGAAGAAGTGCTGGTAAGCTGTATAATGGCATAAACAGGGGTTTTCAACTTAGGTGGATATTAAGCTGCTCCCTTAGTGTGGAGGGCCGGGCATCAAACAGCTTGGCTAGTGGCATAGGAAACCAGGGTTCTAATCCTGGTCTCCAACATTTTGGGAGGCAGTATAGTGCAGTGGTTTAAGGTTCTGAGCTGCAAATATAGTGATATCCAACAGACCAAACCTGGGTTTGAATCACAGCTTCCACTTGCATACTGTGTGACCCTAAGCAAGTCACTTAACTTCCTGTGCTCCCAGGTTGCTCCTGTAAAAGCTGCTCAGCTTAGTATGCAACTCCTGGTTAAACAACTAAATAAAATAAAAAATCTTAGCCAGTTTTGTGACTTTTGGCACCAAATTTTTAACATGGGGTTCTTGAGACCCTCCTCATGAACTCAGTCACTGTTATGTCGCTATTCAGTCCCAAAGGTGATTTTGAGGTCACTGCATGAAATCACATTCCAGGACTGATTAACAAAATGACAGTGTCACTGTTCATGAGGTGGGCTCCAAAAGCCTATGTTGCAAATTTGGTGAAAAAATCCCCAAAATGACTGCATTACCAGCATGCATTTGCAGTTTCTACGCATACCTGTATGTTCGCCTAATTTTTTATATTTTTACTCCAGATTTTCAACATTGTGATTTTTGCACTCTGCCTTATGAACAATACTGCTGTCATTTTTCACATCCTGCCCAAAATGTTTTCGCATCTGTGGCACGCAGTGGGCACAGTCATGCAAAATCAACGCTTGGGACAGATTAAGAAAGTCACAGTGCCACTGTTCATGAGCAAAGGTCCTAAAATGCCTAGTTTGAAAATCTAATGTAAAAATCCCCAAAATAATTGCATTAAGGGTGTGAGTTGTGCAGTTTCAACACATGCTCATGACTGTAACAATTTTTTATACTTTTTCTCCAGATTTTCAACATTATGATTTTTTATACCTTCTCATGAACAGTACAGCTGTCATCTTTCACATCTTGCCCGAAATGTGTTTTCGCACCTGTGGCATCAAATGGTGCAGTCCCTGTGCAAAATCTCCTTTCGGTTAACCTACTGATAGTGTCATTGTTCATGCGGTGGGGTCACAAAAAGCCCATGTTGAAAATTTGGAGGAAAATACCAAGAAACGCCCAGGGCATTAGGGTTTCTGACTCATAATGCCCTACGTTGTAGGGACTGATAGGCATCATGGGTGTGACTTGGGATTGTTGACAGTAATTCTCACACCATTCCACCCACACCCCCACCCTGCAGCCAGTGACAGGCATAGAAACATAGAAACATAGAAGTTGATGGCAGATAAGGACCACAAGGCCCATCCAGTCTGCCCATTTCTTTTCTTCCTTATAAATGTGCCTCGCCATTGCTCTGTCAATGGTCTATCTGTTCATACTCATCTGTATTGCTCCCTTATGCCTATCCCATGCCTGTATGAAGCCCTGCACTGTGTTCATTCCACCACTTCCTGAGGTTGGCCGTTCCATGCATCCACCACCCTTTCTGTGAAAAGAACTTCCTCACATTACCCTTAATTGGCCTCCCGCTAATTTCATGCTGTGTCCCTTGTCCTGCTATTTTACTTATATTGAAACATGTTAGGCTCTTTCACCTTGTTAATGCCCTTAAGGTGTTTGACTGTTTCAATCATATCACCTCTCTCCTCCTTTGCTCAAGGGTATACATGTTGAGCTCCATTAATCTGTCCTCATATGTTTTCTGATGCAGTCCCTGCACCATTTTGGTTGCCCTTCTCTGGACTGCCTCAATTTGTTAATGTCCTTGTGAAGGTGTGGCCTCCAGTACTGCATGCAGTACTCCAGATGGGAGCCTAACCAGTGTCTTGTAAAGAGGGATTATTACATCCTCTTCCAACTTGTGATACCCTACTAATACACCCTAACATCCCCTAGCTTTACCTACTGCTTTAGCAATCTGCTTGGATGATTTCAGGTCATCGGTGATGATGATGTCCAAGTCTCTTTCTTCCCTTGTGACTGCCAGCAACTCCTCCCAGCCTGTAGGTGGCTTCAGGGTTTCTCTTCCCTATGTGCATGATTTTGCACTTCTTTGTATTAAACCCCAGTTGCCACTCTTCTGACCATTTTGCTAGTTTATCCAGATCTCTTCTCATTCTGCCCACCCCATCTGGATCATTTACTCTGTTGCAGATCTTCGTGTCATCTGCAAACAGACAAACCTTACCCTCCAGTCCATCTGCAATGTCACTGATGAAGATATTGAAGAGGACTGGCCCCAGGACTGATCCCTGAGGTACCCCACTTGTGACTTGCATCTCTTCTGACTGTATACCGCTTTCACCACTCTCTTTTTCTGCCAGTCAACCAGTTTGCCACCCAGTTGACCAACTTCTGACCCACCCCGAGCCTACCCAGCTTATTAATCAATCTTCTATGGAAACAGTATTGAAAGCTGGTTGAAGTCAAGGTAGGCAACATCAACTGCTCCCCTTGGTCCACCACTCTGGTTACCCAGTCAAAGAAATCTATGAGATTAGTTTGACAGGACCTTCCTTTTGTAAACCCATGCTATCTTGGATCCTGTGCTCCTATGGATTCCAGGTGTTGCACTATCCTTTCCTTAAGGAGTGCCTCCATAATCTTGCCCACTACTGAGGTAAGACTGACTGGTCTGTAGTTCCCGCCTCCTCCCTGCTACCACTCTTGTGGAGCGGAATCACATGAGTCCTCCTCCAGTCCTCTGGGACCTCTCCTGTGCTCAGAGACGACTAAACAGTTCTGCTAATGGCTCTGCTAGTTCCACCCTTAGCTCATTTAGTACCCTGGGATGTATGCCATCAGATCCCATTGCCTTGTCCACCCTGAGCTTATCGAGGTCTTGCAGGACCCTTTCTTTTGTGAAGGGACTAGTGCTCACCTCCCTCCCCCTGTGTCCATGGTGCTGAGCTGTGGGTCCTGCTCTACCTTCTTCAGAATACTGAGCAAAAGTATCTATTTAGGATAGATGCTTTTGCATGGTCCTCCTCCTCACACGCACCCTTATCTCCTTTGATCTTAGCAATACCCTCTGGACTTTCTCCTTTCACTAATGTAGCTATAGAAAGTCTTGTTACCTTCTTTTACTGTCTGTGCTAGTGTTTCCTCAGTTTGGCCTTGCCTGCCTTACTGCTCCCTCCCTGCTTCCCTTAGGGAAGTTTGGTATGCCCTCTATCTTCATCCCGCTGTGTTCCCTTATATTTCCTGAAGGCCAGCCTTTGGCTCTAACCTTTTCTGCTATTGTTTTTGAGAACCAAAGTGGTTTCCTTCTTCTTTGCACTTCCTTTTCTCTCTCACACAATATGATGTTGCTTCAAGTATTGCATCCTTAATGCTTGCCCACTTTGTCTGTACCCCTCACTTGTATTTCTTTTGCCAGGGCTAGCTTAACTCTGTGGCCATCTTATCAAAGTCAGCTCCTCTGAAGTCCCATATTTTTGCCTTGGAATGGGATGATTTAGTTGTAGTGGCCAAACTGAACCATACCACGTGATGCTCACTGGCCCCAGGTGACCTTCTACCTGGAGATCTGTGATCCTTTCCCTGTTAGTCAGTACTAGATCTAGGATAGCCCTGTCTCTGTATGTTGTTGTATCAGTTGTTTGAGGCCCTCCCCTGCAGGAATCCTCCATGTGTCTAGTTCTGGCAGATGTTCCTGCTGGTATTGACCAATCTGTACCTGGCATGTTGAAGTCTCCCATTATCAGAACCTCCCTTTAGCTGTCATGGTTTGTATATCTTCTAACAGTAATGTGTCTATGTCCTCCCCTGGCCTGGGGGCCTGTAGACAACCCCAGTTCTTATGGCTGTCCCATTTCCTGTTTCCAGGGTTGCCTACAGTGCTTCTGGCTCCTTATGTGTATTCTGAATTTCTGTAGCTTTGATATTTTCTTTGACATATAGGCCACTCCACCCCTCCCTTTTTGCAACTCAGTCTCTACTGAACAGTACATAACCAGGTATTGAAGTCTCCCAAGTGTGGTTACTGGTAAACCATATCTCGTTAATTGCTACTATGTCCAGTTTAGCCTCTGCCATTATTGCCTGCAGATCTGGGATCTTGTTTCAGATTGTGAGCATTTGTGTACATGATTTTCCATTGGCCAGATTTTGGTGTGTTAGTTGTTGGGTGAGGTTTGGCATTCTCTGTGCATTGTATGGGGAGCTGGACCTTTTCCTTACCTGGTGATGCAAATGAACTACAAACATGCTGAACTCCTGTTTGACCACTAGCTGAGGTGGGAGGGCATTCTTCCCATGCGACGTATGGGTGCTGCACCCTCTCCCATTTGCTAGTTTAAATCTAGGTATGCTTTGGACTCTTTGGCCCCAAAGGTCACCCCATTCTCTTACTGCACTCATTTCAGCGTATTTCCTTATGGAGTTGGGTGAGTGTAAAGCCCAAACACCCTAAGGCAGACCTCGACACTTGTCAGTGTCTGCAGGGTAGGGTGAGTGATATGGCATGAGTGTTATGGGCGATGACTCAAAAGCACACCCTAATGCCGGTCCATCTCTGCAGGGTGGGGTGGAGTTGCGTCAGTTCAATACTTCACTGCCATTCCTATTCTGCATGTGTCTAACTCCTGCACCGCCAATGCTAATGCCAGCGAGCAAACATTCGGCATTGACAAATGCATGTTTTGCATTTTGTTTTACATTTTGTAGGAATGCCGCTGTGTGGCCAACATCAGAGTCAAACAGACACAGAACCAGTGCACCTCCTTGAATTAGCCAGGGTTGAGCATGCTATGTCCTTAATGGGCCAGTGAACATGAGAGGTGCAGCCTTATCCTATTTAGCAAGCTCATCACTGGCCACTTATGGGCCTCTTATGGATAGCACTCAGTTTAGAAAATGAAGCCTGAGTAAGAAAATGGAATAGCTAAATGATTTGGGGTTCATTCAAGCAGCATTTGGAGGGGTGCAGGTTCTTTAACTGTTTGATTCTGCTGTTGGTCACATACTGTACCAGCAGCATTCTTGCAAAATTTAAGAAAATGCATAAGGAAAGCGATTACTTTCAGTGAATTAGCCAGAGTTGAGCTTGTATGCCTTTAGTGATTCAATGCACATGAGAGGTTTGGCCTTCTCCTATTTAGCAAGCGCACTACTGGCAAGCTGTGAGCATCTCATAGGCCAGCACTCAGTTTAAAAGAACATGAAGTCTGAGACTTGTTTCCACAGAAGACAAAGAGGGGCAATAGGACCTCTGCTTGAGCAAGCTTCAGTGGCATGTTAAAAGCCAAAGAGTAGTGGCCTGACCTTTGCAGAAATCACATTGCTAGAGGTCATCAGGTTAAGCATGGTTTGGCTAAATGGTGAGGTCAAGAATCCCAAATTAAAACTGTGGAATGAAGACAGAAAGCAGGACTGTGTCTGGAGTTTTGTTGGGGAGGAGGGTTACGTCCTGTTGACTGTGTCATTTGCACTCTTTGCATGCACACTATTTTTACGTAAAAGCCATGAGTGTGGGGCTGCTAAGCTCCCATAATGCCTACAATTAGATATTTATTGTGCATTTTGTGGCTTACATTAAATATAAAATACTTATCTGTAAGAGACAAAGATGCAGCTTCAAACATATACAAATTAGAATAAGGGAATGGAAATGATAAAAATGTAAAACATATTTGCCAGAAATGTGTCATAACATTTCATTTTAAAAGTCTTCCTGAGAGTTTTCTAATCTGCTGTAGTGATTAGGATAAAGCAAGAAAGATTAATAGAGTTGTAGACCAGTTCATAATTTTCCTAAATTCTTATGCTCCCACCACTAGCCACGAGCAAAAGTGACAAGAGTTCCAAATGTCTAAGTGAAATTCCAACCAGTTTACCATAGTAAGGAAAGGCTTGGATTCAGAGTATCTACCATATTTTAAATGAGGCATTTTGTCATGACTACAGCTGCTATTATGTTATTTTTGTACAGCTGACACTTTTTGAGTCAGTTTAGCTACAGTGATTAACATGAAGTCCCAGTTCTATTTTAAGAGTAACTGCACAACACTTCATCCAGTAAGGCTGCTTATTACAATTACAGAAAACACATTAAATGTTTAAACAGGCATGAGAAAGAGTTTGCCTAAGCTATTAGATGACTGCAAGCAGTGCCTTTCTTGGACTAAAAGTTCTTCTGTGTAAACATGATCAGTCCATAAATCCAACATCAGGCCCCATTGGATTATTATACTGCCATGACTTCATAAGCACCCTCTATTCTGATCTGTCCCTTAGTCAGGAGGTTTCTAGTTGCTTGTAGAAGCTGTTCTGGTAGTACTCACCATAAACAAAGAAGCTCAATATCAGGAATTAGCTGTAATTTGCATTATAAAACAGCATTTGTCAATGCCGAATGTTTGCTTGTTGGCATTGGTATTGGTAGTGTAGAAGTTACAGAGCTGCATAATAGGAATGGCAGTGAAGTACTGAACTGAAGCCAACCCCACCACCACCTTGCAGAGTGACAGGCATTGGAGTTGTGCCTTTGGAGTCGTCAGGCATACTTGACACATTGCTGCCACACCTACCCTGCAGACACTGACAAGTGTCACGGTGTGCCTTGGGGTCTTTGGCTCTATGTGCACCCATTCCATCAAGAAATGGTGAGATGGGTGCGGTATAGGAGAATGTGGTGAACTTTGGGGCCAAAGAGTCCAAGGCATACCTCGATGCCTCTCACTGGCTGCAGGGTGGAACGGATGAGCATTACAGGCAAGAATCCCAAGTCACACCCCTGATGCCTGTCATTCTCACAGGATGGGGCATTATGGTTGGAAACCCAACACCTCAGGCATCATTGGTATTTTCACCCAAATTTTCAACATGGTGTTTTTGTGACCCCACCTCATGAACAATGGCAATATCAGTTTGTTAGCTTAAAGCTGCATATGAACAGTGACTACGGCATTTAGCACCACAGGTGCAAAACACATTCGAACAGGATGTGAAAATGACAGCTGTACTGTTCATGGGAGGTGTAAAAATGGCAATGTTGAAAATCTCAGTGAAAATATAAAAACTGGTGAAGTCATGAGCGCATGAGAAACTGTGCAATGCACACCGTAATACAATTAGTTTGGGGATTTTTACAGCAGATTGTCAACACAGGCATTTTGGGACCTCCAGTCATGAACAGTGTCACTGTGATTTTCTTTATCTGTCCCGAATAACGATTTCCCAGCGACCACGCATCTCTGCACTGAAAGTGTGAAACACATTTCGCGGTGTTATGAAAATGACAGCTGTACTGTTCATAAGGAAGTGTGGAAAATGCCACTGGTGAAAATCTGGACTGAAAATATTACAAAGTCATGAACTTACAAGGTGCGTGAAACTGCACAATGCTTACTTGTAACTCAGTCATTTTATGGGCTTTTGTCACCAAATTTTCAACATAGCCATTTTAAGACCTCTGCTTATGAACAGTGTAATTGTGATTTTCTTAATGTGTCCCATACATTGATTCGACACCAACTGCGCCATTGTGCGCTACATGGGCGGAAACACATTTTGGGCAAGATGTGAAAATGACAGCTGTACTGCTCCATAAGGAAGTGTAATAAAATGGCAGTGTTGAAAATCTGGAGGAAAATATTAAAATTTGCAAACTTACGAGTGTGCGTAGGAACTGTGCAACGCACGCTCGTAAACCAGTCATTTTTAGGAATTTTCCACTCAAATCTTCAACACAGCCATTTTAAGACCTCTGCTCATGAACAGTGTCATTGTGATTTTCTTAATGTGTCCCATATGAGTGATTTCAAGACACTGACGGCCATTGTGCGCTACATGGACGGAAACACATTTTGGACAAGATGTGAAAATGACAGCTGTACTGCTCGTAAGGAGGTGTGGTAAAATGGAAATGTTGAAAATCGGAGTGAAAATATTGAAAATTCATGAACTTCTGGGCGTGCATAGGAACTTTCGCAACTCACAAGTAAAACAGTCATTTTAGAATTTTTCACCAAATTTTCAAAATAAGCTTTTGAGAGCCCATCTTATGAACAGTGGCAGTGTCGTTTCGTTACTCAGTCCCAAAAGGTGATTTCACTCAGTGATCATAATCACCCTTCGGGCCCAATTAATGCCATGACAGTGACAGCATTCATGAGAAGGGGTCCCAGAAACCCTATGTTGAAAATTTGCAAAAATTCCAAAAATGCCTGAGATATGCAGCAAAGTTGAAAACCCTATCTATCCCATTATACTGCTTACCGCATTTACTCAGTTTGCGGTCGGCTTTGAAGAGTGCAGACGTGTTCCCGGTCCACCAAGATCGCTGTGCCGGAGTCCGGAGGTAAGTATGGGGTGGGGGTGGGAGGCAGGGTGCGAGGGTGGGCGTAGGTGGCTGGGTGAACGCCAGGAACGCTTTCTTGTTTACTTTTTTTTTAACAGGAAGACGACGTTGACGCTGCCATGCTGGGGTAGGCTCCAGCATGGCAGCTAAAAGGCTGTTTGGGGGGCTGAGCCGACGGGGATTGGGCACCCCATCGCCCATATATTGATGTGTTGCCACACTAGGGTGGGCACCCAGCGTGGCATCTGTAACTCTGTTTGGGGAAGCGCAGCACAGCCGACGGGGATTGGCCACCCCATTGGTTATACAGTGTGTGCGTGGGGGGCGAGCACACAGTATGCATGCATGTGTGTGTTGGGAGTACGCATGAGCAGGTGATATCTTATCACTGCTCACTGAAGCGTAACTCCTCTTTCAACTGTATGCCACTGCATTTTCAACTGCTGTCATAGACAGCTCCAGCAGTGCTTGGAGAACTGTGACCATGCCTGCAAACACACTGACTGAACTGGAAGACGCTGACACACCTCGAAAACTCGGATGATGGCACTATCTTTCTTGCACATGCGCAAGCAAACATAATGAGTAGGAATTTGCTGTGTCCTGTTTAGCTATGAGGGTTTGGAGCATAGTGCCTTATTGGGTGACAACCACCAGGTCAAGAACCAGCAGCAACCAAGATGCAGCACACCTAGATATCCATGCCACCCAGAAATGTTTCAAAAAGATTTCTGGCAGCCATGTTTGTAAGGGACAAACATACACCCTGTGACAGGGAGATCCTGCCACTCTTGAGGACTGACCTTTCTTAAATCTGTTGAAACATTTCCTCTATTTCTTAGCATAATCTATCATTTACAATTTCTAGTCCATAAAGCTGGCCACCTCTAGGCACCCCCTTCCCTTTCTTGACTATGCTATAGTGTCCTCTTTAATTTTCCTTTTCCTTCTCAGGTCCTCGTACAGGGAGGTTATTGTTGTGACCTCAAGCTGATGTAAAACAACAGGCTGTGTTCCTCGTTGTTGGATTTAGTATGCAATGGTACTATGTCATAAAATACTTCGATGCATATATCCTATGTGTATGACACCTGTAAATTATGAAAATACCATGGCATTAGGTGTTTTTGAATACTGATAACCAGCGCACAAACTGTAATGTCCTCTCCAGTGCACAAACTGTAATGTCAAATGTTTTACTCAGTGATAACCTCGTGTTATCCTCGCCTATATACCGGCCAGTGGAGACGATCATCGCTTTTGCTCAATGTGCCTTTCCTGGTGAAACAATCCAATAAAAAAAAATAAAGGTAAAAGTACTAGGTGACTGTATTATAGAAATTAAGTTACTAGGTAGAGATATCAGAACCCCACTGTTGTGTTATTTAAATGCAAGTAAATCACAGATTGCTTGAGAGGTTTTTGGCACCATGCATTCCTGCTGTAAACTGAGCCAGTCTGAAATGTCATGGTGATTTGCATATACATCCCATGGTGCTTGCATTATGGAGTATGTGTGATGTTGTTTCTATGAAACTTACATATTGCCAGTGCCCTTTGGGACTTCTTGCTTCAGTGCTTCTGCACTGAGGTTATTTGTCTTTAGCTTGTTTTTTTTTATTTATTTGAGCCCCAGCAGCCAAGCAAACTAGGCCCACATAACAGAAGCTGAATCTCAACTGGAAAGTTAGATCAGTAGATCAGTGGTGCTAAGTGCAGAGGAAGGACATGCATATGCATAGGCTGTTGCTGCAAACTGATGTATTGAAGAAGGGATATGCCATTGCTGAAGGTTATCTTTTGTATTTTAAATAAACACCACACAGAGAGTGTGTGTTGAGCCTGAAGTTCTGTGTCTGGTCCATCTGTCATCCCACAACCCCTCCACGCGCCTGCACTTGCCAGCACTTCAAAAATTATAAAATTACAGTCAATAACTTCAATAACTCCACACTCCCAGCCTGCACCTCGTAAACAAGTAACACTGAAAAGCAAAAATATTTAAACACCACTTTTAGCCATTTAAAACCTTGTATTCTTAGATTGTTTAACAAGGCCTCTAACCCCTGTCCCTGATTTTCTCTCTCTATCTCCTGCTGTTCAGAATAGCTGGCCTCTACATTTGTTTCTCCTGCTGTTCACATCCCACCCCCACCTGACCACATGCTGCCTTCCGCAGTGTGTTGTGCCAAGAGATTTCCTCTCATGGAAGCAAATCCACCCACAATCAGGAGCCATTAGAAATAGTGATCTTGCTCCTGTTAGATTGCCTAATAAACCTCTCACCACCCACCCTGGTATGTGGCTAACCTCCCCTCAACAGACGTTGTATGTGTACCTTGCAGCTGAAATTTCAGCTGCACAGCTTGTTTCAGTTACTAAGCCACCAGTGCTTTGTTAAAGCAGACAAAAAACTTGATATCATGGGATTCTAAAAAGTAATGAGTGGAGCTTGTGATCTCTATCAGCCAGAAAAGTGACAAGCGACAAGTGAGGCCCACATGTCAGTATCATGAGACTCTCTCACAAACTGTGGCTAGCCCAGATTACTCAATCACTCTCTTGCACCTATTGTCTTGCCTCCATCTCTCACTCTTTCCCTCTTACAGTAACTTCTTATGCATTGTATTGCTGAAATTTAACATAATTAAATACAAAACTCAATCCATTTTAATAAATTGCTTTAAAGCAAGCATTTGTTAATGCCGAATGCTGTCTTGCTGGCATTGGCATTGGTAGTGCAGGAGTTAGAGAGATGCATAATAGAATGTCAGTGAAGTATGGAACTGATGCCAACCCCACCCTGCAGAGACTGACAGGCATTGAGATGTGACTTTGGGTCATCGGTCATATTGCCTATGCCATTTCATGTTGCCCTACCCTGCAGACTCCGACAAGTGTTGTGTTGTGTCTTGGGGTCATCAGACCTTATACTCACCTCATTCCATAAGGAAATACATTGAGATGGGTGCAGTATTGGAGAATGGGGTGAACATTGGGGCTGAAGAGTTCTAAGCACAGCTTGATGCCTGTCACTGGCTGCAGGGTTGAGGTTGAAATGGGGTGGGGTGGCATGGCATGAGCATTACAGCTGACAATCTAAAGTCACACCCCTGATGCCTGTCAGTCTCTGCATGGTGCGACGTTATGGTTAGAAACCCTAACACCCTGGGCGTTTGTTGGTATTTGCACTCCAAATTTTCAACATGGGCTTTTGTGAGCTCACCTCATGAAAGCATATGGGACCTCTGCTCATGAACAGTGGCACTGTGATTTTGTTAATCTGTCCCAAACATTGATTTCCCACAGCGACTGTGCCATTCTGCGCTAGATGTGCAAAACACATTTCGGGCGGATGTGAAAATGACAGTTGTACCATTCATGAGGAGGTGTGAAGAAATGGCAATGTAGAAAATAGTGTAATTATGAGAGACAGGGAAGCCTGCTACAATGTCAGGGTGTACTTCAAACACACCAATGTTTAGCAATCTACCTAGTCCACTCAGCAATGACAAACCCAACTTTTCCCACAGGAACACTCACTGTCACATTTTACCTAATTGGGACATTGGTGTCAACATCCCCAGAGCCATGATAATCATCAGATCCAGTCCACAGTCATGCTTGATGGCACATCTGGAGGTGGGCAAGCAAGACCAGGCTTGAGCCTGGCTCGAGCTCAGTGCCTGGCTCAGCTCAGCTCGACCCTAAAAGTGATTTAAAGCCAAGGTCAAGCCAAGGCAGTTATTCTCAAAGTAAGCATTTTTGTCAGCCTGAGCCATTAGTGTAGTGTCATGACATGTTTACTCCTATGGAGAAAACAGCCTGCAGTAGCCAGGGCTCAACTCGTGTTTTGACTCAGAGGGTCAAGACAAGCCCTTGACTTGGCTCTGGCTTGGCTTTAAGTAAAAATTCCTGGCTTACCCACCTCTAGGCACATCTGGTCCTCAGCCACACTTAGTGTGACATCCAGCCTGTTGGGGAGCATGGGTTGAAGTTAACCAAAGCTGTGCTTGGCAGCAGAGTTAGCCCACAGCCCTGCTCTGTGGCACACGAACCAGCTGAGGAGCACAAGCCTGACATTCCCTACAGCCACACTTAGCTGAACATCTAGTCCACTCTGAAAGTGCAGGCCTGAATTTTAACAGAACCTGCAATTAAAATGGAAAAAATACCTTTGTCTTAAAAAGTCCTCTTCTGCAGTCAGAGCTGTTAACAGTCAGCAGTAGAGTCACACCACCATCTGAGAATCCCAGCAGGAAGCACCCACCAAACATTAATACTGCAAAGCAATTAAAAGAAAAACAAAATTACTTAGATGAAAAATGCAGTTTCAGTCACAGCTATCAAACATTCAGACCTAGATGCATTGCTGAGAGCAGAGCCAGAGAGTTTCTGTAGGAGCAGCAGGGAAACTTAGAGAAGGTAAGATTGAAAGGTTTTAGAACCAAATATGGGTCGGACATTATTCAGCATACAATGAAAACTATTTGCCACTCTGGAGAATGCAGTGACCTCCAGAAACCATATTGGCCTCAGTCTTTGGCTTCTGTCAATATAGTCCTCTGTCAGTCATTATGCACTCTTCAGGAGCAATGGTTTTCCTGTAAGCTTCATCTCCTTATATTTTATTGAAAATTTTAAATAGCCATGACATAACATTACATGCACATTCAGACAAACCACATCTTTTCAATGCAATTCATTACTTGTCAGAGGTAGCTGTTTAGTTTAGAGCAGTGTAGTAAGTTTAGTTACATCTGTTATTTAGAGCAGAACATTGTGCCCTCTTATCTAAACAATGTTTGGTTGTAGATCCCACAACCAATGGGTACAGATATGAAAAGGAAGCTGGGCCAGTCCATGAGCTGGGCACTCTGGGGATGAGTTCCCCAGATTCCTTGCATGTTCAGTCCTGGCTACACCCCACAACCACAGGGATGGACATGTGGGGAAATTAAGTGAGCCTATTTGAGCGTTACTGATGTAATACTGTCTGAGTAATTCCTGTTCCTATGTTTTGTGATGGATAACTAACATAACAGCAAACATTAAACAATGAGTGAAGCTTCAGGGTAGATAGTTTAGCTAAAGCTCATCAGGAGGGAGCCCCAGTGGGGCCTTGATTACAGAAATCACTTGTAACAGTTATTTAGGAGCAGTAATCCAGAGAGTGCAATGTTTCTATCAGGTGGGGTGGGTAATGTGCAACTTTATACTATGAGATTGTACTGGGTATGTGATTGTGTATTGGGGCAGCCTTCGCTACTCACTTACCACCATTCATCTGGGATGTTAATGAGGGCTTCCAGGGCCTGAACTTCCTCAGGTACACTTGTTAGGTGTTAATGTAAATTATGAGCAAGTCTTTCCAGTGTGAGGCATTCCACTGCATCTGTGAGTCACTCAGTATATGTATAGTGTCTCTTATCAAGCCAGTTTTATAATTTGGCATTTGACCATGTTGGTTATCAGGGCCATGGCGTGTTGCCTGGGTGGCTACAGCTCTAGATTGACCCATGTTGCCCACACTGCAGATGTCTGGTTGTAAAAGGTCTGAAAGTCTGAGAAGGAGTTGAGCTTTGATTTTATTTCACACAAAAATGTTTGAATAAGGGACATTCCCAAAGAAGATGCAGGAGGGAGCCTTCTGGGGTTGCACTTGTAACAACTCCAATCCACATCTGTAACATGTTTATATTATATATAGAACAAGAGAACATAGCCTAAGATTGGAAGGTGGAAGATATAGAGGCAACATGAGGGGATGATTCTTCACGAAGAGGGTGGTGGAGGCCTGGAATAAACTACCAGATGAGGTGGTGGAGGCCGAAATGGTGGAAGGATTTAAGAGGGCATGGGACAGACATTTGGGATTGGGAAGTGAAGGAAGGGGGGTTTAAGAGGGCTATGAGTAGAGGAGGTGGGAAAGGGCAGACTTGTTGGGCCGATGAGGTCCTTTTCTGCTGTCAGATTTCTGTGATTCTGTGATTTGTAAAACCTTATGTTTAGGAATCATGTGCCAAAGTTAAGGCAACAACAATGCATGAACATTCATTCCAACCCCAAAGAACATCAGTCACCATGAGGCAGGGTGTATTTTCTTTTTAATTTTAGAATTTTTGGATGGGAAAGGCACATTGAGCCAAAACTACTTTCACACAATCCTGAGAGCGGTTTCATCTCCCACGGTGAAACCCCTACAGTGACATATGTTGCTACCAACAGCGACATGTCACTGTAGGAATTGCACCCAGGACCCGCACCACCTTCCCCATCCCATACCCACTCCCGACCCAGCTCCAACTTGGAGTTAGTATCTTTAGGGACGGGGTTCAGGCAAAGCCCCCTGAAGAAAAAAACAGAGACCCTGCTGTCGTGACTCCCTGCTGACTGCAAATTGCAGTTGACGAGAGCCGCCTGGCCGCTTCTGATGCCAGTTAACGAGTTCATTGTAGACTCAAGGCCATGGAGCCTCCTGGGAGCATAGGGAGGTTAAAGAGACAATGTAACCATATTTGCATCATATTATTTCTAGCTGAAACCTCAAATGTTAATATTCCTTACCTTCTCTGTAACTCGGATAACTTGTTTGATCTGCTTCCTTTCTTAGCAGAACTGAAATGCATGCTAATGGTGTAATTATAACCAACCTTGTTTTACTTCAAATCCATTATCTATTCTTGTTGCATGCATCCTGAACATTAGGAACCTCGCTAAAGAGTGTAGCCACTCATGACACAATAGTCTCCTCTCCTCCCACAGCATCATGAGTGGCTAGATTGTGTTAAGGGTGTTCCCAAGTCCAGGAAAGATGCAGTGGAAGTTGATTATAGAATTTAAATAAACACATTTTTGTGTGGTAACACTAGTATGTGTGCAGTCTGTTGTTGTTTTTGCTTTTAAACAGAAAAAGAAATCAGAATCAAGCTACCAGCTACTTCAGCAATCTCTACAGAATATAAGCAATCATAACATGTGTTTGTTTAAACTAGAAAACCTTGAAGCCTAAGGGGATTGACAAGTGTTCCTTTAACTGACTTCCTTAGATTCACACAGAGGTGGCAGTTGTGGCACTCAAACCCTGATTTGCTAGGTCTCCTGCTTCACAGTTTGGTGCTGTAACGTCTAGGCTCCTGGCTATACTGCCTCACTGACTTTCTTAACCTATGCGATAGGCCATGACCACTAAGACTTCCATGGCCGAGGTCACCTTATCTGTTACTGGGCTGTTTGCCTTCATGGATACACAAATTAAAGTTGGGTTTTATACTTTTGGTCTACGTTTTTTCTTTGAGTGTCCTCCAGGGTCTGGATGTGACCAAGCATCCGTACCATTTATAATGTTTACTGACCACCTGATCTGGTAGTGAGCACTGATTTCTGCAGTTTGAGCTGGGGATATGCTTGTGATTGTGTGGATAGATTCTTGCCTGTATCTCTGGAAACTTGACACAGAAGATCTGAGTCAAGGTCAATCCAGGTCAGCTGCCTTTGAGATGTCCCAATCTGAATGCGATCCAGAGCACATGTTAGAGTAAAAGCAATGCAACGGTGACCGGGCAAGGACTCGATTCAGGCCATCTTGGATGGCCAAGAATTTCACTTTGATGGTTTGAGCCAATCCAAAGCATGGGGCGGGGAAGGTGAGGGGAACTGGGTTACAATCTAAAATCTGAACTGGCTCACCCATCACTAGTAAAGTAAAGTAAAATGTTATTTATATAAAGCCCTTTCCATAGCTCAGGGTGCCTTTACAAGACATCTACAATAACATTCACAGAATTATAATGAAAGCAATAAAACAGCACCAATCAATCAGTAAGTCCCTGAGATCTTATCTCCCAGTTAAAAGAATTTTCCTTCAGCTGAATAGTTGGAACCATTGCCTTCAGCACTCACAGATCATGGGTTTGATTCTGAGTGAGGGTGGGAGTTGTGTCTGCCTAACAGGAGGAGATAGACACAACATCAAGCAGCTTAAGGACAGCAAAACAGAAAGAGAAACAAGACCTGAAGCAAACTTATTTTGTTTTCTGGAGAATACAAAATATCTACAAGATATAGATATATTAACACTGAAAAGCTGTTGGATTCAAAGTGCATCCATGCCAATGAAACTGAAGATATCTGTTGTTTTCAGTGTGACGTGTTCCCTTTTGCACACTTTCAGTGACATGCTGACATTTAGCAATTTTATGTTGGCTTGCAGCATGTGCAAGAAACATAAGTGCCACCATATGAGTTTTCCTAGGTGTGCCTCCCCACTTCCAATGCCCTGCTCCTTTTTGCAGGCACAGCTGCACACCGCACTCAATGAATGTCTGAGCTGTCTATGATGTGTAGGCAATTTGCATATTGCCGTTGGCAATATCAAATTGCTGACATGTCAGCACTGCATCTGAACTGTCATAGACAGTTTCCCCCCCACAAACACCCTCGTGGCATGCTGGGGCCCACCCCAGTGTGCTCATGTTCCCTCCACCCCCGCATTGTATGACTGATGGGGGTATCAAACCCATTGGCTCCACTGCCCCCAAAAGCAATCTTCCCGGTGCCACGCGGAGCCCACCCCAGCAAGGCAAAAGTCCCACGCCCTGTACATGCTGGGAGCCCACCTCAGCGTGCTTGGCGCCCCTCCACCCCGCACACTGTGTGATCAACATGGGTGCCCAATCCCTGTTGGCTCCACTGCCCCCAAAAGCAAACTTCCTGGTGCCACGCTGGAGCCCACCCCAGCATGGCCGAAGTCTGTGGCCCATGGAGGTGCCCAATCCCCCATCAGCTCCACTGCCCCCACTCCAATAAACTTGGAGGTGCCATGCTGGGAGCCCACCCCAGTGTGGCAAAAGTCCAATGTCGTCTTAAAAAACCTAGAACAAAAGAAACGGTCCCTCATTGACTCTCTTGCCCCCAACCCAACCTGCACCCACCCTCTCATGCATCCACCCTCCCACACACACCTCACCCCATACTTACCTCCAGAGGCTGGCGCGATGATCTTCGGTAGACTAGAAACACGCCTGCACTCTTCAAAGCCGACCGTGAGCTGAAGAAATGCCGTAAGCTGTATAATGACATACATGTTTTTTCAACTTTGGTGCATATCTCAGCCATTTTGGGATTTTTCACCAAATTTTGAACATGGAGTTCTTGGGCCCTCCTCATGAACTCAGCCACTGTTATTTTGTTATTCGGTCCCTAAAGGTGATTTTTGTGGTTACTGTATGGGACCACCTTTCGGGACCAGTAATGAAAACAACAGTGTCACAGATCATGAGTAGGCCTCCCAAAACCCTATGTTGAAAATTTGGTGAAAAATTTCAAAATGATTGTTTTATGAGTGTGCATTATGCAGTTCTTATGCACGCTGTAACTTTGAGAATTTTACTATTTTCACTCCAGATTTGGTAATATTGCCATTTTACCACACCTCCTTATGAGCAGTATGTAAGCCCTCCCACAAGTCTCCTTACTTAATTCTGTTCCTTCTCCTCTCCTTTGTCCACAGCTGGGCCACTTGAAGTCACAAGGGTCTCGGAGCTGCCCTCTCCCACCAGAACTTGCTCAGATATGCTACAGGGAAAATAAGCATTGGAGGAGCCTGCCAGATCCACTGCTTGCTCGCTGCCTAGCAGCTCTCTGACTATTTTTCCCTCGCTTGGCACTCTGTGCTGGCTGCCCCACCGCCCCCACCACCACCCTTGGTCGACACTGGGCTATATACCATGATCACATGATCGTTTGAAAACTAATCAGCCCACTTTGCCATCTGCAGCCCATACTAGCTCACCACTAGAGACCACCATCTCAATTACTTTGCCTTTAAAACAAATTTCAAATACATGATTAGCTTCTTTCGTGTCCTTATCCAAAACTGCACAATACTGATTTTTTTCTCCTCCCTCCCACTCTCCCTGTAGAAAAGCCTCTCACATGGGTTCTCCAAGTCTGCTTCCCTAATCGCCACCTCAGAATTACCCCTCCCATGCCACCAATATTCCTTCTCCCTGTTCTACTCAGCAGCAATTATACCCTGACCTAAGCTACACTACAATCAGGACCTTGTTGGAACTACCTCCCTCTTCCCACACAGTTACCCACTATAGCCCCATCAATCCTTGTCTCCAGTCCTGTTAGCCCAACTTGTCCACACCCTCCCTATACCAGTCGGGCACACCAAAATCACCACTACCTCACACTTCTGTCTCTCTGTATCCGATTACTCTGGAAAGCTCTTGTCCGCATGCTCTCCTCCTCCTTCTTCTCTCAAGGAATGTACATTCTAATCCAGGACCACCTTCGACTATGGGTACTAAGGATGGCAGCATGGTGGCCTACTACTGGCCTCCCTTAACATCTACAGCCTACCTAGGAAGTTCCTCCTCTCCAGGGCTGGATCGCCCAACACACTTCTGACATCTTGGCCTTATCTGAGACCTGGCTCTCTAAAATATCCCAGATGCCTCTGTCACCCTCAGTGACTACTCCATCTTCGAGCAGACAGGACACGAAGAGGGAGGCGGTTGTGCCATCTATGTCAAAACATCTCTGCAAGCCCTCATGGTCCCCTTCCCAGCCAGCACATGGTGCCCAAGCCATAACCATCAAAGTCACCCTCGCACTCCAGGTAAACTGCTATACATTATGGCGGTTTACATCCCCTCTCGAATAAAAAATACGCCTTGATTCTATACTGTCCAGCATCACTCTATCTCCCTCTCCATGGTGAAGTGATTATTATGGATATTTTAACGTGAATTGGCTATCCACCACATCAAACACCTACAAAATGTTGTCTGACCTTATGACCTCACCCAGGTTGTCCAGTCCCCACCAGGCATGACCACCAGATCAGGGTCCTCCCTCTTATCGACCTCATCTTTAATAACCTTCCCAATCACCTCTCCAAGGTTAAAATGCTTCCCAATGTGATAAGTGACCACTCCCTGTCTCCTGCTGGTGGTCGAATAAAATTCCTTCCAGCCACCCTAAAGTTGCCGTCCAAAGGCACCTCAAAAAGGAGCCCTCTCACGCTCAAAATGTACCTTTCTTCCTGTGACTGGTCACCCATCCACATCGCCCAGACTGTAGATGCTGCCCTCATCTCCTTTATTACCGCCTTCAACACTGCCTGTGACATCTTTGCCCCTACACAAAGCAGGTCTTAAAAACAGAGATACCCCATGGATCACACAGACCCTCCTTGATCAGATGCACCACAGACATAACTTCTGGCATAGGGCCCTGAACTCCCAGCTACCCCTGGACAGACAACTCTACGAGAGGCGAGAACAAATGACCTGGGCCATCTGGCTAACTAAGGCAACCTACTTTAGCAAGCACTCACCACCACATGGGGCTCAGGGAAAACATTCTGGAACAATATTAGGAACTACACAGGAAAACTGTCTCCTGCCCCAACGCAGCTTCAAGTCAAGGGAGTCCTCTCCCAGGACCCCACCACCATATCCAATGCCCTAAGCACTACTTTCTCAGACCTCAGTCACATCTTCCCACAAAACTTCTTTGACCCTATCACTAGCCCCTCCTCAGTCACCTCTGCCTCAACAGCCCCCTCCTTCCGGCTGTGAATCATCTCCTGCAGGGAAGCTAAACACTACCTCTCCAAAGCCTTGTTCAACTTGCGCTACAGCAGCAACTCCCTTGACCTCAAAATTCTCCGACTAACACTGGATTAGACCCTGCCACACCTCACCAAACTACTAAACTGGTCGCTGCATCTAGGTCAATCCCCTGCTCTTGGAAAAGAAGAATTATCATTCCAATCCTAAAGGATGGTGATCCCACCTCCCGGTAACTATAGACCCATTTCTATCCTTCCCCTCCTCTCAAAGCTCTCAAAAAATTGTGTCGGACCAGCTCATTGATTACCTGGCCAAACACAATCTGCTTTGCCATGAACAACACAGTTTCAGGAAGGACACAGCACAACCACAGCCCTACTGAATTTACATCATACATACATGAGGCACTGGAACAGGGGTCACTAGTAGGAGCAATCTATGTCGATCTGACCAAAGTGTTCGACACCGACGGTCATGCACTACTTCTCCCACTCCTCCCTCCTACCATTTCACCCCTGAGGCTATCTCCTGGTTTAAAGACTATCTCACTGGCCTGTACACAAGTCAAATTAACTCCACCCACTTCTCCAAGCGACCAGTCCTAACAGGTGCCTCTCAAGGGTCTATTCTAGGACCACTACTTTTCACTTTCTTCCTAAACTCCCTCCTACAGTTCTGCAGTGGAAAGCTCTTGCTCTATGCAGATGATGCCGAGAATCTGGAAACACCCCAATCCTAACTCTCCAATATACCCTACAAGGCTTTTTAGAGAATTATAATCTTGGTTCACTGACCATCGCTTAATACTAAACTACAACAAGATGAAATCTATGATCTTTGCCCACTTTCAAAGCCCATACAGTAATGCCCAGCTATCTATCTCAAACTCACAGGGCCTCTGCATTGAACAAGTCTCAAATTTCAAATATCTGGGTGTCAAGCTGGACATATCCTCACCTACCAGCCACACATTAAACACCTTTCTTTCTCTGTTAACACCCGACTAGAGATTATATACAGACATAAACACTGCCTACCCCCAGGCCTTATGTCTTGCTGTAACCTGCTCAGTCCTTTCATTGGTCAACTACGGTATTGCAATTTATGGCGCCGCTGACCGAACAGCCCTACATTGCATTAGCCTAGCTTCTAACAAAGCTTGCCGACTGGCCATAGGCTGTGATACAGTAACCCACACGTGTGTGCTCTAAAGCTTGCAGACTGGCTGACCTTCAAGGGAGACTTAAGTACCACACTTGCCTCAAGCAAATACTTATGAATCTTACACCCAAGGACCTCCACCCCTTATCCAGCTAGCCCCACAGAGGAGGGCCCCTAGGTGCCCTGCAAGCACCTCCCTCCTAGTCCCCCACTGTAGGACCTCATTGGGCAAAGGTTTTCTGTTATCATGCTCCCTCTGGCTTAACAACCTACCACCCTACCCTCCATCACCCTAGCCCCTAATCTTGGTCAATTTAAAACTGGTATCAAGAGCCTTCTTCTTGACTCGGAGGCCTGTGGCTGTTACCAACATTCCTCCCTTAGTCTGAATATGATAGATGACTAGCTTATCCCTTGACTACATCCCCAGGCCTACAGCTTAGCTGTATTTAAACCTCAACTGAGGGCTCTGTAAATGACCCTCTGAATCTGTAACCTAACTTGTTTCACTACAGTGACCCAGGGTCCTGTAAGACCCTAGAGATGGTAACCAACCAATGTAAATACACTGTACTGTGACCTATATATAATATGTTTAAATGTAATGTTTGTGCTTTTGTACTGTGTGGAGCCTTAGCAAAGGAATCAATGACTCAAGGGATTGTAATTCCGATTTTTCAATAAATAAATGGCGCAGCGGTAGTGCAAAAATCAATGTTTGGGACAGATTAAGAAAATCACAGTGTCACTGTTCATGAGCAGAGGTCTTAAAATAGCTATGTTGAAAGTTTGGTGACAAAAGTCCATAAATTAGTATGCTACGAGCATGCATTGCACAGTTTCCATGCATCCTCGTAAGTTCACAAATTTGTAATATTTTCAGTCCAGATTTTCCAACACTGGCATTTTTCCACACCTCCTTATGAACAGTACAGCTGTCATTTTTCACATCTTGGCTGAAATGTGTTTAGCACTTCTGGTGCAGAAATGCGTAGTCGCTGTGGGAAATCAGTGTCGGGACAGATTAAGAAAATCACAGTGACACTGTTCATGAGTGGAGGTCCAAAATGCCTGTGTTGACAATCTGCTGTAAAATCCCCATACTAATTACATTACGGTATGCGCTGTGCAGTTTCTATGCACACTGTGACTTCACCAGTTTTGTATATTTTCACTCCAGATTTTCAACATTACCATTTTTATACCTCCCATGAACAGTACAGCTGTCATTTTTCACATCCTGTTTGAAATGTGTTTGTCACACCTGTGGTGCCAAATGGCATAGTCACTGTGTAAAATCAGTTTTCGACTAACGAACTGATATTGCCACTGTTCGTGAGGCTGGGGTCACAAAACCCATGTTGAAAATTTGGAGGACAATACCAATGAATGCCTGGGGCATTAGGGTTTCCAATCATAACGCCCCACCCTGTAGAGACTGACAGGCGTCAGGGCGTGACTTGGAATTGTCACCTGTAATGGTCCTGCCATTCAACCCCCACCCACACCCTGCAGCCAGTGTGACAGGTATCGAGGTGTGCCATGGACTTTTCGGCCCAAAGTTCACCCCATTCTCTTATACTGCACCCATCTCACCATATTTCCTTATGGAATGGAGTGAGCATAAGGCCCAAAGAGACCCAGGCACACTGTGACACTTGTCGGTGTCTGCAGGGTAGAGTGTGGTGAAATGGCGTGGGCATTATGCCTGACAGCAACCAAGGCACATCCCAATGCCTGTCAGTCTCTGCAGGGTGGTGGTGAGGTTGGCTTCAGTTCAGTACTTCACTGCAATTCCTATTATGCATCTCTCTACTCACTACCGATGTCAATGCCAGCAAGCAAACATTCAGCATTGACAAATGTTTGTTTATATTAATGTTGACAGCAGTGGCACAAAATAAAATGACCAGGACTTCCTCCTATCCCACCATTCCATAAAGAAAACAGGGGCCTAACAAAGTTGAGCTTAATTTCTCCTGTCGTGGTAAGGACCTGGCTGGGCTACACAGAGTAATTATATCTTAATAAGTGAATATTTATGGCTCAAACAGAGCACAATCCATCATTCACTGGAGTGACGGATGGCTATTATGTGACCTTGTCAGAGTTGCACAGAGTTACTTTGCAGTCTTCGACCCAGATCAGGATGTTTCCAGAGATGGTAAGTTGTGGCTGTGTGTATGAAATCTGTCATCATCAATTACAGAGGCTGGTATCTCCCATTGTCATCTGTGAGTAATGATCCCGGATGGATAAAATCATTCATTCATACTCCCAGCAATCAGTGAGATACATTTAACCACGGATGTCACTTAAATCCTCATCTACGGTACTGGCTGTCAATTTTATACTGGGGTTACACAGACACAAGCTAACAGCTTTCTTTCTTAAGTACTCAGAGAAACAGGGAGGTCTGTTACTGTGTATGAAAGTATTTATTCAGAATTACCAAGGATAACCCATTTGAGATAGAACATCTCCCAAATGCTGTCACTCAACTGCAGTATGTGGGGAGGTGATGTTGTACTGTAGAGGTGTACTGTCCTTTGGACGAGATATCACCTTTCTGCCCATCTTTGGTACTGTCCTGGTGGGTGTCCAGCAGGAAGTAAATTGCAATAAGGGTTGCACAGCATGAGTAGGGGGTAACGATGTTTGTTGAAAACGCTGTTTGGTAAAATCACAAATAAATGTATCCTTACAACAGTTTTCCATGGATTGCAGTTTGTAAAGTGAATGAGGGCTACGTGGATGCATTGCATTATTCATTGGTGGTTCCTACTAAGGTTTAATAGCAGAAGTACATGTCTGTGCGTAGCTCACCTTTTGTTTGAAGTAACGCAGGACTAGACAGATTCCTGAGGGAGAATGGCATTGAAGGTTGCACAGCATGAGTAGGGGTAACAGAGGACTAGACATATTTCAAGGGGAATGGCATTGAAGGTTACACAGCATGAGTTTGGGGTAACACAGTACTAGATAGATTCCTGAGGGAGAATGGCATTGAGGGCTACACACCATGAGTGTGTGTGGCAGGACTAGATAGATTCCAGAGGTGGAATGGCATTGAAGGCTACACAGCATGAGTAGGGGTAGCAGAGGATCAGACAGACTCCTGAGGGAGAATGGCATTGAGAGTTACACAGCATGAGTAGGGTACTATTCTGGTTATGAAGTTTGGAATTGTGCCTACTCAAAATTGTATAGGCACTGCCTAGTGGCAGGAGGGGCAGACAATGTGGACCCTAGGTTCCTTCCATTTTCTCTGTGGTAGTTTCCCCACCTGATGAAGGTGACTGTGTGATTTCCACTACAGTATTCTAGAAGTCCCTGCAAAAGGCGTTGCAGTCATGGATATAATATAGGATAGACAGACAACTTTATGTACAGGAGCATCCTGTGCCACCCAGCCAGTGTGACTCCGGTATATTTAGGAAATATAGAATTAACTTTCGTGTCCCTGTATTGCTGTGAGGCCATGCTCTGTGTCCAGTATTGCTCAGAGTCTTTTGTAAGGGTTTCCAGAATGCTTTAATGGATGCAATATACAGTATCATCCTATGACATGTTACTGGGAGTGGGTAAAACTGGAATGCTGGAATCTGCCAGGAAACAGAATACACAAATGGGATACAATCTGGGACACTGCCAGAATATGTCTAACCTACCTGGAATGAACTCCTCACTCTCTGTCCTTCTGAAATGCCACCTGTCCTCACTGACCCAGTTGCAATGCATCTCCCCACCCTTCTGCTCAGTTGTAATACCACCCCTCACTTGGCCTAGCTGCAGTACCTTCACCCGCCCTCTTCATTTTCATTTTATTTTATAGTACCAGGATAAATGTAGTACTTGATCCATTGGCTGATTTTCCATGTAGCCCTGCTGCATAATAAATATTACAACCAAGACAGCAAAAATAACTTCATAATATTATATTGAATAATGCATGGGGTGGTGTGTATAATGAGAATTTTACACACACCTCAGGGTGGGATGTTATAAACTCTGGATTGAAGCTTGATGGATTTATCTAAGCATCCCACACTGAGGGTGTGTGTAAAATTTGAGTTTTACACCATCCCATGCCTTGTTTTATATAATTGCTGGGAGCATTTTTCACCTCCACAATTGTCACTAGAATAGGTAAACAGTATAGGGCAAGCCACTCAGTGCTTCAAGGTACAAATCTGTACATGTTTGCCATTATAAATAGTTGGTTATAACAGTAAATTATAATTGGCTTTATCAATGGGAAGAAATGCCACCCAGTTATTATAATACATTAACAATTAACAAGTAGCAAATTAATAACATACAGCATACTTTGCTTGCCAGAATACCACCAGACCTCACTGACCCAGCCAAATGCCCCTCAGCCTTCTGCTTGACTTGAATTTCCCTCTCACCTTGCTGCCCCAGCCAGAATACCATGTGGTCTCACTGCCCCAGCCCAAATCCTCCCCCACCCTTCTGCCCCAACTGCATGCCACACTCTTACAGTGCCACACCTGGAATTCCCTCCCACCTCTGCTCCAGCCAGAATGCCTGCTAGTCTCAGAGATTCAGCAGAATGCTCCCATCCTTCTGCACAGCCAGATTCCCCCTCAGCCTTCTGCCCAGCTGGACTGGGGCATTTTGGCTGAGCAGACGGGATTATTTGTCTGTGGCACTGAGTCCAAGGAGCATTACGGTTTGTGTAGTGAGGGTGAGGGGGGCATTCTGGCTGGGCAGAAAGGTGAGGGGCATTCCAATCTGGCAGAAGAGTGAGGACATTTTGGCTGGGGCACTAAGACCAGGGAACTTTCAGGTTGGGGCAGTCAGATGAAGAGGGTATTCAGGCTGGGCAAAACACTGGAGGATATTCCACCTGGGGCACTGAGCCAGGGCATTCTGGTTAAAGAATAAAGGTATAGGGGCATTAGGGTTAGGCAGAAGGGGTTGGGAAGGGCATTGCAGCTGGGCCAGTGATGTGGGGTGGTATTCCGGCATGGGAAAGGTGGGAGAGGGCACTATAGACGGACAAATGTTGAGGGGGTGCTAGTATTCTAGCAGGGGAAGAGGTGTGCAGGGCACTGCAGCTGGAAAAAGGAAGGTAATGTGATATTGTGGCAGGGGAAGAGGGTGGGAGGGCATTCCAGGTTGGTTGGTGAACTTCTGATTCATTGCAGATGGTTTGCAATTTGTGCACTCAGTTCTGGGAACATTCCAGTGATCCCATGTGCCCAGTGCACAGCCTGTCTGTCCCAGTGTCCCAGGCCTGTCCCAGTGCACAATGATGGCTGTCCCATGCTGCACTGGTCCCCACTGTTGCACAGAGTGCTGCCCCTTCTGTGCCATACAGCTGCCACAGCAGTCAATTTAGGACCTGACCCAGCACACAGAGTACTGCCCGACCCATGTTGTGCAAGTCCTGCCCATTGTGAACAGCCAATTTATCCCTAGAATGACATCCATCCATGGATATAGACACCACAAACAGACTGCCTGGCAATCTGCTGTAATTCCTGCACTTTTTCACAAGGATGAGGAGGCACTTGAGGCATTGGGGCAGCTGTTCCAGTGGGCTGGGACATTTTGGTGGATCACTGTCATCCTCTTTGTCCTCAGCCCCCATCACCCTACCTCCCTCATCCTCCAGTGCTGTACTTTTGCCATACCCAGCTATGCTACTTATCAATCCTAGATTGTACTGGCTATTGTATAATTATTAAGTGCCATTTTCTGTGTATGATTACTTGAATCAGTGTCACACCGCACACTGTTCTCTATATTTGTCATTTTCTATGTATGATTACTTGAATGAATGTCACACACTGTTCTCTATTTTTGTCAATTTCTAAGTATGATTACTTGAGTCAATGTTGCACTGTTCTCTGTTTTTGTCAATTTCTATGTATGATTACTTGAATCAGTGTCACACACTGTTTCTCTTTTGTCAATTTATACTGCTGTTTTCTTTTTCCTATGTAATTTCTGTTTTTGTGGGTTTCCTCCTGACCCCTCACACCTCACATCCCTGACATAGCCGTGCATGTGGAGGCACATGTGTGCATGCCATTCGTGATTGCCCTCCATTCCAGTCGCCGTTGACCACCTGCACCTGCATCAACCTCCATTCAGTGACGGCGGGCAATGGGCAGGTGACCCCACCCTTACCTGGTAGAGAGAGCCAACACTCAATCCTGCTCCCACCTTCCTCTGCCCTGTGCCAGCACTCTGGTGACCCGAGGTCATTCCCAAACCCAGGCCCCCAGCATAGCCGAGGTGTGGCATCCAGCACCACAACCCTCAGCGCCCACCGGGCTAGCTTATACTGCTGTTTTCTATTGCCATTTTTTGTGCATTTGTACTGTTGTTCTTTACATTTAGTCCAATTGTTAGTGTTCCCTACTACCTGTATTCCCATGTAATTGTGCTGTACTTCTCCTGGGTTATACATGAGAATAGGCAAATGTTTGCCTAATGTACCCTACCCAGTAATCAAAAGCTAAATAAATAAATAGCAGTTGCCTGGCAAACTGAAGGAATTCTGAAGGTTGGGCAGCCATTCCATGGGATCAGCGGTTGTTCCGTACTGGGTCATAATGTTTTATGCTTAATAACATACAGCATTATGGCGAAACCCGGACCTGTGTGATCTCGTGTTGGACCCCCGGAGTTGGACTCTTTAGTGGGTGGGGTCCTGAGGCCAGACCCCCCTACACCGAGGGTGTGAGGCAGAGCCCCCACAGAACAAAAGTAAACAAGAAATCACGAACATGATTAAAGCACACGGCATTCTGCCGTGGTGACATATTGACCCCATGCCTGGTTGTTCTGGCCGGCATTAGGAAACCAAAATTGTTCCAAGTGCATTCTGGTTCTGAAGTTATTTTGGTTTTCACCATCTCCCATGTTACTGTGGCAGACAATATTATTGTCCATAGAGAAGATGGAAAGGCCCTGAAATGGTGGTCAAACCAACAAGACTGTCCCAGAAAGGACTCAACTTGTAAAAATACATATGATCCTTGAGACTGCAGCCATCATTTGAGAAGTGACAGTGTCAGATCCAAAGGAATAATCCCAAATTGCTGGAAGAAGAGCACTGGGCTCATTATCATGCAGCATAGGAAAGTGATGCTGAAGGGCATCAGCTGGCAGACTGCATCAGCAAAGTGAGGAAGGCATGCAACAGGCAAGTGTATGCTCCTTGCACCCACAGGTTGGGAATATTGTTTCTTCAGAGTTCCCTAATTACATATTCCAATTCACATAGGCAGAGGAGCCAGTTTCTAATGGATTATGAAACAGCATGCTGTGGTGCTCCTTGTACAACCAGTGTGCACAGTCTGGGTCAAGCGTGACAGTTTAAGCCAGGCAAGCTTCCTCAAGTGAGGGCGGAAGGAGTCACAAAGCCATTTAAGAAGCAGGCAGATTGAACCAGTGCAGCTGGATTCACCCCTAGAAATGAAGCTCAAGTCTTTATCTCCATTTTGGGAAACTGTTCTTGCATACACATGTGTTCATGCACATAACTATAACATTTATATACAGAAATTATTTCTTTGTACAATCCTCCAGACCACTGATGGTTGCAATCAGATGCCCACTTCTGCTACTGTCTGCATGAGACAGCCAATCCATTCACAGGCATGGGATGTGCAGAATAAGGCTCTGTGGGCCTTAGGAATGATTTATATCACCAGACACCGCTGCATCCCTGCCATGTTGTCCAGTCATGCTGCATGACTCCAGTGCCACTACTGTACCTAAAAACAAACAAAAAAAACCTAACAGGGATGCAGTTTGATCTAGTAGTTAGAGAGCAGAGCTGTGAACCTGGAGACCAGGTTTTAATCCCACAACTGCTACTCACTCTGTGACCTTGAGCAGGTCACTTTCTCTGTGTTCTCTAGTTTCTCTTAAATGTATTTTTGTGCAGAATCGCCCTGTCTGCTGAAAACAGCAGCAATGTTCTCTTCCCTCCATAGATCGCAAAGGCTTTTGGGACACTGTCTATCTGAATGATGCTACAAAAACAATCTTTTCCTTCCTTTCTAACTTCTGCCATTGGACAGGTCCTCAGGATAGTGCTACCCATCTGTAAAGGATATGTTTCTCTTCTGGTAGCAGCAGGACAAATCAAAGGCTTCATAGCCTGCTGCTAAATTTGGCAGCGCATGAATTTAAGGGATGTAATTTTCCTATATTCAGCCCCTCTGTCTCAGCTCTGGCTCAGTCCAATTCTCCCTGTCATCAGCTCTTATTGAACCTCAGCAGATCAGTTGTCAAGTGAAGGGCCACGAGAGCAGGTGGATTGTAACAATTAGCGGCACTTGCATGTCCTGCTGGACCCTGATCCAGCATGCCAGTGCCACTAATTGTTCCAAAACTTGACACCTGGTCAAGCATGACATTACAACCCCTCTCCCATCGGGAAGGGACTGATAAATAAATAACTGCATAGGAGCTGAATTGCTGGGGTATCGGAGCAGATGGGTGGGAAGTGGCATCTGAGGATTCTGTAGCTGTAACTAGTGCTGTGAAGGAGGGGCACAGAACAGCTTGGATAGGCTCATCAAGATAACCCTCTGCTGTATAATAAGGTACTGCTGCCAGGATACACCCCATGTCATTACTTCCATTATCTTGTGCCTCTGCGCTGATGTGTGTGTGGGGCGATTAACAATGTGCTGTGTTAATTATTTATTTAGAACCCAACTATGTCTTCCATGTGGATGCAACATTTGCATAATGAAACAGACACACACACACGATATATGCACAGAGCTACAGAGCAACTGAATGTTCTAATCTCTTTAGAGAGATGAGCAGCTGGTAAGGCACAAACCCATTATATCTTGAGAGGCACCCTCAATAAAATTCATTGTGAAAACTTGTGTCTCATCTACAAAATGTACTGCCCATTCAGCTAGGGTTGTTAAACTCAGACTTTAAAGCAGAAATTCATAATATTCTAAGCCTCTAAATCCAATTTAAATGTTGCCCAGATAAAAACACCAGTCTTCAAAGTGTTCCAAACATATGTCTCCATGTTTGATGTGTCCTCCATTTTGAGTGTCAGTGTCACCCATTTTAGTGAAAAATATTGATAGGAAGGGCCCTTTATTATCTGGGACTATCTGAAAGAACTCCTGTCCCCTACTGCTCCAGGCGACCGCTGCGTGTGCAGCTGATGAGGGTTGCTGGAGATTCTCAGGGTATCTTTGAGACATTGGGGCCCATGCATCTATGTATGCGCCCCATCCCTGTGGAATTTCTCTATCCCATCAGTTACAGGAGTGCATGACCATGGAGGGCTTTAAGAAGGCCCTAAAGACTCACCTATGGCATCAAGCTTACCCAAATTTATTTTAGCTCTGTATTTATTTATCCGAATTGTGGATTTTATTGTTTTATTTATTCTTACTCTTCAGTGCCTTGATAATTGATAGGCACTTTATAAATAAAGATATTATTATGGGCAGCATCATGTTGCCAACCTGCTTTGGAGGCTTCTCTCCCCATCCCTGGCCTCTGTCCTTACTTCAGAGGCATCCTCCATTCAGAGGTATCTCTCTCCCTACTTCATGGGCATCTCATCCATTACACACACACACACACACGCGCACACATACACACACACACTTTAACAGCATCTCCCTCCTTCAGAGGCATCCCCTTCTTATGATACCAAATTCCTGATACAACGGATTCCCCTAGCCATGTCACCAGCAGTCTATAGACTGACATGTTATATCCAACCACCTCAGAAGAGTTAACTTACTTAGCCACCCCTCCCCATCAAATGACATTTAGTAACCCCCAAACAAAGGTTTCTGCATTAACCGCCTGAGATGAGTAAAGGTGGGTCAGTGGGGTGTTACAGCCAGGAAACAGCCCTCACCAGTCAGCCAGCCTATAGCCCTTCTGTCAAAATCCCCAGCTCCTGTTCCTGTGGGACAGGGTCCAGGAACTAGGTGGTCGGGCTTGTGCCACTGTCTACCAGGAAAGAGGAAGGAGAGTGGGTATGCCTCTTAAGCTTTTGTCACCAAATGAGGGCATGGAAATTTTGGACACTCAAAATGAGGGACAATGAGGGACACAGACCCTCAGAATGAGGGTACATCCTCAAACATGGAGATACAAGCTCAGAACCCTGTGAAAACCATTGTATTTACTTGTAACAAGTTTATATTTGGTTTATCATCTTATAATTGTATGCATTTCTGCTTTAATTCACAGCAGCACACTCTTTGTGTGGCACCTATTGCATGAGGGATGGATGAGGATGAGCAATTTTAAAGGGTAAAATGAGGGATGTCTCTCATAACTGGGGACAATTGACAAAGTATAGCATGGGGTCTGTGCCCCCGCCTGGGCTTGGCCTATTAGGACAAAGCATGGCCCAGCTGTACAGGTGGCAATCAGCCCACTAATCTGCCTTTTTAAAACTTTTATTATTGTTGGAAAGGGTACACATTACATTGCCATTTGAGTTGATGCACAGCATTCAGAATATTTCCCAACTCAACATTTTAGCAGAGTTGACATGATCGCTCCCCACCCTCCCTTCAGTTTCTCCAAGTTACAAGCAGTTTGCAAACCAACTGGTGAAAAAAATTAACTGTATTCCACTGAAATTGACATGGTCAAAGAAGTGATTTTTGATGATCATCAGATTTATGCAGGCTGGTATGTCGGTTATCATTATTCCTTACTGGGGGTTGTTTCAACAGGTGTGACACCTGATTGTGGTATTAATATATTAATGAAAAAATAGTTATTATTACTGGTGTATTCATGATGTCTGGCTGCTTCTGAACAAACAGCTGCAGGTTATGCTTTAGATTCAGGGAAAAAAATGCGCACACTCTGAGAATTGGAGTTAAAAATTAGTTTACACCCACCATCCCACCCAACAAGTTTCTAGGTCAGCTGCATGACTATATAAGAGTCTGGTAATGCCCAGCCCAGCAGGTGTACCTGATTTATCAGCTGGAGGGAGGTGACAGCAGCTTCAGCCAATCCTTGAGTGCGGCATTCAGCAGGAAGTGATTGACAATAGTGAGTGGGGAGGATGCGCCCACAGTGGATTGGGGATGAGTCCTTTATGTGAAATCAAAAGCAAGTCATGACAACTTTGTAGCCCTTTAACACCCAAGGATGCTGGAAGTTTAACAGTTTCAAAACAACTAATATTATTGGAGTCGGGGAGGGCATATACAGAAAGGTTTTGGTATACATGTAAGTGGCCCTGAAGGATTAGAACCTGAGTCTTTTACTCCTTAACCTGTGCAACTCATGCCACTAGATCATTCTGCCCACTTCCATAGTTAGGGTTAGGAAATACCAAGGTGGTGACTTGGTTTGTGGGGCATACCAGGACTACACAAATGTTCATAAGTCTCACCCTCACAGAAAGGTAAAACACAGCTTTATCTTTGTACAGAACAAAAAATTACGCTTCCGACCTCCCGCCACACTCTTGCAACAATTCAGTTTCTAGATGCCTCGTATCTACTACAAATGAACACATTCACTTCAGTAATGGATTAGGACTGTAAGAGGCAGACCGGCAGCAGCCACCACCATTTTTATTGAAATAAAGTTACACCAGTGCGCACTTCTTTCAATGACATGGCGCCCTCATTGCAGCGACAAAATTCTATTAAGTTGGTGGCACGCTTCAGAACTACTGTCATAGACAGCATGCTCATTCATTGGTGCCACGGAGATCAGTCCAAAACCAGTAGCGCCATCGGCCACAACATGGCTGCACCTCCACAACCTGCTACTCTTGCAAGCTGTCACAAAATGTTGCTTGCGCTGCATGTGAATTCAACATAAAAAGTGCCACATAGCAAGGCAAACCTACAATAGGATAAATGGATTAGCTGCAAAAAAGACTACTTTATTTTTAAAAGGCAGTTTTAAACAATATTTTATATCATATTATATTATATGCTTTTATATCTTCCAATTTTAAATTATTTTTACTAGGAACCTATTTCTTAAGCACAATAAGACACTCGAGGTGATAGTTTTAATGGGTTAATGTACTCCAGGTGGTGAAGGCACTTGCCAAGTGCCTCATGCCTTACTATCCACTTGAGTGAACATTAGCCCATGATAACCAACATCCCATCCCGTTAGTCATATGACACACATATCAAGGTAAGAAAGTTCTTCTGTTTCTTGCTAACACTCCCCAAAAATGAAAAGCCATTGGGATTTATTGTGCTTAAGTCTTACCTTCTTGTGTCTCCTGGAGAACTGTCCTGTGCCCCACTACTCATTCCTTTGTGGCCTGGCTGCAGTACAACCCTCATTTTCTGCTCCATTTGCCCCACCAGCCACAGTGTTGGGTTACATAATTCCTTCCTTTGTTAACCCATCCACCCACCCACCTAAGAAGTCCACTAAAGAGTGGAGACAGTGGGTTTCAGGGTGCCTCCAAAGACTGCTGAGCATGACAGCTACTATCCCCATGTTTCTGAGTAGTGCTTTGTCACACTTTTAATAGAAGAAGCGCAAGTGAGTATGCCCATCAAGCTACCTCAACGTTATGAGGCCTCACAGTTCATGCTTTTTGATAGCACTCTGATTGGCCTGACAGTAGTGATACGTCAAGGGGTGTGTGGGAATCTGAGGTGCATGCCCCACTGCACAGTGGATGAGCACTGAAACCAGCAAGTGAAAACATTTAAAGGGCTATAAAAACACACAAGCAAAAGAGAACAAGCATTTGTCAATGCTGAATGTTTGCTTGCTGGCATTACCATTGGAAGTGCAGGAGTTAGATGCAGAATAGCAATGGCAGTGAAGTCTTGAAGTGATGCCAACCCCACCCCACCCTGCAGAGATGGACAGGCATTGGGGTGTGCCTTTGGATCGTCATTCATAACACTCACATTCACCTCACCCTACTCAGCAGACACCGACAAGTGTTGAGGTGTTCCTGGGGGTGTTCGGGTTTTCTCTCACCCCATTCCATAAAGAAATATGCTGAAATGGGTGCAGTATAGGAGAATGGGTGAACTTTAGGGGTTGAAGAGTCCAAAGCACTCCCTCGATGCCTGTCACTGGCTGCAGGGTGGGGTGGAATGGCGTGAGCATTACTTTCAACACTCCCAAGTTACACCCCTGAAACCTGTCAGTCCCTACAGGGTAGGGCTTTCTGATCGGAAACCCTAACACCCTGGGCATTTATTGGTATTTTCCTCCAAGTTTTCAACGTGGGCTTTGGTGACCCCACTGCATGAACAGTGGCACTATCAGTTCATTAGCGAAGGTGATTTTGTACAGTGACTGTGCCATTTGGTGCCACAGGTGCGAAAACACTTTTCAACAGGATGTGAAAAATGACAGCTGTACTGTTGATGAGGAGATGTAAAAAATGGTAATGCTGAAAATCTGGAGTGAAAATAAAACAAAATTGGTGAAGTCACAGGGCGCTAGAGAAACTGCACAATGGACACCCTCAATGCAATTATTTTGGGATTTTTACACCACATTTTCAACATAGGCATTTTGGGATCTCCACTCATGAACAGTGGAACTGTGATTTTCTTAATCTGTCCCTAACGTTGATTTTGCACAGCGATCACGCCCATTGTGTGCCACTGGTGCAAAAACATGTTTAGGGCAGGATGTGAAAATGACAGCTGTACTGTTCATAAGGCAGTGTGCAAAATGACAATGGTGAAAATGTGGAGTAAAACAAAAAATGGCTGGTTACTGAAGGTGTAGAAACTACTAAATGCACACTGGTAACGCAGTCATTTGTGGGGCTTTTTATCCACCAAATTTGCAACATGGGCTTTTGGGACCTCTCCTTATGAACACTGTCTCTGTGATTTTTCTTAATCTGTCCCAATCATTGATTTCGCACAGTGACTGCGCCATTGTTAGTGCCAGATGTGCGAAAACACATTTTGGGCTGGATGTAAAAATGATAGCTCTACTGTTCTTAAGGAGGTGTGGAAAAATGGCAATTCTGAAAATCTGGAGTGAAAATATAAAATTCTCAAACTTACAAGCATGTGTGGCCACTGTGTGCAACGCAGGCTCATAACAGTCATTTTGAGAATTTCTTCACAAATTTGCAACATAGGCTTTTTGGGGCCCACCTCATGAACAGTGGCACTGTTCTTTTCTTATTTTGTCCCAGAAGGTGATTCCACACAGTGACTGTGAAATCACCTTTCAGGACAAATAATGACATAACAGTGACTGAATTCACGAGGTGGGGTACCAAGAACCCTGTGTTGAAAATGTGGTGCCAATAGTCGCAAAAATGGCATAGATAGCCACCTAAGTTGGACCCCTCCTCATTTATGCACTATTACACAGCTTACTGGCATTTCTTCAGTTCGTGGTCAGCTTTGAAGTGTGCAGGCGTGTTCCTGCTTCACTATCATTGCGCCGGGCTCTGGAGTTAAGTATGGGGTAAGGGGTATGTGGGAAGTGGGTGCAGAGGGTGGGTGTGGGTTGGGGAGGATGGCACCAGAGACAATAGGGGACTGTTTTCTTGTTTACAGGTTTAAAAAATACATGAAGGTTTTCTTTTACAGGTACATTTGACATGCTGGGTTGGGCTCCCAGCATGCCACCTGTATTTTTGGGAGCGGCGACTGAAGCAGATGGGGATTGGGCACCCCATCAGCAAAAACAGGTTTGTGTTTGGGGGTATGATGCTGAGGGGGATTGGTACCCTCTTCAGCAGACAAATTATGGGAACATTATGCCGATGGGGATTGGGCTACCCTGTCAGCAAATTAACTAGGGAGGGGGCATGCTGACAGGGGAGATTGGGCATCCCCATGTCGGCTTTCATGGGACTGTGAGAGGCAGATGGTGACAGCCGCTGCCTTGTTTATTGAAATGTAACACCAGGCAAGGCATACCTTGCAATGAGGTGGCACTGCCTCTTTGCAGTGGCGAAAATATTTCAAGTTGGTGGCATGCTTTGAGCTGCTGTCCTAGACAGCATGCTCATTTATTCATGACACAGAGCCAAGCCCCCAAAGCAGTGGCAGCATTGGCTGCAACGTGACTGCACTTCCACAACCTGCTTCTCCAGCAGACTGTCACAGCATGTTTCTTGTGCATGTGTGCAAGCAAACATAAAAAGGCTCCCTAGTAATTGAGATACTGTTATGCTAAATGTCCATGTATCAACATGTGTCCATACAAATGCCTTACCCCATAACCCCCACATTCCCTCTACACCCTCCCTACACACAAACCCCTCTACTTCACTGTATGTCCATGCATTCTTCCAGTTGCAGGAGAAGCTTGGCAGTGTAATGTGACATAAACCCAAATCAATGTTCATCCCATCTCCAACCATATTGAGAAGTAAAATAATTTTGACCTTGAAAGCCCACTTCTGTTGTGTATATTTTGAAATGTCCTTTCAAAACAAGTACCGACATATCTGGGATGGAGTGACCAGGCTGAGAGAAGTGTTGTCCCATTGGTTTTCTATCCTCTTCATTTTAATATCATGTTGTGTCAGTTCATTTGAGTGCAGAGAGGTTGTTCCCTCTCCCACATACCCTGTGTGTGGACATCTCTTGCACTGAATAAAGTGAACAGCATTTTCAAGATGCACGTGTGTAATTCCCTGTATCCTGAACTGTCTGTTTTGTTGAGTAGTGATACACTTGGAAGTAGAAATGTGTTTACAAGTCTTACATCTAGTGGAATTACAGGGTCTTGTACCATTTAGTGTTCTGTTATTTTGTTCTAGTGCAAGTTTACTCGCTACAAAAAGGTTAGCTAAATTAGGTTGTTGCTTAAAGACAGTAGTGGTAGTTCTTGAAAAATACATCCCAGGGTCTCATCCTCACTGAATATTGGTTGAGATCCCTAACAATTTTACAAAGAAGCTCCAGATCAGGGTGATATGTGACTACTGTTGGCGGCAGTCTCTCTCTATATTGAAGCAGTTGTTCTCTTGGTATCTGCATCACATGTTCTACCGCTCTATCAAATTCTCTGGAAAATGCCCCAGTCCAATAAAGGTATTTTTCAGCATGGTCAAATGCCTATCTCCGTCCCTCCTCACTTGAACAGATATGGTAGTATCACAGCGCTTGAGTGTACATTACAGATTTTTCAGTGTGCCTTGGGAGATTACTGTTCCCATGCAAGTATCTTTGTCTGTCTGTTGCTTTCCTGTAAATGCATGTCTACAAGGTTCCATCCTCAATGGTGATTTTGGTGTCCAGAAAATTAACACTGGTGTCAGAATATGCCATGGAAAGTTTTATGAATGGGTGGAGGTTGTTAAGTTCCTGATGGAACTCTTTGAGTGTTTCAGTGCCCTCTGTTCAAAGTATAAACAAATCATCACTAAAACAGAGATAAGCAAGTGGTTTGTGTGTGCAGTGCCTTAAAAAAATCTTCCTCCAACTGGCCATAAACAGATTGGCATAACGTGGAGCCATTCTGTTACCCATTGTGGTTCCATAGTTTAAACATAATGTTTACCATTGAAGCTGAAGTTGTTGTGTGTCAGAATAAATTCAATAAGTTTCCCACCACTTCTGGGTCGATGTGTGATGCTGTCCTTTCTCATGTAGGTATTTGAGACTGGCTGAAATGACATCCATGTGTGGAATATTAGTATAGAGGAGATTACATCCATCATGGCTAATATGGTATTAGGTGGTAAATACTTATAACCCAAAAGTTTACACAGGAAGTGAGTAGTGTCCAAAATGTAGCTGTCCCTTTCTATAACCAGTATTTTTAGAATGGTTTCTATAAGACTTGAGATACCCTCCATCAGGGTATCATTGCCAGATACTATGGGTCTCCAGATTGCCAGCTTTATGGATTTTAGGCAGAATGTAGAATGTCCCTGGTTTAGGTTCAACAGGGATGAGGTCAGTAATTCTGTCTTGGATAAGGTTAGAAAGATCCAATCATGTCCCATAGTTGAAAAATCAAAGGGTGAGTGCAGCACAGAGTGAACGGTGCTAATACAAACCAAACTAGAATCAAAACACAAACGAAAAGCATTCTGCCAGTCAAGCCGTGTTAGGCATTGTATATTATAATATTTAATATTGTAGTACAATATTGGTGTTCGATCAATTTATTAGGGGTTTCTGATGCTCTGAACTTGAATTTAAATATTAATGTACTGTCGCTTAATCACTTTAAAATAAAAGAGAACCTGAGCACCAGAACCCCGCCTCCTGACAAAGTGTTCCAGAGAGGACACAGGTGCTGGGGTAGTGTGCTGTGGGTTCCGCCCTGACACAACTTTTGTGGCCTTATTTATTGATTTCTGGCAGAGTACTTTTCGCTTGTGTTTTTGATTCATGTCCCATAGTTCCCTGGTGTACAATGTAGTGGGTCACTAGGCAACCATTGTAGTAGGCATGATCTGTTAGTTATCTGTTAGCTTCATTAACATAGTCCACGTGGTTTAAAGATCACTACTGCAGAACCTTTATCAGCTTTCTTTATGACAATGTTGTGGTTTGATTTCAGTGATCATATTGCCTTTTTCCAGTGGAGAGAGGTTATAGTGGGTCTGTTTTTGCTTATTAAGAATCTGACGGTTAATAGTCTGGTAAAACAATGAGTATAGTTATCCAGTTTCATATTATGTCCACTTATGCTTATGCACGTTGCTTATGGTAATAAGAGTGCATTCTTATGCTCCTTGGGTGAGAAACAGTGAAATTATGCTGAGCAGTTCTGCACACAAAGGAATTGAAAAAAGTCTTATAACATAGAAACATAGAGTTTGATGGCAGATAAGGACCGCTTGTACCACCTAGTCTGCCCATTTTCAATACATTATTACCGTGAGATCCTGCTTGATCTCTGGCTCTTTCTATTTCCATTTCCTTTGTACCAGGGTTCCCTTATGCCTATCCCTGCATTCTTGACCCCCATTGTTCCCCACTGCCACCACCTTGCACTAGTAGGCTGTTTCAAGAATCCACCAGACTTTCTGTGAAGTACATCCCCATCTCTCCTAAATCTATCCCCACCAGTTTCATATTATGTCCCCTTGTTCTTAAGCACCTTTTTCTGAAAAAGTAGTTCTCTCCTGCAGCTTATTTACCCCATGAGGTACTTTTTCTTATTCTTTTGGTAACTGGTTACGTTAACTAGGCACAACTGCTCTTTTCAGGGGTAACCCAGGAGCAAGGGGAGGTTAAATGACTTGCTTATAGTCACACAGTATGTAAGTGGAAGTTGTGGGAAACAAACCCAGGTCTGTTTAATGTACCAAGCTCATTCAAGCTCATTACTCTAACCTTTAGGTAATGCTGCCAGCTCAGGTATTTAAAAGTCTCAATCATATTCCCCTCTTCCTCCTCACTTCCAGGGAGTACATATTGAGGTCCTTAGTCTCTCTTCATAGAGCTTTTGATGCAGACCCTGCACCATTTTAGTTGCCCTCCTCTGGACTGCCTCCATTCTGTCTATGTTCTGGAGATGTGGGTCTTGATTCTCAAACAGTTATCAGATCACCACAATTTGCAGTGATCTAGGGCTATGGCCAACCCCAGATGCATCAGAGACCCTGTGCCAGTTCTGTAAAACAAGGGATCCTCGCCAAAAACTCTGGAGTTGTCACACCCATAGGCTAGCTAAACAATTGTTTCACCTATGGAAATGCTGCAGGGATCTGGCTCGTGGGTGGGGATGGTGAGGGAGGAAACATGTTTGCCAGCAGGGTTCCAGGGCAGAAAAGGAATGGGTGCCATAGAGTCAGCTGGAGAGATGGTGGGCATGGCAGGGGTGAAGTGGTACCCGACAGGGGAGACACTATATAACTATTCAGCTAATGGATAGTACCATGGGGAGGCAGGGACAAACAGTGCCTGAGGCTGGGGCTGCTGCCAGGGCTATGCCCACCTGGGACCATGGCACTGTTTCTTCCTGGAACCCCTCCCATGGTACCATGCCATTAGCACAATAGTTATATAAATGGCACCCCTGCCCCTGCCAGGTGCCATATCACCCCTCACATGACCACTGTCTCCAGTATGCCTCCTTATGCACCCCTTGCCCCTTCTGCCCCAGGATCCCACTTTCATAGCCCCCACTCACCACATTGAAGGTTAGGGTGATTAGACCACCCTAAGGGTGGTCAAATTCCGAGCCCCTTGCTGTGCCCACAGCAGGGCTTACAGAATACAGAAAAAGGGATGGTACAGCCCTGCCATGGTACATGCCTCCTTGCAACCTGGCACATGGGCACCCTTTGCCATAAGGGTGGCCCAAGGGGCTTTGTCACATGGCATCCTGATGTCACCACAACCAGCTTTTGAGAATCTGGATTGCTGCAAACTATGACACAAACTGCCACTCTGTATCTCCACTGTTTGGTGCAAGCACCCTGTGTCATAGTTTTGCTTTTGAGAATTGGGCCCATGGTCTCCAGGACTGGATACAATACTCTAGGTGGGGTCTTAACACCAGTGTGTACAGAGGTAGCATCACTTCCATCTTTCTGCTGGTGATACCTCTTCCTATGCACCCCAACATCCCAACTGCCTTTGTTCACGCTACCTGGCTGCCATTAGGTCATCAGATATTTATTTATTTATTTAAAATTTGATGACCTGAAAGGCACACTGAGCTGAGGCTCGTTTCCAGGTGCAACCTGGGTACAGAGTGTATACAGAAGAGAAAAGAGTAACACATGGTGAAGAATACAAACAGTATGTACAGACATTTTTACAAAGAATGTAATACATGTATAATAAACAATTAATTAGCATACAGAGTAAATGAGTGAGATGAGGCAAGGTTACAGTCGGGGGCTAGAGTACATGAGCAGGGACTGTGAGGGGCCTCTGTTGCATGCTGGGACCATTGCTACATTTAGAGCAATGTGGGAGGGTAGGATCCTAAGGAGTTGTGAAAAGGCGGAACGAGAAGGGGCCAGTAGGAGTTCAGAGGGAGGTTGTTCCAGAGAAGGGGAGATGGTATGAAAGGCAGCTTGGCCAGTGAGAGGTGTGAGGTCGGGCAGGTGGAAAGTGCATGGGTCCCTTGGCAAGAGGGTAGTTTGAGAGGTGGCTGGTGTGAGGTGGGAAGTGAGGTAGGAGGGAAGGGAGTCAAACCAAAATTTAGCTATGAAGGAGACGCTGTGGATTACTCTCCTGTGGGAAAGCAGAACAAAGGCAAGTATGGAGTAGAGTAGGCAGTGGTAAGTGAGTGGGGGAGGCAGTGTCAAAGTGGCAGAAGGAGTTGAGAAGGATCTCTAATCTGGAGGAGAGGATGCTGGGGCCTCCATAGACTATGTCAGCATATTCTATGATTGGCAAGATTGTTTTATGTACGAGCTCGCAATGGGTGAGGATAGGCAGGCTGGCTTTATAGTGATAGAGGATGGCGAGTTTGGGCTGAAGTTTGGAGCAGATGGCCTCAACATGAGTGGAGAAGTTAGGTGGTTGTCCAGCCAAACACCCAGGTATTTGAAAGCTGGGACTTGCTCCAGAGGAGAGCCATCCAGGGTGGTGATCACTGGGTGGGGAGGTAGGATTGCAAGATTTTGCCTGGATCCAAAGAACATGGTGACAGTTGTTTTGCATTGGTGTAAACAGGTTGTTGAGAAACCAGTCTGGGACTTTACTGAAGTCATTTTGGAGGTTGGGGAGGACACAGTCGTGGAAGGGCCCAAGGCAAGATGATAGCATCATCTGCATATAGATGCACATTGAGGAGAGGCAGGTGGAGGGAAGGTTGTTAATGAAGAGAGGAGGAAGATGAGACCAAGTATAGAGCCTTGGGGACACCTGATATGATAAGGAGAGAGTGGAGATAGCATCACCTATTTGAACAGATTGCTGTCTGTTATGGAGACACGAGTGGAACCAGGTGATGGCAGGTTCCTCCAGGTCTCATTTCTGCTTGTTGGTTGTAAATACAACTCCCCCACTGTGTACTCCACCTTGGGTTTTGTGCCCTAAGTGCACTATTCTGCACTTTTGCATTGAAACCCAGCTGCCATCCATGACCGCACCCAGAGTCTTGCAGGTCTCTGCTCATCCTTTCCACCCCTTGGAGTGTCCACCATATTGCAGATTTTGGTGTTGTCTGCAAGAGACAGACCTCCCTTCCAGCTCCTCTACAGTGTCACTTGAAAGACATTAAAGAGGACTGGTCCTAACATTGATCCCTGAAGCAGCTCACTGGTTACCCTCCTTCCTCAGAGTGAACTCTGTTTACCACCACCCTCTGTCATCTATCCCCAACACATTTCTAACCCAATTTACCACATTTAAATCCACCCTAAGCTACCCAGCTTGCTTACTAGTCTCCTGTGTGGAACAGTGTAGAAAGCCATACTGAAATATAGGTAGGCCACATCCACCACTCCACCCTGGTCAAATTCCTTAGTCACCTGATCAAAGAAATCTATCAAAGTCATTTAACATGATCCATCCCACCACACACATGAATCCATGCTGCCTCGGGTCTTGTAACCCACTGATTCCAAATATTTCACAATGCTTTCCTTCAGCACTGATTCCATTTACTTTCTACCAGTGATGTAGGCTGACTGGTCTATAATTGCCAACCTCCTCCCTGCTACCACTTTTGAAGTGGGACTACATCTGCCCTCCTCCAGTTCTCCAGAACCACGGTCACATTAAAAGGACTGTGAGAGACCATAGGCATCCATAACAGACAATGGAACTCTGCATGTAAACATAGTATAGATTATGCTAAAGACCTTTGTTTAAAAGCAGAATTTAAATTTAAAATAAAATGTTTTAGCTTGTGGAATATTAGAGAATCCTTTGTGAGAAATGGACTGTACCACTGCCAACTAAACTTTGACTTCATAATTTTAGAACAATATGCATGAGACAACCTTTACATATGTTAATACTGCCCCTGAAACCACTCTTAGGGTTCTGAGGTGGTCTCACATGCATTCTTTGGGAATTAGAATCACAAACCAAAAACAATCATTTCTGATATCCTATGATTTAGTAAGACCACTCTTAGGGTTGTAAGAGTGGTCTCAGTGGTGGTAATAATATATTATGGATCAAGCTTGATCACTAACATATTATTTTTGTTAAACCTTACCTGAACATGCCCAGTTTCAGGGCAGCAGTGCATGAGAGATGTTTCACTGAATACGAGAGTCTCACATGCAGAGGAAAGATGTGCTCCAACTGGTCAGAAGCACTGCCTCAATTTATAATGGTTATAAATGTACCTTGGTTGCATAGAAATAAACAATCCTGATTGACTAAGCATGATGTCATGATTTATAATGATGATAATTAAATAGTCATACATCATTAGGTTTTGTGGGGTCTACCCTGAACAACTGCATGAAAAGAGCCACCATCATGGGGGTTTGGCTACTGACAATTTTGGTCCAGTGGCTACCCTACCACCACACCTGAAGGAGAGTTTTACACTATCCTTGAGCTGCCACGTTACCCAACATCAGATTCTTTACTCTGGTCTTTTTAGATAGAGGGCATTTGTACAAAACTTTCAGTGATTGGTGCACAGTACTCTGTGTTCTAACCCCTGATGTTACTGATGTTGCCTTTGAATCCAGCAATGAGCTACATTTTTCCCATAAGATTGTCATCACGCTGGGATGGTGTTACCTTGTGATGTCACAGGTCTGCCCCCACTGGTTTGGAATTTTCATGACAATCCATGGCAAGGAAGTAGAAGAGGAAGTGGATATTATAAAGTGCCTCTCCATGCCCTGTATCCTGAATGCTTTGAATGCCATAAACAGTAACAGTAGCCATAAAACCTGCAAAGTGCTGTTAAGTGTGGATAAGCAGTGGTTTTGCTAATTAGTAGTTATTTATAAAATTCATATTTACATAAATGAAATTCATATTATCAGCTAATCTGTATTTAACTGTGCCTTAATAAACACTGAGGTGAAAACATTTTTTGTATTGTTTTTTTTATGACCCAATCTCTTCAAGGAACAAGTAAGTTGAAGTTTTCAATATGTCGAGGTTTGCAGTGACATTGCTAAACGTGGAGCTGGTGACCTATTAGAATACAGCTTAGAGTTCTGTAATAGCAAACCATGATGTAGACAAATTTCAAATTGTGGGTTCCATGAACAGAATGTTACAGAAGGTTTACAGGTTTGAGTGTTCCTTTCATCTGAGTGTGAGACACTGTTATTCTGCATAGTGTCTCACATCACAGTTACATTGGGAATGAGCATTTTTTATTTGGGTGGGGGGGTATATTTTTAATATATTATTGATCAACCTTCAGCAATAATATTTTAATACTGGTGCACAGACCACTCTCAAAGTCATAAGAGTGGTCTTACATTCTGTGGGGATCAGAACTAATCACCTTTGGTTTGTGGTTCTCATACCCATTGAATGGTTTAAGGCCACTTCTTTAACCATAAGTGTGATCTCCACATACAAGCAATACAAAACACAGGATTTGAAACTTTGAGTTTAGTTAAATATGGATAATTTAGCAGGCCTGTTTGTTCAGCATTACCCTGTCAATTAAAATACTGGCAACCTAGGTTGGGTAGCGAGTCTGGATCATTAAGGGCCAGCCAGGGAGGAAGTCGAGTGTCCAAGCAGTTGTTCCTTTTTATGTTGATTCGTGCATGTGCAAGAAACATGTTGCGTCAGCTTTCTCCACAAGCAGGTTGTGGGCGTGGCACTGTTGTGCCCAATGCCCCACAGCCTGCAAAAGCTCGCCACCCATCCCCAATGCCGTGGCACGCTGTTGCTGACACCAGTTCAGCCAGCATGCCACAACCTTCTAAAAAGTAGCCATTGCAATCAGGGGCCTCGTCATTGCAGCATCAGCCATCCGCTGTAATGAGGGAGCAACCCGTCATTGCAGGGAGGGATGTAATCCTGGTATTGTTTGTGAACATGGCGCAGGTTGCGCCGTGTTCACGAACAATATCTTCCCTCCTCCCCGCGTGTTTATTTGCCAACGGGGCCCTAATCCCATTGACTTTGTTGCCCCTGTTTTGTTGTTGCCAACGGGAGCCTACCCCCGTCGGCATTCTGTAACCCCCCAGTTTTGTTCCTGCCAAAGGTGCCTAATCCCCGCCTGCTGACGGGTGCCCAATCCCTGTCGGCATAATGATACCCCGGTTTTGTTCCATGCAACGGGGTGCTAAATCCCCCATCAGCTACTGCTGGTCCCCCAAACAAAGCTTCTGCTGGCATGCTGAGAGTCCACACCAGCATGCCAGATGCCCCGTGAAGGGAAAAATGTTCCTGCAGCATCTTTGTTGTTTTTCTCCTGAAAAAGGAAACTGTCCCTGTCAGCTTGCCCTGCCCCCACCCACAATCCACACCCACCCACTTTGAACCTCTTTAAGGAAACTCAGAGAAGTGAAAACAGAGGAGGAAAGAGTGACAGAAGAGATGGATGGAGAGCAAGAACAGTAACTTGCTTGGGGTCATGGGCACACAGTGAGTTAGTGACAGTGGTAGGAGTCAAACCTGGCTCTCTGGGCTTACAACTCTGCACTAACAGGTGACTACAGTGTCCCCAGCAGAAGTAATAAAACAAAGAGAAAACTGTGCAGCAGAGTAATAACATAATGGAGGTGGTCACTGATATGGGCAAAATGAAAAAGGCGACACCCAGAATCGCGACTGCAAAAAGCGGAATGGCGACAAATGTTTTACCCTTCTCTAAGGTGCTGTGACCTCAGAGTTAGTATATATTAGTAAGGGATGGTTGCCCCACAAAAAAAGAAAAGTCTGCATTCTGGTTTTGCCCATTGTGCCTTGCAATTATGTGTTTGTTCTTCAAGTTTCCGCCTTTTACACATAAACACATAATGCATATTAACTGGTATGTTGCAATGAATTGATGGGTAGCTGTATTGATCCTGGTACAAATGGGGCAACAAAGTAAGAAAATGTGGTATCTTTTATTGGACCAATAAGACATTTTCAGTACACAGGCTTTCAGACTCACAGAGCCATTCTTCACCTGAAGAAGCTCTCAGAATAGTGTGAAAGTTGTGTACTAACAATTTCTTGTTGGTCTAATGAAATATAACAAATCACTACTTTATTCACCAGCTGGTATGTTAAAAGTGTTAGGAGCTGCAGCAACCATTTGCTTATTAAAATAAGCTTGAAGTACCATAGAAGTGACTTTTTCACCAGGGTGGGGGCATATCTGTACAAACAGGTGGCGATAACTTGTTAACAAAAAGAGAAGTTGGAAATTTCAGGGGACTCAGCCCCTCAAGTCTGCTTTATGCAAAGCAGAGCTGCTTTGGATGTAATGATATTGGTCAGTTATCAGCAAGTGTTACCAGGAGATGAATGCCCTGAAAGCTGTGGAGTGCAGTAACATGAACAATTAGAAAGCAGACGTAATCATTTTAGAGTAGAATAACAGAAGTGGAATCCCAAGCATTCACAGAATGACTAATTGTGTTGTCTGTATATCTATGGCACCTTCGATCCATGACCTTAGGGTTATGTACGCCTGATAGGCTGCTGATGCACGTGACCTAAGTTTCAGATTTCGGTCTTCCACCAAGCCCCTTCCTCCTAGGTGTCTTCAGTTTTAACTTGTGCATCTGATAAGAGGCTGCATCACTGTACCCAACTGCAGTTCAACAACAAGGAAAAGGTAATTACCAGATTTAAGCTCATGGCACAGACAGTAGAGCTAATATTTACAGAGAGCTAGAAAGTAGAATGCTATATATAAAAAAAAAATGATACCTTTATGAAAAGAAGCCTATTTATTTAACATAGCATAGTGAGCAGAGCAGCAACTTATACTGTTTCTTTATTTGCATTGAGTCACAAAGTTGCGCTAGTTTGGGAATGCACAGAAAGATATCAGGCATATTACTTGAATCAAACAGGAAAGCCAGCTTTGTTTTCAAACATGCTGCCATTAGGACTCCTCCTCATTGGCTAGGATATCCAGAGTTCTTCCTGCAGCTCCTGATCAGCAGCTGTAGAAGAGGAGGCACAAAAAAAAAAAGAACCTCAGATATATATTTTATAGGATACCATGTGTATTTCCAATGTTCCCTTAGTGGCAGACTGAAAGGGAAAAACGCCCAGTGTCTCCCTCACGAGTGAGGCGATGGTGCTCTGTGCCTCTACCCTCATTCGGCTGGCATAAGTGGGGTTCCTATCAAGCAAAGGAATTGGTCTCCCCAACCCACTCACTGGACACAAGCCGCTCTTGCTATTAATCAGAGGAACCTGTAGTAGAAGACTGACCTGTCTTGTTGATTTTTCATGAGTCGCTGTGACCACAGGCCCGCAGTCCCTGGGGTGGAAGAACATGGTGGCCTGTTGTCATTTCTTCCTCTATCTCCTTCAGCCATCTCCTGCTAGCTGCGCATGCTCTGTAGGCTTCCCAGACATCGCCAGTACATATGAGCCCTATGGTGCTTGCACTGCCCCGCACCATCTTATAGAGGGGCAAACATAAAATAGCTGTGCATGCTCCATATAACCTCACACATACGCAGCAGGAAATGGTGCCACAACATACCAAGGGGCAAGCAGTAGATGTGCTCACACATGCGCTGTAGCAAGTTATTTCGCGACTGAGTGCACAGGGCTAGCAACACTAGAACGAGCATTTCCATCATCCTTACAGGGATGGATAACATTAAAATGCACAAGGATGGAGTTGTGCAATGAAAGGCCACTTAAAGGGCCAGCCCCAACAGCAACAGAGTAAACATTCCATGCAGAAAATATCAGAGTTCCCTGTTTCTTGGGGATCTGACAGATAGTGGTGTGTGTATATATATATATATATATACACACACACACACACAATTATGGAAAGAATAAAAACAAGGCGACCAAATAAGAATAAATAAATAAATAAGAGAAAGCATACAAGGGATTTTAATCTAAACACGCCTTCCCTTGCAGTCTTACAGATGTCATCAGGAAGGGAATGCCAATCATGTGAAGTGTCTCTATTGCCCCAGCAGAAGGGCCCACTGGGTACTTCTAGTGATGCCCATACGCACAGCAAGCAAGCAATAGTAGCCAGTGGCACGTTAACCGCCACAGTAGCACTACAAAAGGCTACTGTGGCCATGATGGAGAGCCAGCAGAATTTCATGCTCCAAGTGTTGGAGTGTATGTCCATCTTCTCCAGTCCAAGTCCACTCCCAGGGACCTTCCACACCAACTCCACCAATTACCACAGGGAGATCTAACACCAACCAGACAAGGGGTATATCTCCTACAAGAGACACGGAGGAAATTGTTAACAATCCAAGGGATGAGATGGAAGAGGATAGGGTTGAAGACACTCTTTCGCACTAGATAGCAATCGGACTCAATGAATGATTCGGATTCAGAAGCCCTACAGGACCACCCACTCAGGAAGCATAGTCAATTGCCAGGCTCTTCATCGGAGAATGTCACAGACCTGGTCCTCTCAATACGAAACACGTTAGGGTTCAAACAACCACCACCAGCACCGGATAGCAACTGGACCCCAATGCTCCAGCCACCACCCAAAATCGAACATTTCTTCTCTGTATGTCCATACACAGGACATAATCACAAGAGTGTGGAGGCAGCAGATCTGGCGAGACTACCGGAGAAGAGATTTCTAGACAAGCTGTACACCTTGCAGGAAGACAACTGAAGTCATGGTGCATGGCACCAAAGATTGACCCTAAGATAGCGGAACTCAACAGAAGGACGGTTCTCCCAGCAGATGGTACAGCCACACTAAAGGACCCAGTGGACAAAAAGTAGAGGATCTACTAAAGAAAATGCATGAGATGACCAGTCAGTCGGTCAGAACAGCCATGACTGCAATATATGCAGTAAGAGCCCAAATTAGGTGGTTGGACGAGATCACCAAGTCCTTCATGCCCAAGTCACAAGAAGTCAGACTCCTTGTACAAGCTCTACAAGCAGCCAGCTATATAGGGACATGTCCGTGGATGCACTCAAAATGAGCACCAGGACAGCAGCAGTGGCAAATAGAGCAAAGAAATCTATGAGTAAAACTGTAGAATGCAGACAATGAGTCAAAGACCAGACCACTTAAGTTGCCATTTAAAGGATAGAGTCTTGGCAATGGCCTTCAAGAATTCCTACGATGCAGAAACTGTGGAACAGACTTAGAGGGTGACAAGGACACAGGGTATCTACCGTCCAAAAGAGGAGAACCCAGTTCCTTTCGAACTACTCAGATCAAGGCATCACAACTCCTTTCGTGACAAGAGAAGCACGACCCAGAACAGGTACAATTACCAAACAAAGGAGTACCCTCTACAGGGGAAGGGGAACCTCCTTAGAGGAAGATTTTCTACTCAAAGAGGCAGACCTATCAGAAGATCCAATCAATGACTACAACTTGAAACCACAAACTGAGTCACCTTAATCCAGCCACCAAAAGGCACACCCCACCAATAGGGGAGACTTCAACAATTCTATCAAACATGGAGAGGAACAATCTTGGACAGATGGGTAAACAAGGTAGTAGACCAGGGGTATGCACAGAATTTGGCACACACTGCATGAAAACAGATTGGTAGTATCTCCAGTATCAAAGAAAAATGCCACACAAGTCACATTCAGGACTGCTTGCAAACATTGCTCGAGACGAAGCCACACAAAAGTTCATCAGAGCTAACTCGGTATAGGAATTTACTCAATATTCTTCCTGGTTACAAAGAAAACAGGAGACTTTTGAACAGTTTTAGACCTCAATGTAAACAGGTTCATAACCACAAAAGGTTCAAGATGGAGACCATAAAATCAACGATCAGGTCAATCGGGAAACTTCCTGACCTCCATAGATCTCAAGAACACCTACCTACACATTCCCATGTGACCCGCACACAGAAAGTACCTCAGATTCAAGATTCTGGGCCAACATTACTAGTACAAGACACTCCCATTTGGACTAGCATCAGCCCCAAGAGTGTTCACAAAGGTCTCGTGTGGTCCTAGTGGCAAAATTCGAGAGGAGGGAATACACACTTCCCTACCTGGACGATTGGCCCATCAGGATGAGATCCTACAGGGATTCACAGAGAGCAACCTCAAGAATGGTACAAGTATTCGAGGAGCACAGTTGGGTGATAAATACAGAAAAGAGCTGCCTAAACCCTTCCCAATGCATAGAGCACCTGGGCAAGGATAGACATGCAAACAGGACTGGTGAGACCAACAAAATGCGAATGGACAATATCATAAGACTGACAAATCAGTTACTAAGCACCAATGAGCGGAACATGGCCCAGGTCTCTCAACTTCTGGGATGCATGTCCTCATGCATAGACCTCATTCTCTGGGTGAGATGGAACATGAGACCACTACAATGTTATTACTGCAGTATGGGCCCCATCACAACAGAACATGCAACAGAAAATAAAAATGACGGACAGAGTCAGGGCGTCACTGCAGTGGTGGATGAGCCTGCAAAACTTATGCAGGGACAGCCTCTGAAATTTCACATGAAGCCACCATCGAAACAGACGCCAGCCTATGAGGATGGGGGCATCTATGGGCTACAGATCAGCCCAGGGTCAATGGTTAATCAGAGAGAAAAGCTGTCAATCAACATGTTGGAAATGAAAGCAGCATACAATGCATTGTTGACCTTCAGATCACAAATTATACAGAAGTCCGTGCTGATATGCTCGACAACAGGGCGACAGTGGCATACATAATGAAACAAGGAGTCACCAAGAGCCCGCCTCCAACATGAAGCAAATTACATTCTGCCCTGGAGCAACAGAATCTCAAACACATCACAGCCATCCACCTGGCAGACAAGGTAAACACGACAGCAGACTGGCTGAGTCATGAGCAGATAAACCCAGGTGAGTGGCAACTTCACCCGCAAATATTCAAATCCATTCAGGACAAATAGGACACAATAACCATGGATCTTATGGTGACCAGCAAGAACTCTCATTCTCACAAGTTCTACTCCCGTTCAAGGAGCCACTATCAATGGGGGTGGATGTGATATCAATCCCATGGACTCACGACTCACGCCTATGTGTTCCCACCACTACCTCTGATAACACAGGTGTTAGGAAAATTCGGCAGTCTCGAGAATCACAATACTGATAACTCCCTGCTGGCCGAGGAGATCATGGTTTGCAACAATCATAGCCATGGCCATGGACAAGATGACTCTGCCAACCCGTCCAGACATTCTGATTCAAGGCCCAGTCACTCACCCCAATCCAGACAACCTCAGACTCATGGCCTGGCTCCTGAAAGGGAGAGACTGCAAAGGCAGGCTACCACGACTCAGTTATAGACACCATGATACAATCACGTCAAGTTCCACTACTTGACCTATTTACCCACAATGGTCAATACTTCATCCTGGTGCAAGTTGAGGAACATCTGCCCTCATTCACCAATGATATCCAACATACTGATGTATTTGCAACAGGGCATGGACAAAGGGCTAGCAACCGTGAACACTGAGAGTACAGGTGTCAGCAATAAGCGCAGCAACAGGACCCATACAAGGAACCTCTCCGGATCTCACCCAGACATTATCCGCTTCCTCAAGGCAGCAGGCAAACTGTGCCCCAGACTAAAATTGACCATTCCCACCTGGGACCTCACCTTAGTACTAAATGCCTTGACAGAGTCTCCCTTTGAACCAATCTTGAACATTGAACTGTACTGGTTAGGCCTAAAATTGTCTCTACTGGTAGCGGTGTGCTCTGCCCACAGAGTTGGAGAATTAACAGCCCTGTTCTGCAAGGAACCATTCACCACATTTACAGATCAGGGTGCCATACTAAAAACAGTTCCGATCATTCATCCCAAAGGTCAATACCACGTTTCACAGAGGCCAGATCATCGAGCTCTTGACCTTTTTCGTGGAGCTGCCAATGAGCGGACCAGGGCCCTTCACAAATTGGACGTCAAGAGAACACTACAAGTGTAATGTTGAAAGGATAGCACCACTCAGACACCAGAGAGGCTGTTCATCATATCATCAGGTAACAGAAAAGCCCTACCAGCGGCAAGGAGCACTATCACTACTTGGATAAAGAAAGTCATAATGGAAGCTTACAAGTGAAACACAAGGTACCACCCATGGGAATAAAAGCACACTCAACCAGGGTGGTAGCAACATCTTGGGCAGAGAGAAACATAGCTACAGCACAGGAGATATGTGCAGCGGCAACCTGGTCCACCTACATACTTTCACAAAACACTATAGAGTGGACACAGATATTACAACTAAGAATTCCTTTGGACATAAAGTCCTAATGACAGCCACAATGAAGGACATTTAAGAGATTCATAAACATTGGTACACGATAAAATACAATAGCACATCATGCTCTCCCTCCCATATTACTAAGGTACTGCTTTTGAATCACCATAAGGTAATGGATCAGAGGTGCCATGGATATACAGACAACACAACAGTAGTTTACTCACTTGGTAAAGGTGATTGTGTTACTGTATATCCATGACAACTCATCCCACCGAGGGAGCATGATAAAGCAATCAGTAACATTTAAAATTAAAGTGGCACAAGATGTACAAGCATTACAAACATGTATTATGGTAATGGAATAAAGTAGTCTTAGCAACTAACCGTGTTTCGAGATTATGAATACTGTCTGTGCATATACATAACCATTTATTTTACAGCTATGGAAGCATCGAAACTGAAGACACCCAGGAGGGAAGGCTTGGTGGAAACCGAAATCTGAAACTTAGGTCACATATGCATCAGCAGCCTATCAGGCATACATAACCCTAAGGTAATGGATCGGAGGTGCCATGGATATACAGTAACACAATCACCTTTACCAGGTGAGTAAACTACCATTTCAGTTTCCACATCTAGTCACTTCAGTTAAACCGTGCCTGTTTGTTTAGTCATTGGTGCCATATTTCATCAGTCCAGACCCATATTTTACAACCTTGTTTTGCAACATTTCTGTTTTTTGCACTTATAACTAGCATAGGCATAGCTGGAGAGGAGTTCCTGGTGCCCAGAAAACCCTTCAATCTTGCTTCCATTTAGTTTTTCATAAGAATGTTTTTTTTGTACAAGGACTTAAAAAAGGTCAGGAAATCATTTCTAATTGGTAGCTGTTTCTAAAGTTCTTATTCTTGGAAATGATATGCATTCACCTAAATTTTCCATATGTAACTGTACTTGGATAAAAATTATATAAAAGCTTTATTTTGCATCATCTTATCTTTATGGGCAGCATTCTGTTACAGTTCTCTTCTGAAACCAATAATTTGGAGTTTTAACTATGTCAGGATGTGTGCACAGAACTCTAAACAGGGTTCTGATAGGTCAGTAGCTAATAATTAGCATTCTTTACACAAATCGTAACAGTAAAATGCCACATAAGTGATTCCATGAAGTGAACTGTAACAGACTGCCCATAAAACACAATGCAAACTATAGTTTTACTGATCCCTTTTATTCAGGTATAGTTAAGCATGGATACTTTAGGAGAATGCATATCATTTCCAAGAATAAAAGCTTTATAAACAGCTGCCAATTAGCACAAATATCCTGTCCCCTTCAATAATGGGATTTGCTTTGGTGAAAACACCTTATTCCCAAGTCCTGGTTATGCTTAGGGCTGTACATTTGTCATGGACATTATGTATGCCATATTTGTTTTCCATTTTTATGAAAACACCATAATTATTTGCATTTTTCATGACAGCGCTGTGACTTGGCATTTTCCATGACAACACCATAATCTGTAGCACTTTTATGAAACCACTGCAGAGTTTGTTTTTTTCCATGCCAACCATGTGATTTTATTTTTCTCACCTGTGTGACATGAACCACCCTGTGCCACTCCCAGTGTGTAATACTAGCTGATCTTCCAGGTGGCAGCAGAAGAGTCTGTATGTGATCCACTGGGCCAGCCAAAAATGTCATCTTAAAACATTGCGATCTTTGCGATGGACTTTCTTAAAATATCATGCCAAAGCAGACACCCATGACTTTAGTTTGCTATGAGTTTTCTTTTCTTTTATTAATTTAATACATAAAATAACTTCTGAAATTTTGAGCATGACAATACCATGATTTTGTCCAAAAATTCTCATGGGAAAAGCACAGTCCTAATTATAACCCTGTGGAAAAGGCTTCAGAGGTCACTTCTGTTAAGTTTTAAGGGGTGGGCTACAGTGGATTCTTACAAAGAGTACAAGGATTTATTACTGAAGATAAAAAGTGCAAGGCTGCCTTTAGTCATGCAGATTTTACCCTCTGTGGTGCACTAAAAATGAATTAGCCAACACATCTCCAGGACCTGAGTTTTGAAGCAGTGACACCAAGGATTAAAGATTTATGGCCTCCCTGTCTATTTATATACAAACTCCCCAAACTAGATAAGGCTTTTACATTTTTTTTACTTAAGGTATATCTTGGCTGAACCTCAACAGTCTTGGGAATTCCATCAACTTCAGCAACCACAGGATGGCAGAAAGACAACACAGGGGTCAAGCCTACCTCCCCACATCAAACAAAAACCACACAACACATTCAAAACACAAATACAGATCCACTGGGAGTGGGCATAGGCTTGTTTGTCAGTCTAAGACAAAGAGATCATACACATACACAAAGTGCATGACTGAGCTTGTCAAACCCCACTGGGTTCTTTACTCTGTTAGTGTTCAAACAAGAGCACTGTACATCGATCCTTAACAAGTGGCAAAAGCCTGCAGAACACAAAGTGTGGACAGAATCTGTGCTGGGAAATGGCTTCACCACCTGTCATGAGTGTAGTAGTCTTTAACTTCTAGAAAAGAAGTTGTACAGTGTCCAGCAGCAGACTGTCCTGCAGTTGCTGGTTGTTGCATAGTGTGGGATGGGCGGTCTTGGCCTCCCTCTCTCTAATCCGGTTGCCATGATGGAAATGGAGGAGCGGGCAGACAGCATGCAGTGGAGGGTGTAATTACCTACGGGACCAGGAATGGAGGAAAGGGGTGAACAGGATGCAGTGGGAGGAGCGGAGGGTCAACTTACATTCTGGGACCAAGAACAGAGGAGTGGGCAGACAGCAGGCAGTGGGAGGGAGGGAGGGTGGAAGGGTTTACTTGCTCTCAGTTGCTGGGACATGGGATGGAGGGTGCTGGGTGGATAGCATGGAGTGGGAGGGTTCACTTGCACTCCGGTCGCCAGGATGGGGAGGCGGGGAAGACAGCATGCAGTGGGAGGGAGTGGGAGGGTTTACACTCTCGGTTGCCAGGGCGAGGAGCCGGAGGCAGGGCAGATAGCATGCAGTGGGAGGGGTGGGAGGTTCACTTGCACTCTGGTTGCCGGATGGGGAGCAGGGAGGACAGCATGCAGTGGGAGGGAGCTGGAGGGTTTACTGGCTCTCGGTTGCTGGATGGGGAACAGAGGAAGCAGGAGGGTTTATGTGCACTCCTGGTGGCGTGATAGAGAACAGAAGGAGCAGGGTGGATAGCATGCAGTGGGAGGCAGTGGGAGGGTTTACTTACAGCATGGGATGGATGTCTGGATGGAGAACAGCGAGGCGGGGTGGATGGCAGACAGTGAGCGGAAGGAGTGTTTACTTGCAATCCTGTTCCCACAATGGACAATGGAGGAGTGGGTGAACAGAAATGTCTCGGCAGGCAAGGCACGCTCTGCAATGATAGGGTGCTCCTCACTGCAGCAGTCAGTTTCTTTCAGGCTCGCCCTTCAATGAAGGCGCACCCTCATTACAGCACCCAATTTCTTTCAAGGTGGTGGCATGCTTGCTGAACTAGTGTGTTAGCAACCACATGCCACTGCATTAATAAACAGGGCTAAGCCCGTCGCAAATGCAGTGGTGGCATTGGCTTCCACAACCACTTCTCTCCTAAGCTGCCTAACATGTTTCTTGCTCATGTGTGCAAGCAAACATAAAAAGGAGGTTTGTTTGAACCTGATCAGCTAATTCCCCCACACATTAATTTCTGCCCTTCTGCCACATGCTGCCACTCTAAATTTGTAGTACATGTACCAAACCACTGATACCCCAAATGCTATGCCTAGGGCTACTAGCATACTATGGGCAACCTGTGGAAGGCTCAGGGCCATTACCAGTACCAAATCATGTGCCTATAGCAACAAATTGACTCGTCTGCAATGTCACATGAGCATAGGGAATAAAAGCATGTACAGACAGATAATACTACTCCTGTTAATCTGCTTGGGCAATGTTGAAGTAAACCCTGAACCTGATGACACTTCTATGTCCCCTACAGAATTTGCATCCAATAAAGGCCTCGAGATTCTTCTAATGAATGCCCACAGCCTATTAAGTAAAATAGATGATGTTAAAGTCTGGATAGCTCAAACAGGACCAGATACACTCATGATTACTGAAACCTGGTTAAACGATCAGAGACATCAACTTCAGTAACCATATATTCTTACAACCTATTCTGCTTAGATTGGGATAGTAGAGGGGGCAGTGTGGCTTGCTAACATCAAAGAAAATATGTATCATCCATCGCCAGCTCACAAACAGTGGCCAATGAATTTGAATATCTGGAGATTAAGCTCACACTGTCAAAACGTGAAGCAATATACCTAATAGGATGCTGTAGACCACCCCGTGAGGCACTCAGCTACTGACACACTTATCCCAACTAGTCAATAGCCAACCAAATGACATTTTGATATTGGGAGAGCTGAAATTTAACTGGCTTACCCCAAGATCTGGCAACCTGAAGATTCTCTGTGACAAAGCAAGACTTACGTAAGTCATCAATGAACCTACAAGACTCAACCCAAAGAACCCAGGAATGCTTCATTACTGGACCTAATAATCACAAGCAGATCTCACAAAGTAATTAATTGTCTCAGCTGTGTTCATAATGACCTGGCATGTGTCAGAGGCTTCAACCCCATACCATCTCAAAAAAAATATATATATATATGTGTGTGTGTGCGTGTGTGTGTGTGTGTGTGTGTGTGTGTGTGTACAAAAGCCACCATAACAGATTTAAGACTTCAGAATTTAGAACGTCATAGCCAATATTAAATGTCAGAATTTCTATCTTACATTAATGATCCATGAAGCAACAGAGATATTCAAATGCAATGTCTTGGAGGTGATAAACAAGCACACACCATTACAAACAAGTTTCGGTCAGATCCATCACGGCTGCATAATGAAGTTAGTGAAGTTGTGTGGAAATGTTAAGGAGGTATGGAGAAACAACACAATGATTTGTAAGTAGTATGATTTGTTTTAGTTTCTGTTCTAAGGAAGGCATTTACATTATTAAGAAAATATATGGAGGTGTACATTTTAATGGAAGGAACAGGAAGCAATATAAGTTTACAAAGATCACCAGAGCAAATGCCACTGATGTGTGTGTTATCCCGGATGATATTGGCAGGACAGCTAAATTTTAATGAAAACACAATGGCAAGTACCTTAATAGTGCAAAGCATCCTGGGAAACATGCAAATCCCCATGATGGTACAGAAGGTGGCAGTACATGAAAAAATTATGAGCTGGCATATGTTCAGCCTTGGGATTATTTACAGTTTTTTTGTTTTTTTTAGAGAAACAGGGTTTTGTCCATGAGATGATGTAAGCTATATTTAAGCAATGTGTTGATGTCAGGAAGTCAGGTGTAATGATGATGGACTGTTAGCAGAAAAAATATGATAGTAACTTTCAGAGGGGTTGCTTTGATAAGGGCAAGGTAGTTATGTTTGTGATAATGGGAATATTAGGAAAATATGAGGTCTATGCAGAAGTGTAATACAAATATGCACAGTTTCAAATGTATGTGCTCAGAGTGCAGGCAAATGTGATAAGCAGGTTTGTTTTAGAAATAGGTAAAAAGCAATACATGCACTTGATAGAAAGATAATTATGTAGACATTAGAGAGAGAGACAGACAGACAGGCAGAATAGGAATGACAGTGAAGTACTGAAGTGATGCCAACCCCAAACCCCATCCCCATCCTACAGACATGGACAGGCAATGGGGTGTGCCTTTGGTCATTGCCATAACACTCATGCCATTTCACCTCACCCTACCCTGTAGACACAGACAAGAGTCGAGTTGTGCATTGGGGTGTTTAAACTTTACACTCACCCCATTCCATAGGAAATATATTTGTATGGGGTACAGTATGAGATAATGGAGTATACATTAGGGCTGAAGAGTCAAATACACACCTCGATACCTGTCACTGACTGCAGGGTGGGGATGGGGGTGGAATGGCGTGAGCATTACTGTTGACAAATTCAAGTGCCAACCCCTAGGGCACTTCCCATAGGGCTACTACCCTGTCTGCCCCTCTGAGGCAGGATAAGGGCCCAAATCTGTGGATGGGTGCCTCCACCCAGAGGTCAGGTTAGCCCAAGTAAGACTACCTTAGTTACAACCCTCTGGGCTACTGCAACCCCATTTGTCCCACTAGTGACTCACTGGGTACCAACAATTCTATTCAGCAGTACACCACCCCGGAAAATATAATCCAGCTCCTTCGGGACCCCTGTAAAGTAAAACGCAGTTATGTTGCAATCACCAAACAGCAGTTCACCATTAATGTACACGGTAACCAAGATGTAACTGTACAAAACAATCTGATTTATTCAGGGAAACAACAAGGACAGGGGAATCAAGTTGGTTAGCTTATCACTATACTCATCTACTGGGGCTCTGTGCACAGGCTATCCCTACTCGATTACTGTCCAAGGTGCCCAATCCCTAGTGGCTAGTCCAAACCGTGGCAGCTGGTAGGGGCCCTTTCACACAGAAGAAAAGAAAAAGGTTAAACAGTGAGCAGTACAGTAATTTCATTTGTTCCAATATGGCAATTCAACAGAGAACTACTCTGAATTAGTACTCACGACCTCCAGACAAGATAGATCCTTAAACATCAACAGGACTACTCCTGAGCTCCACGAGACTCCTCACACATTTATATGGCAAACTGCCACAAGCAAAGTCCTTTAATGGCAGCAGGATTTAACTTGAGCTCCTCACACATTTATATGGCAAACTGCAACAGCCAAAGTCCTTTAATGGCAGCAGGATTTAACTTAAGCTCCTCACACATTTATATAATGACCAGCAACAGGCAAAAGTCCTTTAATTGCAGCAGGAGTTACTTGAGCTACTCACACATTTATATGGTAAACAGCAATAGCAGAAGTCCTTTAATTGCAGCAGGAGTTACTTGAGCTACTCACACATTTATATGGTAAACAGCTATAGCAGAAGTCCTTTAATTGCAGCAGGAGTTACTTGAGCTACTCACACATTTATATGGCAAACAGCAACAGCAGAAGGGTACCACACCAGGCAGCTGTTCCCAGGCGCTCAGCTTCACAGTCACTCCAGCTCTGCAATGGCAGCTTTTACTTCTCCTGCAGACCGGCGCGATTCAGCAATTTTCTCCAGTCCTCCTACAGGTCGAGCCTGGTGGGTAGCTGTACAGAGCACAGCCTCCTCTGACCGCCCACCCGGCCAGTTCAAAGCGAACTCCTCGCGGGGAAGCGGCCGACTTAGGCCTTCACGCCTTCCGCACTAACACTACCCAGCGCTGAAGCACACAGCTCCTCACTCCTCACTAGCCACAACGAATCTGTCTCTCCACAGCTTAGGGCACTCCTTTTCACTGCGGCGACCCGATCCAATTGGCTGGTTGAGCCTGCCAGTCACTTCCCCAGCTCTCAATGTGCAGAAAAGCGCCATAGCCCATAATACCTTTCTCAAAACAACAGCTCTTCCATTGGTCAGCCGACTCTGCAGGTCCCAAGTACAGATTGGTCCAATTCTGCAGTTCGGGACCAAAATGGAGGAGGCAGTCGAAACTCTCTGTGCTGCAAAGCAAAGCAGGTTAGAACAACTACATTATATTATTTTACAGCTTATTTTAAGCAACCCCTACATCCTTTATTAGGGCTCCCCTACACTATTAGCAATGGCAAAATGGAGCGTTCACTTGGCAGCCCGGCGGGAGTTGAGCATGACAACACTGAACCCCTTCCCATTTTAACCCATTCCGACTGAAAAGGCAGCCCTTAAAGGGACAATATCTGAAGCCTTAAAAGCACTCCACGGACCCTCCTTTTAGTGGCTTTATGCGATTACCAACCAGGCATAAGGCACATTAAGAACCCCATTTGCAAGGGGTTACACCAGTCCATCCCTGATGCCTGTCAGTCCCTACAGGGCAGGGTGTTATGGTCAGAAACCCTAATGCCTTGGGCGTTTCTTGGTATTTTCACTTCAAGTTTTCAGCATGGGCTTTTGTGACCCCACCGCATGAACAGTGACACTATCAGTTCACAGGCCAAAGGTGATTTTGCACAGCGATCTAAGCCATTTGGCACCACAGGTGCAAAACACATTTTGAAAAGGATGTAAAATGACAGCTGTACTGTTTATGAGGAGATGTAAAAATGGTAATGTTGAAAAGAGTGAAACTATAAAAAAATGGTGAAGTCATGTCACTGCTCCTGCTAATGTATACTTTTTCAACTTTCTATTCATCTCATTGTTTTCATCTCTATTGCTGTTATGTAAGTTCTTAACCTAGCAACAGCATTTAATGCATTACATTATTAAGGACAAGTAAATGTTTTATTTAATACATTTACAGACAGTTACATCAACTTAATTTCCTTCATAGAATAATTTAAATTTACTAATAATGGTAGTACAAAGCAATTACTCAGACAACTTGAAAACTATAACTACTTTATATTGTACATTGTCACCCCATAAGGACCTCCTTGAAATTAAGATGCAAATGTCACACATTTATCAGTTTTCTAACAGGATTATTTTACTATCCTAAATACATTTCTTGCTTCAGTAACTGCTCAGCACATCGGTTGCATGACCTACTTATTGACATTTTACATCTGCTATGCAATGTACTGCTGCTATGGCTGTATGGCTGAGAGGGACCTGAGGTGGTGGTGGTGGATGTCAAGATGAACAACTCGGAGCCTTGTAGGAGGGCAGAGGCCAGGCCAACAGGATGCTGGGATGCATTGCTAGGGGATCACCTCCAGAAGGAGGAAGTGATACTCCTCTGTATAACTGCTTGGTGAGGCTGCACCTCAGTACTGCGTGCAGTTTTGGAGGCCACACTTAAAGAGGAACATTGAACACCTGAGAGGGTCCAGAGGAGGACAACCAAAATGATCTGGGGCTTGGGGAAAGGACCAATGGGAGAGGCTCAAGAGCTAAATAAGTACACATTGGAAGAGAGAAGGGACAGGGGGACATGATAGAAGTCATCAAGTACATGAAGGGGTAAATAGGGAGGTGCAGTCAGGGTGCTCCAAAGGAAGGAGGGGGCAACTAGAGGGCATGGGTGGAGGGGAGACTCAGGGGGAAAGGAGGAGGTGCTACTTACTGAGAGGGTGGTAGAACCATGGAATGCATTGCCTGGGGGCTGGTTAAGGCAGAGACTGTGGAGGGATTCAAGAAGAGGTGGGACAGGTAAGGGAAGGGTTGTAGAAGCAAAGTCCAATGCAGCAGGAATAAACTGAACTGGGAAGGAGAAGCTTGAGAGGCAGAGGGCAGCAAGGTCACCTCTCAGGGTGGGGGATGACCAAATGAGCAGACACAAAAGACCACTAGGCCTATTCTGCAGGCATTTTAGTATGTTAGTATGCTTACTACACCAACATCATGAACCATAAAACAGATGACTGCCATTACTAGGAGGTAGTATAGCATAGTGGTTTAAGGCTCTGAGCTGCAAATCTGGAGATCTGGGTTTGAATCCTACAGCCCCACTTGCATACTGGGTGATCCTGAACAAGTCACTTAACTTCCATGTGCTCCAAGGCTGCCCTGTAAACAAGTGTTCAGCTTAGTGTACCATTCCTGGTTAAATAATTGAAAGAAAAAACACAATATATTATTTTTATTTATTTATTTTGCTACTACAAGCTTTGACTAATACATCCATCCTTAAATGTACTTTTTATAGCTTATGTGTCTGTGACCTAGGCAGAACTACACTTAAAATCCTCACACATAAATAAATAAATCATCAGAATAGTATTTTTAAGTAGTATCTCCTTCCTTTCCAGGTGACACTGTGTATATACAATATATTTATATCTTTATTTTATAAATTCAAAGTTCATTAAAGATTTTAAATACAATAACAATAACAGAATAGATCCACAATATACATGAAGTATTCAGCATTAGTATGACAACATTACAAGATCTATTCTCCCTCCCTCCCCTTCCTACCACCACCCCAATAACCCAGCACAGAGTTACAATATGATGGTTCAACACAGTGAAACTGAGGTACCATTGGAGACTTCCAGTTCCTGCTTCACGCATGATGGCAGCCTAGTCGTAAGCTCCACATTAACTCTCAACAAAAATCCTCCATTAAATGCTTTACGTGATCCAAACAATTGAGAATCAGCGACTTAGAAAAGTAACGGAGGGTTTACAGTACCTGAACTGGTGTTTTGTATGAAAGGTGATCAGAAATGGAAAGCGATGCAGACAGATTGAAATCGGAGGCCTCTGGCTCGAATACGGTAAGAAGCCAAAGTTAGGGCCAGGTAGAATCTCTCAGAAAGGCCTACACTCAGCAGCAAAACCTAAACCAAAGAAAACGAAGCTTGGTCTTATTTATCAAGAACATCTCTCATTTAGGGCTGAAGTTAAACAGCTTTATGGGGAGCTCAGAAAGGATGTGATGTTACTGGAGCAGCTGTCTGATGATACAGAGAGGCAATTAACGCCACTGAAACCGAGTAGATGACCTGGAGTTACAATATCGGCAATTACAACAGCAACATGAAATTTTTGAGGCTAGACAAGAAGATGCAGAAAACAGGGCTAGAAGAGAGAACATAAGTATCTATTGTATACCAGAAAATGCAGAGAGACCAAACATTATGGACTTTGTGGACAATCTATTATGCACTACACTGGAATTGCCAGAAGGGTTTCAGCTTCAACTCGAGAGAGTACACCAGCCCTAGCCCCAAAACCCTCAGACCCTGTGGCCCCTCCCAGCTCTATTATAGCTCACTTTAATAGCTTTTCCATCAAAGAGCAGATCCTGCTAATGGCATGGTGAAAACAAAAGATTTATTTCGGACAGAAGCAGTTTATATAGACCATGATTATGCTACAAAAACATGAGACAATGCAGGGCCTACCTTCCACTGCTACCAATAATCAAAGCAGCAGGCCGTAGTTTACAACTCCTATCCAGCACATTTAATTGTACACTTCCCAAATGACAAAAGAATATACCTCAGCACAGGAAGCTAAACAAGATCTCACCAAGATGAGCCTTCATTTTCCTGAACGTTCGGGAGAAGCGGAGTCCAAGGCCAGACCGCCGTGATGGCAAGCAGCTTAGACAAATACGAAAGCTGGGAAGAATAATAACATCCAAGATGCAAAGTCCACTTGGCCACATTTTGTCGCCAGACGCCATTACCAGGACGGATCAGACCTGAGACAGATTCGAAGGAAAGACTCATATATAATCGGTTAGTGGGCGGGTGGGGTGAGGGGTAATTCCCTGGCCCTTCTTCCTCTAACTACCCTGACTCTAGGCCCAAATTACTGCCATCATATATTTTAATGCACTACTATAGATGTATGGGTCATTTGCCGAGGTGGTGTTGGGAGTAGGTGCCATCTCCCCATAGCTTACTGATAAATGAATATTGATGAAAATAATGCTGCATTTGGCATATTTACGTTCTAACAATTTTATTTAAACTAATTTGAACTTTTATGCTGGACTGCATCTTATAAACTTTTAAAGGAATTATTACGCTAGACTTAATTTAAAGTATCATATAATGGAAGTGGAGACTTACACTAGGCATTGATACGAGCAGTTATATGAGAACTGGGGCACTTAAATCCCTACCTTTCCAAATTTATTGTTTTTTCCTAATTCAACTTTATGTTGGAGTTTGCATTTGCTCCCAGGAGGCCCCGGCTTTCTTGATCTGGGTCAATCCTCCTTTTCCTTGGGTTCCGGTTTTGTACCAACTGACCACATACATATATATAGGGAGGTAAAGAATATCTTCCCCACCCTGGAAGTACCAGTTAGTGCTATAAGTTTGTGTTACATAAGCCACTTAGTAGACAGTTACAATATGTTTATGATGTTATGCCTAGACAGGCAAATGGTTATATATGTAGATGTATACTTGATCATTGGTATAAAAGAGGCAGTTGCTCAAGCAAAGAGTTCCTGGGTGGAACCCTAACTCAAATCTCACCTTGCCATTTTATCCTCAAACTCAAACCTGTTGGAACCATTACTGGGGTGAAGGATGGTGAAATGACTTTTGAGTATGCAAATGAATAGGCAGCTAGGGGAAAAGATGGTGTTTTCAGCAGAAACATAAGATTTTTGTTATTCCTATTAAGGATGGATAGTTCACCTTGTAAAGTGCTTTTGTTCAATATCAATGGAATTGACAGCCCAGTTAACACTCTAGGTTATTTCAATATATTAAGAGACAGGCTCCAGATATTATATATATTCAGGAAACTCATCTCACCCAATCGGAACACATCAAGTTGGGGGCTGGGGAAGGTTTAAAGTATATTCAGCCTCCAGTAAAACTGGCCGTAGAAGGGTATAGCTATATTAATCCCTGCTTCCTTACCATTAGAGGTGGGAGTCGAATATGTTGATCCTGCTGGTTGCTATGTTATAGTCCAGGGAAAACTATTTGTCAGGATATAACCTTTGCTAATGTTTATCTCCCAGCTGCATCTCCCAGCTGAGTTAGTCAACTTTTAAATAAAGTTACTGATCTACAAAGGGAATAGTACTTCTGGGAGGAGATTTTAATATCACTTTAAATCCCAAAGTAGATACTTCTAACCCCTTTCCCATAGAAGATCACCAGCTCAGAGGTGGCTATCCTCACAGATTAAGGCCTTGGGACTTTTGGATGTATGGAGGACTTTTATTCTAGAACAGGAGGATTTACATATGACTCACCACATTTTAACACTTCTTCTAGAATAGATTATTTTTTCATTTCAGTGGAGCATTTGGAGTTAAGGGATCTCTCATCGAATGCTAGGTTTTATCAGACCATACCCCATTTCTGCTTAAAATAGATTTAGAGACCATGTAGACAGATGCTCTGGAGACTTAATTTATCTCTGCTTAAAGATCAAGAACTTAAAGATTTTTGCAAACCAGGATCCCACAGATTATCCTTGAAAACACCACACCTGACACTTGCAAGCTTGTTATGGGACACAGTAAAGGTGGTAATTTGGGAGAATTGATTGCTTATAGTGCACAGAAGCAAAACAGAGAGAAAGTAGATACAAACAGCTCCACGCATGTTTGACATTTCTTCAACAGAGCTAGGGACAGAGTGATTCCTCTAAGGAGCAGGAAATTAGGCAATTTAAAGGGACCTTCAAGCTATAATCAATTACCAAGTGCAAGCTAAACTACAACAATTAAAGAGATATTATTATGAAGGAAGACCTGTGGGCACGTAACTTGTCCAGGAGACTCAGGGTGCTAGGCAGGAAGCTACAATAACAAAATTAAAGACCCAGCATCTGGGATAAAGAAGAGCACCCTGGAAATTCTATCTATATTTCAGAATTATTATAGGAACTATACTCCAACTCCACTCCTCCCTAGAATATAAGATACAACAATTCCTCTCCCTTTGCATTTTCCTAAGTTAACCTCCTTGCAGCAGGACATAATTAGGGCTCCAGTATCAGAGATGGAAATCAAACAGGCAATTAGACTGGCTAAGACCTCAAGTCTCCGGGTCCTGATGGTTTTCCTCAGGAATGGTATAAAGCCTTTCTCTCCTTACTTCTCGATTTGATGAGACAGGCATTTCATGAAGTGCAGCTGGAAATCCCTCCAGTCTCATGGGAGTTTTTGTGATCTCAACAATCCTTGAACCTGGTAGAGACCCAAGTCACCCAGAATCATATAGACCTATTTCTATTTTAAATTGTGATTATAAAACATATATGTCACTATGGGCATGGAGACTTGAAGATATGCTCCCCAATTTGGTTCATCAGGACCAAATTGGCTTTTTAAAGAATAGACAAACTTCAGATAATATGCTTAGAATCATACACCTTTTATCCTATGTCTCTAAATCTGCACTCCCAGTGGTAGTTGCTAGCCTAGATGCCTATTAGGCATTTGATAGGGTGCTGTGGAACTATCTTTGGCAGGTGTTAGGAGCATTTGGATTTCCAGAATAATTTGTGAAATGGCTTAGTAATCTTTATGCTAACCCTAGGGCCTACATCGAGGTTAATGGCCTCTGTCCTCACCAATAGATCTGAAATGAGGAACTAGACAGTGCTGTCCCTTATCCCACTGTTATTTGCTCTCTAGAGCCTTTAGCTATGGCAATAAGACCCTCTAGAGACATACAAGGGTGATGGTGGGAGGAGAATCTTACTGCATTTCACTTTATGCTGATGATGTGTTGTTGACCCTGACAGATCCTGAGGTATCATTACAAGGAACATGGCAGACCTTGGAGGATTGCCTCGGTGTCTGGATATGTTATTAACTCTTTGAAGACAGAGGTTCTGGCTTGAATTTCACCCCCTCCTCCAACTTAAACAATGCCTGCCCCTTAAATGGTGAACTACGAAATTAAAATATCTGGGTATTCAGTCTTCCATTATATATTTCTAATGCTACCTTAGTAAACTACAGACCCATGACACAGGTTCTAGAGGCAGATATATGTAAATGGTCTCTGATGAAGCTCCTTCTATTTAAGGATTACAAATATACAATCTAATGTTCTACCTCGATTATTGTATTTATTTCAAACAGTTCCTTTCTTCCTTCTAAAATATATTTTGATGCCTGGAATAATCTCTTATTAAGATTTGTGTGGGTGGGTATAGGCCCTGGGTCTGCTGGTCCTTGCTGCAACTGCCGAAAGACAGAGGAGTCCTAAATGTCCCAGATTTAAGTAAATATACAATGTCAGTTCGAGTAACTCGAATACTCACTTGGTGAACCCCAACTTCCAACCTCCTTGGAAGAAAATGGAATGTTTTCTTAATGATATGCATGATCCACAGAAGGTCATTTTGCCCTCTTCCTAATTTACGGCATTGGTAGATTTTGACATAGGAACCAAACAGACCTTACAAAGCTGGTATAAAATTAGATCTGTTCCTGCCATGGAACCTGTGTTTTATTTTTTACGATTACTTTTTGCTGAAACAGATTTCTTGCATACACAATTTGACCTAACATTTTGTACATGGCATAGGAAGGTCTCACATTTATTTTTCAATTTTTGATCCAATGGCTCCCTTTGCTCAGCTTCAAAGGAATATAGCTTATCAAATTTGGACCACTATAGGTACCTACAGGTACATGATTTTCTTCTACATAAGGGCGCCCTCGAGGAATGGCCTCCTACTCCTATTCCTCTATTCCTCCAGCTGGTTATTAATGCAATCTGTGGATCTATCCAGTCACATTTGATTGGATTGTTGTAGAGAATTAGGAAATTATTTCTGACTCATCTGAGTCAGTGATGGAGGCATGAAACAGGATCTTCCTTCCCAAGTGACATACGAGCTCTGGGTTAAATATACCCACCCCTCATTTGGGATTTCTTTGCACCTTATTGAGAGAATTTGTGGAAATCACAAATCAGATATTCAAATACACCAGCTAAACTGGTTACATTTTTTTCCTGCACTGGAGCGGACTGTTGGAGACAATGTGGGAAACTCAGGTATATATTTTTGAGTTGTAGCAAACTGCAAGTGCTTTGGCAGCAATAAAGCAAACTTTACAGACAATTTATATGCCAGACTTTGTATTAAATCCACAATTTGCTCTCCTGTCAATCCCTCCAGAAAGGCTTAAATACAAAAAGGTTGTTTGTATTTACCTTCCTCTTATTAGCAAGGAAGGCTATTACTAAGCTATGGAAACAGGTTAGATCTCCTGTGGTGGATACCTGGAATGATCTGATAGTAGAACATTATTTTTAGAATGTATGATAGCAGGAGCTATAGGGCAAGGAGACCAATTCGACTTAAAGTGGAGGACTTGGGTTTTTCCATTCAGCAAGAGACCCTGCATTTGCTCCACAATGAAGTCCAAATTTTGGCTGTTAGGAGATGGAAAACATACCATAGGAGAGGACTCTTGTCCCAGAAAGAGGGAGATGGATAGATACTGGAGGAAGGGGCAGGAGAAGACATATACTGGTATTAAGCTTATGAATGCTGTGAACTTTATTTATTAATTGAGAGGAAAACACCACTAATTCTGCTATTGTTTAAATGCTGATGTGATGATATGCTGTTATGGATATATATGAATGTCATCTATAATGTATCTGCAATGTGCTGTACCTGATATGAAAATAAAAGAAAATAAAGTATAAAAAAAAAAAGAAACAGGGTACCATTGTCGAGGTCGTACAGAATAAAGGGATTGTAGGGGCCCCATGTTCTGTTAAACTTTTTGAGTCTGTTATAAAGGCTTGCTATGGTCTTTTCAGTTCTAAGGTTTGCCAGAAGTTCCTGGAGCCATTCTGTAAGTAATCACATTAGCATCCTTCCAATGTCTCAGGACCAATTTCTTAATGGACATTGATAGTAAGGCCATGTGGTATTTTCGGATAAGGACTGAAATGGATAAGAAATCCCCTAATAGGCAGATTTCAGGTGTAAATAAATCAGCCAAGCCTAAAGGGATCCACTTTTTATTTTATAAGTGACCATAAGAGTGATACCTTTGGACCACGACAAAAAATGTACAGCAAGTTACCCTTGTTTCAGATACACCGAGTGCAAGTGGGAGAACTTGCAATACCAAATCTGGCTAATCTTTGTGTGGAATTATAAAGATTATGCAATAGATATATAACTGCATAAGCCTGAGCCTATCTTGTGTAACAAACGTATGACAATTATTCCATAGGAGAGGCCAATTATGGCCATGTCTGGGAGGAGGAACCAAAAGTAGTAGGACCAAAGCTGTTTAGACAAATACAATCATGTAGCATATTTATATCTTTTAACTTCAAAGCACTAAACCTATTCATATGCAAAAAAACTCAACTTTATTCTCTTCACACTTACTGTTAAACTTTGGATGCCAGAATGGCCAAGAAATAATTTAGACTTCACTCTTGTGCCACTGTCAAGCCCACTTCTCATGCAAACAGCAATCAATTGCAGAAACCCTTTCATTTCTGTGCTGTGCACTCTTACATCAGAGAGACATAAATCTTTTTTTTTTTTATTGGATACAATCGAATTACAATCCTTTGAGTCACAGACTCTTTGCAAGGCTCCACGTTGGTTACGGAGGGTGGAGGGTAGACAAATACAGAGAACACACAGTAAACAGGTAGAAATTATAAAACAGTACTGCAAGTGCAGTCCAGGCATAATCTTAGTTAACTGGTGGTAGTAGTAGGCATCGATACAGGATAACCCTTGTCAGAGAGGTAAATGATGCTGACTTTGGGATCTATAGGACCCTGTGTCATTTAATTTAGGTATGAAAATACCAATGGAGGGCAGGAAGTTAGACACAGTCGCATTTTATGACTCCAGGAGTTGTACTCTGAGGGCGGATTTGAATTGGGAGAGGCTAAGGATCTGAGAGATGGGGGTAGAGTGTTTAGCCAAAGAGGGCACGGTAGCGGAATGATCTTTGCCCAAGGGATGTTCTACAATGGGACCAGGAATGAGGAGGATGTTGTGAGTCTAGTGTTACACCTGGGGGCTACGCTGACTATTGGGAGAAGGCCGATGGGCGCCAGCTGGAGATGGCTCTTTTCACTAGAATGCAGGAGTGGTACTTAAGTCTTCCTTGGAAGTTTAGCCAACCAGCCAGAGTGTAGAGCTCACAGGTATGTGTTAATCTGTCACACCTGGTGACTATGCAGCAAGCTTTATTCAAAGCAGTGTTGATGCTCGAAGGGCTGTAGGGTCGCAGAGCCATATATCACTATCCCGTAGTCTATTAGGGAGAGTATAGAAGAGTGACTGCAAGTTGCATGGCCTGGGTGGGTAAGCAGTGTTTAAGTCTGTAGAGGATACCCACTCTAGTGTTAACAGCAGAGGAGAGAAGTTGTATGTGATGACTGTAAGAGAGGAGGTGTCTAATGTAATTCCCAGGTATTTAAAACATGTAACATGTTCAAGTGGGTCACTTTGTTTGTTTTTGATTAGGAGAACCGACTGGCTCTGTGGACTTTGTCGGTGTGCAAAGATCATGGATTTTGTTTTTGATAGTTGATGATCAGGTGGTGTTCAGTGAACCAGGTTTCTAGCTCCCTGAAGAAACCCTGAAGAGCTCGTTGGAGGGTGCTCGGCTGTGGGTGTTTCCAAAACACTCACGGCATCATCAGCAGAGTAGCAGATTACTGCTACATGATTTGGGGAGAGTTTAAAAGAGGGTGAATAGTAGAGGCCAAGAATAGACCCTGTGGGACACCTGATGTTTTACAGGAGGAGATGGTGATTTTATCCTGACTTGCTGTGACCCGGTCTGTTAGGTAGTCCTTGAACAGGCAGTAGCCTCTGGGACCACATTAAGTTGTGGAAGGACATAAAGCAATAGTTCCTGACTGACCATGTCAAATGTCTTGGTCAGATCATAGATTGCCCCTGCTATGAGCCTTGAGTCGAGGCCTCATGGATGAATGAGGTGAACTCAGTAAAAGCTGTGGCGGTACTATGGCCAGACTGGAATCCGTGCTGTTCCGGGTAGAGAAGGTTGTATTTAGTCAGGTGTTCTGATAGTTGGTCCGACACTATTTTCTAGAGCCTTGGAGAGAGGAGGAAGTAACTAAATTGGTCTGTAGTTGGTTGTGTTGGTGGGGTCGCCGCTCTTCAGAATGGGAGTGATTATGGCTGTTTTCCAGGTTGTGGAGAACTGACCTAGGCATAAAGAGAGGTTGAGAATTTTAGTGAGATGGGGTAGTGTGACATCCAGGGTCAGCCTAATGAGTTTTAGATCTAGGGAATCATTGCTGTGCCATGTGTTGGCAATAGCTTTAGTAATGTAGTATTTTGCCCGAGGCAGGAAATAACTCTCAGCGAAAGGGTATAATATTGTTGTTACTCGAGGTATCAGTGGGAGGGGTGGGGTGATAGTGGGAAATAGTTAGGAGGGTAAATATGGGAGAGGTCCAAGAAGGCAGAGTTGAGGGCTTCGCGATAGAGGAAGGGTCCTGGTGATCTCCCATTTATTGTAAGCTGGGTGGGTGGGGTGAACGGATTTACCATTGAGTTCCTTTATCTTGCAAAACTGCAAAAAACTAATTTATCAAGGCTGGATTTCTGAATTAAAACCTGTAATTTACAGTACCTATGTAAATAATAGTTTACTGGCTACATAGGATGCTACAGACATGACATTAACAAAATTTCTGTTTTCCATGGAAAACATCCATATAATGAACTAGTCATACAGGATTTGTGACCTTCTGTCTGCATGTATCTGACAAAGAAAAGGCACCTACTTGATCCTTTTTTTTTTTTATATTTATTCTAACTTGCTCATACTGTTAGAGCCAAATATTGACATGCTTAGTGTTAAAAAATAATGATGTCTACATGTGTGTGTGTGTGGGGGGAGGTATGCCTAGATGCAGTTTTGGGCACTCTTTAATTACTTCCCAGGCAGTTCTGATAGTCAGTTGTTCTAACATGATAGAGCCACCTCATGCTCATCCTACATGAACCAAAAAAAAAAAAAGGTGGGGTGGATCTTTAGGAGCCTCGGGTGGAGGTGGGGGTGGATCTTCACTCCCCAAAAATGAATGCTGCCTCCCACTACTCAGGTTCCAGTTCGTGTATCTTCCATTTAAGAAAGAAAATAGTGCCCTACAACCATTGACTAACATGAAAACATATTTATTTGAGGGTGGAAAACATTTCTTGGAGGAGGGTAAGAAGAGACTATTTACACCTTCAGTCAGTTCCACAGACAGAAAACATGACATCACTCCTTTGTACATGCAAAATGTCTGCAGGCTCTGCCTACTGCAGCTGTAAAAACGTTCTAACACACAGGGATCCAGAAGACCGCTGAAGCTTATCCTGAAGCAACCCAAGATAAACTAAGACATGTGAAAGGTCTAGAAAGGAAGCAAGAAACATGCACATGTGTAAAGAATATGAAGTGTTTAAGGAAATGGAATAGCGTTTGGCTACAGGAAACAAAACCTTGTGAGATAAGAAAGACAGTAGATAAGCATTGAAAAAAAAGTACCATAGAAGTCACTCTGATAAGGCAATAATGGAGATGCATTAAAGTACTGAAATAACTACAGACCCAGGCATCAATAAGAAAGCACTGATCACAAATGTAAAGACTAGAACAACAATGGAGGCATTATAGCACAGTGGTCTAAGGCTCTGAGCTACAAATCTGGTGACAAATAGCAGGCAAGACCTGGGTTTGAATCCCACAGCTACTTGCATACTGTGTGACCCTGAGCAAGTCACTTAACCTCCTTGTGCTCCCAGGTCGCTCCTGTAAAAAACTTTCAGCTTAGTGTGCTATATCTGGTTAAACAACTAAATAAATAAAATAAATAAATAAATAAAACACTGTGGGCCCAAGGAAGTGTCTAAGCCATGAAACATAGCCCTTCTCATTGGTGTGAAAAAACTGAATAAATACTCATACTGAAAGCCATTACCTTGATTGTGTGGAGTTCATCCTTTCAAGACCTTTGAAACATTGATTGATAGAGGTCACATTTAAGGATGACCCAAGATCTATTTTCAAACATTTAATGCCCTAGAATGGACATAACATTAAGAAATTAAAAGAAACTAGCACAGCTAGCCAGTGACATCTACTTTTTATCCCAGTGCAAAAGGAATAACATTATCCCTAAAGGTCTAGCTATTTGGAATCCACTGAGAAACACAGATAATTCTGTATTCTACATCTGCTGAACAACTTTGTCAGGGACCTCTGAGAAATTGAGAAATCACAGAATCCACAGCTCATATGCCAAAAAAGCATTTTTGAAGAAACAGTTTAATGAAATAGCTACCACACTGGAGAGGATGTCTGGTGAGCCTATTCCAGACATCTTGCATGAGATAGACATGAACTACCAAAGAACCTTAAGAAAAGCCATGCTCATTAAAACAGGAAGTTAGATGCCCTTCAACTTACCATACTTCCTAACAACCATGAAGAACAGAACAGAGTGACTGAACAACTAAGCCACACAGATGGGCACATTTCAGTTGTTAATTTGTCCACCCACACACTGACTACTGGGGAATTAAATGTACTTTCTAAGGGCCTCAATTTCTGCCCAACTAAACCACTGGACAGAATACAGTGTTGTGGTGAAATGGAGGAATACTTCCACAGATTGAGACTCAGGAATTTTTCATGGCAGAGAAGACATCACAGACAGGAAGAAATCACAAACAGTAAAAATACTATGGATAAGAAAAGAAACCATATGCGTTTGCCCCATCAAGTGGCGTAACAAGAAACTGGACAAATACATTAATTGCTTTCGCCAGAGAGTTACTGGTGAGATTCTTAATAGGCAGAAACAGGTCTGCCACAACCTCTCTCCATTGGAACGGAGGGCTATACAAACACTAAAATCAAACCATAACATTGTCACAAAAAGCTGATAAAGGCTCGGTGGTGATATTGAATCGGAAGATTACATTACGGAAGCCAACAGGCAGCTAAGTGACCTTACTTACTACAAAGTACTGGGAAGTGACCCAACTACAGAATATAAAAGAGAACTACAGAAGTTAATTGAAACATTTCAAGAGCATGTCCAAGACAAACTAAAGGACTTCATCCCCAGTGAACCTAAGCCAGGGACATTCTACATGCTTCCTAAAATACATAAGCCTGGTAATCCTGGTAGACCCATAGTATCTGGTAATGGCACCCTGACAGAAGGGATATCAGGGTTTGTAGAAGCTATTTTCAAACCGCTGGTTATACAAAGGGATAGTTACATCAAGGACACTACTCACTTCCTGCATAAACTTTCTGGTTTTAAGGACTTACCACCTGATACCCTTTTAGCCACGATGGATGTAACCTCCCTCTACACTAATATTCCACACACAGATGGCATTTCAGCCTGCCTCAAATACCTGCATGACAAAGAACTGGACCCCAACATTGACCCTGGAGTTGTGGGTAAACTCACTGAATTCATTCTGACACATAACAACTTTAGCTTCAATGGTAAACATTATGTTCAAACTATGGAACCGTAATGGGAACCAGGATGGCCCTCAGTATGCTAATCTTTTATGGCGAATTTGGAGGAGGATTTTCTAAGGCACTGTACACATAAACCACTCACTTATTTCCGTTACATTGATGATTTGTTTATAATTTGGACAGAGGGCTCTGACACACTTAAAGATTTTCACCAAGAACTTAATAACCTCCACCCAACTATAAAGCTTTCCTAGAATATTCTGCCACAAGTGTACATTTTCTGGATACCACTGTCACTATTCAGGATGGTACCCTACATACCGTCTTTACAGGAAACCAACAGACAGAGATACTTACATAAGAAAAGTAATCACCCGACACAAAGAAATCTGTTATATATAGTCAAGCACTTCGTATCACCACCTCTGTTCAAATGAGGAAGACAGAGACACATCTGGCAATGTTGAAAAACACCTTTATTGAGCAGGGACACTCATCCAGAGAAATTGACAGAGCAGTGGATGTGCAACACAGCTCCTGAGAGAACAGCTACTGCAATATAAGGAACGGATGACTACCAACAAAATACCCTTAGTAGTCACATACCATCCTGACCTTGAACTCCTATGCAAGATTATTAAGGATCTCCATTCAATAATTAGTGATGATGAAACCCTTAACTGTATTTTCAAGAACTCCCACTACTATCTTTAAACAACCACCTAATTTAGCCAACTTGATTATTAGGAGTCAACTTGAACTGGTACAGAATACCATGACATCATATGGTACACTTAATCTGTCATCAACGACATGTAAGACATGTAACCTCATTTCCACTTCAGACTGTGTGGTTACATCACAAAACAGACAATTCAGGATACAGGGGAATTATACATGTACATCAAGTAATGTGGTCTATTTTATCCAATGCAAGAAATGTCCTCAGACAGGTTATGTGGGGAGACAAGCCAACAACTGCGCACTAGAATGAATTCACAAAGACATTCTATTAATCACAAGATGATTGAGAAACCAGTAGCCTAGCACTTCTCCCAGGATGACCATTCAATCTCAGATATGTTTATGATGGTCTTAAAAAGGACATTTAACAGTACACAACAGAGACGAAGCTTCTGAAATTAGACTTATTTTACTTCTCAATATGGCGTGGAACATTGATGTTGGTTACATGACACATTATTCCACTTAAACTTACACAGACCTTTCCTTTAAAAAAATGGACATAAACACTTTAGTTCTTCAGCGGGCCTTTGATTTTGTAATGCTTATGGTTATCTACGTTGTTGACTTCTCACCTTAACACTGTGGTGAGTGCATTTGAATGTGTGTGTGCGTATACTGATGTATGTACGTATGTGTGTGTTTTGTGTGTTTGTGTGTGTTGTGTTTTGTGTGTGTGTGTTTTGTTTGTTGTGCATGGTGTGTGTGTGTGGAATGTGTTTGCTATATTTGTTGTGTGTTGTGGTTGTGTGGGGTGTGCAGGTGTTGTGTGTTGTGTGTGTGTGTGAGTGTGGTATATGTACACACACATATGTGTGGGTGGAGCATGGCATGGGACAATTATTATGTGGCTAGGACACTTAGTTTTCACATATAGTGTGCATTTATTTCTTCTATTAGTTGTCAGTGGTTTGATTACACACTATCACATTTTTAACTGCTCATATTAGGATGCATATCTCATTTACTTGGGGGTTCATAAAAGGTGTAATTCCTTTGGGTTTTCATTTAGTTTGTTTAGACTGATTCTGTGCATTTTGTTATACACAGACTCTGTATTGAAATCTGCACTTATCAGGCTCATGGTCTCGTTTTCTTGGGGTCCTTGACAAGTATTTTTTTATTTGCACTTACACTTACAAGTGATACTTTCATGCATCATGTTTATATGTGTAGGTTAATTTGAGGCTTGTTTTCAACTTGCAGTTATACCTAATTTCAGGATTTTGTCTTTCATTATCTGTCCTTTCATATACCAGGACAATTGGAATGTAAGTTGTAAGCTCATCTTACATGTATTAGAGAGAATGCCACTCCAAGGTTTTTTATCACTAGAATGCTTTCTTGGCATACTGAGACATTTTAAAATTTATGTGACAAGAACTCTCTGGCTGTAGAGAATTATTGATAACTTTTGCCCTTCTGAGGCTCCTCAGTTAAAGGCATACTGGTGTTAATTAGCTTCTCTGACGTAATCTTCTATTATGTTTTAAATGTATAGTTAAACCAATGAGAATTGATTCTGCTTTTTCTATATAATCTGGTGTTAATAGTATGGGATATTTGAAAAAACTGCCACAAAGCTTCTGAAGAAGGACCTGGTTAGTTCGAAAAGTAAAGCACTTTGTTCTTTTCTGTAACATCCATGTTGGTCCAATAAAAGGTATCAAATCATTTGTTTCTGGATCTGTTCTAGAAAGGACGAGGCATTCTGAACCAACATGTACATTAATAGCAGACAAACAACTCATAATAGAGGCAATGAACTGCCACTTTGCAGTGGCTGGATCTGCTTTGACAACTCCATAGCTGCCGCCAGCTATCCAGTGCAGGCCTCAACTCAAGATAATTTTCCCAACACCTTCACTTTCCAGCGGTCTCAAACAAACAAGTTGAGGATCTTCTACTGAGGACAGATGTCAAGAAAAGCACAGGAGCAGATTGACTTGAACTGGCATACCTAAAACAGGTTGCAGACAGCTCACAGCACCATTAACGCATCTATTTAATCTGTCCCTAAGCAGCAGTGAATTACCAACAAGCTGAAAATCAGCCCACATCATCCTCCACACAAATTAAGTGATACAAGTCTGCTAAAAATTATATGCCAATCTCAATCCTGCCAGTACTCACCAAGATGCTGGAAAAGTTAGCAAATAACCAAATAAGGGACTTTCTTGAAAACACAAATACTTTTCACCTCAACAATCTGGGTTTAGACCCAAGCGTATCTGACAACCACACTAGCCAAGGTCACAAATGACTGGCTATGTGCTGTAGATCAAAAATAAGCTGTGGGTGCCATTTTCCTGAATCTAATCAAGGCATTGGACACAGTTGATCACACAGTACTATTGGGTAGATTGCAAGACATAGGCTTCTTAGTATCGCCTTATTATGGGAGCAAAACTACTTTATCCGGACATCTTCAACAAGTCAAAGTGAAGGGCCTACAATCAACGTGCACCATAATATCCAAAGGAGTTCCCAGGGATCAGTCCTAGGGCCACTTCTTTTCACAATATACACCAACAACTAGAGCCACAATGTAAAAACGCAAAAAACTGCACTTCTGTACTGATGATTCAGTGCTCTACACATCAAGTACAAACATGTTGTCAATGCACTCGAATTTACAGGCAGCTTTCAATGAGCTACAAATGAACCTCTTCCAATCCGAACTCCTTCTTAATGCCAACAAAACTAATGCAAATTGGTTTTCCAGTGCAAGAACAAAACAGACCCCACCAACCCACCCATCAGCACATTGCTTGGAAAAGACTTCTAACTGGTGTCAAAATACAGATAGCTAGGAGTATGGATCAACAGCAAGTTATCCTTTGTGGAACACATAGACTCAGTAGGCAAAATACTGAGAATAAGGCTTGGCTTCTACTATAGGAATCATCATTGCTTTCCCTCGAACATCAGATCATGCCTTGTACAGGCAAATTTCATATCAATCATAGACTATGCAGACATTATATACAGCTGCTGTACTGCCAATTGCCTAAACCAACTCAACGTGTTGTACCATAGGGCACTGAGCTTCATTACTAATCTTCCACCATGGACACACCACTGCAGTCTGTACGCAGCAGTTGGGTGGACCTTGCTGCCAAAAGAAGGCTACATAACCTTTACATATGGTCACACAAGGTGTTATCAAATGACCTATCAGGATGTATTATATCTCTACAAAGGACCACATGCTTATATGCGCTAAGGAAGAGCAATATCTTCTTACTAGACATACCCCCATATTCAACACTCTTTGGTTCATCTGCCATCAGCACCATCCTACCAGTTGCCTGGAACAAGCTGCAGAGCACATAGAAACATAGAAACATAGACTTTGATGGCAGATAAGGACTGCTTGGCCCACCTAGTCTGCCCATCTCCCTACCCAGAGGATAAGCTGCAGATCCTATAAAACCAACAGCCCATTTCTTCCTACCCCACAAAAATGCCTTATGTCGTCCCATGCATTCTTGAATTCTCCCACAGTTTTAGACCCTCAACCTCCTCAGGAAGGCTGTTCCATGCATCCACCACCTCTCTGTGAAAAATACTTCCTCACATTGCCCCTGAGCTGTCCCTCCATCTTCAAATTGTGTCCTCTTGTTCTTTTTACATCTCTTTTCTGAAAGATGCTACCTCTTGGACTTTGTTGATTCCACTGAGGTACTTAAACATTTCTATCATGTACCCTCTCCATCCTTTCCTCAGGGGTATACATATTAAGCTCCTTTAGCCCTCATCGTATGGCTTCTGTTGCAGACCCTGCACCATTTTAGTTGCCCTCCTCTGAACTGCCTCCATCCTGTCTATGTCCGTATGGAGATGGGGTCTCCAGAACTGGATGCAGTACTCCAGATGGGGTCTCACCAACTGTCTGTACACGGGATAACAACTTCCTGTTTTCTGCTGGTGATACCTCTCCCTATACATCCCAATATCCCCCAGCCCTCCCTACCACCTTCTCACATTGCTTGCCAACTTAAGGTCATCTGATATGATTACCCCTAGGTCTTAAACTTAGCTACCTGTTTGGGAGAAAGTCCATCCTCAATAGTAACTATCTGGAATTTTGCAAATGCAAATAAAATGAACCAGGTCAGGAACCAGTTATGCTATAGAAGTGGTATGCTGCCAGTAGGGCACTTAAGCTTAATACTAAGTTACTGTACATAGCTTATTAACTTATACAGTTATAGTAAAGTGTCAAACTAGTCAAGTACTATGTGACAAATCTTAACATTAAAATCAGCAAATGACATTACTGTTATCACCAAATATGCACTGTTTAATCAAGCCAGATCCTAAGTACCTCTTATTATCTTTGCATTTATGGGCTCACTGTATTTCATTATATGTGATGCTTTCTGTTATCAATACTTGTTGCATTTTCCTTGTTCTTGTATTTGTATTACTGTCTGTGATGTAATTTCAACTGTCTTACCCATTACCTCCTTCTAAATGAGTTTGCTCAACAATGAAGCTTTTTCCTGGTAAAATAAATAAATAAATCGAATTGAAATTGATGACCCCAGTTGAAAACAGGCATGAATCATGAGAAAGAAAATGTAATAACGTTAAATGATCTGTGTTTGAGCTTTAAAAGCTCAGCTCGACATATTGCATAGCACACACAGCAAATCCAGCAGGCTACAGCGAAATGTATTTTTTTGTTACTTTTCAAATGCATTTATGCAAAGCAACTGTTTAATACTGGAAGGCTACCAGCCCATACCCACTTGCTACCCATTGCCTAGGTGCACTCTCTACCCTTTCTCAGGTCTCAGAGGCCTGCACAGCCCAGTCTGAAACACACAGCTACCACAAAATGTTGAAAAATGCTGCTGCCATGTTACATAGCCAAATCACTTTCAAGTCTGTCAGCCCTATTTATTTTTGAGGAATCATGATCGGTGAGTTGCTGCAGCTCCAGTTGCATGGCCTTTCTTCCAACAAAGTGCATAGCCTCACCCTGTGGTACTTTAAATTCCTAGCATGCTACCTCCACTGCAATTTAGCCTTGTTTGAGGAGGGAGATACTGTTGCCTTTGGGGCTATTAACTACCTACATTAATTATGTGGTAGAGACCCCTACTGCACGAGTCTTTTGGCACTGTTAAGTACCTCAGGCATCATATTTCAGTAGCTGCCCATCTGAAGACAGTTATACTATATCATCTGTGGAAACTGAGAACTGTCTGCACTGATTTCATATTAAAAGTGAAACAGATTAATGTAGTAAAACGTATTAACTGAATAAACCAGTTGCGTGCTTCTGCAACGCGCACTCTTACACTCTCTCTAAAGAAAAGGGTTTAAAGAATTCTGCCTGATGTTATATTCCAATGGTATATCAGTGGCCTCACTCCCACTTTTGCAAGCCAGGGACTATGGAGCAGATAAAGCCTTAGTTCATGCGTGAAGTTAGCCTTCAAGGCCTGAAGGTCACATCCCTTAAAATGGCTTTTGGCCAAATTTACACAGGTCTTCTCATACCTCCACTCATGTGGAATGCGGAACAACTGCAGACTTTCCCCTTCATGCAGTGAGTGCTCCCCTGGGGCACTCCACACTAACAGCAAACAACAGTGACCACTCAGCTATACCCCATCCTTATATAAATGCACCTAAGTATGCAAAGGTGGGACATGGGCAGCCAAAAGGGAGGAACCGCACTTCCACAGCAACCACAAATGTGAGCATGAGACACAGAGGGCTTGCAGAGAGGTTGAGCACTATGCCAGGGGTTATTCTGTCATGGCCACTGGGTACCACATCTGCTTGGCAGACCAAAGTCCTTTGTTCACTTGCTTTGTTCTCATGACACTACACCCAGCCCACCAAACTGACATGGAGGGACAAGGAGGGCTTCACAGTCAATCTTTTGTTGTATTGTCTTAGAAACAGTGTCAACTAGCTCTTGTAGGACTGTCCTATACACTGATCCCCATTCCATGCAAAATGGGAGATCCTCTGAAGGCTAAACAGGGCACTCAATTAGATGCTTGGTGTCTGGTATGGCTCTGTCCTCATACCACCCACACACACACCCACCCATGCACAAAGCTCTGTACTCTTAAAGAATGATGTGCAAGGGCTAATTCCATACAGTGTACAGGCATCAGAGCATGTAGTTATGCAGCCAGGATACATGAGACTCCAGCCCTTAATTAAAGTTGCTGTCAGCCTGTTTTCCCATATTTATAGTTGTCCTACCCTTTAATTCAGGATCATGAAAACATCCTTCCACCCACCTTGCTGCTTGTTTACATATAGTTACATCATGGGTTCCTCTTGAAACTAGCAGTAACATGACATCAGCATCCACCTTGGTTAGAGTGGAATTCACATGATGCTAGCAGACATGACAAGAAAATTTTGTTTTAGCTGCTCCTGGGGACCCAGTTATTCTGTAATCACATTGTGTACAAAAGATCTGTTCTTCACTGAAAATTATGGGCACACAACAATAGCTGTCTGAAAATGATGAAATGCTGCTGTGTACCCATAGGTGATCAGACACTACATAAGCTGCCATTCTTGAACTTGGCAACTACATTACTGATCACTGCTCTTCCACAGGGTGTACTGCATGTGACAAGAATTAAACACAAGAAAAGGGGCCCTTGATTTCATTTTTAAAGTAAAAAAAGATCTTTACAGATAAATGAACTTTATCCAATTTTACCTTTATTATGCATCATTTTTTAAATCTATTTACCCAATCTGCCCTGCAATTGTCGTGAATTTGTATACCTTTGCACCCCAATCTCCTTAATACAGTTCGGCATGCAAATGGGAAAGATTATGCATGTACCTGGTGGAGTTGCTGTTCAAGGGATGTGCTGCTGTGAACTGCTGCTGCTTACACCATGCCAGTTTTGTCTCACAATCCTTTCTAGTCCTTCATCTGTTTATAAGCATTACATCAGTTACCCACCTATAGTCTTCTGTATATGACTGTTCCTGATGCTCTTCCTAGAGGAGTAACTTGCTTCATCACACCCTGAGTGCATATAGTGGTCCACCATGGGAGAGTTGAGGTTGGAACCAGGGGCCCAATTTTTAAAGAGCCATGAGACTAATTCCCATGCTGCAGTCCACCAGTGTGGAGCAAATCTTGCACGGTGGACAGTGATATTTTCACCCCATGCTCTACACGGGTGGGAGACACAGCTGTGGAGGATGTTGCTCTTTGTCCAACCAGGCATAACATTTTGTACAACTGCACCAAAAAATGACCACACGCTGCCATAAATTGAGGAGCTGTTGGTAAAACAGCTCCTTCTTTGAAAATCCAGTGCATGCAGGAAAAACTGCAGCTCAGCAAGTGAAGACCCACTTAGGCTGGTTTATTCTGCACCTTAGGGACTTTGAAAATCTAGCCCCAGACAGTGAAATCAGAAACTAGGCACTGGAGGTCATGATAGGATGAACTCTCTGACCTGCCTAACCAGTTATAAGTTGTCTTGACTGTTTGTTTTTAGTTTTGGGGTTAAGGGGCTTTTGAGTGATAATTGGGGTGATGACTGGGAGCCCATGGATGACTTTTAAGGGGTACTTTTCTCCTTTTGCTGCATGTGCAGTGTGGGTCACTGGGGAGGGTGGAGGTTGATATTGGGAACTGAAGCTGGAGTTCATGACTGGATAAACTTTCTGACCTGGCCGACAAGAGGTACACTTCTTTATTATTTATTTAGTTTTTGGCAACCAGATAAAAATTAGACAAACAGTTATTTCTCTGGAATTGTTAGAGAGAACATCAAGTTGCCCATGTACACTAGGGGCCGGATTTTCAGTCTGGGCAACAGACACAGGAACTTGCATCAAAGATGTTTGATGCAAGTTGTAATTTGTATCATAACTTGTGTCAAACGTGATTCTGTAACATGTCCTGTATCTGTTCTAGACACAGGTGTGTTGAAGTCCACTTTCACCAGGGTTGCATTCAGCAACCAATGTGACAGGTCACAAGTGGTCTTGTGCCATGGTGGGGCTGCCACATCCCTTTTTTTATTTTCAAAGCCCCACCATGGATGCAGCAGGTGGCACAGCTTAGACCAGCCAGGAGGTGGTCTAAGTGGTTGTGCCACTGGAACTGGAGAGGACAGTGGACAGTGGGTGCTGTTCAGGCAGAGGAGGGGCCAATGGGTGTATCGTGGGGCACTGCTGCTGTCACCCTGTAAAACTTGCTGGCACTGTATTCCCTGCTAGTGTAGCACCCTCTCATGTGTATATAGAAGCATGGTGGTAGAGTGCCCCTCCCACATGATCCCTGATCTCCCCAAGAATAGTGTAGAGCTGACAAAAAGGACATCCCATTCATACCTCCTGGGGATCTAGTGGCCCCATCCCTCCCCCACCCAATAGGCAGTGGCCAAACACCCCTGCTGCCTCCCATCCCAACCTACTTCTGTGACTGGCACTGCCCGCACACCACCCTGGCCAATCACAGAATGTGATTGCATGGACTGTGTAAGTGAATAGTGCAGCTTGCCGTGGTGGTATCCGGAGGGAAGTGCCAGTTGCTGAAGTGGGTCGGGGACTGGGGAAGTGGGCTGCTTGACCACTGTCTGTGGGGTGGGGAGGGAGGGGCCATTAGACCACAATGGAGAATGACAGGTTTTTTTTCTCAGTAGGTTGGGGATTGTGGAGGCACTATACTACCACTGGACTATGCCCATATTGAAGATTAGTGGGGCTGTGAGTTGTCTCACAAGGTTTGGAAACACTGTGGTGGCACGGGGTGCCTGAAATGTACAGGGCCACTGCCCTATGGTGGCTACACACCCCATACCATGACCCTGTGAGTCCTGATCCTTTTGTGCCCTGGTTTTGGGCTTGGTGCTCCTTGGGGCACCTCAGCTGGCCCTGCCCACTTGTCTGGGGATGCATCCAGCCTGAGCCACTGCTTCCCATTGTGCTCTCATCCTGGTGCAAGGTCACATGTTGTGACAGTTCCAGAATGTTTGTTGCAAGTGGCAAACTTTCTGGAATACCGACTCTTGCATTTGCCGTAACTGCATCAGAAGCAGACCCCTTTTCTGATGCAAGCTATATCCGATACAGGAGGATTCTAAACTTGGGGCCTAGGTGTGGAGTCTGTAGAGGTCCATCTCCTGCAGCTATTTCCTTTTCCTTATGCAAGACCATTGCTTTTTGAGTGGCTCTCACTTACTGGTGGATCCACCACCCCATTCAGGTGTAGGAGCCATCCAGCTTCATAAGAAGGGCACACCTGTCTTTATTTGAGGGTTCCACATATTTATGCATTTATTTATTAGTCTAATAAAGGTACTGTACCATGAGAACAAGGCAAAATGTGCAATGCACACTCAACTTCCAACACAAAAGTCTACAAAGCATATTAAGTCCAGAGGATTCATTTTATTACGTTCGCTTGCGCATGCACAAGGAGCGTCTTGGGAGAATGGGACACTTTGGAGGTGTGCCCTCTCCTGAAATCCCTGCTCCATTGAGCAGGCATGGCGATCCTGCACCAATGGGATGCGGTGCTGTATGACAGCGGTAGTCTTCTCTTCAAAAACCACCGCTGTCATACACAACACCGTCACCGCCGCCCCAAATCTTTACTGCCATGGTGGGAGCCCACCCCAGCATGGCCAATGTCCCGTCTTCTGCCGAAGGGTGCCCAATCCCCTGTCAGCTCCAGGCCCCCCTAGCCATCCTTCTGCCATGCTGAGAGCCCACCCCAGCATGGCAAATATCCGTCCAGCGTCGTCTGCGGCCAGAGTGCCCAATCCCCTTCGCCCACGCCCCAGCCATCCTTCTACCATGCTGGGAGCCCACCCCAGCGTGGCAAATGTCCAACGCCGCCTTTTTTTAAACCTGGAAATCGAAAATGGTCCCACGGCGCTTCTCCCAGGCCCCCCACAACCTGCACCCACCCACTGCGCACCCGCCTCCCACACCACCCTCACCCCATACTTACCTCCAGAGCTCGGCGCGATGATCTTGATGGACCGGGAACTCGTCTGCACTCTTCAAAGCCAACCGCGAACTGAGGAAATGCTGGTAAGCTGTATAATGGGCTAGATAGGGTTTTCAACTTTATTGCATATCTCAGGCATTTTTGTAATTTTGCACCAAATTTTCAACATTGGGTTTTGGGACCCTTCTCATGAATGATGTCACTGTCATGGCGTTATTCAGGCCCGAATGGTGATTTCGCAGTCACTGCACAGTCACTGCGCAAAATCACCCTTAGGCCTGAATTATGCCATGACAGTGACATCATTCATGAGAGGTCCCAAAACCCATGTTGGAAAATTTGGTAAAAATTACAAAAATGACTGTTTTACGAGCTGCAGCATTGTGCAGTTCCTACGCAGGCTCGTAAGTTCACGAATTTTCAATATTACTCCAGATTTTTCAACATTGCCATTTTACCACACTCCTTATGAGCAGTACAGCTGTCATTTTCACATCCTGCCCAAAATGTGTTTCCACCCAGTAGCGCACAATGGCACAGTCAGTGTGTGAAATCAATGTATGGACACATTAAGAAAATCACAGTGACACTGTTCATTAGCAGAGGTCTTAAAATGGCTATGTTGAAAATTTGGTGAAAAAATCCTAAAATGACTGTTTTACGAGTCTGTGTTGCACAGTTCCTACATCGCTCAGTAAGTTTGCGAATTTTCAATATTTCACTCCAGATTTTCAACATTGCCATTTTACCACACCTCCTTATGAGCAGTACAGCTGTCATTTTCACATCCTGCCCAAAACATGTTTCCGCCCATATAGAGCACAATGGCGAGTCAGGTGTGCAAAATCAATGTATGGGACACATTAAGAAAATCACAGTGACACTGTTCATTAGCAGAGGTCTTAAAATGGCTATGTTGAAAATTTGGTGAAAAAATTCCTAAAATGACTGTTTTACGAGTCTGTGTTGCGCAGTTCCTACTTGCCTCGTAAGTTCGCAATTTTCAATATTTTCACTCCAGATTTTCAACATTGCCATTTTACCACACCTCCTTATGAGCAGTACAGCTGTCATTTTCACATCCTGCCCAAAATGTGTTCCGCCCATGTAGCGCTAATGGCGCGTCGGTGTGCAAAAATCAATGTACGGGACACATTAAGAAAATCACAGTGACACTGTTCATGAGCAGAGGTCTTAAAATGGCTGTGTTGAAATTTGGTTGAAAAATCCCTAAAATTACTGTTTTACAAGCGTGCATTGGCGGTTCCTCGTGCGCTCGTAAGTTTGTAATTTTCAATATTTGCACTCAATGACTTCCAGATACCTAAACAGCACATAGAAGCAAGCAACATTCAGCATTGACAAATGCTTGTACTTCTTTATCACTGATTTTTTAAGCCATGTCCAAGTGCCAAATACCACTGCAAATACCTCAAGCGAACGTTCGGCATTGACAAATGCTTGTTAAGATAGCCAAAGTAGATAAAACATACATACATACCACAAATTCAGCAATACCTACAGAGAGGAGAAAAGTCCTGACACATTTCCTCTGATTGCTCTAGCATAACACACCCATTAATCTGCAGGTGCAGTTCAGTTTTGTTTGTGTAGGCGATACGCATTGTGTTTTTGAAATTTTCAGTCAGGTGAGCACACTAGGGATGGGTGAAATTTGTCTTCCACCAGTGGAATTCTGGTGATAATAATATTATGATTTCACTCCAGTAAAATTTTGTGAATTTTGCCAAAAATACTGGCACCACATTTCACATAATGTATTTACCAACCCCTAGAGAGGGTGCTCCAAGTTTTAAATAGCTATATAACAAACCTCCAAACCTACAGAAAATGTACAGGTCTCTAGTATGTAAACTGCAAAATTATAAACACCTATAACTTTAAAACTAGAGAACAGAATCTCATCAATTTTGTAAGCTTCATTGATCCTAAAAGCTATAAGCAGCCAAAGATTGCAAAATAAGATCAGTACTTAAAGTTGAATTCCTTGTGCTTGTGTGAAAATTGTGGAAATTTGTGATACATTTATCATAGCCAAAGTGTACATTTTCCCCAGCAATACACTTCAGCTGCCATTGTGGAGGAAGGAGATTGCTGGAAAGAGTAGCAATAAGACAGGATTCATAGGAGGTACCATAGTAAAATTACAGTGGTGCCAAGCGTCGGGTCAGAATTTGAGTGAAGAACCATGAAGAATAGTCACAGACACCACTGTGCACTAGTCTGTCTTCTTTCAGTATGTCAACTAACCATTAAAGGTCACTGACTAAATGACTATACTTTCACAGCACTGTTTCTGTACAATGTCACATGCTGACTCTTTAATGACCTTATAGATAACAATGTTTAATTTTATCATTTGAAAGCAGTGGCACCCAGTGATGTCAAACATGACTAGTTGTAACTATTGCCATTACAACAGAAGTATCTGGATATCTTTAGTCATGAAAGGGCATGATGCTAGCCATCACAGTTACAGGAGTGTGAGGCAGGCATTGCAGGGCCATAATACTAGTGAAGGTAATATTATTTGCCTCCATGCAGTACAAGTCAAATGATGTGATTAATAGCCAACTCAAGATGGACTGATCTTTTGCAAAGGGGAGAGGGTATGGTAATGTCAATGGAAAGGGAAGTCAAGGGAATTTGAACTCTAGGGTATGGAAGGTAGCTAGGAGGAGTTAAAGGCATGGGTTCATCAAGGTAATGACAGATGGGCTAGGTATCAACAGAATAGCAGACCCACAGCTGGAACAAGAAAGCATACATGGATAATTCAAACCAGGGTATATGAGAATCTCATCGCCATGAAATTGACTGGCCTGAGCACTAAATACATGGAAGTCCAGAACTTGGAGGAACTCACAGAGACATGGTAGGGGGACAGTGACAGATTAAGGCCTTGTGAGAGCTCATGCCACCCCTTTGATGAGCTGCAAACTGAAGTGTGTCTGGATGCTAGTCAAGAAATGTCACCACCTTGGATGCTGAGAAAATATGTATGCCCCACCCCAGTCTTGTCTTTGTGCTACCGTACATGAGTGGTAGCAGTTTAGTGGAAAAACAAAAGAAATTACTACAATAAACAAAAGGTCTGCTCACTGATTCAAATGCCAGTGCCAACACCAAAGCCATCTAGCCCAGCAGTAACAAGATATGGGGTGGATGGCGGTGGTGGTGGTGCTCGTTATCTCAGCTCTGATCTTATTTGGTGTCAGGCTTTGTTTTACACCTTACTGTTGGCTGAATTTGCTGGCCTAGCAGCAGAGTAGGTTCACGTAGCTGGAGCATTACAGAGCAGGCTCTTTAAACTAGAAGATGCTTCAGCTGCCTGTTTCATGGAGAGAAGTTCATCGCTACAAAATACATTTCCTGCATGCTCTTCTAAGTGATTGTCATTTTTCTCATATTTGCCAATATTTCTTAATTAGAAGAGGCATTGAGGTAAATATGTCTTTAAAATGTTGGTCTTTTTATCAACTGCTTTCAGTACACAGAAACAAGAATGGTAGCATGCAAACTGGAAAGGGAGGTGGTACTGAGTAGGACGACGGACCATCAGGATACAAGCTAGAAAGGGCTCACACTCATGGACACAAAGTATAAAGAGGCAGTAAATGCTAATGCAAGGTCATTTATTGTGGCATCAGTGCTCGCTCCTAGCGAAGACCCTGTTTTGGGTTGAACTCCTCGAGCTGAAGGTGTCTGTCTGATCACTGATGCCACAGTAAGTAACTTTGCATTACTGCCTCAGTATACTTTGTGTCCAGCAGTGCAGAGCCCCTTTCTAGCTACTTGTACACTGTTTGATAATTTTTTGTTGATGTCTGTGTGTCCCAGTGAATTTTCATTTTCCATCCTTAAAATGAATTGCTAGTGGTTTTCAGCTGAATTTTTAAATTTCCTTTAAAATTCATACAGGCCAGGCACCTCAAAGAGCCAAAAATGAAAGTAAAAGGCAGATCATTGGTGGGGGTATATTCTTTGTGACGCTCATCTCTATAAATACTGGGTTTTATTTTAAAATACAGGATTATGTCTGTTTTTCATAGGCGTAGAAATTGTAATTCATTTTGGGAATTGCCAGTGTTAGTTGGCCAACTGAAAAGATATTTCCTTGCCTTTTATGCTGCTACTGCTAGGTCAGCCATGTTTATTCATGCACATTGTTATGGGAGGATTTTGTCACCTATTTATTTTCCTCACAAATTCCTGGGCTGTTCCTCCTGGCTGTTGTCCCTTATTATTTCCTGATCACTACTTGTTCAGCTCTTATTTTCAAATGGTCCTCCTTTCCTGTCTCTTTGCTTGTCAGAGTCAGTATGATTTATCTCCTTTGTTTCTCTTTTCACAACTCTGCCTGCTTTTCTTGCAAACTACGTCAGTTTTTTAAATAACTCAATGACAATTATCTATACTTCTTTGTTATTCTAACCACCTTCTTATCAAACTGCCTGTGTTCCAGGACATTTCCTAATCTTTAATAACCCACCTTCCCAAATATATGCAGTAACTATTACCTTTCAAGGATGTTAGGAAAGAACTCACATTAGTTTCTGACATTGAATTTTATCCAAATCCATTACTCTTAAAGTAACAATGGAACAGCATTCTGTTGGATTTCCTCCATAAAACAAAAGGAGGGTGTTTCAGAATATAAATAATAAATAGCCAAAACAGTACACAAGAAAATAAAAATCCATACTGCAAAATCAAAGTTGATGGACCTAGACCAGGTCTACTTTCCTCAGAGAAACTTTTGTCCACGTCTGGACTGGCTTATATTGTATTTCTTTTCTCTTTCTTTTTAAACTCCGGTTTATTTAGAGGTTTACACAAACGCATAAGGAAACCTAACAATCAGTGTTCAGTACTTAGATTGCAGTGACTTAACACTTGTTAGTGCATATATACCATTTCAGCTTCATACAATACTCTCCTACAATTATCTCTACAATCCCCCACGGGACCTGGGGAATTATAAAATTATCATCACCAAGCTGCCTCAAATATTTTCTCAATGTAGGGTGCATCTGTCACTCCTTTTAAGTGGGCAGATGAAACATAAAAATATAAATTTATTGGAAGAAAAGGACTGGTTGGCCCAATCTGGTGTGCTTGTTTTCCCTGCCTATTCCAACACCCAGGCCCCTCCTGCCTCACTTTCCTCTGCCTGTTATACCTGTGTGCCTATCCCATGCAGTCATGAAGTCCCCCCATTGTTTTGCCCTCAAGCTTCCAGATCTCTACCCTTTCAGTAAAGAAGCATTTCCTCACATCCCTCTTAGCTCCCCAGCTTCAACAATGCTCCCATATTCTGATGCTTCTCCTCTGGAGGAGAGTCCCCACCTGTAGCTTCTTCACCCCTGTGAAGTACTTATAGGTCTCAGTCATGTCCTCTCTCATTCTCCTCTCCTTGAGGGATTACATGATGAGTTCCCAGCTTGCTCCAAAAACTGGGCCTAAAATGCACCATTTCACTCACTACATTTTCAAAATTTTTCCTGGGGGCATGCCGCAGACCCTGCTAGAGAGGTTTGGTTTTCCAGAACAAGTGCATGCCCCTTCTGTAAATCCAAGGATCTGCCAGTGGAGAGAAAATTACTAAGGAACCAAAAGTAGAAATTCTGGTTATTCAAAGGGATTGATCATGCAGGAAAAGGAATAAGTGGCTCTGTTTCAGAGAGCTCATTTGTGAAGAATAGGGAGGAAATCAATGTGACAAACTGGTTTGCAGAATCCATCTGATCAAACTTTGAGACAAACAAGGATTTGTCAGTGCTGAATGTTTGCTCAGTATGGTGTCTGTGGCAGGAATGTGTAGTAAGATGAGCACTTAATTTGGAAAAGTTTTAATAAAAAAAATAGCCCACGAGGACAGCAGAACCATACACGTCACAGTTCAGGTTGTACAAGAACTCCACCTCCACACTTCACATTGCCCTGTACAGTATGTGAACTGTATATCTAGAAAGTCTGATTTCCACATCTTTGATTTGGTCAGCAAGGTTTCAGTAATAATCAGCACATCATGGACATATATATGTATTTGGAGCCACTGTGGTCCAGCGGTTAGAGCACCAGCGTATGAACTGGGAAATCACAGGTTCAAACTTAAGCAAAGCCAAATACTGAGTGACCATGGGCAAGTCAATTAACCTCCCGTCCTCCAGTAGCTGTGGAAATGTGAGCAGCAGGGCCCCAATGGAAGTGAGATGTTACATCTCAGCTGGGCTATCCTGGATAAACAAACTACTTAAGAAGTACTATACTGTAACTTACTTTGAGCATATTTTGAAATCCAAGGTTATGTGACACACAGCTCAATTTTGTTTTGTGTATTTTAGTCTTTGGTAACCAGATAAAGCTCATTAGGCACAAATGCTTGTTTTCAGGGGCGACCTAGAAGAACTGGGCAGTTAAGTGACTTGTTTATAGTCACACAGTATGCAAGTGGAGGTTGTGAGAATCAAACCCAGGTCTGGTCTGTTGGATGTACCAAGCTCATTCACAGCTCGTTACTCTAACCTCTAGGCTATACTGCTAGCCCAAATCTGAGTCCACCACCTTGATTTCACTATTCTTGGTGGCAAAAAACATATAACAATTAATCATTACCAAAATACTACTGATGCAATTTATGCAACATGCTAGCAGAATCTCAACACTTGGGGGGTTCTAGGCTGTTTAGACACAGAATCCCTGTTATAGCTAGAGTGAACACTCAGTTCCTGAAATAGTCCTGAAATTCTCACTCTGATCCTAAATTTTTACCTTGTCACAAGACAGAAGTGGTATATAATTTTCTAATGCATGTTCTGTTAACTCTGAGGTGTTGCCAAGACAAATTTCAGGACTTGTCCTGAATCGTACAACGTTATAAGACAATGATGTTACAGCAAATCCTCCACAGTGACACCAGCTCCAAGTGGGTTGTTGGAGCGATGAGCGATTCACTGACTCCGGGTTTGGCTGCTCTCCCCTGACATCCGCCTCCCCGGAGTTGGAATCCATAAATCTGTGGGGTATGGGGGAGGGTGGTACAGACCCTCTGCACTTACACTGAATAGGTATCGTTGTGATCCCAGTTTGCAGTTGGGACCTGGTGGTGCTGGGGATGTCGGCGACAATGTGTCATTCTAGGGAGGTTGGCAAAATTCTTGTCACTATGACTTGGTGGAACCATCCTGAATTTAGCATACTGTAAGGTGGTCCCTACTCATAAACCATCCTCCTATCATCCTCCTATCATAACAAGTAGATCATGATTTATTAAAATTGGAAGGCTGTGGGTTCTATCCCAACACCAGGCATTTGGGTTAATATCCAATACTGACACTGTTGTGCAGCATGAGGAAGGTGCTGCACTCCTGAGGAATGCTGTCTTTTGGATGAGGCGTTAAACTGAGGTCCCATCTGCCTGTTCTGGTGGTAGTTCAGGTGGATGTTAAAGATCCCATGGCACTTCTCGAAAAGAGTAGGGAATGTTTTATTAAAGATACACTACATATTATAACAGTCAAAACATTTCCATATACATAACAAACAAACAAAAATAAGGTTACATAATATTGTTGTACATCTAGAAAATTACTTTCCATCCATTCCATACTTTTATACTATATACAGAAGAAAGAAAAGATTTACTCTTAGTTCAGGTTCATCCAATTTTGTCTTTAATGGAAGGCACAGTTTTCCACCTAATTATCCACACATCTCTCAATAATTGCTTTCTTTCTGATTCGCACTGTATTCTTATCTCATTTCCACTTTTTGAAATAACTGAAATGGACTTCTATCCACTTTTGTAACACAAAGTTGCACCTGTTTTGCTACATTACAAACTTAACAATTGTTAATATCACTCTAAGTACTCCTATATTAAATTGTTTCATATGAATTGAAACCCTCCAATTAAATCTTCATAAGTTAATAAACCCCAGTATTTATTTGCCCATTTTGAGCAAGTAGGCTCCAGAATTCTTGAACATAACAGCAACAAAAAAAGTGTTCCATTGTTTCCTCCACCACTATACATGTTGGCCTAGGACAATATCTCTCCATTTGTGCTTTATGCTTAGCATTTCCTTTCACGTTTAACCTCCATGACAGCTTAGCCAGACTACATCCTATATCCTCTTTGGTATTAATTTATCTTGTAGTGTGTGTAACACCTTTCCATGATATTTATCAGAAATGCCTTTAAAACAGGGGTTCATAAAAACTGTGATCCTGTATCATATTATATATTTGTTTCCTCAATTTCAGAGCAATGTTTCCCTAGATATTTTCCATTGCTTTCATTTTATAATCATTGGCTTAATATATTCTGGTCCCACTTTGAATCCTGATTTTGGCCTATACTGTCTTCTCCATATTGTAAATAAGGAACTAACCATCGAGATGCAAATAACGTCCATAATGCTGCATTTGGTCTTATTGTGTCTATTAAATTATTAAAAAATATATACTGTAAAAAATGTAATCGGGTTTAATAAATTCAGCCCACCTTGTTGTATAGGATGATATAATACATTTTGTTTAATAGGGTTTAATCAAAGTCAAAGTCAAATTTATTTAAAAGAAGCCCAATCCACAGGCTCTGGGCACTGAACAAAAACTGTACAGTATTTCATACCGTATACATTATACATTAAAATATAATACACATAAAATTTTACTCCTAAAGCTTAATCAGCCATATTACTTGGAAAACCAGACAACGTTACTTTTTTAGTTGTTTAACCAGGTATAGCACACTAAGCTGAAAGCTTTTTACAGGAGTGACCTGGGAGCACAAGGAGGTTAAGTGACTTGCTCAGGGTCACACAGTATCAAGTAGAAGCTGTGGGATTCAAACCCAGGTCTGGTTTGCTGGATGTCAGCAGATTTGCAGCTCAGAGCCTTAGACCACTGTGCTATACTGCCTCTACTATTTCTAATGAACTTGGAATAGGGTATACCATGCTTAAATGGTGAAAATATGTAATAGAAAGGTTTTACAATAATAACTTTCTTCTTTTTGTCTGTTGCCATGCTTTCCAAGTCTTTATCTTATTTGTAGCTAATTTAATTGTATCTTTCAAATTCAGTATTCCATTATCTCCCTCCCAAAATATATACCCATAATTTTTACAGGATTTTCTGTCCCGGGATGTCTTGTATAGATATTACTTTTTCTGTAGTTGCTCTAGAGAGTACAGAATACTCTCCTCTTTATTTTTGTTCATTTCTGTAATATCAGAAAATATTTCAATTACTTTCACAGCTTCTTCAACAGATTTCTGGTCCTTTAGGAATTACAGAGATCATCAGCGTAAGCTGATGTTTTCACCTCAGAACACTATTCTTTGGTGTTATACCTCTAATCTGGTTATTTACATGTATCATTTTTAAAGAGGTCAATACAAAATATATATAAAAATGGACTCATAGGACATTCTTGTCTCACACCCCTTTTAATAGGGACATAAGATCCTAGAGTTCCATTTATTAAAGGAAGTACTGCTGTGTCCTTGTACAGTGTCTGAATCCATTTACAAAAGGTCTCAGGGATCCCATATGTACGTAATACCTGATTCATAAACTCATAGGATACTGTATCAAAGGACTTTTCTTGGTCCAACAGTAGAATTTAACCTTGCAATTCTTCCTCCTTCCTTGTTCTACTAACTTCCTAATGAGTAATAGATTACCTGTTATTGAATGCCCATTTACTGAACATGTTTGTGATATAGTTATAGCGTAGGAGCTACTTTTGACGGTCTTAATGCTAATATTTTCATCAATAGTTTGTCATCACTGTTAAAAGAGGCTCAGGGTCTCCAGTTCCTTAAATCAGAGCGATCATTTTTTTTATGAATTAAGATTTGTACTGCTATTTTCATATGGAAATTGAGTTTATTAGGCAGTAGAATCCAATTAAACACTTCAACCATGATGTCTATCAGAGGATCTTGCAATTCTTTATAAAACTCTGTTGACAGGCCATCCAATCCTGGTGCTGTATCTGTTTTAAACTTTTAATAGCTTGTTCTACTTCTGTTCTACTAATGGGTTGTATTAAATCTTGTATAATATCCTGTGGGATTTCTGTGTTTTATTTTCTTCATATAACTACTCATACTCCTTTTTCAAGGAGGTCTTTGTACATATCTGATAAGTAAGAATTAACTTATTTTAAAATTTCTGAGGTTGTACAACGTCCCTTCCATTTGCATTGTAATTGATGTTATCAGTCTATCTTGAACTCTTTCATTACAGCTCTTAAAATAGTCACCCAAACCCAATTGTCCACTAGTACAAATGATATGTTCTACTAACATAATTGTTGCTCTTAGTATTAAGCTCTCATTTCTCTCTTCATATTTTGAATTTGGGAGGTTAAGAAACATTGTAAATATTTATTGCTGAATACAGTGTAGTTTAGCTAACTGGTGTCTTAAGATAGTTCATGTATTGATTAATATTCTTTTTGAGACTAAGTACTTCAATAATTTTTGTAGTTCTCTTTTTGCTTCTATCCACCATATGCATAAATCCTCATCTAGGCCTGCTATTGTCATCGTGCTTGTAAAATGTTTTTATCTGAGTTATAATTTTCTCCTCCTATAGTAAAGAGGCTTTCAACTTCCAGTATCCCTTGCCATAAGAATTCTGTCTTGTTACCCATATGCTGCACACACTATTACATGGTTTGAAATTTCACTTCGCCAAGTAACTGCCTCATGTATTTTTACATGTTTGGAAACAAAAGAAAGTCTATTCATGTAGACAGTTTCCCTTTAAAGAAGCACATCCCCTTCTTTGTGTAGAGCTCTATATGAATACTGCATTCCCTCTGTTTGAATAATGGATTTTAAGCAATTAGTGTCACAAAAATCTTTCACTGTACTCACCCCTCGATCACTCATTGATATCCCACAGTTAAATCTCCCCAAATTACATGTTTTGTTGTAAATAGGTAAGGTTTAATTTTATTGAATACTTCCACTCTTTCTTTTTTGTAGTTGGGGCATAAATATTAATAATTCTCCATGTTGTATTATCATAGAAAAAATCCAGTAACAGGGCCTTCCAGGTACAATGTCTATCACATTGGTCACTCTAAAGTCAGTCCCTTAAATAAAATGCCTAAGCCATCACATGTATCAGTTCCAAATGAAAATCGGAAGGACCACAGCACAACAGTTTTTGTGCTTGTTGAACTAATGTAGTCTGGTATCTTGTAACAGGCAGCTGTTATACCCTCCATCTTTTAATACAGAAAAAGTAACTAACCTCTTATGTGCATTTTTGCACTATTCATGTTTAGAGTAGCTACCTTAAACATTGTGATTTTGTGTCAATGAGTATTTTACCCAGGATCACCTAACTGGGCACTTCTCCTGGTTCTTACCCTGCCCTTTGACTTCTTGCTTGTCTGGTTTTCCCCTCTAAGTCACCCTCAGAATCTGATTATGGTACTGGCTGACAGGAAGTCTCAGACTCTCCCCCCCACTCAGACTCTGTGTGTTGACTGACACAATTTCAAATTTATTGCTAACTGCAATACTCTGTTCTGGCGAAGATGCCTTTGCTATTTTGATTTTGGCCTTCTTTGCCTCACAGGTCTTTTTTTTGACTATCACCATTTCTGGTGTGGGCATAGTTTCTCTATCCTCTGTATCATACCCAAGTGGGCGCGATTAGTTTTGTCAGTATCTCCTGTTTGTGATGTGGGCACTTCTACCCTAGACTCAGGAGTGTTAATTGTACTTTCTATCACTGTGGTGAAAAGGTTTCCTGGTGTTGTGAATGCTCTGCTGTCTCTTCTGCTGCTGTTTGGGCCTTTGTTTCTGTTCCCCTATTTTTCTGTACCACCATATTCTTCTTCTGTGCCTCTGATAAGTTATTATCTTGAGCAGGGCAATCAGATCTGTTATGTATGTGTGCCAGGGCAATCCCAATATACATGGCCTATTTCGTCACATAAATTACATTTGACTTTCTCTGTCGTTCTGAACTACAGTGTCCTAAGGAGAGACAAAGGTAACATTTTATGTGGTCACAGACTTAACTCAGATGTGCAAAGGAGCCACAATTAAAGCAGGTTCTTGGTTGACCTGTGTAAAACAATGCCCCTTTCCTGCCTGAAAGATGAACTGGGTTTTATTTGTATTTCTAAGATGCACCCTATATTTCCAACCACCTGTTCAAATGTGTTCATCATCAAATGTAGGTTGGGGAAGCCTAGCACTTCACACCTTTGTTGTAACCAATGTGTGATGTCATATACTACAATTGTTTCATTTGAAATAAAATTGTAACATTTTCAATGCAGGTTTTGAAGGTATGGCCCTGAATTGAAGACATAGTTCTGTATACCTCTTTTTCTCATATTGTGCCCCAAATCTGTTTAAATTCTCGTGGTTTTAAAGCTAACATCAAAAGGCTGTCACCAGATATTTATATTATATTAAAACATATATTTCACTAGAAAAATCCATAGATTCTTTAATTAAACATTTTCCCACATAAATCCTGTCAGGATGCAGTTCTAAACCTCCTATATACTGTAGCCTTGCTGCATTGCATCTTTGTATTAGTGGTGGTTGATTTGAAAATAAGTCTCTTTTCCTGAAGTTTTCCCACTTCATTTTGGCTTTCTCATGAGAATTCTGACCTTGTTTTGTGGTGTATTTTCTATGTCCATTTGGTCTCCCCAGGTTGGTTAAGTAGTAGTTTTGTCCTCCACTTGTGAATTGCTGCTTAAAACCTCTGAGATTTTAGTAAAGGCTGTGGAGCTGGATGTGAATGTTGCACATCATCAGGTCTAAATCCAAATCTGAGTCTGTTATAAAATTTGTAAATTTCAAGCCTCTTATTCATTTCCGTGTGTTCCACAGATCCTGAGTCTAAGCTAGGTATAGGGCTATGTTGTGGATTCGGTACCCAATTCCCGATTCTAACTGCTTCTATCCTGTAGTTCTAAATGTAAATGCAACTTGTTGTGAGCTCTTATTTGTTACTGGACGCGTGAGTTCTGTGTTATACTGTTGGGAATGCATTCCTGATATCTACTATATGGAGTATTGTTTCCTTCCCATTAGTCTCACTCCATTTTAGTTGCTGAATCCTGTCACAAAGGAGTACTCTGTTTCAGGTTTTGTTGGTCTCCTGCAGGTGAGAGCTCTGAGTCATCCTTAGGCCTAGCCTTTGATGCTACTGCATCACAATTTAGCTTGTCAGTTTCCACCACACCCATTGTCACAGTCTTTGAAGTTTTTCTGATTTGTTTCACAGTTTTTCTACAATGTCTTGCATAGGTATTTTAATTTTGCTGCTTTGAGTAGGAATTTCAACAGTATTTTCATTTACACAAGTTATTTTAATTTGTCCTTGCATACCTAAGCGGTGCCTGCTGCTGCTGCTACTGGAGCTTTTGTGGGAAAGAACTGCGTGGCTCTAGGCACTCAGTTTTCTCACTGATTCCACCGCCAGCCACTACTGATTGTGCATTCTTTATTTTTTTTGCTTCTGGCACCGTTGATTCTGTCAAAACCATATTTTTAGTGTCAGTACATTTTCCTGTGTTTGCAAGAGCTCTTATCTCAACATTCAGTGATCGCCTTGGCATTACATCAGGAGCTATTCTCACTCACTTTTTCTCCAAAACCATATTAGTATGCACTTTAGTTTGTGTTACATACCTTCTGTGGATAGTTCCTCCTGTTCTTGTTGTTTATTTATTTAGTTAGTTAAACATCAGTTTAGAAACCTTTGAGCCAGAGGCTCATTTACAAGTACCTCGTCACAAAGAGGACATCAGAACAGTAGTACAAGGGACACAGTACTTACAAACAAAAAGTTACAGTTCAATTACAATTTTGTTACAATAGAATACAATCTCCAACAAGCAAAAGATAACAAAGGTGCAAAACTTATGGTCGGGGAGAGCTGGTGGGGTAGAAGGGAGGGAGATGAGGGAGGAGGAATTAGTAGGGAAAGGAAGGGGAGCCGCTCAGTGAGCATTGTCAGACAGAGTATATATATATTTTTTTACACTAGGCTAGCGGCAGTTGCATGTTGTGATATATCTATGTCCATAATCCCTTCTTGCTTAATATCTATTTTTCTCCAGATGCCTCCATCTCTATTTTACCAGTGATATCTCCAAATTCTTGATTTCCAAGCTAGTTAAATGTCCATCTTATTGCTCTGCACTGTCCAGAGCTGTTGCTTCCTCCATGGTCTCCTGCAGACTGACTCTCTGGCCTGCAGGACAAGGGGATCCCTCTACTGTCAGAATAGGGAAGTTTCTCCAGTGTCCTGGCCAAATTCCCTCATTTACTAAAATATCACCAACATCTTAATCTGGTTCAAGGTCAGTTTGCATTCATCTGTATCCCTCTCCCCGGGCTGTGCCTGAAAATAGGCAGAATCTGCTAGTGCACTTACCAGTCAATAGAAAATAAATAAATAAAAACTGAGACTATGAACTTAAAAATAATTAGGTGACCCCCTCAGTTTCACAGCTTTTCAAATGCTGCAATAACATCATACTGAGTTAATACAGCATTTTTTGCTCATGCTGTCATTACTGCCACAGATCAAATACAATAGCTCAAGTCACGGAAATGATAAGCTAGGATTGAGCCAACTAGAGCCAGATCTGGTAAAGGATTGTTATTTTAAAATTATTTATAGAATTGCACTTCATGTTTTATTTGCTGTTGTTCCCAAACAACTCCCTGAGTAGCTACTGTTGTCCACATTTCTATTTAACTGTACAATGCCCAGCTCTTAAACCAGACAACTGTGAGGCCTATGATCTAGCAATATGCACTTCAACAGTGTACAAGGCAATGTGTGGACTGTCTCCAATTAATGAGGGCACTGACACTTGTCATTCAGAGCAGCTACCTGAGAATATATGAGATGCTAATGGGTTAACACATGACATCAGAGGAGATCACATTCTTTGATGAGCAGAATTATCTGTCAACTGGAGGTAATATGTTTTTATTATTTAAAAATGCCTTTATAGTTACAAAAAAAAATCAGCCATTCAAAGCCTCTTTTCAATTATAGACACTGTTATATAGCTTAAAATACTGAAAATGTGCTTCAATTTGCACTTTCACAGAGGCCGATGCTGCTACTCCAATACATGCTGCCTGCAGCACAGCCTACCTCCTACAGCTAGGCACTGAAAAATGAAAGTAAACAGTAGGGGCCTAGAGCCGTTAAGTGAACACTCCATGTCAGAAGAGGTAGGAGATTGCACATACAAACCAGCAACTCAGGAGCAGAAGGTGGTCCTGATGTCTTCTTGAAAACAAAACAGGAGAGAAACTAAATAAGCCAAAATAACACTTAATATACTAAAAGCCAAGGCTCACCATCCCCTATTTTCATGGAGCAGCTGTGGTACTAGAAGGCTTCCCAGAAAATTGATAGGCGCTTAGTTGAGGTTGCGTTGCTGCTGTGATAGATAGCTGTGTTGGGTGATGGAGTGGCCCTGTCAACACTCTCCCTCACCATCGCATCAAAGACAATCGCTCCCCAGCCCTGATTAGACATCAGGGCCAGAACTCCAGGAATCCTTGGGACCATCAGCCTGGAGACTGCTTCAGGGGTTGTCTCCCATATCGTCAGGCTCCTGTAGTTAGCCTAACGTTTGTGCTGTAGTGCTGCTGTACTTGAGTGGCACAGAGTATTGAGAGGTATGTCACAATGTTGTGTTACTACTGCCCTCAGTTAGTTGCTACTATGCCCCAAATTTTCCACACCATCAGCTGGTTACTGGGCAGGCAACATGCAAACAAAAGCAGTCAGCCACTGTCTGATTGGAGCAACTGATTCCTTACAAGTACACAAAGTTTCTGCCCAGCAAACAGTGAATAATGCCACTACTGGACTGTCTGATTATTAGCCTGCACTACTGAGCCCCTTAGCGTTTCTGCTGTAATTGGCTCAGCAGTGACACGTCTGAAAATGCCATTCATTGTAGCAAAATATTTGGTGCACAACAGTACGGCAAATGTAAAAGCAGCAGAGTCAAATAGTCACCCAGATAGGGACCACAGCAATGCAAACAGCTCAGCACAGATAACAGGATTCAGTGGTGATAACTACTTGTGAAAGTTAAATTCCTCAAGTGAAATTCTACTGGCATTACTTAGTATGCGTTCATGAATTTTAGCTACTTTTGTCAATTAGTAATTTCTGAAATGTTCACAGTACATTTTAGCCTACTGAATTCAGCTCTCCCTTTTATTAGTTTTCAGGGCTTATTGACATAGGGTACACATGCCAAATTTAGAGAATACCTGCAGTAGCAGCAAAGCAACAAACATGTACATATTCGGATTATAAAGCACTGCAACCAATCAGCATGTAGAGCCACTGTACATCTGATCTTGTTTACAGTGTGCTTTCATGCGAGAGCACTAGGAGAGCGCTCCAATTCAGCACCGATGGGGACCACGGCAAATAAATTGAAAAAAGGCTCTAAAGTGTCTAAACCTATTATAAATTATTCAAGCAGAACATTAGTCATTTATAGTAAGTTAACAGAGCCTCAGGATGTTTCTCGTATAGTATAAGAGATATAAGCTCATGAGATTTGGGGTGACAGAACTGCTTTGCTTCACAGTCCTCTCACCTAAGCCCCATGCTGTGTCTCATACATCATGAGAGCAACCCTTTGGAGCCTTATTAACATATATCATAAGAGGCAAACCCTGGAGCCTTATTAACTTATATCATAAGAGACACACCCCTGGAGCCTTATTAACTTATATCATAAGAGACACCCCTGGAGCCTTATTAACATATATCATAAAAGACACCCCTTGAGACTTATTACCTTACATCACAAGAGACACCCTGGTGCCTTATTAACTTACATCATAAAAGACACCCTTGGAGCCTTATTAACTTCTGTCATGAGACACCCTTGCTTATTAATTTATATCATAAGAGACACACCTTGGAGCCTTAATAATGGCTATAATTTTCACACATTGTTTTATCTACCGCTCCTCCATTGACCTCTTCTACTTGGTGACCTCCAGCCCTATCACTGACTGACTTCAAGACTTACCCCATCTGCTGCCTCCTACCAGTATTAGTGAAAAGGTGCATTAGAAGGTGGTGTTGCACTTGCAGGGTTCGTGGCACCTTCTTGTTGGTGGTAGTGTTCTCTCTCTCCTTTTCTTCCTGGCCCAGGCTGTAACATGTGCTATGGTGTGTATGCACTGTGTTCATGTGCAGTACACTCTACAGCTGCTCTAATCAACAAGGTACATGATGGCTGCTGTGCAACCTAGCTCTCTGCTAGATGGCAACCAAGCAGTGGTACCTGCTGTCCTCCCTCCCTGAAAAGGGCATCAGTCAATAGAGGCTTAGTCTTCCCTTACAGATTGGTCACGAGTGACCGGGTCTTTCCTGAACCCGGATGCCAATGTGGCAGGAGGTATGGTATCCTGTGCCTCCAATCTCCTTGCCACCAGGCTAGTGCAATGTTTGTACAATTTAACAAAAATTTGAATTTATGAACTCTTGTAAGTTACCATTTACTTCACCAACTACCTCTCTATTAGCAGTTTATAGGTCTTTTCAAGAAATTAGGCACATAAATTTCCAATTATTAAGCTTTGAAGGTAGCTAAGTTGTAAGCAGAGAAATAGCTTCAGAAATCTTCATTAAAATAATAAATTTGCAGATTTTGAGGCCCTATAAATTTCATGTTTCACATCTAAGTTATATGCATCTTGTTATCCTTTAGGGTCTCGTACAAAAATAAGCATGCCAAATGTCAGGTCACTGGCTATAAGAATGATTGAGTTATGACCAATAAAGAATTCCAAAAGGTTCATGAAAGTTAGGTTCATGAAAGTTTGCAAAATTTTGGAAACATTCTGTGGAAGCAGAATTTTCTAATTTTCCCAGCCCTAGACACACTGAGCTATACATAGTTTGTTTGCATGAAACATTGGAAAGGCTAGATGGGTACAACATTACAAGCAATGCAGGTAATTGTTACTGTAGATACAGAGCTAAACCACTAGCCCATGGCTCATTAGCAGATCAAACAGATTTGTGCTGATTTTTCCTTTTTGTCTGCTGCAGCTGTTATAGTTTATAACTTTCTGGATTAGAAACAATAAAATGCTTTTATTTGGCAGAGTAGATAATAAAATTCCTGCATTAGGATACCTACTAGAACTGTCTGAAAAGCTTGCATAGGGTAACTGTTTGAACCAGTAGCTCCCCAGTGGCCCCCTTCTGCCAGTCCCTGACTCCAGCCCAGTCACTCTGGTATCCCCTAGTTCTTTCATTGGTCCCTCCTGCCTTATTCCCCCCAGAGCTTTTCTCCTCTGGCAGGGGAGATGGAGGGCCCCCTTGCTTTCCATCACAGATGGGATCTGGTTGGAGAGGGTCCATGCCTTAGTATCCAGGTGCGAGGCTTGCAGACCAGACAGCTTCATCCTGCTGGAGGGGACAGTTTTCACTTTTCACATCCCCTGGGACTTCAGCATCCAAGGTGCACAAAGCACAACTCACGTACATGCATGACATACAGCACCTGCTAACGTCCCCCCCTCCGCTAGCCACTCCAGCTACACAGCCACCCATGGTCACCCAGGTGGCAGTTGAGAAGCAGAGCTGGCTGCTCTCTCTCCCTGGAGAAGAAGAGTCCATAGCAGTTAGATCCCCTCCCCGCTGACTCCCTTCAACCCAAGCTTTTTCCAAACTCGGGTTGCTGGTGTGGGTGAGGTAGGTACCAAGCACCTCAGCCCTCCACAGCACTGGGCAAGCCCATGTGTTTAAAGCTTTATTTACCTGAGTTACTCCACTGTGAAAGTGCTTTGAATAGTAAGCCTAAAATATAGTACAAATAAAATGTACTGCAAGGTAACCTCTTATTCCCATCACCCAGCATATGAATGATCACATCAGTAATATGGGCAAATATGTAGGGATGCCAGTGTGTTTTGGTGCCTGAGTGAACAAGTGCAAGAGTGATTTACAGTAGAGAGTTTGGGTGAATTTTTACATGACAGTGAGTCAGTGACTGTATGAATGAAGGAAAGGACATGCATGCCAGGAGCAAGTATGCAAATAGGAGTGAGCCAAGCACATAAATGGGCATGAGCCAGTGAGAACATGACTAATTTAGTCAAACTGTTTTGTAACAGGGTAGGGCCCACTGGGTATAAGACCCAAGGGACACTCCACTGCATCCTCCCTGATAAGGCTTACCGACTCCATCCTGACTGGTATGGACAGTGGGCTGATCACTTCAGTCGTCTTCGTCGACCTTGCGAAAGCCTTCAACACCAACTACCACCCCATATTGCTGTCTTGTCTCACTGAATAAGGCCTCTCTGTTGCTGCCACCAACTGTTTCAGATCTTACCTCTGTGGCAGAACCCAATCCATTATAGTCGCAAATGTTATCTCCTCCCCTTCCCTTAACTACCAGTGTCCCCAGGGGCAGTTCTGGGATCCATACTGTTCTCTATATTCCTAAACAACTACTGCTCATCTGCTCTACTACCTCAATCCACATATATGTAGATGACACTGTACTCTTCTCCTCAGGCTCTGACTCTGAAGTGGTACAGCAATGGTTCAGCTCTCACCAGCTCTCCCTAAATGTAAAAACTGTCATGATGACTTTTGGCACACGACAATGCCTGTCCAGACTCCATCCTTCCCTATTTCCACACCCTGAATGGTCAAAAACTTGAAGATGTCTCCTCATTTCGCTACTTGGGGTATGGCTTGACTGCCATCTTTCCTTCTCAGACCACATCGATGCTATTTCAGAAAAACTATGCCCCATGCTCAGTGCACTTTATAGGAACCACAGTAGCCTCCTCCCCATCTGACTTGAACTGGTCCAGAAGATGATACTTCCCTCCTTTGATTACTGTGACATTGTTTATGGGTGCAGCCCCTAAGTCCACCCTATCTAAGCTGGACACACTTTTTTGCGTTACCTCTTTCTACCCTATGTGCTCCACAACAGCCATTCCTTCAGGCTTGCCAAGGCAGTCTTCTGACCCATCCATCCTCTGAGATTCCACCTCAGATTGCAGCCGATCCCCAGGGTGACCCGGCGTAAACCTTTGCCGGATGGGTCCCCTCTTCCGAGGGAAGGCTTCAGCCAAGGGGTAGACCAGTGCTCCCCTTTGTCCCCAGGGATGCTGCTGAGATGGAGAGCTCAGTAGGATCTTGATGGCCTCAGAGCACAAGGCAGCCATCATCTGGCTACCGTGAAGTGGTATTTCTGCTTTTCTAGTTACTCCCTCTTTCTTGCATGCATCAGCAGTGCTCCTGGTCTCCACCAGAGGCCACTGCAGTGCGACAAGACCCCACTACCCACCCCCAGGAAAGGAGAGCAGTCCTATGGATGCTGATCTTCCTCCGCCCCTGCCAGCCCCGGCGGCCCGGTCCATTCCTGAACCGAGTCGCCGGCGGGGATGAGTAAGGCACCAGCGCCTCAACCCTCTGTGCCACTGGACTAGCTGGACACACTTTTTAATGCCTTCTGCCACTTTGGTCTCGATGCCTTACCCTTACCCACCACTGTGACCTCTACCGCTCCCCTGACTCTACTGTCCCTCGGAAACCACCGCATTTCACACTGTGCTAAATATGTATCTAACCTATTGCTTGGCACCATCCCGTCCTACCTCTGCTCCATGCTCTCAGTTGTCCCTCCCCCCATTATCTTAGATCCTACGACTACCGCCAACTATCAATCCCTAGGCAGAAGACTACTGCTGGGCAAGCCATCTTCTCACACTGGTTATCCAAGCTATGGAATGATCTCCTACCTCAAATTTGGCATTTCTCCTCTACCCACTCTCTTTCTACTGCCCAAGCTAACTTTCTCACCACTAATTGGTGATTCCCTTGTTAAACACTTAGGGCTATTTGCAATCCTGATAAATCAAATTGAACTTGTTCTAGTTTTAGGGGGCAAAGATAAATGACATTACTACCAGGATCCCTAGCATTTTAAAAGACACAGGCCCAAATCCTTTTGTTATAATTCATGCAGGTGTAAACAATATCCAGAACAATTTTACTCTTAACAAACTTAAACAGGATTTTGTGGCATTAAACAATTTGCTTGTAGACAGGGGTTGCACAGTTTGTTTTTCAGAAATGTTACGGTTCCCAGAGCCACCAGGATTTGACTGATAAAATTAAATCTATTAACAACTGGCTTAGAAAATGGTGTATTGGACAGAATATTCCATGCTTAACCCATTGGGAAAATTTTGTGGATAATTCCCCATTGTATTGTTGGGATGGTTTACATTTGAGTAGAAGAGGCAGTACTATGTTGGGTAAATCCTTTCTGAACATTATAAATAATCATTTAAACTAATAAAAGGGGAGAATGGAATCAACCCGTCTCTAATTAAATCCAAGACTCAGTCACCAACAACTTTCAAAATCCTGTCATTAAATGCTTGTTCTCTTAATATATCTAAACTTTCAGAACTGGAAGCAAAAAGTAAATTATTGAATTTAGTGATAATTGCAGTGACTGAAACTTGGTGGGACTCTTATTCCCAGTGGAGTCAACATTTAATGGGTAATCGACTCTATCTCAAAACAGAGTCCAAAAAGGGAGGGGTATGTCTATATATTAGAGATGATATTCTCTCCTTTGAAATTCCAGCCCCAAATGACTCAGAAAGTATATGGGTGGTAATACAACCTCAGGGACTCCAACAAATAACAATTGAAAATTGTTATAATCCCTCAGCATGTGACTCTAATACATGGAAAGCTTTAATGAACAATCTGATCCATTTTACAAGTCTAAATGATGCAATAATATTGGTGATTTCAATATGCCTCAAATAGATTAGTCCAAATTCAGGATATAACAACCATGACTGTGAATTTTTATCTGTATTGACAGATAATGGACTAGTTCAACTAATTTCATCCGCTACTAGAGGTACTAATATTTTGGATCTCCTATTACTAATATTAGTCACAAAATATCCAGTATACAAATTTTGGATCCCTGTGCAACAGTGATCATTTTCTATCTTGTTTGATCTAATGGGAGCAAAATATAATCTAATCAACAAGTCAACATATAAAACTATGACAGTGCAGACTACAACAGTATAAATAGGGTAATCAAAAATACAGTGGGACAAGGTTTTTCAGGCTCTTTCTTCAAATGAGGCCTGGATTGTAATGAAAGATCTAATTTATTTATTAGAAAAGAAATATGTTCCAATAAAAACAAATACAATAGAAATGGTAGAATACCTAGATGGTTTAATAAACTTATTAGGTTACAAATAAAAAAGAAAATTATTCAAGAAATTAAAAAACACTCTTAGCAACAATAAAACGAAACTTTTCTTCAGTATAAAAACTTTACAAAAGCTTAAACATATGATTAAACAGGCTAAATCAAAATTAGAATTCAAGCTGGCACATACTAAGGATGGATAAAAGTCCTTGTTTTCATATCTAAATAACAAAAAGGTAGTTTGCACAAGATAGGACCAATAACTCATGGCTGTAGTACTATACAATCAGATATAGCTATAGCTAATCTTTTTAATACTTATTTTGTTCAGTTTTTCAAAAAGATTCTTTTGTACCCAAAAATCTATAGGTGCTAATACTAAATTAACTCATGTATATAATATTAAGGCATCAGACATATTGCCATTAATAACAAATTTAAAGAAAACTACAAGCCCAGGTCCAGATCAGATTAATGCTAAATTCCTAACCCAAACTGCTAAGGCTTTAGCACTTCCTTTAAAATTAATATTCAACAAATCACTTCACAAAGCAGAGATTCCTCTAGATTGGTTAACGACTTTTGTTACGCCAATTTATAAAAGGATAGTAGATCTGTAGTCCAAAACTATCGCCTAATAAGCCTTACCTCCATAATTTGTAAAATAATGGAAACATTGATTAAATCATTTCTTGATAAAGAAATGATCGAATTAAAATTACTGATCATACCCAACATGGATTTAAGACAAACCATTCTTGTACAACAAATTTGATCTCATTCTACAACAATATTAGCAAGGGCCTGGATAACAAAAACAAATGGATGTTATCCTATTAGACTACAGTAAGGCCTTTGACAAAGTACCTCACAACATTTTGATTAATAAAATGCATCTATTAAGTTTCTCAGATCAATTAATCAACTGGGTTTCTGCTTGGTTGACAAATAGAACCCAGAGAGTAGTATTAAATAACTATCAATCTCAATTAGGAGCAGTCACTAGTGGTGTGCCGCAGGGCTCGGTGTTGGGTCCGTTCTATTTCTTATTTACATAGCTTTATATGGTAGCAAATAACAACTGGTTGTCTAAATTTGCTGACGACTCAAGCTTGGGGTCTAGCAAATAACTCGTCAGAATTTAATTCATTGAACTCTGATCTAAAGTCGATTGAAAATGGGCTATTGACAATTTAATGGAGTTTAATGTGGACAAGTGTGTTGTCCTGCATTTTGACTCCATAATCCCCAAAATAAATTTTCATTTATAACTCATTATTGAAATCATCATGTGTGGAAAGTGACTTGGGTGTTTTAATTAACACTAAGCTGTCTTCAAAAAATCACTGTACAAAGGTAGCAAATTCTGCTAATGGCCTATTAAGACAAATCCAACAATCTTTTGTAAATAAATCTGAACAGTGTATTATGGCCTTTAGATCATGTGTTCGAACTTCTTATTGATTATGGGTCTCCCTTTTGGAATCCACATCTAAAATAGATATTGATCATTTAAAGAGTTGAGAGATGTGCAACTAGAATGATTCCTAGATTAGCTAAGTTACCTTACAAATCCAGACTATCACTTACTGGTTTACACTCTCTACAGATAAGAAGGGCTAGGGAGGATTTATTATTAATATATAAGCTACTCAATAACCCTGATTTGATGAATAAATGTGGATTAGCTCATGACACCCGACATATTGTCCCAAGATGCCATACTAAACGATTGTACCTAAAGCTAAAACTAATCTAAGACTAAATTTCTTTTCATTAAGGGCACCAAAATTATGGAACAGGTAGTGGATTCAGTTAACATTGAATCATTTAAAAGGGAGTAGATAAATGGTTAGTAATAAGATTATAATTCTAAATGTCCCCACTGTGTGTGGGGAGAAAATCTAGATGGGCCTCGGCCTTCTTTTTCCTCTAAATAACCAAGCAAGTAAACCAAGTAATTGTTCCTCTACCTGATTCAGCCATGCGCCAATTGCTCTCTCCCCACTGCCCAACCAGAGGCCTTAGCTTTGCTATAAATGCTGGCATATAGATCCAACCTATGCATGTTTGTCCTGTGCCTTTTTGTCCTGCACCCTCATTGTGTTCTATGTCTCCTGTTGCTTATACCTGTATATTACTGTGTCTAAATGTTCCCTTGTATTGCTGCTATATGTCAGGTAATTGTTATATGTTCCATACAATTTCCAATGTACTCCACATGTTGTTGCTTGTAGTTTAATGCAATTGTATCCATATGCTGCTATTTGCCTCTGTTATCTGCTCAGTTGATAACCTGCGTGTTATCCAACCCCTTGCACCCTCCCCAGGTCGCACCGGAGATGAGCATTTTGTTGCTCAGTGTGCCTTTCCTGGTGAAACTGTTTCAATAAATTAATAAATAATAAATACATTTATAGGGTGACACGGCGCAATATCAAGGCTGTGTACAGCAGTGCTTGTCTAAACTGAGCAAATCAGTTTTATGACCTTTCCAGGAAAATGCACCATTTGCACAAATTTTGATGCAATTATATTTAGAAGCCCAATTTCTACATAACAATACATTTGTTTTATGAAACGATGTGCATTCTCATTTAATTTGTGCAAACTGTGTGGTTTTACAGGTCACATGACTTCCTAGATCTTTACTTATGATATTGTAACCATTTTATGCTAAACATGTGGGTTTTGGCACAGTCTCACAGAAACTGCACAATTTTCCTAATAGCTTTTCCAAAAGTGTGCAATATTTCTGCATAAGACATGCATAGAGTCAATAAAATGTGCCTTCAGGGAGGGCAGGAATCTTTTTATGTTATTGTTTCGGCCTGTCTAGTGTTAATTTAGGAAGGATGAATTTTCATATTTCAAACAATAAAGGAAATAAATATTTCCTTTTTGTGACTTCCAACCAATGTTTTATTGATCATAGTGTCCTGTGTACCACATCGCAACTCCATAAACATGCAGAGATGTAATAATCATTCTGAAACACTGAAATTCATTGTGTATTGGTTGCACCATCTTTAGCAGTCCTAGAATCACATGCAGTAAACAGGGTTAATTACTAATACTCCCTTTGTGGCTTGCAGGGTGTCAGCATAATGTTGTAAATTAAAGGCCTGAGTAATGAAGTTGTGGTGAAGAAGGATGCACCAGGTTGGGGTGCTTAGGTCAAACAGAATGTCTGAATCAAACGTCCCACACTCTTTCACCAGATAAAGAAGTTGCTCACTTTCTTTCAAATAAAGTGCAGTGCTCAAGCACACCTTAACCTGTTTTGGATGTAATGTCCTTTATCAAAAGGTATGCAAACATTAACAATCACACTACTTATATAGTCCCCATGTGATGACATCACCGCAGAGTGTCAGGTGCAAAAAATGGTGTTAAGTGATTTAAAAACAGAAGCATAATCACCCAAGTAGCATAATGGTAAAAACATTCAGTACATAATTCAGTTCACATATATGTATGTTTAAATTTATTTATTTATTTAGCTTTTGTTTACGGGTAAGTACACTAGACAAGTATTATGCCTATTTTCAGGGAAGACCCAGGAGAATACAACATGAGGAACAACGGTCAAGGAGACATGGCAAAGAGAGTACGTTTTGTCACAATAAACAAAACATGTGGGAAATACATCATTTGATGGTGGGGAAACATATAGTAGTAAGCAGATTTCAGATTACACACTCTAGACTAGCTAGTTCAACTGACAGATATATACAGGTCTTCATACATAGGAGTGGAGCATAGCTCAAGGACTGGATTGGTCATAGTATAACTTATAACATTGTCGTATACACCCCTAGGCTGTTGGATCATGGACAGGTATATACAGATCATCACATTTTTCTAAATATGCACATTAGACAGAACAGAAACACTTGGTAGTACAAGTTTCTACCAAGTGACCAAGGTGCAATATGTCATGGTTAGCCTATGACCGTGGAGTAATAATGGGTGTAAAATGCCCAAGGCTTTTTAGGCAGGACTAGTCAGAAGTCATTGATACAGTGGGGAAAATATCTCCAGGAATTCATTGGAGACACCCTGGGGAGGTTCAGACAAAACAATTTGACACTTTACTCTAGGGAGGTTTGGGGCAGTCACACTCTGATGCTAGTTTTAGGAAACCCCACAGGGAATTTTGAAAACTCAGATAGAAGGGGCAGCTCGGATATCCACAGGCAGTGAATCCCAGAGTCTGGTGCACTTATGGCAAAGTCCGATCCCCATGAGGGTCCAGGTAGGAGGGACTTTGAGCATCCCTGATGTGAGAGACCAAGTTGGTAGGGGGTGGGATTCAGTTTAGGCAGAAGCCGGGCCAGCCCCTGGGGGTGCTAGTTCTGATCACTTTCCCAGAGAGGCATCCCAAACCAAAATCAAGGTATCTAGCTGGTGAGAGCCAGCAGAGTTTCTCATATAGCCTCAACGGTGGGTGAGTCGGGGAAGCCAAGACAAAACGACAAATGTTATTGTAAGCAGTGTACCACGGGTGAGATGTGTATTTGGAGAGTAAGCAAATAGGTGCAGCCCATAACTGAGGGGAGAGAAGGAGCACACCCTTCGCTAGGGCAAGCCTGGCTGCCGGTGTAAGGTTATACTTGGCCCCATAGGCCAGACCCAGTTTGCATTTTGCTGCCCTGCAGATGTTAAGGATATGATCACCCATGTCGGTTGGGGGTCAAGTGTTACCCCAGGTATTTGATGGAGCTCACTACGGGTAGTGAGGATCCATCTGTGCTGGTGACGGTAAGCAGGCTGATGAGGCTTTGATTTTAGCCATTGAGCCAAAGAGCATAGCCTGTGTCTTTTCAGGTTCAGGACCAGCTTGTGACTAGTAACCCATGACAATACCCTGTTAAAGTCATCGGTCAGGTTCTGGTTTAGGGTAGTGGCATTCTAGGAGTGAGCCAGGATTACCAGATCATCTGCATACATGGTGGTGCTACAGCTGGTAGTAACCATGGGTAGTTGATTGATGAAGAGGGAGAAGAGGAGGGGACCCAGTACCGAGCCTTGAGGCACTCGGAGGTCACGGTAGGGGCTCAGAGAGAACTTTATTGAAGCAGGTATGCTGCTTTCTGCCATGCAGATAACCCATTAACCATTTCATGGGATGGGGAGAGGCCAAGTGACCACAACTGTGCACAAAGCAGTTTGTGGTCAACGAGGTCAAAGGCTTTGGACAGATCGATAAATATTGCACCATAGAGTTTGCCCTAGTCCATGACTGTCTGGATACTTGATGTAACGGAGATTAAGGCTGTGGTGGTGCTGTGTCCCTTACAAAAGCCATGCTGGACTGTGGACAGAAGTTCATGAGAGTGGATATATTCTGAAAGCTTCTCAGCCACTACCTTTTCAAGGAGCTTGCTAAGGGTTGGGAGAATGGCAATCAGTCGATAATTATCAGGCAGTTTGGGATTTCCTTGCTTCAGTACAGAAACAATCCTCACCTCTTTCCAGATGTCTGGGATGGTCCCCAGACCAAGGGATAGGTTGAACATAAAGGCTACTGGTGAGGCAATGTGTGCAGCACCAAGCTTAAGGAGTTTAGGCTCCAGGTTGTCTAGGCCAGGACTGGAGTACTGGGCGAGGACAGCTAGGTGTTTCTGCAAGTCCTGAACTGATACAGCCCTGAGGTGGAACATTTGATGAGGAGGGTGACCCTCCAGCAAAGTGGAGGGAAGGGTGTGGACAGAGCCTCATCAGGTGAGAAAAGGGTTGTGAAAGCAGAGAAGTCAGAGAAGTGATTATTTAAGGAGTTGGCAATAGTATGGGGATTATTGCAGGAGGCTCCATTTATGACCATGTCCGTAACCCCGGATGGAGGATCCATTGACAAAGGATTTAATATCTCTCCAGAACCTCCTGGGATTACTGGCAGAGCTTAGTAGGGCGGACTTGCAAAAGTCACTCTTTGCTGCCCTGATGGCCTTTTGCACTTGTTCCTGAGGTGTCTGTACCTTTGAATAATCATGGGATCACTGGTACCTTTGGAACAAGCCCAACACTTATCTCTCTCTCCCGCATCTGGGCTAGGAGATTCCCATTTAACCAGAAGGTAGCGGACCCCCTCACTCTAAGGGTGACCTTGGGAGCATGCTTGTCTTGCAAGGCCCCAAAGGTGGAGAGGAAGTAATAGGTTGCTGCTGAGGGGTCAGTGGCACCATATTCCCAGACCAGTCAGTAACTCTTAGGTCCTCCAGGAGCTCCTCAGTATCGAATCTAGAGTAGTTTCTGACATGCATAATTTTGTGTGAAATTTTGGGGTGGGAATTTTCCATACACAGAAAACCGTGAGTGGTGAGAGATGGAGTCAGATAATGTACCCGCTGATGAGATCCTGTCAGGATGGTTAGACATGATCCAGTCCAGTAAGGTGCTGGAGGATCCATTTGCTGTCTGCCTAGTTGGTTCCTGGATGAGCTGGGTCAGGGCAAGGTTAGCAAGCAGAGGCTCAAACTGCTTAACATTACCACTATCCCAGTTAAGGTTTACATCCCCAGGATTATGAGTTCATTATCCCCGACTCTGGGACCAGTTTTGTCCATGAGGTGAGTTAATCCAGGTAGCCCACCCTCTTGAGGATTATAGGTGCACACCAGGTGCAGTTTCTTTGCATCCCCTGGCAGCAATAGCACATGTAGCAACTCACAGGGGATACGTTTGAATCCTGGTGGGCAATTTGGGAGATTTTAAGTGGCTTTTATGATAGATTAATATGCCACCCCCTTGCCCCCAGCTCTGTCCAGTCGGGTGAATTCATACCCAGTGAGTTCACAGGCAGAGTCAGGGACAGAGGGTTTCAGCCAGGTCTTTATCACTCCTAGCATGTCAGGTTTGTAGAGTGCAACTCATGCTAATAGCTCATCATGATTAGGTAGAAGGCTCCTAATGTTAAGATGAGTTATTTTTAGCCCTACCCATGCCCCATACGGGAGGGATTTTGTGGGTCAGATTTAATGGGTAAGGGTTGATTTCAATATCACCAGCCAGTAGTAGTGCAAGTAGTAGGAGCCAGGGAGATACCACCTCCTATGCGCTTGACAACCTGGGAGTTTTTTAGTGTGGGTACACTGTATCCTGCTTGTATCATAAGGCACCAAAGATCTAGACAGCAAGTAACACTGCAGTGCACTTCGAGATCACAAGGATATTGGAGAAGGTATAGTTGGGGACCCTCAGAGGGTGAACCACCATCCCCAGTTGTCACCCAGTGTTATTGGGGGTGACCATATGCAACAAGGAGAGTCCCACTATAAGACCTACAAGGCCTATATCCTCAGGATGACAGCCAGCACCCTCTCTACCTTTAATATTTGAGTATCCCTATCCTCACTAGATGGATGGGAGGGGAACCGCGCCCACATCTTGGCTGGAGGCATAGCACTAGCCCGTGAGATAATCATCAGTCAGCTAACAAGAACTGCTGTGAAGGAAGGAGAGATGGATGTACTAAGGCTGGAAGGAAGTTAGTGAGATTTTGGTATGTGCCAAGTAAATAAGATAAGGCCTGCACAGTGCAATCAAGGCTACCAGCTACGAGGACGAGGGGCTGAGGTTTATTTCTGGAAGGAGTTCCTGCCTCGCCCTTTGTAAGCACACTTACCACTCCGTCGACAGTTATACGAGGACAGAGTTTAGACAGCCAACAACCAAGCAGTGCAAGTGGGGTTAGGATTGGTATAATAGTAAATACTAGCAAGGTTGTTTTGAGCAGACAGCGTAGTAGGACAGGGATAATTAGGCCTTACACCTTTATCGAGTCTGTATAGTGAGGCCCTACTCCTTATTTTAAGGTCTCTATTAGCAGGGGCTGAGACAGGAGAGCCAGCAGGATGAGCAACACCTGTACTAGACTTAGGTTCTGACACAAGACAGAGCAGAGCAGTTTAGCAGACAGTGGTCGTAGAGAAGTAGGCCATCAGGATAATGTTGACAGGCAGTAGACAGTAGTCCGGTCAGTAGGCATATACCAGCATAAAAATGTATTTGACTCTATTTAGCATATAACAACATGTAAAAAAAATGTTATTGACTCTATTTGGTATCAGAGAGTAGGAAGGGCAATTAACCAGGGTAGGAGAAACAAACTGATTACCACTGATAATCAAGCAGATACTTCTCTGTTGGCCGCTTTGGGTGACACTGGCTTCCACAAAATAGAAATCAAGCTAGTTACCACTAACAATGAAACAGATACCTCCCTATTAGACAATTGGGTTAGACAGTACATTAGGGCAGAGCCAGTGAGCATTTAATGGGAGGAGAGAACACTGTGGCGGTGGGCTGAGAAACCTGTTCAGCTTTCTCCTGCACTGGGGCGGGGCGGGAGCAATGCGATGCAACGTCATTAGCCGAGGGGCCCCGCTGGGCAACAGTAGCCCATGGCACCTCCACTCGGCAATTCTGCGGTCCTCTGGGTGGCGCCGGGGACCATTTGATGTGGTCACCCTCGCCTCCCCTCCGTCGGCATCGGCTGTGTTGCCGGTCAGTGGGACAGTTCTCCTTTTCGGGAGCAAAGCAAAAGCATCACTGTCGACCAGTAGCCAATGGGGATTGGCACAGACGCTGGGTAAGAATAGGGGGTGCTCAGAGTTCATCTGATTTGAGTCTGAAGGGTGGATGGCAGATACTGAGGGCTTCCTGTTTTCAGCTGCAGAGCTGTCACACAGGCAGTTTTTTTTAAATTCAAAATTTATTAGCTTTTCATATACACATATAAGAGCAGCTCCAAACTCAACTGATAGAGATACATATATATAATCTCCAAAACTTCTAAAGAGACTGCTCCCATACCCTCCCCTATCCTACCCCTCCATCAGCACAGCTCATATTATCTAAAGTATACACAGCATGACTTGCATAATTGCTTAAAAGGTAGTATAAGTACAGAGCAGCGATAGAGAGGTTCCCAGATTTGTTTGTATCTACTCAGCTTATTATTTAAACTAGCCACCATTTTCTCCATCCTGAGATTGGCCAGAATCTCTTTAAGACACTCCGAGAAGGATATCTACATTGTCCTTCCAGTACGAAGAATAATCTTTTTAACTGATAATGAGATTAAGGCCATATAATACCTTCTTGATGAAACTGGAATGGAAGTGTAATCCCCAACAGACACACCTCCGCGTGAAAAGGTCGGAAAGGTCGAAAAGGGGATCCATCCTCTGCGACGTCACCCCAAGAGGATAGAGACTTTGGACATGACCAAAATATGTGTAGTAGTACCTTCCTCCTGTCCATATCTGGAACAGGAGGAAGAATCAGCAAGACCATACCGTGTAGCTTTTGGGGAGTATAATATATATTGTGTAAGATATGGAATTGTGCCAATTGTAATCTATCCTGTGTAATATATTTCCGAGAGTTACCCAGAGTGCAGCCCAACTATCTCTAATCCAGGGAAGTACATTGCCCAATATGTCTTCGGTATGAATACTCGGATATTTGCAATTATATAAGCTTTTTGTAAATATCGGATACCATGACGACAACCCATCAATGAAAGCAGCTGTCCTGAACACTTTTGCTGTCTCCAAGAGGTAGCGGACCAAACTCTTTCATTAACAAGTGCTTCAACTGGAAGACCTTAAAAGCGGACTTAGTGGGTATATCAAATCTCCTCAATATAGTAGTGATTGAGAGCCACGAGCCATCTTTGCGCCACCAGCTGGGTGCAAGCTTGACATTACCCAGTTGTGGGAGCCATTCAGACTGATTGGCTTATTACCACTTTTAAATTGGGTTACCCCCAACAGGTTGGTCCAAATCAGTTGCCTGATTGTATTCCATACTTGAGCATATCTGGGCATGCACTTTAACCAAGATGCCAATGGTGGATTTCAACTGAGGGGAAGGCACTTGGTCTTATATGGAGCAACGATATTGGTACCAAGCCACACTGCTTGATAGCAGATAGTTCTATTCGAGCCATATGGAGTCCGTCCTCTGGGTTAGGTTCTCCGCGTTCTCCAACCATCTCAAATACTTCACCATATGGCTCCCTAATAGTAAAATATCAAGGATGGGAGGCTAAGGCCCTTATCCTTGGAGCCGCCAGCTTGTAATATGCAATCCTGGGTTGTCTTTTGGCCCAAATAAATTTTATCAATGCATTGACTTTGGAACCATGAGATGGGAATCCATGTATTGAGCAAATACAGTGGGTAAAGATCCTGGGAAAAAATTCATCTTGATACATTTACTCATCCCCAAAGTGAAATAGATAACTGGACCATCTATTTAAGTCTGCCTCTAAGGTTTTGACTCACTTGTCCAAATTCAGTTTTAAGAGCCTGGCTGGTTCCTTTACCACTTGAATACCCTAAATATCTTAGGGAGTTCAGTGTCCAGAACATGCCACATTGAATGACAGATGATTTATCCACTCTGTAATTAGCCGGGAACACCAGGGATTTGTCAACATTCAATTTATAATTGGAGAGCTTAGCAAATTCCTGCACCACCTCAGTAAAGCGGTTATCGAGTTGTCTGGATCTGTCAACTGTAATAGCAAATCGTCAGCATATGCTGATATTTTGACCTCGTATCCCTGAACAGTCATACCTTGGATCCGTGGAGAGAACTTCAACCGGCGATAAGGGGTTCCAAATATAAATTGAAAAGCAAAGATGAGAGGGACAGCCCTGCCTGGTGCCTGAATGAAATAGAAACTTTCAGAAACTGCACCATTGACCATTATTCTAGCTGAAGGCGCTATAGAGGTTTTGATCCAATTCTGAAAAGTTCCGGGATCTTGTAAGCATTCAGGGCCCTGAATAGAAAATTCAATTCACTCTGTCGAACGCTTTCTCCCATCCAATGAGACTAGGACAGCTGATAAGAAGGCGTCTCTGATTGCGGAGAGAACATGCGACAGAGTTCTAAGATGGCCCAACGAGGAATGCCCTTTCATGAACCCTACTTGCTGGCTCTGGCTCGAACAAATCAGGTATCACTAATGCCAAAGCGGTCCGCCATTATATTGGCTAGTATTTTAATATCTTGATTCATCAGAGATATGGGGCGATAGCCTGCCAGCAATTCCGGGTTCTTCCAGGCTTCAAGATTAGAACTATTGAGCCTCCACAAGGTTGGATCCATTTGGGCACCAGATAATATATACTGAAATAGGGGCATTAACAGAGGAAGCAACTGGTTTAGGAATTTCTTATGAAAATTGACTGAGAACCCGTCAGGGCCAGGCGATGTGTCAGAGGGTAGCTGCATTGACAACTTCTAGCAATTTCCTCCGCTGTTATTGGAGAGATCAAGTCGATCCTGCTGGGGTCTAACAGAGGAGAGATAGACCAGAGGTCTCCAGGTAAATTATCCAGACTGGCATCGGGTGCCAAATTTTTATAGCACTATACAAACTAGTATAGTACTTCTGAAACTCAGAGACTATCTCCTCTGTCGTTCATTAGCACATTATTTGTTGGAGAGGCGTATTGCCAAAATGTCTCTATTCATCTATTTGCTTAATCCTCAATGCCAGCAGCCTCCTGCTTTTTCGCTCATATCTGAGTATGCTGCTTTAGCCTTAAGGATCCGCAATTCAGTTTGTCTCTTAACAATTCGAGGTAGTCTTCCTTTAATTTAACCAATTCCCGTTTTTTCTAACTCAGAAAAAAGATAGACCTACTCTTATTTCTTTTATACTGAATTTCGGTAATAACGTAACTAACTTCTTATCTTTTTCTTTTCTTGTAGGTAGCTATGCTGATTAAAAGTCCCTCTCATAAACGCTTTGAAGCTCCCCAGAGCACATCTGGCCTAACAACAAAGCCGGAATTGGTTTCTGCAAATTGACATACTGTATATGCTCACTAATTGTTTTGACCACACTATCCTCTTTTATCATTTGGTTATTAATCTTCCACCTAGGAGATTTCTTAGGAAAGAAGGTGGCGCTTAAATGACATATAAAGCCAGCATGATCTGAGGGGGCCTGGCTGTATGGAGGTTGACCACTCCAGGAAGAGACTTTGAGAAAGAAATATATAATTAATCGTGAGACCATATTGTGTACTGGGGATAAGAAAGTGAATTTCCTTTCTAAAGGGTGTAACACGCTCCAAACATCACGCAGGGGCATACAGCTCCAAGAGTTCCGACAGAGCCCTTGAGCTGGTGAGCAAACTCTACTCATGGAAGAGGAGGTCCATCAAGAATCCATAACAACGCTCATGTCTCCTCCATGACCATCGGCAGTGCTAAATATGGATATAGTATTTCAATTAGTTTCACAAAAAATCGGGAAATCTAAATTTGCCCATACAGAGTTCCCAGAAGAATTTCAGTAGCATACAAATGGCAGGAATGAACAGGAAACGACCCTGTGGATCCCTGAGCATTGCTTCAATACAAAAGGACCTTCTTATTAATCATTATCAGAACCCCAGCACTATTAGTGGCCCCGTGGAGGAAACGTGTCCGATCTGTAGGCACCTCATGCACTTGGCTTCTGAGTCTAATAGGTGTGACTCCTGAATAACAGCAATATCTATAGATGACAGCTCAAGATGTTTAAGGATTTGTATTGTTTAACACGCAGCCTAAAACCCTTAACGTCTCCAAGTTGCAATCTTTATGGTATTATTTATTTATTTGCTTTTTGTTAACCGGGTGCACCACTAGACAGTCAAGTGCCTATTTTCAGGTGTGCGACTGGGAGAATTATAGAGGACAACTTTACATAACCATTGAGGAGTCAAAAGAAATACATAGCATAACAACAGGCAATTCAAGGCAGGTTCTAAGAACAACAGGCAAATTCAAGACAAGCATTAGAGGACAGTAGGCACAGAGTACATTCATGGACAGTTGAAGAATTGAGTAAGTTACATAGGGAGTAAACGGGATTTCAAAGGCTGACTTAGAGCGAGGAGGCACCATGTTCATAGAAGGACATATGAGGAGTCTGTAACAAAAATACCAGAAATAACAGGCATTTGAGGCTGGCAGCACAGTGTATGCGATAGAGAGGGGTAGGTGGATGAAATGGGAGGTGGACAGTGGAGTAAAACAGTAGCAGACAGTGGTGTAAGTGCCTGTGGGGGAGGGAGAGCCCTAGGCGGGAGGGGCTAGTCCAGGATTCCTGGTCAGTGCCAAGAGAAGTGCAAGAAGCGCTGAGCCTCCACCCACCGGATTGAAGGAGGAGAGGGCAAGGAGTAGGGTTACAAGGCGCAGAGACAGGAGAGGGAGGTTTCAGGAAGTTCCAGAGGGAGGTTTTTAAGCTAGGATGGGAGGAGGAGGACCGCGGACTCGGGAGCGAGTTCCAGAGTATGGGAGCATATGTGAAGAGGCGATCCCCACAGGGTGCTGGTTTTGGGAACAGGTATCCTGGTTTGTCCCAGATCTTAGGTGGTAGGAAGGACACCTGGTTTAAGGTGAAGGGCTAAGGCAGGAGGGGTACCAGAGCGGATGGATATTGTCAATGAAATTACCTAGGACAAAGGAGAGCGGTTTGTTGGAAGCTATTCCAGGCGGCTGTAGAGGCCACATCGGGTGGGTGGGAGGAAGCCGGGCGACAGACATTATTGTGGGCAGTGTCCCACTTTGAGAGGTTGGATTTGGGAGCTGGCAAAAGCTACGATGTCCGTAGCAGAGAGGGATGAGGCCCCTCAGCTAGGCTACGTAGCAGTGGGGTAGAGGCAGCATATTCGGTAAGCAAGGCCAAGCTTGCAATTTGTGTCGGTGACATTGCAAGAGTGCAAGGTAAGGTCCAGTTGTGGTTCCAGGTGGCCTTGGGTACTTGGGCAGAGATTACCGTCTCAAGGGCGAGCCGTCCACCCGAGGATCAGCAGGGGGAGGGCATGATTTTAGTTTGTTCAGTGACCCAAACAGCAGTGGATTGGGTTTTTGAGATTGAGTGGTCCTGTGGTCCCCAGCCAAGTTTGGATGCGCTTGGTCGTAATTCGGGTGGGAGTTTATGTTGGTGAGATGTGCTGGGAGCTGACCAGGAGAACTAGGTCCGTGTCGCAGGGTGGTGACCTCTGGACAGTGGCGGACTGTAGGTCGTTGATGAATAGTGAGAATAGGTTGGACCAAGGACTGATCCTTGAGGGACCCCACAATGGACTGGTGATGTTGGAGGTCAGTCCAGTTGAAGTATGAATTGATCGTCGGTTGGAGGTAGTTCATGAATCAGGTGTGGTGGAGGAGGAAAATCCATGGATAGGAGCTTGGTGCCAAGGAGTGAGTGATCTACCCTATCAAAAGCTTTAGAGGGGTCCACAAATGGCTCCAGTGAGTTTGCCTAGGTCAGCACCATTCCAGATTAGTGAGGACTGCGGGGGCGGTAGATGCTGTGTCCTCCTGAAGCCATTTGGGGAGAGGATGGTCCTGGATATTGGGAGAGCTGGGAGGCAACGCTTTCTAGTGTTACGTGGCAGATAGGGGCTATGGGATGGTAGTTGCTAGATCCGGATTCTGGTTTAGGTACAGGACCCGGCCACTTTCCAAAGGTCAGGAATGGTCCAGAGTTAATGGAGGTGTTGAATAGGTGCTAGGCAGGTCTGGCGGAGGTGGGCCCCAGTCTGACAGTTTGGGCTCGAGTCTTTCATATCCTGCGCCAGTGTGAGGGGAGAGGCCTGAGTAGCCTCTGGAGTCTCCTTTGGTGAAACTTGTCTCAGTTGGAAGGGCTGGGGTGGTGGCGGTTGAGGGGCCTGGGCGGAAAGATGACTGGGGACTGGAGGGGCAGGCAGGTTGGAAAACAGGGAATTGAAGGTGTTTGCTATGGTGTGGGGTTGTGCAGCTGACCCCGTCAACAAGTAAGTCAGTTACCTGAGCCTTGGCTGATCCCCAATAGCGTTTTTAATGATTTGCCAGAAGCTCCTTGGGTTGCTGCCAGAGGAGAGCACAGCGTCTTTGCAGAACTCACTTTTCGCTGAGCGGATGGCCCTTTTGCAGGAGTTCCTGAGATGTCGTTAAGCCATCAGGTCGGTTAACATTTTGGGAGCCTTGTATGTAGCCAACTTTTATCCCTGGCCTTCGCCAAGAATAGGTCCCCATTTTAGCCATTTGGTGACGGTGCCCTCACCTCCTCTTAGTGAAGGGGCATGTTTATTCTGAAGGGCTGGGAATAAATCCAGAGCTCGAGAGGGGTCGTTGGAGGTAGTGACCTCTGTCCAGTCAATAGCTCGGAGGTCAGACAGGAAGTCGTGGGTATTAAATTTGGAGTAATCCCTTAGTTCAATCAGCCTTACATGGGATTTTGGGCTGGGGAGGTGCCCCAGACACAGTAGGTGAGGGGAATGATCAGAGATGGCATCCGAGAGGATTCCTGAGGATATAATGCTGGCAGGCCTGTTGGATAGGATCCAGTCAATAAGAGGGCCTGAGTTCCTCTGTGAGGAGAGCCTAGTGGGTTCAGTTATAACTTGGGTTAGTGCAAGACTGGAGAGCAGAGGCTCGATACAAGTTGCAGTTTGTACCTGGCCAGTTGAGGTTGAAATGCAGCCCATTAGTAGGGTTTTGTTGGGACCCACTTTGGTACCCGATGCAGTCAAGCAGTGAGGGAGAGACCAGTCAGGCATCCTTAGGTGGGATGTAGGTGCATGCCAGGTGGTTTTCTTTGTATGGCCCAGCAGGAAGAGAGCGTGCAGAAACTCACATGCAGGTGGGGTGGCTGGTGAGTGGTCAATGGTGGTCAAGTTTGGTGCGTTTTGTAGTAGGATTACCCGCCGCTCTCTTCTTACCTGGTCTGTCCTGTCTAAAGTGGTTATAGCCAGAAGGACACACTGGGTATCAGAATATGGGGCTTGAGCCAGGTTTCTGAGGTCAGGATATCAGGCTTATGGTGGGTGACCCATGCCATGAGTTCGGTTTGGTTCCGTAGGGAGGCTGCGCACGTTCAAGTGAGCAACTTTGAGCCCTTTTGAGGAGAGCCATGTGAGGGAGGTGAGACAGAGGGAGGATAGCGTGCCGAGAGGGAGGCCATAATCCCAGGTGGGTCCTACTAGCTCTGGTTAGGGGATATGTAAGGGCAGTAGTGGTAGTACCCTTTACAGTTGGGCAGGATGGAGAAAGGAAAAAAGAATCAGAGAGAAGGGCTGGAAGTTAGGGATTTGTCAAGGGAGGGCGGAAGAGAGGGAAAATTTATGTATAGGTGCCTAGGCAGAGCACAGGGAGTTTGGTAGCACAAGGGAAGAATAGTAAGAGGCTGAGCTAGGTGTGAGTGGATTTAGTAAAAGGTGAAGGGAATGCAAGGCTGACAGTCGGCCACTAGTGGTGAGAAAATAACCTGCAAATGGCAAACAGGGCTGATAGGTTATTTTCCATACTACCGTTAGTAACCTCAGACCTATTTAACAGAGAGCCGACTAAGGGTGGTAAGTGGGCGGTGAGGAGCCCGAGCCCAGCGCAGCCAGCGAGGGCTAGTGCTCGGCGCCGACCGAAGAAAGGCGTTCAAGCGCCAAATTGGCGCCAAAGAAATTCCGCACTGCAGGTCCTTTTAGCAAATGTACGCAGCTCATCTTTGCTGATTTTTAAGAACACCATATTTCAAATAATTCCTTATAGCATATCTTCACAATAATCCCCTTGAGCTGTGCTGAGATCCCCCCGAACCACCCCTACCCTTCCCTCCCTCCCTTTCCCAAAACAACATCAACAAACACAGACACCCCTCCCACAACCTCCTCCCTCCCACTGAAAACCAGAACCCATTTCCTCCCACCCCAATCCCCCCAAGGAATGTGTCACATAAGATATAGACTAGGCATCTGCACCATCTTCCTTGAACCCTCCTGTCATTGTTCGTGGCGAGTGAGTCCTGCTGCAGTCCACAGCCCTTTCCCTCCCGCAATCCCAAGACTTACTAGAACTGCTACATCTCAGGAAGCATTGCATTCCAACAAATAAATATGCCCAGATAACAGTCCCACAAATAATGACCCTTAGAAACTGCAAATGAGGACCCCAATGTTGTCTCCACCTCACGTGCTCCTTCTTGATATCGTTACCCTTGGGGATTAAACCCTCAGAATCGCAGTTAAACCGTACCAGCTTAAGCGGCTCAATAATGGTAGCAATTTGTTGTCTGGGCTTAAATGTGGAGCCTTTATCCACCTGAAAACTTGCCTCAGACAATATTCAGCTTTCTTAAGACACCCCGAGGAGTTCGGTCATAACCAGTCATGAAGAGAACTAATACGTCCAATGAGATTCAATGAAAATGAACCACACAGTCCACGCTAAAGTAAGTGGAGCGTTTGCATCTTAGAAGTCTTCATTCTCCGGGACTTCTCCGGCATTGGTGAGTCACCAGTGAGTCACCTCCACTTTCTCACCGCATCACTTGGGCTTAAAGAGGTCAAGGTACTCCTTCTGCAGCGCCTTCCATGGCAGAATCAGCATCTTCGAAGGATACCCAGGCCCCGATGACATTATCTGAAAGCGGGCCAGGTACCCCATGCAGGAATTTTATCCCTGCTGCAACAAGTTTGGTCACAACAGGGTGGAAGAGTGATCTTCTTTGTCGCACAGTTGCCGGTAGGTCTTGAGTAATGCAAATTTCTTGCCTTCCCAGAGGACTTGGTCTAGCTCTTTATCCTTGACAGCAGGTGGTGTTTTTCTTGGTAATTTAAGAGCTTGATCATCAGAGGTCTGGGCTGCTGGCGGGTGCTGGAACAGGCGCTAGCGCATGGTGGGCCCTCTCGAGGTGTCTGAGGTCCCAAGGTGAGGGCCAGTGATCTTTTCAAACAGCTTCTGGACGAATAGGGGCTGGTATTTTGGCCCTCCCTCCTTTTCAGGTATTCCTAGTATAACAACATTATTTCTACGGGATCTCCCTCTCAAATCCTCACTTTTCCACGAACTCCTTAATGCTTGTCGGTTATTGACCATGGTATCCTCCTGCAGGACTCACCATCTTTTCCAGAGAGGCAATTCGGGCCTCTGCATCTGAAACTTTGATATTTAGCTCCTCCAGCACCCCAGACATTTGTTTGATCTCGGTCACAACTGATTTAATGTCCTCCCAAAAGGCTGCAATTCTGCTGGAATAACTCTAAGGTGAGAGGCGTTGTTTCCGGGACTGCCGTTTGAGGGGTAGTAACAGTAGGCGTCCTGCGCTTCCCATCGACTTGGCTTGGGTCTCTTCCGGATATATCCAGGGGAGACAGGCTGGGGTAATGCCGAGGCATTGCAGATCTAATTTCTGCCTTCATTTCCTGACAATAACCACGTCCACAGCAGCTCCGATAGCAAAAACTGCCTTTGGAATGTTGCGAGGCTTCTTTCCAGGCTAATTTTTATGAAATAAAAGCTTGGGATTGTGGGAGCTCCGACCAGGCACTGCTACTCAGGCTGCAGCATCACCTGACCCCACACAGGCAGTTTAAGGAAGTTGTCAGCCTGTTCAGTGAAGCTAGGGAACCTCAGACTACAACCTCCCTTGTAGCAGCACCGGAAAGAAGTAGAATGATATGCAGGCCATAGTGCCACGATTGAGTACAGTGATTTGTGTAGAAAGACCAAGAATCCCTCTAGTGGCAGGTCTGTATAACCTGTTAATGGAAAACTAGCCCACAAAAAAAAAACAACAAAAAAAAAAAAACTTCTATTACACAGTTGAAATGTGCTCAGTTCTATCAAAATCTATTTGTAAAAAGTGCCAGATGGCTGAAGCGAGGAAAATTCCTGGCCAATCAATTGCAGGTTTGCTGGAAGCACCAATGTTCCAATTAGCTTGTGTCCCGTACCTTCCAACTGGCTGCAGGTGGGCGTCCTGGTCTCGGTCCGGTGGCTGACTGGGTGCCGCCGACCTGGGGAGCTGAAGCAGCCCTGTTCAAGGGCAGGCAGCTTCCAAGGAGCTGCAGATGGGCATCCTGGTCTCGGTCAGTGGCTCTCTGGGTGCCGGCTGACGTGAGAAGCGAAGCAGCCCTGTTCAAGGGCAGGCAGCTTAAATATATGTAATGTGAACAGCAGAGAACAATTCATTAACCTATGCTTGAATCAGTACTGAGAAAACATAAAATACACATACTTAGCTATATACTGTAGGATTAAAGGTACATGAAATTCCAAAGTGCATACTAGAATATCTCATGAAAACACTGAGATAATTGCAAAATGGGACAGCTCCATGAAGGTTTACTCTTCCCCTATAGAGGAATATCCTAAAAAAGAAAACAAAAGGCCTGAGTAGTGTTGATGGTGGTGGGCTGCATCATGGCCTACTGAGTTAATGCACAGTGTTCAAACTTTAAAAATGAAAATGAAGGCCACACCTTCTTTGGGGGGCATTAAAGAGCTACTGACACCTCAAAGAAAACGTTAAAAACATAATAATTAGTTACGATTCTGCTTCTATTCTATTTATATTTTATATATTTCTCCTTCCTATAATTTATTACTAAAGAAATGTGTGTATATATGCACACCATGCACACCGGCACCATAGCAATTCTGCTTAAAGTTGGACCAGCATAACATTCTGTGGTGATTTGCATATGCAGCCCATGATGCTTTGCATTGTGGGGGCATGTGTGATTTTGTATTTTCTTGAAACTTGGCTTCCCAGCCAAATGCCCTTTAGGGTAACCCTTGCCTCAGTGTTTATGCACAGAGGTTCTTTGTCTTATATATATATATATATATATATATATATATATATATATATATATATGATTGTTGTCCTTACAGTTCATTATGATTTCACCTGCCTCTGTAACCTACTCCTTACTTCAAGTGCGTAATCAGAAGGATTGCCTGGAGTTTGGTGGCCAAGCAGCCAGCCACTCCCACTTCCTGAGCTATATAAGCAGTTCCTCTCAGCCTCATTATGAAGCATTTTTTCTTTGCAGCTGGAACTTTGTTGATATGTCCTCTGAGCTGGCTGCCCCCACCTGCTGTTTTGTGTGTCTCTGCTGGACTTTGGTTTTGTTTTCCTGCTTCCAGTTTCTAACTTTCCCCAGCTGTGTGCTTCTTTGTGTTTTGTGTAGCTTGTTTTTGTTTTGGGGGCCTTGTTAGCTGTTTTCTCTGTTGCTGTGTTTTGGTTTTGTCTTTTGGGCTTTGTTTCTAAGCTCTAGCATACTGCTACTCAGAGCTTATACTACTACTTTCAGTTACTTACAACTGCAGCCACTGCTACTGTTTATTCCATTACTATTGCACCCAGTGCTTGTTTTACACTGTTGCTCACCACTCTGAAACTACTGCAGTCATTATCTGTGTGTTTCAGCTCAACCGTAGCTGCTCCATGTTACATACTCAATTGTTTTCACCTGACACAGGTTTACTCTGACCCTAGCAATGCTGGCCATTCATACTCTCATTCTACTTGCAGCTTCGCACTGCCTGGCTACACCTGCTTTCATAGCATTGTCTTCATGTTTTATTGCAGTTACAACTCTAAGGTCAGCTAACTGCTCCGCTGAGGCTGTTAATATAGCTTTATGATTAAATTCTGCTTCGCTGCAGAAAATCCTAACAGTATTTGTCACCTTGACTTGGCTATTCATGTCTAGCTGGCTTGCCCACAGTTCAGTGCTGTTTCATTGCTACATGTTATGCAGACTTCTGTGCAGGTCCACCTTTCACTACTACTGTTTATTGACCTCATGTACAGGTCCATGCTTACGCTATCATTGCTCATTGCTTATGCAGATCATTGCTTCATACCTACTGCCCATCCCTTCGGCTTCAGCCTCTGGGATTCTGCTGCACTAAATTCTGCATTCGAACTGCAAGGTCTCAGCACTCATCACTCATTACATTTCAGCATACAGAGCTCATTCAGCTGATCAACAGCTTTCAGTTTGCTATCAGTTTTTGGGGCATGCCAGCCATACCATTCTGGCACAGGTTCCCTGCAGCCAACAGTCTTGCTCTGCCTTTAGTCTGCATCTTGAGCATGTCCAACTGGAGTGGGATCCTTCTCATCTGGCCCATGGCTGGGAATGTTCTTGCCCTGGGCTTGGCTTTAGCTGCCTGCTATGCAACAGCAGTTCCTGGTGTATAAATTTAAGACTAGCAATGAAGGGTCATGATCTCCTTTGGCTCTAGTGTTCCACTATAATGGTTAGCCATTGACTTTAGTAGTTTCCTAGCAAGGCACCTTTACCACATTCTCCCTATGACTGCTCTGGTTCACCTGGTTTGAATTTAGGGTGGGTAGGCCACGTGAGTGCCTCAGCAGTCATTGCTCTCCTCCTGCACCTTGGTTGCATCTATTGTTGCAGTGTTTTCTTGCAACCTTCCACAGTGTTCCTCCTAGAGGGTTTGAGTGAAAGCTTTCCTCCAGATTGGAATATTTTCTACCTCCCTTGAATTGTGTTTTCCAAATTGCAGCTGCAGAGCCATCACTAAATAAACTATCTAAGCCTGGCAGGAAGGTGACATAGGCCTTGAATCCCCAGAGATTTCCTCCTCATAGGGTTTTTTTCTCCTCCATTGCCTCCAGGTCACAACTGTTAGTTAACATAGTAGTTTCCATTAGTTTCTTTAGGTAGGTGCTGCTGTTGGATGGAGGTGTAGGATGTCCTGCTCTCCTGGATGTCCTCTCCTTAGAGGATCCCTAATTCTCAACATGAACCATCAATATCATGCTCGCAAAACTGGGCATTTCATTACGTTATCAAACTGAGCATCATTACATTATCAAACTGTCTATGCTTCTACTATTATGTCACAGTTACTGCTACTACATCACAGTTACTGCTTGCTCATATACTTCATGTTGCCTCATTCTTTTGGGATATGCTTGTACTGTACTACATTTCTTTTGGGGATTCCTAAAGTGCCTTTAGCCATGGGAATCGTCCGTGGCACCTCTAGAATGGAACCCTCTCTGAGGTTCCTTTTTGTACCCCTACAGGGGTAATTCCTCTGGAACAGAGAGTGTGAATGGCCAAAACCGAGGCTAACACAGTTGCACAAGCATAACACTATACTGGCTGCATAGGACAGTAAATCCTCTGTTGTGACATCGCAATCTGTTGCCATTGGAGTAAATGTGATGTCACAAGTAGTGCATTATGACTTTAAATAGGGAAAAGCAGCAGGAAAAGATGAATTCTTCAGGAACAAAGATACTGTCTGCATGCAGATGACCTCACTACTAAATAATGGAAGGAGGAATACAGAATTAATAGAAAATACAAACTGGACAGTGCCTAAATATTATGTTTTGTTAAAGTTCTCCTGAACATGTTTCCAGCTCTTTAAGGTATATTGATGTTTCCTCAACAACTATACTGTGACGACACTACAGTGACAACAGCACCGGTTGCTGTGATGTTAGTAGGGACCCCAGCATTTCTTTCTGGTGGTATTGCACCCTCCCTGAAATAATTATGACTTGGATTTGATTATTTTAAGTAGCAGGGGTGCAGAGGCAGAGTTCCCTGCTTGGGTGGTTTGGGGAAAAGCCCCCAGAAGAAAACAGTTTGATGCAACTCCCTTTATGCAAACCACAAATGTGGTCGACATAACAGAGTCACTGTAATGTTGGTCGACAACAAAATTGTTGTTTGACTGTCACAGATCTTTTTTAGTCACAGGAAGATGCTGTCTGTTGGTGAGGAGGAGCTGCTATACATATTACAGCTTTGATCAAGACAAAATAAGGTTTTACTGAACCCCTCAACTGGGGGTATGCCACTGACATCCTTGCCCCCTACCCTTCTTCAGAACCTTCTGGTACCTATGACTGATATTGGCAAAAACATTCAGAGACATTTTTAAAAACATGAAGTACTGTATAGTTTAAAAGTAAAAATGATGATATTTACATAAAAAGAAGACAAACAAACAAACAAGCAAAGCCCCCTCAAGCACCAAGGGCATTTTATTTTATTTTGTTGCATTTCTTACTGATGATTTGTGTAACACAGTGTTTTGGAGATGTCAAACTGTTAACTTCACAGCCTGGCAGATGCTGGAAACAACACATGCCACAGACACCTCGCCACCAAGCAATTAATTTACTGCCTCTGGGCTGGGGCAACCTGGCAAGGAGGGTCTCCAATGTATCCTCCATCTGTCTCATCCCTTGCCTCAGGTTGACAACTTCCCACTGCAATGCAGCAACACCATCTGGAGGGCCACTCAAGAGCGGGTTGTGGTGGCAGGATCCTCTGTTGGGACTGGCTCAGAGGGTCCACCAGCTGCTTCTCCCACTAAATTTTGCCATCTCTTCCAATGTCTCCCTCATTGTTCTGTTGTCACAGACTACAGACTTTCTGTGTTGGAAGGTGAAGTCAAAGATGCCACCCTTCTTTTGTTTTGGATTTCCCTTGTTCTTGTCCACCTTCCTCTTTTCTCACACATTGTTGCCTTTCTCCACCTTCTCCACCTTTTTATAGTTGATGTTGCGCTAGAGCAAGTTGAACCCTTTGCTATGTACTGGGTTTTAAGAGGTGTGTCCACAGTGGTCCAATGCAGGAGACTCTACAAGGAGCTTGACCAGTAATCAGTAAGCCTGATTATAGCACTGTTCAGGCATGAAGTCGTGGACTTCAGAACAATGTGTTGACAGACACATTCATAAATCAACTCTTTCAGCAAGCACAGCTGATCTCATTATGTGCTCTTAGCCGACCTGCTCCCTTTCTACTCAGCACTACAGCAATGGAAACTGAACAAGCTTGTTAAATATTGGTTGCCTATTAAACTGGAGATTAATTTACCCTTCAAAATGCAACAACTTGCACTTTTAAATATTTAGTATTTAACCATTTTCTTACTACTAGCTTCAGTTGGGCAGGTATTCTTTCAAGAAAGAGTCATACCTCATAAATGTCATCCTTTCCCAGCAAGGAGTCTCCTAAAAGATTTACAATGTTTTTTTAACTTCATAAGACACTATCTGATAAGCACTGTCTCAGACATAATTTACTATTGCAGAAGACATTTGTAAAGAACTGTTGTCTTTTGTTAATAATTTTACTAAAGCGTTTTGAAAAGAAATACTTATATTTGGTTTTAGATGGCAAACACATTATGAAATATTTAGCCCTGAAAACAGCCACCATTCTGGTTTCAAATCTAAGTGCATAGCACAACCAGCAGTATCTAGAATGCATGTTAGTATAGCAGAAGACAACAGCCACTTTAACCCCTAAGATAAATAAGGAATGGTATCAATTGTTACTCCTGTTACTATGCTTTTGGGAAAAATATTTATTAGCAAGGCTAACCTTGCTCAGCTTGTCACTGTGCCTACAAGGCACTCCAGCCATGGAAATAGTTACACTCCCTTGACTGGATTCTCACCAACAGACCCGATAGGATATCCTCTGTGACAGTGCTACCTGACTTGATTAGCGACCATCAGTGTCATGCAAAATGTAAACATTTTTCCCAGCAAAATATTTTGATGAAGTCATGTATTTTGCAAAATATTTGTGGGGCAAAATAAGAAATTTTGCCCACTATCAGTGAAATTCATTGCTTGCAGGTGGAATTTCTCCACCCACAGGTGAAAATTCCACAATTTTCTCCATTAAAATTCATCTCCATGGTGTCTAATGGTGACCCGCAGCCACTCACTGGCCTAAAGAAATAATTCTCCCTAATGTTTAGTGGTCCCCCAGCTGATCACCAGCAAAATTGAATAAATGCAAGCCACTCTCCCCCTGACTTACCTCATCATGTCCTGACTCTTTCTTGTGAAAAATAAATAAAATAAATACAATCCCCCACCCTGTCATAAGATAGTGTCCACCGCTTCCCTCAGTACCCGATTGGGCCAGCGGCAGAGCCCTCCCACTCACCTCCATGGCGGCAGCCCAACTGAGCACTTCAATAAATGAGCACATGTTTGTACAAGCACGTGCTCATTCATTGAATTCAGACAGCCAGCACTCTCACAGCTACTGGTAGTATGGTGAGAGTGCTGGCTATCTGAGTCTGTCAATGAATGAGCATGTGCTTATAAGCATGCACTCATTCACTGAAGTGCTCAGTCAGGCTGCTGGCCATGGAGATGAGGAGGACTGTGCCAATAGCCTGACTGGGATACTGGGGTGAGCAGAGGAGTGTTATTTTATGACTGGAGTGGGGGTCCACCACACCCAGAGTTGGAGATTTTATTTATTTATTTTTCCCATCAAGTCAGGATATGATGAGGGTAATTTGGGGTGGCCTGCTTTTATCAGTTTCCAGCTGGTGATTGGCTATGGGGCACCATTAAACACCAGAGAGTTGGAGATTTTATTTTAAATTTTTCACATCAAGGGTTGGGACATAGTGAGGGTAACTGGGTAGGGGCTTGCCTTTATTCGGTTTCAGCCGATGATTGACTAAGGGGTGACCACTAGACACCAGGAAGAACATAATCATGTGGATGCCTATTTGTGGGGGTGAAATTTTGTCATTTCAACACAATTTTGTGAAAACTTTTGCATTGAGAAATTGCTAATTTCACAGAAATTTCACAGGTGAAATTTTATTTTGTAACATCTCTAGCGACAATTCACCTGTTTCCTGTGTCTGCAATGCCTGCCCTCCCTCATACCCACCCAAAATCATCACCATGTCTGACTTCTCTGCCTTACACCACAGATTTCTTACTGATCTTCAGCATGTCAACTGGACCCCCATATACACCACAGACAACACTGACTTGGCTGTCAAATACTTCACCAACTCTTGGTGCTCACTGCAGTCCAAGTACATCCCTTCCATGAGGTGCAGGGTTTAGTGACCACCCACCAGATGGCTAACTCACCCCTTCTCCACCTGCTTAAGTCTCAGGATAAGCTCTGAACCAGATGGAAAGCCTCCCACTTCATTCTGATTTTGTTGCTGTCAATCCCTGCGGAACTCATGTTACTAGCGATATGTGTTGATTCGCTTTATCTGCTCATCACTTTAAGCATCACTGTACATTGTACTCTGATCTTTCTGATTATCCCTTTTCCCATCAGTCCTATTCTATAGTTGCCTGACTAACATAATTTGTTCTTCTCTTCCTCTGCTCTAGCTGCTATGGTCACCCCGCTGACTGCACCCACTCCATCAGGTCCTCAACTCTGGCTCTGCTCTCTGTCCCCAAATGCTCCACCAGGATGAGTGAACTTGCCTTCTCTACCTTTGCCCCTAAATTCTGAACTTTCTACTGCTTGGCATCAGATGTGCCAAATTCCACCTTGCTTTCAAGAATGCCTGCTCCAACTACCTTACATTCCTTGACAAATGTAAATGCCTTAACTTTATAGTTCAAGGTCACTGACTCTGCCTTGCATTTATATCCTCTCTAGCCTCTTCTCTCCTCTGCCCTTCTTCACCACCTTTATGCACTTAGGTTCATTATCTGCCTCCTTGCTAGACTTAGCCTAAAGCACCTTCTTGTACATATATTTATACCTGCTGTTTTATTGCCTGTTTGTTACCTCCTACATCGTATGATTATATAGTCCTCCTATGTGCTATGTAATCTGCACCTCTTAAAGCTGTACTTTGTGACTGCAGTGCATTTCTACTCAGAGACAGAGCTAACATGCACCAAAAGGGCAAAAGTTGCATCCTGCCCAAAACTGACCTCTCTTTCCTTTGCCAGTTGGTCCAAACTGATGCCCCTACTCTATAACAATATCTGAAGGAAGGAATATGAACTGTTCAAAATCTGCCAGTGATTATGTTTGACCCAGTAGGTTCCTCTTTAGACCCACACTTTTTACACCAGTGGGTCCAATCTGACCCTTGTTTTCAAAACCCCAGTGCTTTCACTGTTTCTACTCCATGTGTTTTGACTTGTACTCTCCCAGGTCATGCCTGAAAATAGGCAGTTTTATCTGGAGTGCCTACCCAGTTATGAAAGCAAATAAATAAATAAATATTGAGTTACAGCAAACGACGCACACACGCACACACATATACACTGTACACACCATCCTCATGGCCACATTCTAAATAAATACTGCAATCTAATATGTTATAAAACAATAAAGAAACTGCTTGTTTATGTCAGTCTTGGTTATGTGGAATACAATGAAGTTCAGTTTGCAGTAGATTTCCTTTAAATATTTCTTATCCTATATTTGTATCCTGGATAACACAGGAGAGATGCTACATCTCATTCTCATAGGGATTTCATTTTACATATTTTGCACTGTATTTACTCAGGATGTCCCAGATTAGATGTAATATCTTGTTTTCAGAGGGGTCATGATTTTACCATTTTAAAATGAATTTATTCAGGCTAGCCTAGTCCAGATGTAAAATATTGTTTTCAACGTGTTCTGATTTTATGCAATGCAGCATAATATTGTGTAGATGTAGAGCCCCACTGAAAATAAGATGCCATGTCTTCTGAACTATCCAGGCTAAACATATAGCAATCCGTAGGCATATTCTAGGAAAGCACATTGTAAAATGTGTAAAGGAAGATCGCACTGAAACTGCCTCTCCACAGATCTGCATTGTGCAAACTCATTAGAAATAATGGGTAAAGGCTTGACCATACTGTAAGTGATATTTTATAGGATATGCCGATTGAGAGTAGGCGTATCATATATTGAATCTCAACTGGCATATCCTGTAAATATTCAATATTTAAAATGGTTTAAATGCTTTACCCAAATGAAATAAATATTTTAAATATCAATGTGGCTAGTCTTTCCTCATGGGTCTTCTCCCATATGCTCTGCACCATTTTAGTTGCCCTCCACTGCACCGCTTTCATGTTGTCTATGTTTTTTCTCAGATGGGGTCTCCAGAACTGGATGCAGTATTCTGGGTGTGAGCCCATGAGTGACTTATGCAGGGGCAAGATGATCTTCCTCTTTATACTCCTGATACCCCTACCTGTGTGTCAGAAACTTCTGGCTAGCCTTTCCAGCCACCTTATCACACTGCCTCGTTTCTCTTAGGTCCTGTGAGATACTTTGCCCCTAGGTTTTGTACCCTATCTGCATGATCCTGCACTTCTTTGCATTGAATTCTAGCTGCGATTCTTTAGATTATTTCTCCATTTTTATGTTGGCATGCTTCCGCAGCCAACATTTTGTATTAGTGCAGATTTGGAGGCGTAGTCACTGTTGGGTAATGCAGGGCACACACCAGTAGGTGTGTTCCATCCCCTATCAGCCAGCAGCAGGGCCAACACACCTGCCTAGCTAATAAGGTGAAGATATGAGAGAAAAGGTCCACTGCAATGGAGCGAAGTTCTCATGCAGCGTGACCTAACAAGCCTCCCCTATGTGCAGGCAAAATGGCGGCAGTGACTGCCACTGTTGCCTGTCAGCACCACTGGCGGGGTGCATGATGCCAACGGGGTGCCCAATCCCCTCGGCATCATGCACCTCAACAGTTTCTTTGCCAATTGGGGCCCAATCTCAATTTGCATGTATCCTCCCTCCCTTGAATTTTGCTGACAGGGCAGCCCTCCTTGTCAGCATAATGTGTCCCTCATTTTTTGCTTACCGAGGGGTGCCCAATCCCCTCATCTCCTGTGGCTCCCCCTTTCCTTGTTTGCCAGTGGGGTGCCCAATCCCCATCAGCTAAAGTACCCACCCACACACACACTCAGGTGGCATGCTGGGAGCCCACCCTAGCATGCCAAAGCACCTATTAAAGTGAAAATGGTCCCCCAATGTCTTTTTAGTTTTTGTTTTTACCTGTAAAGAAGGAAATGGTCCCTCGGTGGTCTCCCTGCCCCCTCCACAACCCCACACACTGACTGTGCAGCCTGCCTCCCCACACCCCTCACCCTATACTTACCCTAGAGTCTGGTGCGACGATTCGGTGGACCGGGAACATGTTTGCACTCTTCAAAGCCGACCGCGAACTGTGGAAATGCCGGTAAGCTGTATAATGGAATAAATAGGGTTTTTCAACTTTAATGCATATCTCGGGCATTTTGTGGAATTTTAAACCAAATTTTCAACATGGGGTTTTAGGACCCCTCCTCATGAATTCTGGCACTATCATACCATTTATTGGTCCTGAAAGGTGATTTCACAGTTACTGTGTGGAATCACCTTTCGGGACAATTAATGAATGACAGTGGCACTTTCATGAGGTGGGCTCTCAAAAGCCTATGTTGCAAAATCGGTGGAAAAAATCAAAATATGGCTGTTTTACGAGCGTACATCTGCGCAGCTGCTACACAGGCTCGTAACTTCACGAATTCACAATATTTTCATGCCAGATTTTCAATATTATCATTTTTAACACCTCCTTGTGAACAGTACAGCTGTCATTTTTCACATCCTGGCCAAAATGTGTTTCCGCACTTCAGCGCACAATAGCGTGGTCGCTGTGGGAAATCAGTGTTTGGGCCAGTTTATGAAAATGACTGTGAACTCTTCATGAGCAGAGGTCCTAAAATGACTATGTTGAAAATTTGGTGATGATACTCCATAAAATGACTGTGTTACGGCGTGTGTTGGCAGATTGCACGATGCTGGTAACATCATGCATTTGTAATATTTTCACTCTGGATTTTCACCATTGGCATTTTCCACACATCTTGATGAACAGTACAGCTGTCATTTCACATAGCTTGCCCAAAATGTGTTTTTGCATGTCTGGCACAGAATTGCGCGGCGCAATCGCGAAATCACTTTTGGGACAGTTTGAGGAAATAACAGTGACACTGTGCATGAACAAAGGTGCTAAAATGCCTATGTTGAAAATTTGGTGCCGAACGTCCATAAAGACTGTTACAAGCGTGCATTACGATTTCCTCATGCACCCTTGTAACTTCACAAATCTGCAATATTTACATGCCACATTTTCAACACTGGCATTTTTTAGACCTCCTTATAGAACTGTACAGCTGTAATTTTTCACATCCTACCCAAAATGTTTTCCGCTGCACTACCAAAGCCAATCCCTGCTAGCGACAGCATTCGGCATTGGCAAATGTTTGTTTATACTGTGTTTATGCCCCCATGTTTTCCTCATTTTTGCTCAACTCCCATGCCACGGGCATCTGAGCACCTGTGGAGGCATGTTGCATGCTGTGGTTCTGCAGCACCCTCCCTCTGCTTGCCACCTGCCTGCGCCACCCTCAAACCTCCACCTGGGGCAGCTGGACTTTGGGGATGACAGGGTCCCTCCCTGGGAGAGGAGGAGAGCTTCTTGTGGCTGCTTAATCCTGCTCCCTCCCTCCCCACTAGTCGGCCTTTGATGACCCAGGCTTGCTCCTGAACCTAGGTCACTGGTGTAGCATGAGGTGTGGCATCCAGAGGCTCAACCCTCGTGTCACTTGGTTGGCTCTCAAGGTTTTGTAAGGTCTTCCATCATTCTTTCAACACCTCCTGGCATGTCCACCCTATTGCAAACCTTTGTATCCTCTGCAAAGAGAAATGCCTTCCTTCAGTCCCTCTGCAATGTCCCCAACAATGACACTGAAGAGGACCAGCCCCAACACCAACCCCTGTGGTACTCTGCTTATCACCGTTCCATCTCCAGAGTACTTCCTGTTTACCACAACCCTCTGACTCCTGCCATTCAGCCAGTTCTCCACCAACAGAACTATTTTAGGATCCACCACTAGGCTGCGTTTTGTAAATCAACCTTCTATGGGGATGGTGTCAAAGGCCTTTCTGAAGTCAAAGTAGGCCACATCCACTGCACTCCCTGGTCATACCTTAGTTACCCAGTCATGCAGAAGATTAGTACAGTGAGTTAATGCAAAACACAGTGCTTATCCAAAATACAGTAAAAGTTAGGCTTGGATGTATAAGTAAATAATGCCATATATTGGCTCCACCAAGCCACAGTGACGGAGCGTTTGCTGCAGTCCTTCACATCGATACAATCCCACTGACATCACTGATGCATCACAATGACCATAACACCAACACCAATGGCCACATTGCTTTATCAATGTGGGGGGCTTGCCTCCCACCCCCATGGTGGGGGACTATGCCTACATACCCCTACTTTAAATATCTAACTCCACATCACACATTCAGTGGAGTTAGTATACCCTGTCAACAAAAATCTCCCCATCGAGGCAAAGTACACTGATGTTGGGGAGTCAATGTTAAAACTTCAATGTTCAAATGGTATACCCCATATAAGGCAGTGTATGTGTGTGTGTGTGACTGTATGTGTGTGTGTGTGTGTGCGTGTGTGTGTGGCAATACTCTATGTATGCAGACAGTGCACTGCTATGTTATATACTGTAGTGTATATGCATATTTGTGTGTTTGTATTAGTCAGCATGTGTGTACCACCATTAGAAAGTGCAGTTAGGTGGCTCTTTGGTTAGTGCAGTAAGTGCTAGTCTACATTTACCGCTATCTAGATCAGTTTCAGCCTTTTGCATGTCACTGCTTATTTAAAAGAGGTGTCTAGTAGCAACTCCCCACCCTCTGATGTCCCTCAGAGCCTGAAAAGAAGAAAACAGTCCCTTGATGTCTTTTCTTTTAATCTGTAAATGTGTGTGGATAGTGCACTGCTATGTTACATTCACTGGAATATACATATACTCTATGGGTATATGTATTAGTCAGCGATGCATGTATCACAGCAACTAGAAAGTGAACTTAAGTGGCTCAATGGTTAGTGCAAAATTTGCTAGTCTACATTCCCTCACTATCTAGATCATTTTCAGCCTTACGATGTCATTTCTGATTTAAATGAGAGTGTATTGCTGCCCTGCTGTAACTGTCCCCCATGCCCATCCCATGCCAAACCCAGCCGATATTGGTCTTCTGGCACATGGATCTGCTTCAGAAAGAGCACATCAATACCAGTGGGAAACAACTGGCATTGACAAATGCTTGTTTATCTCTTGGGTACCTCTTGTTGGAGTCTCAGATCCTTTAAGACTTTGGCATCTCTCCTCTGTTCCATCATCATCTGCTGCCAAGATTCTTTTTGGGTGGGGGTTGTGGTACAGTTCACCATCTCCTATGGAGAAAGAGAAAAGATTTCAGTAACTACTTCAAAAACACATTGTTTCTTTCTCACTCTGTCTTAAAATAGATTTTCACCTTGATTAATAAAAATGGTCACAGAATGACCACATTCTGATTGGCTGTCACCATTCTGACAGCTTGACAGTAAAGCAATTTGAAAGTTGTTAGATTTATAGTAAATACCTTATCTGGGGCAGCTTACAGAGGCAAAAACATACCTAGCAGTGCTTGACTTTTTCCACACCCTGCTTAGGTGGGAATGGATAGTATGTTTGCCTTGATGTACCATCCAGCTGACCCATTTCCTTCTTGGTGCCTGCCTTGCCCTCAAGCAGACATTTGCTGTGACTTATGCAAAGTGAGACGTAGGATCATGTGGTCATTTATAGGTAATGCTGCAAGTTTTAGATGCTGATATACTTGTAGAAAACAAGCTACAGGGTTGAAGCTGACAGCATTTTTTAATTACCATTGGCATCATTGCTAAGGGAGCAAATTGAAAAATGAGCGTTGTGCTAGTTATTTAGTTAAGACAGCCCATCTAGCTACCATGGGATGCACCACTGCTCCGCTCCACACCATGCTGAGTGAGCATTCTTGTTTTTTAAGATACTAAAGTTTTTAACATTTTAGCTCGTCTCCTTACTGATATCACAGCATGCAGTGCTACAGCTTATATAATTCATTAAATCTGTGAGCCTTGCAAGACTAAGTTGGTCTGGTATATTGGAGTTCTCATTTCCACCCAAAGGTATAGACTGTGATTAGTGTTTGATGTCTTCAATAGCCAAATTGGGTTTGCTGGGTGGAAATGCCAAGGTGCTATGCCCTTTGCGGTTTGAAGTATTAAAGTTTTCATGGCTGAGGGTGGCGCTCCACCTTTGGCACATTTGCTGTTCTCAGAGAAATAGACAGTGCTAGGAGGAGTGGAGAGCAAAAGGAGGAGATGGAATTGGAGTGGTGCCCATTGCTTGTTTGGACTCAGTTCCATGAAGAGTGCACCTAAGAGAGTGTGAGAGAGTGGCCGATGGATTTCTCTATGCTATAGCATTTCAGGCACTGTCTGGTATTTTTAAAGATAAGGCTATCTCCTGAGATTGAACCACTGATGCTGCAGCTCTATATGATGTCTTGAAAGACTCAGTACAACTGAAGGTGGAATTGCTTTGATACAGAGATTTGGAGGAATTTTAGGAGAAAAGAGTGGAGATGGGATTTTGACTGCAGACTGAGAAATGGAGCTAAGTCTGAGTTCTGCTTGTGGTAACCCCTTTCTATAAACTCCTATTAAAACCTTGTCTGGCAATAGAAGGAGAACATTTAGCAGAAATTGCCCCATGAGATACTGATGTATTTATTCTCAGCCAGATATACCATTTAAGTGTTGCTCACTCAGAGATGAAGTGTAAAAGCCCGGCCCCTGCACATTAAAGAGTATCCAGTTAGTTTATGCACATAGCAGCTTTGGTGAAAAATGCGCACAGTGGTGCATTCTCCTAAAAAGTACTATTTTAACATTATAAAAGCATTTGTCAATGCGAGCGTTAACTTGCAGGTATTTGCAGTGGTGTGTGGCACTGGACATGGCTTAATGTCTTTGGGGTACAGTTTACAGAGGTGCAGCCTCTTCCCTTTTGCACAGTCAGACTTTTAATGTCACACCACCTCATCACATGATGCACAAGAAGAAGTACAGTTACTGTTCAAAAGCATATTTCAAGGGCATCCACTGACAGCACACTGATCAGCAGTCAAAAGGTTTGCACCCATGCATTTCAGTCAGTACAGCAATTAATACCTGTCTATTTGTTTTACCTGTTGGGCATGGTGGACTTGGACCACCCTCTGGATTAATAGCAAGGTCACGGGGACTCTGTGCTGGTCTACTGACCATGAGATATGACAGTTACTGTAGTATTTCAGGTAGAAATACACTCCAGTGGCTATGGCGACCCCAGTGCTGCCCGTCACCAATACCTGTTCCCACCTCCTAAGGACCGCAGCTTGTACATCTCTAGCTCACCTTCCCGGTCAACCAGTTCACAGTAGCTAGGAACTTGGCCACCCTCTCCTGCATGAGCTTCAGTGGCAGCTCTCTCCTGCCTCTGTCTGGGTCTTGTCATTGGCCCAAGCCTTCAGATGCCAGCGTCTCAAACTCGCTGCTGCAGAAACAGCCAGACCCTGTAGAACTGCAGCGCAACACAGTGTCATCAGGAGGATGTCCTGCATAGTAGCACACATGGTGTGCCCAAATCTTAGTTACTCTTCTGTGTGGTCAGTACTGACATGGCCCAGCGCTAGGATGCTTCTTCAGGGAACTTCTTATGTCAATTGTAAATAGGAACTCATAGGGTCTGGGAGGTATAAGTGGCATTTTTTAGCCAGTAGGAAAGCACATAGGTGGCAGTGGGCAGAGGCAGGTGTCCAGGCACTAAACCCAACCGTAGCATTACTGGGGAGTCTATGCGTGTGAAGTGTTCAGTGTCACTCTTGAAAACACGTGAAACCAACAAATAAATACAAGACAGAGCAGAGGCAGGTCAAAGATGTTCCTCTGTAAGTTTGCAGGGCTTCTGCCAGAGTTAGTTCAATGGGTGAGCTAGAAAACAAGGAAGCAGGGAGGACAGCAGCGGTGGGAGGAAGCGGGAGGGTTTGTGATGTGAATGTGCTAAATACACACGTTACCACCGCTGATTGCAGTAGTGGTTTTCTTTGAACTGAAGAGCACTGCAGCTGAACTGCTGTCATACTCAGCTTAGCATCCATTGGTGCGGTATGGTCATGTCTGCTACATGGAGCACTGCATTGGACAGGACGGCCACACAGCTTCAAAAATCATACTGTCCCAAACGTTACTTGTGCATGCACATGAGTGAATGTAAAAGGACATTGGATCACATGTTCAAGAGTGACAGGGGCAGCGATTTCGGTGATGCTGCATTTCATATGGTAGGCTAAGATTTGAGCTCTGTCGGGTCCACCGATACAATACCTCCTTACACTAATTTAAATTCATTAGCTCCACAATTTCATTAAGGAAGAGGTTTGGATTGAATGGGGAGTCATCAGAGACTAACTAAATAAAAATTGTAACAGAAAAGAAACATACCTCATCTGCAGCACAGCATGCATCCTCTCTGAATTGTATGGCAATGGGCAGTTTGGAATAGGGAAGCAACCCACAAATACAGCTGTTATAACTGAGCTTCTGGACTTTCAACAGGAAATTCAATCATTATACATAAAATTAAAATCTTTGGTTGCTAATATTAAAGAGAAAAATCTGGGAACTGGAACAGCATGCAACTAGCATGGATGGCACAGTTGATCGACTTGAGATTATTTACTTGGCTTCCAAGAGACCCAAACCCTTATGGAAAATGCAATGCCCTGGGAATAGGTCTCACCGAACAACATCCAATCTTTGAAGTACCAGAGGGCTGAAGCCAAGAGGGATTTTGTGGACTTTGTTCAAGAATTACTAAATTCCCTCCTTGATCTTTTGACCTCTTGCTGCTTCGAATGAGAAGAGCACACAGATCCTTAATGGCAGCACTGGCATTTTAGCACACACGAGCAAGCTGCCTCTTGGGGCACCAGCAAGGGTCCGGGACTGGTGGGTGCATCGCATGATATGAACACCGTTGAAGATATTTTAATTTGGTATTTGAATCCCGCATTTGGAGCCTTTGGCAGTCCAGCATAGTCCACAGTAACACTTAGGGCTTGCGAGGCCAGGTTCTGGCTGTAGACACTATTGGCTGCTATGTAGTGTTGGCCAGCCAATAGAACTGCTGGAAAGTGTAGCACCTCTCCTCCATGGTCCTCTACCTTTTCCAGTCAGCTATGTGAGAGGGTAGCGTGAGCTTACAGTGGGAATGTTTGAGAGGAGAGGCAGCTTTCTCAGAGTCTGTACTGTATAATTGTTGGAAATCACACTGCTTTTGTTTCTTTTATTTAACCTGACAATGAACAAAAAGTTGAAAACTGCTTAGTAAGGTAATTTTGAATACCAGCACAGCAGTTTAATTTAATGCTGTCAGTTTTCAGGAAAAAAAGTATTATTTAGGTTTTGTTTCGTTACTATAGGCTATCAGTTATGGCACCGCACCTTCATTAGCATAATGAATTTTTCTCTCCTATCATGTCCAGAAAACACTGTAACAGAACTAGATAACCAGTATTGGATAATAATCTTAGGCACACTCATTGACATTGAAAAAAAGAATGCAAAATCATTTTTAAATCATAAAACAAAATACAAAATGCTTCAGTAGTTGATTTCAGTGAAAAGAATACAGAAGACATTTAAAGATACAAGTAGAAGTAACTTAACTGGCAGCAGATAATTGGGATGTCCTGACAGGCACCAATTAAGTGGCAGTGTTATCCTATGGATGCTGTCAATTGGTCATACGGGATGTCCCTGAGGTTTTATTAGGACGGTTTTCTCCTTGATAGACATGCCCTAACTTGTCCCTCACAATGTGATAAGTGTGAAAATAAATTAGTAAAGGCAAAACAGCAAGTCAACAATAGCAAATGCATAGACAGCGACCGTACATCACAGTAGTCACCATCAACAGTGAAAGTGATGGTGCAGTGACTTGAATACATTAAAGTGAGCTTGTGACATCCTATCACATAAGTACAGCCAGACATATGTTTGTTCCTTTTGGTTTCCCATTTTCTTCCCCCTACAATTTTTGTGGGGCTGATTAAATAACTTCTACTGTATATAAACTGTTACCTGCCACCTGTAGCAGAAAAAGCACCATGTCACAATAATAGGTTATGCTATATTCCACAGTATATGGGTGGTTGAAGGACTGTGTTGGGAGGAGGGATACCACTATGTGGGCAATTGGAGGCTTCTGGAACTAGAGGCTCTTCAAGAGATACTTGCCTTTACCTTGCAGAGAGGAAGCCAGTGCTCTGGGGCAGACGTTTGACATCTACATTGGACAGTTAAGCTGACTGCAGGGGAGAGACAGAGGTAGGGAACCACTGAGATTGCAGAGCAGGTGGGAACCTAGCTAGGACTCCCCTTGAACATGGGATTATTAGCAGCAAGTGGGTAACAGTAAGGTTAAAGTTCAAATTAGATTCGGGAAGAGGCCAGTGAGGAGAACTGGCAATGCCTACATTCAGCATGAAAAATGAAGAAATAGACCGGGAAAAATAAAGGAGAAGGAATAGGAAAAAGCAAGAGGGATTAGAAGAAAGATGGAAGGATCTCTTAATGCCAGAAATCTGGGAAATAGAAATTGTGAGCTCCAGACAATGGTGGCAGACACTGTGATGGACCTAGCAGCCTTGACAGAAACTTGGGCCAAAGAGGATAATGATTAGGACCTGGCAGCCCCAGTCTACACCAGGTTGTTTAGGCATTGCAGAAGAAAAGGTAAAGGAGGAGGCATAGGCATATACTGTATGTCAGAGAAGGCACAGAGGCACTGCAGAATGGAAATATCAGGGCCAGTAATGGGGAACCCAAATCACTGTGGGTTCTGTTCACACCATCCTCAGGCAAGAAACTATGGATAGGTGTGACCAATAGACCTCAACACAGGAAAGAGGAAGATAAAGAGGTAGGGAATGACTAGAAAGGGGTGGCAAAGAGGAAGGCGATAGTAGTGGGTGATCTAAATCTCACAAATATGGACTGGTTCATTTTTATAGCCACGAGCTCCAGTTATACCATGCTGGATACGTTGCGAGGACTGCATGCTGGTGTAGCTGGTTAAGGAACACACTAGGCAGACTGTTATTCTGAATGTGGTGCTCAAAAACTCAGAAGCACTAGGAGGTATGAGGGTAGAGGAGCCACTAAGGTCCAGTGACCATCTCTATATGGTTTGACCTCCTTTGGGAGAAGTAAGCCCTCATCAAAGGCTGAGGCCCAAAATATCAGAACTCCAAATTTCAGCTGGATGAAGGAGCTGGTACAAAACAAGTTAGCTGGAATTGACAAAATCAGGAATGTAGAGAAAAGATGAAGGGAAATAAAGAGGGCCATTCTCAAGGCAACAAAGTCTTGCATGAGCATGGTAATAACCAAAGGTATGAAGACCAATAATGGTTCTCTGGAAAGGTCAGGAGTAGCAGTGAGAACCTAAAGAGGTACTCATCAGTTACAAGAAAAAAACAAGCCAATGAAAGGCAAGGCTGGAAAATTTTATTTATAGAGTGCCTATCCTAGGGCTCAGGGTGCTTCACAATAATAATAATAAAATCAACAAACATTAGTAGAGACAGCTTAACAGCAATGAATAGTGATTTATAAATTATACAGCAATTTAAAACAACAATTAAAAAAACAGGGAATGCTTCTTGAAGGGTCTTAAAGGCCCCAGCCTTGTAGGAACAGCTAATATATTGTGATAAAGCATACCAAAGAGTAGGGGCCACAACATAGAATGCTCTGTCTCTGGATTGATCGCAGTTAAGGTAGATGGACTAACAGCAGGGCCACATCTGAAGAGTGGAGTGGGTGAGTTGGGTGATAAGGAACTAGGAGGTCTTTTAAGTAGTCTGGTCCCAAATGGGTCAAGTGGATGCCCTGCAACATGGGATCAGGGCAGGTGGGTCTTGCCTCACCAACCTTGTGAATTTCTTTGAGCCAGTTAGTCAGGCTATGGACCAGAGAATCCTGGTGGACATACTGTACTTGGACTTTTCAAGGCCTTCAACTCCATGTCACACAAAGGCTAATGGAAACATTGCATAATATGGAAATGAATGCTGACTTACTAAAATGTATTGGCTCTTGGCTTGACAACCATAGACAGAGGGTAAACCTGAGAGGGTACCTCTCAAACTGGGTAAGGGTCACGAGTGGGGTCCTGCAGGATTAGCACTGGGGCCACTCTAATTTAATATATTTATGTTGTCTCTAAACTGCAACAGTCAAGTTTGGATGAGCAAGTTTGCAGATTTATTTATTTATGCATTTGGTAACTGGGTAGGTGCACTGATCCAAAGGACCATTTTCAGGCATGACCTGGGCCACAGGGTGGCAGCAACAGAAATACATGCAAACAAACAATACATACAGAGTCAGGAATACACACTCCGAGCATGAGGTTGGTTCAGAGCAAGAGCCAATGGGTGTGCAGCCCATACCGTACAAAGGCAGTCCAGATATGAATGAATTATTCATTCACATATCTGTACTGCCTTTTAGAGCGGTATGGGCTGTACTGGTTTGTTTAAATCAATGGTCATGCAGCTCACCAGGCAGTCAGTCGGGCGGGTGGCGGGCGGCAGGCGGGTGGGATGCTGCCACCAGCCGGCTGGACGGGGAGCGGGTGGTGGGGCTCCATGGGTGAGTGGGATGGGGGCCACTAGATCACCAGGGTAGGTGGTCCTTGGGGAGGGTGTTTGACCTCTTTGCTGCCCAGCGATCAGGCTAGTGGGGGTGAGGGTTTTTAAGCGTATGCCTTGATCGGGCCAGTCGGGGGGTGGGGATTTTACACTTATGCCGCGATCAGGCCAGTCGGGGGTGGGGGATTTTACACTTATGCCGTGGTCGGGCCAGTCAGAGGAGGGATTTTACACATATGCCCACAATCGGGCTTCAGGGGCGCCGGTCCCTGGACGGCTGCTGCCTGGCAGGGGTGTCAGGCAAGTCCTCGGGATCACACCTGCATGCTAATGGCATGCAAATAGGGCCATAAATAGATGCAAATGGCCCCACACCTGCATGAATTAGGCCCCATTTGCATGTCACCTTTGAATATCAGAAATTTGGCGATGGCACAATGGTACTTGCACCAACGCATCTTGAATGCTCCACTCTGACCACTTGCAGTGGTGCAAGTTCCACTGCTGTGGCCGGGGGTGATATTCAAAGGAGTTGCTCAATAGCGCAACTCCATTGAATATCGCCCGCCCACACCCCCTGCACAGCTGTTTTGTGCAGCGCAAGGCTTGCACCACAGAATAGAACAGTTTGAATATCCAGCCCTATATTTCTATTGCTAGCCTTTCTCATGTACTAGGAGACCTCTTGACAACTGCAATGTGTCAAGACGGGAGACAACACGGAAGTTAACATGCTTGATTGCATGCCACTGTTTGTCCGATGCACATTCCAGACATACCTCTCACTGCGCATGTTTCCATCACACTTATCGGGAAAGGCAGCAACTACAGGTTTACATGGCTCATATATTGGAAACTAAAAGGAATTTTCCACTGCTTGCTAACCAAAATCAGATGTTACCCGGCAAGGGACTTCTTCTGATAACTGCATGTTTACATGACTGTCAGATACCCAACTGAATTATCGGAAACTTTAAATCTCCTATTTGAATCGGACATCTGACATCATGTAAACATGGTGATCAGGGGCGAGCCAGGAATTTCAGATGTGTACACCGTTGGCACACTGCAGTGCTACCCCCTTTTCTGTCCCCTGCTACCCCTTCCCATGGTGGTGCCCAATCCTTCTGTGGCATTCCACCTGGAGCATCCTAGTTTTACTCTGTAGTGTATGCTATAAATGAAGGTGTGACCCAGAAATGAACTGTAAAGAACTAGTAACTGCACAAAATACGCTTTGTGCATGGAGGTGGGTCCAGATACGAGGTGGAAGTTTCCTTAACAACCATATTGAAAAACACTGAGGTTGGCATGACATGTAAACCATGAGCTACAATCTTGTTGTTTACAGTGTCATGGCAGCCTCAGTGTTTGGCATTGCAGTTATCAATACATTATCCTCTATGTAATGCACAACTATTGTAAACAGTAAGAGCAAAGGCACCTGGGATCCATTTTGCAGGGCGCCCCAACACTGATATGACAATGGGGCATGAAAATCCTGTGACCTAATTGGTTAAAATATCACGTGACTCAGAAATTCTCCAGTCTACCCACCAGGGGTTGAAATTGTCACCAGCCGCTAGCCAAATGCTGGCAGATTTCGTGAAGAGCTTCATTTAGTTAGCACAGTGGGTTTGTACTGGAGAAGGCATTGCCTTCTCCAGTACAAACCCACAAGGCAACACTTCAGTATGCACACCAACTGGGCCAGTGGAAATGTCTGTGGGACCAGTGGATTTTCCCAGTCAGTACTAGCCCTGTTGACTAGTGGCTGCAAAAAACTTAATTTCAACCCCTGCCCACTGTAAAGGTTTTATATCAGTATAAACAAACTGAAGTGGAACATTGTATAATAACAATATGCCATGACCAGGAGTGGGTATATGGGTGGATTTACCACTTGGTGTGGTAAATCCACACATATACAGACTCCTGTCATGGTATATTGCATAATTTTATTTAACCAAAACAAATAAAATTAAGCAATGAGCAGGAGCACTGTCAGTGGCTCAGTAGTAGCACACTGCCTCTGAGGCCAGGAGATCAGAGGGCTGTGGGTTCAGTTGCCACATCTGGCACTTGGGTTAATATCCCAGTATTGACACTGTAGTGCAGCAATGGGGGAGGGGTGCTGCACTTGAGTGCAGTCTTCGGATGAGATTTTAAACCAAGGTCCCATCTGCCTGGATTGGTGGTAGTTCAGCTGGATGTTAAAGATCCCATGACACTTATCGCAAAGAGTAGAGGAATTTCCCTGGTGTCCTGGCCAAATTTCCCTCATTCACTAAAAATACCACCAACAGCTTAATCTGGTTCAATTTCAGTTGCTTACCATCTGCATCCCCCTCTCCCTATCACCCCTGAAAAGGGACTCTTGGCCCAGTGGGCTTACCAGGTCAACAAAATTAAACAAACAAACATGACATACCAGAAGGCAACTATTTAGTAGTATATGCAACACAGTGAAACCAGTAATAATGTAACTGCCTCTGAACTGTGTTTGGGACCCCGAATAACAGTGGTGTCCTGTATGCTGGAGTTGGGATATTGTTTTATTTTGCAATATTTTGTAATATTTCATGATATTATTCTTTCGTGTGAGCACTCCGCCCCACATCCCCCTGGGTAAAAAAATGCAGCTTCCTTTGATCTTGATGCACCCAGGGGAGGGTCGGGCAGAGCACCCAGGCGCCCACAGAAAGAATGGTATCATGGAAATATTACTAACACCAGAAACCATACCTAACAAAGGATTACTGTAAATGTACTCTAGTCTGTGTGCTTAGCTTTCAGTTTGCTCTACAATTCCCTCATTAAGGTATACACACACACACTCTCACATTCACACTCACAACCTTAGCCTGGCCAAGAATGGCATCTTGCAACCAGCCCCCACCCCTCCAGTCAAGACTGGCATACAACCAGGACCCTCACCGGGCCTAGAGTGGCATCTTGCAACCAGCCCCACATTCCACATAAACATAAGACCACAATATAACACAATTCGGTTACACTGCAGGCTTCAAATCATATGGAGACACACACACACACACACACACTGGCAACCTTAGCTTGGCCAAGAGCGCATCTTGCAACCAGCCCAACATAAACATAAGACGAGAAGAGTATGCAACATTTTAGGTTACACTGCAGGCTTCAAATCATATAGGCACACACACTCCCACACACCGCACCTTAGCCAGGCCAAGAGCGGCATCTTGCAACCAGCCCCGCATCCTTCCCAGTCAAGGCTGGCATACAACCAAGCCCCTCACCCGGCCTAGGAGCGGCATCTTGCAACCAGCCCCACATTCCACATAAACATAAGACCCTAATGTGCAACACAATTCGGTTACACTGCAGGCTTCAAATCATGTAGAGACACACACACATTCACACACAGCGCAACCATATCCAGGCCAAGAGCGGCATCTTGCAACTGCCTCCCCAGTCAAGACTTACTTACAACCAGGTCTTTTCCTGGCCAAGAGCGGCATCTTGCAGCCAGCCCCACCCTGACAGAAAACATAAGACTAGAATATGCAACACAGGTTATACTGCAGACTTTTAATCATATTTTAAGGCACACACACACACACGCACACACACCCCTATTCATTCGAGACAAGTTAAGAATTCTATGCTTGCTTTTCCTATCTCACTCTCAGTCACACTGTTACTAATACTTGCAGTTGCAGCAGCAGACCCACCATATGGCATTGTGCACAGTTAAAAGAAAACCATAGTACATACCTGGTTCAGCCTCAATTTCTAGGCCCTTTACTCTTGTACCCAGATGTCAAGTGATTGACTGTCTGCGACTCCCACTCCTGGGACACTCCTAACTCCAGCATGGTGGTGAATACTATCTAGGACTAGGAAGGCTCCCGATTATAAACCTAAGCAAGCCAGAGACATGAAACAGCTATCAGTATATATAATCTTAGATGGTCAGGATAAGACCCACCCTGTGTCCGAGGGGTCCTATCCTGACCATCTAAGATTATATTACTATGCTGACCCCATCTCACAAGTCGCACACTGTACAGCAGCAGCTGCCAACAAGTCATATTACCAGATGTACAGGATAAGGTCCAGGAAAGGGCTTGGCTTCACACACACACACTGTCAGATTCAGCTTAGCTTCAGTCATCATGAGCAGTCAGCAGCAAGCAGCAAAACAAACAGCCCACCTCAAGGCTCCGAGCAGACAGTCACTGTGGAAGATTTGTGGAAGGTTGGAAGGCAGGTCTGGGAATTTAATACCTACCCAATGCAGAGTAGACTCACTCAAGGGAAACTCTGTCTCAGCAGGCATATAAGCAGCAGGCCTCTGAAGATTTCTTTGATTGGCAGCTGTGGCATTGGCAGAATGGTAGTTGACAACAAACTTGGCTGGCGGCAGGCACAAGAAAAAAAATATGTACCAGTAGTGACACTACTAGACTAGTGACCATGATATACAGCATTTTGTGAGGAAATTCTTATACCTTCCTGCCATGCTATTGCTAGCCACCACCACCAAAACCAGTACTTGCTGGCTGCATGATGCAACCGCCAATCTGCCAATGTTTTAAATGAATCCCTGCATTCCATTGCCTCACCTCAGTGTAAGACATGTTCTTTCCCTCCACAGCTCCACTCCAAGAGTTGCACATTTCCAATCCCTGGCTGATCCTGAATGCTGTGATGACTCAGATTGTCGTCTGGTCTGTTGTCAACTGCTGTTGCCCTGCCCAGACTAGTGACTGCCTCCTCCAGCTGCTCAGAGCCTCTGAAACCATCAGTGGCCACGTAGCTCAGCTCAGAGACTCAGCCCAGCCAAAATCAGCTTAGCTAGTGTGCGCTGCCTGACCCAATCCCCACTTCCTTCCTGTGTCCAAGTTGGAGCTTGGGGTTGGCTCGGAGACTAGGGCTAGGGTGGCAGCCGTGGCTAGGCTTCACTAGTCTTGTTCAAGACCTGACCATCCAAGTCTGTCTCCACACACACAGTCAGAGGGCCCATCCTGTTCAAATCACGGCGTGTGGGGCTGCAGCGTGACTGTACTTCAGCACAGCCAGCCAGAGCCTAACACCAACATGCTGCTCCCCTCCCTTGCAGCTACAGCTTAGCACCAGCTCAGTCCTCAGTCTGCCAGCCTGCCCGGCCACCCAGCCAGTGCTGTGCAGCAGAGGAGCCCTGGCCCTCTCCTGTCTGAACCTGTCTGGTGGCTGCTGCTGCACTGTCCCCAACTGACCCACCCGTCACCCGCTGCCAACCTCACCTCGTTCGCTCCGGCTCCAGCTCCACTTATTGACTCACAGCGGTGCTAATCTTCTCCGAACGGAACAAACCTCTCTGACTGCAAAAACTAAGTGGCACAGCAGAACCCCAACCAACGAACTGGAACAAGAAGAAATTACACTGATACAGTGCAGTGCTTTAAACAACCTGCGGCACCAGCAATGTCCCCAAGCTGATGTTGGCAGGCTTAGCAACAATCAGGTCCTTCACTGCCTCCTGGGACCTGTGAGGCTATGCAGCGCTTGCAGCCCACCCCACCACCGTCAAGGCACTCACTCAGCAGCAGCGCCCCGACTCCGCTAAACAAAGGCAGTGGCGCGGCAGCTTGGGCTTTTCTAAAAGCCCATGAAAAGTATATAATTATGTATGCAGGCAGGACTCAGGAAGCAGAGCTGCTTGCTACATATTTTGGAGCATACACCTTGGCTTATGGCGATCGGTAGCTTCACCCTTGGTGGTGATAGTCTAAAGTGTCTGCAGAAGGTAAAGTGGAGGAAAGAACAAGGGCTTGATGAGTGCTGTAATTATTTTTTTGTTCTGAATGACGAGGCTTGTTTAATTTAACTGTCTATATGTGAGTCTCCTCAGCAATCCTCCAGGTAGTTGATGGCAGCTCCAGTGGATCCGATGTTGATACCTCATATCTGGAGCAGCTGAGTGAGAACTGCAGGGCTTAATCTAGGCTGAAATACAAGAGCGTTTGAAATGTCTGCCACTGCGAGTTCAGTAGGTGAAATGGGGAGCGAGGGGCCGGGAGGACAGCAGCAGAGGAGGAAGCGGGAGGGATTGTGATGTCAATATGCTACATACACATAGGTTACCAGCAGTGGTTTCTTTGAACTGAAGACCACTGCAGCCCAATGCTGTCATAGACAGCTCATCCATCCATTGGTGGGTTACGGTCGCGCCTGCTACATGGAGCAGTGTATTGGACAGGAGGGTATTATCCCAAAACATTCCTTGCAAGCGAATGTAAAATGATTATTAGTTGAAATCTCCTTATAGAAACTGTAGTCCTTATCATCCTATAACTTATTAGTTATCAATCTCTTAAGTGAGCTCCCTATTTTTTATTAGTGGCTTGTGACACAAGAGATGAATTGTCAGTTGACTGATTCCTTGCCCAAGACAGCCATGTTCCTGCTTAAATTTGCTGTTTTTTACCAGTACAAAACGTTTCTAAGAGAAGGTTGTTTAGCAGTAAAGCAATAGCAGTAAAGATAATTACCCACAAGAGGAACTCTTTCAGTGCTACTTTGTGATTTTAGCACTTATGAGCTGAATGTTGGCAAGATAAGGCTTTGGAAATATCTTTTTAATCAGTATATACAGTATTAAACCACGGACCCCTGACTTATTGGGGCCTTGGACGTCTGATTTAAAACTAATGGACTCCTAATTTACTGGAGCCTTGAATGGCTGGTTTAAAATCAATGGACCCCTGAGTGTATTGGAGCCATAGCACTGTTAAATAGGAGTTTATCACCAATACTTCCTGCTAATTGATATTTTGAATGACTTGTAATGTCTGCTTTATAATAGCTCAATAGTATCTCTTCTAGATAATTTTGATGAAGTAATTACAGAATGAAGTGCATGAAGTGCTGAAAACAATGCATGATTGCAATAAGAAAGGAGGGACTAGTAAAGTCTTGGGTGCTCAATGGGCATGCCTAAATAATATGACCCTGCAGATAGCTGTTAAAGGCTTTGTACTGAACTAGAAACAGGTAGCCACAATTGGCCTGAATAATGGGTTCTTGTGGCCTGAATGTGGAAAGAAAAGTGAAGACAAATGGGATCAAAATGGTCTAGGAAACCAACAAATGATTTCCTATCATAAAAGGCATATAAATCCTGCCATACCTGGTGACAACAGGAGCACAGGGCAGTATCTGCGCTTGCTGGAGTGCACCTTGGGTTTCACTAAAATGGAAGGTATTACTGACAACACAGGATGTTTAATTATGGGTTCAGTGATGGAACTTCTTAATTTTGCTTGTAACACAGTATTTCAGCAGGATGTCTTGGTACCCTAAATGGGATCAATTTATTGTGAGTGACCCTGTTTTTAGATAGGAATTGGTGTACATGTATGGCCCAAAATGAGTTCTTGAAGATTGAATGTGGAAAAAGAGTGGACAAATGGAAATAACCTTGGTCTAGGCAAACTCACAAATTATTTTTATTGTACTCTGTATACAAATCCTCCCATACATGACAACAAAGGACCACAGGGCAGCATGCCCTGAGGGTGCCCTGAGTTTCACCAAAAGGAAATGTATTACAATGATATGAGAATTTAAATGTGGGTTTAGTGACCAAGCCTTCTCATTTTGTTTGTTTCATATTATTTCTGCTGGCAGTCTCGATACCCTAACAGGGACCCAAGTACTGTGGCTTGATTCTGTGCACTCAGATTTAGCCTGAGGATGGCTGGTGGTATGGAAATGTTGATGGCTAGCACAATTGACTTCATCCAGGAGAATCAAATAACCCCTTGATTGTAACCTTTAATTTGAAAGGAGTTTTTAAATATCAGATAACATTGGATCAGTATACAGTGGTTATGTTTTGATATCAGAGGTCCACATACTACAAATGTGTTTTCACTATATATTTATGAAGAACTGACTTTTCAGCATTTTTAATCTATTAGTCTTACTGTCTTGGATAAATAAGATTCATTCTGTAATAAGTACATGGATATGTTTCACCTATGTATCTGCTGGAGATGTATTTCAACATTTTTCTGTGATGCTTTTGTAGTGTTATAATGGTTTTATATACAATCAACAATAAACTAACTAACTAACTAACTAACTAACTAACTAACAAGCTACTGGGTGAAGATGTTAGAATTTTTATGAATTTTTATGTTTGCATGTGTGCATGGGCAAGAAACATTATGTGGCAGCTTAGGAGATGCGGGTTGTGTAGGTGTGGCTCTGTGGTGGCCAATGTCACCACTGCATTTGAGAGCTTGGCCTCTTTATCCAATGCTGTGGCACACTGCTGCTGACACTAGTTCAGCAAGCATGCCACCAACTTGAAAGAAATTGGCAACTGCAATGAGTTAGTGCCCCATCATTGCAGGGCGTGCCTGAAAGAAACTGGCCACTGCAATACAGGAGTGCCCCATCATTGCAGGCATGCCTTGTCTGCCGAGACATTCCTGTTTACTCCACTCTCTCTGTTGTCCATTGCAGATGCAGGACTGCAAGTAAACCTTTCTGCTCCCTCCCATTGCATGCTGTCCACCCTGTTCCCTCTGTTCCCCATCTCACCACCAGGAGTGCACGAAACCCTCCCACTCCTTCCACTGTGTGCTGTCCACCCTGCTCCCTCAGTGCCAGTCCCGCAGGTAATTACACCTTCCCGCCTCCCTCCCACTGCATGCTGTCCACACCATTCCCTCCATTCCCCATCCCAGCAACCAGATTAGAGAGAGGGAGGAGCCAAGATTGCCCGTCCACATTACGCAACAACCAGCAACTACAGGGTAGTCTGCACCACCAGCCTGAGCTGCTGAGTGTGGCTGCAAGTGTCAGGCCATCCCAAGGATTGTGTGAGACAATTGAGGAATGAGCAAAACTGAAGAACACTGAAGGGACAGTAAGGATGTGAGAGGGTTGGAGGGAGGAGTTAGGGTGAAGCCAGAATGGAAGATACTGGTATCAAGTGTACGCAGAGAAAAGTAAAATTCATGAAAGAATAATAGTAATTAAAGAACTACTAGTCTAAAAATTAGACTAGTTTTTCCAGGCAGAATTGATTCTCATACTGAGACCAAATGTCACTTGTACCACTGATAACAGTGGAGTTTGGTCACAGGTAGAGGATCGATTCTGCCTAGAAAACTCAAAAAAGTAACATTTTTAGACCAGTTTTTTATTTACTACTGTTTTTTCTATTACCATTGTTGACTTCACTAGAAAGAAGGGTGAAACAATAAAATGGGGTGGGGTACACTGTTACCACCAGGCTGCTACTCCTCACGCACCAGGTACTAGTCTTACTAACAGTACCCTAACTGTCCAACTAGTCCTGTGTGTTGTATATATTTTAGTAACCTAACCTTGCCTAGCTGTACTGCTTGGCAATTGTTTTTCCAGAAATAACAGGGCTCCATAAAGCCATCTTCTCCATTTTGTATGAGGCAGCTAAATTTTGCCTTTCTGAAAGCATACCATTAGGAAAGCACTGTCATAGAGGTAATAAACATCAGTGATGTTGTATTATTTAAATACTGAATGTTTCAGTTTTCTGCGACTGCTAGAAGTATTTTTCATTTTTCTAAATATAATACAATAAATGACCATTGCATCAGAATTCAGACTAACAATTGTTGATGTTTGGTGTGGTAATGTTAAAAGAAATCTGTTGTTTTTACATGTACTGCATCCTTAATTATACTGTATAATGTTCAAAAATATTAGGTGTACAGGTTGTGTTGAACAGTACTGTGTGTGTGTATTCAACTAGTCCGTGTGTTGTCTACCTTTTTTAAGTTTAACCTGGCTGTACTTGCAAATTGTTTTCAGAAGGAACAGTGCTATATAAGGCTGTACATTTGGTTTTAGATGAGACAGCTGCTGTCTGTAACAGTGCTTAGTCACTGCCCAAATAGTCTGGTGTGTTGTCTTGTTGTCTAATTCTTTTAGTTAACCTGTGAACTTGCAAACTGTGTCACAGAATGAACCATATAACTGTCCTTTCCTATGAGACTACTACTAGTAGACAGCTGCAGTGCCATACAGCTTTGAGTAGGAACCATGTGAGTCAGATGTTATTAAAAATACTGTCAAAAAATACCAATTACTGTATACTCATATTTTGGGTAAGCCTGATCACCCCCAAACCTACAAATAGATGGAGTACTTACTGTGTCATGGTTTACAGTACAGTGGCTTCTTTTTTTAGCTTTTATTTATCCATGTTTATTATAAGACACTTAACACACCAGAACAATATTATAACAAAGAACATATACATACAAACTATAAAACTGAGTCAGACTCAAACCCAGTTGTAAACTGCTTAAAATATAAAGTGGGGAAGTGGAGATCAGCTGAATTACTGCACATACAAAGCATAGCTTCTCTATTAAGTCCTGCTGTTATATATCCACAGATAGCCTTCTTGTCACATCCTCCTGCCTAGGGGCTAAAAATATGGACTGCACATTCTTAAAATAGATTGCATTTTATAATTACAGTATTTTGTAACTACTTATTACTGAAATGCTTTGCACTTTTAAAGCATGTCACTGATATATAGTACTTATTAAATGCAACCTACTTTAAAATGTACAGTCCATTCCATATGCTGGGCCCCTGGGAAGGAGGATGCAACAAGAAAGCTATCTGTGGATTCAATAATAAACTACACAACATTTTGAGTGATCCTGCCTCCATGTGGGACTTCATCATCTAATAATGTGAGCCAACCAGGTAAGGGCAGCATGTTACTGAAATAAAATAAAAACTTGTGGGTATGAAATCCCTGTTGTATACACAAATTCATTTCTGCATTCCTTAATAGAAAGTAGCTGCTCATATGAGTTGTATTAGTCTATTGTGTTTTGTTTTTGAGTTCTGGGAAAACTGGAACACTGAAGTCAGTCACAGCTAGGTGAGTTTGCAGGTGCTTCCCTGATTTATTTGGAGTCTGGTAATGCTATGCTTTAAAGAAGTCTGTGTAAGTCACTTTTCCTCCACTGAGCAATGCTTGCCTGACTCACAGAACAGATGACCGATCACTCAGTCATGACTGCTGTAACTTCATTTAAATAGAAAAAGAAAGAAAGAAAGAAAGAAAGAAAGAAAGAAAGAAAGAAAGAAAGAAAACCAGCATCTTAACAGGCTCAGCTCATTATTGTAAAATCCAATATTGTAATATACTTAGTTAAGGAAGACAACATAGGCAAACTGTCTAGTTAAACAATGTATGTATTTTGATGTTGAGTTTTCTCATTCTGCTAGGCTGGCCCTGTGTCTGGCACAGGATGGTTTTATAGTACTGCTGAGGTCTGTTTCCTCTGCCAAAGTCATTTAATTCCTGCCATTTGAGAAGTCAGTTTCAAATGGCAGATCCAGCACTTCCATAGGTTAAAGTCATACAATGCCAACCAGTGACCCATAAGCATTTCTTTACAATGCTGGAATAGATCCAGGAACAAATGGTTTGATACTTTTATTGGACCAACAAAGATATAACAAAAGGAAACGCTGACAACTTTGTTGATCCAATAAAATATATCAAACCATTTCTTTCTAGATCTGATCTTACAGGATCAGTACGGCTACTGTACTAAACTAAGTGTGTGTGTCTTACAATGGTGGGAAGATCAACAAGGAGACAGCTGACTGCTGCCTTCCTCTGATAAATCTTGTCTTCCCCAAATGCTTCTCTAATAGCACTTTGTCAGTGCTGAAGCAGACTTAATTATCAAAAACATTTTGCTGCCACATAAACTGAAACAATAGGTTTAGAAAAGGTGCAAATTGCCCCATGTATCCTTAAATGTACTATTAACTACAGTGGCTGGGTACAGTAGGTTTTCAGTGTATGATGCATTGCTTTCATTCTGATTGAATTCTGATTCAAATGCATGCATTGCTTTGGATGTTTCTGCAGCACTGATTATAAACCTAAGTACCTCCTGACACCATCTATACCCCATTGCTTCCTCCCTCCCTCCCTAAAAACTGTACCAGCCTCCTCCCTTCACTTCTACCCCTTCATCGCCAGGTGGCTCTCCACCCCTACTACTTCCTCTCTAACTGATCGAACTTCCTCCCAACAGCTTCTACTCTTCCACCCCTCATCCACTCTCCACCACTCCCCTTCTGCTCCCATTCAGGAGTGTAGCCAGAAATTTCCATTTTGTACACAGTCTCCAACAGTTACACCCCCAATTAAAATGCACACATCCTTTCCAAATGGCACCCCTTCCAAACAAGTCAGATTGTTGTCAGATGATCCTCTACTCTCTAAAGATGTTATGCATGTATTGGACACTCCTCAGCTGCCTACACTAATCCAAATACTACAGATTAGAATGATAATATTAACAGAGTGGCTTATGGTTTGTGACAAGCACTCAACAAAACTGTACACAAATGTGTACAGTGAGTATGCCTGTCTACACTCCTTGCTCCCATTCCCTCTTCCCCTTCTGATACTGACATCCTGCTCTGATCCTGCACTGCCCCTCATCCCTCACTTGACAGCCTCTGTTAGCACTTCCTATTACTGGCACTGCCATATGCTAAAGCCTTCTCCCTCACCAGCATACCTCTCAACCTCCTGCCCCACAAATCAGGGACAAGTCTTAAAAAATCAGGGACAAAAGATTCAAATCAGAGACACAGCTTCAAAATTGGTGGTATCCACTCAGGAAGCTGTTAGAATAAGGCGTTTTGTAGTAAAATGCATTTTCTAAGGAAGAACAAGTCTGTAACTTTAATGTTTGACATTCTGTGCTTACAACCCCACTGTTTGGTCACGGAAACACGATTTTTAGGAGGGACAGAGTAAAATTTTGAGGCAAAATCAGGACAGTTGAGAGGTATGCTCACCAGTGACGAGACTCCACCTTCTGTGCTGATTGTCAGCATATATTCATTCTCTCCAGTTTGTCTTCTCACTATTATTCCTCTCTTCCTGAGCAAACCCTCCCTTGTTCACTTGCTCTTCCTTCCTTTGTTTCTTTTGTGTTGGCAAGTACCACTGTATATAGTGTTTGCTTATTTCAGTCATACATGTAACCTCTTGCCTAATTTGCCTTAATTGTTGTTGTCCTCTTAGGGTGTCCCATAAGCTGTAACTGTGTTTGTTACTGTAATGACCCTGACATGGAACCTATGTAAGGAGCCTGTACTCAAAGGTTAATCTGAGATCTTAATAAATAAATAAATAAAAATAAACTTGAAGGGATCACAGTCAACTAGCCCTCAAAACTTGAATATCCTGAGGGGTTAATGACTGTGATCTGTACTTGATTATGTGCCAACACCACACCATATGCTCACAACATACACTTCCCCAAAAAAGTATGAAAACATGCTGATAAACAGGTTAAGTATATTGAAACAGATCAATTACGTAAAGCATTACTGCACTGCAGGGTATGCTGATAAGCAAGCAGTAACACACAACAAGGTGTGGGTTATCTCCTGATGAGCATGCCCAGGTATGTTGTTAGCCACTAGGCGCTGGCGCTGAGTTTTATGCACTTGGGCTTGCTTTTATCAGGAGATAACCCACACCTCGGAGGTGTTATTGCACTTATAAAATTGGCCCCAAATAATTATTTAATGGGTAAAAAGAAAATCATACAAAATTAAAAAAATAAAAACATGGTTTCAATAACTTCATGTAGTAAAAAATAGTCCCGCTATGAAGTCACAGTTAAGTTGGCAATACAGTATCTCTATGTGTTCCTGAGGTTATGTATTACTGTGCTTACTAGTTTAGATCCCTTTAAAACCCTCTGACTTTGTTTTGCTGTTTTTTGCTGTGAGAGTCAGCTTGCAGTTTCACTGATAGCTGCCTGACCTTCATTCATGTGTGGGAGGTTTCTGTATCTTGGTTGCTACTCCAGTCCCCCATACTGAGGGTCAGAAGAACTGTGGCAGTGGCAGAAATATGGAGTAGTTCTTTTCTTTAGTTTTCTGTGTTATTTTTTTTTTAAGGAAAGAGGAGCACAACATGTGAACCGCCAGCAGTATTTTTGAAAAAGGCTGTCGATTATACTTCCAGCGCCGTAGACAGTAGTTACCTGCTTCATGCATGTGGAATTAGGGGGCATTTTGAGTGTGCCGTGGGGAAGAAAAGCAATCACCTGTAATACACAGGATTATGCATCACTTGTAGGGAAGGCCACACATGAACGGATCGATCGAGGGAGACTGGGAGCGAAAGCGTGACCTCAGGGAGCCTCTCCAGAAACAGCGCTTCAGTGGTCCGCATTTGTAAAAGTAAATTAGAGTCTGGTTTTCAGGTAGCGCTCCTGTTTCTGGCCCAAACTGCAGGTTACTTTTTATATTATAGTGGTATCATGTGGATGAAATGGAGTGTTTCTGTGGGCAGTAAATGTTTTATATTGGGCATTTGTTTGAAAGCATGTCATGCTGGCATGCGCTGTGCTGATGAGCTCGGGCGACAGTTTTATGGAGGAGAGGCTAGAATTTCCATGCTAAACGTGGAAAAACAATTTAAAAATGTTTTGTTGTTGTTGTTCTTTGTTAGAGGTTTTGTTGTGTGCTGTGAAAGAGGCAGGGTGGGAAGACCGTGTGCTAGATTACAGGGATAACATGTTATGAGCTATGCCAGCCTGTGTTTCTGTTTTGGCTGGCATAGCTCACTGATTCCGTGGTGTTCTGGGGCTCAGGACTGGAGAGTAGTGCTGGTTGGCTACTGTATCATCTGATAAGGACATGGCTCAGATGATGTAGTAGCCAATTAGGATAATGGATTTGTTTAGCCCATTTTATAATGTGGATTAATGCACCTTGTGGGTGTTGTGAGGCACGAGGGTGCAGCCAGAGTGAACCAGCAGAGGAGGCAGAAAGTGTGACTAGCAGCAGAATTTTGTAGGAGGAATTAATTTTTTCAGTGTGGCCCATGGCTACCACTTGCCATTTTGGCTATTTCATAACTGCCACAATAATTGTGGTGCATTGGTGGGACTACTTTGACACATTTTAGAGCATGTATGCCACCACCACCACTGCACCTGTAAACAAGCTTTCAGCTTAGTGTGTCTCTCCTGGTTAAACAAACAAACAATAAAAATTGTGTCTTCCTTCTCTAACAGTTTTGTCATGTTACATTTCTGGACTTCTAAGGCCTGTTCTGCACTGTATAGCAGAACACAGCAGCAAGCTGACAAGACTAATTCTGAAAGCATTGTTAAGTGGTGGACAAAACTGCATTTTTGTTTGGGTGGTGGTGACTAGCCTATTTAAACTTCTTTTGTGCTTCTGTTAGTAATATGCACAGAAGAGCCCTCCAGGGCACTGTTACCCTTGTGGGTGGTGGTACTGTAACATGAAACCATATTCATGGCATGCTTGCAAACCTGGGGTCACCAAAGTCACACCAGAGCAGTCTCCTATGGACCTCACCACATGGCCAGGCATCAGTTTGACCCCAAGGGCATCACTGCATCCCCTGCTCTGGAATAATGATGATGGTTGCATGCATGTTCTAAAACATGTCAAAGTAGTCCCACAAATGCACCGCAGGACATGAATAAACCTACAGCTTTTGGGGGCTATGGCTCCGGACCCCTGCCTTATGGGGCCTGACCTTTAGAATTGCATGCCTTGCTAAAAAGATAACCACACACCACTGGTGATCACATATTTTCTTCGTGAGTAGAATTTGTTTTACACCCACAATGTTACCTTTCTGTCTCCTCTAAGGCACCTGCTGTACCACCGTTTAGTGAGCGCTATGCAGGCACTTCCAAAATGCTGTTCTACAGGTTCAAATTTAAGACTGCTACTCCAGCTTTCCAATCAGCCAGACGTTACAGTCATTTGCCATGGCTATGGACATATAACAATTGCATAAAGCACTGATAATGACAGAATATGGTGGCATGTTTCTGTTGAAAGGAAGGGTAAGCTGAAAACTGACAGTGCGCAGTGAGGTGAAGATAGATAAATGTGCTTAAATAAGAACGTATTGTATAGTTCACAAGACACGCCTAGATGCATACATGAAACTGGCAGTTTTCTTATTGCAGCACTGTCTGTAATAAAGTGGTTCTGAGAGTTGATCACTTCTGTTACATGCAGTTTCTTTACTATATTAAAGTGGCAGCACAGCAGTTTTTTAACGCAAGTATATTTGTACTTTTGAATAGTGTATAAGGACTGTTTTACTATGATTATTTCAGCAATCAATCCATTTGTGTTCATGCAAATGGTCCCTGCATGACACATGTTTTAAAACTGCCTTCCTGCAGTAAAGAACTTAAGTTCTTGTTTCAGTTTTAATAGGGACTTTTCCATCAATTATTGTATTTCTTATGTATGCTCACTTTAAACATATAGACTGAACCTGAGCTGGGTATGTATTACAGTTACAGATTGAAATACTTTGGAGTATCTAGGATTGAAAACAGCAGGCAGCATGCGGTTTATATGCCCCAAGCATTTCAATCTGTAGGATTTGGGGTGACTAGTGGCCATGGCAATCTTTCAGGTTAACCAGGAGGCCTTAGTTACTGATGGTTCATCTGGCAGAACATCTACTGGGCCATTATTCAGGGAACAGTGGTACAAGTCCCAGTTACGCCACATTGGCAAGGTTGTTTGCCAGGGTATTAAAAGCATTATTATAAATTTTTTCCACATTAAAAGTTTATGATGAATTTAGTTTTGTGTGTTAAAAGTTTTATCATGATTCTGTTATAGAGACATAGAATTTGATGGCAGATAAGGACCCTTGGCCCACCTAGTCTGCCCATTTTACCTAATAGATAAGCTGCAGATCCTATTTAACCAACAGCCTACTTCCTCCTATCCCCACTAGAATTGCCTTATGTCTGTCCCATGCTTTCATGAATACCCCACTGTTTTTACTCAACGACCTCCTCAGGAAGGCCATTCCTTGCATCCACCACCCTCTCTTTGAAAAATACTTCTCACATTACCTTCTGAGCTGCCCCTCTATCTTCAAATTCTGCCCCTTGTTCTTGCACTTTTTAATGCTGCAGAGAGCAGAGCCCTGCAGCACTATAATGATCACAGAGAAAGGGACATTTCTTCTGTCCTCACAACATGTTGATTATGTCACAGTGGCCTCTTCCATCATGAAACAGTCCACCCATGTTTTCCCACCTGACTGGAGCACTGCTCTCTCTTCTGCAATCATCCTGAGCTGTGCCCTACTCCATCCCACCCCACCCCTGCTCCACCCATCTTCTCCTTCCTTGCTCCTCCCTGTGCCCACCCCGCCCCTGCTCTGCCCAGCTTCTTCCTTCCCACTCCTCCCTGCCTCTACTCTGCCCTGCTACTCTCAGCCCTAGATCTAGCTGCACTGTAGATGCCTGCACTTCATCCAAACCACTATTGATTTAGTACTTAGAAACCGCTAGCAAGTAGTAAGCAACAAACAAATACAGTACTGATGGAAACTGTATTTTGCAGTGTCTAACAAATACAATATTAATGGGAAATCATGCATTTTGCAGTGGTCTAAAATTGCAATATTTATGGAAACTATGCATTTTGCAGTGGTCTAAAATGCAAAATTAACAGGAAACTATGCATTTTCAGTGGTCTAACAAATGCATATTAATGGGAAACTATGCATTTTGCAGTGGTCTAACAATTGCAATATTTACGGAAGACTATGCGTTTGCAGTGGTCTAACAAATGCAATATTTATAGGATACTATGCATTTTGCAGTGGTCTAACAAATGCAATAGTAATGGGAAACTATGCACTTTGCATTTACCTTTAATCAGATATCTACTGGTGTAATTTCTCCAAAGCTTTGCAGACCAACTGGAGCATCAAAATTAAGAGAAATTTTCTTAATTTGATGGTAAAACGTGGTAGTTTTATACCTGGAAATCTATGCTCATTTGACCTCCATCAACCTTGACTGTGGGGTGAGTCATGCATAGATTTTGGGTTAAAGATGTCTAGGACAGTCCCTGTGGCACTCTTTGCTTTCTGTACCAACTTCATATAATACACTATTACACCTGTTATATTCTGTGGGAAGTAGGAAATACAGCTGCAAAAAGTGCAGAGCAAAGTAGGATGAGCACAGGAAGAAGACGGGTGAGCAAGACCAGCAGAGAAAGTCCTCTGACACACAGTTACCTTACCAGCAGGTTAGTAACCTGGTATGTGTCTCTGTCTCTTGAAATCCTTCAGAATTGCTCTGAAGCTTGCGGTTGGCATCTAGACTGACAGCACATGACATAACCGTGGTCTGGTTTCAGCTAAGGGCTCTACTCGGTGCTCCCTTATCTTCAAGATTGTTACAGGGTGATGGGGCAGGGATAGAAATGTAGCAGTTACCTCATATGTTGGAGTTTGGAGGAACACATGGGACCCTAATAGCTCTATAGGAACTTCATCACTCACATAGGATTAACATTTTATAATGGTGATGATTCCGACAAAACCTTAGTTTAAAAATGTTGCCTCCACCCCAGCTGTTCCCACATCTTCAAAAGCATGACTCCAGTTAAAAGCGAGTCACTGGAGAATCAAGGCAGTTTATGTCTGTGAGGCACCTGCCACAGACTTTTTCATTTGGGAGACTTTAGTACCTGGCTATGTACTGTTCAGAAGAGACTGAGATGCAAAAGGGGTGGAGTGGCCCTTTTGTCAATGAAAATATCAAAGCTACAAAATTCAGAATACATATAAGAAGCCAGAAGAACTGTGGGTCACCCTGAAACAGGAAATGGCAGAGCCATATGAACTGGGGTTGTGTACAAGCCTCCAGACCAGGGTAGGACATTGACATGTTACTGTTAGAAGATATACAAAACATGACAGCTAAAGGGAGGTTCTGATAATGGAAGACTTCAACATGCAGACACAGATTGGTCAATACCAGCAGGAACATCTGCCAGAACTAGACACATGGTGGAGTCCCTGCAGGGGAGGGTCTCAAACAACTAGCCCAACAGCCCACAAGAGACAGGGTTATCCTAGATCTAGCACTGACTAATAGGAAAGGATTACTGATTGCTGCTTTGTTGAGGGGTGCGGCGGTGCACCATCGCAATTGTTAGCAGCTGGGGAGCGGGGCGCTGTCCAGATCAAAAGCCCCACGCCTAAGGAGACTTTAACAACTCAGCCTTGAACATCTAGGTTGCAGGTGAGAGCTGCATTCAGCAGGAGGGCATCTACAAGGTGTTGTAATTGCTGCTGTGGGACGACTGAGCTGTGAAAGGGACTGCTTCATTAAAACTGCTGTCTGAGAGAACTGTTTTGCCATTCAATCTGCCTCCTATTGCAACTGTTGCCATATACTGATTGCTGCTTTGTTGAGGGTGCGGCGGCGCACCATCGCGATTGTTAGCAGCTGGGGGAGAGAGGCGTCTGTCCAGGTCAAAGCCCTGCGGCCACAAGGCGCGAGCGATGTGGCACAGCGACGTGAGTGCGTTAAGCGCCACTGCATATTGAGAAAAAGTGATAGTTGGTTAGAGGAAGGGGCTGTGTATAGCGTTAGGTAAAGTACTTCTTGGGTCTTAATTCTTATGAACTTTTGGTAAATGCTTGATGGTGTTTAAATTAGAGTAAAATGTTATATAAGGAAAATGTTTTTAGATTGTGTATATTTAGTACTGTATTGATGGTTTTGGGTTCTTGGGTTTTGGGAGATGGAGGTTATGATTGGAAAGGACATAAAGCCCTACAGGAACATGCTTTGTACAGATCGAACACATTAAGTGTTAGTAAATTTGATATAGTTAGACATGTCATTGTTGGGGTGCATTTATGGCCAAATAGCTTCAATAATGCCGTATATAAGGTATATTATTTTTTGAGCTGTGCAAACCCTGAAAGGATAATAAAATTAGATATGATAAGCTGGTTAATTAAAATTTTGAGGGGACTTACTATAAAAGTAATTTTACCAGAATTATTAAGGCACTTTTAATAATGTGTTTAATGTTGTGTGGAGATATACATCCAAACCAGGACCCCTGGACTTACAGCAAGCCTCACATATTATGAATCAGGACTCTGGGAAATGGCAATGAAATATTCGAACGTTAATCAAAATGGTGTTTCTTATATTAAACAAGGATTGGGACTAATACATTTAAATGCAAGGAGCATGATCAAAAAATGGATTTGATTGGTCCGTGGGTGCTTGATCATGACCCTGAGATCGTGATAATTTCTGAAACCTGGTTAAATCATAAAATAGAGGATAGCCATTTAAATATACAAGGATATAATATATGGCTAAGTGATAGGAATAAAAAGGGGAGGACTTTTGATTTATGGAAATCTAATTTAATTTTGGCCCAATTGGAAGTGAGAAAATATGGGAGGGTTGGAGGTATTGGCCTTAGAATTAAAAATGCCCTACTTAAAGAAAATGTTGATTGTAGGGATATATTGTCCTCCCAAGATAAAAGCACAGGTTGTTAACTGTTTACAGGATTAGTTGTTTAATTACAAAGATAGCCATGAAATATTGATGGCAGGAGATTTCAACTTTTAATTGGCAAAATATAAATGAATCACATCCTTTGATTGATTTGCAGAATAATTTGGGCTTAATTCAGCTAATCAAAGAGCCTACAAGAATTAACATTGCATCAGTTTCTAATTCCTCAACTTTGGATTTGATTTTTACTAATGTTGTTGATAATATTATTGATAGTGGGGTTCTACCAGATGCAATATCAGACCATCAGTTTGTATTCTGCAATAAGGCTTATTCTACAAAATCAGTAGAGAAAAGGAAAGTTAGTTGATGTAGTTTTTAGGATTTTACTATATTGAATTCATGCTGGATTTGGGTGCTATTGATTGGGAGCGCACGATTTAATCCCTTCTGTGGATGACTTATGGAGTTATTTTTGGGAGAGTTTATGAAAATTTGTAATAAACATGCCCCAATTAAAACCAGGATTATGAAGCAAAATTCTAAGTTATGGTATTCAAAAGAGCTTAGAAAGTTAAAACTATTAAGGGATAAGGCATGGTTCTTGGCTAAAAGAAAGGGAGCAAACAGGATTGGGATAGAGTCAAATGTTACGGAATAAATATGTTAAAGAAGTCCAATGAAAACAATGTCATTATACCCACTTTTTGATAAAATATTTCAAAAATCCTAAAATTTTGGAAACAATAAATGCTTTGGTTAAGGGACATGGTTTTGATGAAATAAAAGTATTAAATATGGATGGACAAGTGACACCAATATCACAGAGTGTGTTGGATCGATTGAATGCAAAATTGATGGTAGCCCCCAGTCCGTCTAGGCCTTATTGCCCTTCTGAGTTAGTAATCAACCCCACTTAGAACTCAATGGATCTGATAATTTATTGGTATTCAAGAAATAACAGTTGAGTTAGTGGAAAGTGAATTATTAAAGTTAAATACTACCAAGGCTATTGGTTTGGATAATGTTTCACCTAAATTATTAAAATATGCTGGCTCCAATTATAGCTTATCCCTTAACGTATTTATTTAATATATGTTTAACTACAGGTGTATATCCATTGGCTTGGAAACAATCCAAGGTTATAACCTATTTTTAAGGAGGAAGTAGAATAGATATGGATAATTATAGACCCATTTCTATTTTGTCTCATGTATCTAAAGTATTTGAAAGACTGGTGGCAGTACAATTGAAGAAATACTTGGATTCTACTAGGTTAATGAACAATATGCAGTCTGGTTTTCGGAAATCATATAGTACAACTTCAGCACTTGCTAAAGTGGTGGGGATGTGCAGAGCCTGGACGGAGGACACTAGTGGGAGTCATCTTTTGATTTATCCAAGGCTTTTTGATTCTTTGGACCACAGTGTCCTCCTGTCCAGGGCTGCATCTATGGGGGTGGTGGGCTTGAGTGAAAGTGGTTGGAATCATACCTGCTGAATAGGAGCCAAAAGGTGTCATTAGGGGTCAGGAATCAGGTTTTGCCTGTTGGCGGGGTCCCCGGGCTCCATCCTAGGGCCTTTGTTGTTCAACATGTATATAAATGGACTGTCTTTTTCAGATTCAGAAAAAGTATCATCTTTATGCCGATGATACTATTATTTACATCTCACATGAATCTATTGAGGTGATTCAAAAAGGCTTCAGTTAGCCTTTGATGATCTGCAAATTTGTTTAAAAGATAGTAGGTTGACTATGAATATGAAGAAAACACAGTCCATGTTGATACATCAGAAAAGCAAACAGTTGGGGACATGGCCCTGGATTGGTCACCTTTGGGGGCCCCATCCAACAGACATATATGTATAAATACTTAGGTCTTTGGATTGATAGTTCATTAAGTTGGAATATACATTGAAAATTTAATAAAGAACTTAAATAAAAGAATAGGGGCTCTTTATAGGGTTCGATCATTAATGAGTAAGGAGGTAAGGGAAAATGTGGTAACACAATGGTTATCCCCATGATTGATTATGGGATATATTTTATTCTTGTGGGAGAAAGCAGGATTTAAGGAAGTTGGAAGTAAGTTATAATAACTCTGGCCAGATTTATCTTGGGGCTCCTAGACTAACTCACAGATGCTTACTTTATGATCAATTGAAATGGTTAACACTTTATGAACGTAGCAATGAACATATAGTTAGCCTTTATTTACAAAGGATTGCAGGGGAAGCTATCCACAGTATGTGGTAGAAAATCTGACATATAGGGATAAATTGGTTTCATTGAGAAATTGTAAAGCACCTAGTTTGGAATTGCCTAGTTGTAATTTAGAGATAGGACGACAATCTTGGTACTATAGAGGAGCCATGAGTTGGAATGCAATCCCTGAGTCTTTGTTTATGTCTAATGTGAAAAATCACTGGTCTTTGATTCAACACTGGTATCATACTAGTTCATGATAAAAAGCAATGTTGTGATATATAAAGGTTTTTATATTCTAGGAGGTTATTATTTATTATTTACTATTTACATTGTGTAATTTAAGATGTATTGTATGTATTTGTGTATTGTATGGAAAAATTAGTATTGTCTGTGTTGTAATGTTTTCCTTTTATTGTATATTAATATTGGGACCTAGTTGAAAATGAGTTATGCTCAATCGAGATTATCCTTTATTCATTTTTCTTATGAATAAAAACATTTTACTACTACTACTTCTACTACTACTACTACTACTACTATTACAGATCTCCAGGTAGAAGGTCACCTGGGGCCAGTGACCATCACATGGTATGGTTCAATTTGCCACCAGAAATAAATCATCCCATTCCAAGGCAAAAATATGGGACTTCAGAGGAGCTGACTTTGATAAGATGGCCAACAGAGTTAAGCTAGCCCTGGTAAAAGAAATACAGGTGAGGGGTACAGGCAAAATGGGCAAGCATTAAGGATGCAATACTTGAAGCAATGTCCCATTGTGTTAGACAGAAAAGGAAGTGCAAAACAAGAAGGAAACCACTTTGGTTCTCAAAAACAGTAGCAGAAAAGGTCAGAGCCAAAAGGCTGGTCTTCAGGAAATATAAGAGAACACAGCGGGATGAAGATAGGCAGTATACCAAACTTCCCTAAGGGAAGAAGGGAAGGCAGTAGGCAGGCAAAAGTCCAAACTGAGGAAACACTAGCAAAGACAGTAAAAGAAGGTGACATGACTTTCTATAGATACATTAGTATAATGAGAAAGTCCAGAGGGGTATTGCTAAGATTATAGGGATAAGGGGCATGAGAGGATGAGGACCATGTAAAAGCATCTATCCTAAATAGATACTTCTGCTCAGTATTTACTGAAAAGAAAGTAGGGCAGGGCCCACATCTCAGCACCATGGACACAGGGGGAAGGAGGTGTACCAATCCCTTCACCAAAGAAAGGGTCCTACAAGAGCCTCGATAAGCTCATGGTGGAAAAGGCAATGGGACCTGATTGCATACATCCCAGGGTACTAAAGGAGCTAAGAGTGGAACTGGCACAGCCATTAGCAAAACTGTTTAGTGAGTCTCTGAGCACAGGAGAGTTCCCAGAAGACTGGAGAAGGGCTCATGTGATCCTGCTTAACAAGAGTGGAGGCAGGAGGAGAAAGGAACTACAGATCAGTCAGTCTTACCTCAGTAGTGGGCAAGATTATGGAGGCACTCTTAAGGAAAGGATAGTGCAATGCCTGGAATCCATAGGAGCACAGGGTCCAAGACAGCATGGGTTTACAAAAGGAAGGTCCTGTCAAACTAATCTCATAGATTTCTAACTGGCTAACCAGAGTGGTGGACCAAGGGGGAGAAGTTGATGTTGCCTACCTTGACTTCAGCAAAGCTTTCAATACTGTTCCACATAGAAGATTGATTAATAAGCTGGGTAGGACTGGGGTGTGTCAGTTGGTCAACTGGGTGGCAAACTGGTTGATGGGCAGAAAACAGAGTGGTGGTAAATGGTATACAGTCAGAAGAGATGCAAGTCACAAGTGGGGTACCTCAGGGATCAGTCCTGGGGCCAGTCCTCTTCAATATCTTCATCAGTGACATTGCAGATGGACTACAGGGTAAGGTTTGTCTGTTTGCAGATGACACCAAGATCTGCAACAGAGTAAATGATCCAGATGGGGTGGGCAGAATGAGAAGAGATCTGGATAAACTAGCAAAATGGTGAGAAGAGTGGCAACTGGTGTTTAATGCAAAGAAGTGCAAGATTATGCACATGGAGAAGAGAAACCCAAAGCCACCTTTAGGCTGGGAGGGAGTTGCTGGCAGTCACAAGAGAAGGAAGAAAGAGACTTGGACATCATGATCATCACCGATGACCTGAAATCATCCAAGCAGACCACTAAAGCAGTAGGTAAGGCTAGAGAGATGTTTGAGTGTATTAGTAGGGGTATCACAAGTCGGAAGAGGGAGGTAATAATTCCTCTTTACAAGACACTGGTTAGGCCCCATCTGAAGTACCGCGCTCAGCACTGGAGCCCAGACGCTCACAAGGACATTAACCAAACTGAGGCAGTCCAGAGAAGGGCAACCAAAATGGTGCAGGGACTGCATCAGAAAACATATGAGGACAGATTAACGGAGCTCAATATGTATACCCTAGAGCAAAGGAGGGAGAGAGGTGATATGATCGAAACATTCAAACACCTTAAGGTCATTAACAAGGTAAAAGAGTCTAACATGTTTCAGTATAAGAAAAATATCAAGGCAACAGGACACAGCATGAGATTAGAGGGAGGCCGATTAAGTGGTAATGTGATGACGTTTTTACAGAAAGGGTGGTGGATACATGGAACGGCTTACCTCAGGAAGTGGTGGATAAGAATACAGTGCAGGGCTTCAAACAGGCATGGATAGGCATACTGGAGCAATACAGATGAGTATGAAAAGATAGGCCATTGACAGAGCAAAGGCTGATGGCACATTCATAAGGTAGAAAAGAAATGGGCAGACTGGATGGGCCTTGCAGTTCTTATCTGCCGTCAACTTCTATGTTTCTATGTCTGCTCACAAATTTTTATTTTTTTTTAACTTTCTATTTTTTCCTCCTACCTCCCACCATCTCCGACCCTTCAGGGGCACCTGGGAGTCATCCATCTGCCAGCCACCCTACCTACGACTGACCTTGCACCCCATGGAGCTGTGGCTATCCCAGGTGGGTCCCTTTATACCCCATACACATCTGGTTGCGCCAGGCAAGGCAGCCTAGGTGGGTTGTGGTACATCGAGGGCACGCCCTGGTGCCCCGCTCTTCTGGAGATGGAAGGCATTTTCTCTGGTGTTTCTCCCTCACATGGTATGCGCCTGATGTCAAGGTGCTGTGCACCAATGTCCACCATGCATCTCGGTCAGCCCCTCCTGCAAGCAGGACTTGCTCAGCTCAGGGTCAGGCAAGCTGCAGGCCTTGGCCCCTCCGTCCCCGGAGAAGGTGAGTAGTCATGGACGCCAAGCCTTTCCTCAGCCGTCCTTTCCAGTGACCCGAGTCTGCTCCCAAACCTCGAAGCCAGTGTCGCAGCGGAAATCCATCAGTTGCACTGATGTGCTGGCTAACGCTTTAATTGTTACTACTTTTGGATCACTAGAAACTGATCCTGAGTTTATATCATTACTTTGTTGGCGCTGGCAGCTTGCAAATACCACTCACTGGCCTAATCACTTGATGCACGCCCTCCCTCCACCGGACCCCCTGCCATCCCTTTCATTCACAATTTCAGACCTCACTGTACTGACATATTGAAGCGGATTACGTTTCTACACCACTGTCTCGCTCATCACTCTACTTGTCACCAGTTCAATAAATAAGTATTGTACTGTACTGCACTGTAAAGGTAAAAAACAAAATAATGTACAAAATGTCATATAAGTACTGCATGAGCTAAGTGGCACAGAGTTAGAAAATGAGCAGATTCGTTAGGGAACTTAACAAGCTGTTGTTCCTCCCATCCAGTGCTGCTGCTGAATACCTTTTTCTGTTTGCTTTCGTGCATGCACAAGAAACATTATGCGGCAGCTTAGGAGCCGAAGCAGGTTGTGGGGTGCAGCACTGTGGTGACCAATGCCACCACTGCAGTTTTGGTCTTGGCCCTCTTTATTCAAAGCAGTGGCATGCTGCTGCTGACACTAGTTCAGCAAGCATACCACCAACATGAAAGAAATTGGCCACTGCAGTTTGGGAGCATCTGTCATTGCAGGGCATGCCTTGCCTGCCGAGATATTTCTGTTCACCACACTCCTCCATTGTCCATTGCGGAACAGGAGTGCAAGCAAACTGTCCCCTTCTTCCCACTGTGTGCTGTCCACCCCGCTACCTCCGCTCCCCATCCAGGCACTTGTTCTGCACTGTAAGTAAACCCTCCCATTCCCTCACACTGAGTTCTGACCACCCCGCCCCTCCATTCCCCATTCCAGCAACTGAGTGCAAGTAAACCTCCGCTCCCTCCCACTGTATGCTGTCCTCCTTGCTCCTCCATTCCCTGTCCCAGCAACTGGAGTGCAAGTGAACCCTCCCACTGTGTGCTGTCCACCCTGCTCCCTCCAGTCCCAGTTCTGGTCCCGACATGTAAGTAGACCCTCCCACTCCCTCCCTCTGCATGCTCTCCATCTAGCTCCCTCAATTCCCAATCCTGGCACGTAAGTAGACCTTCCTGCTCACTCACATTGTGTGCTGTCCACCCAGCTCCCACCGTTCCCAGTCCAGACAGGTAATTAGACCCTCCCGCTCCCTCAAACCGCAGGCTGTCTGCCCTGCTCCCTCCTTTCCCCATCCTGGCAACTGGATTAGAGAGGAGGAGCCAAGACTGCCCACCCTGCACTCGCAACAACCAGCAACCACAGGCCAGTCTGCACCACCAGCCTGAGCTGCCGAGTGTGGCTGTACTGTCAACTACTTTTAATTCTTCAGCTTCCTTCCAGCCACTGCAGATCGCTGAGACAGAGTGGGACCTGGAGATGGCCCATCAGGAGGAAAGAACCTGCAACCCACCTGCAGCATCCACAAGCCAAGTTGAGAGAGCCTACTTAGTCAGAGGGAGAAATACAATACCAGACAAGTCCAGCTAGACTAGCTGTAAGCTGTCCACAGGTTGGTGTTTTGTTTCTTACATTTCCTAGCTCTCTTTGGTATCTCAGCTGGGCTTGGGAGGATCAATAGCTGTTATGCTAGGATTAGAAAGGAGGAGGGAAATTAGAATTGATAAATAACTTGGCTTAGCAGTAGCACTGCAGTCAGTACGTTTATTTGGACTCTATAGTATACAGTACAGTAACAACCAGGGTTACCACCTGTCTCAATTTTCTTAAGACAGTCCTGATTTGGGCAGCTGTGTCCTGCAAAAACATGAAAAGTACATGCCCTGATTTTATAGTAGAGAAAATATTTTCTGACTTTCCACTAAATGTTGTAGAAAACTATAGTACCTTAACTAAAATACCTTAAAATGACAAGAAACAATAGAAGCAACTAAGAAACTACAATATTCAGCCTTAATTCTGATTATCTAGAGAAACAAGTCTGTTGCATTGGTAGAGGTTATGTACTGTCCTAGAAAAGTCATGTCCAGCTTTGGGCTCCTTAAAGGTGGTAACCTGTGGAACTTGTAGGCATATGAATTATTTTTTACTAGGGAATAGGCATATGAGGAATGGGTCAATCTCATATGTTTAGAGTAGAAGTACTGTACAAGTGGGATAAAATAAATTGTCTTCTAGACTGTGGACATTTGTAGTGTTTTGCTATTTCATCCTATCTGTTATCACTGACATCAGTGGCATGATACACTGTATAGCCACTCAGCTATGCAGACACTAAGTGGTAGAAAACAGTGACAGGGCTGAATCTCTTCCTGGTAAAAAACAGTTGTCTGGTAGTAAATGGTACTGGGAGGTCTTGAGCATATGTTCAATGGGTCCGATTCTAGAAAGCATCGCTAAGCGCCAATACAGATCGCCAATGGAAATGGCACAAGTTGCAAATACATCCAGCAAATGCACCAAACGCAATTCTACATTCGAGATGCACATTGACGCAATGCAGTACACCAATCCTGACTTATGCTACAGTTGCGACATACCTCAGGTACGCCAATGCGCAACTGAACATACACCAAGAAAACGGAAAAGAAACACCAGGCAGGATTCTAGAAGCAGCAGTGCCACAACTTACACCAAGACCAGCTGGTGTAACATACACCAGGTGGGAGCAGGTGTAACTTACACAGCATATAAAGGAGCAGGGACAGACAGGCTGGATACACAGCAACACACCATGGGAGATAAGACAGAGAGTGTCCGAGGAAGGCAGGCACACAGGGGCAGTGTGGCACAGGATACAAAGAGTGTACAGAGGCCACAGGCACAATGCTGGATGATGGCGCCACCAGGCACAATGCCCTGCCACAACCACTGATACATGTAAACAGTGTAACCATGACAGGGACACAGCACTTGGTGGCACAGAACAGTGGACAAATGGTGGTGAGACATACCAACGTCCATGCCAGTGGTACCACCTGCAGGGAACAATGGTACCCCAAGGCAGAAGGGCACAGAACAGGCACTGTACCACCACACAGCTGGGAGGTACAATGTGAGGTGGTATGGATGCCACAGCATGCATGGTAACTCGCAGCAAACAGCACACCATGCAGATGTGGCTCACGGACAGTGGCCTGGGCTGTGAGCAGCACAAATGGCACACCAACCTGATGCACAAGGAGAACACTGGGGACAGCAGGCACCACCACCAGTGTGCACCCCTGTGCATGGCAACAGACACATACACACACACACACACAAACCATGCACACCTGAACAGACACAGACACAGTGTGTATGGCAAAAGTTTAGTGTCAACATCAGGTACAGGGATACAGGGTAACAATGGAAGGAAATGGGATGAAAAACAGGCAACAGCAACATACAGAAATAAAACAGTTAACCCAAACCCAAACAGCCACCCACAACAACCCCAACCACCAACCCGCACCCACAAACAACCCAACACAAGCCCAACAACCAAAACACATTCCCACCCACAACAATCAACATATGAATAAGTAGCCCGACCACTCGATGACAACCCACAACACCCATATGTACAGTCCCACCCACCAATACCATCCACCCCTATATACAAGCCCACCCACAAATACAACCCCACGTGATGTCTGGATGCTGCGTCCCATGGGACCTAGGTCTGCCGCAGTTCAGTGAGGAGGGTGCCCATCGACCCATGGAGGTGCCCAGTGTTCTGCAATATGGCTGACACCAGGACCACAAGGCGCCCGGTCCAGGCCCCCACCCTGCACAGGATTGGCACCGGCCCTCAGCTTGACAGGCAATGCCTCCCCTACTGCATCCCTGGCATGGCTGCATCCAGCTGTGGTCCAGTATCCCTGCTGCAGGGCCAGCAGTGCATGGCGAGTGTCAGGCAGTGGGGCATCCTCACCTGCCCATGCTGCAATGTCCTCATCAGTGGTCCCAGTTGGTGGTGCAACCATGGCCCTGTCCCTGTCAGCTGCAACAGTGCCCTCTGTGGCCAGGCTGGGTGTCTGTGGCTGTTCTGGCCCTGTTGCCCAACATCAGTGGGGTCCCCTAAACCAACTGTCTGTTGACTGTGGCCAGGTCCTCATCAGACACTGCTACTGTGGAGGAGGTTGAGGAGGAGGAGGAGGAGGAGGAGGATGAGGTCAGTAGCAGTACCTGGCCCTCTGCTGGCTGTGCTGGTACAAGCAGGTATTTTGCTACCGCGTCTTTATGTTGGCTTTCATAGCCCCCAGCAGGGCCTCTGCTGCTGTGGCAACCTGCTATGGACACCTGTAGGGATGTAAAGGATGCAGTCAGTGCCAGGCCGAGATGGGGCACACACACATAGGCAGTCAATGAGGGTGCAGCATGAGCCACAATGTGGCTGCCCTCCATGGCCATGGCACAAGGGGACCAATGTATGTACTTACCTGACCTCCAGTGAAGCGCCCCTGCCTGAGGCCACCGGTGCAGCTCTGCTTCACGCTGTGGGTCATGCCAGGGGAACCTGTGGGGTGAAGGGACAGGTGAGTGTGAGTGAGGTACCATGTGCCTTGGCCACCACGCCAGCACTGCTGCAACAGATGAATGGCAGTAGGTAAACATACCATCACCTGGGACCTGCCCAGACCACATGTCTGCATCTCTGCGCCATGCCATTCTGAGCATCCTCTGCAGGATCCCAGCCTCCCTCCGTGACAGGTCCTGCCACTGGTGTGTCAACTGGTGGATGGTCCAGCGTGTCCCTGTCATCTCCGTCATGTGCAGTGATGGCTGTCCATGCCCGCTCTGCTCTGCAGCAATGATTCTTTGGCATCCAGGTGGCAGCAGTGTCCTACCCCATTGCTGAGTGCAGTTGATCGGCAGCACCATCTCATGGGAGGTGAAGTTTGGGGCATGCCTGCTGAGACTAAGGGATGACCTTGAGGACGTAATGGTCATCTGCATGGCACCTGTAACAGGAGAAGGAATGGCACACATCACACACAATGTCACCATGGATGTGCTGGCCACCCCACCCACCATCACGCAACACTGGACACCGGACATGGGACATGGGTCAGGGCTGGGCCACAGGACTGCAAATGTAGGCCACCACCTCAGGAGGTGCACCCCGTGGCAATGACAGGCACTGCATTAGGTGTGGAAAGGCCGAGCAATGCCATGCAGGGGCCAGGCACACAGTGACCACAGTGCACCAACATGGCACCCGTCCCCTGCAGAAGCATGTCACACCTGACCCTGCATGGTGTGGGCATGGAGAACTGCATGCAGTCCGCCACACATCTGCACCACCACCCCATGCAGAGCAGCATGAGGCCATGACCTCCAGGTGCCCATGGGGCAATCCCAAAGCCAACCGTGGGTGCGTGAATGGAGAATGACAGATAACTACCTGGACTGTGCACCATGGTGACCAGAGTGGGTGGCACTGAGGATATCGAGGCACACCTGGATGGAGAAAAAGCAGGGCTACATAAGCCTGTGGCACAGTCGGTGACCTCCAGAGCAGCTGTGGAGCAGCAGGTGAACCTAACTGGGCCTGTACGGTGGAGCTGATTCCTATACAGGAACAGAGAACAACAATGTCAGGTACACAGTGCTGTACAGACATTGAAATGTCAAGTTGAGCAATGGCATATACTCACCGAAGACCCATTCGTGTCCGCTGTGGAGCTGGGGAGGAATGGACAAGGTTAATACACAGTAGTATGTGCCACAGTGGCCAGCTGCCTGTGGGTGCTGCAACCCCCACTGTCTTCATCCCACAGGTATGTCCCTCACATGACCCTGGACAGCCCCGAGGACACCCTGCTGTGACCAACCCTGCACAGGGTGGGTGTGGCCAGGTGCATGCCTGCAATGACAGCAGGTGGCAATGAGACAGGCCGCCACTGTGTACCCGACAGGCATAACATATAAGGCGTGATACAGGGACAGTGGCACACAGCCAGCTGGGCATGCAGCCATGCACCCATGTGTCTGAACTAGCAATGACCTGTGTTGCCTCCCCACACAGTCTGAAGTAATGTGGCAGCCTCCGACCTGTGACACACAGGACAGCTGGGACATGGGCCACCACATGCTGCACACAGGCATGGAAGGTGCTACATGGAAGGACACAGCAGCAAGAATGGATATGGCACACAGGCCAACATGTGGGACAGCCCACCACTGGAGTGATATACCACCACCACAGACATGCATCCCTGTCGCAGGGCACAGTGACAGTGTGAGGGGCCATGGCCCCAGCTGTGTGGGGTGCACATGTCAGGTGCAGTGTGGTACGCAGCACCTTCCCGGTGGTGCACATGTCAACCAGGCCAGGTACACCCCTGGGCATGGGCGCAAAGTGCCATGGCTCCAGCGGACACATCGGCCTGGGTGGGCAGCACATGTGATGCAGGCACCCAATGGCCAAGGCACACACCAGTGCCACATGCCCCCATACTATATCACCACCCTGGGCAGGCAACATGGTCATAGGTCACTGGCGCTATCCCCACAACCCTTGGGCCAGTGGCCATACAGCACCTGGGTCACGATGGTGGGGCAGGTGTGCAGCAGTGCAACCGTGGCAGCCATGCATGGGGGTGCCACAGCCAGTGGCATGTGCAGACCGCACAACCGGCCTCGTACTGAGGTACTGTCCACAGCTGGCAGCACAGTGGCACCCTGTGCCACGCCGGGTGGCCCTGGTCCACAGGCAGCACTGTACCAACATTGGAATGCACACATCAGCAGTAAACAGGACACTGCCTGCATATGCATGGCATACCTGAGCAATGGAACAGACTCACACATGGCATGACAGTGGACTATGCCCCTAGGCATTGATGTGCAGGTGTACCCCATGTGGAGCAGCAGGCACACAGTGTGATAGGTGCTGTACCATGCCCGGGACTGATGGATGTGGGCACGGCCATGGTGAACAGTGTAGGATGGCTGATGCCAACAGGGCCAACTGACACAGACCCATTTACATGCCTACATTCTGGCTGCACCACTGACCATGGGCCATCCACTGGATGGTACACTGTTCTGTGGCAGCCCTGTCTGGGCACCTCTCGCTGGCAATGCCAGCAGCAGTGCACCCAGCTGGGCAGCCCATGGGGCCCACGCACCACAGTGGTGTAGTGCGATCCCCAGCATGATAGAGCCAGTGCAGGTCCCACAGTGCAGAGAGGCATGACAGCAGTGTGGCACTGCTCTGGCAGTGCGGTATGGGTGCTATGTTGGCAACCCCGCACAGCATCCGTGACTAAGCCCAGCCAGCACTGTGCACCCATGGTGGGCCAGCTGGCACACTGTTCATGCAACTATGCCTATGACACAGGAAAAGTGTACCACACATACAGAACGATCCGTGACATGCCTATGTGACCCTGTAGTATGACATGCCTTTGTAGTGAAGCAGCAATGGCCACCAGGGCGTGTGTGGTACTAGTCTCCACCCCACCTCCGTGGTTGAAGCATCCTGCCTGCAGCCTGTGCCCAAACACCTGAGGCATGACGGTACACCTGCATGCCACACACCATGACAGTCATTAGTGCCTACTGCAAACACAATACCGACCTGTGCTGGTACAACCTCCCTGAGCACCCAAGTGAAGGGCACATCCATGGTGGAATGTGTACCACGACAGTGTGGATGTGCCACACAGACAGACCCATACCCCAAACCCTCCCACAGCACATCCCAGGGACAGGGCAGCCAACAACAGGGTCCCAGCTGCCTGACCAGTGTCATCTCTATCAGGGCCTGCATACACCATGCCACTGGGTGTGCCCAGCAGTACCGTGGAGTAGACAACACAGCCACTCCCATAGCCTGCATGGCGGTGGGTCCCAACCCACCCTGCTATGGCAGCTGTGCAAACCACATGAGGGACCGCTTGGATAGCTGCGACTGCAGCAGGCACAGCCCTGTACTGCAGTGGCCATTGAGGGTGTGATCTGGGCCTGTGCCATGCAGGTATGCTGGCCTGTGCCATGGGTAGTACTGCTGTGAGGCTCAGAGGTATGGGGCATACCCTCAGGCATCCTTCAGCAGGGGCCTTCCCACCACATGCCCCAGCCCAGTGCCTGGCCCACAGCACGCCTTATGGGCAGTGTGCCACCCACACAGCCACTGTGCAGTGCCTGCAAGCTGCTGCCTGGATACCATGTACTCAACACAACCAACACCGTACTACATGGTGCACGTCTCTACAGCATGGTGGCCTCTGTGGTCTAACCAAGTTTCCCATGGTGAGGGGCAGTGACCTCCATCCTGAGGGTCACTGTCTCTCATAGTCCCCACATGTGGGGGTTTATCAGTGCCATCCAGGTGTGGACACATCCATAGGATGACTGCCACCACTGCAGGCATGGGAGAAGTGATGCATGGCCTACCTGCATGGGTAAATGAGGTACCACTCAGGTAACATGTTACCATCCACATGTGGCAAGTCCAGTATACTGACTGCCACACAGTGGTGTGGATGTACCATACCCCCATTACCCTGGGAACCATGCCACAGCACAGCCCCTGGATAATGTACACAGCCATTGCACAAAACATGTCAGAACTCCTGAGTGTCCACCATTGGGAGGGTCCATGCCTGTTCCTGTTCCTGAGGGCTGTGACAGATGGAGTAGGAGATGTATGGGGGCGCTGCTGTGGCCCAGTACTCACCAGTCTGCAGTATATCTGTCCCTGTCTTGGTCAGGTTGGCACTGTAGTCTTTCTGCTCTGTACTGCACTCAGCTCTGCTGCTTCTGTAATGGTACACTGTGCCTGAGCCTAGCTACTCGCAACCGCACATGTTGCACGTGATTGTCTCACGCGCATCACATGCGCATTCAGCATGCATGGCGGCATCGCGATATGCGACATGGCGTGGCTTGGCAACTGTGATGTAGGGTGGTGACCTGCCTGATGTCATACACTTGTGTGTACTCTCTGTGGATGCAACGCAGTTGTGTGAACGAGTATGGGTACACCTGCATGTGTAGCACCAGTGCCTGTGCCTGTAGGGCTCTGTGTGTGCATGCGTGTGTGTGTGTGTGTGTGTGTCCATGCACACGCGCACAGCCTGGGGTGGTCAGTGGCGGCAGCTGCCCACTGGCAGTGGCCCACGCAGGGCATTGTTGCAATTAGGGGTTATCGCCCTACCCAACATGTATCCTGTATAGCTCTACCATTGCACCGATGACAAATGGACAACACAACGAGGGATAAGGTGCAAAGGTTTATTTACATGGTACATTATACATAATAGGTGCTCAAATCATAGTGCTCCCCAGTCCTACCCATCACGCATGCCCCCACACTCACCCATGCTCACAGTCATACATACGCACACACACACACCCTTGTGATCACACAGTGCCCCCATCTACATGTGCCCACTGCCATGCATATGGCCCTCCACCACATTGCAGCCCCACTTACCCAACCCCCAACTGCACAGGACTCCTGGGTGTGTCACAGCCATCTGCCACATGCACGCTGTCCTTGCACCGCCCTCCAGTGCTGGGTGCTGGGCTGTGGAGGAACATGCCAGTCTGATGGCTGTGCGATGCCCTGGTGGCCCACCCCTGGCATCGCACCCTGTGGGCCTTGTGTGCACCCACAGGTGCTCTAGTGACTCCACCCATGCAAGCCTACTCTGCCTCTGTGCCACTCAGTGCAGCGCTGTGTCAGGGCTGGATGGTGTGTTCGCTGGTCATGTACTGATCACCCAGGCCCCAGGCACCTGGAGGAGCACCTCCTCGGTGTGCCCGCCCCTGTGTGTGCCTGTGCCTGATCCTGTTCCATTGGGACTGTGTGTGGGCTTGGCCTGGCCTGCGCCTGTGTTGCCAGTATGCCTGTGTGCATCATTGTGGTTGCATCATGGCACCGTCCTGTGCCCGGTCAGTGTGGGTGGTGCCAGGCTGGGCTCATGGCACCGGCAGCATGACTGGCAGGAGGGGCACATCTGGCGCCTGGGCCAGGGGTGGGGTGCAACTGGCTCCGTGGCTGTGTCTGGGTGCTGGAATGAACAGTGGCTGGGGTACCATCCGCTGGGCCAGGTATTGCAGGTGGTGCAGTGGCTGCAGTGCACATGCTATGGCCTGCATGGCCATGGCCATGGCCTTATCTTGGCACTGCTGGTGTGCCAGCATGTTTTCCAGGCCTGTGCTGAGGCGATCCATGATGACCGCCCATGCTCAGCACAGTGTCAGATGCCCTGTATGGCATCCCCAGGCCAGCCATGCATGCCGATGAGTCCTGGTGAATGCCTGCAAACAGCTGGCAATGCTGGACAGCTGCAGCTCCATGCAGGTGGTGCTTCTGCATTCCCTGCGTATGTTCCCAGCTCCTGCCTGACATCCCCGGCTGGACAGCACCAACTGGCAGTAGTCCCCAATGTAGGATGGTGGGGACAGCTGGTCCTGCAGCTCATGGACGGCCTCATCCAACTGGTCCTCCAGTCCACTGGGGCATTCAGTGGGATCAGCGACCCTATGGCAGTGTCCTCTGCAGCTGGCTGATCTTGCTCTGATGCCTTCTGCTTGGCCACAGGCATCCGCACTGCCTCCCACAGGTGTGGCAGCACTGTTGGTGATGTCCTTCGTGGTCCCTGCTGCACCTGTGGCTGTCCTGCTGCATCCTCGTCACTGAGGTCCACTGCCTCCTCAGCCATGGGGTTATCCCTGTCACCACTCCCTCAGGCTCCAACATGGGCTGCAGTATTCCAGCCAATGTGTATTGGCATCAGGGCTGCCTCCAGTGGACGTGGGGCTGCCGCCATTGTCTGACACCTTGTTGGTGGCCTGGGCTGTGCCAGCACTATCCTGATCCTATTGCTGATGCTGCTGCTCCCATCTTCTGGCTCTGCTGGGGCCACCTGCACCAGCAGCCATGGCACCTGTTGGATGGGAAACATGTTAGTGTGTCTCCACATCACTGTGTGCCCTCACCTGCCTGATCAGTGTTGCCCTCACAGGTCTGTTTCAGTGTTGCACTATGGCATTGCATCCACCACACATCTGTGCAGTCTCATCTGGTGTATGCCACCACTGAACATACGTCCTGCACTGATGGCATGGAGCTCCCACCATTGCTGCCTTGCTGTGCCATCCATCCTGATGCGTCATCCCCAGCTGTCACCACGGCTGCCAGTATGGCTCCCACTGCACAGTGACACCGTGTGCGGCCACGCCAGTGGGGCACCACTGCGCTGCAGGGGCCAGCACCACTGGGTGACGATGTTGTCCATGCCATCCATGCACATCACCTGCAGCCCTCGCCCACAATCTGTGAGCACTAGGACAGTGACTCATGCCCTCCCTACTGCCCAGCCTTGCCTGTGCAAGGCACCCCCAGCACACATTGTATGTCACAGATCACCCAGTGCAGCCCAGCCCATTCCACAGCATGCCCCCCAACAGTGCACAGTGCATGTCGCAGCATCTCCCAGTGCAGACCAGCCCATACCTGTACACAGCCCCCCGGTTTCATGTGCATGTGCCAGCCCCTCCACAGTTGGGCATGGGTCATTCCTTGCACTTCTGCACATGTCAGCTTCACACATGCCTTCCCTAGCCTGCCCTAGCCATTGTCTGGTTCCTTGGCCCTCTTTGGCAGTTGTGGCCATGTTGCATTCCTGTGGCATGCCACCCACTGCTACATCTGCCTACACACTGTCAACCCACCCACCCCACCTTTGCTGTTGGCTGCAATGCTGTTGCCATGTCTGGCCTGTCACACACATTGCTGTTGTTTGTCCCTACCTGTGGCAGTGTGCCATCTGAAGGTGTCCAGCTGTGTTACTCCAGTGATGCTGTGCTGGCTGAGGTGTGCCACTATCCTCCTCTCGATGCTGCTGAGTGGCTGCTGTTGGGTGGTCCACCTCCTGTGCCCTGTGCACTGCACCTGTTTGCACCACCTTGCACTTCACCAGACGCTTGAGGTCATTGTACTTTTCTGTACATCCTGGACTGTCCTGCACTGTGCAGCAAAGGCATTGACTCTGCGTGCCACCCTGTCCCATGCCCTCTTTCATTTTCCCTCCTCTTGCCATCCCCTCTGTGACTCATGAGGAGTGCATGGTGCCTGTCTATTTGCTCCAACAGTGTGTTCACCTCCTCATGGCTGAAGTTCTTTCTCTTCTGTTTCTCAGCTGCAGCTTCTGCTGTGGACGTGCAATATCTGCTGGTGTATGTTGGGCAGCAGCTGCATGTTCTACACCTTTTATATGGTGTATCTTACGTGTCGCGACTTGTACAAAGTGTGTTGGCATATCCTCATGAGTTCTAAAATAGGCCGTATATCACATGTCACAATTGTTGTTACGTAAGTTCGGCAAGTGTGTTACTTCAGTGTCTGGCATAATTTCCTTCTAGAATTGGACCCAATGTTTATCTTATGCCGCATAGTTGTTTCGTTCCTGTTGAATTGTTGTGCCACCTGGTTCTATACTCTTGCATGTCATGCAGATAGACTACTAGTTCAGTTGTTTCAAAAGCAAAGGACCACTCATTGCATCAATAATGTTTGTGTTTGTTAGATCAATCACAAAAGAACACCATGCACAGACCACTATTATCAGATGGTGATTGTGTAAATGTGTGGTCCTCCAGACTAGCTTTCATTGTGAGTCCCCTAGTACATAGTGATTGTTGTAGTTTAGTTTTTTGCACAGAGGATTACTTTCTGTAGTGTGTGGGATAAACTTTTCTCTGCCTTTTTTTAGGCTGAAAAATACGTTCAGTGGTACAGTTGCCCTTTTCTAGGAGGGACAGGGTGTGCTTGCACTTGTACTTGTTTTGTTGATGTATGCCATATGGAGTAGCACCCTTATAGTCCCCATTTATAGTTTATGAATGAGCACGGGTGAGCAGCTAATATTGGATACAGACAGTTTATTTTTATTTATTTATTTGTGTCTAGGATTACAAAGTACCTTTGAGCCAAGGCTCTTTACAAAGGTTCCACGTCATGCTGGTTACAGGGTAACAGACACTAAAACATAAAATAGTGACAGGTACATGGTTTAGACAGTAACTTTGCTTGACAAAATCAGACTGAGTGATGAGTAACTCAAGAAACAATAGGAGGAAGAGGGCAAGAAGGGGAGAGGGCTGAGGGTAGGGAAGGCATAGGTGTAGAAGGTCAGGGTGAGGCAGCCGAGGGCCTTGTCAGGACAGACACAGGGCAAGTATATTAGAAGTTGCATTGGACAGGTAAGTGCAAGAAGAGAGGCAGAACCTGACACCTATAAGGTCAGAGCGACGTAGGGAATGAAGATGTTATGCAGTGCAAGCACAGGTGGAGGTGCAGTTATAGAGTGGCGGATCTTTTTCTTAATGCTCCAAGTGTTGCTGTGGATGAGGTGTCACTAGAGAGCTCATTCAGCCAACTCAGAGCCCTGTATGCAAACGACCTTGGCCTTGGGACCTGCAGCAGCAGGGGATTTGAAGGATTTGAGGCTTAGAGTTCTTGGTGTTGCAGTTGGTGATTTTGGGTTTGAGGTGGGTGCTGACTCCTGGTGGTGCCTTTCCCATCATGATTTTCTTAGCAGTGATGCAGGTTTGGTATTTGATTCAGTTGTTCAGTTGCAGCCATCCTGTTTTGGAGTAGTAGAGGTCGCAGGTGTGGGTGAGATGGTGGGAACCAATAACGAGTCAGCAGGCTTGATTGAGGAAGTCGAAACATGCCTGAGAGACGAGGTTGTGGCAGATCCATAGATAATGAGACCATAGTCAATGATGCTGATGATGAGCTCTGGACAGCTTTGAACCAGTTCACCGAGTTAGGTGAGAGCCCTGCTAGTTGAAGCTGGGCAAGTAGGAGGTGTGGTTGGCCGGTATCAAAGGCTTTAGTTAAGTCGGCGAAGGTGGACCCAGTAAGATGACTGTTGTCGAGTGAGTGATAGATTGCATCAGTGAATTCAAGTAGCGCCATGGAGGTGCTATGACCTTTCTAAAACCATGTTGTTCCTTGTACAGGATGTTGTGATTGTCTAGGAAGTTGGTGAGCTGGTCTGACACAATCCGTTCTAGGGCCTTGGAGAATAGAGGTAGGATGGAAATTGGACGGTAATTCTCAGTAGCTGTTTTGTCACCACTTTATGAATTGGGGTTACCGTGGCAGATTTCCATAAATCAGGAACTGGCTGAGGCTGAGGGACAGGTTGAAAATCCTGGCCAGTGGTGAATACTTCTTCAAGTGTGAGTGATAGCAGTTTGAGATCGAGGAGTCACTGCTGGCTTGGCATTGCAAATGGATTTGGTAATGTAGCTGCAGACTTGATGCATTTTACTGCTTTAAAGTAGAAGGAGGGTGGCTGGAGGTGGCGGGGGGCAAGGAGAACCACCTCATCGAGAAAACCCTGTGGGAGTACAGCACTGAAGTCTGTGAAGGTGTCATTGAATGTATCAGCAATGAGTTTCTGGTCAAGTGTAGTTTCACCATTTATGCTGAGTACTGATGGGGGTGATTTAGATTGCTTCCGGTGTCTTCTTTAATGTTATTCCAGAAGTCCCTACCGTTGCCCCATGAGTTAGTGGAGCATTATGGAAATAGGTGGTCTTTGTATCCTGGATATATTTGGTGCAGTTATTTCGTGCAGTTTATAGTTAACAATATCAACTTGTCTCCTGGTGTTTCTGGCAATCTCCCAAAGGTGGTCTCAAGCTTTAGTCATCTAAGTAGGTCTCCGGTGAGCCAGGGGTTACATATAGGCTTTGGCCTTGTGTTTTGAAGGGTGCAAATATGTTGCATGTTTGGTTGAAGATCCTGATGAAGTGTTCCAGTGCGGTGTTCACGTTGGTTGCAGTGAGACTTGGGACCAATCCTGTTGACGAAGGAAGGTTTTGAGATGAGGTAGCTTGCATCTAGGTAGAACCCAGCTAGTAATGGTTTTGGGGGCTTGATGAATTTATTGGACCAGTAGCAGATGATTGGGGAGTGGTCACTAAGTGTGTCAGGGAGGACAGTGGTGTTTGTGATCCTGGTGAGATGGCTTGTTATGATCCAATCCAGAAGGGTGCTGGTACCGTTTTATAGTTTGTCCTGGTTGGGGAGCTAACCATCTGAGAAAGGTCTGCTGCCACTATCAAGTCCCTGTATGCCCCTGCCTCTGCAGCAGGCCAGTTAATATTAAAGTCACTGAGGAGGATGGTTTCTGAATCAGGTGAGAGATTTGGTAAACTCAGGACTGCGTTAAGCCCATTACCTTGCTCTCTCTATGGAATGTAGACTGTGACAACTGTGATGGCTTTATTTTGTGCACCAAGAAGGATCTTAATAGGAAGAATCTGTGCACGGGTGGTTTGAGGGTTAAGTTGATGAGGTACCCCGGATAGTGTCCTTAAGGTACAGGCGCAGCCACCCTCTTTGATGTTCGATCAAGCCGTAGACATTATACCCAGGGAGGGTGATAGCATGGTTGGGAACCAAAGGTGAGAGCCAGGTTTCTATGACTGCTAGTATATCTGGGTTATGCTGGCACACTAAGATCTGAAGGGCATCAATTTTGTGAAGAAAACTGCATATCTTAAGTGAGATTATTGAGAGGGATCCTAGTTGATTGGTCTGAGTTGTTCTTATTGTAGGGACTGGTCCGGGATTGGGATGAATGATTCCGACAATAGCAGGAGAAGATGTATACATTTAGAATACTGGTGTGAGATACCCATGACAGGCACCTATTTTTTGGGCCAGAGAACTCCGAGATTCACCAGCCAAGTAAACAGGTGGAGCCGTGGGTAAAAAGCATGGCAGTAGTAGCGGTGGACAGGGAAGTACCCAATGGCTATTTGGGTGAGAGGCCATTTCATAGTGATTGGAGATGGCCAGGCGGAACATGAGATTGAGAGGGAGGTAACATGGAAGGGTGAGAGAGCATGAGTTGGTAGATGTTCGGGACAGTGGGGAAACATGAGCAGGGGTGATGTAGGAGCAGGAAAGGTAAATAAGGTGAGGAGAAAGAGTGCTGAGTACCAGTGTCATACATGATTTAATGTGAATGGGGAGAGCGGGCACAGGGTGCTGGGTAGGTGGGAGGCAGCTAGTGAAAGTGGCAGGAGGTAGGCAATGAGGAGAGACTTGGGGGCAGGAAACTAGGTAAGCAGGTGGCTGAGGGAGAACAGGCAGAGGGTGGGGCAGTGAGGAGACAAGGGCAGTAGCAAAAGAGGAGGATGTAGAGGTGGTGGAGGGCATTAAGGAGTGTAACAAGACAGGGGACAGGAGGTAGCAGCTCTACAATAGAGTTCAGGAGTGAAAGGGTGCATGGGAGCTATGGAATGCCAAAGGGGGTTGCTAGTCATGGAATGACAGAGTGACTGGCACTAGGAGATATAAGAAGGGTGTCAGGCACAGAAAGAGGCAGGGGCAGTGAGGGGACTGAGTTGATTAGCAGAGGGGAGGAGCAGCAAGGAGGAGGGAGAGTGGTAAAGAGAGGAGGTACAGAGAGAGAGAGTATCCAATAGGAAACGAAGGACGGTTCTCTAGGCAGAGGTGGGCGGAGCTAAGGCCTATTAAGGTGGGAGGTGGGGAGGGGGTGGGGACAGTGGGGAAACATGAGCAGGGTAATGTAAGAGCAGGAAGAGGGCAAATAAGGTGAGGAGAAGGGGTACAGAGTACGGTTCATTCATGATTCAATGTGAATGGGGAGAGCGGGCACAGGGTGCTGGGTAGGTGGGAGGCAGCTAGTAGAAAGTGGCAGGAGGTAGGCAATGAGGTGGAGGCTCGTGGGGGCAGGAGAGCTAGGTAAGCAGGTGGCTGAGGGAGAGCAGGCAGAGGGTGGAGCAGTGAGGAGACAAGGCAGTAGCAAAAAGGAGGATGTAGCAGAGAGGTAGTGGAGGGCATATAAGAGTGTAACAAGACAGGGAGACAGGAGGTAGCAGCTCTAGAATAGAGTTTGGGAGTGAAAGGGTGCATAAGCTACGGAATGCAAAGGGGTTGGCCAGTCATGGAGTGACGGAGTGACTGGCACTAGGAGATATAAGAAGGGTGTCAGGCACAGAAAGGAGGCAGGGCAGTGAGGGGACTGAGTTGATTAGCAGAGGGAGGAGGAGCAGGGAGAAGGAGAGTGGGCAGTAAAGAGGAGGTACAGGAGAAGAGTATCAATAGGAAGCGAGGGCGGTTCTCTAGGCAGAGGTGGGGCGAGCTAAGGCCTATTTAATTAAGGTGGGAGGTGGGGCGGGTGGGTGAAAATGTTCTTCCAAAACCCACTGAAGTCTAGGATACAGACAGCTGAACTGAACTCAAGTTGGATACAGACAGTTTGTAAATGGACAAGTATGGCTTTCTCACTTAGCTACTCCCAGCCAGTGACCTGCACATTAGCTGGGGACCATACCTTAGCCTTTTTGGCTGATGCTGCTGCACCCTAAATAAAGGTAAGCCATTTGAAGCAGATGCAGTTTAGAATAGGGACCCTGCTGATGGGTGGTCTGCCTCAAAGTTGGTAGTTGGGTGACTTCACAGCAGGACCCTGATTGAGATGAAAACCAAGAGACCCCACTCCTTCTGAAATCAAATCAGTAAGTTGCCAATTTAGGCTGAAAACATGTTGACTGTTACATTTAACCTATTTTCGGGGGCAGGGTGTGCTTTGACTTGTTTTTGTTGATGTATGCGTCAACACCTTATTTAGAATCCCATTTATAGTTCATGAATGAGATTCACAAGGGTGAGCAGCTAATATTGGACACAGTTTGTAAATGGGCCCTGAGGTGAATACCAAGAGACCCAACTCCTTTTGAAATCAAATCAATAAGTTGCCACTTCAGGCTGAAAAATGTTTTAATGTTACATTTGAGTTACCCCTTTCTTGGGGGTAGGTGGGGTAGGGTTCAGGGTGTGCTCTGACTTGTTTTGTGTGGGATAGACACTGGGGGGTTAGGGGTTTGTTGTGGCTAAAGAAGTGCTGCAAAATTCACTGGGGGCAGTAAGCGGTTAGTTGTCAGTTAGCTGATATGAAATTCACCATAGGCACTGGCTTTCTCTGCCATTTTGCAGCCCACCTATTTGTGTTGATTGCTGTTTGTTTTGTGCCAATAGCAATATATTATTAGCAGTGCCGCTAACAGTAGTTTTATGTTTCATCAAATTTAAAGAAGGATTATTAAAGATGTATAAACTTGGAGCAGTTGCTATAGATGCGTATCTGCAGCAGCTGCAGGATTTCAAAATGTATTATGCAGAACCGTTTGTTTATGGTTTGAAGTTCTCATTTGTATACAAGGAAATATAAGTGTTTTATGTGATAAGGTGAGTCTGAAAGATCGCCTGTCATGTAAGCAGACAAATATGAGCCCATGGTCAAAGGAGATGGATATGTACCGACCATGTAATGGCGACTGTCGCTACAATGCTTTACAAAAGCACACACAGAATTTTTTTATGCAGGGGCTGCACCTGGTGCCCCCTTGTGGGATGCATGCCCCGCCCCTCAACTTTAATAACCAGCTCCGGGGGTGGACCATGGGGTAGGTTTTGGATTTTGACAAAATAAAATTATTCTGCCCATAGCTGGACCCAGGTTCGCTCGCATCGCAAGCGATGGTGTACACCACTATGCCATACGAGCAGCTTGACGGGGAATCACCACAATGAATGCTATATCCTGTAGTAGTGAGTACAACTCCTTATACTAGCTATACAGATATAGCGACATATTGCACCACTCAGCTTTTGCAGAGCTATTATTGAGTCGTCAAAGGGTAGCACTCAATAATCAGTGCTCTACATGTGTGCTACCGATAAAAGCAGAGGAAGCTTAAAGTTTAAACCTCCACTGCTTATATTTCCCATCCTTGTTGTACTCAGATGTTTTATATGGTTTAGTAGAGCTTTTCATGTGCATTATATTTAGGCAGCCATGCTCAGTTTCAATTTAGTGTCTTACAGGAATAGTCAGACTGTCGGCAGACGAAGTACCGTAAGTGATTTCTTAGTGTGCTTTCAGTTCAAGTGCACATTCCTCTAGCACTGCATGCCAACCAGTGCTAGAGTGGAATGTGCACTTTAATGAGAAAGAACAATGAAAAAATCACTTACTCTACTGCCAGCAGTCTGATACTTCCTGTCAGGCACTGTACTGAAAACTGAGCAATTCATTAATGATGGATTCATTTGATAATAACAAAGTAAAATGATTCTTTAAGCAGCAACCAGCTATTCACTGCCATCCACTGCAGACCACCCACAGCAGCCGCCAATGACTGTGACTGCCAGCCTGACTGGAAGAAGATACAGAGTCAGACCAAGACGGATGCTTTGCCTTCATTCTACTCTTTTTTTTTTGGTAGGGTGCATGACTTATGTTTCTTGCTCTGTAATAGATGGCATAGCGGGTTTAAATTGGCCAGTGGAAGATGAAACTCTAAATTCTCTAACCACACTACATGTAGGGTAAGTTGCCGTGTCTGTGTGTGTGTGTGTGTGTGTGTGCACGGTGGGGGTGACCTGAATTGTGTGCTATAACTGCTCAGTCTCAATATATATATATTTTTTATTATTTATTTAGGGATTTGGTGTCTTACAGGAATAGTCAGACTGTTAGCAAAGAGCAGGTGATTGTGTGCTTTCTAAATTCTAATTAAAGAGCACATTCCAACTGTAGCATTGATTCCAACCAGTGTTCTAATCAGAATGTGCACTTTGGTCAGAAAGCACAATAATAAAAAATTGCTCTACTGCAGTGCTAGCAGTCTGACTAGTCCTATAAGCCACTGTATTTAAACAAAGGAAATCTGTATTTCTGTATTGCTTTTAAGATGGAAAAGCCACAAGCAATTTGAAAGGTTGCAATGTCAGTTGTTTGTTCCTCTGAGTAATCTTTTGAGTGGTTAGTCAGCAGTATATGATTTATTTGCCTGGGCCAGTAGGTGAGCTGTGCTTCCTGCATTTAAAATCAAACAATAAAGCATTAAATAATATCATATGATATGATTTTAATACTTTTATTGTGTGGTCTTAAAAAGCAGGAAGTGCAGTATACCTACTGACCAAGTAAGACTCGTTTAAAGTGCTGACCACACAATAGCTTTTCACAGCATTATGCAATAGTTTTTTTTACTAAATGTAGCACTTTTGTTTGAGCCAGGTTGGAATTTTCTTTTTTCTACAGATGCGACTTTTAAATATACTTATTCTGTTTTATACATAATGGCCCAGATATTCAAACTGCGCCACAATAGTGCTAATAACGCAGGAGCAAGCACAAGTCCACTTGCGCCCATGTGCAGAGGCGTGATATTCAAACACTGAGCAGGTCAAGATGTGCCTGCGGCACATGACTGAATATCATGCCAACTGCACCATAGCGCAACCAGGGATGTGCAGTGGCACAGGTCAGATGCGCAGTAGCAAAACCAGGGACGCCTAGTGGAGCAGGGCAGCAGCACAACATCACAACCAGGGATGCGCTGGGACAGGATGCGGGCCCACCACCCATGGAAGGGATGGGCAGGAGCACACAGCAGAACAGACATCACCCCCTACACCCCATGCACTGCACAACTGGAGGAGGCAGGAAGAACCACTGCAGGGACACCAGCAAGAAACCCACTGCTGTGGCATGGTGCCCCAGCACACCCCTGCAAGCTGGGACTGTCACACATGGATGCCCATCCACCCTGTGCCACACCATCCCACCAATGCAGAGCACACCCTGCACCATGATCCCCATACACCCTGCCCAGGAGTAGCGCCCAACAGTGCAGGACACCCCAAGCATGCCACCACCCCACTGTGACAATACAACCCTGTGCACCACAGAACCATACAAGGCAGCCCCACCATGAGCACCAACAGTGGGCAGCAGCAGACAGCAAAGCAACATCTGCATACACAGTGCTGCCACATATCCCCCCTCAGGTACAGCTGTGAGGCCGACCATGCATTGACACACGGTACCACACACGTGACAGGGCAGCCCGGACCCCACCACCAGTGTTACAGCACCCTGCACACCCTCCCAAGGACACACCCCATCCCAGCACTGGCCACAACAGCCAGCGCCAGACACCCATAGCATTGCATGGAAGCATGCACCACACAGGATGCAACACAGTGCACAAACAACCACCCATACCCAAGGGCACACCAACACAGGGACACAGTAGCGGGTCAACTAAGCCCCGGTATGTGGCCATGGCAGCCATGTACACGGCCAGAACCCCTCTACTGCACAGGTGTGCCCAGCAACCCTGCAGCACAAAATGTAATATGACACCAGCATGCGGCTGAAGCACAAGTGACAGACAGTGGAGCACATCCCCTGCAACAGACACAAGTGACAGCATCGAGGGGACAACAACAGCGGAGGCAACAGTGCCACCCGAGGCAGGCGTGCACCACACCAGTGACAGGAGGCAAACCGGCATCATGCTGCATACAGTGGCAGTCCAGCATGGGCAGCCACCATTGACATACCAGAGGACTGTGCAGGTCACAGACATGCAAGGGTGGCAACTGCACAGGCCATGGATGGTCTGACAGGTGCGCCATGGACGAGCGCGCACCTTGTACCACTGCACACAGTCATCCAGTGCACAGGGACAACACACAGACCACAGACAGTGACTGAGAGCTATGCCCACCAAACTTGCATCCCTAAGGACACACACACACACCATGATAGCACCACCTCCGACACCATGCACACACTGCAGCTGAGCACCATTAGCCTGCTGCAAATCAGAGACCACAACAGTAGGCATAACTAAACAAATATATTAGAAGTATTAACAAAACTATGTACATATATAAGTTAAAAGGGTGAGGGCCACAAACTGGGTTGAGGTGGGTAAGGTGCAGGGGTGAACAAATGGGAGAGGGAAGGAGGGGTGTGAGGGTGGGTCCAGGGGGTGGACGTGGTCCATGGGTGGCCTGTCTTCAGCAGGAGCCCCACTCCCGGCCCTATGGCACCTCCTGCCATGTCTATGCACACACCATGCTGATCCATCCTCTCTAGTATGGCCAGAGAGGCCCTAGCCACCTGGAGCAGCTCCTGCAGTGCCCTCTCGATATGGACCATCCTCCGTCCACCTAGGACAAGGGAGCAGGTCAATAGGCATGACTGCACAGACCCCTGCAGCCCACCTATTGTGCAAGGCATACAGCCATGGGACACGCCCCTGTGATGGTGTGCGACCACCCACAGTGATCATGTCCACAGGACCTGCCACCCAGGCACACACAGCCATGTGGACCTCTGCACACCCACCGCCCAAGTCCCTCACAGCACCACCGTGGCTGTACAGTGACATGGCTTTGCAGTGCAAAGGCAGTGGCACAGTCTTGTACCAGTGTATGCATGGACCACCAGTGATACACTCCCAGACATGCAGTGCCACTGGACAGTGCTGACTGTACTATATGGCATGCAGCGGCAGTGTCAATGGATGGTGGCCATGCCCTGCCACCCGCCCTGCTACACAGCATGCACAGAAAATCCTGGATGTAAGGCACTCACCATCATCAGGCTGGCCCTGGTGCTGAGCCGATATGGGTCCTCGGCATGGGACATACCTCATGCCACTGCCTCTCCCACTCCTAGGTGGCTCCTCAGGGCCCTAGGATGCAAACATGGAGAGGAACATCAGTATAATCCAGTAGCAAGGCCCCCACCCGGTGTGTGCGATCCCACAGCCAAACCTTTCTGCCCCCATACCACCACCACCACCACCACCACTGCCCACACTGGACGGACCACCCCTGTATGGTGGTCACATGCCCACCGCGATACCCGTACGGACATAACCAGTGTATGGATGGGGCACCTACCTGGCAGTGGAACCGCACCTCTCCTGGTGTGTGCCTGCAGGTGGGCAAGCCTGTCCAGGTCCCTCTGCTGGAGTCCCCATACGGTGCCTGCACTGCTCCGCTGTTCGCTGGAGCCCTGTCGCCTCCTCCAGGGCCACGCCACCTCCTCCCACACGGCACTCCTGGCCCTGTCCAGGGTGCCTCACCAAAGAAGTACCAGCATGGGGCTCAGCTAAGGAGACAAAGTTAGCCAGTTCAACCTGCCTCCAGATAGATGCCTGTCTCTGTGCCATCTTTCCACCGAGTGAGAATCAAAATGGCGCTCCCTAGCACCGTCTGCCATGTGCGGATGCTGCACGTACTGCTGTGCCATTCCCCATCAGCGCTGTCACCGAACAGCGTGATGAGAATGCATCCATCGGGCGCATGGTGCCTGAGGGCAAAAGTCGGCCACAGGGTCAGGGGTCCCTTGCGCACGGACCGCTACAGCACAATTGGTACTCACCACATGTAGCGCGGTAGGGCACCTGTGTGGCCCCTTCCTGTAGTGGCTACCGCGCTGGCTGTGGCACCATGGCACCCACAGCGCCCCCAGGGCAAGAGCACTATACATGTGAACAGTGCACCAGTGCCACTGGCACAGTGGTGGATGTGCCCTGCACTGCCTCCTGCACTCAGCAAGTCAGCAGCGTGGCGGGTGTCAGCGTCAGCACCCTGAGCCGTTCGGTGTCTGCTGTGCACATCACAGAGCTGCACCCTGCCTGAGCATGTTCAACACAATTGCACAAGGTGCAACAGCACAATATTCAGCTGGCATATGCAAATCAGCTAATCAGCAATTCAGTGGCGCAGCTACTGCATTAGCATCCACTAAAATTGAGCCACGCCTCATTTGCATGCATTGCACTATATAAATGTGACATGGGGCTGGAGGCCATAGTTTGGTATTGCAGTCTATTGTGGAGTTGCATGCTGTTTGCCAGTGTGGACTGTGGTGTGTGGAGATGCATGGACTGCAATTTCAGGGTAACACCAGTCATTCCCACAGGATCAATAATGACTGAATGTGAGGTGGAGGAGGAGGAACAGAGACTTGGGAGATGGAGGCCCAACTTCACCGGGCAGAATCAGATGCCCTGTTTGAAGCCTACCTTGACCAGGAACCACTGCTCAATGGACGGTGGGAACAACTACAGGCCCGTGCTGCAGCATGGGGTGAGGTGTGGGTGCCATCAACCAGCATGGCAGCCACCAGTGGTCCACCACAGGAGTGCAAGAAGAAGGTGGGCATGGACAAGAGGAGGATAAAAGATAAGGTGGCTGCCATCAGGGCAGCACAGGCTGCGACTGGTGGTGGACAGCCAGCTGTGCCCTCCTGACACCACAGGAAGAGCGGGTTGCTGGCAGCATGCGGTGTTGTGCCCTAGAGGGTGTTCCAGGTGGTGGCTTCCAGAGCGTGGCAGCCCATCACTGCATGGTAGGTCCCTGATCTGTCACTGTGTGGGGGTGGAGGGTGGGGAATGCCACAGGGTAGGGCAGAGACATTAATGCTACTGTGTTCCTTTACAGCTCCTGAGCATCTACATGGGTCAGCAGTGGTGGGTTCATCCACTGAGGGTGATACACTGGACACAGAGGTGCCCATCCACCTCCACAGGTGTCCGGCGTCAGGACAATAGTGTGCCCACCTGGCTGTCCGGACTGAAGTTGGTGGAGCTGGTGTGGAGTAGGCCTGCCTGTGTCCCAGCGTGACAGCGTCCATGGATGCCAGCATGCTGAGACTGGACTGGTGCTGGATCCATCACCGATGATGATGGAGCTCACATCATGGACAATGATATGTGTGGGCCACAGGATGGCCCCACAGCAGGTAACAACATGGGCATAGCTGTGGGTGGTGCCACCGTGGAGCCTGCATGACATCACAGTCCCAGCCTGTGCCTGTCTGCACCAGTGGGGCAGCACTGGCATGCATCCAGGACAGTGGGGCTGTTGCGGCTGCTGCTGCGGCACCATTAAGCTCTGGCGGCGGCGGCCGGAGGGCAGTGTCACCAGTCAGCCAATGGTGATGGGGGACGTGTCAGTGGGTGGCATCAGTGCACTGCATGTGGCCATTCCCGGCATGGCTCTGGTGTGCAGTGCCCATCATCAAGGGTGATGCCCAGCAGGGCCAGGAACACCATGAAGGGCGTCATGAGCGATCCGGCGGATGACCTCTTTGATGAACACAGCCGACTACTCCAGGCTTCTGTGGATCAGCAGTTGCAGCTTGTCAGGGTGGTGGATGCACTCAGTGCGGTTCTGTGCTAGGCAGAGGAGGCGCGCAACAGAGACCACGCTCTGCTCTGGGCAGAGATGGCCTGGCAGCGGGAGGATGTGACTGCTGCCATTGACAAACGAGCACGTGCATTTACAGCTGTCATGGCCACATTAGGAACACAGTTTGTTGCCCAGTGCCTACAGACAACGTGCAGTGACATGTCCACCCCATTCCCGCATCGTGCAGCACCCTCCCATGTCAACACGGGTTCAGCTGTGGGCATCCCGAGCACGCCTGGCGCAGGCATGTTCGGTGAGCTGCAGACCCTGCTCGAGCAAGGTCGCATTCCGCGTGGCACCCCTGGGGACCGTTGCTGCCACCCATGAGGCCAATGGTCAGCCTGTCATGGCTGGCAGGTCTCGATGGGGCCACCCACGCACCCGTGGTGGCTGTGGCACTGTGCCACATTACTGCCTGTCTTCCACCATGGCTACTGTCTGGCGCTGCCCTGTGTGCAGTGTGTTCAACGTGCAATGCACGGGTGGGTACCTGCCCTGCACACACACACACGGTCCATGTGCACACCTCCCAGCTGCTGGCCGCTGTGGAATGTGCATGATGATGCCTGCATTGTGCTGTCCACCACTGTGCAATGGTGCCCAGTGTCTGAGACACGCACAATAACGGGCACTGGGCATGGTCATCTGTGGACGGTGTGTGGCTAGAGGTGGTGGTCGGGTCGGCGTGCTTCTACCCTTTGTGCATGTCTTGTGGGGTGTATATGTGTGTGTGTGTATGTGTGTGTGACCACGTGCTGTGTTAGGCCTTGCCCATCCCTGATGGCATGTGCGGTTCCACGCTCAGCCAATTCCCTTTCCGCCATGCGCCCTGGGGTTTGTCCATGCGAGTTTGTGGGTTGTGCCCTTGTCATTGAGTGGTTGCATGGCCCCATGACTTACCTGAGTTGGTTAAGTGCTCCTCTGTAATGGTGTCCTGGTGCAGCTGTGACATCCGGATCAGTCGGGGTCCCTTCACCCAAGGGGGACTGCCCATCACCATCTGCACTGGCGTCCTCATTGTCCCCATCGCTGTCCCCTCTTCAACCTCTACAGCTATCCCACAGTCATTAGCCGTGTTGTGCAGGATGCAACAGGCCAGGAATAACCCACAGGCCTTTGAGGGGCTGTACTGTAGGGCACTGCTAGATGTGTCCAGGCAGAATGTGCCTTCAGCATCCCGAACACCGGTCTATGACCAGCATGTGGTGGCATGTGCCTCATTGTACCGTTGCTGTGATGGGGCGCCTGACCACGTATGGTGTGAGCAGCCAGGGATGGAGTGTATAGCCACTATCACCTGTGTGTAGAGGGTGGACATTAGTTTGGTGATCAGTGTCGCCCTGCCATGGGCGTCAAGGCCAGTACCCATGGCACCTCTGACTATGCCCCCAAAGATCCATGTCATCCTGTGTGATTTGTATACTAACCCACTAGGTGGCCAGTGGGATGTCCCCACTCGAACCTGTGGCGAGTACAGAACTTGTGTCAGATGAGGGCATCATGTGCTCCACCAGGGTGCATGGCACAGACATTGGTTATACTCCCCCTAGCATTGCACACCACCTGGCAGTTGATGCTGGTGTAGCCCTTCCGGTTGATGTCGCAGCACCTTCTGGGCCAGGTGGCGTGTGGATGACCCACATGGGCACAGTCAATGGCCCGGCATGCCAGGCATCGTGCTACCCTGTGGAACTCTTGTATGTGTGCTGTGCACTCCACCGGTGTGCTGGGGGAAACGGATGTACTCGCAGCATGTGGCAGCAGTGCACTGAGGAATTGTGAGTAGGCATGGCGCAACTGACTAGGTTATGCCTGTTGTGTCCCCTGTTGGTCTCTGAAGGTTCCTGTGGTGAGCAGGCACATGACAGCTGTTACCTTGTCTCCATTGACAGATCCGTGACTCCGTCATGCTGGGTGCCTGCATCCCATCACTGCACAGCTCACAAAGCCACCTCAGGATTGCCCAGTTCGGTGGTACCCGCCCACAATCTCTGTGTCACTGTAGTGCTTGAAGCTGGTGCGGGCTCGGTACCACCTATTGGGGGCATACCACCGATGGGCCCTTCCACGTCCGCGCCCCCCCTGCTGCCTGCCTCACACCTCATTACCACCTCCATCTGAAAGGTGGCACTGGCCATGTCCCTGGCTTGTGTTCCCCCGCAGCTGTTATCCCATCCCCCTGCTGTCCTTTGTGATACTCCCTGTGCACCAGGAACACCTCCAAGCTTTGGCTGTCCTGCCCACTGCCACTGCCCTCAGTCCACTGTGGCACAGGCTCCCCACTCCTGTCCTGTTGCCGTATGTTCCTAGGTGCTCCTGTCCTGCTCCTTTCCAGTCCCACTCACTGCTTCCTCTCCTCTGTAGCTGTCACCTTGCTACCACCTCTGGCTTCCCTATAGGCGTTCTTCGCCTCTCTTGTTCCTTTTTATTTTGGATCATTTCCGCTGCTCCGCGCAACTTCCACTTGCTCCCCTATTGGCATGGTGCATGCTGTTGAATATCACTGCACCATTTATTCATAGTTCCTCCCCTACAGTTCGCATGCATTCATTCTCTGTGCATTGCAATTTGAGTGCAGCTGCTCGCTGAATATTGTAGAATGGCACATTGCCGACTTGCGCTGATGATCTCTGTTTCGCATGGCGCAACCCTTTGTACATCTGGGCCAATCTGTTTTACCAACATGTTTACAGACATACATGTATGTAATATTTTTGGACTGCTTTGTCTGATATGAGGTATGTAGTTCAGGTGACAAGTCGCCTCTCTTTCTCTTTTAACGAGTAAGTGATCACAGTCACCAACCTCCACAGAACATTCAAGTTTATAATCAGCAGGGCCACCTAACTTTTCACATTTGAATCAAAATCCATGCAGATTTAAAGTCTGTATACAAGGAAAACCTACCCTATCACTCAAAAGCAAGCATTGTAATTAAAGCTCCATTTAGTTGAATGGTGTAAGTTGTACCTTTTCTCACCGTATACCAGCATCTTAATGATATTAGCTTCTTTTTGACATTGCATGCAACCATATAATGGTTCTGAGGTTCTGAACCAAGTACTATATTTACTAAAGACTATTGTCCATAAAAACAGGACACCAAATATATTGGTTCGCCATTCAGACAAAGCACAATATAGCTGCTTATTTCAACAGCAGTATTTCTTGGTCACTATAGGTTTGTTTCAGCAAATGTGTTTTCCTGTCTAAGCTCTTGGAGGTGAAAAATTAAAAATAAAGACCACGTAGCTTAAACAGTTTCTTGAGTATTTCTGTAGTGCTGATCTGGTCTTTAGTTCCCCAGATGTGCTTTTCTGGTGTGGTTTATAAATTAATTAATTTATTTGTTGAATTTTGTTGACCAGGTAGGCACACTGAGACTAGAATGCTCTTTCTCAGAGGTGACTGCGGGGAGGGGCATACACATGGTAACCAATGGAAGTTGAACCAGATTAAGCTGTTGGTGGTATTGTTAGTGAATTGATTGCGCACAGGTCACATAACTTTTGCTGTTTTACACAACATTGATGTAGATGTTTTTTTTTTTATGGTTGTGGTTGGAGCTTCTGGCACACGTGAAGGCTGCATTGGGTAGAGCATGTCAGATGTAGTTGGTTTAAATCTTGGATATTACATATAAATAATATAAACATAGAAATTGATGGCAGACAAGGACCACAACTATGTTCATTTAGTCTGCACATTTTCCTGGCTGCTGTAAAGCAGCAGACACTACTGATCGCAGGCCACAGGGTGCCAGCAGCAAACTCCACTGATGCTGGAGCTCTTCCCTGAGGAATTTAAGCCATTAAAGAAGAGCACCATTCCTTGGCTACAGATTTTAAAACCTATCTGGGGCTTTGGAAGACCTCACCAGACGAACGACAGATAATGAAGCAAGGATTGTTTGGGCTGAAAAAGAATAGTGGCATTTGGCCCAGCTTTGGTGACTACCAGAAGCAAGATAGCCAAATTAGAAGCCAAGGTTGAGGACCTTAAAGGTAGGAGCCACGGAATAACTTAATCATCATCGGCCTCCCGAGAAGGAGGAGGAGAGACTCTGGTGTGTTTCATGCAGAAATTGCCAGTCAAGTTAGCTGGCCCATCTCCTTTTGGTACAGAATACATTATTGAGCGTTTGCATAGAGCATTGTGGCCCATGCCCCTCCGGGCACCTCCATGGACTTTCATTTTAAATTCCTGAACAACCAGGACAACAACATGTCTTGATCAAGCTTAAGGAGCTTAAAGAAGTTTTCTGGGAAGGCAGCAGGCTCTGCATGTCCCAAGATTTACCTTTGTCAGTGAGGCAGAAGCATGCACTGGACCATGTGGTCATTACTAAGCTGATTGCAGCCAATATTAGATTTAGGATGGGCTATCTGGCCAGATTTCAAGATTTTTTGCTGGGGAATGGCAAGCCTATGAAGACCTGAAATCTGCTGAGGACTCTCTGAAAGTCTCTTTTCCTGAGTTGTTTAAAGATCACTGAGGGCTGTGGGGTATCTTCAAGGTTTCACATCACTCTTGGGGAGTGATTCTGGTTAGTCAGGTATGCTTTCTAGATACCCATGAAATGGTATGTGGATGCTTTTCAATTTCTTTTGCCTAGGCCTTTGTAGAGACTGTTGTTCTGCCCTAGGAGCCTGGATCTTATCCCTCCCCATTTTCAGCCAGTTTGTATTCCAGAGAGAAGAGGCCTAAGTGAGACTGGCTGCTGGATTTATTTGGCTCACAGAGTGCACAGAGACTGTCTCACTTGCTAGTATTTCTCAAATAGACTGAATAGCTTTTTGTTTGGGAGGATTATGCTGCTTGTAATTTGAATTAATCTCATTGTGTATTGAACATTATTTAATACCTTCTCCTTTCCAGTAAATTCCAGTTCTGGTACATTTTATTACAGCTTGCAGCCAGGAACAGTTTGGACATGCGGCTCCTTTAGCTGTTTTTCATTTTAGCTTTTATGTCTGTTTAAGGCTCCACGAATCATTCTCAGCAGATTTGGGGCACTTGCCCATCCTCGGGAGGGCGGTTCATTGTTAAGATGTTGAAAGTGGGTCCTTTACCTTTAAACACAATTGTTCTTGATTGTGGGGTGTTAGAAAATTCTGATGTTCTTGATCTTAGTGGTTAGAGTTTGGGTAATTAAATAGTTGGGCAGTAGATAAGCTGCCAGGTATAGCTTTAAATCTTCATGGTTTGAGGGAGGAGGTGGGTGAGGTAGAGATAGAGTGACCATGTGGAGGTGGATCACGCACTGTAATGCTATTAGTATGGTAAGAGGGGATGTTATTGCTTTTGGGGGCTGGTTTTCAGTATGGGGATTCTTTATGGTGGGGGATAATGGCCCAGCTTGGCAGGGGTCTTTTTACAGATCTCACAGGTTCTTTGTAATACTCACAAATCATCTATTGTTGTGGATTAATGCAGAGATTTCTCAGGTTTCTGTCTTGGAATATTAGGGGAGAAACAAGGCTAAAAGATATCAAGTGTTTAAGCGCCTCAAACTTCTTCAGGGACATTCTTTTCTCTAAGAGACACACCTGTTGGAGGCTGAAGGACATCTCCTTTGTAGACAATATGTGAGCCAGATATTTCATGACGGGGATAGTACCCCCAAAGCAGAGGTGTAGCAATTTTGATATCTAAAGGGTCTCCTTTGTGAGTGACCAAGTCTTGAGGAATCCTCTGGGAGATACATCTTAGTGAAAGGGTTTTAGACAGAAATACGGTTCTTTTAGGTAGCATATATGGCCCAAATGCTTAAAAGGATGAGGGAACAAAATCAATTTCCTACTATCCAAAATACATAGTATTGAGGCCAATCTATCACCTGATACTACAGAGGCCATGCATTCCAAATTGCTTGGACTTAGGGATGAATCATCGCCTGCTAATAACAGGGCTGAGTATGCCATCCTCAAAATAGGCACTAAGTAAATTGACCAGGGAGAAAGGGCAGGACATTTCCTGGCACCGCATCTCAAGAAACTGGAATCTTCCAGGCTTATTCAGGGTATCAGCTCCAAGGTAGATGGGTTGCTGCACCTCTCCCCAGGGCAATTACAGAGGAATTTGCCACGTATTATAAAGAGCTATATGGCCTATGCCCAACCCCCAAAACAGCAGGAAATTCAGAATTATCTAGGTGCTACCCCCTCCCTCTCTTACCTGGGATCAGCAAGAATCGTTAATCACTCCAATTTTAGAAGCCGAGATTCAGGAATCATAAAATCCTGACCTCCAATAAGGCCCTGGGACCCTGATGGGTTTCTCCCAATTTCTATAAAGCCTTTGTTAATATATTGTCTCCTTGGTTAAGCCATCTCTATAACTGGATTTTGAACTCTAACCCTCTGGATGGCTCTCTGCTGGGCGCTAATTATTTTATTACATAAAATGGGTAGGGACCTTGAGGATGTAGGCAGCTATAGGCCTGTATCACTACTTAATTGTGATATTAAAATCTTGGCTAACATTCCAGCTAATAAATTAAAAGAGTTCTTCCCTATCTGATCCATTCTGATCAAGTGGGGTTTATGGAAGGTAGGCGCTGGGCGAATCATTTCCACAAGCTTGCACATCTTCTCGCATCCGGGGACTCAGATTCTCTGGCTGGGCTGGTGTCCCTGGATGTGGAGAAAGGCATTTGACTGAGTCAATTGGCAGTTTCTTTTTCTAACCATGTCCTATTTTGGCTTTCTGCAGAAATTTATCCAATGGGTTTCCTCCTTATATCAACACCCCAAGCTCGCATTTATTGTAATGGAGTATTTTTCAAAGTCATTTCTTTCACAGGTACTAGTCATCAGGAGGTCAGTGTAATAAGGTACTGCACGAATTCAAGCTCTTGAGTATGCCCATGATATATTGCTGCACCTGGTAGACCCTACCCAAACCTTTCCCAAGAAATTCTCGTTAGTATCCGAGTTTGGAAACTGGCCAATTTCAAGGTTAATCTAGGTAAGACTGTAGTTTTCCACTTAACCATTGTCTCACTAAGAGCGATATAGCACCCTGGGGTTACAGTGGAGTCCCCATCGTCTTAAATATCTGGGGCTTATGCTAACCAGACAGGAAATGTCCATGAAGAAATAATTTGGGCGCCTTCTTTTAACTATCCAGCAGGACCTAGGTAGATGGCAATCCCTCCGATATCGCTCTGGGGAGAACCAATATAGTTAAAGTGAATGTACTACCTAGATTGTTTTATCCCTCAACATTCTTAATTTGTGGATTCCCTTAGTCTGGTTCAGGAAAGTGCATGCAATTATCTATTTCTTCCTTCCTTTCTTCCTTTGGCTAGGAAGCCACCTCAAAGTGCTGGCTGCGGCCTCAACTCTAAAAGGTGGACTGGAGTTACCCCATTTAATTTGTATTTTCTGGGCCAGTCAGTCAGCTAAATACATCAGTGGCTTACCCCCAGGTGGAGATCACTGAAGGCACCTATGTTCTAGCCTGGTTGGTGCTGGAAAGAAACATGATATCTTCAGCCAAGATTTCCTCTGAGGCCATGCTGCACATTGCTGCATCTTCTCTTCCACCTTCCCTGGCCAAGTCTCCAATTGCTTTATCTGTCAGGATACATGCTCAGCTCTGCACTTTCCTGCATTATAAACATACCAGGGACCCCAGACAACCTGTGGTGAACAATCCCAACCTTAAACTTGAAGCCCATACTATTTCCATGAGCTGGCTTCCAAATCTCAGTGGGTCTAGGGTAAAGATTTTTCCTAGGAAGAAACTGTATTAATTCCAGAGAAATTATACTCAAGATTGGTCTGTCTCAAACCCAGATCTGTAAAGTCTTCCAGCTCACCACCTTGTTACATCTGCATTAGACTGGATAGAGGGCCAATCCATAGGAAACCTTTGATATGTTGGTGACAATGAGTGGTCAACCAGCATGCCCATATGGATGCCTTGACTCTATTTTCCTGTTATACTTGTATCAAGCTTTGGCCTGTATGTTAAAAACCCAATAAACTTGAATTTAAAAAAAAAGATGCTGCCCTCCATTATTTATGCCTTTTAGATATTTGTTTCTGTCCTATCTCCTGTCTCTTCTGTCCTCCAGGGTATACATATTGAGATCTCCCATTCTCCCCTCATCAGACTTTTGGTGCATGTTCAGCACTATCTTTGTTGCCCTTCTTTGAATTGCCTCCACCCTGCCTAGGTCCTTAATTAGAGATGTGGCCTCTAAACCTGGACACCTCACCATATTCAAAATATGTACTTTTTCAATACCTTAAGTTAAATAAATTTTGTTGGTTGCCTTGGTACCCGATCTTTGGTGGACGGAACACGTCTGCACTCTTCAAAGCTGACCACGAACTGAAGAAATGCCGGTAAGCTGTATAACACCATAAATGTTTGGTTTTTTCAACTTAGGTGGATATATCATCCCTTTTATGCTTCTTTGCTCCAAGTTTTCAACATGTGGTTCTTGGGACCCCTTAATGAATTCAGTCATTGTCGTTTTGTTATTTGGTCCCAAAAAGTGATCTCATGGTCACTGTGTGGAATTACCTTTTGGGACCGATTAACGAAATGACAGTGTCAGTGTTCATGAGGCGGGTTCCCAAAAAGTGTATGTTGCAAATCTGGAAAAATTTCAAAAAAATGACTATTACGACAAGCATCGTTGTGTAGTTTTCACGCATGCTTATAACTTCGAGAATTGTTGATATTTTCACTCTGGATTTTCAACATTGACATTTTTCACTCCTCCTTTTGAACAGTACAGCTGTCATTGTTCACATCCTGCCCAAAATGTTTTTTTTACATCCGAGGCACAATGGCACATTGTTCTGGGAAATCAATATTCAGGACAGATTAAGAAAATCACAGTGATGCTGCTCATGGGCAGAGGTCCCAAAATGCGATGTTGAAAATCTGGTGACAAACTCCACAAAATGCCGATGTTATGAGCATGTATTGTGCAGTTTCCATGCACAATCATAAGTTTGAGAATTTTACTATTTTCACTCCAGATTTTCAACATTGCCATTTTGCACATCTCCTTAATAACAGTACAATTGTCATTTCTCATCCTGCTCAAAATGTGGTTTCACACAACTGGTGCAGAATAGCGTGATCACTGTGGGACATCAACGCTTGAGACAGATTAACAAAATTACAGTGCCATTGTTCATGAGCAGAGGTCCCAAATGCTTTTATGAGGTGGGGTGACAAAAAGCCCATGATGAAAATTTGAAGTGCAAATACCAACAAATGCCCAGGGCGTTGGGGTTTCTAACCATAATGTTCCACCCTATAGAGACTGACCAGTGTCAGGGGTGTGACTTTGGATTGCCAGCTGTAATACACATGCCATTCTACCCCACCCCACCCTGAAACCACTGACAGGCACTGGGGTGTACCATGGACTCTTCAGCCCCAAAGTTCACCCCATTCTCCTATACTGCACCCATTTCAGTGTATTTTCTTATGAAATGGGTGACTGTAAAGCCTAATATCCCAAGGCACACCTCAACATTTGTCAGTGTTTGCATGATATGGTGAGGTGAAATAGCATGGCGTTGAGCAATGACCCAAAGGCACACCCCAATGCATGTCCATCTCTGCAGGGAGGGTGGGATTAGCACCTCCATTTCACAGCCCTTCCTATTCTGCTTCTGTCTATCTCATACACTTCCAATGCTAATACCAGCAAGCAAACATTCAGCATTGACAAATGCTTGTTTTAATTACCATTGGCATCATTGTTGCAAGGAGCAAATTGCAAAATGAGCTGTGTGTGTGTGTGCTAGTAATTTAGTTAAGACAGCCCAGCTACCTACACGGCTTTCTGTGTCCAAGGCAGGGACACTTGGGAAGGTGGAGGACCAGGATGTAATGTTACTTTCCTACTAAATAGATGAGTGTGCAGGAAACTAACAGTAAACCTAAAGAGGTAACATTGAAAGTTGCAGACTTGTCTCTTTTGGTGTGGTTTTAACTGCACCACAAACTATATTGGAGGTGGCATGGCAGAAGCACCGGATTTGTCTGCCATGTGGTAAATCCCCTGATAACCCATACCCCTCGTGGCTTATTGCTTAAACACTGCACTGTCCAAGCAAAACCAAAACCTAAACATGGTAGAAGAGAAGATAGATACATACACTTAAAGTACAGAATAGGTTTCAAATCTTGGAGCAGCAAGAAACTGACTTAGGAATGGATACCCAAATACTTGAACAAACTACAGCTGACATAATAGGTAAAACTAGGAGGCAGCACCACAAAAGTTCTAGGGAATTCCATCATCAGATATACTGGTGTTACCATTTGTGGAGATGACAAAATCAATACAATGATCTCACTTTCCAGCGGCTAAAATAAATGCTTTAGCCACCAAATTAAATGCTATACTTAACAATTCATGACCTAAATGTGGCAGTTCACATATGCAGAAACAATGCAGGAAGAGTAAATAAAAATATATTAAAATAGATTTTGAAATATTTGGAGAAAATTTTAAAAACAAAGGTGGGAAATAATTTTGGAAATTCTCCCATCCCTAGAACAACCAGTTTTAGACAGAGACTCACAGGAAGGAAAAATAAATCATTGATGGAGTGATGTGAATGTGAAATGTTTTTGAAAGAAATTGGAAACATTTTATGGATGGGCTGATGTATATACAAAGGGTGGATTACATTTAATTAAAAAGGGCAGGACTACTTGGATCAAAACTACTGACAGTACTGACATTTTTTTTGCAGGTAAATCTTTTATTGATTTAAAAATGCAGGTAACATACAGTAGGGTGTGCAAAGGTACAGGAACAGGCACAATAATCATTCTGTACATACCAGTGGAGGAGTACATTGCATACAGTGCAAATGAAGGGTTTCAGATTCAGACCATATGGTAGCATGGTATCTGGTATGGTGAAATATGCAGTACCTTATGTATTAGTGACTTTGAACCAGTGTCTCCTTGCCCCAAAATGGAAGCACAAGCACAAAAAACAAAACTTAACAATCAACTTCATACAATGGTGGAGATAGCACAGGGGTCTAGAGTAACAGAATCTGTAGCACCTTAGTGACTTTGATGAAGTAGCTAAGGGTAGAGGGGCTATATATCACTCTAACCAATACCTGCCCTTAATTTTGTAAAGGCCTTGAAAAGTTCCCAGCAACTGTAGAATTTAAAAGATTGTTCACCACTGCATGTGTTAGCCTGTCAAATTCTGCAAGCTTTGCCTGTGAGCTAAGGTTTCCCCTATATTGGGCACAGGAACCATGACAGTTGGTCGACAAATTAGTTGTCAACAGGCGTTACAGTGACACCTTTATATAACCACATTTGCAGTTGGTATAAAGCTTGTCACTGAACTGTGTTTTCTTCAGGGCTTTGCACCCTGAACCACCCATGTGGGGAGCTCTTCCTCTTACACCCCCATAACAAAGTAATCAACTCTGAGCCAGAATTGATTCAGGAGGGGCTGCAAGACCCCAGAAAGCAGTGCTGGGCCCTGCGCTGACACTACAGTTACCCGTCATTGCTGTCGCTGTAGTGCAGGTCACCGTAAATTGATGCTGTAGCGATGGCATATAACTGGGCACCTGGGTACCACCAGTTATAAAGAAGTAATCATTTACCTTGCATACTTAATAATGTCACCATCTATGTTCCTGGAAGGTCAGATGTGAGGCTACAGACTTCATTCCTAATAATAGCAGGAGGGCTGACTGGGGTACTCTTTGTGAAGCACTCACTACCAACATGACATATTTGATCTCAAAAATGTGGAGAATGGAGCAAGACCGTAAATGTTGCATGACCTCCTTTATGTTTGTGGCATCTCTAGTATTTGTCCAAATCAATTAATTTGACCTCATAAGGGCAGGAGTTCTGTACCAGGAGTGCAATATCTTATTTTGAATCAGCCTGCTCCTAGCATCCTTGTATAACTATGTCCAAGTTTCCAGCACTGTGCCCACTGCTGGTCTGTTATTGCAATATTTCATTGCTTTCTCCCATATGACCTTGAAATCTACAGATTGAGTACCTTATCTCGGAGAGTTGAATATATGCTACTAGCCTGCCCTTTAGCCATGGCTAGCCACTTTGTCAGGGGTTAAGCTAAATTTTCAGAGCATTCGTACAGAGAAGAGGTTTAACTGCATTCCTGAGTTGGAGGTCTCTTCAAGGTTTGTAGATGGAAAGCTCCAGTTAGCTTGGAGATCCTGAAAGGTAGTAACTCTCATCAGCCTTGATTCTAGAATGTTCTTAAGGATTGAATACCTCTAGAGGCCCATTGTGGTCAGTGGATGGGTTTGTGATCTAGAATGATGATCGGATTATGCCATAAGGATGCATGGGCCACTGGTGCTGGATCTGCTACAATTTTCTAATGAAGATGTAGCTAACATCTAACTGATTTTGGTGGAGGGACTCTGCATACTTGTGCTGTTTGGAGTGTATTAGTGCTAAAAGAGCACCTGTGTCACTCTGCAGCTGCTCTATATGGACCCACTATGAGAGTTGTCTAAGCTGGTTCTGAGCCAGTGCAGGGTTTGCACAGCTTGGAAGGTGAGTTTGAATCTCTCATTCCAGGTTAGACACCATCCACCCTCCTTCCAGTGGGATCTTAATTTATTGCAGCTATATCTGGGCTTTTCCCTCTCAAATGAAATACGCCAATGATTTTGTCTGTTTTATTGTACCAGCCTGGGGAAGTTCTAATGGGATCTGTGACAACAAGTAAAATACTTCGACCATTGCCATTTGAATGGCAGTGATTTTCCCAGCCATGGTCAGTTTTAAGAGTTTCAAGTTATTGAATTCAGTTTTATATGTATTCAAAGTGGCAGCAAGTTTATTTTCCAGATTTGGTCAATATTTGGCACTATTTTAATTCCCAGATAGGTGATTTGGCAGGGATCCACTGTAAACCACATACAGAAACTGTAGAGGTTTAACAGTGTTGATTAAGATAAAACCTCCATTTTGTCTGATTGACTTTCAGCCTATATTCAGTAAAATGCTTTAATAGGGACAGAAGAGGGTTTAAGGTTTTCACAGTATGCCAGCCAAAGGATTAGCACGTCATCTGTGTACATGAAGGTGGAGAACTGCTTCTGTCCATTTGTAATCGCTTGTATTTCTACATGCTGCCTGATTGCTGCAGCTAAGGGTTAACTGCCAAAACAAAAAGCAACAGGGATAGGGAGTCAGTCGGTCTAGTTCCTCTTCCTAAATAGAAAGGAGGAGAGCAGCGGAATTGGTCAAGATGTAAGCCATCAGGCGTATAGGGATTGAACTCATGCTTGGAAGCAGTTACTAAACCCTAGATGGTTTAGTATTTGATGTAAATAGTCCTACTCAATGGAATCAAAGGCCTTCTCAACGTCCCCTGCCAGGGCTGTAGCAGAGGAGGATAGACCTTTGCTGTGTTTATAAGGTTGACCAGAGATCAAATATGATCCGTACTGTATCTGCCTTGCTCAAACCAAGTTATGATGGCTGTATTAAACTTGGGAGCAGTGGATTTAATCTTGTAATCAAAGCTTTGCATAGATTAAAGAAATGGGTCTAAAGCTGATTGCCATTGGGGGTGTTTCCCTGTTTTTTGGCAGTACTGTTATGACCACCTATCCCATTGTGGGGGAGGATACTAGCCCTTTTGCTTAGCAGTACACTTTACAATGGACAGGAAATTTCTGGGGCCAGCACTTGCAGAAGCTCTGCTGGGAGCCCATCACCACAGAGGATTTTCCCATTTTTGATTGAGAGTAAAACTCTGTTGACTTCCTCTAGGGTTAGTGAGGGACACGTCCATTTCACTATTGTAAATGCGCTCCGGAAACCCACCCGACAGTTCCTCCCAACTAATTCGCTCCCATTCCTTTTGCACCATGACTTTTCACTCCTCACTCTCTCTCTTTAACTGTACTCCACATCTTTTCACTTTTCACAGCAAACAACACAGCAAAAAAATGTACATCACCTTGTAGAGACAGACAATCTTTTATAAGTGCTTCAGAGGGAGATGGCACCAATGTCCCTCACCTTGCAAAGACTGGCATTGAACATAGCAGAACTCTTGGCATTGAACTACAGTAATAATTGTCATAGCTTAATAATTACCTTTATTGTGCAAGTGCAGTAGAACCACAGTGCTGTCATGTGATGTGACGTTAGTGATGTGCTGTCATAGTAACAGGAAGATCCCACCACAGATGGACAGTGTACAAAGTAAGCAAATCCATTAAAAAGGTATCTTTAATTCAAAAATTTAAAATCAGTTAAAATACAGTAATTCTGAGAGTTTCTATATTCAAAGCAGTGTGCAATACCCCTTAGGAATTCCTCAGTTGTGCATTCTTTGATCTTTCCAGTATAGTTTCAAGCCTTGTGGCGCTGTCCTTGTATGCTGAATTAGCAACAGTTGGGTGATTACGGCAATCAGCTGCTCAATGTCAGCCTCCCTTTCCTTTCATTGCATTTTATGCCATCAATGAATTTCCATGATGTGGAGTGTGACATGTACAGTATAGCCTGCATTCCTCTGTGAAATGCTTCAACAGCGTTATTTGTCTGAGCCCTTTTTCAGTTACAGTATCATGATCATTCCACAACTTTATGTCATACTGTGATAGCCTACGTCCTGTGCCCTTCCATTCTTGTGACCAACCATGTGTCTTTGAAATAATCGATTATTGGCTCTAATTCTGGTGGAAAAATGTGAAAGATTTCATTGGTGATGTCCTCAAACTGACTCACAACCTGATCTGATGGATAGAATGCTAGGGCAGGCAAATAACGGCACTTCAATCAATCAATCAATCAATCAAAATCTTTATTTATCCAGGCGAACACCATTGAGCATAGCTCATTTACAAGATGGACCTGCTTAGCACAGGAATGCAGGATATACAACATAGCATCCCAATAATACTATACAATACAGTGACACAATAGTTTAACAGAGACACAAATGGAGAACAGTTGGAGAACAGTGGTTCAATTCCTTCATAATGTAGTAATGTGTCTAACAACAGTAGCTGGGTGAACTATATGAGGACAACAGTTAGGTAATGGTATATTACATATAGTGCCTTGTGAAACAAGACAGTCAATGTGTTCATAATCAGCTTAAACAGGGTAGAAGGGGTGTGTGTCAGGCAGGAAGTAGAGTACAGACAGGGTGGTTGAAGGTACAGGGGGAGAGATAAAAAGTCACAGAGGGACACAGGACAGGATGATGGAAAACACAATTAGATAACAGGCGAAAATAGTACTAGTAGAAATGTGAAGGAGAGCCACAAGGCCGTGCATAGTGAAGAAGAAAGATGCATCAAGGTGCACCATAGGTGCAGGGGAAATTTAGGATGGGGAAGTATCACAAAATTCCTTGACAGAAATGGGCATATAGTGTCTTGAGGAGGATAGACTGACCAAAGTACTAAGCTCTAGTGATTTTGTATTTTATTCCATAGAGATGGCAGCAAAGCTTGTAGCCATTCTCCCAAAGCGTGTTTTAAGCTTAGGTACCTTAAAGAAATAAGGGAGTAGCTTCTATCATAATTGCCTAATTCGCATAGCGAAGACAATCAAAGATATATAGAGGTTGTTTTTAATAATAGCTCTGAATGTCCAGAGTACAGCATTTCTGTTTCTCCTATATATTGGTGGTGGGCAAGGCGATGGAGGGCACTGTCAAGGAGAGGCTAGGGGGACCTGGAAAAGTCAGGGTGCCTAGACAATAGACAACATGGATTCATCCCAGGGAAATTGTGTCAGACAAACCTCATGGAGTTCTATGACTGGGTGATGAGTGCCTTAGACCTGGGTAGACCAGTGGGCGTCCTCTTTCTAGACTTCAGCAAGGCATTTGACTCTGTTCCTCACGAGGGCCTGTTGGATAAGCAGGGAGAAATGGGGTGGGGAACCAGATGATCAGATGGATAGACAATTGGCTCCAGGACCGGACCCAGAGGGTCATAGTTGGCAGGATAGTCTCATCCCCAAGGAGGGTCATTAGTGGGGTCCCACAGGGATCAGTTCTTGGGCCCTCCTGTTCAACGCCTATGTCTCTGGCATAAGGACAGGTATCAGGAGTAAGATAAGTCTCTTTGCAGATGACTCAAAACTGGGGCGGTGGTGGATGGGGAGGAAGGGAGGTGGCCCTACAGGGGACCTGGAGGCTCTAAAGATGGTCTAGAAAGTGGAAGCTGAGGTTCAATGCTGGGAAATGCAAGGCATGTACCTGGAGGCCAGAAACCTGGGCCAAGTACACCCTGGGGGAATTCTACAAGTCTCGATGGCCGAGAGGGACCTGGGGGGTGGTGGATGTCAAGATGAACAACTCCGGAGACTTGTAGGAGTGCAGCAGCCAAGGCCAGCAGGATGCTGGGATGCATTGCTAGGGGATCACCTCCAGAAGGAGGAAGGGTTTACTCCTCTGTATAACTGCTTGGTGAGGCCACACCTTGAGTACTGCGTGCAGTTTTGGAGGCCACACTTAAAGAGGGACATTAAACTCTTGGAGAGGGTCCAGAGGAGGGCAGCCAAAATGATTTGGGTCTTGGGGACAGGACCTATGGGGAGAGGTTCGAAGAGCTAAATATGTACACATTGGAAGAGAGAAGGGACATGATAGAGGTCTTCAGGTACATGAAGGGAGTAAATAGGGAGGAACAATCAGGGTTCTTGAAGGAAGGAGGAGGGCAACTAGAGGGCATGGGTGGAAGCTGGAGGGGAAGATTCAGGGAGAAAGGAGGAGGTGCTACTTCACTGAGAGGGTGGTGGAGCCATGGAATGCACTGCACAGGGGCTGGTGGAGGCAGAGATGGTGGAGGGTTCAAGAGGGGGGGACAGGTACAGGGAAGGGTTCTGGAAGCAAAATCCAGTGCAGCGAGAATATCTGGAACTGGGAAGGGAGAAGCCAGAGAGGCAGGGGGCAGCAAGGTCAGCTCCCAGGGGGCTGACAAAACGAGCAGACATGAAAGACTGTTAGGCCTATTCTGCTGCCATTTTAGTATGTTAGTATGTATATTGAAGGAGGGCCATCCTATAGCAGCTTAAAGGGCACAATGATGAGTGGAAAAGGTAGGCTGGTAATAAATCTCAGAGCCCTGTGATACAATGTATCCAGTTTAGCGAGATGGGAGGCAGAGTAGTGACTATAAAGAAAGTCAGCATAGTCAACCAAGGAGAGAAACATTGTTTGTACCAGCCGCAGCTTGGCATCTCTAGTAGGAAGTCATTAATCCTGAAAAGAATCCAAGCCTCTGCCTCAGTTTTTTAGCAGATCCTTGATATAGTCCGTAAAGGAGAGTCTATGGTCAAGCCACACTCCCAAATACTTGAATTTATTGACAAATTCTAGGTTTTCTCCCAGGATTGTGGTGATCTGTGGAATAGAGCCAGCACTGGCTGGGTTTGCTGCATGAAGAAGTGGTGAAAACAGCATTGCCTTAGTTTTTTGTCATTTAGTAAGAGCTTTTAATTTAGAAGTTGGTTCTGAAGTAGATTGAATTCAACTTGTAGGTCTCCACAGGCAGCTTCTGACAATGGATGACTTAGATAAAGTACTGTGTCATAAGCAAACAGATGAATATTGGCCTTAGTTATGTTGGTGTCGATGTTGTTTGTAAATTGCAAACAGTAGGGGCCAAGAATGATCCTGGGAACCCCTCTTGCAGGGGTTTAAGGGAGAAAATTCACCTTCTGCCTTAACTTGCTGCCACTGGTCAGAAAGGTAGTCAAGCAAGCCAATGCAAGGATAGTGGGTCTAGGGCCTATCACCCTCAGGGAGGAGAGGAGCAGGCCATGGTCGACAGTGTCGAAGGCCTTGCTTAAGTCTAAGAACACTGCACAGATGAAGTTTCTATTCTCCAGGTCTTACTGCCAATCATTGGTCACTTTGTCTAGGGCCATAATGGTGCTATGCTGTGCTCTTATGCCAGATTTCATTGGGTTTAGTAGGTTCATAGTTTCTACATAGGTTCTCAACTGGTTGCTTACAATTTTTCCAACAATTTGGACAATATAGGGAGCAGAGAAATTAGCCTATTGTTATTAAGATCCAGGGTCCCCTGATTTAAACAGGGGATAACATGGGCTGTTTTCCATGAAGGTGGGAGTATTCCATGAGACAGTGAGAGATTAAATAAATGGGTGATTGTACAGCTAAAACATGGCAGGCGACCTTTAGAAAGTATGGGTCAAAGGTTCTATATGAAAATCGCGAGCACCAAACAGTGACTCATGATAACAAAACATCAGGACAACAAAACAATTTCGGCCAGCCCCCTGTGAAAGATTGAATAGCTAGGTGATTGGTAGAGCTAAAACATGGTAGGCGACTTTTAGAAAGTATGGGTCAAGGGTTCTATGTGATAATGTGAGTATCGAGCGGTGACTCATTATCGTGACATCAGGCGGCGAAAACAATTTCTCGCCACCCTGACATCCTCGCGCATGGAAGGACTGTGCTGGGATTTCAATACTTTGCTTTTTGTGGGTGGTAGCACCCCGCCCCCATGTGGGGGTTTGCCCCTGCACCCCCACTTAAAGATTCTCAACTCTAGGGGGGTAAAAGCAAAATACAGACAAGTTTTGTGCCGGGCGCAAAAAAGCAGTAGTGGCCGGACCCAGACCAACCCAGAACCCCACTCACCGCAAGCAGAGGCCAACCTCGATGCCACAGTGCAGCTTAGCAGCTGACCTCAGCGCCACCCCTACATCCTCTCCACCCTCCCAGGCTACGCTCACTGTGCTTGCTCCCCTCCCCGTGTGAGTGTATGTATAGCGACATCCTGTTGCTAAGGTCACCCACAACCCCACATCCAGTTGCCGTTCCTGCCCCTTCACCTTCGGGCTTTTACCTACATCGTGTTGCCATTTCGGACAGCGCCATCCTTCAGGCACCAACCTCACGTGCTACCGGGTCAAGAGAGTCCGCACCAGTGCTTTTTGGTATACAACTGTAATAGGAGTTCTTTGACCTCTTTCAGTGAAATAGGCTGGAGGAAAAGACTGAGTTGGTAAGAAGAGGTTCAGCATTTTGTGCACCAATCTGGGAAACATAAGGAACATGCAGGGAGTTGTCAAATGCTAGCCCTGCAGTGGCAAAGTGGTTGTTAAATGCATTCAGGATCTCCATTTTGTCACAGATGGTGGCACTGTCAGAGGTGATCTTTGCAAGCAGAGAGTTTCCTGGTGTAGGCCCAACATGTTCTAACAGACTTCCAAAATTTAGATGAGTTCCTGGCAGCACAGTCCAGTTCCGAGTGGTAAAAGGAGTCCTTAGCTTCTCTTATCATTTTGGTACAGGTATTCCTAGCTTTACTAAAGTGACACCAGTTCATAGGGGCCTTGGTTGTTTTGCTTTTTTCCAGAGCTTGTCCCTGTCCAACAGTGCTGTTTTGAGTTCTGAGGAGAACCAGTGACAGGCTCTACTTCTTATCTTGACTTTTACAAGAAGGGCATATTTATTTAAGGTCCCAGACACAATTTCAGAAAAGATATCATATGCCAAGTTAACCGAATTAGCTAGGTAAAAGTCCTGCCAGCACAGCGAGTATTTTAGCTTATCAAGGTAGGCAGATTGATCAAAGTTATGTCTGGACCTCGTGAGAGAACCTTGATGAGGATAGTGGATTCTGGATGGATATTATGCTGGCAATGACGCAATGGTCACTAACATCAGAGAAGACGGTTCCTGCATGGGAGAATAGGTGCGGTTGCTTACTAGAATGATGTCAAGCAGTGTGCTATTAGCAGGTTCTTCTTATTAGAGCACGTAGGCTCATCAATAAGTTGCGTCAGCCTGTGGGCATCACAGACCTCTTTAAGTGGTGCAGCAGCCTTGGGTATCCAATCAAGTTAAGATACCCAAGAATAACTATTTCAAGGGAGCCATGCCCCATAATAGTAGTTAGATAGGTGAGAATTTGAAAGCCAGCAGACGGAGGTCTATAGCAACCTATGACACAAAGCGCAGTGGAGGAGGATATCTTAACCTTTAGTGATAGGCATTCAAACTGGTTTGCAATGGATAATGAGTCTAGGCATGAAGCCAGTATTTATCCTTGACATAGATGACCACTCCTCCGCCCTAGTGCGCCTGTCAGCTCTAAATAATGAATAGTCTGTGATGTTAATTTCCTGTCAGGTGTAGCAGGTCGGAGACATAATTCAGAGACTACTAGGACATCCGTGTGGTATGATTGACCCAGGCCTGGATCAGGGTAAACTTTTAACAGGCTGCATGCATTCACATGCATAAAATGCATTCCTTTGAGCTTTGCTAGGTCTGATGGTAAAGTAAGAACTTCAGTTGGGCCAGGGTTAAGTTCAATGTCTCCTAAGCACAACAGAAGTAAGAGTAAGAGCTTCCTTAGCACAGCAATAGTCATTTGTAATCCTTGCCCATGTTCATCTATGAGGGTGTCGGGCTGAGTATAAGACCCGTGTTTAGATCTAATCTGTCCTAAGACAGCAACTACTAAGACCCTGGCTGTAAGATAAAGGGAGAAGTAAGTGCATGGTAAAGTAATGGATGTGCCCTGTAGGGGCAGTTCAGCAAGTCCCACCACTAATAATAGGTCGAGTAAGAGGCTGCAGGTGGGGGAATCTAAGAGCATAGAGATAATAATAATACAAGTTCGGTGCACACGACAGCCCACCAGAAGGCTATGTTCCCCTGGCTAGAAGATTGTGAGAGCTTGTGTACTGTATATGACACAAGGAGAGAATGAACAGATAGTGGACCAGTGGGGCCCCACATGGTGAGGCCTTGCAGATAGCAGAGGTAGTTGATCTGACTGGTCCTTGTAGCCCATAAATTGAATTAGAAGACTAGCCGCTGTCTCAGTATTCGTAAGAGTGTAGATGTGAGAGTACCATCAGCTGCTGCCTATTCACAGCACGCAGATCTTCTTCCTAGGTAAGCAGATCAGAGCTGGGATTCCTTCCTAAGCTAATGGATCAGGGATAAATTAGCATGTTTTGGCAGTCCTAAGCATCAGTGATGCGGAGGAAACTACAGAACATGATCATAATGAGTGAGAGGTGGAGTGGGCGTGGGTATGCGGTGGGGCATGCAGATAGTATATTTAATAGGAGGTGGGGGTGGGGATGAGAGGGCAGGCGGGAAAAAGCAGCTTTGCCATACCTTAGCTAGGAGATTGTCCGGCTTGTGGTCTCAGGCAGTTGCTATGGAAGCGCCAGCCTGTCTGGTGTCTGAGTCTCCCTCGCAGATGAACTAGGAGCCCTGGGGGTTCTTGGCTGGGAGGAGGAGACAGGAGAGAATTAAATACTGGCCAGAGACAAAGGCCACACAGAGCAGCAGTAAAAACAATTAGCAAAACAAAGGGCCAATTCCACTCAGTGCCCAGGAGTCTGGGGTCCAGGTAACATAATCAAGGGAGGGCTGTGAACACTTTAAACTTAGTTCAGTTTATCACCAAAAGAAAGAAAAATCAGGCTAACAGCAGTTGCAAAAATCAACATCAGCTAAACTCGCTGACTTGTGCATATTTCTGTCCTAGTCCCTCAGATTATATTTTTCTATATATGCACTGGAAAAAGGGAAAAGCAACCAATTTGAGATGCAAGAGGAAAACAGTTCTGAAGGCTTGAATTGTGGTCTTTTCAAAATCAGTCATTATGACTGCTGGGTCAAACCTGGGGTTCATTTCTTTCAAAGCCTGTAGTAGCGTATATGTGTCCCTGTGTTTTCTGGGTAGCAAGGCAAATATTGCAGGCTGAATACTGCCAAAGCATTCACCAAGAAGGCAGTACATTTGATGAAATAATGGAGGAGCCACGTTAAAGGTGCCATCTGCATACCAATGTTTGCATTGCTCCAAAACTGCAAGTTTGCTTCAGTTCCAAACACCAGGATCTCGATCAGGCTGGGACCACTATCATAATAGAAATTTAACTTCACTACCATCGAAATACTTAAAGACCTGTAATACTGTGAAATGATAAGATCAGTTGGGTCGCGAGGTTTGGCGATCACCGTGACGACGAACTTCGATGTACCGTTAGTTTTATGTTGCGGTCCACCATAACCCTGAGCAGCCAAAGACACATTTTATTTATAATGCAGAAGCACCTGGGCAGTGGTGTCTTGGGTGCATCCAGCTTTGTCCTTAGCATGATTTAGTGCCTGAGCCCTCTCACTGCTCTCGGGTCCAGTGCATGACTGTGCTGGCTAAATGTAAATATTATTACTAGCACCTCATAACTTTCTGTATGCACTTTGGCATTGCATGTTTTTCCTTTTTAACAGCTAACTCACACTGCCAAATCACTTTGCCATTGTAGCCCCTGTGATGGGTGTAGACATAGTTATTCTCATTTACCAATGTCTTTTGTTTTGCTCAGATTGAATGAACCTTGCAGACATGCTTGCTATGAGAGGTTGTGTGAGGAACGCTGCTCACTACAGTGCTTTGTTTTTAACATGGTTTTCAAATAATCAATTGACAATTTACAATTAATTACCAGTTTGTGATTGATAAAGTGGCTGTTGTTGTGTACAGCATACAAACAACAGCTGATTGGTGCACTAATTACATACAGTTAATACAGTTAAAGATAGCAAATGATGCACAGGCAGGTCCTTCTAACATTCCCAGTGCTCCACAGCTTAAAGCGGAGCAGGAGCGAACTGATGCGGAATGGGAGTTGCAGGAGTGAATTGACTTGAGAGCGAGCAGTCAGGACCGAATTGACTCAGAACGAATTGATGGGAGTGAATGGACATAGACCCAGTGAGGTGACCAAGATTTGTGTCTGCTGTGGGGACAGTTTCAGTAGCAGAAGCTCATCTGAAAATGCTTGAATCCCATTGGAGTGCAGGGTTAGTCGATGAGTACAGGATGGCATAGAAAATGTTCATAATACTGTATCATTTATATGTAACCCCTAGGTGGCACTATCCCTAGGGCTACTACCCTGCCTGTTTGACTACGGACAGGTTGAGGGCCTAGGGTCCTATGGCTGGTGCCTCCACCCAGAGGTCAGGGTTTGTAGTGGTTAGACTAGCTTGGTCACAGCCCTCTGGGACACTGAGACCCTTTTATTCCCTCTAGTGGCTCACACAGTACCCTGGAGTTACAGCCCCAATACCCCACGTACACACTGTTCACTCATATAGATACCACCTACACTCGAGACCGATTCTGCAGCATGTCTCTGAGGACCCCTGTAAAATAAGGTTAAACAACATACACAGCAAAACACAATACTGTTTCCATAAGTACCAACACCACAGACAGTATATAGTATCACAACAATAAATCATTTATTTAGGGGCAGTAACATGGGAGGGGAATCAGGTTAATTGGTGGCATTAAATCACAGTATTGTGCACACCAACAGGGTCTGAAAAGTCACACTCTGGGTACCCAGGTTGGGGGCTAGCCAGGTCCGTTGCCCAGGGTTGTCCGACAGGTGCAGATGGATGGGGCCCTACAGAAGGAAATATATGCACAACACCCAGTTGTAATCCGAGCCGGATGGCTCAGTCCATCAAGCAGGAAACAACAAGAATTAGATGACACACTTGTGATTGAAAACAGACTGCAGGGAATACCCTGATTTGTACTCACAATACCCAAGCTGAGGACCGGATGGTAGATGTTCTTCTGGATTGCCAGAACAACAGGGCATGGAGACAAGGTCCTTGTGACTGGACCCCACATGCAGTTGTTAGCAAACGTATTTAGTCCAAGCTAAGCTGGGGTTTGCTGCCAGCTTCAGCACACAGCACACAGCACGGGGATTGGAAATAGCGATTCCCTCAAGCACTATGCACATTCATATGTAAAGGAAAGTACTATACCAGGCAGGCTGCTCCTGTCCCGATCGCAATTACTACAAAAACCCGGGAGCACACACAGCAGCTTCAGTTCCTGACAGACCAAGCGCGATTCAGCAATTTCTCCAGTCTTCTACAGGGTGAGCCTGGATTCCACTCTTCAGACTTCTTTCTTTCTCCTCACAATCGGATTCAGTCCAAACTGGCACTTGCAACAGCTGCAGGCCGAACCTCAGGGCCTCACATGCGCTCTATGCGAAACTATACACCGCAGAAGCACAGAGCTTCTTCTCTTCACTGTCACAACTGATCTGATCTTTCCAGTCACAGAGCAGGGCATTTCCTTCAGCTCCACACCATTCTGTTGGCTGGTTCAGCTGTCATTCACAATAAGACTCCTCTGTTGGTGAAAAAGGTGCCAAGGTCAAACTACATTTCCAGAGTCACTGTCCATACAATCCCCTTGTGGCTGGCTCAAAATTGAGAGTCCAAGTTCCGATTCGACCACAGGCTCCATTTTAAGGCCTCCCTATCATCCTGATTGGTCCAAGTCAGCAATTCAGGACCAAAATGAAAGAGCTACACTGAAACAGTTCGTGCTGAAATGAAGACAGGTTAGACAAACTACACTTTCTCAGTCACTCTAAATAATTCTGGCAAACAGTTATATCTTTCAACAAGGCTCCCTCTGCACATGTAGCGACGGCAGAAACGGTGCGAATTGACAGCAGCCCGAAGGGATTTGAGCATTAAACAGACACCCCCATACAACTAATTAAGTCTGCAAGCAGACAGCTCTTAAAGAGACAGTACGTGGAGGCTCAAATAGCACTCACTTGGATCCACATTTAAACAGCTCAGATGCGAACACCGCCCAGTCCTGGAGCATTCAGGCAAGCTCCTGAAGACTTTGGAACCCCATTTGCAGGGGTGTTACATATAACTTGCAGTTTATTTTGCATCTGTCCTCAGGAATCCTAAAAGAGCTAGTATCGCTATTGTATTTGGAGCTCTGAGAGTAGTGGGTGCTTTTAATGGGGTCCCTTTTCACGTTCTGATTGCAGCCATGTCTTATTTATTCGTAGAAAGTCCTGGTCTGGTATGATCTTTCTGCCAAACAAGAAATGGACAGGCCACTCGCACACTGATGGTAGTTTGGTTGTGGGAGGAATGCTGCCAATCATAAAACCCATGATTTTAAAGAGATAGCGTATATGGGCTGTAAGGTGAGCCATTTGCTTTGGATTATTCCATTTGTTTCTTTTCTAAAACACTTCAAAATTGTGAGAAACTGCATTTACAGTTACTGGTACTAACTATTTTAATAATTTCTTGAAGTTCTAGGAGCTGGCGAGAAAACACTGACCCAACAGTGGCTGCTGGAAATAATCGTGCAAGTGTCACAGAAGCTGATATGGTTGTGAATGAGAGCCACCTGCTGTATATTGTATTTGTTGTATATTGTATTCCTCCATGTCTACATAAATGGATAGGATGTTTACAGTTGTGGTGGACTGTGCTAGCTGGTGTAATTTCTGATTGTCACAGGCAGCATGCTAAAGTGACCCACCAGGACTGATTACTTTTGCCAGAACTATTTGGCTATTTACAGAGGGTGTCTTAACATTTGAACAGATCAGAAATATGATCTGCCTCTAGTAAACAGAAGCTAGCACAGTCCCCACAATTGTAAACCTATCCATTTATGTGGACATGGAACCAAATACAATATACAGCAAATACAATATACAGTTGGGCGGTTGTCATTCACAAACAACATCAGCTTCTGTGACGCTTTACGATTATTTCCTCATGGCGTCACGGTTGGGTCAGCATTTTCTCGTCAGCTCCTAGAACTTCAAGAAATGATTAAAAAGGTTAGCACCAGTAACTGTAAAAGCACAGTTTCTCACAATTTTGAAGTGTTTTAGAAAAAAACAAACGGAGTAATCCAAATGCAGATGGCTCACCTTACAACCCGTATGTATGCTATCTCTTTAAAAATCATGGGTTTTATGATTGACAGCATTCTTCCCTCAACTCAACTAATGCCAGTGTGCGATGGCCAGTCCATTCCTTGTTCAGCAGAAAATCGTACTCAGACCAGGACTTCCAGGAATAAATAAAGACGAGTTGCAACTGTAACATGAAAGTACCACTTGTAGCTACGCCACTACTCTCAGAGCTCCAAATACAATAGTGTACACTAGGGCTGGGATATTCAAAGAGGTTGTGCCTGGTGCAACAGAGTTGCACCGGTGCAGCCTCCGCATTGTTCCCCGGCAGGGGTACAGAAAGGGCTGCCGGTGCAATGCAAATCCCAATGCGTGAGTGCAATGTAATGGTATCTGGCGCAGAAGCAGGGGCATGCCAATGCATATGTGGCACATCCTGCTATTCAGCCAGGGATTTGCAGTGCATATAGTGGCACAGCCCTGCAGTGCACCGTATAGGAGGTCTCAAAGTAGAGCCACGGAAGAGTGGGAACAAACCTGGCACCCACAGGTGGGCTGCTGTATTGCAGGGCACAACACAGCAGCTGCCAGCCATGGATGGACACCCGCCCACCCAGAACACCATCCACAAGCACACATACCCCCTGGTAGTCTAGTGGCACCCCTCTAGTCCCCAGGTCCCGATAAATATAATACACAGCCATCCCCAGTGGTCTAGAAGTTCCCCCCTCACACCTGAGTCCCTGATTCCCGATATACATATATATAACTGTCCTTGGTGGTCTAGTGGAAAAAACCCATTGCCTCAATTGTGGTAATTCCCTGTAGATCAATTCCTAGTGATCAGTGACACCCCTCACCCCTGCCTCACAGAACCACTTGCCCACGCCCGCTACCCCCGGTCATTGGTGGCGGCTGCATCTTCCCGCCACTCACCCAATGACAGGTACAGTATGGTCTGCAAGCCCATTGGTTCCCAATGTGGGTAGGGTAGTATGCGGAGGATGCAGCTGCCCGCTGATGATAGGGGGAGTGGGTGGGCAGGGTGTTCTGTGGGTGGCGGGGATACCACTGGATCACCAAGGAATTGACCTATGGGATTTACCATGATTGTGGCAATGGGCAGGGGGTTCTACTAGACCACAAGGGACGGTCATTTGTACATATTTCGGGACTCAGGAACTCGGTAGGAGGGGTTCCACTAGACCACCAGGGATGGACATGTGTTATATATATTGGGGAATCGGGATTTGAGGGGCACTGGACTACCAGGGCTTTGTGTCATACATATGCCGTGAGTGTGGCTATGAGGCGGGAGATGCCCTGGGATCTCAACTGCACACATCATGCTGTGCAGGCACAGGTCACGAGGCTGCCTGTGCAAGGCATGCAAATAGGGCCATAATGACATGCAAATGGCCCCATGTGCTTTGCATATATTATGGCCTCATTTGCATACCCCAGCTAAATATTGTGGGTGATGCGCTAGTGCAACTGCGCGTGCTGGCACATCCCAGTGCTCCCTATCTGTGGCGTGCGGCTGGTGCAGTGCCACTGCGCCATGTGCAGTCTGTGTGCTGACTCTTGCATATTCAATGGTGCTGTGCCATAGTGCATCACCATTGAATGTCGCCTGGTCCCTAGCCCCGGTGCATCCCAGTTGCACTGTGCCCTGGGTCATGCCCACTGCCCAGCGTAGTCTAAATTTCTGGCCTAGCTCTTTAAGTCCAGCAATACGCCTTGATGACTGCTGTTTCCACAGTTGATAAGCTAAATTTTCCCCTTGTTCCCCTTTCCAATATTTATGGCTCAGTCACATAAAGGCAATCTCTGCTTAGGATATCAGGGCATTAATCTCCATTCTTATCCCTAGGACTTTGTGACCTATAGGGCAGTGTGGGTTGAGATTAGGTTTTGTTTATTATAGTGTTTCAGCTTCATGTAGATCTGTTTTGAGGTCCCAGAGTTGCTGCTCCTCTTTTGTGCCTGTTCACCGAATGCCCAATGATTTTCCCCTAATAGTGGCTTTATAGGCCTCCCAGATGTTAACCACAGAGGTGTCTGCTATGGGGTTCTCTTGAAAGAAGAGAAAGGTTTCCTTGGACACCCAGGGAATAAACTCTGGATCTCGGAGCAGTAGTAGGTCTAATCTCCAAGAGGACAATGTGTGCAGGGAGGCACCCAGGAAGCTGGAATTGTAGAGGCATAATCTGAGATCAGTAAGAGGAGAATGGCGAGTCAAGGGTCATCTGAGTCACAGGTGGGGAAGTGAGCAGAATCAATGCGTGCTACAGGATTCATGAACCCCTGATTGATAAGTGTAGTCTCACTCCCTAGGGTGAAAACAGTTACCAGATATCTGTTAGGCCTAAATTCTGCATCATAGAATGCAAAGTTTGCAGTCCTCTGGGATGTGCTTCCTTACCCAAGGAGCTTCTATCTGACATGGGCTCGAGTGATAAATTGAATCCTTCTATCATAATGGGGTGTTGTTTTCAACCATAGGGCCTATTTTTGAGCGATTTCATTAATGATGGTCGGTCACCTTCATTAGGGGCATATACATTACACAAGAGGAGTGATCCTGATGATGCTGTAACATGTACCAGTACCCATCTACCTTGTGGGTCCGCTCCCTTTGTGTGATAGTCCATTTGAGATTTTGTGGACAAGAATGACTACCACACGCTTATGGGTATGCACACTGGCATGAATTTCTTGCCCATCCCATTTTTTAGGGCTGCAGTGGGCTTATCCTTGCAGACTTATTGCATTCAGAAAATGACTATGTCATTTCTTGCGACCATATAACTTGATAAGGTGTCAATTGTAGCCTCCGAGCCTGAGAACCAGAAGTACTTTGCACTACACTTTTTATTTTCAGCAGTCTGCCCTGACTGCTGATTTCTTTGTAGAAAACTCATACAAAATTCTGCATCTGATCCGCCTTACCACTCACCACCCCACTCCCCACCCAAAGAAATACAATAGTAACACTGGGGTGCTGATCCCATTAACTGCCACATATGCGTAGTTATTTATTTATTTATTTTTTACTTTTGCACTGGCACTACTTTTCTATTTTATGCCCCTCCAGACCTCCCTTATTCTGCAACACCTTGGGATCACTGAGCAAAACATTCCTTATAGCTTGCTAAATTAAAAAAGTAAAAGTCTGACCTACACACAGTTTTCATGTGGAGTCTGGGAGACAGCTGGGTGACTGGTCAGCAGTTGATAGCTACTGAAATGGCTACAATTTATGTATCCTCTGGAAATTAGGAAATTAACACTTTGATTGTTGTACGTGGCAAAATATGCTCATTACAATGTAGACTTGTGTAGGTTTCTTCTGTTTCACTGAGATAATGAACTGATCCTTGTTAGACATGCTGGGATGGATTCACAACGCTTGCCGCAAGCTGCGACAATGGCAGCTTGCAGCAATGGCCCCTGCATCTTGGACCCTGCCTGATGCAGAAAGGACCAGAGTCCAGGAGCCTGCGTCCTGTGACTTGCAGAATCCATGCATGGTAGGCGATCCCCATGTATGCCATGTCGCAGAATGGGGTAGTGGCAGATGACCTCAGAACAGAGTTGTGGTACCCCATGTCTGCCCCAATCCCTGTTAGGTGTGGACTCAGCCCTAATCCCCCTTAATTTGAATAGCCCCCATCGACTTCCAGAACTTGCTTGTAGTCTAGTGGTCCCCCACCCAACCATGCGATGCCCCCACTCCTCCCAATCAATACCCTGGCGGTGACTGGTATAGCCCTCTGCTCACCACCATGGCCAGCCACCGACTGAACTGCTCCAAGATCACATACAGTCCCATGTGTGCACTCTGTAATGACAGTCTCACAGAGACGCCTATTGTTACTGCACGTGATCTTGGCACGGGTCAGTCGGTGGCTGGCTGTTGTAAAGAGGTGACAGTGCCAGTCACTGACTCACCCATCATGTGTGTGTGGGGGAGGGCTGGGCTGGCATTGTCAGCTGGGGTGGGGGGCCACTGGACCGCCAGGGCTATTCTGGACATGCGATGGAGGGGGGATCTTGCCCAGGGCATGGGGGCAGTGGGCATATGGGGCTCTCAACATGTGTGGGGAGTCTGGGAATGGGGTGTTCCATACACCATCCTGGCACAGTGGGTGCCACACCTGGGAACTGGGGCTGTTGGGGGCTGTAGCCCACAGGGACTGTAGAGCTGGGGTCCAGTGGCAACCCCTGTGAATGGCAAAGAACACTTACGCCACCTCATAGTGGTCTTTGACAGGTGTCCACTGGGATTGTTTTGAATCCTGATGAGGAATGTAGCAGCCACCCTTTGTGAATAGGGTGCAACTGATGCCTTAAACCCCTTAAGCCCTGTCAGAAGGGGGTTTCAGTCACATTGGTGCAGTAGGGTAAAGGCAGCCTGCAGCATGTTGCAGGTTGCCTTGTGAATCCCACCACGATGCAAGTGTTACTTGCACCATTTTTCCAATGCAAGTTGCCTTGTGTCCTGAGTTGTCTTTTTGTGAATCTGGCCTGCTATGTGGATGGGATTTAAAAAAAGCTGTAACTAACAAGTGTTGTACCCTTCAACCTTTCCCTTTAAAAAAAATACCAATTACGTTTCAACAGCTGTTTTGGCTGAACACTATGAATGTCTTTGTGTCCTGCATGGGTAAGCAGTGATACCAGTGGTAAAACAAGAAGTACAGGAACTCAGGCACTGTCAAATATGAAATGCAGAATGAAGATCTTCAATCTGAAGGATAGTTGTGTGAAGACACGTCTATGTGTTTAGACACTAGTAGATTCAATTAGAGATATTGAAGTATTTCTAGCAAAATTGCACTGTTGTACAAGTCAAATGTTGTTAGGAAACCCTGATTTTAGGTCACAGGGCAGAAACTGTCATTATGTTGTTGGTTTAAGAATTTCACTTCCAGTGTCAGTGGGAGAAGTGCAGGAACTCCGTTCCTGTGCAAAAGGTACAGGAATGGAGTTCATGTACATTCCTGTTCACTTTCATCACTGAGTGATACTGTTTATGTCATGGGTTAAAATAGTCAACTAAAGAGTAATCAAAGTGCTAGTCAGCTTGTACTGACAATATGCACAAGTCCCATTTACTAAATTTACAAAAGGAAAAAGGAAGCAGTTTAGATTAAAATGATAATAGGGAGTGCAGCTATCATCCTGAAATACAGTAATTAAATGGCACCACGGTACTCCATTCAGCATTTTTTAACATAGTTCTAGATCTGAACATTTGCTCCTCATTTTGTCATAAAGGATTCTCATAGAATACTTATTGTTCCCTGAAGGATGAGTAGCTATACTGTTTTGTATTTGCACTCTGTAGTCCTCTCACCTCTCCACGTGCTTCTTCCACTGCCCTAATCTTGGTCCATAAGCCTTTGAATTGAGTAGAATCTCTCTCAAAAGAATTTATATTTCTACTATCTCTTTTAGCTGTTACTTTTCTACCTTGTCGGCTTGCATACAGGGGACCCCAGCCCTGGCTCCTGACATCCACCATCGGGCACTGATCCAGCCCCAGGGTTTACCCCCGGCGGGCGCTGGCGGGTTTCCCCAACCCCTACCAAGAACCAGATTCAAGGGGTAGTGCCATGACTGGCCGGGAGCGAAGCCTGCCTGGTACCCTTCACCATTCAGCTGTAGAGTGGTTATCAATGTTACTCCCCTAGGAATCAAGGCATACAATGGCGCCTGCAGAGTGGGCGGCGCATGCATCCGCACGTGCTCCCTCCAAGGGTCTACCCTGACTCTGTCCTGTCTTCAGTGCAACAGCTGTGTCCCCAGCCTCTGCTAGGAGAAGACAGGTGCCAACAGCTGAAAACCCCTCCCCAGAGGAGAGCAGTCCATCAGACGCTCAATCCTTCTCTGCCCTTGCCGACCCCCGTGGTCAGTGCTCGTTCTCGAATATGGGTTGCCGGCATTGTGTAAGTAAGGTGGCCAGTGCCTCAGCCTCAGTGCCACCAGGCCAGCTAATACTTCTGCTAGTTTCACCCACACGCCCACACCTCCCACTTTCTCTCACTTTGATCTCTATCGCTTTTCTCTCTCTCTCACTCTCATTCGCCCTCCCTCCCTGCTCGCCTTGTTTTTCTCTGTCTCTGTTTTTCCTCTACTTACTGCCAAGTGTCATCAGGGTTCTGAAACTGACTAATCAGTTTTAGAATACAGGCAGCTCCTAAGTCACAAATATCAGCATTGCATGTCTGGGAGCAGGTTGGGGTCACAGACAGAGACCTGTGGGCACAGGTGACCCCTTAGTCTTATTATGTGCACCACTGATAATGTGTCCTACCTGGCTCAGTCTCTGTAACACTGTCAGAGAAACCGAGGAATGAAAATAAAGTGGAATAAAACTGGATTTCTTAGATGTAGAATGTGTCTGACAAAACCTGATTGAAAGAACATTTTAAAGTTAACAATACTGAAGGATTCCTACAGAATATTTATTCTTCCCTGTATAATGATTAGCTATACATTTTATGCACTCTGGAAGCCTTCTACCCCTCTCTGTGTGCTTATTCCATTGCATTGATCCCAGTCCTGAGAATCATTGCATTGAGTTGTTTCATCTCTCAAAATAACAGTCAGTTCTATCCATCCGTAGCTATTTCTCCCACTACAGCCACTTGCATGTCATTCAGACCCTCGTTTTTCTGACAGCACTGCAGATAGCAGTTCCTCACTCCTGTCACTTATATAGAATACTGTAGGCTGAGACAGCCGGTGGGTGTGGAGGGGTGCCAGGCAGCCACAATCACTATCAAGACACCATGGAAATCAACAAAGCAGGCAGCAGCCAAGCACAAGTATTGATTCGGAATGGGAGAATGGAAATCTGTAACTTTACAAGCAACTTCTCTGCTGAAAATGGTTATGGCACAGTAGATTGGAATTTTTCAAAATAAATATGTCAACACAGAGAGTAGCACAGCACAAAACGTTTGTGTAAGTCTGTGTGATCTTTGCATTTCTAGTAATAAATCCAAATAACTATACCATCTATGGATTAAGCAGTTTAGCGTATTTCACATTTCCATGTTCCTATCCCCATTGCCAGTTCACAAATTGCACACTTTGACTGGTGTCTGGGGTTGTTATTACAGACATTGACTGTTTCTTAATTTTTTGTTTTTCTTCACAACTTACTGAAACCATCTGTGGCTACTTTGCTCCCCCCTTCACACACACACATACTTCCGTCCTTGCACTTTCAGGCTGTATTGCACTATCTATTATACAAAACAATGAAGCAGAATACTGGCTACCATCAGTATTACAGAATTGAGACTTGTAGGGCATTAACACAAGAATTGGTACAGACAGCTTCTGGACTTTCTCTGGAAAACTGTCCAACTATATCGATTGAAAAAACACCTAAACTACAGTTAATTCATAGTACAGAACATGTAAATTGCAAAGTTCCCAAAGTTTTTGCTGCTCATTCTGTTTTTACCATTTCCAATTGTCTAATTGATGGCCCTCACCAATTGCAATTCAGATACTCTAGGCAGTGGTTTGTTCACGGCTTTGCAACCTATTCATTGCATGAATTATATCGCTGAAAACTAGCCTGTAAAGATGATAAAATCACAGATCGATTCCATAGCAGCATCCACTTTGTGACTAATGCCAGTGACATACCTGGATGCTTTTTGCTAAACCATTCTTAATTCACTATCTGTCTAAATTGCATCCCTTTATTTTTTGGCTGCAGTCACCGCTGTAAAACGTTATCGTAAGCTTTAGTGTTAAATGCATAGTAATTGTGGATGATTTTAAAATTAGGTTTAAAACAAGGTTTTTCAGACAGGTCTTTTCAGGAGGCTGAGAGAATCTGAACTTCTTCTAATCTTACTTGTAACAATGTTTTTGGTTGCAAATTGTAATGATCTGTGATATGTTTGAGTAAGGCAAACTGTTTTTATAAAGGTTTTATTACCTAACAGTCTGTCTGTCTATCTGTCTGTCTATCTAGTATCTATCAATATGTGCATCTAAAATATCTACTGTACTTCCTGTAATGCCACTTTTGCTGAGAGCAACTAGATGAACTATGATGCCAGTGCCAGTCAGAGTCCAAGAGAGTTGCCACAGGGAGGTGTAAAATAGTAACAGTAGTACATCTTTCATGTAGTAAGTGTTACTATTTGAATGGTTAGTCAAAATATATCCTTGGCAATATGAGTTAAAAATGGATATGTTTGTCTTTTTATCCTTATGAAACATTACTGAGAGTATTTGTTAATTTTTATAAATTGGTAATGATCTGCCACTTTTAACTTGATTTTGAGTCATGGCATCATAGCAATTTTAATAAAATCAGCAGCTATGGAAGCTGTGAAATGAATGGACAGGATATACTAACATACTAACATACTATTTGCCAGCAGATTAGGCCTTACGGTCTCATCGAGTCTGCTCGAACCTAGATCCTTAGTTGGGTGCCAGACCCTCCCATCCCTTGTTCTCTAGAAACCCTGTCATCCATCCCCCGGACAGGCCATCATCTGATACATCCACTTTCTGTGTCTGTCCCACCCTCTCTTGAAGCCCTCTACAGTGGATCTCTGAACCAGCTCACCAGGCAGTGCATTCCAAGGGTCCACCACCCTCTCGTGAAAAACCTCCTCCTCTTTCCCTCACCTTCCACCTTCCAACTTCAAACCATGCCCTCTGGTGATACCTCCCTGCTTTAGTCTAAAGATCCTCCATGTTTACCCTATTTATTCCTTGAGGTACTTGAAGACCTCTATCATGTTCCCCTGTCTCTCTCTCCAATGAAAACAGGCAGAGCTCCTCAAGTCTGTCCTCATAAGTCAAATCCCTAGCCCTCTTATCATCTTTGTTGCCCTCCTCTGTACCCTCTCCAGGAGCTGTATGTCCCTCTTCAAATGTGGTCTCCAGTACTGTACACAGTACTCAAGGTGTGGTCTAACCAGTCCATTGTACAGTGGCAGAATCACTTCCTTGCTCCTAGAGGTGATCCCCTCAGATGCATCCCAACATCCTGTTTGCCTTGCTAGCTGCTCCTGCACTGCTCAGAGTTATTCATACATGTATCCACCATGACCCCTAGGTCTTTTTCCCTATTGAGGCCTCCAGTGCCTCCTCCCAGTGTGTACCTGTGTTTAGGGTTTCGACCAAGATGCAACACCTTGCACTTGGTGGTATTGAAATTTAATTTCATGTGTGAGCCCAGCTTCCAGGGTGTCCAGGTCCTTTGCAGGGCCACCCTCCCTCTTCTCCCTCAACTACTGCTCCCATCTTGGAGTCATCCACGAAGAGACTCATTTCACACCCTATACCCTCCCTGATGTCCGATATGTATGCATTAAACAGGATCGGACCCAGGACCGAGCCCTGTGGTACCCCACTACCAACCTCTCTCTAGGGTTCAAGAGCTCCCACAGACCACTACTCTGAGTGCGTCCAGCTAGCCAGTTTTCAATCCATCTGACCATCAAAGGGCCTACTCCTAACCCCATCAGTTTCTCCACCAGACCATTGTAGGGACAGAGTCAAACGCCTTGCTGAAGTCCAAGAATAATACATCCACAGGCTTACCTCTGTCCAGTTCTGATGTTACCATTCATAGAACTCCACAAGGTTGGTTTGACATGATCTACCTGGCACAAACCCATGTTGCTGACTATCCAGACCTCCCACCTCCTCCAAGTACACCCCAATCGTTCCTTTAGTATACTCTCCATTAATTTTCCCACCACGAGGTCAAACTGATGGGTCTATAGTTACCTGGTACTTCCTCGACCCCCTTGGATTGGTACCACATGTGCCTCTCGCCAATCACTAGGTACCCCTTCCTGTCTCAAGTGACCTGCTGAAAAGCTCCGCCAGGTGCAGCCAGTATGTCCGCCTAATTCCCATAGTACTTCGGATGAATGCCATCCGCCCTGAGATTTGTTTTTCTTAGGGCCTTGAGGGCTAACCACACCCTTTGGTGGAGATAGCATCATCCGTCCCTCCCCTTACTGGCCTTTTTATCCTTATCCAGATGCGACACACCCTGGGGTACCTTTCCTCCCTCTTGCTCCATTTCTGTTGCTCCCTGATCCCACTCCCTGCCACTTCTATCCCTTCATGCCTTGCTTTGTAGATATCCCATCCCTCCTAGTGAACACAGAGGCAAAGTACTGTTAAATACCTCTGCCTGGTCCCCGCCTCTTCCACCCACCTCCTTCTGATCTCAATCTGCTGAGATGGCCCTTAGTTTTTCTCCGCCCCCAATGTACCGGAAGAACCCTTTCCTCCATGTATCCCCTGTGCCAGCTGCTGCTTTACTGGACTTTGCTCTCACCACATGGGTGACTTTTCTAGATGCAAGCTGGTACATTTCCTTATTCCTATCCCTCTTGTTTTATATTTTTGTAGGCCGCCTTTCTTTCTCTGACTGCTACCTGTACCTCACTGGACCACCAGCACGGTTTACGTGACCTTGCTCCTCACGTTTCAACTTAGCGAGATCCTGACTGCCCCATGAAGTCCCCGTTTATGACCTCCCATCTCCTTTCCACACTTGTCATTGAGGTAATCCCTTCAAGTGATCCTTGAGAATATTTCCCATGCCCATAAAGTCTGCCCCTGAAGTCCACTGCCAGTGTCCTAGATCTCACCCCCACCCCCATGCTTATTTGAAACCAGACAGTATTGTGGTCACTCCCAGTCAGGGGTCCTGTACAACTATGTCCCTTACCAGATCCCCATCTGCCAGAACCACATCCAGGACATGCCCTCCCTTGTGGGCTCCATCACATGCTGTGTTACTAACACATCCTGAAGCCATCCAGCAGCCTCTGCTCCTTGGCCACCCTAGAGGACATGGTTCCCCAGTTTGTACCTGGCATATTAAGGTCCCCCATCAACACCACTCCTTCCCCTTTTGACCACACTGGGCAATGATGTTGTCCAGCAAACCATCCTCTAGAACCTCACTCATGCCGGGGCCTATATGCTACTCCCAGCTTGACCTTTATCTCCTGCTGGGGATCATAAGGTAGACCCATAAGGCCTCCACATTTCCCTCTGCCTCTTCTACCATAGCAATTTCTATATCATCTCTAACGAACATAGCCACTCCACCCCTCTGACCTCCTTTCTATCCTTCTTAAGCATAGTGTACCCTGTGCACATTTAGGTTCCCAGTCATGGTTTTTGTTGGCCCACGCCTCCGTGACCGCCCCGCCACATCCACCCCCCACCGAACAGCATGGCCTGGAACTCTGGCAACTTGTTTCCCAAGCTCCTGGCATTTACTAACACCAACCCCCACCCCTTATCCCTGATCCTCTTTGTCGAACCCCACCCAGATTCCTTGTACTTCCATCCTCCCTGCTCCTCCTGAAACCTCCACCTCCAGTCTGTTTCCCTCCCCTCTTGGGCTTGACGGTTACTCCCTCATCTGGAGGAGAGGGCTTCTGGTCAGCCCTCCTCATCCCTCCCCCTTAGAGTTTAAACCCACCTTTCTTGTGTAGTCAACCATCCCTGTTTAAGGACTCTCCTTCCCTAATGGGGCAAGATGAAACCTGTCCTTGGCATATAGTCCCTTATCCTCCCAAACTCCATTCCAGTTCCCTAACACCCCAACCCATTCTCTTCACCCCACTTCCTGAGCCAGTCATTAACCTCTGTAAGCTTTTTTTTGTCCACTGAGGCCTTTGGTACTGGCAGTATCTCCGAAAAGGAAATGTTGCATCCATTATCCCGACAGACTCTGTCAAGTTCTTGAACCTTGCTTGATTTCCAAATGCTATTTCCTCTAGATCATTAGTTCCCAAATGCACCAGGAAATCGGTTTCCTCCACAATCCCTTACCATTTCATACACCATGAACTTTGCTCTGTGCACTGTCAGCCCAGAGATACTCACTACCTTCACCTGGCTGGCATCCATCCCCTGTCCCTCCCAATGGATACCCCTAATCATCGAGTCTCCCAGTAACAGAACCTTAACACCACCATCATCCTTATGGTTACCTCCACTATGCCCTCTCAGCCCCTTCCCCCTTTATTCATGATCTCACTTTCATGGGAGTCTTCCTGCCTTATTAGAGACCCCTTGTCACCCTCCCTTTCTGCTTCCTTGCTATTTTGCCCACTTAACTCAAACCCTCTGAATAGGTGTCCCTTTAACCTCTCTTATCTGAACCATTTATCCTGGCCCTGATGGTTTCCTCTTCCCACACCACCATCCTCCCCTTGTAATAGTACCCCTGCTTCCAGAGGCTCTCTGTGGGTCCCTTTAGCTAGGCCCCTCCTTGGTACTGACCTCCCAGCAGAAGGGGGCTCCTCCCACCTCCTTGTCTCCCAGTTTCTCTCCAATCATGCTCTCCTCCCTCATGTCTGGAATATGTTGCATCTCCCATTTGGTTAACATATATGTTTCTTCTCCTCTGGGACTATGTCTATCCTTTCCATAGCTGGTCTGTGATGCCCTATGGGTATCCGACTCCCTCCCCGGCCTCTGTATAAGTTTCCTCATTTCCACCAACCCCTCCTCCCCTCTAGGTTGCTTAGTAGCTCAAATTTATTGTGACACTCTATGTCAGCCACCATCAAGTAACCCGAGTTTCCTGAGTGCATCTCTAAACTGACCCTCTCTTCCTCTCTTGCACTGTTCACCTTAGGAGCTTCCTTCCACAGTCTGCTGTTTTAGGCTTCGCACAACAGCCCTCCTGACTTCTTCCCTCCAGTCTCTTTGTATTCAGAATGTTCACCCCGTGACGCTTTCCCCTTAGTATCAACTTCCTATCTAAGGGTCCTCTGTCCCTAATATCCCCTCCTGCTTGCTGTAACATAACGCCCTGTAATTTCAGAGCGTGCCCCAGCCTCCCTCAGCCCCACCCTTCTGCTGCCCATATCCAAACCCCTTATCCTTGGACACCCCTCCAGCTCCCACAGCTTACTCCTTAACCAATATACCTCACTCCTGATACAAGATAGCTGTCTACAGAGTGGGCAGCCTCCCTCTCCAGGCCCAATTTAGAATTATTGCCATCCCACAGCCTGTGCAGCCTACAACCCTTCCGAAGATGCCTGCCATGGTGGAATATGGCCACCCGGATTATCTTCCTCTGTTTATAATAGCACACCCCTTTTCTCAGTCCCTTTCCCTGAGTACAGTTTCTCTAAACTGACTGTAGTTATTTACAAACCCAATTTCAACCCCACCAATAACGTTCCTAAGTCTCACAAACACATACAGTCCAGTGTGTTCGGTCACACTAACAGTGTATGTAAGCAGACATCAGGTACCATACGCTGTCACAGGCCCACTAGCTCCTGTTGCTTCGAATTTCAGTCCCAAACAGAAATACTCAGCCCTTCAATCCCAACCCCAGTGGCTTTTCAGTATTACCAAACACCAGGCAAACAACACATTTAAATTTCCTCAAGTATCCCTGCCAAACAACTATCCCTAAGCCACCAAAGTTACAATGTAACAGTTCTAATTCAAGGTAATAATTTTAACACATAAAACTAATTTCACTTACAAACTTTTAAAATATTTCAGGTAAAACAGAATATAACTCCAGCCCTCTTTCCTACCTACCTGCTGCTTAAGCTCCCAAGTGAACAATGAAAGCCAAGTTAATTCCTGTTTAGAGACAGTAATTGCAGCTAATGTCCCTCCCCCAAACACCAGGCAAACAACACATTTAAATTTCCTCAAGTATCCCTCCAAACAACTATCCCAAGCCACCAAAGTTACAATGTAACAGTTCTAATTCAAGGTAATACTTTTAACACATAAAACTAATTTCACTTACAAACTTTTAAAATATTTCAGTTAAAACAGAATATAACTCCAGCCCTCTTCCTACCTACCTGCTGCTTAAGCTCCCAAGTGAACAATATAAAGCTCATCAATTTATAAAATATTGTGTTTTCCTGCTTTCTGCAACATTTATGTCACTATGGTCTTCTGTTTCTGAAATCATTTCTAACCTTTATTCTAAACAAGAAAGAGACAGGTCAGACTTTAAGCATTATTATTTTTCCTGAAATAAATTCAGATAAGTTTCGCTGTTTATCATGTTCCTTGTCAGTCAGCCCATTGTATGAGCTAGAAATAGATATATAGTGTACATGTCTGATCTGAACTTACACTTAATCTGTATTAACCTCCCCATTCTAGGAGTGGGTCTGCCTGACAGCAATGAAATATGTTTTCCGTGCTACACGTGGCTAGTACATGTACTTGACACCCACCATATAGGTATGCAAATGATCATAAGCCCCAACCCCATATCACCAAGTACACCCCTCACCTACTCAACCTCACACCTAGAAATGCAAGTCAGCATGTCAAGGAGCAGTACATTACAAGAATAAGTCAGCAAACTAAATCAAACATGTACTACATCACTGCATAAACAGCCTAAATACATAATAAAATTGATAGGATGATCACACAAACAACAAACATTTGTCAATGCAGAATGTTTGCTTGCTGGTATTACATTGGAAATGCAGGAGTTGGACAGATGCAGAGTAGGAATGGCTATGAAAGTGAACTTCGTGCCAACCTCACCGCTATCCTGCAGAGACAGACAAGCACTGGGGTATGCGTTTGGTTGTCACCATAACGTTCATGTCATTCCACCTCACCTGTCTTGCAGACACTGACAAGTGTTGAGGTGTGCCTTGAGTGTTCATCTTTATGGACACCCCACTTCATAAGGACATATGCTGAAATGGGTGCAATATAATAGAATGGGGTGAACTCTGGGGCTGAAGAGTCCAAGGCACACCTCGATGCCTGTCAATGGCTGCAGGTGGGGGTGGAATGGCATGAGCATTATAGTCGGTAATCCAAAGGCACACTCCTGATGCCTGTCAGTCTGTACAGGTGGGACGTTATGGTTAGAAATTTTAATGTCCCGGGGTTTGTTGGCATTTGCACTACAAATTTTCAAAATGGCCTTTTGTAACCCCCACCTCATGAAAACATTTGGGACCTCTTCTCATTAACAGTGGCACTGTGATGTTGTGAATGTATCCGGAACTTTGAGTTCTCTGATGTCTGTGCCATTGTGTGCCAGATGTACTGTACGGAAACACAGATGGGGCAGGATGTGAAGAAAGACAGCTATACCAATCATAGGAGGTGAGAGAGATGGCTGTCACAACCCCACTCAGCAAGTCAGGCCCTCTGCTCCCACAGTGCCAATCTCTGAGTGCAGTATTGTGAACAGGTAACAGAAACAGAGTAACCCTACTGTCTGATTTGTGGGTTCGAATCAACCTTGGTCACAAGTTCTGGAGGGATTCAAACTGTGAACCTCCTGCTAGTGTACTCAATGCACAGGCTCAGATAATTCTGCTCTTCATGGAAATGCCAGATATCTTTCACCTACAGGTACCTAACCAGGTGTACAAAATGAATCCTAACAAAACTCTATGAGAGACCTCAGATAAACTCTTACCTTTTTCCCAGTTTGGTATTACCATTAAGCCACTGTTGCACAATGTCACTTTAACCATATATGCTTCACTTGTCAAAGAAAGAATTTTGAAGGCACACCAAGTAGTCTCTTGAAATAGAGGTTTACTTTAAAATAGAAAAAATATGTAAACTGTAAATACAGAACAATATATCACAAAACATACAATCACTTAAAAGAACAAGGTTTAAAAGTGCAAATTCCTATCACCAGACAATTAGACTTATCTATCTAATATATCTCTTCTAACAGTGCTAGAGTAGAAGTTTTTCTTCAGAGTCCAAACATGTATATCTCTAAAGGTCAGTCACAGCATAATTAAAACCATTGTCTTGAAATTGCCTTCTCCATGATGTCACCCAGCTCCTCCTCTGTTTATTAAAAATCATACAACCAGGATGTCTTATCATTCAGAAGGTAAATTAATTAAGGTGACATCAGCAAAAACTCATTTTCCCATATGACCCTTTGATCTAGTGTGTCTTCCTGCCCTTCACAGACATCAAGGAACATTTATGACTTAGCATCAAAGTGAAATAACCTGTTTTCTTCCTCTGAATGTCCTAAAAGTTTCTGATCTCCATCCTACCAGCTAGCAAGTCACAAATAAGTCACATAAACAGAAGATCCTTAATTTATGTCTCTTCTAGCCTTTAATTATCTCCTGGCTTTTAGGTTAACATCTTGTAGCTGACCGGGGGCATCCCAGGAACACAGAATGTCTCAGAGAGACACTCCATAACACGCTTTTATTTTACAAAAGCATAGAGTAATCAGAACCAGCAATCCAAGTGTCACAATCCTCCCACCTAGACTGAATTTGGGGCTCTATCCCCTGCATGGGATGAGCTTCCCAAATCAGTGCACTCTCATAGATAAGAGACAACTCATCTGAGTTCTGATTTTTCGCTCCAGCCCTATGTAGGATTGTCATGTCATACCCTTGCAAAGCAAGACTCCATCTTAACAATCTACCATTAGTTTTCCCATTTTCAGCAGCCAAAGCAGGGGTTGTGGTCAGTTTGCACCACAAAATGCTACCCATATAAGTATGGCTCTAGCTTCTTTAGGACCCACACTATGGCAAGACACTCTTTTTCCACAGTACAGTATGCTTGCTCCCTGGGAAGTAACTTTTACTCAGGTACGCTACTGGGTGATCTTTCCTTGGTTGGATGTCTGACTCAGTACTGCCCCAATACCCATGTCTGAGGTGTCAGCCTGAATTGTAATGGGTTTGCTACAGTCAGGACTTGTCAAAACATGAGTACTGCAGAGTGCCTCCTCAGTCTGGTAAAGGCTTTCTCACAGGCTGAGCCCAAGTAATTTTCTTTGGCAACCTTTTCTTTACCAGGTCAGATGCTAACTTAAGTTAAAGAACTGGTGAAACAGCTTTAAAGTGCTTTCAAATTTGAAAAAGTGACCGCACTGTAATTAAATACGGATTTGATTCAGTCAGCTGCCTTCATACTGTATTAAAAAACTGAAGGAATAGGGCAAGCTTGGTGTGCTATTAGTAATAACATAAATAAACAAAATATGTGCATTTAGGTTGAATTGAACCAGCATGAAACTGTAAGTTTTGAATTGTAAGGAAAGTGGCATTTTGGCCTCTATTGTTGCATGGATATAAAGCTGTGAAGCTGATTACATCCTAACTCCAATGTCTTCAAATAAGCTGAGAATGCCGATTTCATTGCTAATATGATTGAGTTTAGAGTGATAGATGTTGACCTTATTACAAATGTAACTGAGTTTAGAATGGTCTGAATTCTGAATTTAAACATTCAGCAGAGATGATGCCATTTTCTCCAGAGTTGGTTTAGTTTAGTCAGAGAATGAAAATAAGTAGTTAAATGAAATGAGTCCTGTCTGTTGTAACTATTGGCATAATGGTTTCTTGAACATCATGTTAACAAAGTAAATAGTTGTCATTCTGAATATGTTCCTGAATATGACTCTCACTAATTGATCATAATGAAAGGAGCTGTGCCACCTTGTGATAATGTTATAGTGACAAGTAAATCATTTGAATAACACAACAGGCATATCTGATTATGTTTTAAAAAACTATCTATGTGTTTTGTTATAAATATAATTATTTAAACAATATGATAAAGTAAAAATGGATAAATAAGTTTTTGGACACAATAGTGTAATGAAATAGCACAAGAAAGATTTAATTATATATATTTTTTATTTTAGTAAGGAACCAAAGGGACAACAAAATTAATGAAACAAACAGATAGCAATGAGGACATGCATATATCTCTGAGATAAAGGATCTATGTGGGTAATCTAATACTTTTAATTTGATGTGTGTATTAAATTTGGCAAAGGTTTGGTATTGGGAGCACTATAAATTCAAACTGTCATATAAAAGCTAATGTGAGATATGATTTTGTATCTTATACATTTACAGGATTTTTGAAAATTTCATCATAGAAGGCTGTATTATTGATGAAAGATAGCATTTAATTCTGAGGAACCATATTTTGTGAGTGCACCATTGAGAATCATAAGATTTAACCTGTTTGTGATTAATTTTTGGTTTAATTATGGAACTGGTTGTGGTCAGTATTTTAAATTTTTCTTATTTATGTATTTTTAGAAAGGCAACTCTTGAGAAAGCTTATGCAGTACGTGAAACGTTGAGTTCTTTGCTATTTTTATACAATAAAGAAAGGAGTCACTGAAATTGGACAATTTTGTCTGCATTTATGTTTCTTCAGCGCCTTACCAGTTTTTGCTCTGAGACAGAGAAAATGTACAGATAGGTGAGCAGCCAGGGCACTGTAATTGGGTACACATTTTCTATAGTACCCTGCTGTCCCTAGAAAACTCTTGACCTACTTCTGCACTTCTGGCCTGGGCCATGCCTGGATCACCTCTATTTTTATTTGTTACGATGGAGCAGTCCATGGCTCACCACATGCCTGAGGTATGCCATCTCCCATGGCCACCTGGCACTTTCAGCTTTGACAGTGAGCCAGGGCCACTGTATCCTGCCCAGCACTTCCCTAAGGTGGGACAGGTGTTCCTCCCAGCTGGCACCAAAGATGGCAATGTCATCATGGTATGCCACAGCGCACTCCTCAGCACCATTTAACACCTGGTTCACCAACCTTTGGAAAGTAGCTGAGGTGTTCTTCATTCCAAAGGCATTACTTTAAATTCAAATAAGTCTATCAGAGTGATGAAGGCCAACCTCTCCCTAGCTCTGTCCATCAACTCTACCTGCCAATACCCCTTGATCAGGTCAATGGTCGTAGTAGGTCACCCCTCCCAACTTGTCCAGGAGTTTGTCCATCTGGGGCATCGGGTGGGTGTCTGACTTCGTGACTGCATTCAATCCATGATAGTCCACACAGATATGAGTAGAGCCATCTGGCTTGGGTACAAGGACTACGGGTGAGGCCCAGGGCTGTGGGATCTCTGGAGTACCCCTAAATCCAGCTTCTCCTCCATTTCCTCCTAATGTCCTTTTGGACACCCTCTGACACCTGATATGCTGTCCACCATATCGGCTTCTGTGTCCCTGTCTCCACATCATGCGTGCTATGGGGTTAGTCCAGGCTTGGTGCTAAACAATGGGGCAAAAGTCTGGTTAAACCTCCCTTACATCCTGGATCTTGTCCAGGCCAGCTGGTGAGACAATTTAACTGCCTTCACAGAGGACTCCCACTTACTTTCTTCCAGCAAGTTCAGAAGGGGCCTTCATCCATCCCTCCCAGCACAACACACTGATAACACCATGTCAGCCCTATTAGCACATGGCTTCATCATGTTGATTTGGTACATCCTTTCTGTCTATCTTAGGTCAGGTAACTCTATAATATAGTTCAAGTCATTTACCTTCCTAACTACTTTGTACAGTCCTGCCCACTCAGCCTGCAGCTTGTCTTTCTGGACCAGAATAAGGACCATGATTTCCTGACCCAACATGTATGAGCGAGCTCTGGCTCTGTGGTTGTATCACACTTTTTGTTTCTGTTTGAAGCTGCCAGGTTGCTCTGGGCTGTCCCCATAGGCTCCTTCAGCCTTTCCCTAAACCTAAGGATGTAATCCATTACAGGAGTTCCCAGGGTGGCATGCTTGCCTTTCCAGTCCTCCTGATCAAGTCTAGGGCCCACATACCCAGAGTCCATATAAGAGTTCAAAGGGGAAAAATCCTGTCGACTCTTGGGGCACCTCCTGTATGCAAACAAAAGGTGGGGAAGATATTCTCCCAGTCCCTCCCATGCTGTTCAGCAAATGCCCAGAGCATTGACTTCAGGGTACCATTAAATCTTTCCACAAGCCCATTGGCTTGTGGGTGATACGTGTCATGCATCTCTGCACCACTCACACACCTCCCACAAACATTTCATCAGGTCCGACATGAAGGAACCCCTTAGATCGGTGATAACCTCCTGCAGAAACCCAACATGGAGAAAATCCCAAGTAAGGCATCTGCCACTTTTCTGTCTTCAGTAAGGATAGGTGACCGCCTCTGGGTGGCATAATCCACCACAGTCAGGATGAATCTCGTTCTGGATGAGCTGGGGGTATTTAAAGGCCCCACAATATCCATTTCCACCCTCTGGAATGGCTCATCCACTATGGGCAATGGAATTCGGGTTGCTTGGGTTTTCTTGCCACTTCCCTATTTGTTGGCACAGGTGACAAGACCTGCAATACTCCTTCACCTGCTGGGTGAGTTGGGCCAATAGAAATTCTGGGCCCAACTGCTGTAGTGTGCTCAATTCCCAGATGACCAGACAAGGAATATCATGTGCAGTCTTGAGCAACTGCTCATGATACCCTGGGAATAAATAAGCTGCCTGCCTAGCACTCCTCCCTCTGTCCGCACAGCCTGAGTATACATAAGTCCATTTTCCCAATGAACCTTATGTCTGCCATCACCTCCTGTGCCCTGTCAGAGTCTACACAAGCCCTTCGCTTCACTAGACTAGTGTCACTTCTCTGAGCAGCTGCAAACTCCTCACACATTCCCAAGGCATGGGACAAGTCCCCTTCTGTCTCTAAATTAGGTCCATAACACTAGCATCAGCGACTCAGGATCACTGTCATCCCTAACTGTCTGACAATGGGTCACCCTCCTTCTTCAGAGTAACACTGCACCTGTGTGGTTCACTGCTACTGGGGAAATTTCTACCCCTTTACATTAGTTTCTATATCAGGAGACACAGGCTGGGGAACCAGCCTCCCAGTGGTTTCTACAATGGCTTCTGTGGGATCCAGGGAACTACAATGTTCCTTGCCACTTGGCTTCAGGTAACTGCACACCCATCCCCATTTCAGATTGTTGCCCATGATCACATCCACTGCTAAGGTTTTGGCTGCAGCCACCTGTTGCACAGTTCCCTGCTTCACCCAAGTCTAGGAGAACACTAGCAGGGCAATGTTTTCTCCCCACCAGTAAAGTCTTGTACAGTGACATATTTATTGGGTATAGCTGACCAGGCTATACCAAATCCCCTTTACCAATGTCAGGATGCCCTGTGTCCCTTAACCCTACGTCTGTGTACCTCATTCACTATGACTGGTGCATGTGTTCCTCATAGTTCACAGGCATGCTTCCAGGGACACACAAACAACCCACTTTCTTCCTAGCACCACCTTGCATATTGATCATCCGCTTGGGACACTGTCTGGCAATATGCCCAGTTTCTTTACAACAACCAACATTAATTTCTTTTCTCAGAGAAATCTTTTCTCTGAAACCTGGGGCTAACTGTTTTTGTGGAGGCAGTGAGGGTTTTAGCTGCCCTGAAGGCATGCTTTTTCCATTTCTGTGCTGCCATGCCCACCACATTCACTCTCAGAGCAGGTCTGCTCTTGGCATAGCGATCCGAGAGTTCAGCAGCCTCTTGCACTGTTTTGGGATCTTGGTCCTCCAGCCAGGTTTTCAGCTCTGCTGGGCATGCCCAGAAAACTGTTCCAACAGAATCACATTTTCAATTTTATCAACAGAGATTGCTTCAATTCCTTCCCACCAATGTTTTAAAACTGACGTTGTTTGATGGCTAGCTCTCGTAGCTCATGTCAGGGCTTCTCCTGAGCTTACTTAAATTTAGTTCTATGGTTCAGCAGTTAATTCAATTTTTAACAGTGCAGCTTTAAGTTTGCAGTAATCATTACTGTCCTCATTGTCCATTTGACCCAATGCATCCTGAGCTTTCCTGGTAAGTAACAGGGATAGCTGGAAGCTCCAGGACTCATAGGAATTTTAGCCTGAATACAAACTTTTCAAAAGAATTTAAAAGGCATCCATATCCTCCTCTCTTTAAATTTGGCTATCAATTTGTAATTCAATTTGTGACCCAGTCCTGCAGTCCCAGTTAAACCCAAGCCACTTACCTGCTCTGGTGCTGGTGGTTGGAGTCGGAGCTTCTTCAGTTCATTTTGCCTCTGGTGCTCATGCTCCTCACAGTCTGCCTCCCACTGTTCACGATCTGCCTCTCACCAGTCTTGCTCCTCTTCTCTTCTGCAGCTCACTATTCTCATCCCTCTTCTCCTCTGCAGCTCACTGTTCTCGCCCTCTTTCCTCTGCAGCTCGCTGTTCTCACTCTCTCTCTTCTCTCTGAACTCCAGCTCCATTCTGTCAACTTAATCTGCAGCCTGAGTACTTCTGGATCCAGAATACTGGTGACCTTCCCTGCTGCTGTGGTTTCCACTGGCACTGGTCCCACTGCCTCCTCATTGGATCTGGACACTGCACTGGCCCCTAGCCCTTCCACACTCAAGGTTCAATCTCTACAGTCACTGTCTGTGACACGGCGCTCTGGGCACCTGCTACCATCAGGCATCCACGCGGTTCTGTTTGGTGGCTTTCACCTTGTGTGGGACCTCTGTCCCTGCACAACTTCTTAAGTAGTCTACAGTGTGCCCACTGTAGTTGGAAGCCATCTTTTTCCTAACTATGGCTACACTAACTTTGCACCTTTAGACAAAAAAAATAAAACAGGTAGGAACTTGACTGTAAGCCACGGATACAGTTCTGTCTCCTTTTAAAACAAAATCACTGCGCTTTTTTGCAAGTGAGCTGCAGTCTCAAGCCAACACACTGAACAACCAATCTGTCACAACCCCACTCAGCAGATCAGGCCCTCTGCTCTCACAGTGCCAACCTCCGAGTGCAGTATTGTGAACAGGTAACAGAAACAGGGTAACCCTACTGTCTGATTTGTGGGTTCAATCAACCTTTGGTCTCAAGTTCTGGAGGGATTCAAACTGTGAACCTCTTGCTAGCTGCACTCCAATGTACAGGCTCAAATAATTCTGCTCTTCAGGGAAATGCCAGATATCTTTCACCTATGGGCACCTAACCAGGTATACAAAAGGGACTCTAAAAACTCTGTTAAAGACCTCAGATAAACTCTTACCTTTTCCCAGTTTGGTATTACCATTAAGCTATTGCACAATGTCACTTTAACCATTTATGCTTCACTTGTCAAAGAAAGAATTTTGAAGGCACACCAAGAAGTCTCTTAAAATAGAGGTTTACTTTAAAATAGAAAAAAAAGTAAGTAAACTGTAAATACAGAACAATATATCACAAACATACAATCACTTAAAACAGCAAGGTTTAAAAGTGCACATTCTACCACCAAACAATTAGACTTATCTATCTAATGTATCTCTTCTAACAATGCTAGAGTAGAAGTTTCTTCTTCAGAGTCCAAACATGTATATCTCGCTAAAGGTCAGTCACAGCATAATTAAAACAATTGTCTTGAACCTGCCTTCGCCATGATGTCACCCATCTACTCCTCTGTTTATTAAAATCATACAGCCAGGATGTCTTATTCAGAAGGTAAATTAATTAAGGTGACATCAGCAAAACTAATTTCCCATATGACTCTTTTGATCTAGTGTGTCTTCCTGCCCTTCACAGACATCAAGGAACATTTATGACTTGCACCAAAGTGACATAACCTGTTTTCTTTCTCAAACATCCTAAAGTTTCTGATCTCTATCCTGCCAGCTGGCAAGCTACAATTGTCACATAAACAGGAGATCCTTAATTTATGTCTCTTCTAGCCTTTAATTATCTCCTGCTTTTAGGTTAACATCTTGTAGCTGACCTGGGGGTGTCATCCCAGGAACACAGCAAGTCTCAAGAGAGACACTCAATAACACATTTTATTTTACAAAAATCATAGTGTAATCAGAACCAGCTGTCCAAGTGTCACAATGGCAATGTTGAAAATTTGTAGTGAAAATATTAAAATGCTCGAACTTAAATGTACATGGAAATTGTGGAACTGCTAATGCATGCGCAGAATGCAATCATTTCGTGGAATTATTTCACCAAATGTTCAACATAGGCATTTTGTGACCTCTGCTCATGAACACTGTCAGTATGATTTTCTTAAGCTGTCCTGAACATTGATTTCCTACAGCAACCGTGCTATTCTGGCCAGATGTGTAAATGCATATTTTGGGCAGGATGTGAAAATGTCAGCTGTACTGTTCATAAGAGATCTGAAAAATGCCAGTGTTGAAAATCTGGAGTAAAATACTACAAATTTGTGAAGTTACTGAGGTTGCATGGTAACTGCACAACGATGCTTGTAACACAGTCATGTTATGGACATTTGTCACCAAATTTTCAACGTAGCCATTTTAGGACCTTTGCTCATGAACAGAGTCACTGTGATTTTACATACAAACATACATACAAATCTGCCAGCACAACAGACCAATCAATCTAAGTCTGCTCGAGTGTGCAGCTAGCACCTAGATTGCAGGTGCCCTAGCTCCTCCCCTCAGTTCTTCCCCGCTTGTCCCAGCCCCTGCCCCTAACTCTTCCTCTTGCTTTATCCCACTCCTTCTTAAAGCTATTGACTGTCCTACATGTTACCATCCCTCTGGCAGTGCATTCCAACTAGACACCACCCTTTCAGTGAAGTAGTGCTGCCTCATTTCCTCTTGAAACATCCCCTTCCAACCTTAGTATATGCCCACTCATCTCTCTTCCACTCCTAAGTTTAAACACCCTCAGTTCTAGGTTTATTTACCCTCAGGTATTTAAATGATTCAATCATATCCCCATCCCTCCTCTCTCTCCTCCAGTGTGTATATTTTCAGCTCCTTCAGCCTAACTTCATATGCCTTTCCTTCCATCCCCTTTAACATTTTGTTTTCCTCCTTTGCACCCTCTCCAGTAACTTTATAATGCTCCTCAGGTATGGCCTACAGTATTGCAGACAGTACTCCAGGTGTGGTCTGACCAATGATCTGTAGAGCGGTAGGATCACATCCTCGTGTCTGGATGAGAACCCCTTGCAATGCACCCCAGCATCCTGTTTGTCTTTGAGGCTGCTCTCCTGCACTGGGATGAGTTGTTCATGCTTCCAGTTTCCAACACCCCTAGGTCATTCTCCTCCTCTGTGATCCCTAACCTCACCCCTCAACCAATAGTCCTCTTCTGGTTCTTAGCCCCGAATGCATCACCTTACACTTCTTTGCATGGAATCTTAGCTGCCACTCTACCACCATATCTCTAGTTTGGTTAGGTCCCACTGCAGTTTTTCCCATCTGTTCTCTTCATCCACCACCACCCCCAATTTGGTATCATCTGTGCACAGACTAACCCTGCTCTACAATCCATGTGCTATATCAAAGATAAAAGCCCGGAATAGCACTGAGCCCAGCACTGACCCCCAGCAGCACCCCACTTGCCAATGCTCTGGATGCTGAGAACTTCCTACCACCACCCTCTGCATCCTCCCTGTAGCCAGTTCTCTTTCCATTTAGTCAGCTTTTTTCCCACCCCAGTGCTGTCATCTTTCCCCAGTCTCCCACAAGACACTGAATCAAAGGCCTTACTGAAGTCCAAGTACAGGACATGTACTGCACAGCCCCTGTACAACTCCCTTGTCCCCCAGTCATAATACTCTACTGGATTGGCTTGACAAGACTACCCTGGGATGAACCCATCTTGCTGCCCATCTTGGAGTCCATTACTCTCTAGGAATGCCACCAGCTCCTTCAGTACTGCCTCCTTAAGCTACCCACTATGGACATGAGACTTTCTGGCTGATAATTTCCTGGTTCCTCCTTAGGCCAACTCTTGTGTATGGGCACCATGTGGGCCACCCTCCAGTCCTGGGGCACACACTCATTTCCAGGAGGTGTTCAACAGATCTGCCAATGGCTCAGCCAACAGCTCTGCCATCTCCCCTCAGCACCACAGTGTGGATGTTATTGGGACCTGGTGCCTTGTCTACACTTACTGCACTCAGTCCTCTAGCACCCTACTCCCTGTGATCACTTTGTCCATCACCTCCTCCCATATTTTCCCACCTCCCCCACCCATGCTGATAGTGGACCATCGCCTTCCTTACTTAGTGAAATGGAGCAGAAGTACTCATTTAGAATTTCTACTTGTTCTTCCCTTTCCACCAATCCCTCCCGCTTTATCCTCACAATATGTTCCTTGCACTTCTTCTTTTCCCTGACATACCTAAAAAGTAATTTTTCCTCCTGTTATACCCTGTGCTAACCTTAATTTCCTGGAGGTCTTAGCTTTTTCACCTCCCATGCCACCTCCCTTGACCAACTACCATAAGTCTTCTTATCCTCTCCCTTCCTGTTCTCCCATACTGCCGGTATGCAGCCCTCTTTGCCCTTTCACAATGCAGCACTTCCTTGTTCAGCCAGCATGATTTTTGGCTCTGTTCTCTTACTCCTGGCCCTGGTGCAGGCTACTGTGGCCTCTGTTAGCCCAGTCTTTATGACTCCCACTCTGTTCTGCATCCATCCCCGGCCTTATATCCTGGAGTCTCCCTTGCAGTATTGCTCCCATCATCCCAAAGTCCACCCTACTAAAGTCCACCACCTTAGTGCTCGTGCCTCCTGTCTCCTGACCAGTGCAAGAATGAGCCCCACACTGTTAGGTGGTTGCTACCTGCCAGTGGGTCCTTCATCCATACCTCCTCACCACCTTCCCTTTGCCAGTACTAGGTCCAGAGTGCTACCAAGCCTCTGTAGGCCCACTTACCAATTGTGTCAGAAGGTTATCCTGAATGCATCAAGGAGCCCTGCCTCCTGGTACTGTGAGCGGCCGGGTGCTCTAGTCAACCCCTGATAGGTTAAAATCCCCACTATCACCACACTCTTTCTACACACCCTCCTTATCTGATCTGTGAACTCACATCCAGTCTCTGATTGGACTGGTGGTCTGCACACCATTCCGAGCCTCATCTTCTGCCCTTGGAGTTCAGGAGCTGCACCCAATGTGCCTCTGTCCTCCCTCCTCTTCTCCCTCATCCCTTATGCATCCCTTATGCATTTTATCCCATCCCTCACATAGAATGCAACACCCTCTTCCAACCCCCAGTCCCTCCTGTATATCCTGTATCCCAGGATGGCCAAGTCGCAATCATGGTACTCTGTGGCCCAAGTCTCTGTCACTGCAGCAATGTCCACCTTCTCCTCTGAAAGGAGCACCTGAAGCTCTGCAATTTTGTTCCCAGGCTTTTTGCATTGAGAGAGAGAGAGCACCTTCCACCCATACCCTCCTCAGTCTTCTTTTTGCCTGTGTCCCACCTCCTGGTAGTCCACACCCTTTCTCCTCCTTATTCTTACTGGTAGTGGTGCCTTCTGTATTACATCCAGACCACTCTGCCCGCCCTCCCAGAGTTACAATGCCTCTGCCTTTACCTATATCTGGGGGTGAGCTCATTAGGTTCCCTGTCTGGACCTTTCTACCAACCATATTCTTTTGCCACCCCACCTCTAGTTTAAATCCACCTTAGTAGAGATACACACTCTAATCCCACCTTTAATACTCCCTCCCTACTCAAGTGTATTTTTATTTATTTAACAAATCGGAAAGACCTTGAGCCAAGGGTTTTTTTACAGAGGTTCCATATTAAGTCACCAGAATAGTAATTACAATGGTTTCAGTAAGAAGTACAACATGAGGAAAGTAATGACATAAACAAAACAACAATACGGCAAGATAAATACTGTGGGTATCCCATGGGTGGGCGATGGGGAAAGGTAGGAGTCCATAATGGCAAGTCTTTCCTGCAAAATCCTCTTGGTGATGGGAGGGTAGGGTGACCAGATGGGGTGGGCAAATGAGGGATAGGGTATTGCTATATGTATGCACACAGGGGAGGGAGCGGCATGGCGATCGGGCAGAGAGGGGAAAAGGAGCTGTAGGGAGGGTGCTGTGAGAGTTGTCGAGCTGCATCATGGTGTTGGGGGTTGGCCTGTGGTTGGGATGGGTGAGGTATTGGGTTCAGGTCCGGCACTGGTGTCATTTTATTGAGCCTGTCCCAACCTTTAATTTTACAAGTTTTCACCCCACGACATGCACTCCCTGGAGCTGAGAATCTTTAGTAGGCGGTGCAGTCAGTGAAGCCTCACATGGGGGTGGGGCACAACCCGCCACAGAAAGCATTGAAATTTATGTCACTGGCTCCGTTGTCCTGTGTGTCGGGTGAGAGTGCCGAAAATGTTTTCTGCACTCTGATCGTGCTGATAACGGCAATCGCTTTTAGGCTTTCACCTTACCACATAGAATGATATTGTGTCAAGTACAGCTAGTGGCCTTGTCTGAACAAGTGTAGCCTGTCCCCTGCAAACAAGTCACTATTCCTCCAGACCCTACCCCAGTTAGTCACTAACCCATAATTTTTGTGTGGCACCAATCCTCAGCCACTCTTTGAACCTCGATCCTACACTTCCTCCCTGTGCTTGCACATGGTACCAGAAGTACCTCTGAAAATGCCACCAACTCCCACCCCTCACACTGCCTGCCCAACCCCTCAAAACTCCCTCACTAGTTCCACAGTCTCCCTGCCAAGTCATTTCTACCCACATGCAACACTAAATGAGGTTTCTTCCCCCTCGCTGAACACTTGAGCAGTGCCTGGCCTGTCCCTCCTGCAGTCAACCCAGGGATAACTTTCAACCCAGATACAGCTGTGCCTTTCACCACATCTCATCCTTTTCAGTATAGCATCCTCCAGGATATGTACCCCTGTCCATTACCCCTTTTCCCTTCTAATGCCCCTTCCACCACCCCCGTATTTGTTCTTCCTTCCCTTTACCACCGCCAGCTGCACCCTCTGTGACTTCTGTATCTGCATCCCCAATTCCACCTCTCCTTTTCTCGCTTTATTCCTCCCATCCCCTGAACCCCTTCCCAGCCTGACTGCTTCCTACTGGGCCTCCCATGTCGACCTCCCTCCTCCACTCCTACTAATATCCAACCCCTCCTATCCCTGTTGTTGGTGATTTACAGCCCTATTTCCTTTGACCCCACTAGTAATGCCCCTCTCATCCTTCCCTTTTTCCATAGCCTTCTCCTCCAGTCACCCTTCCTTCCTTACTAGCCCCTTCTAGCCTTTTGTCCTCAGTTATCTCTTTCCCTACCTGTAGCCATCCTTCTCATGCCCTGTTTGTCCTCCCCAAGTATGTTCCTTGCCCTCTCTTCCATAGCAGAGGTTCAAATCTATTCCTAGTCGATACCCTCCTACATCTCTTCCCCTATCAGTTTCCTCTCCTACTTGTTCCACACCGTGCCCCTATGTCCCACCACTGGTCCCTCCCTCCCCGCAGCCATCTGCTCTCTCCCTTGGTACTCCTCATGGTCTCTTCCTCCCCATCAGGAGGCTCTCCATCACCTCAGGCACCCTTTCTGCTAGTGCCTCTGATACTGGGGCCGTTTGAGTCCCTAGTTGTTCTTCACCTGCCATCCGCTATCCCCCGACAGTCAGGATGTTCTACTATACCCATCATCCCTGCCACTTAGACTCCTCCCTAGCTCCACAGTTCCTCCTCATTCTAGCCAGTTGTATACAGACCATTCATCCCCCATCCTCCAAGCCCAGTCCAGAATCATGGCAGACCCACACTCTGCACACCCCAGCACCCTTCCTAAGATGCCCGCCTTATTGACATGTGACACCTGCCACATTTTGGCCCCCCATCTTATGTTATGGGCTCTTACTCCCAGTCTGTGTACCCTACTACAACTGTTAGGCCCTAGTTACTCAAATTCCTGTACCCCCACACTAGTCCCCCTACTGCCCCTTTGCTGACTGCATTAATTCAGTCTCAAATCTCATCCGTTAGATACTGTATTACTGTAGCAGTTCCATAGCCTCCTTGTCTGTTTTTCACCCTCCGCTACCATACTTTTTGTTCTCAGCCTTCATATAGTTTCACTTAGCCCAGTTAGAAATCCTGTTGCACTCCAAGTATTACTGAACTCAGAGAAATAAACAGATCAAATAAATATGTATTATTACAATAATCCTAACAGTATAGCTCAGTACTTAGCTCAGTTAGACAAATAAACAGAACAACTAATCTGTATTATTACAGCAATCCAAAAGTATCTAGTCATTGCTTTGTCTCCGCCCAGAGACTCTGCTGTAATATACCAAACCAAACCAAACCAAACTTTATTTTTATAGCACCTGTCCAAAACCAAGGCACTGTACATAAAATTGAGTATAACCAGATAAAATAAGTTAAAACAAAGTCAATAAAACAGTGTCAATCAATCAGTTAGTAAAACAATTTAACCATAATTAGGGAAGGCTAGATTAAATAAATAGGTTTTAATTCAGTTTTAAACCTATCAATGGTCAGGCATTCTCTCAACTGATGAGGTAGAGAATTCCACAGGGCCGGGCCAAAAAGGCAAAAGCACATGCACTTGATGTCTTCAGTCACACCCTGGGAATCTCTAGCAATCCCTCATTGGTGGATTGAAGAGACAGAGGGGAAGTAGGGTACCAGGAGGTCTTTCAGGTAACCAGGTCCCTGATCATGTAGGGCTTTAAAGGTTAGCAAGCCAACCTTAAAGGTGATCTGCCACTGAACAGGTAGCCAGTGCAGTTCACGGAGCACAGGCATGTGTGGCTGAACCTAGAAGTTCCAGTCAAAAGTCAACCGCCAAGTTCTACACTAGTTGCAAGTGGTGGATATCAACCCCAGGTAACCCAGGTAGAGGTAGTTGCAGTAATCAAGGCGGTGGTTACAAAGGCATGGACTAATTTTGAAGATCATCAGGAGCAACCAGATGTTTCACCCGGCAATATTCCTCAGCTGGTAAAGAGGATTTGATGATGACTGACACCTGAGATTTTAGTGTAAGACCATCATCCAATACATGTCCAGGTTACGATCCGTCTGAGGTAGTGAGTGGTATGCCATCAAGCAACAAGCCTGATAGCAGTCCCTCCCCCAGATCCACTCTTGGATGACCAGAGTCCACTACCAACACTTCAGTCTTATCTGGATTCAGTCTCAGCCATCTGGTATTCATCCAGGTTCTGATCTCAGTAAGACAATTATTTAGCACGGAGAGTGCATCATTTTGTCCAGGTAGAAAGGACATAAACAGCTGAATATCATCTGCATAGCAGTGAAAACCCAGACTGTATCTCCTAATGGCAACATGTACACTGCAAACAACATGGGGCTGAAATGGAGCCCTCGGTACCTACAGGGCAGGGGATGAGCACCAGAGGAATAAATTCCAGTGGCAATTGTTCAAGACCTGCCCACTAAGAACAAGTGAACCATTTGAGGGCTGTACCAGACAGCCCACAAAGAAATTGCAGGTGCTGCAGCAGCACACTATGGTCTACAGTGTCATATGTGGCAGAGAGATCAAGAAGAACCAGAATGGTACATAATATAGGACCACACAGGACTCTGGGAGGGAGGGTGAGCAACTCTAAAGTTCTAACAGAGCCCGCTGAGCTCACTCACCACCCCTATCTCACTCACTCATTCTGTTTCTCCCGGCTGCAGGTTGCCCTTTGTACCAGTCTCCTGCCTTGTTGGCGCCTTCTTCTGCCCACAAAGAAATCCACAGCAGTCCCGACAGAGCTCCATTGAGCTAACTCACTCTCCTCTCCCTCTCTCATTCTTAATTTGTCCCAAACACTGATTTCCCACAGTGACCATGCTATTCTGCACCAGAAGTGTAGAATAGTGCACTTCTAGAACAGAATAGCTCCAGAAGTGCACAAACACATTTTGGCCAGGATGTGAAAAATGACAGCTGTACTGTTCATGTGGAGGTGAGAAAAATGCCAGTGTTGAAAATCTGGCATGAAAATATTACAAATTTGTGAAGTTACAAGGATGCATTGTAACTGCGCAATGCATGCTTGTAACATAGTCATTTTATGGACTTTCATCATCAAATGTTCAACATAGGCATTTTAGGACCTCTGCTCATGAACAATGTCTCTGTCATTTTCTTAATCTGTTCCAAACACTGATTTCTCCAGCGATCGTTATTCTGTGCTGGAAGTGTGAAAACACATTTCAGCGAGGATGTGTGAAATGACAGCTATACTGTTCGTAAGGGGTATGGGAAAATGCCAATGTTGAAAATCTGGAGTGAAAATTGTAAAGTTATGAGCATGCATGGAAACTGCACAACGATGCTCATAAAACAGTCATTTTTGATTTTTTTCACCAAATTGCAACATAGGCTTTTAAGAGCCCACTTATGAATAGTGGCACTGTCATTTCATTATCAGTACCAAAAGGTGATTCCACGAGTGACCTCAAAATCACCTTTGTGACAGAATAACACCATGACAGTGACTGAAATCATGAAAGGGGGTCCCAATAACCCCATGTTGAAAATGTGGTGCCAAAATTCCAGAAATGTCAGAGATATGCATCAAAGTTGAAAAAATCTATGCCATTATACAGCTTACTGGCATTTCTACAGTTCACAGTTGGCTTTGAAGAGTGCAGACATGTTCCCGGTCCACCGAAGATTGTCGTGCCAGGCTCTAGAGGTAAGTAGGTGAGGGTGTGTGGAAGGTAAGTATGTAGAGGGTTAGCGGGTTGGGAGGGCACCGAACATTTCGAGGGACTGTCTTCTCATTTTACATGTAAAAAACAACAAACACACAATGAGGGTTTTTTTTTTTTTTTGCAGGTGTGTTTGGTACACTGGTGTGGGCACCCAGTGTACCACCTGCATTTGTGGGGAGGGAGACCAAAGCCAACAGGGATTGGGCCCCCTTGGACCAGAAATGGTGCGGGTGTGCATGATGCCGAGGGGCATTGGGCACCCCTCAGGACAGGCATGCAAGCATTGGGGCCACTATGCCAATGGAGTGCACTCCATCAGCAACTGGAACTGGAAGGGTACTGAAGCTGACTGGGATTGGGCCCCTGTCAGCACACAACTGAAATGGAGGGCATTATGCCAATGGGGAGTGGGCTCCCTGTCAGCAAATGAATTGGGTTAAGGGTATGCCGAGGAGGAGGATTGGGCATCCCTGTTGGCTTATATGCATCTGAGGTGGCGGCAAACAGCCGCCACATTCCTGGTAATGTTACACAGACAAGGTACTGCCCTGCAATAACAGGTCACTCCTTTACATGAATTCTGCCCAAATATTATTAAATAAGGTAAATCAAGTATACTATAGACTGGGTAAATTTATAACTAGGGATAAAAATAGAACACATCATTGTATAGTTAATAATCAGTTACATTGGTTAAATCCAGAAGCACAAAGAATTTACATATGGCTAACCATTTGTCATAAAATCATAAACACCAAAAATTATCATCCCTAGCAAAATGTGTTATCTTCCATCAATCAAAGGACTTGAGATACCAATAAGGGAATTGAATGTTAAAATTCCAGTGTTAAAATATCACAATAAACTTGAGAGACAAAGTTGCAAAATAAAATAGCTAGACATCAGAACAAACTATCAATACATTTAAGGAACATAAACAATCTGTCTGTTTTAAAATTGCACTGAAGGAATACTTGCAGACTGAATGTACATGTTAAGTAAGTTGATGGTTTATAATGTGCAGACTTGTAGTATGTATATTGTATGTTATAGTTTGTAACCAAGGATGTTTGTATGGTAATTTGCCATTTTATTATATTTATATCTATACTTAAAGAACACAGGACTTTAGTTGAAAACAGAGCCTTTGGTCCTAATCTATATGTTCCTGTATAAAAATAAAAGTTCTATCTATCTATCTATCTATCTATCTATCTATCTATCTATCTATCTATCTATCTATCTATCCCTCATTGCAATGGAATGGCTGATGCTGCAGTGATAGGCAGTCCCTCACTGCAGTGGTGAAATCATTACAACTTGGTGGCACTTTGCAGAACCAGTGTCATCAGGACACTGGTCTGCATTGGCGGCATTGCCAAGCCCAACAATGCAGTGCCAGCACTGCCCACCACAGTGCCGCACCTCCACAACCCACTTCTCCTTAGTTGCCACATATCGTTTCTGCACATGCGCAAGCAAACATAAAAAGGAATTCTACATAGGTCAGAGTCCACATCTCAATAGTTCATTACGCTGCTCATATCAAACCTTACAGCAAGAGGAGGCTTTAAAAATCAGCACCCATAGTGCCTGACTGCACGTGGGTTTAGTAGACTACATTAAAGAGAATGATATCAGACATCAGTTAGAGAGACATAACTGCATCATCGTGACACCATCCTTTTATAAAACTAGTTAAAAGTGTTGCTCTGCAAGCATGGGAATATTAAAAACTAAGCATAGGTGATAACAGTACATCTTGCCTGGCAAGCCGCATAACAGTAATGACCGTGGTGTAACTGCAACTGAAAAACTAATAAAATGTTTGCAATATGCAATTTGGTCATCAAATTAAAAAAATTGAAATAGACAAGTACAGCAAATCAATGGATGATTGCACACTCTAGTCTAGGAAGAAATAGGCTGTTGGTTAAATAGGGATCTGCAACTTATCCTCTAGGTAGGGAAATCGCAGACTAGGTGGGTCAAGCGGTCCTTATCTCGCCGCCAAAGTCTATGTTTCTATGTTTAGTCACTCAGATCTCGAACACTGACCGAACCCTCATGCTGTCAACCCCAACAGAAAGTACAGTCAAGTCAGTGGATAAAAATAAAGGGAGAGTAAAGCTAAGTAGGAAAATGGTGCATTTTTTCATTAAACTGGAAATGGGGTAATTAAGCAATAAACCATGACAGGGTGTTGATGATGCTGGTTTTACCCATGCCTGGCGTGGTTCGGGTCATGAGGCCGTAGGCCGAGAGTAAGCAACCCCGCCAGGCATGGTAAACCAGTATCACCAGCACCCTGAGTGGTTATTGCTATTATACAATATTGTCCTTTTAGGTTTAAAAACAACAAAAACGTTTTCTTTTATTGTATTTTAAATTTTTTTACTTTATTCTTGCACAATAAAAAATAGTTCTTGGTTGCTGCCTACTGCCATTCTTGTAAGGTTGTTCCGCATGCAGGGAGAGAGCTTTGTGAAATGATGTGTCGTATGCGATGCCTAGTATCACGGCTGTGGTTTTTGGTCGTGAATTCTATAACGCCCAGTGCTCGCTTTTATTTCAGAAACACTTCTTCCACTCGAGCATTGTTGAAAGTATTTAAATATTTGTTTAGCTGTAGGGTTTGGTGCAGTGTCGCCGTTTGCTAATGTGTGGCGATCAGGTGTTGGGTAGAAACAGGAAGAGAGCGAGGTGTCTTCAGCACTGCTGCATCAGAGATCGTGGTTTGTGTTTAGGTTCAAGGTATGGGCAGAAGGTGTGTAGGGAAATATAAAGGTTCTTTTTCTGGCAAAATTTGTGTTTTGTTGTTATGAATTAGAGCAAGTGGTATAGCAGTGAAGAGAGAGGCTGATGACAGAGCGGAGTGTAGGAACTGCCACCGAGGAAAATAAGGTTGTGCTCAGACTGATTTTAATTTTTTTTTTTTTTTTGCAGTTAGTGCGATATGGGTTGGTTGGCACTTGTTCCTGTTGGTGATGCTGAATTTTACAACAGGGTGATAGTGCCAGCTGACCAATGAGAGCAGGGTATTTTAGTTGCCATTGTATAATGTGCAATTTTATATGATGTTTTACAACAGCTGTACCTTGTAAATGTTATCAGTTTTTCACATGATTTGTATAGTATTTAATTAAAATAATTCAATTTTGAGTTGACACTCAGTGACTACCTAGAGATTTCAAAATTTAAAAAAAATGCAGTAATTACAATACCTACATCGAGTTCAGCATGTCAATTCATGTTTGTTTACCTCTGCTTATATTTCCCACCCCAGATCTCAGTGATTCATGAATGTTGCATGAAACCTAATATTTAAATTACCCCTATACATGTCACTGCCATTTTGAGGCAAAACTAATTTTCCATGTAAACAGAATGACAGGCAACAGAGAGACTTCATAAAATGATAATAATTCAAACAAAACAGAAGTTTACTGAAATCATGACAGACGCCAGTCTGTTTATTGAAAATATTTTATTAGCAAAACAGCTTTAGTTAATAAACAGCAGCTCTTTAATCTAATGACTTCATATCTGTCTTTTGATGAAACTAATGGAAAGATTAATTTCTCCCAAAAATTTGTGGCAAACGGTTTCTGGCCCGCAGGCATGTAAACCCCTTGGAGTGGTCACAGCAGCTGTCTCTAGTTGCAGCTCACCTAGATGTGGGTATTAAGTCTAAACTGACTAAACCAACACTTGCATCCAGACACTCCTGGCAGAGTTCCAGACAGAAGAAATACAATCATCTGTTCTTGTGCCCTCTAAGATGTGTCCTCAGCATGGCAATTATCTGCATGTAAGCTTCTATCATGCTCTCTTACCCTACTGGCCTCTAGTGGTTACATATCAAGGTCTTGCAACCTTAACTCTGCATTACTCACTATGTAAACAATCCTACAGGCATGATGGCAAGTTTATAGAGTTATCAGGCACTGGAAGGCTATGCAACATGCTCAGGGTCACACCATAGGTAAGAGGTGGTGTATCTGAATCTCTGTATTTACAGCAGGAAGCTCTAACCATTAACCTGCGGTATACTGATGTCCTGCAATAAAATGCATAGGGCTATTTAGATTAAAATACTGCAATCGGGCGGATGAGACAACTGGGTACAGAACTGCCATGGAGGTGGTGGTGGGGGCCCTGGGTTACAATATCTAACCACCATCAGGATAGAACAGTAGTTTGGTGATTGCTGATGTCCTCAGGACACATATGCAGCTAACTTCTAATAATAGCTTTGAGGAGGACCTGGGTGTGCCAGCAGCAACCCCACCAGTTGCCGTGAATGTGCATATGGAGAACATCCATGGGGAAACATTCAATCTGAGGAGAGTCAAGCAGCTGGTGATTCATAGGTGTAGTGGCAGGTGCTAGCAATGTCACCCCCACATCATGAAAGGCGTTGGTGGTGGTGGTGGTGGGGTGGTTGATGTGAATGGCACCTAACAACCCATATACAGCTAAAGGAGGACCCTGAAACATATACCTGGAGAGTCAACCCACCCATGTTCATCAGATGACGAAATGGTTGAAAGCCATAGAGGTCCCATTACCTTAACAGTGGAGAAGGGTAAAAAGCTGGAGGAACAATGTTGTGCTTGTCATTGTGATTTTGAAACTGTCACCCACTTTTAGTCAGAATATGACACATTTTAGTAATTACATGGTGCAATTGAAAGTAGAAATCCAGGACCTCAATCAAAGTTCACGCCACACTGTTCCTAATTACACAGTTGCCCTAATACCGGTGCTTGGTACTAACAGCCAGCACTTTATTTTAATGTCATTATGGGAAATGGATCACTCTCAGGACTTGCTTGCCAGCATGGTATTGACCCTGTGACCACAGAGACATGTATTATAATAAAGGAGCCTGCAAGGTATCGCAGCAGGCATGGCTTTGTCTGGGGACATGGCCTGGGACAACTGGACAGACAATAGGGACCCAGGTAGGACTACCCAGAAGGGCTGGGGGGATAGGGTTCCTGGGAGGAGGAAGCTTGCAGTTGTGGACATAGAGGAGCTTAGCCCTTAAGTGGTGCTGCACAGGAGGAATTCCTCCTCATTCCTCCTTGTCCCAGGTCACATCCCACCCAAACCTCCTTGTCCCAGGTCACAAGCAAAGAAGAAGAAGGTAGCCAGGATCAACATCAGCAAACCAAAGGTAAGGGCTTGGGTTGAGCCTGCAGACTGCATGGCCGGGGACCAGGCTAAGTGCTTAAGTGGAGATACTTTGCAGGCCTCCAGCAGATTTGCAGTAGGATGCAGGTTAGGTAGTACACACAAAAAAGAAAAAGAAAAAATGGACTGCAAGTTAGCTGGGAGGTAGAATAGGGAGTGGTGGTGCGCTTGGGATACCCAACAGCCAGGGGTTTGATTTCCACAAGCTCCACGTGGCACTGAACACCTAGCTAGGAGTTTGTGGGGCTGAGCAGTTTAAAAATAAATTGCGCTCCTTCCCTAGACTCAGACCCCAAGGGTAAGCAAGCTGCTGGCCTACTACGCCATCCTGGCAAAAGCCCACTTGGTTTTGACCCTCCTCCCAGTACCACAGCATGGGAGCTAGTTCCTGCTCCCAGTTAGGTGGAAGGCTTACCTGGGAGGCAGCAGCGTATTCCATGGGGCAGCAGTCCTGGAGCCAGGAAGCTTGGCGGGTCCTCCATCGTGGGCCAGGCCTCTCAGCAGTCCTCGTTATGCCCTCTCTTCTCATGATGGGGTACCTATGGATGTTGGGGCATGTGCTGGTGCACCAGCTGTAATGTGACTTGTGCCCAGAGCCTTCCAAAAAGAAAGGAGCGATCACACACACACACCCTACCACTCCGGCCTCTGGCAAAGGCTTACATGGCTGCAGATGGAGGTTCGTGAGCTGATGGTGCTGCTGCTGTGGCCTGGCACTCATGGCGTAGCCATCAGCTGAAACAGCAGTTGGTTATTGGAGCGAGGGCTCGAGAGGGCATTGGCTGCCCTCCATGTGGTGACTAGCTCTGGAGGCTGGGCATCGGGCATTGGGAGTGCTCAGCTAGCCCCGGAGTAGGCAGTAGAAGGCATGCTCAGGCACACTCTGGCATCTCCCCGACCAGCTAAAAGAATGTAGTGAGTTCCCCACAAGGGTATTCCCGAGCCAAGGTGGACACAGGGTTTCCCAGCTGGGTGGCTGGTTTGGGATGGGCACCCGGGTCTCCCACATGGTCTTTCTTGGATTGCGACGAGGCGAGTGGTGGTTGCTGGGCAAGTATGGCCAGAAATCCAGCCAATCAGGAAAGTCCTGCCATCTGGATTTGCCCTCCCCCATGGGGAGCTCCACAGGTCTTGCCATCCTTTCTTGTGCACCTCAGGGATGAAATTATTTAAAAAGAAAAAGGGGAAAGGGGGATACTACAGGATGCAGATGACTGGCTGAATGGTGTGGGAGGTCACAGGTCCGAGTTGTTGGGATAGGGAGATGAGGCGAGAGACCTCGTAGTGGACACAACCCAAGTTGGATGCCTACATCGACTGCTTCCATGGAAGAATAAACTCCCAAATCCTTAGCAAACATCAGAAACTCCTGTACAATATTACGACTAGAAAAGAGGACAATACAAACTCTGAATAACAACCATAACTTTGTAATAAAACAAGCTGACAAGGGTGGAGCTGTGGTTGTGATGAGAACAGAGGATTACATTAAAGAGGACACAGACAGCTGTCAGATACAGCTTACTATAGAGAACTCACCAAAGACCCTACTATACAATATACGAAGAACTTAAACAAATCATCATGTCTCTACCTAACATCCAAAACAGTTAAAAATACTAATTCCAAACAAACCTACTCCAGGGACATTCTATATGCTACCCAAGATACACAAACCAGGGAATCCAGGACGACCCATCAGCTCTGGCATTGGCACACTCACTGAAAACATTTCATGACTCATTGAATCCATTTTAAAACAACTAGTAAGAGTTACTAGCAGTTTTATTCAGGACACCACTGATTTCTCAGGAAACTGAAACCAATTAGACAACTGCCACCGAACACTATCCTAGCCACAATGGATGTCACTGCCCGGCACACCAACATCCCACATGAAGATGGCATAGCAGCATGTCAGAATTTTTTAAAGGAAACCACATCCACAGGAGGCATTCCAGAAACCACCATCAGCACCCTAATAGAATTCATTTGACTACAAAACAACTTCACTTTTAACGGCAAGCTTTTACAGATCACAGGGACAGCCTATGGGCACTAAAATGGCACCACAATATGCCAGTCTTTACATGGCCTGCTTAGAGGAGGATTTTTTAAACACCGCCTTTATAATTCATTTGTCTACCTCCGATTTATTGATGACATATTCCTGATTTGGACAGAAGGTGAAGACTCTTTCAAAAATTACATTATGATTTTAACAGCTTTCATCATTCCATAAATCTCACTATTGAATACTCCACCACCAGCATATATTTTCTTGACACCACAGTCAGTATCACTAAAATGGACATATGCAAACTGCTCTTTACAGAAGACCCACCGACTGACACCACTACTTGCATAATTCCAGCTTCCACCCACATCATACAAAAATCTGTAATCTACAATCAGGCAATTGATATCGAATCTGCTCTGATGAGAGAACAAGAGACAGACAGCTCTCCACACTTCAGAATTCTGTAACTCAGCAGGGCCACTTTCCAAGGCAAATTGACAGAGAATTTGAATGGGCCATACAAATACCATGAGACAATCTGCTGAATACAGGCAAAGACATCAAAGTGACCATACACCCTAGTGGTCACTTACAATCCCATGCTAAAACCCCATCAGGAAATTGTCCAAGAGCTACAACCCATGCTGAGAGAAGATGAAACACTGAAAGATGTCTTCCCTGAACCACCTGTTATTGCCTATAAGCAGCCCCCCAGCCTCTCAAACATAATAATTCATAGCAAACTCCCAGCAGATCAAAATAACCAGAAAACAAGAGGGACAGCACCATGCAACATAGCAAGATGTAAGACCTACACCCACATATGCACACAGGCCACCTTTAAGACAAGCCAGAACAACACAATACAAATTAATGGATCCTACACATGTCAATCCAGCAATGTGGTTTCCTAATTCAATGCAAGAAGTGCACAAATGGTTGCTATATTGGGGAAACTAGCCAACCACTGAAAACCAGGATGAATTACCACCATCACACAATAGTAAACCAGATTAAAAGCACTCCTGCAGGAAACCATTTTCACAAACAGATCACTCTCTCTTGGATTTATCTGTCTTGATACTAAGAGGCAACTTCAGAAACACACAGGAAGAAGGACATGGGAATTGAACTATATTAAATAATTTAAATCTAACATTTCTGAACTGAATCAGGACATCGGTTTCATGACACACTATGGTAAACTGTAATTTTTTTTATTGTGTACTAAATCATGTCATTATTTATTACACTTTGGTTCTATATTTCTCTTATTATTATTTTTTTTCTCTGAGTTCTGCCTGATCTGCTTTTTTACCTGTACCTCTCAATCTTCCTGCTCTCCTACTAACTCTTTAGCTCAGTCCCAGCCACTCCTCTTGTTTTCACACCTTTGTTTATACTACTACACTCTGTTTATCTAGGCCTTTGTTTTTGTTTCTCCTAATCTCTTGATTTCCTTGCATCTCTTAGACATCTCCTTCTATTCTACCCTTATAGCCAGCCTCTGATCTCAGATCCTATTTGTGTGCTTTTGTCTTCCCTTTAGCTTCCTTTCATCTCCTACTGACCCATTCCTACTTAGCCCCTCTCTATTTCTTCTCATGTTTTTATTTTGCCTCTTAGACTTTCATCTCTAGTCTCCTTTATCACCTTCCTACTTCACTTCCTGATTTTAATTGCTCCACAGTGGATATAAATACTGCTTATGTTGCTCAGTTTGGTATTCACCTGAAAAAGGGACCTGTGTGGCCCGAAGCTTGTGCATAATTTCATCTTTGTACAAGACACTTGTTGGTCCAATAAAAGGTATGAATTCTTCCATCTTCTCCAATGCTCTAAACTGCAAACTTTGGAGACCTGGTTTTGAATCCCATGCCCCCCCCGAGCAAGTCAATTAACTTCCTTGGCTCCCAGGCTGCCCTATAAACAAGCATAGTGTGTCTCATGAAAAAAACAACAACAATGTGTTAAAATGTTCCACGGTCAATGACCTGTGTTGTGTGTGGCAGCACAAGTATAAGCACCAACAATGGGAGTGGCGTGATTTTGTTTTGATTGCAGATTATGAACTAATATTGAGGAGATGAGTGGAGACCAAGGACAGAGCTGTCTGCCCTTGTCCGAGGCAAGGGTAAGGCGTGGTGGGGGGCACTATTCAGGGATCAGTGTGAAGGGAATGTAGGTCTTTCAGAGCTGTTGCCCCCACTGGAACCCAAGAACCCAGAGGAGGCCAACTTGGGAAGCAGCCAGTAACCCTGGCATTGCTGACCCTGCTGGCTGAACTTTAGACTCTGGCAAGGGTGTGGGGCACCTCAGAGCAAGAGCCAGAGAAACCGATGCCCCTTCCAGATGAGATGCTGGTGCCCACCTCCTCCTCAGAAAAAGTCATTAAAGAAGAGGGTCAATCAGGGAGCAGCAACAGCAGATCAAGTAGTGGGTATTCCTGAATTAGACCAGCTGTCAGCTGAGAGTAGCAGGCTCTGCTTAGGTGTGGGGTGCCCCAGAAGAAACAGGAGGTATCAGCAGAAATGAGGCAGAGAGTGGGATGCCACAGAAAAGGTGCTGGTAGGGCAAGGGATGGAAACAGTGTCATTGGCACCCATAAGATTGAGCATGCTGGGGGCTTGCCACAGGCCAGCCGGCACTGCTGCAGGCAAGCTTAGGGACTCCTGAGCAATTGGGCCATAGTCAACCCATCCTGCAACAAGCAAATGCTGCATCTTAGAGTAACAGGCCATGATTCCTGCAGCAGATACCCTCAGTGGTTGGATCAGCCAGCCAGTGACAGGACTTGGAGACATGGCCACGGCGATACCCCAAGGGCTGGGGAGCCTAGAATATGGCCTCTAGCTGGCAACCCAGGCCAATCTGGGGTAGAGCAAAGCTTGACTGGCTGCTGGAATTACTGGCAGACCAGAGTAGGGCTCGACCAGGAGTGGTCCAGATGGCCCCAGCTGAGCAGGGATTGGGATGCTTGAGTGGAATGGCATCGCTGCCACCACCAATACCAGGACAGAAGGGGTGGGGAGCTTTCATCCCTGGCAGAACTCATTGGGTCATACTTGCCAGACAAGGTGAGGCAGCAGATAATCAACGGAGAATACTTTGACATCTTTGCCCTAGAAAAGGACAAGGATGGAGATTATGGGGTCAGCAGAAGTGCAAAGCAACAGTGCAGCAGACATGGGAGAACTGGGCAGGAGGTTTCACAATCTATGCAGGGATACTCAACCAGGGCAGCCGGAGAAAGCTGATGGGCTGTGGGTCTATTTCAATAGAATAATGACCATGCATGTTAGCAAACCAGGTGGGGGTGGTTGGAATATGATGAGGAGTATCAGTGGAGAAAGCAGATGGACACGGCATGGTCTTGGACCATCTTGAACCTTCTGCTGCTGTGGACGATAGACTTGGGGGTTCAACATACAGACAGCAGTTTTCCAGTGAGGCACCCCATTGCCAAAGAAAGGATATCAAGGGGTAATGGGGAAAGGAGGGCAGGAAAGGGTGTTGTTTCAGCTATAACCAGGGATCATGCAAGACTGAGCATTGTAAATACATGCATGAGTGCATGGTGCAGGAAACCACACTCATTTCAACAGTACGGGGAACACTACAGAGGTAGGGACAGGAAAGGGCAACAATTTTCACCCCATTCGGAAATGAGGGACAAAGGCTGACAACACCAGTCAAGGCTGGAAATATTGAGGAGCTGTTGGTCAACTACCCAGGCAGGGCGCCACCGCTCTTTGACAGCAGGATTCAGGAGGGATTTTGTATACCTCACCAAGGCCCAAGGAGGGCATACATGGCTGACAACCTGCATTCTGCCAAGGAGCGATTGCAGGTCAAGCAGGGCAAACTATGGAAGTAGCTGGCTGCGGGCTGGATCAGTGACTCTTCACCTCCTCTCCAGACCACACCTTAGGTGTCTCCATTTGGCTTAGTCCTCAAAAAGGTGTTGGGCGAGTTTCGAATGATAAACCACCAGTCGCATTCGAAGGGATTCAGTCAATGCTTACATTGACCCAGTTGACACTGCAGTGTATTACACGCCGCTCAACAGGGCAGTGGTGTGTGACAGGCAGTCTGGGAGGCACTGCTGGGGAAGGCTGATATAGAATCAGCCTTCCGCCTGTTGCCGTGTGTACCTGGAAGATATGGAGCTATTGAGCATGAAATTTGACAGGTACTACTACATTGACAACTGCATGCCCATGGGGTGTGGTGGTGTGTGTGGTTTTGAGCAATTCAGCAGATTTCTGCACTGGTCCACTGCACAGAAAGCCAAAGTCGACCACATGGTACACTATTTGGATGACTTTCTGTTTGTGGGGAAGGTGGGCTCAGGGCAATGTGCACATATCATGGCAGCATTCCACAAGGTGTACGCCAAGCTGGGTGCACCAGTGGCCCAGGACAAGATATAGGAGCTATGCAAGGCTTTCCTTCCTCGTGATCAGAAATTGACATGAGCGAGGAGGTGTTCTGGCTCCCCTAAGCCAAGCTAGCTGCCTTGTCACCCGGCTGGACTCTGTAATGAAGGCACATAAAGTCACATCACAAGAGCTCCAGCAACTGGTGGACAACCTCAATTTCACCTGCTGGGTAATGCCCATGGGCAGGACATTCATGAGGTGCCTGGTGGGGGTTGAGGCTGTACAAAACCGCACCATAGAATTCACATCACAGAGGCAATGTGGGAGGACCTAGGCTTTTGGCAGACATTTCTGCAATGCTTCAATGGGGTATCAATGTGGCTGGTTCTAGTGTCCAGCAAGGATGGAACTCTTCACTGATGTCTTGGGGGGCCTGGACATCGGTGCTTACTTGCAAGGTAAGTGGTGTGCAGCAGAGGCATCCAGAGTGGATAAGGCAAGGCATTATGAGGCAGATAATGGTGATGGTATTCTTCCCTTTGTCGTGGCATTGGTAATCTGGGGACATGCTGAGGGACAAGTGCATCACATTCAGGTCTGATAACACCGGGTGGTGTACGCAATAAACAATTAGAGGGCAAGGACTTGATGGGCAATCTCATGAGGGTGTTTGTCCTGAAGTGTTTGTTGTTGAATATCAACTTTAGGCAGTTCATGCACCAGGTATCAAAAATGGCATCACTGAGGCTCTTTCTCATTTACAGTGGCAGAGGTTCTGAGAATTGGCACCAGCAGCAGACCTACAGCCCAGGGAAGTTCCGCCATTCCTATGGGAATTGATAGCCCAGAGACCTGGGAGTTCATTGAGAATGCCCTGGAACCTAGGATGTGAATAGCGTACCAGATGGGGTCAACTGTTTTTTGAAGTGCAATATACTGGGGTGGAGCAGGGATATGGCCAATCCCAGTGGCACAGCTATGCGAATAAGTACTGATCAAAAAGGTGTGGGGGCCACACAGGCAACAGTCAAGCAGCACATGGCTGGCATTGCCTGGTTTCAGAAGCTAGAGGCTTCCCAACTCCATGAGGGCATTTGCCCTCCAGAAGATGCTGAGAGGTTGGGCACAGGCAGCTCCCAGGGCACAGACAACAGACGCCCTATCAGCCCTACCATATTCAAGCAGATCTGGGACAAGTTGCCTAAGGTATGCGCATCCTCTGATGAGACAAGGCTCTTCCAGACAGCCTACTTGGTAGCATTTTGTGGGGCATTCCAGGTGTCAGAACTCGTGCAGCCCAGCAAGGCTACTGGGAGACCATTAGTGTTGGCAGAGGCCAAAGTGGAGGTCACAACTTCTGGAGTCTTTGTCTTCATACAGAAGAGCAAGATGGACCAGCTTGCCCATGGGTGGTGGTGCTGACTAGTGGCACCCCATGGGCTCCAGGGATGTGGGAGCATGGGTACAGGATTATATAACACAGTGCCTGGCAATAGGGAGGCCTTCTTCTGTCATGGGATGGTGGCCCCCTAACAGTGTACCAGTTTAGACATGTGTTGTAGAGGACCTTGTGACTGCTGGGCATCTCTGCAGAACACTGCAACATGCACTCCTTTAGGATTGGCACAGCATCGCATGCCAGGGCAGAGGGCTTATCAGATGGACAATACAGACTTTGGGTAGATAGAAGTCACAGGCTTTTGAAAGATATATAAAAACTCACATGTTATAACTCTCTCTTGCTTTGTTTTGTATTAGGTGTTGCAGTCCGAGCAGATCAGATCTGGATTTGTGGCCACCATACATCCATTGAGCAGCCCTCAGGGCAAGGCAGTATCCCGGAGGAGAAAATCTGTTCCTGGCACCTGAGAGGGCAGAGGTGCATTGGTTGGGTCGTGGGATGTGCTGGAATGAGTTACTGGCAACACTGTAGGTAAAGGCTCAGAAGAGGTCGCAGCCTAATGTTTTAGTTATTAATTTGGGGAGGAATGATTAGGGGTTATACCTGCTAGAGAGCATAAAGAGAATGTCAGGCAGGACTTGGCAAGAATGAAGAAATGGTGGCCCCAAGTGCATATAATTTGGTTCAATATGGTGCAGCGGTAGCAGGGCGGCATGCCCAGGACATTAGGGCAATAGAGAGGTTCCCTGCTGCAGAACATGGTCATGTGACTGACTATGGACTCAGTGGGGGGTCCATAGCAAAGCACCTGGGAGTGTCTGTAAAAAAGCCAGGCCTGTACAGAGGGATAGTGTACATTATCGGAAGAAGTAGTAGACTTGTTTCTGGATGGCATACAATGGGCAGTGGGTGAGAGTATTAGCGTGAGGTGCTTGTGGGGTGAGTTGGTGAGAACTCACCGTGGTGGCTTGGTAGTATTGGGAACGCTGTGGAGGGGCAACAGGGGCTCACATGTCTTGACCAGCCAGATCTCCTGAGGCTGAGAGAAGGATGGGCCAGACGGATGGTGTCCAGGTGGCACCCTCTTGGGCAGCATCCCACAGCATGGCAGATCCTCAGATGGGAGAGGAGCTAGCCACAGCTAGTCATATAGCCATCCCTCATACCCCAGAGGTTGTTGCCTCGTAGGGTCCTAGTTGATTGGGCATGCCCTCCCTTGGAGGAAGGGTCACCCATCAACAATCTAGTTGCTCCATGGTGAGCTGGATTTCTTCCAAGGCTACCTAGTTGTGCACATCACGCTGAAGCGAATATATATATATATATATATGGATAATTTGTTTATTAATAAACACATGGCTGTGCCATTTCTCCAAAGCTTGTTGTTGTGCCAGTTTGTTCAGGTGAATAAAGTTTATGCCTCAAAAGACAAAGTGTACTGTTTGATGTTTATCAGAGGCGTGTCTTTGTCAGCACACTCTTAGTTTGCTTAAGTCTTTGTGCCTGCTCTGAACTTTTCAATCTGTTTGTAAAAGTGTGTCTGATTCTCTTACTGTTGCCACCTCACAGCTCCCTCAGTTCTAAACACAATCTTTGTTCTGCTAAACTTTTTTCTATATTCTATACCCAAACTCAAGGTTGCTAGCAATCAAATAGGTAATCGTACGTACACTGAACAACCTCTACAATGTTTAGAATTACAGAGATGGTATCTTTGGGAAAATTTAAAGAATGATAACTAGCACGTTAGTTCTTGTCAATTTTGGATTAGTTACACTACAGTTTTATTAATTTGATTTTTTAATTTGTAAATTTATTTAACGTGGTATTTATTGCACTGTTTAATTTATATACCTGTTTTCTTTTAACTATCCTCTAAATCCCCATATGGATTCAACTGTAAATGAGTTAGACTCTCAATTTGCATCCCCAATATTTGTATTTGAAAAGGATTTGTTTGCTTCTATCTATCTAGCTAGCCATCATACACTTTTAAATACAGGGTTTATTTGCTGGAGGTAAGAAAAGGCAAAGTAGTAAGGGCAACAGCAGCCTAGGCTAGCTATGCAGAGGCACACCTTAGAGAGCATCTGAGAGGCACCTAAACAAAAAAGTTTGTTGCTTATCCTGTAATCTTTGAGGGTCCTGCCCACTTGAAGGATGAATTCTGAGCTACAAAGGGTAATTTGCAGCATATCACAGGGTGGTTTCAGCTTTCTGGAAGTTTAGTGATAGTGACAGAAGTGAGAGTTTTGGCTTCTTTATATGCAAATGACAGTCCACCAGGACTCACAAACTGCAAGCAAGGAAGGGCAATGCGAGATAATGCTACTCCATGCGTTATTTTGTCCTGAACTTCATGCATGTTATAATTTTATTTATTTATTTAGTTTTTGATAACCGGGTGGGTGTGCTAGACACAGGCTGTGATTATTTTCAGACAGGACCCAAGAGGTTACAAAGTTAAAACAGTGTTACATCAAAGTAATACAGTTTCAGATTAGGAGCATCAACACAGTACAGTACATACAATGATATAGCAAGGTAAGGTATACAAATGAACAATTACATTTGGTCATAGACAAAATTGACATCACAAAATTGTGCAGCAGGATTTAAAAACAAATAGCAAAACAAAGCAATAGGCAGATATAGTAAATAAGGCAAGTGCTATTTATTTATTTAGTTAGTTATTTTTGTTTGCTAGGTAAGGTATCGTGAGCACAAAATATGACTATTTTCAGACACGACTCAGGAAGGTTACAATACAAAATTGGCATACAAAACAAATAACAGGTATAATTCAGAGGTAATCAACCATACAAGGAAAAATCTATATGATGTTCTGTTACGTAAACAGTATTGCGAATATGACAGAGACAATGGCAGGAATATACACAATAGTACAAAATATAATAAGCATACAATCATAGTGCAGTAGAGTTTTAACACATAATCCATGGTAAGTACTGCATATAACAGTAACAAGGGGTCAGAGCAAAACTGAACATTTTGAGAGCTGAGGAAGAGGATGTCAAGCACCATATGGGGGCTTAAAACAGGAACATAGGGCATGTTTGACAAGGAGAGTGTGATGCATCTTTTTAAAACCAATATGACTAGGTGCAGAGGAACAACAAGAGGTAGGGAATTCTAATACAGTAGAAGCTCTCTAAAGGGACACCTCCGTGGATGCCCTATCGCCCCTTTTAAGGGCTGTCCAATTTATCAGAAGCAGTCTTTTATTCCATTGCAACTTGAAAAGACTTTGCTCATGAGACAGACACATATGTTGCAGTAACAAACAAAACAGAGAAACAAACATAACATCAAGAAGTACTGGATACCAATACTTTTTATGATTACAGCTCCTTTTTATAAAAAGTGTGTTTGGGTTGGTTCTTGAGTTAACCTTTATTTAATTGGTGAAAGCAACAAACTGAACTTTAAATAAAATCACTAAGCTTCACTTAACAACTTTTGAGAGAGAGGAGTTGGGCAGCTGTAAAGCCTCGATAACTTTTATTTTCTCACTCAGTGGAAGATTGACTTGTTGTTGCTTGTAGATGCCATCCTGCAAACCAAACACATTTGAGAGAGATGCTAAACACACTCCAGAGAGATGCTAAGCAGTTGGGAATGTGAAACAACTTAAATGCAGGGCACGTAACAAGATGCAATTAAATTTTCAGTAACTTTTCCTATACCTGTGACTAGATAATCATCCAATTAAGCAACAGGATCATCCCAATTAAACAGAAGCTGGTACCATTGAATAACAATTGTCAAAAATCGGTGTCCAGGGATTGTCTCAATTGCTTAACGTCCCCTTTAACCGCATGTATACTGTATATTGGGGCCAGGCAGGAGAAAGCTGAGGTTCCTTTTGGGTTCTGCACCTAGGGGTGTATAGTAGAGAAAGTCCAGTAGAGCAGAGGCCATAGGTGGCAGACAGAGGCACCAGCATGCCTGCAAGAGAGATAGGTAGATTAGTTCTGATGATGTTGTCTAGCAAAGTACCAAGGGCAAGGAATCGACTGTCAGATGGAAAAGATCATCTAAGGTCTTTCATATAACAAGCAATGGTGCTTCAAATGTGAGGAAGCCAGTCATAATGACAGATACTATTGTACATTATATCCATTTACTTAGGGTGGTTTTCAAAGCATTTATGTAGGTGACAGCACCATACGCAATGGATGGAAGTTAGGATACCCCAGAAATAGCCAGTCTAGCTGAGAGGGTAAGACCTGACCAGTTCGTGAGCTATTCCGAGTTTGGAGTTTACTGACTTGCAGGTGTCAGTGATATGTTGCTCAAAGTTGAGAGTTTCATCAAGCAGGACACCTAAATACTTGAATGAGGTTACTTTCATAAGGGGGAGCCATTTGCACAGGAGACATTGAAAAGGTTGCTGTTTGTTCTAAGTTTGGTTGCAGAACCGAAGAGTATGCCCTGAGTTTTTCTTATGTTTAGGACAAGCCTTTTTGAAGATCCATTTTTGCACTACGAGAAATGCAGATGTTATGACTATTTATTTCTTCAATGTTTGCAGAGGAGAAGTAAAGCACCAGATCATCTGCATACAATATTGTTGAGCACCAAGGGTGTTAGAAGATATGTCATTTATAAAATAGAGAAGGGAAGAGGCCCAAGATGGAGCCTTGAGGAACACCAACATTGATAAGGGCAGAGTCTGACACTGTGAGTTAAATTTTACCTGTTGTCTCTGGCTCGCCAGGGGCAGCAGTTAGAATTCTGCTTGTGGTGCCAGCGACCAGGGTTAGGAACAGACCCGGTCATCAGAGGGCTGGCCGGGGAAGAAGGATGGAGCATCCCATGGATAGCTCTCCTTCTCCAGGGGTGGGTGGGGAAGTGTCCAGCATGCTAAGGACTCCTGGTGGAGGTCGGGACACCCATGCTACCGGCCTCATCATACAGGGAGGCGGGCAGATGCTGGTGTCACTTGCATGTCCCCGCCTCCAAAAATAACACAGGAAAACAGCAGGCGGGTGGGATCCACTGTTCACATGAAGCCCTCCTTGGGCTTTGATTATCCACCACTGCTGCAGTCCCCCACTGTCATTAGTCCTGTGGCATGGATAGGTGACTATTGCCATGGCCCCACTTCCAGGGGATAAGGCGGGGTAACTGGGAGACAAGGCAGAAATAGTTACGGTGGAAGTGTCAGGGACCGTGACTAGGCAGATGAGTGACAGTGGACTCCAAGCAAAGAAATAGAAAATATAAAAAAAATAATAATTTTATCTGTTGTCTTCTGTTCCTTAAGTAGCTCTGGAACAAGTTTGTGGCTTGCTTCAAGAAACCAGTGAAGTTAGGCAATCAGGCAGAAGAGGGTGATCTACAAGATCAAATGCCTTCGAGAGGTCAATGAACTCTGTACCAGTCATGAGACTGTGATCCATAGCAGTAAGGGCATCATTTGTAAATTGTATCAGAGCTGTAGAGGTGCTATGCCCCTTGCAGAAACTATGTTGTGCGGGTGATAAGAGGGCATATTTAGAAAGGAACTTGGTGACCTGTATAGCTACTAATTTCTCGAGTATTTTGTTTAGTACTGACAGAATGGGTATGGGCCTATAATTAGCTATGTCCTTCTTGTCACTTTTCTTGGAGACTTTTGCCAATTTTGTATGTCCAGAACATGACCATGGCAGAGAGACAGTGTAAAGATTTTAGCCAATGGGGCCATAATAAAAGGAGCAGCTAATCTCAGGAGTTTAGGCTCTAGGTAGTTGGAGCCTAAACTAGTACTATCAGAGATTGAGTTTAGTAGTTTTAGAACATCAGCATTTGGAATAGCCTTAAAATAGAAGGGTGGATGTATGAGCTCATTTGTGTGAGTAACGGGTGTCAGGATGCGATTTGCTGTGAAAAAGGCAGTGTATTTGGTAAGATTAGTAAAGTATTTGTTGAAAGAATTTGCAATGGTGGTGGGGTCATTACAGTGCAACTGAGGACCATATCATTTCTGTGTTGAGACTGGTTTGAGCCCAGGAAGGATTTTACATCGTCCCAGAATTTCTTCAGGTCCTCAGCAGCTTCCAGCAATAGACCATTGCAGTATGAGCTTTGGCAAGCCTGATTTGTTTTTTCCACATATTGCACTGCTTTCGAAAGTGTCATATTCACTTTGCTGACCCAACGCTTTGTAGTGGTTCCAACTTTGTCACATGCCCTGAGGGAGGCGAAGTTCCTTGTGCAGTCACCTAGTCTGTTTGGCCTTAATGTGTCAATTCTGTTTAGTTGTATGTATGTCCCATGGATACAAATATAGAAAGAAAGAGATTGAGAGCAGATTCAATGTCTTGGGACTGGATAATGGGGATCCAGTTTGCTTGATCAAGTGTGGAAAAATCCCAGAAGGTGATATAGCTTGGCAAGGGGACTGGAATCACCAATGTTCCCCATATGTAAAATACAGGACATTGTCATTTATAGAATCAGGAAACACACCTGAAGTGGTAATTCTATCAGGTCAATTTGTGTGCATCCAGTCTATAAGTGTTCCAGCAGCAGGTGACTGGGTCAGCCTGGTGGGACTGCCAATTACCAGGTGCAAGTGGAATCCATGTACTAGAGATACCAGTACGCTTTTATTTTTCCCCAGCTGATTTAGGGTTGCGGGTCACCAAGAATAATAAGTTAATTTTGGCCAGCTGCAGAGGTAGAGTACTCAAGCAGTTCGAGCATCCTAGCTGACCTGCTTTAGAAGGATTGTAGGCACATATTAAGTGAATCTTTTGGTTTCAAGTAGAAGCAGGGTATGTAAAAACTGCAGTTAGAGGCAACCAACATTGCATTAGGGACATATTCAGGTGTTTTTGAAATAGAGTGTAACTCCACCTCCTGTCTTTCCCAATAGTCTGTCTCCACTGCTATAACAGTTGTCAGCAGAGGTCCATTTTATACAGCACGTATACATGAGTCACCACTGACAGTGCCAACTGGGCAAGAACAGAACTAAATGGCATAAGAATGGGTTTACAAATAGCATCATAAGTACTGTGAGTAAACCCAGTGGCAGTAACAGCAGAAAGGGATGGAGATAGGCATAAGTAGGGAGGGAGGCTATAATCCAGGTGGAAAGGGAAGTGGGTGTTTAGAGGAGGATGGAGTGATAGGGTTGCAGCTTGAGAAGATTAGGAGGTTTAAAGCAGTTGCAGGATTCAGGGTTGATGGGGAAGTTGAGTAGTTTGTGTTTGAAGATGGTATGTGTTGGTGCAATATGAGCTTCCATAGTTATGGCTTTCCAGTGCTTAGGGGCTGCATGAAAGAAAGCAGTGCCACCATTTGTGGTTTTGCACCTGGGCATGTGTAGTAGGGCTAGATCAGTGGAACATAGGCCATGGGTGGAGGAGTGAGGCATTAGAAGGGTGTTTAATGACATTGCGTGTTAGACCTGATTATGTTGTTGACCAGGGAGCAGAGGGAGAGGAGCCATAGCTGAGGGGAAGGCCAGTTGAGGTCAGCATAGAGTTGGTAGCGGTGTTTTAACTGAGGGGAAGCAGAGTCATATCGGTAGATGTTGTTGTAGGTGGTGTCCTATTTGTGAAGCGAGGCTTTAGAGGTATTGATGTAGGTGATGGAACCATAAGCAAGTGATGGTAATAGAATACCACGTGCAATGGCCAGTCTAGCAGAGGGAGTGAGTGCATAACTTGTTTTGTAGGAAACTCCATTGTTGCTGTTTACTGCCTTGCAGATGGCCTGATGTGATGGTCAAAGTCTAGTGTTTCATCGAGTAGTACCCTAAGGTATTTAAATGCACTCAGTGTCCAAGAGGGAGCCATCAGGACCAGGAATCTTAAGCTGACAACAACATGTTTTCAGTTTTGCGGCAGAGCCAAAGAGCATGGCCTGTGTCTTGAGTCAGACAAAATAACAGCCCCTGATTTTTCACCAGTAGTTCTTCATTGCTCTCCCAAGAAGCAAAAGGATGGAAACTTTAATGCTAATTTCATATCAGTTACTCATATCAGGTTGCCTGCAGACCCTCATTTTCAGGTCTGACAGTTGGGGTAGTATCACATGAAAAAGTATGTATTACAATTTATTACCCACCCAGTGAGTGGAACACTATCCCTGCCCCCACACACACACACACACACACACACACACACACACACACACACACACACATATATTGTGCTCGATATGAATGAGTTTTCTGTATGCAGTTATGTCCTTTTCAGTAGAAGATGACTTCATGGGACAACAAACTGCAATCTCACATTCCAGTTGTAGTAGCATAACAGAAACATACCTTTTTTGTAGTTCGTTTGTTACTTTCTACATATATTTTTAAATTATTTTTAAAATGGGAAGAAAGGTATGGACTATGGCTTCAGGGAGGGTTGTTCCGTGAACACTTGTTTGATGTGAGTGCAACAAAGATTCATATAATGTTGCAGGTAGTGGGGTGTTGTTCAGTGGGGGGTGGCACTAGACACCAAGGAAACGGTGGTCTACTGCTCGCAATTTTTCTAAAAATTATATGCACAGTAATTGTTCAGTTCCTTGCGGCCAGGGATCCTTATAGACACATTCTCATTTTCAAGGGGTTGTCACTAATGGGTGGAGATATTAGCATTTACAGAATAGAACCTTTCCCCTTACTCTTCCTCTCTATGAACCCCCCATCTTTTTCTGCAGTAAATGTCATGATTTAGTAACGGTAATCCACTGCCACAATTATGTGCTGAACAGTAATACTGTATATGCAAATTTTTGTTTTATAATATGTTTTGTACTTTACAATAATCATCTGTTCAGCACAAATTGGCTGATTCTCTGAAAAATTAATTTATATTGTAATTACTGGGATAGATTTTCAAGATATGCATTCTTCCATTTTAAGTGCATGAGTTTGGGTGCAGCTTGAGTGATAGATTTAATGTGAGCAGAAAAAGACAGATGGGGTCCAGCCAAACACCTAGGTACTTGTATCTCTCTGGTTGTGCAACCAAATTTTCTTGTGAGACTTGACTTGATCAACCCAAACAGTCTTGCAACTCTTTGCCTCTCACTGTTTCTCAGTTTCCTCTTACGTCTGTTTTCTCCTCGCATATCTATATCTGCTCATATGAAATATATGAGAATCAATGTTTGGAAATGTAACTGATAATGGGATTACTTTTGTTTAGAAAATGTTTAGTGTTGCTGTTGAAATGTATTATATATGTTTATAATTTGAGAGAACTGTAAAAATCTAGAGGTTACTTGAGTACAAATGTATCAGCCTTTTGCAGCTGCTGTGGAGATCTCAGGAAGTTCTCAGTGTTCAAGAGCTCCTAAAATTCACAAAGAACAGGATGCTTGCAAAGAATGGGGTTGAAAAAACTTATAAAACAGCTAAGCTGAGCTGCAAGGTAGATTTTTTTTTTTTACTACAGATTTTATTTTGCTTCTGTATATAGTTATTCTGAACAGGTTTATTTTATGTTACTGCAACTACAAATAAACAGTTTTGTGGAATTTTACAACTGCTCCTGGGTTTTCTCTATGCTTTCTGACCTGTGCCTCGATGACAGATAAGCCAGTCTAAGTGAGATTTAAGCCATGCATACCCTAAAACAGGAGATTTGTGCATAGGTACTTGGACCTAGTATCAGGAAGCACAGAGGAAGGTATGGATTCTGCAGCAGAAGTCCATGTGAGATTGTACAGCCAGCACACATTATAGGAAAAGAACAGGCAATGACAGAACCTAAAAGCTCAATGGACTTTTCAAATGGTGGACTGTACAACAAAAAGAGACTGAGATGCAGAGAGAAAAGAAATTCAATGGTTAGAAGCACTGAGGAGAGAATAGATGCAGCAACAGAAGCAACAGATAAGAGAAGAGATGCAACGACAGGAGCAGCGATGGCTGGATGCCTTACAAGCTATTGAAGGCAGAGGATCCAGCACAGATTCAGATGAGCAACAAAATGCAAGCAACTTAAAGGCCATTAGCTTACTAGGTTGTGTCCTCAGATGATATTGAGGCATACCTGACAACCTTTGAAAGAGTTGCCACAGTCTGCCAGTAGCCAGAACAGCAATGGTCAATCAGACTGGTACCTACCTGACTGGGAAAGCCCAGCTTGCCTACAGCAGTATGGACATTGCACAGTCAGAAAACTATGACCTGATGAAAAGCAAAATCTTGAAAAGGCACTGACATCTCCAGAGAGACCTACAGGCAGAGATTTCATCTCTGAGGTACAACTCGTTGACAATCCTTGAGAAGCCTTCACCCAACTCTGAGAATTCCTGATGAAGTGAATCCAACCAGAGAGCAAATCAGTCCACAGAACATGGACACATTTGCCATGGAGCAATTCATCAACATCTTGCCTACAGATGTGCAGCCGTGGTAAAGGAACACCGACCAGTGAATGGGGAAAAACTGTTTCTTTGGCTGAGGACTAACAAAAGTCCAGACAGCAGTGAGATAACAGACAAGCATCTGTAAGAAACTATTTTTCCATTTAAATTACAAGCCTGCTAAGAACTCTGGTGAGGTACCAAATCTGTGCCAAAAGACGTTATTCGCTATAACTGTAATAAGTCAGGCTATTTTGTAAGAAACTGACATAATAAAGAGAGTCCCACTGAGCAGATTTGTCCTTGGCAAACTGGGCAAGTAGCTCACAGATGTGAAGGTGGGAATAAGACTGTAAAGGACTCATTGATTCGAAGCAGACAGACCCTAGTATATGTTAAAGTGTCTGGGAAACACTGTGCAAAGGGACCAGGTACTGGTTTCATATGCATCCACAGGAACACTCGACACTATCCCACTCACCCAAGTGACTTGACCATTAAGGTGTGTCACACCAAATGAAAGTGGGGTAGTACCAAAGTTACCTGTACCTGTGATTATTGAAATTACTTTCAGGATTTACTGAATTGATCAAAGAGGGAGTAACCTGATGTTTTAGCAGCTGTGGTGACAAGAGCTCAGGCAAAGAAAAATTTCAGATAGTGGGGACACTTTTCCTTTCAGTGATTTTGATTCGACTTGTTTGAGCACAGCTCCAAGATCCAGAAATCCAGGAAAGAAAGACAAAGCCTGAAGAAATTATGGCAACAAATGACTAATGGACAAGAAGGGTTAAATATGATATGAAAATGCTGAAACTAATTTGATAGCTGATTGTGATTTTCTTTCAGAGCAAGCTAATTATGTTTCTCTCCAGGGCTATTTCAAGCAGCTGGGGGTGAAACCAAAACAGGGTTGACCAATGTTTAAAAATGTAACAGATACTGTACAGAATTTGGGTCAAACCTCAGACACAGGAACAGACAGAATAATTGGTTATACCACAGAAGAATAGAACAGAATTGTTACAGATAGCACATGATAATCCTATGGCTGGTCACTCAGGGAGGAATCGCACCCTTGCCAGATTGCTGTATAGACTTTACTGTCTGGGAATTCATGAAGGTGTTGCTACCTATTGTAATTCCTTTGCTGAGTGTCAGAAAGTAGCCCCAGTCACTAGAAAGGCAAGGTGCCCCTGGTTCCCTACCCTTAATAGATGTGCCTTTGGAGAAAATTGCAATGGATGTGGTTGGTCCTTTAGACAAAAGTAAAATGGTAATAGATTTATCCTGGTAGGATGTGGATATGCTGCTCGATACCCAGAAGCAGTTACAATGCATACTATTACAGCCCCAAAAGTTGCAGCAGAGCTAGCCAAAATTTTCAGCAGAGTGGTCATACTCAAAGAAATTTTACTGATCAGGGTAGTAATTTTGGTGCTGCATTGCTTAAGGAGCTGTACAGAGTGCTAGGTATCACTGTCATAAGAAACTCCCCTGTCACCCTCAGAGAGATGGTCTTGTTGAGCATTTTAACCAAACCCTAAAATGCATGTTAAAAAGGTTTGTAAAGGGGAAGGGAAAGGCTAGGACCATTACTTGCCTTACCTACTTTTTGCTTATAGAGAAGTGCCACAGTCATCAACAGGGTTTTCACCATCTGAAATGTTGTATGGTAGGCACAAGAGGGCCTCTGATGTGATAAAAGAAACGTGGGAAGATAATCCCACTCAGAAACAATCTATATCTTCTTATATGAGTGCCCTAAGAAAAAAACTGGCAAAATATGTTGAAATTGCCCATGGTAATCAGGAAGATGCTCAAAGCCAGCAGGAGATATATTATGACCATGGGGTAAAAGAAAATGTTTTTAGTCAGGTGAACAGGTTTTGCCATGGTTACCCACAACAGAAAGAAGTTGTTAATGAAGTAGCAAGGGCCATATAAGGTCCATGATGTACTGGCACTATTAACTATGAGACTGAGACCCATACATGTGATATCTCCTGTTTACGCAGGATACTCCTGTTTTTTTTGACTGAACTCCTCTCTCCCTCCTGGGAAACAAAATCTCCTGCTTATAAAATTCTGTCCAAAACATCCATGGTTTTGGGCAGATAAAGACACATACAAATTAAATCAGTGATGAACAATGTATCTGATAACTTTATATAACTAGTTGTTTATTCTTTTAGTGCTTATTCTGACAAAATTAAATACATTACATTTTTGTAATGACTTTTTCTTATTTTTGATGCCATTTAAGGACAAACTCATGACGTTATGGCATCTCCCTACTAGCAGGCCAATCCCTCCTAATTTGACCCAAATCTCCTCTTAAGCAGTTGGTAGGTGAGCCCTCCTAATTTGACCCAACTCCTCTTGCCAAGTTGGACATATCACATGTATGGAGACCCGACAAGAAAAATCCTACTAAGATATACCATGCTAAACTCCTCAAGAAATGGTTGAAAAATGCCAAAAGCTGCTTTGCTAGTTTTACCAGAAACTGATAAGGAAGATAGTGATGTAGCTTATGATAGACTGAAGAAACTGTAAATGCTGATGCTGTAAAGGTGAATGTTTCCTTAACCTCAGAGCAAAACTGCAGACATTCATAATGTGCTAAAGACATTTATCAGTACTTTACCACGTACCAGGCTGAGAAAAGGGTTGAGCATGTAATAGTGACAAAGAATGCTCGCCCTATTAGACAAAAAGTCAACAGGTTGCCAGAGCGGTTAAGAGTTAATGTGGTTATGGAAATACAAAAATGAAAGGCTTGGGTATCATTGAGGAATCAAGGAGTGCTTGGTCCTTCCATGGTAATTGTAAACAAAAAGAAGTGAGTGTTAGAATCTGCCTTGATTTCAGGAAACTTAATTAAGTGTCAGAATTTGACAGTTACCCTATGCCCATAATAGATGATTTGGTGGACAGACTGGGGCATGCAAAGAATATCACTACCTTCGATCTCACCAATGGTTATTGGCAAATACCTTAGCTAAAGAATCCAGATATAAAACTGCATTTGCCACTTCATAGGATTCTATCAGTTCACCACCATGCCCTTTGCCTTACGTGTGCACCAGCTACATTCCAATGGTACATGTATATAATTTTATCCCTCACACTGGTTATTGCGCCGCATACCTGGATGATGTCATGATGTACAGTACAGTCCTGACTGGGAAAGCCACCTGGAACACCTATGAGCAGTTATTCAAGCTATCAGAAATGCAGGCCTGACAATTAATCCTACTAAATGTGCATTGGGCAAGCAGGAAACTAGATATTTGGGCTCTGTTTTGGGAAATGGAGAAGTCAAACCAGAGATTACTAAAACAGAAGCTGCAGCTAACAGCCCTGTACCTAAAACAAAGAAACATGTCAGGTAATTTTAGGGCTGGCAGGTTATTATAAGAAATTTGTTCCCAATGTTGCAGAGTTAGCTACCGCCTTACTGAACTCACAAAGAAATGGTACCCAAATAATGTGAAATGGACTCCAGAGTGTGATGAAGCTTTTCAAGCCATAAAGGCTGCATTATGTTCAGCACCTGTTTTAAGAAGCCCAGACTTTGAGAAACCATTTCTGCTACAGACAGATTCATCTGAGGTAGGCCTAGGCACTGTTCTAAGTCAAAATATAGATGGGAAAGAACATCCTATTCTGTATATAAGTAGGAAATTGCATGACAGAGATAAAAGGTACTCCACTGTTGAAAAGGAGTATTTAGCAGAAAGTGGTTCACAGAGTCCCTCAACTGTTATTTACTAGGAACTGATTTTGTTCTTGTAACTGATAACAATCCTCTCTGTTGGCAACCAGATGAAAGATAAACATTCCAGAATCATATGGTGGTACCTGGCACTGCAGCCATTTAAATTCTCTGTGATTCACAAATCTAGTAAAGAGAATAGCAATGCTGATTTTCTGTCAAGATGTGGATGAGGAATTGAGGTTCTGATGGCTAAAAAATGTATGGTTTGAACTGTAATTTTTGCTGTACTGTTAAAATAATGGATGCAAATGTGCTTAATTTCTGAAAGTAGAAAATGTTAGTAGAGAATAGAAAGTTTTGGAAACCTGTTTAATGACACAGGTTCCCTCTTAAAGAGGTGGTATATGCGACAGGGTAGTATAGGACCATGTCCCATTTGTTTTGGAGAAACTGTTTAAATGCAAGGATCTGTATTCTTCCCTTTTCTGTCTCTTCTCTCTGGTTGTACAACCACATTTTCCTGTGAGACTTTGGACTTGATCAGCCCTAGCAGTCTTGCAATTCTTTGCCTCTCACTGTCTCTCAGTTTTCTCTTGCTGTCTGTTTTCTCACTTTCATATCTACTTCTATTCATATGAAATATATGAGAATCAATATATGGAAATGTAGCTGATAATGGGATCATTTTTGTTTAGAAACTATTTAGTGTTGCTGTTGAAATGTATTATATATATTTATAATTTGAGAGAGCTGTAAAAGCTAGAGGTTACTTGAGTACAAATGTCTCAGCCTTTTGCAGCTGCTGTGGAGATCTCAGGAAGGTCTCAATGTTCTAGCAGCTCCCGAAATTTACAAAGAACAGGATGCTTGCAAAGGATGTGGGTTGAAAAAGACTTATAAAACAGCTAAGCTGAGCTGCAAGGTAGATTTTTTAAAAGAGATTTTATTTTGCTTCCATATATAGTTATTCTGAACGGGTCTATTTTATTTTATGTTACTGCAACTCACAAATAAACAGTTTTGTGGAATTTACAACTGTTTCTGGGTTTTCTCTATGCTTCCTGACCTGTGCCTCGATGACACTGGGATACAAAGTCAAATGCCTTGGCTAAACTGACACAATACTACCGCTGTAAGGAAGCCTTGGTCGGAGGCAGTTTGGATGTGGTTGGTGACATGCAGGAGGAGGAAACTGTGGAATGGTGTTTCCTGAAGCTGGACTAATGGGGTGAGAGAATGTTGTTTGTTGCAAGGTAGTCAGCTAGTTGGGTGTGGGACAAAGATTCTTGTAGTTTGGCTAGGGCTGGGAGGAGCAAGATGGGCCTATAATTGCCTGGCAAGTAGGGGTCACCGCCTTTGTGAAGGAATTACGGAGGCCAATTTCCAAGTTAGCTGGACTGTTACTGTGGAAAATGAGAGGTTAAGGAGATGTGTAAGGGGCTTGGCGATCACAGAAGCCAAGATATGCAGGAGCTTGGGGAAAAATCCCATCTGGGCTGCTCTTTCCAGGGTTAAACGAGCATAGGGCTTTGTGAACCTCGTGTTCAATAAGGTAAACTTGAAGTCATTGCTAAGGGAGGTGGTGGTGGGACTGGGGAAAGGGGGAGCCATGTGGTATGGCACAGAAAGTGAAAAACTGGTTGAGGATTTCAGAGGCACAGGTAGGGTCAGTGACTGGCTGGCCATGTAGTTTGAAGATGGGAGTGCAGGGCTGGTGGGTCAAGGAGTGTGTACACAACTTTCCAGAATTGAGGGGCTTAGTATGCAAGAGTAGCGACTTAAAGTAGTCTGCCTTTGCTTTTCTTATGGTCTTGATGCAGGCATTATGAAGGGTGTTAAAAGCTTGCCTGCTCTGAGGGTTGGATTTAAAGTACAACCAAGGCTTGTCTCTGTCCTTGTATTTGGCAAGGATCGTGTGGTGATCCAGGGGTGGTGCCACTTCTTGGCCCTTGACTTTTCAGAGGGCATGGACATCCTAGATATTTGTAAAGGTGTGTAGAAGTCTAAAGAGGGCCATGTCAATGTCAGGGGCTGAGTAGATGGGTTGCCAGTAGACTTGGTATAGTCTGGTTAAGTGGGTGTCATGTTCAACGTGTTTAGAGGTGAGTGTTGCTGTACTTGGGGCAGATTTGGGCAGTTGTGTTTCCTGATACAGTAAGTAATACAGTGGTCTCTTAATATGTTAGAGAGGACACTGAAGGAGGTTATTCTGTTAGGGTGAGGTAAGTATCCAGTCTAATGAAGAATTGTTTTGGGACTGGGGGTTATTTCAGGTGAGTTCATTGATCAATTGGGTGAGATTAAGGGCTCAATTTTGGAGGTCTGAGCTTTGAGGAGGTGGCTAGCCAGTCCAAGTTAAAATTACTTACAAGGATCAGTTCTCTTCTGGATGCTAGGTCAGACAAGGTGGCAAGAGTGGTGCTGAGAGAGTCTCGAGTAGGTGGATAGAGGTGTAGAGCACACATAGGAAAAGTGGAAGTGAGGCAGGAAGGGAGAGTTAAATGACAAGGAGTTTATGGGTTCTGAAGCGAGCTTTGTTGTGAGTAACTGAGCTCACAAGTTTTTTTATTTTTATATTTTTTTATTTTATTAAACTCTAGGATAACAAATACCTTTGAGCAGGAACTGCTCATTTACAAACGTTCCACGTCAAAGGACGTGGGGTAACATACATACAATGGTCAACAACGGTTACAGTCTTAAAACACACAAAGATGTCTAAGTATTTATTATACAGCCAAAATGGAGAGAGACAACATAAGCCAGCTTCAGACAAGTTTCAGGATGAACAGTATAGAGTTAGTATAGGGTAGGAGGGAGTCAGGAAGAAGTAGGCAGGCTAAAGGGCCATTATCAGTGGGTAGAGGTGGGTGGCAAAAGTGCAAGGTGGATAGCTGGAGGGCCCCATATCTGAAAGTGCCATTAGAGAGAGGAGGGGTGGGTGAGGCAGTGTGATATAGGGGGTAAGGGGTGAGAGCGGAGAAAAATGGTGCCAGAAAGATAGGGCTCTAAGGGAGGTAATAGGTCACCTTTGATTAGGGTAAAATGAGGAGGCAGTTACTTAGAGAGGCAGTCACATTGAGTGGTAGCAGTGAGGAATAGTCACAGTTGCCTTTTAAAGGAACCAAGTGTTGCAGTTGTAAGTGTTTCTTTGTTAAGGGTATTGTACCACTGAGGAGCCTGTCAGTGAATGATCTCTGACCCACTGTGGCCCAGCATCTGGGGACCTGGAAGGTTTGATATAGAGCACTGTGTGTAAGCTGGGTACTGCTGTTGCCAGTAAGCAGCTTTGCCACTCCTGATGGCATGAGCCTGAGGAGAACTTTTGGTTATCAAGCAGGTTGGGTATTGTATTCTACTAGAAGTGGTAGCCATCTGGCCTGGGTGTACAGGTCACAGGTGTGTGTTAGGCAGGCGGCACCCGTTAGAAGCCTACAGGCCTTGTTGAGTGTCACTGATATCCTCCAGAGGGCAGTAGGGGAAGGAGAGTCATAGATGACTAGACCATAGTCGATGATGGAGGTGAAAGAGCTGTTGCTGGCCAGTCTAGCGGCATCAGTGGTCATGCAGTGTTTGTGCTTGTGGAGCAGGCCGATATCGTATGTTGGTGGCCTTAGCTACATTGCCAATGTGCGCGTGTAAGAAAGGGAACTGTCCAAGGTGATGCCGAGATATTTAAACTCAGGAACATGTTCAAGAGAAGTTCCATATGGTTCTTGATGGTGAGGGACAAAGGTTTATACTTGCTCCGTGCATTGTAGAATGTCATGACCTTAGTTTTGCTGTAGTTCAAGGTGAGTTTATGTGAGTTAAACCACTCTTCAACATGCCTGAAATCACACTGCAACTGACTCTCAAGTTGTTTAGAGTCTTGGTTACTAGTAAACAGTACTGCATTGTCGCATAGACTAGTAATATTCTCTGTTGGCAGACGCTAGTGAGACTGTTCAGGAAGAGAGTGAGTAATGGTCCCAGTATAGACCCTGTGGACACCTGAGAGGACTGTTTTTCATCAGAGGTGTTGCCAGCAATCCTAACATGTTGGACCCTTCCCTGAGGTAGCTAGCAAACCAGGGCAGTGCATCCTTGAAGAGCCCAAGAGTGGTCAGTTGCCTGAGAAGGAGGAGTAGTAAACAGTATCAAAGGCCTTTGTCAGGTCAATGAATACTGACCCCCATAGATTCCTTGGTCGAGGGTGTCATGGATGAATCTGCTAAATTCCATCAGTGCTGTGATGGTACTATGCCCTTTAGGAAGCCATGCTGTTCTGGGCACTGGATTTCATATTTGTCCAGGAACTCGACAAGCTGGTCTGAGACTATTCATTCCAGAGCTTTGGATAAGGGGGATGGAGATGGGCCTGTAGTTGGTGTGCAGTGACTTGTCTCCACTTTTGTGTACAGGTGTGATAATTGCCTGTTTCCAGAGTGATGGAAATTGACCCAATCTTAGGGAAAGGTTGAAGATCTTTGTCAGGGGTTTATGGATTTCATCTAGGACTAGTACAAGCAACTTCAGGTTGAGTGAGTCACCACTGTAGCCAGTTTTGTGGATGGCCTTGCATATATAGGTTCTGGCTAAGTGCATTGGGATCTCTTTGAGAAAGAACTGCAGAGCTGTGTGTACTTGGGACGCAGTGTCAAACGGGAATTGGTGGTGGGGGCATTGAAAAAATCAGGTGGAAGGACACTGCCAAGGTTGGAGAACGTATTGTTGAATGTATTGGAGATGGTACATAGGTCTAGCGTAGGTGTTCCAACAATGTTGAGCATGGTGGGTGGTGCCTTAGTATCCTTGCCTGTGAGGTCCTTCAAATTATTCCAAATTGTTTTCCCATCACCCCAGGAGTTGGAGAGTGCCTCCTAAAATATTTGCTTTTAGCTTTCATGATAGCACGGTACAGCCATTTCTTGCAGATTTGTATTTTTGAATGTCCCTTGCATTGATGTGGCTTGAGCATAGTGCTGAGGTGGTCCCTTTGTTTGAGCCATGTTTGTATCATTGAATGAGTCAATTATCAACCAGTCCAGGCTGCTCAGATGTGATTTAGCAGCTGAAGGTGCCCTGTTTGAGGTCCCTGTGTGTATTATTTTAGGAGGGGCTTGGAGAATTTGTTAGCCCAAGAGCAGATAACGGGTGAGTGGTCACTTAGTATCAGGGAGTACAGACACCTTAGAGATTCTTTTGGGGCAGTTTTGACAGTATCCAGTTAAGTAGAGTGTAGGTCCCCATCATATAGTTGCACCTAGTGGGGTGGGGAAATGCTGTGTGAGGTGTTGTGCTGTGACAGCATCCTTGTAGGTGCAGGCCAGTCCAAGTTAAAATTGTCAACAAGGATCAGTTCACCTCTGGATACTAGGTCAGACAGGGTGGCAAGGGTGGTGCTGAGGGAGTCTGGTAGGTGGGGAGGCATGGAGTCCCCATCCTCCCTCCTTATCCAAAGTTGCTGTTTTGTGTAGATAGATACATTACCAGCTCTTTTATCATGGTCCTGCCTGTGTGTGTGTGTGTGTGTGTGTGTGTGTGTGTATATATATATATATATATATATTAGAGGAAAAACTCCATTTAATGCATTAGTTAGGGTTGTTCCACAGCGACAAAAGTGAGGAAATTCGCTGTTAGGGTTGAAAACCCTAACTCCGATCACCCCCAGCACCACACACACACACACACAACACACACACACATTCAAGTATGGGGAGGACCAAGTCAACACAACCAATGACAGACATCCAGCAGCAGGTGACAGAAATAACAAACAATTGTCTAAATGTACTACGAGACATCCCCACCTACCTGACCAGGTACTGCATGCTCAGTGGAGATCAACAGCAAAACTGAGGCCATGTACACCAAACGTACACATCCCTGATTGCAGCAGCTGCACATAGCGCACTACACTTAGTAGTTGCATGGCCTTACCTACCGATGCCCACACCACCCCACAACTGGTACTGTGCCGTTATTCAATATAAATGCTGAAGGTGCATGATGACAGTTGCAGAAAGGTTTTAACACTAGTGAGTATACATTAATTAAGAGAAGCACATAAATTAACTACAAGACACTAGCATGCTCAAGATAAAAGTAGTGATATATTGAGTAGGTGATTTACATAGTAGTACATTTACTGCAATGGTTTACTCAACATAGAGAGGCTGATGTAAATGTATGGAAAAGCATTGCCTGTTCAATGCTGTGAAATTCATACTGCCAGTATCACATGCATTCTTACTGATGAAGGTGTACTGCTGATGTACATACATAGACCTTCAGTGTGTTTCAATACTAAAGATGCAGTAAGTATTCTTTGTAAGAAACATTGTAATTGCATGGATCAGGCCAAGCAACTTCTAAATATCATAGCACTACTGAGCCAACAATGATGTACCTGTATCGAGATGTATATAGGATAGATTTTCCTGTAGGCACTTACTGAGTATGTTGTACCTGATAAAGACAATCTCATTGCATCTGTGATGACTAACTTATTCAAACAGTAATACATTTACTATTGTTGCAATGAGTGATCTATGCCACTTATGGACACAGTGTGATTTTTTTAACAGTTGTTTCATACTCAGGCTGTATGCCTACTGTTTGGGTTTGCCACACTTCTGTCACTGATGCTATCAAAGTGATAACTATGTTAATTGTGGTACAACAGGAATCAAGTAGGTATGGTGTAGATGTAAACAGAATGTCTTTTAGTATTGATTTAACTCACAATGGGGTAAGTGTACTAGGACAGCAGGGGTTATCCTCTATCACTGACTCTGTCAGTTATAATCACACTAGGGTTTCGATGACTGTAATGATCAAGTTACACTGTTCATCTTCATGAGTTCATATTCACAGCCATTCTCCAGTAACTAGACAGTGTATGGTGTAACTGGGTGGGACACTGTGTTGCAAAGCTGCTGCAGTGCCTAGCAGAGGAGAGTATCTACTCATAAAGACAATTAAGCAATAAGGCATGACCAACAGTTATGTTAGATGGTCTGTTAATCACCCTGTAGGGGTTTAATGTTGAATGAGGCATAGCCAATGCCACATGTCGCTAGACAGTGATAAACTGACCATTAACATAATACCTGGGAGTGGCTTATTGCTATCATAATAAAACTGTTTTTAAACAACATTAAACCATGTTCATCATATGGTTAGGCTCCACATGTATGCTAATAAAAACTAAACATAAGGCTGTTACAATGTTTACAGTCAATTAGAAAGCTGCATTTCTCAAACCCTTGTTATAATCAGAGATATTATACCTGTACAACTCCTTGGTTTTGCTGAACTCTATTGCTCAGGTGGCCCACCACAAGTAGTGTGGTCTGGTGTGGGGCATCGGTAGGTAAGGCCATGCAACTACTAAGTGTGGTACATTGTGTGCAGCTGCAATCAGGGATGTGTACGCTTGGTGTACATGGCCTCAGTTTTGCTGTTGATCTCCACTGAGCATGCAGTACCTGGTCAGGTGGGTGGGGATGTCTCGTAGTACATTTAGACAATTGTTTGTTATTTCTGTCACCTGCTGCTGGATGTCTGTCATTGGTTGTGTTGACTTGGTCCTCCCCATACTTGAATGTGTGTGTGTGTGTGTGTGTGTGGTGCTGGGGGTGAGTCCGGAGTTAGGTTTTCAACCCTAACAGCAATTTCCTCACTTTTGTCGCTGGAACAACCCTAACTAATGCATTAAGGAGTTTTTGCCTCTAATATCCCTTCTTTTTGAGAATGATATTGAGAAATAGTGAATGTAATGCGGTGGCAGGAGCATGTCTTGTGGCATAGTAACAGGAGCAGCAACGCAAAACAGAAATGCTGACAGTGGCACACATGGTAACACAACGCCGAATGAGAACAGAAAGGGTAAAGCACAGTGGCGTGAGAAGGAATGGTGTGCCACGTGATGTCTTGTCACATAGTAACATGGTGCCTGTAAATGGAAATTTCAATGGACATGGTGATGCAAAGTGAAACAGAAGAGAAACAGTACAGTACACACAAATGGCAAAAAGTAACAGAAAAGCAAGCGAAATGAAAGCTAAAGGATGGACTTGCGTGGTGGCATTGAGATGTGCATTGGGATCATCAGCCCTAACTCTCACCCCATGACATGTGTAAAGCAGCAGAAGTATAGGAGAATGGGGTGAGAGTTAGGACCACTTTCCCAATGCACACCCCAATGCCGGGTCGGGGTGGGGGGTACAAGGGGTTTTCAACCCTAACAGCGAATTTCCTCACTTTTATCGCTGTGGAACAACCCTAACTAATGCATTAAATGGAGTTTTTCCTCAAATTTCCCTTCTTTTGAGAATGATAACGAGAAATAGTGAATGTAATGCGGTGGCGGGGGCCCTGCGCTCCCACCACATGATATCTTGAGGCATACTAACAGGGACAGCAAGCAAAACAGAAATGCTAACAGTGGTGCACATGGTAACACAAGCGTGAATGAGAACAGAAAGATACTTACATGGTGGCGTGAGCGGGAATGCTCTGCCACGTGATGTGTTGTCACATAGTAACATGGTGCCTACAAACAGAAATGTCAATGGGCATGGTGGACGTAAAGTGAAACAGAAAGATAAACAGTACTGTAGACAGAAATGGCAAAATAACAGAAACGAAGCGCAAATGAAAACGCAGAGATAACGCACATGGTGGCGTAGACGCCAACGGTAAGTGAAACGGGTACGGAACCGCAAGCTGAAAGGGCAACAGTAACAGTAATGAAGCGCACAGGCTGGTTTTCCCCAAAACCTGCATAGAGAAAAGACAGTGAGTACAAATAATGTATGCATAATAATGAGTATCGCGCAGAAAATGAGATCTTGGAATACTAAATACATTATATCTCAGGAACCGATCTGACGTAGAAAAAAATTTAAAAGTCATATTATTTACAACTGTCCTGGCTAATTTGAATCTTAGCCCTGTTATGGGGCTAAGAAGTTTTCCGATGAAAAGTCCGTATCTAGCACCGCTTCGAGATCACGGGCCCTGAAATATCGCGGCAAACAGCATAATTTTATCCTATGGGAAAAAGAAAAGTTGGAGTGCCATAACTTTGCCTCCTGTAATGTTTTTCACCAAACCACAGAAAGGCACATCTGTGGGCTGTTGGCTGTCTTCCTCCAAATTTCAGGAAAAAGACCAAACCGTTATTTTGCAGCAGGGTGCCAAAGTTTCTGTAATGCATTGAAACGTAATGTTATCCTATGGGAAAAACCGTCAACTTTGGAGTGCGCATTAACTTTGCCACCGTGTAATATTTTTCAATACAACACTGAAAGGCATCTGTAAGATGTGGCTCGATTCCTCCAAATTTCAGCCCAAAACCCCAGCGGTTCTTTTGCAGCGCAGTGCCAAAGAATCGCTGTCACTGTCCCACAGATGGAAAACTACTGTCGCACTTCGCAAAGCTTTCTCAAAAACTGACATTTTCGTGAGCACGAAAGTAATTTATGAAGTACTTTTTCCAGAAATTTGAAAAACATATTTCTGGGGTGTTTTACCACAGAATAAAGACATGGCAAGCATCCTCAGGGTCCGCTAGGTGAATACAAAAGAATTAGGTTGCTAGAGGGTCCCAAATTTAAATGCCAACCATTTTCTGATCACCAACTGAAAACAAATGGCCGATTGCGAAAAGTAACAGGCCCATTTGCGAAAGTAAAAATGCATTTGCGAAAGTGTTGAACTTTTAACTTTTCCCATTGACTTATAATGGGAAACTGTTTTTGAATAACTTTTGAACCGTTTAATATTTTTTCACAAAATCTTTGAAAGGCACATCGGGACCCTGGCGACATTTCCTGAAGATTTTGGACTGGTCGTATAAACGTCGACCTGTAGGTACCGACCGTAGAATTCAGAAAAAAGCGTAAAGCGCCAAGACAGATCACACTTAATAACTCCGCAGCCGTATATTCGACCACTACGAAACTTGGTAGATCTCAAGGCCTATGGTTCTTGATCATGTATTCCAAATTTCAGCTAAATCTATCAAACAGTTGCAAAGTTATTAAGGTGCAAAGTTTTGGGGTTTAACATAGAAATGGCTCCTCAACCTTAACTATGGTAGCACTACCGTGCTACCATAATATATATATATATATATATATATATATATATATATATATATATACACACACATATATATATATATATATATAAAATTCACTGTAGCATTTAGAGGTGGCTCAGTTTATTTATTCTTAGTTCCACACTTTTGCACACGCCTGTATTCTTGTGTTTTGGGGGGGCCCATGCAAGAGCTACCAAGCAGGTCTGTAGAGTGTGCGGTCTGACAGGCAACAAAGCACTGGCCCAGAATGAAGACTGTTCTCACCAGCAACTAGTCAGGCAAAGTAAGTGCTTGTGTGTAGAAGGACAGGTTTTTTGATCACCTATAATTAGAGAGGTAGAAAATACAACAGTACAGAGCTTTGCATTTTATGTGTGCGTGGGCATTCAATTTGATATTTTGTGTGTGGCGCCTTTGTCATCAGCTTTGCATTTTGGTGGATATTTTTGCCTACTTAGGAAAAATTACATGAAAAGTGTTACTTTATGTTGGGAGTCAAGTGTACTTTGTAATAACCCAGTTTTCTAGTGTATCTTATAAAGAGCATTATACTGATGGGAAGTGGGCTACCCGTTGGCTTTTTAATTTAAATGTTTCACCAGGAAGGCACACTGAACGGTGGACGGCAGCTTTCCATCGGCTTTGTGAGGTCGACGGAGAAGCTGTCACCTGTCGCCATAGAAACATAGCACCATCGGGCTTGTAATTGGCTGCTGCAGTTAGGGAGGCCCCTGCGTACAAACAGCTGATTGCGATTGATGGGGCACCCTGCCTGCAGCGGTTCAATTTCTTTGATATAGTAGCCTGCTTGTTAACTGTGGTGATCCACGGCATGCTCTTCTATTGGCCAGGCACAGACCAGCCCATGAATGGGCTGCTGCCATTCAGCACAACACTGCCGCACCTCCACAACCTGCTTGTGAAAAATATGATGCATGTGTTTCTTGCACATGTGCAAGGAACACAATAGTCATAGTTCTTTGTAATTTGTATTCAGGCAGCAGCTATTAGGTGTAAAGTCAGGCACTGACTGTGAATTACACTAATACCATTACACAATCATCTGGCAACAGAGATTGTTTGTATTTCATTTGGTTCTAACATTGCTTATAAAACCATGGCAGCAGTAAACTTACCAGTTCATCCTTCCAGCTCTGAGTACTGTATGCAAAGCACATCATAGGTCTTCCACATAGTTTTTATAAAATTCAAACACCTTGCCATGGCAAGTTTCAGTAGAATAAACCCAGTATCTCAGGTAATTTTATTGGAATCAGGGATATATTTTATGTAATCCCCTCCCAAAGTTGGGAGCTCACCTGCTCCTGCTGCCTCCATCAGCTCCATCTGCTGCCATTTTCTCAGTCCCTGGCCTGACTCTGGACTGCCAAAGGGTCAGGGAGCACTGTAGCTTGTTTTGGCACCTCCTGCACCTTTAACTAGCGGCCAGTGTGTTGCCATGTTCTTCTCACTCCCCAGTCCCCAAACTGCAAATGGGGCTGGGGAGCAGTAAAGTTATTTCTGGCACCTCCTGCCCTATCTAGGAGTGGCACATGTGCCACACAGCTCATTTGCTCCCCGCCCTCGAACTGTTGTATAGGGGGCAGGGACCTCCAGGAATGGCCACTTGTGTGGCCTAGTGTTGAATGGGTGCTTGCAAGAAGCGGCAGAAGCGCCATAAGGAGGACTTCATCTCCCCAGCCCCACTGGACTGTCTAAGGGATGGAGGAGAGACAGAGGAGGAAAAATAAACTTTTAAAGCACTCCCGACCATGCAAATGCCATCAGTGGGTCAGGGAGTAACTGGGAAGATGGCGACTATCAGGACTACTTGTCCCATGATGCTTAGTGGCCACTGACGGCTGTTTCTAGAGTCAGCTCCACCAGGCAAGCCTTCAAAACAGAGCCAGTGACTTGGATCCTGTTCCTTAATTGTACCCCTGGCCCTAGTGACCCTTAGAAGGGACCAGGAGGGTGCTAGCCATGCAGCCAAATGCTGCCAACAGTGACCATTTATATTTTTACACGTTTTGAAAAGTGACTGAGCTGGGAAGAACTGTTGGATGGTGGCCATCTTTGCAGAAGTTGCTGGACAACAGCGTAGATCTGATTGGTAGCTGCAGTACATCCAATCAGGACGGAAGAGCTTGTGATGTCATGAGAAACAATCAGAGACTGAGAGGAAGTGAAATGCTCAAATAGTCACTATATGGTGCTATTTCAGTGTTACAGTAGCAGTGTACACTTCCTGCACACTTCATTCCATAGTGCAGTGTTTCAGTGTTTAATTAGTGCACTTGCAGGTTTCTGTTGGTGTGCATGCAGTGCTGACACTGTGTGTGCGAATTATGTTAATTAGCACTGCAATCACGCAAAACCACTGCAATTAGCAGTGTTTTGTCATCAGCACTGGCTGAAGCATTGCTGGTGCAGCAATACTGGCTGAAGAAGTTTTACATTACTTTTCAGTGAGTGAGAATTATGTTAATTAGTACTGCAATTACACTGTGAAAGTACTGCAATTTGCAGTGTTTGTCATCAACACTGCCTGAAGGCGGTGTTGGTGCAGCAATACTGGCGAAGCAGTGTTGTCAGCAACACTGCCTGAAGCAGTGTTGCATTGCTTTTTCAGTGTGTGAATTATGTTAATTAGCACTACATCAACACCTCTAGTGCACTTCAGTGTATAGTGTGGTTTTAGTAGCACCCTGGCAGCTGTGTTTTAGTTCTGTTTCAGTGTATTATGGTTGCATTAAAGATGGCGGCTACATGGACTGGAATTGATAAAAACACAAGTATCGTTCATCATAATAAGAATTAACGATTAGAATTAATATGAATGATCAAGTTTTACCATTTCTTGCACGTTAATTATGGGCAGAAAGTTGTTGCCAATCCATCAGCTTGCCCTGCTAATTTGATAACTATAGAATTATTCAAACACAGACAAACAAGCTTGAAAATGTGTACTGTAGTATACAATGCTGTAGTATGATTACCATTGGTCTAAATCACAGGAAGTCCATATTTGTGTAGCTATGTAAACAAAGCATGAAGAATTCTACATGTCCTATAGAAACAACATTTACTGAATGTTTCAAAAAATGAATACCTTTAAAACACCATAAACTGTACCATGGCGGCAGTGTGTGCACTATTGTAAGCAGCAGAATACTCCATTCGCCATCTATTCTGCCCTTGTCCCCCTTTCCTGACTACTACCCCACACCCTCTTTTGTTGTCTCTCTCTCCTTCCAACTGATTCTAGAATACTGTAAAGGAGTTTTTGCCACTTTCTCCAAATGTTATGACAGTGAATAATGCCAAAAGAAGGCTATGCCAAATGAGCATAACCACAATCTTCTTAGCAAATGATTTAATTTCAAGCAGAGTTCCAGGTACTCCATTGTGTAAGTTAACCCACGACGTATGGGCATACTGGGCATTAATGCATGTCCCAAGTGTGTTGTGAGGCATGATTCTGAAGTCATAGTGACCTTCAACCACCTTGAAGTGCATTAATGCCCAGTATACCCATGGCCCTGAAGTGGGTTATTGCACTTATAAAGTGGCACCTTTTACACTACAAAAATGCTCATATGCTTTATTACGTTATCAAACTTTCTTTTATAAGCGTGTGAACATTGTACTAACAGAGTATTTCCATTCAACAAAGGAGAAATTTGACATAGTTTACTTATTGCATACCTTAAATAAATATCCTTGGAAACCGTAGCATTACCATTTGTCCACCATTTCCATACCACTGAAATTCCACTGCAGTACCACTGTATCCCCTTGACTGGTAACACATTGGATTTGTTTCAATTCTATTGTAATACCATCATTACCACTGTGGTACCACATGGACATTGGTATCACAATGAGAATGTGTGCATGGATGGTACCACAATGGCTCATCAAACACACACCATTGTATTCCCACTGCTGTTGGTAACACAATGGATTTGTTTCAATTCCTGCGTATTACCACTGCTACCACCCTGGTACCATGTATCACAGTGGTAACACAGGAGTGATTTCCATGTCCAATGGTAACACAATGAGCTGCCATTGCAACACCACTGAAACTGGCCTCACAATGGATTTGTTTCAATTCCATTGCCAAACCATTGTGGACACTGTGGTACCATCTGTGTGCAATGTTAGTGCCGTGGTGCACTGAGGGGATGCTGCTAGCTCAATGATGACATTGCACTACCACTGCTATTGGTAATCCCACATGGGGTAGTGCATGTTAGTACAGTGGTTCTGTTATGGTATGACACCAACCACTCCAGGTCCTCCCGCTAAGCCCCCATCCATGGTATCATACTGACATCAAGTCCTTCCCCAAGTTCCCACCGACATGCCTATCACACCCTTTACTTTGTCTCCCCATGCCTGTTTCCCCTTACCAGTTCACACAGAACTTAGGTCTGCAGCTGCACAATAAGGACCACACATGCAACAGTTTTGCTTGGTTGTAATAATTTTTAAACAATACATTTGGTGATGCTAAATCACTATCTATCATTATTGATCTATACCTGAAGCCACCATAAACCATAACACTTTCTTTCACTGCTTATGGGGTTTCTTTTATCATGATTAATCATATTCACTAAAAGAAACAAACAATACCACCAACAGCTTAATCTGGTTCAGTTTCAGTTGGTTACCATCGCATCCTCCTTCCCCCAGTTACCCCTGAAAAAGGACTTCTAGCCTCAATGGGCCTACTGGGTCAACACACTTCAATAAAATAAAACAAAAATAAATAGGCTTGTAATATTTTGCCATGATTAATCATGAGTGATGTACCTGGCTCTCATTGGCTGCTCTGCTGAATTGATTTGCATAATTTGTCATGTTTAATCATGATCAGTCATTGCCTTTAAAAGCAAGGTGTGACATTCTGTACTGGGCTTCATTAAGCCCATCCTGCAGAGGTGATAGTCTGTTCATGCAGCAATTATAACATTTACTGCTGTCCTGTAAGGGAGGAAGGGATGATAACTCTGGCAAACTGCTGTCCAGCCGACCCTTTCCCCTTCTCAGTCTGTCTGCTCTGCTCCCACATTCTGACATTAGTGATTTCTCCAGAGAGCGCACTGGGAACCCCTATACAAGTCCATGGGGCTCATTTTCAGAATGGTTTTACAGACATTTAAGCAACCTTTGATACAAAATGAAAGCTACTGCTTAACAAATAGGGACCCTCCTGATTACTGATGTTTTGCATAACCTTCCTCAATACTTCCTCTGAAACCATAGTGGATCTTTTTCTTTCTTCTTGCTTCTGTTTACATGTCTAACACCTCTACTATAGTTCTTTTAATTTTGCCCACTGTTCCTCTACTACTCCTAGTCCCCCTCTACCAGGGCATCCTTGAGGCAGTCCCCTTCTTTGTAAAGTCTGCCCTCCTGAATTCCAGGACCATTGCCTTTGTGTGGTTTGACTCCACCCCTGTTCGTATATTGAACCACACCATTCAGTGATACTGGTCCCAGGTGGCCACCCATTGTGATGTCTGCAGCACTGTCCCTATTGGTAAGTACTAGGTAAACATTGCTCCCTCATGAGTGGGCTCATTTACTAATTACCTAAAATGCCCCTGCAGGGAGTACAGGATGTTCCTACTTCTAGCTGAAGTTGCAGCCAGGATGCTCCATTCCACATCTGGCAGACTAAAGTCTCCCACCTGCAACACCTCCCCTTTAGTTGCCATTCTATGGATGGCTTCCAGTAGAACCCTGTCCATTTCCTCCATATCTGCTGGAGGTCTGTAGATCACCCTAGTTCAAATAAGCGGCTCCATTTCCTGGTAATAGGAGAAAGTTAAGTTACTTGTTTGTGGTTATACAGTATGTAAGTGGGTGAGGGGCTGTGTGTCAAACCTGTCTCGATGTTTGCCACTCAGTCATCTGCCTTCAAGCATATAGTGCTTGAGTGTCCTCAAAAGTACATATTGTCCCCACCACATATACATATATGTGTGTGTGTGTGTGTGTGTGTATACCCGCACTAAAAATAGGCCTAATGCTCAACTACCTCAAATCACTAATAATTAGTTAATTGTTAATTATTCCTCAGTTTTGCTTTGGTTGATTTTTCATATGCAAATGAGTTAGTGGCTAACTCCTCCCTAGCTCAACCTGCTGCTAACTAATTCTTAACAGTTTCAGCAGTTTGTCATTGACCTATTTCCTAATTAAGAATTAACTAATCCCCATGAATTGAGAATTAGTCTGGCATTCATTAATTACTAGTTGAGCTTATAGAAAAATAGCCAAATGCTTAATGTTCAATTATTCCTCAGTTTTGCTTTGGTTGATTTTTCACATGCAAATGAGTTAGTGGCTAACTCTCCTCGCTCAACCTACTGCTAACTAATTCTTAACAGTTTCAGCAGTTAGTCATTGACCTATTTCTAACTAAGAATTAACTAATCCCCATGAATTGAGCATTAGTTTGGCATTCATTAATTACTAGTTGAGCTTATGTAATAAATAATTCATGATCAATACTCAGCTTGTTGAGCATTAGCTGATAAGTAACTGTACACCACATAGTAAGCATAGATATTAGTTAAGAATAATTAATTCTTAACCAGCTCATTGTGCAGTGCTGCTAGAAACTACCCAGCTGGGAGACCAGGTAAGCTGTAGGAGCACATCCACTCTTCACTGAAGGTGCCACACATCTGACTGAGGCACCCTGAGGTACCCTCCACCCCCAAAGCCAGAAACTAGTCTCTGTCTGGGTAGGCTCCATCCCACCGGTACAGCCCTTGAGGGTGGCCTGAATAAGTTAAACAGGAGGCAGAGGTAAGTCCCAAATGACTACCTGAAATAAATTGCATTTATGCAAGTAAAGACTCACTTACCCTACCAGTTGGAGTCACTTGTTTGTAATTTTGTAGTCACCTACCAGCACATAGACTGGGTACATGTTCCAAATGTGCCATTAAAATTCAAGCAACTTTATGGTAACTATTAAGCAAACAACTGATAAGTGCTGAGTAAACTGGGAGTGTGTTGTAAACATGCTAATAAAGTGTCTTATAGTTGTTCCTGATATACTTCCAATGGGGTACCTTCTCAGTTGGGACACAACTGCATTACTCCAGAAAAGCACCTTTAGAGTGTGTTCCAAAAATGTTATTGAAGTGTCTTGGAATTATAGTATATACACTTCAAAGTGGTACCGTACTCTGCAAATGCACCTAAAATGCAATTTAAGTACCTTCTTGAGTAAACTTCAATCTTTCAGTGTAAAATATCCTCACAGTTAGGGCACAATTGTAAATTAAAATTTTCCAGAAGAGACCATGTGTGCCACAATGGGGTGATGGGCCCCATCCTGTGTAGCTTCAGTGCCCTCCCAGAGAACTGAACTAGCAAATCTGGTACTCAGAACATACTCTTGCCCTCATGTCAGTTTCTCAGTCTCTGACCTGACTAGCCACACAAATCTGCAAGCAAAGCAGGACTAAGAAAGGGGATGGGGTGTGCATTTTATTTTTTAAATGAGGTTTAGGAGTCCTGGAAGCCATCACATAGGGGTGTACAAGTACCTTTTTTCAAATGTTCACTGGCAAATACATTTGCACGTCAGATGCTCTGCTATTCATTACTCACTGTTCATATTCCTTTTCAAGCTGACCCCCCCCCAGTCAGCAGCATGGTGTCAAATAGTGTTTTATCACATAATGACCAAGAAAACCCTAGAGATGCAACATTTCAGTGGGGTCCATCTTCATATAATTTTACAACTAGGAGCAGAAGCTCAATGGAGATCAAGATCACTTTCTCAGGGACACACAGTGAGTCAGAGGCTGTGGCTTTGCTTGAACGCAGATATCCTCGCGTCACAGTTTCAGAGACAATATTATGATGGAAAGAAGGTCCAACTAAGCACAATTCAACACTACACCCCCTTCCATGTCTTAGGACATTTACTTACTGGTGGTGGAGCTTTCTTCAGGAGGCTGCTGGTGTACTTTCATTTCTGCTCATTGAATTAAACACAGTGAAGTCTTCATCTTTCTCAAACATTAACTTTTTCATAATTTCTTGGGAGTTAAATCCTGAATGTGTTCAGAAAAGAAAGGTAAAGGTCATATACACTGTTTAGAAATTAAACTGAAGCCCATACAAGACCACATTTTCTATCATGAAGTTCAACGGACACCGAACCTCAATTCTCTTTAGTCTTCCTAGAAACTGTGAATACTCCCAGTACAGCATAGACACTCACGGTGCAGTGGGAGGAAAGGATACTATTGTATCATGAGTAAATGCACTCTTTGGGGTGTTCCTAATGTTCAAGAAGTGCAACAAGAGTAGATCAAGGATTTGCAACAAAATGGAATATATACACTATTTGCATGCATTTCAGTTAAGCTAAAAAGAACAGTGGTTAAAACAACCAACAACTTGAATGAATTGTAGAGAAGGTAAGCAATCATTAAACATATTTTTTCAATTATAAATAATATAATGCAAAAAGGATTGACAAGTGTCCCTTTAACACCAACTCTACACCAAAATGTTTATGTGATGGTCAAACAACAAACATTTTAAAAGTAATTTTACTGTCAACTAATTATTTTCCCAGTTAGTCTTATTTCTCCCTCATGCACTGTCAGCCTCCATTATACTGGCCACCCCAGCCAACACCCCCAGGACTTGCTATCCCTCAGAGGCAGCGCAGTCTGGGTCATCAGGTACAGGTATAGGCAGCTGAAGTTATCATGCAGCCAGTGCACAGATTTTCCTAGTACTCCCCTAAAGTGCAGCATGCTCCCATGCGCTGTACACAGACATCTGCCTCTCCTCTTCCCAACTCTGGTGGTTTCAGCCTGCTTATTCTCAGCCACTGATAGTATCTGGCAGGCACCAAAATCTGCTCCACTCCGCCCTGAGATGAGCAATCCAGCAGGAACTCAATCTTCTTCCCTCTTGCTGACCCTCCAACTCCTAAGATAACACTTGAAACTTGGGTCTTCAGCACTGCAAGTACAGCACCATGACTGCAATGGTGGGCCTGCAAAATCTAAGATCTGTGAAATGTAACTGGTCTGCATCCATATGTGTCATCATAGAGTCCTGTCATCTTATTTTTGTTGCTATTTCTGCCCTAATAAACACAAAAATCTGTCAGCAGACAATGACCATATGGCCCACCTAGTCTGCCCATTTCCCTACTCACTACTGCAGCCCCAGATCCTATCTGGTGCATTTTGTAAACTGGTATTTATTGCCCAAGAACCCTTTCAGTCATTAAATAACCCTAAAAACACCATAATGATGACATTTGGTAGGGGATGAGGATGCAGGCACTCTGTGGGCATTGCAGTGGGATTGGGGGACACCCTAAATATACTTGGATCATCTTTGCTGGCAGGTATACATGTATGGGGCTATTTGCCTAGCATAATCACTATGCTGTTTTAGGGCTATGGCTGCAGTGCTCAGTAGCCACTTGACTTGCACAAGGAAATTATGAGCCAGGCTTTATGGACTAAACTTTATGCAAACCAAAACATGTGATATGTGGCTAAAATAGCTTCAGTGTAGGCACCACCATGTTGTGAGTTGCCTGCCTGGAACTAGCAATCATGTCAGCTGCTACAAAAGTGCAGGCCCTTCCATTTCCATGTGGAAAACAGCAAGCTGGAACATGCAGATGAAGCTGCAAAAGAAGCAGCTGCTTGGTTGGATACATATGGGGTTCAACAGGCCTGGTCACAGGTGGATTAAGAGCAAGGCCAAAGCATACAGCAGCATTGATACAGTGCATAGTAAAGTACTGTTCTACATAGAAATCCATAGTTTTCAAAATGCTTCAAGACGTCATGAAATGTGATTGTACCTTCTGTGGTAGAACAGCATTTAAAACCTCTAGAGACATGCACAAGTTAATTTCACTGTGAAAGAAATATAAAATAATGCATGGAGAAGTGTGTTTATGGGATTTTATGCACCCTGAGGTGTGTGATGCCCCATGAAGCCTGAGGGTTTCTGTGGGCATCACACAGAGATGATGCATAAAATCCTCACAGAATCACACTTCTCCATGTTTTATTTTTTAATTTACTGTTTTGGTTTAAATTGTCTTTGATGCTGCGAGGGTAACTGTTACCACCAACAAGCTTGTCTCCGCATTTGAGTGACGTTATTGGCGCTTGAGCGTCCAGCATGAAGACAGCTTGTTCGTGGTTTTCAGGTGATGCTGCGATACTGTTCTGTCCATCGTTTATGGAGCTCCATAAACAACATATATGGTTTACGAAGTTGTTGGCACTCACTGGCAGTGGTTTATAACCACTAACCAGTAAATATAAAAAAAAGCACATATTTCATAATAATATACACTATAAAAACACAGGATGACCAACTTTGTGAATAACCAAGTGTGTTGTGCCACCTCTAGGGTTCTGATTCCCACAGACCACTCGAGCTTCATCCTCAAGGTCAGAGAGAATCACATGCCTCTGTGGAAGAACACTCTGACTGTCATAGTTACCCATTCAGTATTTTTCTATATGCTGAGTTACCCAGTTTTGTTGCATATCAATATGCTAGTTTGTTTTGGGCATCATCTTCAAACCACTAGCAAGCTGGGAAGAGCTTTGTTGTGGAATTTTGGCATGGCCATCACCCAAACAACACCTTCCACAGTTTGGACAGTATTTCCTGCACAAGACTGATGCCTCCTCCTCCTCATCCTGTAACAGGCATTCCCTGCTGTACAGTGCCACCCTCTTTCCACTCATCCTATAAGGACCACTCCTGGTTTCTAGAGGCACCTTCTTCCCACCCCATGCAAAGTATTCTTGTTGTCTAGTGGCATTTGTCTGGCATTCCCAATATTGTGCCATTCCCTGGTGTCCGTGGCCCCAACCTCCATCTCTATGATAAACACCACAGCACATGGTGGAGCATTGCTGCATGGAATCAATACACATGTGGAATGGTCTGGCATGGAGACAGGGACTCTGTTAAGCCACACAAGAGCAAAAGTAGATATCAGGAGGGCATCTTTCAATTAGTGTGTAGATGTTTAAGAGCAGCCCTGGTAATAGAGGTGGAGAAACGTGGGGGAGACTAAAATGAGTCATTATGGAGGTAACTAACCAATGCATTAGGATAGTGGCCAAAGGAAAAAGAAGGAAGAAACCACTATAGTTCTCTAAAGAGGTGGGAGACTAGAAGGGCTAAAGAAACAAGTTTTAGAAGCTTATAAGGGAATCAAAAGGGAGGAGGACAGGGAGTGTGTGCCTTGAATGTCTGAGAGAAGCAGGGAAGCCTGTAAGGAAAGCCAAGGCACAGACAGAGGAGGGTTTACACAGACTGTCAAAAAGGGGACAAGACATTCCATAGTTATATAAACAAAACGAAGAGGTGGGATTGTGGTGAGGAGGCTCAAGGGGAGGGAGGGAGGGGAGGATTTTAGACAAGGGGCAGAAATACAGACAAATGCTTCTATTCAGTATTCACTGAGGGAGGGAGAGGGTCAGAGGACCACAGTTGGGGAGGCAGGGGCAATGGAGGGGAGAAGTGGACCTGAAGTCCATTCACAGTGGAGAGGTTCTGGAAGGGAACTCCCACCAAAGCTGAAAGTGGATAAAGCCATGGGGTCGGATGACATACACCTGAAGATATTATGGGAGTTGCACAGGGAACCAGCAACTAGCAGCACCTCCTGGCCACCCTTTTCACAAGAGTCACTCAACACTAGGTGTGGTTCAGAGGACTGGAGGAGGGGTGCATGTAGTCTCACTGCACAAAAGTGGCAGTAGAGGGTGGAGAGCAGGGAACTACAGGTGGAGTCAGCCTCACTTCAGTGGTGGGGAAGATCATGGAGGCACTGCTGAAAGAAAGGACAGTGAGCACACCAGAATCCACTTGTGCCTAGGATCTAAGGCAGCAGGATTCACATCAGGAAGATAGATTTTTTTATTGGGTGACTAGAAATTGAATCAAGGAGGGCCATAGACATCACCTACCTAGATTTCAGCAAAGCCTTCACTACCGTCCCACAGAAAGTTGGTTAACAAGATGAGTAGTCTGGGCATGGGGCATAAGCAGATACATTGGGTTAGAAACTGACTGACAGAAGGCAAGGGTGAGGTAAATGAGATCCAATCCGAGGGAGAGGGGTGACAAGCACGACCACAAGGATCAGTTTTAGACCAAGCCATGTTCAATGCCTTCATTAGTGACATTGCAGAGGGGCAGGAAGGAAAGGTTTGCCTATCGGTAGATGACACCAAGATCTGCAACATGGTGGATACTCCAGAAAAGGTGCAGAAAATGAAGAGGGACCTGGAGAAGCTTGAAAGATGGTCAGAGGTGTGGCAACTGAGGGTTCAGCAAAGAAATGCAAGATAATGCACTTAGGTGGGGAACCCTAGGGAGAGCTACAGAATGGGGAGAAGTGCTGTCACCAAAGAGGAAAGGACCTAGGTTATCATATTTAATGCCCTTAAGGTACAAAGCGGTGTGCAAAGGCTGCAAGAAGGGCGCATGGCTGGGGGTGCATAGGCAGGAGGTATTACTAGTAGGAGGTGGGGTGATGCCATTGTATCAAACACTGGTAGGGCCTCACCTGGAGAACTGCATGCAGTACTGGAGACACATGCCATAGGGACATTAACAAAGTGGAGGCTATCCAGAGAAGGGTGGCAAAGATGGTGCATGGCTTGCATCACAAAACATATGGGGATAGACTAAGTGACCTCAATATGTACTCACTGGAGGAAGGAGGGTATACCATCAGTACAGCAACAGAATATGAGCACCAGGTAAGCGGTGACTCATATTGGAACTATGTTCTTGAGCTACCCTGCAGGGTAACAACTGTGCACAAGCGTGAAGGTAGTGGACCATGTCAGGAAGTGGGGGACAGTGTGAGGGGAAGGAGATGGACAATGAAGGGGGTTTGAGGGATGGGTGTGTCTGCTGCCACCGAGACTAGCCTTGTGGTGTGGATGAATAACTCTGGTGCAGTAGGTACAGGGTTCTGGACCAGATGCATAAACTACTGCTGCCTGTGGCACTAATTTTGTGCGATATAAATTTTGCCCCTGCCCGACATACCCCCTTGGGCTGATAATCTACATTCAGAGGGGTGCAGGGGGCACAGCCACCCCAAACACTTTTACCCTGTCTTGTGACATTTAAGTTTTTGGTTTCCTGAATTTGTATATGATACATATAATGCTTTACAATAAAGAAAATAAAAACAAAATTTGCATTTGAGATATCGTTCTTTGAATTTAAAGCAGTGTACAATGGAAAAAAGTGCCTTGATTTGTTTATTCCTGTGCTCTGCTAGCATGTACCTGGTACTCTTTCCGCCAGCATTGTACTATCACCTGTAATTTGTTCAGTTATCCTTTTTGTTTACATTTCTGCTGCCTGCTCATTGACAGCAGTAGTACTAGATAGCAACTGCCATATTTTCTGTGCGCTACAACAGTCATAACAGATCACTTTCTGATTAGGTAGTACTGCTGCTTTAAAATGTGACAATAATTAAAATACATGCCTAACACAAGATAAATACCAACTAGTATGCATCTGAGTAAAAGACTCAAAGAGAAACTCCTGTGAAATTAGAAAGACCCGCCTAATATATAGCGGCTGAAGAGCTCGGGTCTACATTTCGCTACATGCCGACAGGTTTCCGCCATGAAGGTTATGCTAACCAAGGGCTGCCAACTCTGCCATTTGTTGGTAGCCCTCATTAGCATAACCTTTCTGGTAGAAGCCATCCAGGGTGGGCAAAATATCCACCAAGGGCTCTGCAGCCATTATAGATGGGCCGGATGCTTTCTAATTAAAACTCTAGACAGCAGGTAAATAAAATAATTTTGTTTTTATGTTAAAAACCCTAATCAGGCATTTCTGCAGCAGCTACTGCGCCAGGGGCAGTACAGGAGTTCCCTTTAAGAAAGTCTCACTCAGATAAAAAACAAACCTGAGAGACTAATGTCTTACTCTATCATTTTATTATTTAAATAAGTTAACTGTAATTTTCAACATGTTGCTATTTATTCTGGGTGTACAACATGGCAATATTTTATAGCAAAGTACAAGGAGTACAGTTACAACTTTGAAACTCAAGAAACTGCCTCCCAATTTAAACAATATTACCTAATGAAGTGAGCTTCTCCTGGTCTGTTATTGACTTGGAAGCTGTCAAAGGACACGAGGTGAAGCAAAGGCCCTACCCTTTTCCAAGGTCAATAACTCCAGAAGATGCCCTACACTCACAGGGTAATATTGCTATTTTAAAAATGTTTGGAAACTCACCTTTGGTGCATTTTAAACAGTGTGAGTGGCTGGAGTGCATGCTTAAACTATTTGTTTACATTAGCAGACTCCTTCTGTGAAGTTGCATTCTTGTGTAGTCAGTTAGTGCATTAAGACATTGAGCCCAATGCTCTAGGTATACAATGAGGATTATTTCACCTCTTTGGTTGTTGAATGGCAAGGCAAGGCAAGTTTTATTTAAGAGATGTCAATCCCAGAGGCTCTGGCGCCATACAACAATCAAAATAGATACAAAACAACATAATAATAAACATTTATATACAATATACCAAACAGTTAAAACAGAATTTACTAACCCTCAACAGCAAGTAAAATCAGAATAGATAGAAACTAAATTAAACATCCATTTCTAAAAGACAAGTTGGGACTATAAAACATAGTCGGGAAGGCCTGATTATACAAGAAGGCCTTGAGCGAGCCCTGAATACCTCAACAGAAGGGGCCTCCTGATGGCTAAAGAAAGCAAATTCCACAGGGACGAGGGCAGCGACACTAAATGCTCTGTCGCCAGCAGTTTTTAACTCATCCTGGGAATCGCGAGGAGGCCCCTAGAGGAGGAGGCGGAGGAGCGAACCGAGACAGCAGGTGCAAGAAGGTCCTTCCAGGTAGCCAGGGCCCAGGCAGTGTAGGGCCTTAAAGGTGAGCAAACCCACCTTAAAGAGGACCCTCCACCTAACTGACAGCCAGTGCAGTTGGAGCAGCATCAGAGTGATGTGACACTGCCCAGGCTGTCCTGTCAACAACCTCGCTACCGTGTTCTGCACCAGCTGCAGTCAAGCGGGGTACCCCAGAGACCCCAAGATGAGTGCATTACAGTAGTCAAGCCTGGACGTCCGAAGGTATGCACCAAAGTGGGGAGGTCCAGTGGCAGAACTAGGGCTTTATCCTGACGATATTTCTCAGATGATAAAAACTGAATCGGACAATGGACGCCACCTGAAACTCAAGTGTCAATCCGCTGTGAAGAATAACACCCAGATCACGCACTCCTAGAGGCCTTCAATGGGTACAGATCCAAGACAAAGCCGGTCTCTGCACAGAGGCCAACCTATCCGCCTCTGTTGACTCCACCACCAGTACCTCCGTCTTACTGGAGTTCAGTGCATAGCCAGCTGGAAGCCACCCGTCACTGATCTCAGCAAGGCAGCTGTTAAGCACTTCCACTGCGCCAAGATGTTCCAGGGCAAAGGAAAGATACAGCTGGTATCATCAGCTAGGTGAAAACCAGATGGTACTTCCTAATGAGCTCTTCTAGGGGCAACATGTACATGGCAAACAACATCAGTAACAAGACCGAATCCTGGGGAACGCACATGACAGGTGGCCAGGGAGGAGAATTCCCCATCACTACCCTCTGCCTCCTGTTAGATAGAAAAGACTCAAACCAGCAGATGACAGTGCGGCGAGTCCGCAGAATTCTTAGGCAGTCAAGTAACACTCGATCGTCCACCATGTGAAATGCTGAAGAGAATTGGGGAGAACAAGAATTGTCCCTCCTTCAATCTCTAGCCTAAGGAGGTCATGATGCACCGAACTAGCAGAGTTTCTGTACTATGCCTGCATACGAAACCTAGACTGGAGTGGGTTGTACAGATCATGGGCCATGAGATGCTCCTCAAGCTGAGCGCCACCACCTTCTCAACAACCTTACCTAAAATGGGAGATTGGAGATAGGACGGTGAATTTTTCATGACGTCAGGGTCTAACGATGTTTTTTTCAGAAGGGTCCTCACCAATGCCTCCTTCAAGACATCAGGAAAACCCCTCCAACAAGGAACACTGGACAATCAAGGCAAACACCAGGCCAACTGAGTCAACACATCTCATTAAAACGAGTTGGAACCGGGTCAGTTCACAAGGTGTTGCAGAAGCTTGGGGCAATCTCACTGACCTCAGCCACCTCTACCACTCTAAACTCACCCCAGCCAGGCAGAGTGCTCTCCGTTAAGCCCATGGCGACCACTGTCAGGACAAAGTCTGGTCCACTGAGAAGCCTCTGCCTGATGGCAGACACTCTGTCCAAGAAGAACTGAGCAAACCTCGCACAACATGCGCTCGAAATGGCCACCTTCAGCTGTAGACAGAAAGGATGAAGAAGCCTGTCCACAGTCCAAAAAGAGCACATTTGATCAGATCCTCCCGGCAGCAATCTCCCTGGACAGAATTCTGCCTTTTCTGATTGATTGCCCCTGGTATGCACTGTAGTGCACATGCAGAGCCAGTTTGTGTCTACCTCCAGGCGGACTTCGCTAGCATTGCTCTAATCTCCAGACCCAAAATCTTCATTACCTTGAGCTCCCCATCATACCAAGGCCTCAATGAGAGACTGGGTTGTCAGACGAGGCTGCGTGCGGGAGTCCAGCCCATCAGACAGCGCTTATTATAGGCATCAACTGCTGTGCACACCTCCAACGCATGCACTGTCCACACTAGATAGGTCAGCCACCACTAAAAAGCCCTCGGGTCAACCCCTCAAAGGGCGATAGCTGACCATCTCTGCAGAGGAGAACTATCAAGGGGGCCGAACCAGCACTTCACCATGCAATGATCGAACCAAATGACCCGATCAATGCTGAGACTATTTATCTCAGCCACAGTGAGAACACCAGATCCAACATGTGGCCACCCTGGTGAGTCGCAGAGAAACTCCTTGCACATAACCCAGAGATTACATCATCTGGAGGAAGTTGTAGCCAAGCAGAGAAAATTCACACTCGGCCCAAATATTGAAGTCCCTCAGCACTAAACATTTGGGGCCTCCAATGTTTCCCTGATGATGAAATCGGCCATCTCCTGCAAGAAATCTCCCACCACCCCAGAAGAGGCTGGTAATTCCAGGAGAATCATGCAACCTGCACCGGACCCCCATAGACCGGCCACACATTCAAATGAATGTGGTGGTCTCACTGAGTGCAGGGGGATGCACTTTTGCCTTGGCCTTTGTCTTAAACTTCAGAGTTCGCAACCTCCCCAACCCTGTCTCCCATAAACGCATGGCCTGCCCAATATTTCTAAAGAAGTGACTATGTCCTATTAAGTATTGCTTCAATCAAAGAAATGGAAATGAAAGTCTGTGAACCATGCTTAGTTTAAATATATGCTGTAATTTTTATTTTTATTATCTTTTAAATATTCCTCACCGCAATGTAGTTTACAACTGCAGCGCTAGTAACAGTGGGGAACTGATGGCTCTGGTGACTAGAGCTCACAATGAGGTGGTGCCAAAGTATCTTTCTAAGGAAGTGCACAACTGCATTGTGTGGCCTCGGTTGTCCCAGACAACAGTTCCCCAACAGCTTATAGCACTGCAAATGTAAACAAAGCTTTGGGGAGGGAGCTAAAGAACTGTTGATGCCTCAAAACTTTGAAAAACTGTTCGGTCAATTCAGCTTGCATTCTGTATATATTCTATAGAGTTCTCCTGGTCCATTGATTATTACTGAGAACATTTGCATGCATATGTGATCTTTATTTCTTAGAGTTCATCTACTTCTACAGCTGATTCCTACTTCAAGTCATAATCCTCTGTTGTGACATAAACTGTTGTCATGGGAGAAACTGCGATGTCAAATCAGTGCAGTATGACCGGTAGAGAAAGCAGCAGGAATAGATGAACTCTTCAGGAGCAAAGATTCTGCTGTCATGCAGCTGACCTCAGTAATAAATAGTGTGGAGGAAAATACAGAATGAATGTGAAATACAATCTGAACTATGTCTGAATATAGTTGTTTTAAGTTCTACTGAAGCGACAGCTGCTCTTTAAAAGGTAACAAATAAAAAACTAAATTCCATACTTTTTATGGTTCCCAGGCTCTCCTTTTCCATTTCCTTGAGTTAAGCAGTGGCCAATAGGAGATAGCCAAACTTAAAGTAAGCAATAACCCATAACAGACCGTGGGTGAATTACATACGAACATACAAAGAAGCCAGCAGAAGAAAGCCATTTGGTCTGTCAAGTCTGCTCGTATTGCGGGTCCACAGCTTGAGCTAATGTCGCTACCCTCCTCCCCACTCCTCCCATCCCTTACCCATGATCTTTACCTTTCCCTATGCCCATCCCAGCCTCTCTTAGAGCTGCCCACTGTCTTCAACGAGATGACCTCTTCCAGCAGTGCATTCCAAGTATCCACCACCCTCTCTGTGAAGAAGTGCTTCCTGACCTCCTCCTAAACCTCCCATCCTTCAGCTTAAGAATGTGCCTCGTGTTATGATTGCCACTCAGATTAAAAAACTCTCCTTATCAACCTTATTTATCCCTTTCAAGTACCTGAAGGTTCCAGTGATGTCCCTCTTTCTCTCCTGTCTTCCAGAGAGTACATGTTCAGTGCCTCAACCTCTCCTTTGTATGCCTCACCCTACTGACTGGCTATCATCTTTGTAGCCCTTCTCTGGACCTTCTCCAACAGGTTAATGTCCTTTTGAGGTGTGGGCACCAGTACTGAACTCCATACTGTAGATGTGGCCTTACCAGTGACCTGTACAAGGACAGTACAACCTCCTCTCTCCTACTGCTGATCCCCTAGCTATGCATCCAAGCATCTTGTTTGCCTTTGCTGCTGCTTTCTTGCACTGTGTGGAGTGTTTCAGGTCACTAGTGATCATCACTTCCAGGTCCTTCTCCTCCTCAGATGCAGATACTGGACTCCACCCAGGTAGTACTCTGTCCTGGGATTCTTGGCTCCAAGATGCATAACTTTGCATTTACTGGCATTAAAGCCAAGCTGCCAGATCCTGGACCACCTCCCAGCTTTTCCACATCTTCCTGGAGGTATGGTATCCCTTCAGCTGTGTCCACTCTCCCACAGAGCTTGGTGTCATCTGTGACTAGGCACATTTTGCCCTTAATGCTATCCCCAATGTCACTGATGAAGACACTGAACAACACCAGCCCCAGCACAGAGCCCTGTGGGACCCCAAGCGTTACCTCTCTAGTGCCATATAACTCTCCCCACAACCACCCTCTGGGTTCTGTCCCTCAGCCAGTTTTCCACCCATCTAGCCATCTTTTCCCCAACTGCAAGATCCACCAACTTCCTGATCAACCTTTTGTGGGGCACAGAGTCAAAGACCTTGCTGAAATTAAAACAGAGGATGTCTACTTGGCCCCTGTCTACTGTCTTAGTAACACAGTCAAAGAAGTCGATCAGATTTGTTTGACATGCTCTCTCCCATGAATCCATGCTGCCTCTCATCCTGGAGACCATACTCCTCTAGATATTCTACTAACCCTTCCTTTAGAATGGTCTTCATATGCTTGCCCACAATGGAGAATTTGGGGCATTAATGCATGCCCTGGGTGCACTGTGAGGCATGAGGGCAAAGCCTGAGTGCTCTCCAACCACCTGTGAACTGCAATAAATTGCCCTCCTTTCATGATGGTGGAATAGTAAAAGAACAGTTTAGAGATGTCAAACCCTGCATCACCAACCACCTAGCAAGTGAAAGCCTACAGTTAGCACTATTATAGGTTAACATCCTAGCACAGACAAGAGATCTCTTACCGGGTTCCTGTGGAGCCTGGGATAATGGTGTCTCAGGTGATTATCCAGTTGTACCTGTAAAACAAAAACAGCAATGGGGTCACAAAGGATCTGCAGCTCTTTGGAAATAACAATGACAAACAATGCAGGATAAACAAAAACAATACTTATCTGACACATGTGGTCAGTGTCCTCCTTCATCCAGTCAGCATCCTGTCAGACCTGTGGACATATAAGGAAAATGGGTCACTATGAAGAATAAAAATACTGATCAGCTGGGTCAACTGGGAAGGACTTATAATGGTTAAAAAAGTGGGTTGTTGTGTTTGGGGGTACAACGGGTACCTCACCATCGACCTGGTTTTAGAATGTACTCTGTCACTCAGGGTCATCATGAAGGAAAGTCAGTGCCCCTAGAACTGATTTTCTCTTGGGGAACACTGTACTCCAGCAATCGACTGACACAGGGTAGGACAAAGACACCAGCTGTTATCCTTCTTGCACCATTGACAGGGCTCTGGACTGCCAGACTGGTAAAGCATCTTGGGATGGGTTGCCAAGGCTAATGAGAAGAATGACCCTTCCACTCTGCCTTCCACTGCCACAGAGGAAGTGGCTGTACCGAAGGTCCAAATTTAGTCCATGGGATGGTGGCTGATGGCAGTATGGCACTTCTCCATGGTGCAAGACCTGCTCTGACTGTGGCTTCATACTGGCAGCTGCTATTTTTCCCAGTTTTCATGCCGGCCCACTCATGCGACAGTACATAGTCTTGTCAGACCTCACCATGTACGTGAGATCCATGTATTTTTAACTCTATCAGTCTACCACCAGAAAAATGAGAAAGCCAGTTTCCACTGCTTTCACCAACATGGGCATTCGGTTCACCACACCCAAGTGAAAACAACAGACTCTTCCATCGCACTCAACATGAGTAGCTCAACAGCCTACCAGCATGGTCAGCCTACTCTCCTCCAAATAAAACTAACAGCCAGCTTCCCTTAACCCCACAGTCTCCTCCCAGCAATGCCTCACCTTTTACCAGCACAGCCAGCTACCCCAACCACATGACCAGCCCCCTCTCACTCACATTACATTTCCCTTTTCCCATACATGTGCTTGCCCAGGTCACTACATACTGTCACATCCATGGACAACATCCAACCTCACATCTGGCTATCCTCCTTCAAATACAGACTGCATCCCACAACACCAACGGGATCACCTTACTGACCACACATTCAGAGTCCTCACTCTTTCATTAGCACAGCGCCCTTACTGCACACTGCACACGATCAACACCATTCAGCCTGCTCCCCTCAAGCATAGACCAAACCCCACCACCAGCATAATAATCTAGCTGCCCCCACCCAAAATCAGTCACATGTATCCATGTCCAAATCAGCTGTACCACCAACCATAGTGAATCACCTTGCTATACATTACCCCCACAACCACCACCACCAAGAGCATCACACTGGTGGTACCTCTTTACTTCATAGAACTTTTTGTCTTACATTCTGGAACACTTGCCTGTGCAACTGGATGTAATTGGCAGGCAGTAATCTTCCCCAAAGTTCCTTGCCCATTAGATCTTGCCCAATATGCAGGCAGAAAATGCTGGAAGACACAAGATAAACAATGTGTTGCACAATGGCTGGCAGCAATCACAGAATTATAGCCCCACAAGCTGACACCCAACACAAATATAAACAAACTGGTCAGATGAATTTCTCACCCCACACTTCACAATATAATATATATTATATAGGCAGCCCTGGCAGAGAAAACTGCTGTAGGCTTTCCTTTTAAGTATTTGTTTGCAGTTTTATGTCCAGGGCAATACTGCAGATGTGATTTTCAAAGATTACCCCTGCAAGATTTGTTTCCACTTTCTATGCAGCATCACACTACCCATTTATATGCAGATAACCATTTGGTCCTTGTAGCAGATGCAGCTGAGGCACTATCCTCTATACTCATCACCCTGCACCATTTTAAAGGAATATCTGGACTTCAACTAAACTCCACTAAAACAGAAGTTCTCCTCTCAACCCCAAGTGCCAATCAACAGTACTGGGGACACTGGTCTGAAATGGGCAGAGCAGAGTATCACATATTTAGGTATTAGTTTCTCTGCCGAGCTCTCTAAGCTATGGGAATATAATCTTTGTCCTCTCCTAGTGGAAATACAAGAGGATATGTCCAGATGGATTAAACTTCATTTAACCTTAGCAGGCAAAATAGCTGTGATTAAGATGATCCTGGCCCCAAAATGTTCTATTTTCTGGCACACACCCCTCTCATTACCACAAAGCTGGATCCAGAAGATAGATAAGGCAATAGGTAGCTTTTAGAGGAAGGGATGCCCCAGGTGTAGTAGGAACAAACTTTGGACATATTGGAGTCTGGGTGGGTGGTGTCTTCCTTGGTTCAAAGGTTATAAATGGGCATTTCACTTGGCACAGTCACTATGCTGATTGGGTACAGGGACTGCTCCACAACCTCAATGGGTGGACATAGAGCAGGTTGTAAGTCAAAAGATTTCTCTGTCATTGCTTGTCTATTATAACCCCCAACAAATCTTAAAAAACATCCCATGATAGGAGTCTCTTTACAATGTTGGGCAAAAGTAAGGAGGAAGTTGAAGTTAGACTTAATGCCTATCAAACTAACCCTATTATGTGGGAATGATAACGTCTGTATAGATAAAAGAGGTGTACTGGAAGGGTGGGCAGACAAGGGTATTGTAAGCTGGAGGATATACTAGCCCTTCTTCTATGACAATAGACTCATTTGCTAACCTGCAGGCCAGATGGTCAATTCCTACCTCTGACTTTGGAAATATTTACAAATACGTAGTATATCCCAGAAGTATATGACCCAGGTGGCAAAGAGGTACCTTGAACTCGTATCTTCTTGGATAACAAAAAAGGGCTGGCCAGTTTATTTTACAGTGCTCTCTGAGACACACTACCCAGCCAAACAGAAAAATCTAAACAGAAATGGGAGGAGTATTACAATTGGAGATTACAGACCTGCAATGGAAAGAGTGCTGGAAAGGGGCTCAAAAATATTTTACAGACACAAGAAGCGGGTTAATACAAAATAAAATTCTTCATTCATGGTACCGTACACTGGTAGCATTACATAAGCTGGTGTAGTAAACTTCAATTTATGCTGAAATGTAACTCTCACCCTGTAGACCTGGTCCACATCCTATGGTCCTATCCAATTATACAACCAGCATTGGATAATATATGTGAGATGGGGCTAAAGTTTTAAAGAAGTGCATTCCTCGCTCCCCATCCTTGCTTCTGCTGGGTATGAAGTCAGAGGCTCCCCATTTAAGAGAGCTAGAATACCTTTGGTTGGCCCTATGGGCCATGCAGGTGAAGAGGCTTCTTGTCTGTAAATGGAGGACTGCACTGATACCAAGTGTACAAGAGCTCTACACCTCCATAGGTCATATTGCTAGTATGGACAAACTTTCCACCTGATAAACAACTCCTTAGTAATGTATGAAATGTTGGACCCCCTTCACCAGATATACCACCCCTAAGACCGGGTGGCTTGAAAACTGTACAACCAGGATTTCTACTAAGATAATAGGATTATGTAAACAAGTCTATCACACTTGGTTACCAGATTGTATGCATAGGTGGTATTATAATGCCTCCTTAATCATATGTAAATGTACCTAATAATGTATAGAATAGTGGTTCTTTGTGTTTGTTTGTTTTCTTTAGCTAGCATGCCAGAAGTCTGGACAGCACCCAAAACATATAAGAGTGCTATGAGGTATGAATTGGAGCATGGAAGCCTTGCTTCTCCATCACTTTTAATTTAAGAGTCATATGTATCGGGGTAAGTACATGTTAAATGTAAAATTTGCCTTCTCTTCCTCTGATGCTGAGTTGTATTTGTAACCAAACAACTCTTTAACAGTCTCCTGTTTAGAATAAGGGCTATCATTACTGAAAGAAAGAAATGAAATAAAAATTTAACAAAAAAAAAAATCAGCCACCTTGAGATTCCTCAATGACTCCAACTTCCAATATAGAATGGCAGTCCTCCTGCACCATCTCTCAAAACCTTCAGGGAGCCTATAAGGCTGTTAGTGGATCTGGATACCTGGGTCTGTGTCAATGTGGTGTCAGAGCACATGAGTTTGTCCCAGTTTTGGGAGAACACATCCCTAAAATTTCCTACCAGTTGCTGGACTTTGCTTTTCTGGGTCAGATGGAAATGTTCCTCCAATAGGGCAGGGCTTGCTTCTTTAAAAATGTTAGGGCCTAAGTTGAGATTCCCTCCTAAGTGTCCTCATCCATCATCTGCCTAGGGGCCCCTGCCCCTTTAGGTTCCTCTGGTTCAACTAGCAAATCCTCCCTGTCTTTCCAGGGTTTCAACAAATTAACATGATATATTTGTTTTCTTTCTTGAGTTGGGTAGTAATACTTCATAATAAACTAGCCACTTTTCTCAGGACATCATGCAGTCCCACCCATTTAGCCAGAGTCCACTTTCAGAGCTAGAGACCAAAGAAGCACTCTGTCATTGAACTGCAGTAGTCTGTCCCTTTGGTTATAGTGTCATGCATTAGTTTACTGTGCTTTACATACTGTACATTTTCTCTAGAAAATCTACCAATTGTGTCAACCTTTCTCTCATTTGCAGTACATACTGTACCATGTTAGGTGGACTGTGTGCCTGCACTTCTGATACCTCTTTGCAATACATAGCATCACCCAAAGGTTTTACCCATGCAACAATTCAAGGGCAAGAACCCCATGGATCATTGTGGCTTCTCACTGAACTTCAAACATTAAATAGGGTAACAGTTCATCCCAATTTTTTGAAACAAATTTAGACAGCATACCATTTAAAGATTTGTTAAATCTTTCAACTAAGCTATCAGTCTGAGGGTGGTACACTGATATCTGGATGAACTTAACCTTCAGTAAAGCATACTATAAGCGTGCTTTAACATTAAGTTGGTGCCCATATCAGTTAAGATCTCCTTTGGCAGCCCAACTGTGAAAATACCTTTATCAATTCCTTGGCTACTGACTGAGTTGTAGTAGTGTGCATGTGAATAGCCTCAAGGTATCGGGTGGCATATTCCATTACCACCATAATATACTGATGTCCTGCTCAACTTTTTACCAGGGGTCACACCTTATCAACCCCAATTCTTTTAAGCGGAATATGTATTATAGACACAATGATCAATTGGGCCTGCTTTATACTTCTGGGGCAACCAACAGACTCTCTGGAAAGAAAGCACAAAAACTAGCCACTTCCTTCTATATATCTGGTCAAAAAAATGGGCAAATATGTGTTTTTCAGTTTTCTCTCAGTCTATGTGACCTGCAGTAGGTATGGTATGAGCAAGTCTTGATACCTCCCTTCTTGCAGATTGGAGAAACAAAGCTGAGAGTGTCCTGTTCCTAGTTATTCGTTTTTGTTCCACCTGCAAAAATGTAATTTTTCATTTCAATCCTTAGAAAAATTTGTGCTTTTTATTTATCAGTCACATTGCCAATTACCACTGCTAGGTTCAGATAAGCATTTTAAGAACCTCATCATTTCTTTAGCTCAGAAATTATATTGACTGGATACTGAAGCATGTCTGGCCTGATCTCTGAAAATATATCATGATCTCCTGTTGATGTGGATGCCAGTTTCTCATCAGAGTCACTTCTGTCCTTCCTTGAACCCAGACCTTGCAGTTCCTGACCACTACAACCTTGGGCAGAGGGTTCTCTTGTTTTTCTCCCTCTGTTTCTGTCCCCAAGATGTCTTGAGCTTACTTTCTTGGCTAAATAATTCAACATCAGTGAAGGAGAATATTTGTTCAAATCCTCCAGGTTTTCTAATCCCATGAAAATACACTTTCAGAATGATTTTGTAGGAGGGTATGAAAACCTTCCCAGTCTCAGTCCAGGAATATTGGCCAAGGTAGGGTTTTGAAATTCCCACATTTTATTCCTACTAAATTGCCCACATTTAACCACACAGGGGCTGTATGACATGTACAGGTATCATCATGTACACAGACAATTTTATGGGTTCTTCCATTGACCCTAACTGGATCCTATGACAGATTCTTTAACCAATGTCTGGCCACAACTCCACTCCACTAGAGTCATAACTGTTTGGTCCTCCACTTGCACTAGGACCATATATAGCTGGTTGGAGTGGGGTCCACTGTTGTGGTTCATAGATACACATTCCACAAAGTTACAGGCCATACTGTCACAAAACTTATGGATATGCCCCACTTTACCACAGCAAAAACATTTAATGGTACTCTCAGGTGATCAACTTGTGGCCCCACTTGGGTGAAGGGAATTGAAGCTTAGGACTATGGAATTATACTAGATCATTAGGTTATACCTTTTAGGTATGGAGGGTGACCAATATTTCACCACTGGACCACTTACCCATACCAGAACTCTACTCCCATCCTCCATTGTCTATTCTCCCTCTTCTATGGGAATCTTCCCCCAGGTTGCCACCCATGTTTCATAATGGGTTCAGCTATTTCTAGTGCTCTCTGCTTCCAAGTAATCCTCTGTGATCTTGACAGCAGTGGCCAGTGTGGTTTGCTCATGATGACTCACCCAGTCATATACTCAACTTAGCAAGATGTTCAGGTACTGCTCCAACACAGTTAGATCCAAAATGTCCACTTTAGAGCATGAATCTTGTTTTAGATAGGCTGTGCTACTCGCTCAATGCATTTCTTTAATGTTGCTCAAAGGGTTGCAAGTGCATTCATTTGTAGAGTTTATATTTATGTTGTATTTGCATACTGAACTTAAGCTACATTTAATGCAAATGTTGAAAAAGAGTCAAAAGTTCTAAAGTGTGCTGGCAATGCCAGATAAAGAGTGAGAAGGAACAAGTACCATCAGGGGAGGAATCCTGATAAGCATCCATGATTTCAGTGCAAGCACTCACCGCTTTGACTTCATGGCCCCTTTCAGCATGCCTTGAATTGATGCTTAGAGTGGCGTGCAGGTGTGCCAATAATGCAGAGCAGGAAATTAATGAAGGACCAGAGCAGATTGTAGGTAAGAGCACAGCAGCCACATAAACATGTTTTTAGGTTTGCAAGGTGATGATCATTTGTTCCCCTCCCAGCAGGGATTTCCAAGCTTCTGTTCTGCCAGAACATATGGCCTTTAAAGGGCCAGGCCAGAACTCAGCAGGGCTGGGTCACAATTCACCTTGTTCTCCTGATAATATCTTAGTGGAAAGGAGGTCCCAGAGGAAGGTTGTATAGACTTCTTCACACTCCTTGACAAGATCAGCATCTCATTCCTCAATGGGACCTATTTTAGTTTCAACCTGCATCCCTGTTGGTTCTATGCAAATGCCCAACATTGCACAGTTGTTACTTTATCACCAGGCAGAATTCATTGACACATATCTTGCCATGGGACTTTCACAATTTTAGTAGCACCCCATTGGAATTTGACTTAAGTACCAATGTCATTTTGCAATTTTGTCAGCTTATAACATAGACATCCTTCAAGCAAGTAGTTAATAAAATTAGTATACACAATCACCTATTAAGGCTTATGAACCTGCTGATTGTAATGGCACTATGTTCTCTAGGTTTAAAGTATGTAAGTAGGAAAGGATTCCCCATCAGGTTCTCGTTAGAGATAAACAAGTGGAAGGAACAACAGACAGTGGCAAATCATGTAATAAACAAGTTTATTACAAAAGAAATTACAAACCTTACAGTGAAAGCACTGGGAGAAACAGGTGTTAGGTATAGCAAATTCTCAGAGAAACCTTCTGATAATGTGCTTCTTATAGTGAGATAAGAAGGAGAAAGGTGTGACAGCTCTCACTGGCTGAAGCAAGTGGTACCACTACAGTACTGGATAGAAAAGGTAAAGTAAGCAGAAAGGAAAAATAAGCATTATGCCATACAGAAACTGTAACATTAGTTAGAACAAAGAAGACACACAAGCCCTCCAGCAGCTGCAAGGTCATTATGGCATAAAAGCAGTGTCAGTGAAAATGCATGTACTTTGGTAAAAGGATATGATTAGGCCCAAAGCACACATGCCTCAGGTAAGCAAATGCATAACTGTAAAACATAAGCAAAATAAATATTGCTTATAACAGAAAATAAAAAATAACACTGTAAAATGAATGTATACTATATAGTGTATACAATTTCATTTCATTTTATTTTTATACTTGTTTGTAAGATGAGCAAATTGCCTGTTTTCTGGCGACAAGTAAAGCATAACACTAAAAACATTAAGAACATACTTATTTAAATATAACACATTCACACAAAACAAACATACAAGTTACAAGACAACATTAACAATTACAATTACAATCAGAGGTGGCAATCAGCCATTGAACCTACATACTGTCATAACATTAGTAACTGTGGGTGGAATACCATTGAAAAATGTAATTGACCTAAATATAATTGACCTCTGGCCAACTGCTTTTTTATAAATAAACCTCTAAACTGGGACCTTGTCTGTAGGTAGCTTTGATGTGTGGGTAAAAGATCTTGAATGACCTGGGAGAGTAAATCCCATATTCCTTTAAATATAAAGACTCTAAATTTATTTTTATCCTGTCTAAAATTAGGGACATTTGGCTTCCTTTATCAATACACAATGATGCATTCTAGTTGAGAGGCCTGTCATAAATTGTAATACACTATGATAGGTTGACTGTAACTTGTGAATCGTTTTATCACTAGTTCCAGTAGTAATCATCAATTAGCAAGCATGATCCCTAGTACCCACGCTTGTACAGTGAGTATCCATTTATACATGTTATTGCAATACAGCAATATCGCAGTAATGATTAAACATCTGTGTGCATGAGGGTTCAAGGGTATGGGATCCCAACAGAACAAGTGGTAGTGGTTTATAATTTTATATTTGTGTAATTATAGTACAGCATTTAATTTAAACATTTCTGAAAGTATAACTACTTATAATTTAGTCCCTTTAAATCTGGAAATGAGAAATATACACATAATCAAGTGGTATAGTAGTTTAAATGTTTCAGATGTTGTGACATTTGTATAAGTTTTTCAAAATTTGATTGAAATAAATAAAAAAAATGTTTGGCTACCAATAACTCAGTACTTTTAAAGTTAGAATCTGACACTTGATACATATATGTACATAAAATGCGTCCCTATAAACCCGCTAAGTTTTGTAACATTTATAATGGCACTTTAAAATTTTACTTAAATAACTGAAATGTAGAATGGGGCAAAATGCTTGGCTGGTTAGAATACAGCACCTTTAAAGCCTGAGGCCTAAAGTTCAACACACATACTCATGTGGTGTATTTCTTTAAATTCTGAAACTGAAAAGAAATGTGGTTAAGATATCAAGGCAAAATGTGCCTATTCACGGATGATACCCAGCTCTAAGGAGATTGTACACAGCTGAAGGGATACAGGACTTACAAGACAGAATGATGTGAAAAAGCTAGGAAGGTGGTCTGGGATCTGGCAGCTTGGCTTCAATGCCAAGAAATGCAAAGTTATGCACATTGGAGCCAAGAATCCCAGGATGGAATACTACTGGGTGGAGTACAGATATCTGCATCAGAGGAGGAGGAGAAGGACCTGTGATTGATAATCACCAATGACCTGAAGCACTCCACACAATGCAAGAAAGCAGCAGCAATGGCAAACAAGATGCTGAGATGCATAGCTAAGGGGAACAGTAGTAGGGGAGGAGGTTATACTACCCTTGTACAGCTCACTGGTGAGGCCAGCTGTGGAGTATGGAGTTCATTACTGGTGCCCACACCTCAAAAGGACATTAACCTGGTGGAGAAGGTCAAGTGGAGGGCTACAAAAATGATAGAGGTCAGGGCAAGGCAAATGAGGAGGGTTGAGGGCACTGAACGTTCTCCATGGAGGAAAGGAGAGAGAGAGAGATGGGGGGCATGATTGAGACCTTCAGGTACTGTGCTTGAAAGACATAACTAAGGTGGATGAGATGGGTCTCTTTAATATGAGTGGAAATGACACAAGGGGCACAATCTTAAGCTGGAGGAGGGGAGGTTTAGAAGGAAGTCAGAAAGTATTTCTTCACAGAGATGGTGGTGTACACTTGGAATGCTCTCAGAAGAGATGGTCTAGTTGAAGACAGTTGGCAGTTTCAAGAGACGCTGGGATAGGCATAGGGGAAAGGTAAGGATCATGGGTAGGGAGGATGGGAGGTGTGGGAGGGGCAGGAACAGTAGCTCAAGCTGTGGACCCTTCAATGTAAGCAGTGGATAGATCAAATGGGCTTCTTCTGCTGGCTTCTTCATGTGTTCATATATACACTAAGAAAGAAGTCAATAAAATGTCAGCCATACTGCTGGTACCAGTGATTTGTTGATTAATTTTAGTCATTGGGTTAATCTGAACTCTAGTTTGCTTAAGGCTGTTGTTGTAGTTATAGAATGATTTTTAGTGCCTGGATTTAGTGCCAATTTATATTCCAAATTTCTTTTGGCTCATTTTATGTGTCTTTTACATTCTCTCACATTATTCTTGTAATTATTCCATAATTATTGTGTGTCTTTAATTTTAACCATATTGTAAGCACTTGTCTTGTGTTTGTTTCTGCATGACTCTACCACTCCCTCATGTTTTCCTTACTGGTATGTATTCTTGTATTCAATGAGTTAGTTTAGCATTAAGAAAGTGTCACATTTCATTAGTGTCTTGAGCCAAAAGTCATCCTCTCAATTCCAGTTTTTAAGTCATTTGTAATTTCTCCATAGTTGGCCTTATTATAACATCTAATCATGGTTGTGCCTGATTGCTTGACCCTTCTGATGTTAATAGAAAGTTGTACCATATTATAGTCACTCCCACCAGGGGTTCCCTATTACACTTCAATAAGTTGTCCTCTTGGTTGTACAGAACTAAGTCCAACAGATGTTCCTTCTGGGTTACCCGTTACATGGTTTTCCAAATTAAGGGTGTCCAGTATTTCCAGGAACTCAGTTTTCAGATTGTACTACCCTTTTTTCATCCAGTTTATCCCAGGAAGTCAAAGTCTTCCATTCAAATCAATTTATTTCCCATATCCTGTTTAATTACGGCAAGAAAATCTGTGGTTTGAGGTACTATCAGGACAGGTTATCTGTAGCAACCTCTTATATAATGCACTCATTAGATGTCGATTTCAACTTCACCCAAATTTGTTTTATCTCCAAATTGTTAGTGCAGTCATCATTTTCCACGGCTTCTATATCGTTATGGATATATATGGCTACTCCATCACCCCCATTTTGAACTTTTGGCCTATATAGTCAAAGAAGTTGCGCAATGCGCAACTGACCTGTCTTGCACAAACAGAGAAATGCACCCTGGTGCCATATTCAAACAGCAGTAATCAAATGTACCACTGTGCAACATAAATGTATGCAGCACAAGTACGGGAGAGTGCCCATCAATAAGCTGCAATGGCATATTAAGCCAAAATACACAGTGCAACCATGCAGCAACACACAGAATGCACCACACAAATTTGAGCACATATAAAGGAGGTCAACCACACACACACACACATCAAAGGCACAATCCAGGAAGCATAGGCCATGGACTCAAGACCATTCATAATGGAACAGGTGATGAGGGTGAGGAGGAGGGAGGAACAACAACATGGTTGAGGAATGGCCAGGTGGTGGTATGCTTAACACAGACAGTACCATGCCTGGTCACATATAAGGACTAAGGGGACAAAGAGATAATAGGCCAGTACCATCTCAACAGGGTGCTACTTCTGAGGCAGCTATGTGAGCTGTGCCATGATGAGCTGCAGGAACCCACCAGAAGGAGTCATGCCATGATGGTGGAGACCAAGGTGACAGTGTTCATGTGCTTGCTCACCACGGTCACCTTCCTGACCCCAGTGGGTGCAACTGTTGGTATCTCACATTCGGCCTCATCCGCCTTCTCACCCAGTTCCTCAATGCCCTGCTGCCACATGCTTGGAGTACATAAGATTCCCAAGTACATAGGCGTAGAGCAAACATGCAGAATTTCACAGAGTGGCCGCATGCGGTGTGATAGGGGCCATTGACTGCATCCACGTAACTATACATGCACCAGCTAGCCCGGAAGGGGCTGTATACATTAACAGAAAGCATATGAGGACAGATTAATGGAGCTCAATATGTATACCCTAGAACAAAGGATGGCATTAACAAGTTGAAAGAGTCTAACATTTTCAGTATGAGAGAAACAGTCGGACAAGGGGACACAGCATGAGATTAGAGGAGGCCAATTAAGGGCTAATGTGAGAAAGTTCTTTTTCACAGAAAGGGTGGTAGATGCATGGAACAGTCTACCTCAGGAAGCAGTGGATATAAATACAGTGCAGGGTTTCAAGCAGGCATGGGATAGGCATAAGGAGCAATACAGATGCGTATGAATAGATAGGCCATTGACAGAGTATAATCCTATGCCACATTCATAAGTTATAAAAATGGGCAGACTGGATGGGCCTTGCAGTCCTTATCTGCCATCAACATCTATGTTTCTATGAAAGGGCTACCCCTCCATCAACTGGCAGGTGGTGTGCAACACCACTGGGTTCATCATCATTGTGTGCACCACACACCCTGGGAGTACACATGGTGCATTCATGACACCAGTCAGTCCTGTGCCAGCAATTTGAGAGTGGGATGATCCCCATGGGGCACCTGGTAGGTGAGCAGGACTCGGGAATAGGTGAAAAACAGGCTGTGGCACCACACAGCCACAGTATGGGTGGTGGGGCTGTGGACAGCATAACAAGGGGTACAGCACAGTGGACATGGACAATGGTGTCAGGCATGACAGACACAGATGTTGTGTTGGGAATGGTCCCAGCAGCCATGCAGGGTGACCATGGTCAAGGCACACAGGGTGGTAGGAGGTTGTGGTGTGAAGCAGAGGGGTGGACGTGGTAACAGGCTATGCCAGGTGGTAACCATCATATCTGTGTCCCTCACAGGTGATAGGGCATATCCTTCCGGTCCTGGCTGCTCAACCCATCCAGTGGCCATCCAGTGCTGTGGAGGTGGTACAATGAGGCACACATCACCACACAGAATATCATTGAGTGAGTCTTTGGCATGCTCAAGATGCAGTTCAGTTGCCAAGACAGATCAGGTGGTTCCCTGCAGTACAGCCCTGCAAAAGCCTGTGGCATATTCCTGGCCTGCTGCATGCTGCACAACAGGGCCATCAGCCATGGGATAGCTGTCCAGGTAAATGAGGGCAACAGCAGTGATGATGATGGGAAGGATGAGCCAGATGGGAGTGTGCAGCCACCCATGGAGAGGAGGGATCCCATGCTGGTGGACCATGCCAGGAGGCACAGAGACATCATCATGGAAGAGCACCAAGGAACCACAGGTGAAGACCACATAGGGCAGCTGTGCATGCATGGCACCACACACATAGACACACATGCACAAACATACAGGGATGCATGCAGTGACACAGGCATACATGCAGCACATACAGGGGAACACACAGGCATGCATACCCATGCCCAAACAACGTATGGCCAACACAGGTAGATGCACCCACCCAAGTGCCATTTGTTGGACACACATGTGCTAAACACTGGCTGGCACATGCAGCAGTACTGCCACAGGATGCACAGCAGGGCATAAGGTACCAGGTGGAACACACAGACAGGTGTGGCAGGTGAGGCATCAGCAAACACAGCAGCACTGCACCCTGTGGCATGTATCAGAGGTTATGCATTGGTACACAGACAATGCCAGGACAGTGCTGCACTCATCACACCCATATCATATGGTCCAGCAGAACTGCCTGCACACATGCAAAACATGACTGACCCAGCACACATGTGACAGCACATGCACAGAGTGCTCTTAGCCATGTGTGCAGCAGGCTGGCAGTGGGTAACAGGACCGAGCAGCACACCCAGCAGACCTACCATGCAATGCCATGGCCACCATGGCCATGGGCGGCCATGCCCAGATTGTGTGTCAGGGCACTGGCTGCTCAACAGCCACAGGTGGTGTCACCAACATATTAATGGGGGTAAGGCCTGATAATGTGACCGGGTCCTCACGGTGTGTACAGATTGGCAAACAGACTACTGCCAGGGGTGTCAGGGATGGGCATTGCAGTGGTCGGTGTCAGCTGTGGTGGAATTGCCAGTCATAGTGATCATGGCATGGACAAAACTCTAGGGGAGTCCTGCATGCCCTGCTGTGCCCAGTGAGATGCCAGCAATGGAAATCTGGCAGCGATGGCCTCCGCAATGCAGTCCAGTGATGCGGTCATGGCCTTCTGCAGTTGCCCAATCTCACCAATAAGTTGAGCATGTCCAATGTCCCCACGCTCAGCCAGGTGACACACCACCACCTCCAGTGCATGTATCTCAGCCCAGAGCATTGCCTGGTTGTCCACGGATGCACATAGCAGCCTGGTGTCCTCATCCAGCCTGTCAGTGCCTGGCAGTTCTGGTGCTGCTGCTGACATGCTGGGATGTGGCAGCATGCCGTGCAACATCCCCTGTCTTGGAACACTGCACAGGTGACCACACAGGTGGTGGGGAATGAGGGATGCACTGATTATGGCCCCTGGGGCAGCACAGTGGTCTCCGCAGCCCCTGCTATATGCCAGCAGCCTGATGGATCTGCCTCATGGCACTGGTGCCCACACCAGCACCCTGAGCATTTCCAGGACCAGCAGCAGTGTGACATGCCACTGTGTAGCCATGGGTTGAAGAGGCCTGCATGGTGCTGTACCACCCGTGCTGGCATCCACTGCCTGTGCTGACAACTATCTCAGGATGGTGTGACAAGTCTGGTGGCATCCAGGATCAGGATTAGGTCATTGTCACTGTCATATGTATAGTAGCAGATGCTGTAATTCCCTGTATAAAACATTTATGTACTAAACTAATGAATGGCTATGTTGTGACATTTATTTTGTTTTACTTAAACAGTTTGAACATTTTATTGAGGAGCCCTGGTGAACAACCAGAACCAGGAAGAGATCTGGTAGTTCCAGTCCATGAGTGGCTGAACTACAGTTCTGCAAGCACGAGTTTAATTTTGTTTTAAATCAGATTGAGGGGCTTACATACAGGAGCTTAGTTATTGACTCATTTTGCAGCCCAAGTTGATTTTAAAAACAGTTTACAGTTTAGTGAATGAGTGGGACCAGGGTGACTTCTTGGTGGATCGCATATAAAACTTTCCAGCTGGCGGCGGGCGGAGCGAGCGCAAGTCTAGCGCATCCCATGCATAGAGCCGCTGCAGAGACATGTACATCATGTGTCTGCTGTGTCCCTATGGAGAGCTAGGGACTAGTGGGATAGAAGTTTCAGTCTCATAAACCTGTAGGTTGAAGGATTCCTGTTAAACTAAAGGTGCAAAATGGCACAAGGAAGGATTAAACAGGGTAGGACAAGAAATCATGTACACAATGTAAAATGTTCACAGAGGATGTAGTATCTCATGAGTTCACATGTGATAAGTGCCTTCTAGTGGTTACCCTTCAAGGGGAGATTAAGCAATTGCTTACAAGATTAGAAACCCAGAAGGAGTTTGGGAGGCTAGAGAGTTACATAGATGAGATGGTTGGTAATATTAGTCAAAATATTACTGAAAATGCACAGCTTGTATAGTAAATTAAACAAATAAAGGAAAATAAGGTTAATATTAGCAGATCATGCATACCTGTGAGTAGCTCAAATAATGACATATTGAACCCTCCCTTCAGCTATCTAATAAATTTGAGTGTTTACTGTTACTGGGTAATAATGTGGAAACACAGGAGGTAAATGAGATACAATGACAACCTGAGGATATTACCCTATATGTGGACAGTTTTAGTCAAAAAAATGCAGAGTATACCCAAAGAAAGAGAAAGTCAATAGGGACATAGTGATGATTGGGATTCCATCATTAGGGGAATAGATCTGACAGTATGTTGGGGACGTAAGGAGTGCACTACAGTTAACACTTTGCCAGGAGCTAGACTTCAGGATGTCTCTATAATGATGGAAGGCTTCTTGAAAATACAGTAAATCCACTTGTGATTTTGCATATGGGTACTAATGATGTGAGTAGAAGTAGTATGGAACATATTCAGGCAGAATACAAAACCATTACTAAAAAAATGAAAGAAAATATGGGAAGATAATAATCTCCAGTATTTTACCAACTTTTGGTTATCAGTCTTATAAAACTGGCTTATTTCTGAGATTAATCTGTGGTTAAGGCAGTTCTGTAAATCTGAAAATATAGGATTTATGGATAATTCTGTGACTTTTAACAGAAAGGTGCTCTTTAAATCTGATGATCTCCATCTAAGTTATCCAAGTACTAGAATATTAGGTAAAAAGTGAATGAAGTAATTAAATTCCATTTAAACAGGCTAAAGGGAGGCTCTGGCAAGGAATTTAAAAGCCACCCAGATATAAGGTCTGCCCCATAAAATCTTCTGAGTGGAAGGCAGTACATATAAACTCTAGGAGCCTTGTGGGAAAATTTGATGAATTCAGCTTATTGTTGCACTCACAGAAATATACTTGGCCATGATTACAGAAACATGGTGGGATGGTGAAGACATGTGTGAAAAAGTGTCCCGGTCATAATTTGTTCTCAAAATCTAGAACTTATGAAAAGGGGGAGGCCTAGCTATTTATGTATATGAAATTATTAAATGTGAAGAAATCCAGTGGGATATGTCTAATCTGGAGTTATTGTGGGTTAAGCCGTTTCCCAAAAGGCACCAAAATTCTATTAGGGTTATTGTATAGCACACCCTCCATAAATTTGTTAGATGACACTAAAATACTTAATATAATTAGTACATTAGATCCTGTGGATACAGTAATTTTGCAGGTGACTTTAATTTGCCCAATATTGATTGGAAAACATTGTAGGCTAATGGTAATATAAATAAGAGGCATCTAGACATGTTTGAACAGATGGGACTGGAGTAGTTAGTGCATAGTAGTACCAGGTGGTCGAACATATTAGATCTGATTCTCAATAATATAGGTAACTCAATTAATGATGTGTCAATAAAAAGTCTGTTGGGAACATCAAACACTCTACTGTTCATTTTAATATTTCTGAAATAGGCATTGGAAAACACCAGGAATAACATCTAAATTAAATTTTAGGAAAGCAGATTTTGTTGGCCTAAGAGAGAGTTTGCTTATTGTGAATGGGAAAGAAAATTAACTGGCTTGTCTGTTTAAGATATGTGGGATTTACTGCTAGCCAGGATTAAACAGCTTGTTATGAAATTTATACCAAACAAACTTAATTATGACAGACCCAAAAGGAATAAGCCTATGTGGATGAACAGATCTATCAAAAATTATTAAACAAGAAAACAGACTGTTTACAAAATATCAAAGTCATGGAACACTTTTAAATTACAAACTGTATAGAAAATGTCTCAAACAGATTAAACATAAAATCAGAGAGCAAAAGCACTTTTGAACTATCACTTTCTGATGAAGTTAAAGATTGTAAGAAATCTTTTATTCACATATAAATAGCAAGAGGAAAGGTAATAGGATCCTTTACAAATGCTATGGCACAAGTAGCAATCCTGAAGAAATGACTGACATCCAAAATAGTTACTTTGTTCAGTTTTCTATACTGGTAGCCAAAATACACACTGTGGAAATAGAGCTCAAGTCCTGGACAAGTCATTGTGGAGGTCAAAGATATACATGAAAGATTATCAAAACTAGATATTACTAAAACTCCTGGTCCTGATGATGTGCACCCCAGGGTTTTAAAGGAATTGGCACATGTTATAGCCACTCCTTACATATGTCTTCAGACTTCTTTAGATCAAGGTAAGGTACCTCAGGATTGGAAACTAGTTTCAGTGGTCCCCATTTTAAACAAAGGAGCTAGGTCTAAACCAGAAAACTTTAGACCAGTTAGTTTGACTTCACTAATGGGTAAGATTTTGGAAGGGTAATGAAAGGTAAAGTCCTAATGCATCTGGAGGTAAATGGGTTGGTGGACCATTCTCAGCATGGGTTCACCAAATCCAGGTCTTGTCCACCAAATTTGTTGGCCTTTTACGAAAATAGGGAACTAGACCTGGGAAATTCAGTTGACATGTATATTTGGATTTTGTGAAGGCATTTGATAAATTACCTCATAGAGAGCTATTAAAACTGCTGGAGGAGATCAATCTGAATCCTAACATTTGTAACTGGGTATCAGCATGGTTGCAAGGGAGACAATAAAGGTTATCCATTAAGGGAATATTTTCTACTATTACTAGTGGTGTCACCCAGGGTTCCATTTGGGACCTTGTTTATTTAACATACGTATAGCCTCCCACAATCAAATAATTTGAGGGTATGGTTATATGAGTTCGCTGGATGATTGTAGGCTAGGGGCAGTTGTGAATACTCATGAAAAGGCGATGGAACTGCAGAGTACCATAGATAACATTTCTGATTGGACCATTACTAACCAAGTTGGTTTTGAATACCACTAAATGCAAAGTAATGCATATGGGCAAAACAAATAAACATAATAACTATACACTTGCTAATTCACCACTCACTGATACTATGGAAGAAAAGACTTAGGCATTATAATTGGTTCCGATTTTAAGTTTAGCACCCATTGTAGATCTCAGATAAAAAGCAAACCAAAACTTAAATTGCATATTGAGATATATTGCTAGTAGGGAGGCCAAAGTATTAATTCCACTCTATGTAGCTCTGGTTAGACCTCACTTGGAGTATGCCATTCAGGTGTGGTCTGCTCAAAACAGAGGATATTATTAAACTGGAATCTGTACAGAGGAGATTTACCAGATCCATACAGGGAATAAAAACAAAATCATATACAGACTGATTAACTTCTCTTAATTTATATTCCTGTGTTATAAAAGGTTCAGGGTGGATATATGCCTTTTGTATAAGGTAATTGGAGATTCCAACTGTCACACTGAATTCTGAATTTTCCAAGGACAGATGAGTATGGTAGTAGAAGGCATAATAAACAACTGATACAACCCAAATGGAGGCATAACATAAGAAAGCACTGGTATAGCCAGAGGGTGGTTATTCCTTGGAATGCTTTACCAAGGGCCATAATTAATAGTGGGAATATGAATCAGTTTAAGAATACTCTGGATTTGCATTTTGGTAATATGAAAATTAAGTTCTGAAGTTAGATGTAAATGGGCAAGCTTCCGGACGTAGGTTTATTTGCTTGAAAATATCTATGAAATCTATGAAATATGAGCCCTCTCCTCCGTTGCAGGCATGAGTACAGGTAGTTCATCTAGAGCAGGAGGTCAGCCAGTGGATCATTGTCCCCAGTCTTAGAACTCCACAAGCCCCATACCACCACATAACACCTGATTTGCACAGAATGCTGGTTGACATTGATGGCACCACATCGCCCTGTCCCACGTCACTGGTCTCATGCTGCACTGCACTTCTGAGGCATGATGGAGCTGGAAGACAGAATGAGTGATATCACTGTTGATGTTGATGCAGTGCATGCTATGCTGTGTGCTGTGCAGTATATGCTTGCATGACACAGGCTTGCCAGACAACACGGTGGCTGTCTGTGCAGCACTGCATGACAGGGTGACAATGCCACAAGCATGGCACAGGACATGTCGACCATGTTGTGTAGCCACACAATGCTGCTTTGCACATGCATGTGGCTGGCAAGCACCAGCCCCCACTCATGGCCCCTTGGTCATGCTCCCCGCGGTGTGGTGCACCACAGTCCTGTGACCCTGTGGCCCTGCATGTACCAGCACATATCGTAGTGCTCACACAGCCATAGGGCATGTAATGTGCCATGCACTCTGCACCCAATCCCACCCCTCCCAGCACATGCAACAGCCAGTAGGCAGACTGCCACAAGGCCAGGGATATGCACCTTGTGCCCATGAACACCAAACCATGCTACAATGTCCCCAGGTATGTAACAAACCACACTGTACCAGGCATGCCAGTGACATGCACATGCCCCACCCCACAACACCCACCATCATACTCATGTGCTGTGACAGGCTGCCATCTGTCTGGAATCCCCTCCCAGGAAACCCTTAATGGCTGCCTGGCTGATGGTGGCTGCAGCAGCTCCTCCCCACTGACAGGACAGGTGTCATAGCTGAGTCACCGCCAATCCTAGTGCGGATGCCCTGATAGCGGCAGCATTTTATGCCACCTCCTGTCGGTGTCCATCTTCTTTTGCAAACCTGTGCACTGCAGTTGTGGTGGCTATGGCATTGACATACATCACCACCTCCTCCCACCCAGTGGTACACTCCTGTACTGTCCCAGTGGCCCCACTCAATAGGTCCTCCCTCTCCAGGAAGGCCTAAGACAGGGTCTGTTGTTCATCATTCATGAAGTTTGGCCTGTGCTTCCTGGCAGACGAGTTCTCCTCAGCTCCTTCAGACTCTGACATGTTGTGACCTGTGTACAGTAAGTAAGATGGTGCACAGATGAGCAACATGGTAGTGTTCCATACCACAGTGCAGCACTGACTACCAACATAGCAGTAACAGCAACCAACACACTGTGGACAGTCCTACCTTACTGGCTGCAATACCTGTCAGTGACCAGTGTTGTGCTGTGGCATTCATAAGGCTCAACTATGCAAATGAGTCTGTGCGCAAGTGGTAATGAGATGCTAATGTGAGTGATCACACCTGGCATTGGCTCATGAGGCTGTTTGCATATAACTGCTGAATATTGCGGAATTGCTCCATACACAATAGACTGTGTCATGTGCAGCATGGTTGCACTGGAGCAATCCACAGGTGCACATCTAGCGCATGTGTAATGTGGATATATGCACTTGCTATACATGGCAACAGCAGTGCACTGTCTTGTGCTGCTTATTGTACAGCCGATAGCGCTGTGCATGTCTGTCCTTTTGCACATGTGGCTGTGGAAGTGTGTCATGCATGTGGCATGGATGCGGCTGTGTTACCATACAGTGCAACTGGACTGGCTGCACGTTGCCAGTGACCATGCATGGGCATCTCTGCGCTATTGGTAAGTGTGGTGCCATTTGCCCTGTGCAGCATGGTGGCTCCGATGGTCTACACATATGCAGGTTGCGGACATGACCCTGATTTCCCACCTGCACTTCTAGCATTGTGCATGTGAATTATTGATGGTGCTCTGAGGCCTTCCTTGGGGTGGATTTGGGGTCAGACAATATAATTCATTGGAGGACCTGGTGAGAAGAAGACATCTAGTATTATCAGAGTCTCTTCAAAGTGGAGCAGTGTTGCCATGGACTTTTTGCTGACCATCAAGGGTTATTTATTTTTCATACTTTGGATAGGCAGTGAGAGAGCCTATTTGGCAGTGTATATATCACATAATCTGTTTTAAATGTGCAGTGAAAGGGAAATGTTTTGGTCTAAATCTATTGTTAGGTGGTGAGAGCCCCTGCAAAAATCACTATTTTTGGACACTATCAAATTCTTAAATTACAGTTGGAGAGTCTATGCAAGACATTAATTCACTTGCTATTGCTGTTTTGGTCAGTTATTTTAGTTTTAGTATTTGGGGGCAGGGGTGTTTTATATTGTTTGGGGCATTTATGGATACATTTAAAATGGGTAGAGTGACTGTTCTAGTGGAGCCATCTGTGTAGTGTGGGAAGGTTTTAACTTTTGTCTTGGTTGGGTATTTTATTTACTTCACTTTTGTTATTCATTTTGTTTCGGCTGTGGGTGGGTATTTCTATTCTTTATCATTATTTGTTTGGGTGTTTCCTTTTGGGTCAGATGCTTGTGTTTTGTGGGGTTTTGACTGTTGGTCAGCCTGTGGAATGTGTAGGCCTCCCCAGTCGTGCATTATACATCCTCTGTCCTCCATGCCCTTTGCCTGTTCTCCCCCACCTCTGATGTTGTCAACTTACTGGCACTGCCGAGCACTGGATATTATGTGTAGGAGAGGTTGGGGGTAGGGGTGCAGACATTAGAGGATGAATGAATGGGTCTCTCACATTTGGGTAGTCAGGCTCAGAAGATGCCCTGGGGCGAAATGGAGCCTGGAATGTGGTTCACCATGTCTAGTCCCCATACCCAAGGGCACCACCATTTTGGTGGACAAGTAGCAGGGCGACCCTTAAAACCTGTCCAGCTCTGGCAGTGTTATGCAATGCCAGATCTGTTAAGAACAAGACTGCAATTATTGAGATCTTGTTGGAACAACTGATCTGGCATGCATCACCAAGACCTGGCTGGATGAAAATGCTGGCCCTACGTTGGAGCGGCAATTCCGGCTGGGTACCCTGTGATACACCACTCGAGATTGGACCATGGGGGTGGCGGTCTGTTTTAAAGACCTAGTAGGGCCTCAGGAGTGTACCAGTAGAGGAGACCAAATCTTTTGAGTGTACTGTGGTAGCAGGTGTAGGTTGTAGGATAGCTTTGGCTCACCATCCACCCAGGGACAAAAGTGACTCCTACAGGAAGTAACAGATTTCAGTCATCGACATGGCACTGAGTCACCCACACTGATGGTTCTGGGTGATTGTAACACCTGGGTCAATGATGAACTCTTGCTATTTGGACAGAACTTCCTCCAGTTGATATCTCTGGGCCTTACACAGATTGTTACCTCTGCTACCCATTAACACGGTCACTCTCTGGATTTGGTTTTCCTCCTAGGGATTGAGGCCTCTGATTTGGGGTGGAATCTGTCAGTTGGTCTGATCACTACACTGTGAGGTTCAACTTTTCTACCCTCTTCCATAGGCCTTCCCTTGTGGATATGGTCAGTTACTGCCCTTTACAGGATGTGAGCCCCAAAGGCCTAGTGGCGTGATTGACCTCTCAGAGTTCCCCATGGCGTGCCCAAGTCCAGAGACTTTGGTTTTGGCCTATAATAAAGCCATCTCAAGGCCCTGGACCTGATTGCTCCTGTCTGTGTTCATCCTCTCCCCTTTGCCCTGTTGGTTTGATGGGTCCCTGATGGAGTAAGGGAATTGCGGCGACTAGGCCGAAGGTTAGAGAGGCGCTGGTGAAATCTGCCCTGGAGGCCAACCACCTTAGATTGGTAGAGCATTATCAGGCCTACCAATCAGTGATCTCCATAAGAAGGCAAAATTCCTGTCTGGGAAGATTGCTGCTGCCCAGAATCGACCATCTCAACTCTTCCAAACCATGGATAGGTTGTGCAACCCAACCTGTCTGCAGCTCGAATAGCTTTTCACAAGTGGAGTGCAATGAGCTTGCTCAATTCTTTGTGAATAAGGTGGCTGACATCAGGTCAGAGATCATCCTGACTCGCTTTGTGGGGATGCTGTTGATCGGTGCTTGGTCACTGCACCTCGTGTTTCCTGGAGTACCTTTCACCTGCCAGAGTTCAGGGATGTCATGTGGATTGTCCATGGTATGCACCCTATGTGCTGTAGTTTGGATCCAGGCCCAACTTCCCTAATCATGGGTTGTTGTGACATTATTGGCCCGGTCTTGGTTCAGATTGTCCAGTGCTTCCGTTGATTGAGTGAGTTTCCAAGCTCCTGAAGGAGGCGTGGTAACACCCTCCTGAAGAAAGCTTCTCTGAACCTGACACTCTGGCCAACTACAGAGTGATCTCAAACCTTCTTTATAGAGGAAGATTATTGAGAAAGTAGTGGTGGTACAGCTGGAGAACCACTTGACTATCCATAACATCTACAAACCTCTCCAGTCTGGTTTTGAAAGAGGCATAGTACCAAGACTGCGCTGGTTGGTGCTCAATGATCTCCTGATGGCGAGAGATCAAGAAGCCATTGTATTCTGGTGCTCCTTGATCTCTCTTCAGCTTCTGAAACTGTGGACCATGGGGTGCTGCTTGGTACTTGAGGTCCATCTGTGGCCTGACATGCACGGTCCTCAGGTGGTTTATATCTTTCCTCACTGGCAGAACTCAGAGAGTTGTGTTTGGAATTTTTTCCTCAGACCCACTATCTCTGTCATGTGGGGTTCCTCAGGGCTCAGTGCTGTCCCCATGTTGTCTGCAGTGTACATGCTTGCCCTTGAGACATTGTAACATGGTATGGATTGAGGTTTCACTGTTATGCTGATGATACCCAGCTCTACCTGTCTTTTGCACCTGACCAGGATAGTGCTCTCTTGATATTTAACAACTGCCTCATTGAAATACAGGATTGGATGAATTTGAGCTGGCTAAAGTTGAAAAGTGAGGTGATGGTTGTGATCCGGGTCACGGATAGAGGTTGAGGCTGGTCAGCCACTGGACTTTATCTGGGGGCTCCAGATGCTTACCTCTGAATGGGTTCAAAACCTGGGGGTGGTGCTTGATGATGGGTTGACCCTACAATCTCAGGTGTCGGCTGTCGTCATGTCTTCCTTTTACCATCTTAGGAAAATTGCCAGGATCAAGCACCTCATTCCATCCGGGATCTGCCTACATTGGTCCACACCTTTGTGACCTTGCACCTTGATTACTGCAACTCCCTTTACTTACGGCTACCTAGGGTTGATATCCACTACCTGAAGCTAGTGCAGAATGCTGCAGCATGACTGTTGACAGGGATTTCTGATCTTCACATATTACTCCGGTACTGTGGGATCTGCACTAACTACCGATTCAGTGGCAGATCACTTTTAAAGTTGGTTTACTGATTTATAAAGCCCTACATGGACTTGGCCCCGACTACTTGAAAGAGCTGCTTGTTTCCTACCATCCTGAGCGTCAGCTCCGTTCTGCTGATGAGGGGTTGCTGCAGATTCTGAGGGTGTCTCTGAAAACTTCTGGGCCTGTGCATTTATGTTCATGGCCCCTACCCACTGGAATTCTCTACCCCATCAGCTGTGGAGTGCATGTTTGTGGGGGCATTTAAACAGGCACTGAAAATGTTTTAATGGCATCAGACCTTTAGTGATATGTAATGAAGGGACCCATTATTTTATTTATTATTGTTCTTGCTGATTTTACTATTGTGGTTTTAATTTTGTACAGCGCCTTGGTATTTTGAAAGGCACTTAAGTAAATAAAGTTATTATTATTATTATTATCATTGCACAACTGGCCACAGTAGTGCAGGTAAATCATGCATCTCTATGCTGAAGCGATTATGGGCTATGAGTTCCTGTCATGCATGTGGCACAGCATTGCACACGTGTTCCAGTGCATGCCACATTGTTGTGCACTACCAGTGCTTAGCGAGATAGTATGGCATGGTCGGCAGGACAAGGGAGATGGCCAGAACTGGTCTGAGGTTGAGATAGCCAACTTGGTGGCTTTCATGGAACCCCTGGTGGACCAGATTTTTGGGGCAGGGGAGCTACAGGAGGCCAGGTCCCAGGTGTGGGCCTGTATGGCAGAGGGCCTGAGAGGTGAACTGGTGTTGCATGGACAGGGATTAGTGTCACCACTGGTATGGGGACCTGAGGCACCATGACCAGATGAGGAGGCTGCAGGACCATGCCTGATGAGGTTTGGTGCACAATTAGATAGGTGTCTGTGTGCATTGTGCAATCTCCACTGTCCATTATTTTACATTGTGGGTGTGCTGTCTGTGCCTCTGCACCTGCACACAGGGTCCCTGCATAGGTGGTGTGTGTGTGTGTGTCTGGTGGTGTGTCACCAAGTGCCTGTGTGTTGCATGGAGCCAGGGTCCCTGATACCATACTGTGCACGTGGAACACAGGCACTGCATAGGCGTGGGAGTGCTGTGCACTGTGTCCAGCCTATGGGGGGCTGACCATGGCATGCCACTCACGTTCGTTTCTATATTCCATCTACAGGGCCAGAGGGGTGCAGGAGGCCAGGAGGATGCTACTTGTATGGACTAGTGCCATGAAGCTGTTGGTGTGGCAGGGCCAGTGTGGTGGATGGCAGATGAGTGTGTGTGCAGCCTGGGCGGTTGACTTTGCAATGTCTGGGATCCTGTTGCTGTCACTGCTGGGGTGTGTGTGTGTGTGTGTGTGTGTATGTCCCATTGTGCATGCATGTGGCTGCTGGGTGGTTCATCTCTTGCTCAAGGGGGCATTGGTCCCATGCTATGGGCTGCCTGTGCACAGGGGTGGATGCATGGCACTCACTGGCATGCCACCCAGTATGTCTGTGGGATGCAGCAAAGGTCTACTGTGGCTGTCTGCTGTGCATGTGTTGTTGGCAGCATCATCCAAGGAGGCACCACAGCAATCCTCTACACACATAGCCCTTGGGGGGCTTCTGCTGTGTGGTGCCTGTCACTTAGTGTCTGTTCTGTGTTCCCTTTCATGGGTCATCCTGGGCCAGGTGGCAAATGGCAATGTGTTGGTGTCCTTGGTGGAAGTCTACTCCAGTTGCAGAGACTGACACTGCAGCTCATCACCCGCACAGCAACGCACATCCGGCTTAGCAGGCAGCTATGAGGGAGCTGGTAATGGATGCACCAGGATGCGATCACCTTGTGGCAGCTACAGCAATAGCCACTGGGCTTTGGACATTCACTAGACATTTCACCCTCCTTGCCCACCACTCACCTGAACTGTTGTTTGTGTTCCCCTGTACACCCTACAATGCCCCATGCCCATCCTGTTTGGTACCCCTATTTCTGTTCCCTAGTGTGCTGACCCTTTACTTGTTGCTGTGTTTACCATGTTGGTGACCCTGTATAGGGTTCTGTTGTTTTGTTATACATTTTGTAGAAAAGAGTTTTCTACCATAGAGATCGGAATGGTTGAGAGCAAAGACACCCCAGGAGGGCAACTATAGAGTGGTATTAGCCACAAATACAATCTCAACATGCCAGAAATTAGGAGAATAGTGAACAAACACTAGCATCTAGTACAGTACAAAATGACAATGAACACATCCCAGAGTTGCAGACAAGACCCATTATAGCAGCTAAGAAAGTTAAAAACTTAAAAGATGAATTGGTCAGATCACAGTACAGACCTATAATTAAAAGAAACTCAACTAACACTAGGCCAACTGGCACTGGAATGGTTCTGTGTGGGAGGTGTTCAGTATGCAACCACACTGCCAAAAACAGATATTCACACACCCACACACTGAACAGAGACATCAGATCAAATAACATAAAGACTATGTTTCAGAAGGAGCCATATACATCTTACAGTGCACCTGAGACAAGCTACAGTTTATGTGGGTCAAACAAGCAGAATGCTTAAAACAAGGATACAGAGCACAAGAGGGGCATAAGAAGGAAGGACGAGAGTTCTTCAGTGGCAACGCATTTTGCACAAGCAGGCCACAGTGGAGGATCCTTGAGATTTTGGGGACTTTGGAAAGATAAAATAATGTATATTTTTAAATAGATTAAAGAAGAAAAAATGAACCCCATGAACAAGCTGTGGCATAGAGTGAAACATGGGGAAGTCAATAAAAGGTTGAAAATATTTCAAGTGTTGTGAAGTCTATGATTCTTAAAAGGCCCCCAGAACATATAGAAATGTGTCCCAGTCTGCCTGTGCTGGCCTGTTGACCCCAGCCATGGTACTCATCACAGTGCCATTGTGCTGTGTCCTGTTTCAGGTGTGTCCGTGTGGTGTGTGCATCATGCAGCCTGGCACCTGTGTGACAATGTGGCTGTGGCACACTGAACATGCATGGTGCCTTCACACAGTGGCTGCAGCATTGTCCCATTCCGTGTTGGCTGTCAGGACCATGGTCATGAAGTAGCCAGTCCCTGCAGCCATCTGTTCCACTGGTGGTCCATGCTCTGTCACATTGTTCACCTGGGTCTGTGTGGTGCACAGGCATTGTCCATGGTGGTTGGGCCCTCTGTCGGTCCTCATGCCCATTGTCCCCTTATGGTTTGCCTACAACCTCTGCCATGCTACTGTGCCCTTGTGCAGCCCTGCATGTGTTCCCTTGTGCATGGTGGGCCTTGCTCCACCTGCTATTTCAGCAAGCACACTTGCTCCAGCACAGTCCAGGTTGCTCCAGTGCATGTCTAGTTGTGCAGTGGCACATATGTTCAATTTTCAGTGTGTTTCTTCAGGCTCATTTAGTGGCGCATCCTCTGAATGTGGCATTGTTTCCTATGGTGTACCTGGGTTACGCTATGCATCCTATTGCACATGTTCAGGGTGCACTTTTGAATATCTAGGCTCTATCTTTATGCAATAGCTGGTATCCATCTATATGCAGTACCACCTCATTTTGCCACCATGTTTCAGTAACAGCACATATTGTGATGTTTTCATTTTATGATAATACTCTAATTCACTTTTCTTATTTCTTAAGCTCCTTGCAGCAATCAATAATGTTTTCCATGTCCCTAGGTCACTTTGTAGTTTCTTTTTTGTATTTTATATCTGTTTTGTAGTTTGTTTATCTTTGAAGCTAGCTTTTGAACACCGAAGAAAAACAACCAAACATTCAGACAGGCTCAGTAAGGGAACCTCTTTGTTGTTTACCCAAATTAATAAAGATTTCATTATAAGGGCTGGGTGCCCCATATGTCTAGGGCTATTTGGTGAATTGCTCATCAGGGAGCCTGTGCCTTATGTTCTGAAACACCAGTATCTCTTTCCTTACCAAGCAACAAAGGGTCTGGGCATGGCCCTGGAAGGCCAGGCGCACCATAACATATAGAGGGACACCAATGAATGTAAGACCACAAACATAACAAATGTTCATAAAGGGACCTGGGGTTAAGCAGGCTGCATACTAATTGCAGTACTGGTCTTATAGATGTCCTAATGGCATTATAACGAATGCCGTAACTTTAGAGCATGTTTAAAACAACAGCTGTAACTGTTTTCTCTTGACTGTACACGTAAGGAATAAGACACAATGAGGTGTGGTTTATGGCTTGATAAGAGTATGCCCCAGGTACATAATGAGACATGAGGAACTTGCACTGAGTGCCTTTAGCACCTGGGAAGTGCTCTTATCAGGTGATAAACCACACCTCAGAGTGTCTTATTCTGATTGTAAATGTGTCCTCCAGTAAAACAAATTAATTAAAATGCACATAAGAAGTGTACAGAAAAAGAGTAAAAAGTGTGATTATATCAATAGAAAAACAGAACAAGTAGTTCATGTCATTGTAGTGGACATATCGGATTATGATTAACTAGGGAGCTCTGGTGTCTGTTCCTTCTGCCCCCATATCCTCCACAATATGCTTTTCTTTTGTGTGCATGTGTATGTGTGTGTGTTATGTTTCTGTTTTTTGGGGGGACTGGGGAACAAATGCCCAGTCAGAGGAGCAGAAGCGAGTGTGTCCCTGCCACATGCAGTATTTTATGCTTCCTGATACAGTCTGTCTGTACCCTCCCCTCCCACATAAAACCCTACACAATATTTTTTTTAATCTGTGAGCAAGGAGGAGTGGGAATGAGCATGCCATATTTAGCACTTCTCTGCGCTTCCCGATTGTGGTTTTGGCTACCCGCTCTGCGACTGAAACCATAAATGTTAAGGAAAACAAAAAGAATGGTCATCTAAAAACAATTAAGGAGAGGGTCTGGTGAGCAGATGGAGAAACAGATCTGGTAAGGAGGATCAGGACTGGGTCTGATGAGTGGGTGGAGGAGCAGGTATTGGCATCTAATTAAAAAGTGCATCCTGACGGCATATCATGATGCTCACCGGATCCAGGTCACTTTTTGTTCAAAAGCAGCTATGGTCACATTGTCATTATTAAATGAGGGAAATGGTATAAAAACATGTTTTACTATGGTGCTGTTGTGTGGCTGGAGTAACAGAACATGTGTAGCTGAAGGAGGAAAAGGGCAGCTCAGCCAAGCAGATCTTCATTGTTGGCACTATAATTTATCTTGTGTACGGTGAATCCTAAGTGGCTGAAGAGGTACTGATTAGCAGATTATGTGCAGATAAGGACACAGCTAAAGGTACCTCTCAGCCAATCAGGACCCAGAAAAATTCAGACCCATTTTATGAACTGTTCTATGTTACACATGCCCTGCACTCTGACTGGGTATACTAAGTGTAAACCCCTTGTTCCCAGGGGTTACTAGAATCCACTTAGAATCAGTGGCAGGCAGGGAAGGCAACTAGTGAATTGCCAGTTAAATGAGTTTCACACTGTCATTCTCTGGTTTCCAGTCTCAGCTGAGCTGGAGGATAATGTAATCATGGAACTGTCACAGCAGCATAAGCCACACTTGAGTTAGCTGTAGGAGATAGCTTTAGAATGTTCAGTTAGAGTGTAGTCATTCTGCAGTTGGAGTCAGTGGAGGAGGTTGCAGGTAGTGCACCTCCTCTCTTCAGCTCTGTCAGAGAGCTACCAGTAGTGTTTTTGTTTGTTTTTCACCCTAGTGTGAGCCAGCATAGCCTAGTGGTGAAGTGGTGGAAACCAAGCTAAGTGGCTTTCACAGTACCCAATCCCAGGAGGGTGGGGTGGATTCCATGATTCAGGGGCAATCCCTGGTCCAGTCTGGACTGTGTGGAAGCTTCCAGAGATTCAACTGCTCTGTGAGTACCTGTGACTTTTTGTGAAAAGCCCTGGGGCACCTGCATTCCTTTGGGTGAATTTTCTTTGACAAAGGATCCTATCACCTAGACTGTTTTCTGTTTAAAAGTGTCTGCTAAAGTTGGGGTCTAGTGCAGAGACAGTGCCAATTAGAAAACTTTTAACTTTCTGATGCCTCAAAGGAGTGTAATGTAGTATGTTAAGTGTGAAAGACATTTCAAGATAGCATCTACAAGTTTTCTGTGAGGGTGTTATTAACCAAATGAAAGTCTGAGTATAAACTTGGAAGCAAAGGTGGGAGACCCCCATCTGGAGTAACCAGTTTACCTCTCTTGGTTCAGTTTGGGCACCTGTGTTTTCATTCAGTGCATTTGGCCAGTGCCTCAAGAAAATAGTTTACCCAGACATGGGTTGCATTCTTTTTGAGTCTATATGTGCTCTTTGGTGGTCGAGGGTGTCTCCAGTAATTCCTCATGAAATATGGGAAAGTGTCCTAGTACTGGCCATGTGTGCCTAGTCAAGAGGAAATGTACCAGATCTGGCCATGTGCCAATCTCCATTTCAGAACCAGAGAGTTTGCTGTGTAAGTCAGAACCTGAGGGTTCACTGTGTGTGTTCTCTGTACCTCAGTAATCTTCATTACCAGTAGGAGTAGCCCTGTGGAGGTCTGTCTTCAATTTATGATTATTCTTTGTATATGTGAATAAAAGCCACACTCTAGAATCCCAACCTGGTTTGGACAGTACTGTTATTACTTCCACTGTGTCTGGATTTACTTGGGTGCCCCTGACCAGAAGTAGAAACCTCAGCATAATTGTGAGCAAATGGTTTCTCCCAGGGACCCAGGTTGATGACCATGGTAAATGGTCCCACCAGACGTGAGCCAGGTAGTTGCCACACTTGGTTTGCCTGTCTGTGTATGGCAGGCTCAGAAGTAGATGTACTAGTAAACTGGTTATGTAAACCCCACCTCTCTCTTTGGCACCTTGTGGTGAGAGGAACAGCACTGCTAGTTAGACAAGGGAGGCAAGTAGGGGTTACAAAATGGAGGCACCACTGGGATGTGTTTGATTTTGGGAGAAAGCGAGAGATGTTTGCTCAAGTTGTGGCTAGCGTTTTGCCTGTCTGGCAGTTGGTAGCCCAAAATCAGAAGTTTTGCACATAAGGAGTTTGCCCAGAGTAGTGCCATCCTTGTGTGCCACTGTATGCCTGCTGTTCAAGTGCTGCTGTGATTGTGCAAACATTTACCAGGTAGCTGTAAAGCCAGACTCTGTGTGTCTCTTGTCCTGAATCAAAAGAACATTTGGCAGCTTTAATTTTTAAGTTGTGATAGGAAAAAGTATTGTGAACTGTGGGACACAAAGGGACAATTGTGCCCTGAAAGTTTCAAATGCTTGCTGTGTGAACTGGAGTCACTAGACAAATTGCCATGAAAAAATAATTAAAAATGGTACTCCCACTGTGAAGTTACAGTTGAAAGAAAAAAAATTGTTTTGCAGTTTAAATTTTGCCTGCTTAATGATCGCTGTGATGGAGAAGAGCACAAGAAGAGAGAGGCTCATTTGCATCATGTCGAGTGATTGGTGAGACCACAATCAGTCCTGCCTCTAGCCAGCTTCAGAGTGCCGCCCAGTGTTCGAGAGGAAGAGAGCAGTGTGAATAGTGCTGAGCTGGCTAGCCAGGAGGATCGTTGGGTTACTGTGAACATTCTAAAAGTTAAAACAACAGACCTTTCTGTGCTAAATCGGCTCAACCCATATTCCAATCGACTGGGGAGAAAGCGTGGTGTTTGTAGGGACAATCAGTGGATCCAGCCTTTTCAACCCAGAGGCCTTCCAGGATCGACATTAGGTCGAAATTTCCACCAAAAGCCAGATACTGATTCAGTGAGTACCATTCAGCAAAAGTTAACTCAAATTCTGTGTTTTTTCAAAAGCCAGTTGGATCTGTGTGTAAAAAGTGTGATTGTTTTACAAAGGAGGACTGTGTAAAGTAATTAAAACCCAAGCAAGAATTTTGAATTTTGTGTTTATCTATAGTCATGGCTTTGGGACCATTTCACTACCCAGATCATGCCCGGATATGATAGTTGAAGAGGTTATCAAGCTTAAAGAAATAGAGCAATGTTTCTACAGTGGAAGTTTGCCTCCTCATGTTGCGATTCTTGTATACCCTGTGAGAGTATCGTAAGGTGCCCCAAGGCTGGAAGGGACATTTTCATGATTCCTCACTGTTCAGGGTGCTTAGAGAAGCAAGGGTCTAACTAGTGCACCTAAAATTCATTTAGCTCCCACTTGGACAAAGCTACAAGATCCTGCAAATAGTAGCACACAGTAGCAGGTTGAACCTGTTGGGGAGACCCCAGCAGAGTGTGGCACAAAGGAAGAGGGTATAGATGTACTGCCAGAGGAGAGTCCTCATGATGTCTCCATGCCTGTGTCACAGATGGACAGTGTGGAGGGAGAATCAGTAGATCCATGGAGAGGGTCCTAGTCCTAACCTTGTGGAAGAGGATGAGGTTGAGAAACCTTAGATTGGGTGGTGTCTACCTCACGCCCAGTGAAGAGTGGACTGTCTCAGGAATGAGGATGACTGCTCACTCCTGGGGCCAGATCCTAAGTGACAAGGAAGCAGAGGAGGACACTATGTATCGTTTATGTTGAAGGTCCAAGTCTGCAGCCTCAGACTCTTGCCTCAGAGGAACCAGAAGAAGCTGATGACTCCACAGCTCCACCAGTAGAAAGGGTCAGGGACAAGTTCTACCTAGCTTTGAGTATGCGACACTGGCAGAACCAGGACTGGCCACCCCAAGCCAGGCTGGGGGTAGATTGATAAAGACCAGTAAGGAGGAAAAACTGGTTCTTAGGAATTCAAACGAGATCTATGGAATGTCCTTTCTACCTTTCCTCGGACAGTCTGGGAGGAGATTGAGAAAAACAAGAGAGACTGGCTAGTGGAAGATTCAACCAAAACCTGCATCCAGGTACAACTTGATATGTCAGAGACAAAGTGATATGAGACAAACTCAAGTTTTGGAAGTTGGGCAGGACACTGTTCATAGACACTGTACATTTTGTGGATGATTAAGGAAACAAGACTTTCCATAAAGTGAATTATGAGCACCCAGAAGGGGTCACAGTTCTTGCACCAGATCCAAACTGGTACTACCTCAAGTGTACCATCATCCTGTGAATGTGCCCATGCCTATCCAATAGGAAACAGAGCAGTGGTAGCCAGTGCTACCATCCCACCATTGCTGTACCCATGTTGCTCCTATCCTGTATTCCAGGATCCAAAGGTGCATTCAATTTCATCAGCCTCTACAGTGTGCCTTTCCAGTTCCATTGCCTGGTCTTCCAGATGACATCAGTCTGAGATGACATCATTCCAGCTGTTTCCTAATTCATCACCTGAGATTTCAGATGACATCAAACCAGCTGTTCCTTTCCTGTTCCAAGGTTCCATCTCCTATATGACATCAGCTCTAGATGACATCACCCAGCAGTTTCAGGCATCTATCCTGTCATTTCCTGAAGATTTCCTTCCTGCTGTATCCAAAAGTGCTGCCAGGGAGAGTCTTTGGCTGGAGATCCAGGTGCTGTTCTATTTTCGTTCTTCAAGGCACTAGTAAGTCCAGACTTTTCTTACCCTACTGACATTGCAATACATATCCTACACCTGGCAGACTATGGACTGCTGAACTGTCCACAAAGTCTCTCCCTTTGAGATTTACAGTATGTCAAGAATTATACTCACTGGGCACTGGCCCAGGAGAAATTCTTTATGGACCCTGCCTTTGGGCACTGTTTGCCACTAGTTGGGACATTTAGGCATTCCATCCCCAAAAGGTGTATCGTACATAATATTGATATTTTCTACTGTTTTGTACTTTTCTATTTTTTCTAAAAATAATTTTTGGGATTCTCCAGTGTTTTGATGCTAATGGTTGTTGTTGTACTATGTTTTGCAGATCTGGGTATGTTTTGTCTTTTCTCTTCAGGTGGATCCTGGTGGAGAAAGAAAAGAAGAAAGAAGAGGATTGGAGGGACTCATCAGAGTTCCTTTGTACTTTAAAGTGTTTTTAAAGTACTGTGTAGTTGTTAATGTATGTTAACCTTTTTCCTTCCACATGTGTATTCGGGGGATTGTGAGGTGTAATGCTTGTGTAGGTTAGCTCTGTTGTTTTGGTTTACAGGTGTCCAGGGATGGAAGGAGGTTCCCTGTTTTGGGTAGTTTTTTTCTTTTATTAAAAGAAAGGTCATGACCACAATACATTACAGACAATTACTTTGTTAGTCTGTCTTTTCTACATTTTCTGTCCACATTTTGATTAAAACATACATTCCATTAAATGCCTCTTGATTCCCCATAACCCTCTAAGGGGAAGATTCCAAACTTAGTCCAGAGTTCTCCTCCCTACCTCCTTTCATCTCATCCATCTCCAATCATCCAGGTATAAAATCTGGGTCTCTGCTGGAAATGTAAAATATCCATGGTCTCCACAATAGCTCGGCCTGTGGGACTTTGTTGGTATTTTAGCTGTAATAGTCTCCAAATAATAAATGTACATTCTCCTATAGTCAGAACTATCTCTGACATCCATCGTCTTGTTATGGCTTTTGGCAGCTGCTATATAAATGGGTAGCAAAGTTTTGTGGCAGGCTGTGGTATGGGGGAAAATTGCCAGGAGAACCATTTCAGCAGTCAATTCGATCCCTTCTCCTACATAGTCCGACATTGCCTGCTGAAGGCTACACCAAAATGGCATTAATAGGGGCATGACAAAAGATATGAGCAAGGCCAGCTAACTGGCATCAACAAGATCTCCAGCATCTGCCACAGGAGGAAGGAAGATATTTGATAAGAATAGCTGGGGATCTAAAAACGTACTCTTCATTTCCAAGCAAATTCCTCCAAGTACTTGAATGAGTTATCTTACAAGCCATAAGAGAAGCCTGAAGCCAATCTTGTTTGGAGATTTCAATCTCTAAGTCTCTGCCCCAGCTTCTCATGATAGTAAGTGATGAGTCACCCATTCCTGCTGTAAGATCTGGTAAATATGGCCTACTAGATGTTCCCAGTGCTGACCAGTTATAGCATCTTCTGGGAGTTTCCAAATGTTTGGAACTGGATTAGGCATCTGTAATGTTATATCCCTTTGTCTTAAAAGATAGTTTTAACCTGGGTATATCTATAAATGTCCCCTCAGGTAAATCATAGTCTGTCTGTAGTGTTTCAAACTGGAGAATGCCCTTCTCTGTTATAAATTGTCTATAGAATTGAAGCCCATCCTCCTCCACCTAATAAAGGTGTGATCTAATGTGGCTGAGATAAAAGAACCATCCTCTGAGATCACAGTAAATAGGAAAAAATATATTTAAAGCCTTTATTTTTCTTTAGATGGTACCATTGTGTTAAGATTTGAGCTGTGACGGTGTAAAGTCCTCAGGTGTGGGGCCTTGTCCACTGAGGCCATGGTCATTTTCAAAATGTTATATAAATCATTAATGGCAAACTCCATATCCTTCAAAGGAACCTCTATAGATGGGGAAACCACTGTATTAGGATCTTGATAAAAGGATGCCAAGGTGTACAGCCTTAAGTTGGGAAGGTTTGATCCTACCTCTATCAGTGGAAGCTGCAGTAAAGTTATCCTTACCGAGGTTTCTGACCATGCCAAATAAAATTAGAAATTATTCTATCCCATGATGTAAAGTAAAAATTAGCAGGAAGGGTGGAATATTTTGAAATAGATATACAATTTTGGAAGGATGATCATTCTGATGGACTCTATCCTCTGAAAAAGTTCAAGGGCAGAGATGAGCAGGTCATTAATTCTGATTGAATTTTGTATCAACCAAGGTTCATAATTTAACAACTCTACATTTTCCACGTTTTGGTATTATACCCAAGTATTTAATTTGTGTTTTGTACCATTTTAAGGGTATTTGTTTTTAATGTTTGGGTTGGGGAAAGGTTTAAAGCTAGCAAGCGTGTTTGGTGATATTTAAAACAAATCCCGCTATCTCAGAAAAAAGTGTTAGGGAGTCCCACAGGTCAGAGGGAAGTCTCTGGAGAAAGGGCTGAAACAAAATATCGTCAGCAAATAAAGTCACCTTATATTCCCTCTGTCCTATAGGAACCCCCTCCACACCTACATTATTCTGAATTAGCTCAGCCAGGGTTCCACATAAAGGGCAAGTAGTAAGGAGGTCAAAGGACATCCTGTCTCGCTCTCCTTGTATGGGTATTGATTGGGATAATGAGCCATTAATTCTAATGTAGGCCTTAGGAGATGAATATATGTTCCTTAGGCATGTTGAAAAGAATCTGGAAGTGCAAATTTGGTCAGGGCTGCCCATAGAAAATCCCATCCCACCTTGTCGAATGCTTTGTCTGCATCAAGACTAATTTAACAGAGGGAATCTTCGGCCTGAAGATGTTCCATAATAAGAAATGCTCTATGAAGATTATCTGAGGTACTTCGTGATTTCACAAAGCCGCCTGATATTTATGTATTAAATCTTGTAGAATAGATTCCAATCTTTGGCCCAAATGGCCATAAATATTTTATAATCTACACTTAGGATAGAAATCGGTTGATAAGATTTGGGAAGGGTGGGATCTCTTTCTGGTTTAAGTAATGGAGTTAAAATAGAGTAATTCCAAGAGAGGATGAGTTTCTCCCTCAAAGACTGTCTTGCAGGTTGGAAGAAAGCTAGGTAACAGTTGGGGAATAAACATTTTATACCATTCTGGACTAAACCCATCCGGCCTGGGCTTTTCTGAGATTTAATTATTTTTACCTGATAAAGTATCTCTTCAGATCTAATCGGTCTTTGTAATTGAGAAATCTGAGTTTCCGAAAGTTTTGGTAAAGGGATTTGATTTAAAAACTACTGTATTCTGTGTTTGTGTTCTGGGTGGGGGTGGGGCTGTATATAAAGATTTATAAAATTGTTTAAAGGTTTGTTTGATTTGGTTCTTTTTACATGTGATTGAGCCAGTAGATTGGGATTTTATTTTAAAACAGTGGAAGCTTTTTATTGGCCCTCAATTTCCTTGCCAGGTTTCTTGCCCTTTTGCCCCACCCTTTCATAATTGTATTGTCTTAGACATGCCATTTGTTGGAAGATTTTGTAATCCATAATGTTTTGTATCTCCTGTTTTATGCCTCTTATCTGTTTCTGGAGATTAACATCTCCTTCTCTATATAAGAACTGATATGAAGACAGGAGATCTTCTAAGAAGTTTAACCTGGCATTTTTTTTTTAATTTCCGGGAGGTAAATTCTAAAACCTCCCTCTCAGTATGGCTTCAATGTATCCCACTGGATAGCACTAGAGACTTCTGGGGTCAGATTCTCTTGAATAGCCTGGGAATACATTTCCTCATGGCATCAAGGAACTCCTGATCTTTTAAAAGTGATGTATTAAATCTCAAGTTTAAAATTTCTGCTGTTTCCAAGTTTATTTTTAGGATCTGGGGATTATGATCAGATAGTATTCTTGGTTCAGTATTATATCCTGAACTAATGTAAGGTGTTCCCAGAGATAAAAATAATCCAGCCTGGAATACGTTCTATGGCGTGCCGAAAGAAAGTATATCCTGGGACTGTTGGAAAGTCCTCCTCAAACACCTTCAAATCCTAAATAAGCCATTTTTTTAAATATTTTCCTGTATTAGATAATCTATTAGGATTTGAATTAGATGATTCTATATAGGGATCAATGTCAGATTGAAATCCTCCCTTGATTAAAATTCCTTTATATTTTTCCATCACCTTATGAAGGAATGATAGAAACAGCCAGAAGTGGAGTTTGTGGGGTAAATAAGCATTAACTAAAGTTACAGTCTGTGAATAAATTCTGGTCAGTATCACAAATCTATCCTGTGAATCTGAATAGGACTCTAAAACTTCAAACGGGTGAGACTGATACCAAGATAGCGTTCCCTCTTATGTTTTTGGGTAAGAGAGGCAAATTCCTGTATCTTCCCCCAATGTAGCTTGGAATGTTCTGATTGGGAGATGGGACTCCTGTAAGAAAAACAAATCTGCTTTCTGCTTATGTAGATACTGCATAATTCTATACCTTTTAACAGAAAATGCAATCCATTCACATTTAATGACAGAATATTCACTGGGATGTTAGTCATTTGTTATCTAAGGGAGTTATCGCTTTTATGTAGGAAGGGCATTGTCCAGTTTCCAGAGAATATTGTATGCATTTGATTGTATTTGGAATATTCTTTCCTCCACACTCTAGTGGCTCGAAATGGCCAAGCTCAGCATCTCCAAAGATAAAGGAAATTTCTTTGTCTACTATCTCTCCAGAAACCACAAGTCCAACCTTTTCTGAGGACAGCAGTGTCAAATCTAGATTTGTGTCACCCTCTCTCTTCAATTTTAAATTAGTCAAAAAAGTAACCATTAATTTAAATAACAGTTTAAAACCTTTTGTCCTCTTATCGAGGAAATTATATACATTTGGTCTTCCATTTGTGTGGGAACAAAAACATCTCCCACTTTGTCCCTGACCTATAAAATCCTTGGTCTGGGGAGTCAGGGCAACACTTCTCCGAAGAGAGTGTGGACCTGTCTGAGGGGATCCCTCTAGAACAGGCACGGAATTCCTGTACCTATTCCTGTATTGCTGGTTAATGGGCCTTGAAATCTCAGTTAAATCTGAATAAAATATTTGTGTGAAACTTAAAAGATCTCACCCTGATTGCCTTTTCTAAATCTAATTAAATTATCTGTATCCCTCTTATCATTTATTTAATATCTAGCTCTCCCATCCCCTATTGTGCAGATAATCTTTCAGCCTAAGTTCAGCTTTTGATACATGTATCTCAGTATTTTCCCATCAATAGAAAACAATATTAATTCCTAATTCAAATAGTATGTAGAATCAAGACAAAGTTTCCCAACATTCACCCCCCACTCCTCTGAGGAGAAAGAGCCACCCTCAGTACTCCCTCCCTTCCCTCCCTTTAAATCAAAAACATTCAATTTCTCATCTCTGAATCCTCCTTCCCTCCCCCAGACCGCAACCTCCCACAATGTCTCCCTCCCAGGAGAATAATCATTTCATGTCCTTTCCCTTGAAAGTTTGTCTTGTCCTCCAGTGATAAGAATGGAGTCAAATCTAGGTTTTATAGTACAGATTTGAATCCTGTGTTTCCATCCCTGAGTTTATTCATGAGGAGATCTTCCATACCGATCAGAGGAACACATGGGGAGGGCTAACATCTGAAATGAGGGGATACCAGGAGAAAAGCAATCTCCATGTCCTGCTGTCTATTTCACCTAGTATAGAGGGCATCTTATTGTGCAGTGTTCTCTTAAGGAGATGCCTCCCTCAAACCCATTTGTTCCCAACAGATTCAGAACTCAGGGGTGCCTTCTGGGATACGGAGGGGGAGAGAAAGACAACCTCCATATCTCACTAGCCATCACACCCTACACCTAGGAACATTTCTAATGTGAATTCCCTGTGGAGGTGCCTCCTCAACCCTCTACCCTCCAAACAATCCAACTATCGGTGGCTTGCTCAGGCCCTCTATTCCCCCATCTCAGTTTGTTCTCCTCCTTTAAGCCTCGGGCTTTCTTACTTGTCTCTACTGTAAGAAAAGTGCAGCTAAGATAGCCCCTCCATCCTGTTACTCCCAAGTCAAGTCACATTTTGTCCATGGAGAGGTGAAACATGTCTACTTTTCAATCCGGGAGCGGAGGTGGAGTGCAAGGCACCTGCAGAAAGTGCAGAAATTGCAGTCCCTTCCTTCAATAAGCAAAGATTAAATATGGTTCCAGTCTTAGTTAATAACCTCCTTTCCTCCAACCCCTAAATACCTTAATTCTGGGCCACGCATCTCTCCTCTGGCTGCCTCCCCATCTCTCAGTTAAACCTGCACAGTTGTTCCGTTTAAGACTGGAGGTTGGATTCCTTAAATTTTGTATCTTATTTAGTATTATCTGTAGTCTCTGGTTGCCAATTTCCATTCTGGACACTCCTCTATTTCCAGGCCTGGTCGAAATGTTCTGGTCTCTTGTCGCCTTCTTTGTTATTTCTTTCATATCTAGATTTCTCTCTGCAAAGATCTGATCTGGCCTCCGATGCTGACTGATATGTTATGGGGCCTCCCAGGAACTGAACTACCATTTTGCAGGGTATGGAGTATGAAATTTTAAGTTCTTTGCTCTAAGGATAGAAATAGCAGTGTGTACTCCTACTCACATGTTGTGTAGCCAGGGCATAGTCATCATCGAACAAGATTCACTGTTCTCTCCTTTGAACTCTCTGTTTTCACCAGGCTTCATTAAGAGCTGGTCTTTTGGTAAAAGCTAACAAATCCATCACAAAAGATCTGGGGTGAGTGTCAGGCTTAGAAGGGTGAGGGCCTAATGCTCTATGTGCCCTTTCTATGTCCAGTTGGTATTCTGGATACAAATCCAATGTTTGTCACAACAGCATATCAGCAAAGTCTACCGGATCATTGCCTCCTCTCCCTCTGGCAATCTTTTATTTTCCATCTGCTTCTGTTCTCCATATCCTCCAACCTAGCTGATGTGTGCAATTGTTCATCTGCTAATGCATAAACTGCTTTCTCTATGATCGATATTTTGTTTAAATTAGTTGTAGTCTTGGTTTCCATCTCAGCAGTTCTAGATTGCAGCTCTATAAATTCTGTTCGCATATCTCGAAGGGCCTCTCTCATCTCTGACCGAAATTCAGTTATTGCTGCCAAAATAGTTTCAGAGTTGGAAAGATCTGGATTTTGTTTCTTCTTTTCTTTATCTCTTCTACCTTTTGATTCAATTGTGGAGAGCAGACTGGTTAGAGTCAGAGCTTTGTATCTCATTTTCATCCTCATCTGGTAAATCTCTAAGCTGTTGAAAACGGTTACAATCTATTCGAGCCATGTCTCCACGTTGCCCCACCTCAGTAGCTGATTTATTTCTTTGTTTGTTCTTCATTCTCTCTTCTCTATCCTTTTCAGGCTATTATTGTTCTTTAATACTTGAAAATCAATACTATAAGGGGAGATTCTACTGCCAAAGTGAGCACGGAGGAGAGCTGAGTTCTGTTGCATCCTCACAGCACCATTTCCTACCGGAAGTCTGGGGTAGGTTTGTTTTGATTAGATAGGTTTTTCCCTAGAGGGCTAAGGGATAGACAGGCTGTGGTCCTGACTAGCCATAGGGCAGAAGTGCTGGTCTGTTAGGGCTATGCTCTGGACAGTTCTTCCAGAGCCACTGGTTGCCATAGTAACATTGTAGTGTAGAGGCTGATATGTCAGCCAAAAGCCTATGGGCCCATAGAGTTGTCTGCCTGTACCTGGCACATGGTAGGGAGAGTAGTGCTACCTCCCGTTGTCAACATATAGGATATGATGGCCTGGTGCCAGGTAGGTAATGACAATTGACAGTCATTTTCCTGACTGAGGGTGAGTGTAACCCCTTATTCCCAGGAGTTACTAAAATCCCACTCAGAATCAGTGGCAGTCAGGAAGGCAGCTAGTGAAATGCCAGCTAAATGGGTTTCACACTGTCATTCTCTGGTTTCAGTCTCGGCTGAGCTGGAGGATGATGTAATCATGGAACTGTCACAGCAGCATAAGCCACACTTGAGCTAGCTGCAGGATATAGCTTTAGAATGTTCAGTCAGATATAGTCATTCTGCAGTTGGAGTCAGTGGAGGAGGTTGCAGGTAGTGCTCCTCTCTCAGCTCTGTCAGAGAGCTACCAGTAGTGTTTGTTTCTCACTCTAGTGTGAGCCAGTACAGCCTTGTGGTGAAGGGGTGGAAACCAAGCCAAATGGTTTCACAGTGCCCCACCCAGGAGAGGTGGGGTGGATTCTAGGATTCAGGGGCAATCCCTGGTTCAGTCTGGACTGTGTTGAAGCTGATGGAGATTCAACTTTTCTGTGAGTACCTGTGACTTTGTGTGAAAAACCCTGGAGTACCTGCATTCCTTTTAATGAATTTTCTCTGACAAAGGGATCCTATCACCTAGACTTTTTCTCTTTAAAAGTGTCTACTAAAGTTGGGGTCTAGAGTAGAGACAGTGCCAATTACAGAACTTTTAAATTGCTGACACTATAGAGGTGTGTAATGTACTATGTTAAGTGTGAAAGACATTTCAAGATAGTACCTATAGATGCTTTCTGTGAGGGTGTTATTAACCAGATGAATGTCCGAGTATAAACATGGAAGCAAAGGTGGAGATCCCCATCTGGAGTAACCAGTTTATCTCTCTGGGTTCAATTTGGGCACCTGTGTTTTCATTCAGTGCTTTGGCCAGTGCCTGAAGAAAATAGTTTACCCAGACGTGGGTTAGATTCTCTGTGAGCCTGTAAGTGCTATTTGGTGGTTGAGGGTGCCACCAGTAATTCCTCATGAAATGTGGGAAAGTGTGCTAGTACTGGCCGTGTGTGCCTAGGGAAGAGGAAATGTACCAGATCTGGCTATGTGTCCAATCTCCATTTCAGAACCAGAGAGTTTGCTGTGTAAGTCAGAACCTGAAGGTTCACTGTGTGTGTTTTCTGTACCTCAGTAATCTGCATTACCAGTAGGAGTAGCCCTGTAGGGGTCCATCTTCACTTTGTGATTATTCTCTGTGTATGTGAATAAAAGCCACACTTAGAACCCCAACCTGGTTTGGACAGTACTGTTATTGCTTTCACTGTGTCTGGATTTACTTGGGTGTCCCTGACCAGAAGTAGAAACCTAGCATAATTGTAAGCAACGTTTTCTCCCAGGGACCCAGGTTGATGACCATGGTAAATGGTCCCACCAGGTGTGAGCCAGGTAGTTGTCACACTTGGTTTGCCTGTCTGTGTATGGCAGGCTCAGAAGTAGATGTACTAGTAAACTGGTTGTAAAACCCCCATCCCTCTCTTTGGCGCCATGTAGTGAGAGAAGCAGCCCTGCTAGTTAGACAAGGGGCTACATAAGACTGTTTAATACAATTATCCTATTCCACATTTACTGGTCCCTTGGGCCTTTTACCCACAAGACCAAGTGAATGGTGACAACCTCCCAGGTAGGGTGAGCATTACCCCATGGGCAGCTGTGCTGGCAAGTCTGCTGTACCAATGAGTGGCATCATGTGGGTTAGTAACCAGTACATGGTACTGCAAATTATTTGGACAATTGGCTTAGCTGTGTACATCTCCTTCCAATAGTACTCTGATAGCACTAGTGGCCCAGAGCAATCTGCTTCCATGCCAGGCCCAACTCTGTAGACTTAACTGACATCACTCGTTACCAGGCCCTTTATCCTGATGAACATCTACTAAATACTGTTCACTGTAAGACCTATTGGATAACTGTACTTTGGGTACCCATTCCTCCTTTTGCACTGTCTTACAAATTGCTCTCTTCCTTGCATTTTTCTGATTGGAGGATCCAAAAGGATCTTAGCAAATTCCTTAGAAAGGGGCCCACTAACATTCCCTGGGTTGCTGATCTTTCTTTCTTGGTAGAGCACTGGCTGGGTCTTCCTGCTCTTCTGATCTCTGGAGGTGCACATCCCTGCCCCTGGAAGAGAAATGGGGAAACTGGGTTAAGCTCCGTGGTTCCTCTTGTATTCCCACTCTGTAATCTTATTTCTCTGGAACCGTGGCTCTTCTGAAGCTGCTGGAATTGAACTCTGACACTCACCTAGCCTTCCCCTTATAGTGTAAAGGAGAAAGAGGAGGACATGAATATTCATGCCTCGTTTCCTCCTTCTGGATGAGTCAGAATTCAAATTCCAGGCCCCCTGTCTCTGAGCAGAGGCCCACTAGAGTACCTCTCAGGGTTTGACTTAACCCTTCATGTACTCTCTAGCAACCTGCTGGGCTTAAGAGGTTGCTTACACATGTAGAGACAGTGTCAAACTATAGAGTCAAGACTTGCTGCTATGTGTAAATAGGATATCATTTATATGTTGATTGTATATCCATTCCCTTCACTCTTTTACTTTTGAATGCTAGACTCCTATACATGTTGTATCTGTTCATACATTGTATTAATACATGTGTTGAATTCTATTGTTGTACTCTCCCAGGTGGTACCTGAAAACAGCCACTTTCTGTCCAGTGTAGTTACCAGTTAACAAAACTAAATAAATATTAAACAGCAGCAGACCACAGTAAGGATTTTAAACTCTTTAAAATCAGAAAGTTATGGTGAATGTTGTCTTGTACTTCCTCCAACCAGGAGAAAGTAGGATAGCATGAAATTGTTTTGTTACATGGATGACGGAAGCTGAGGACATGGACAGACAAGCACCCCTTACTTTTCCCTTATCTCAAAAGTGCAATATGCCCTTTGAAACCAGCATAAGAAAAACTCAACTTTTCCAGACCTCAGTAGTGTTACATGTCCTTTGAACCACAGAAAAGAAAAACTCGACTCCCATTAGGCATCACAGAAAAGCTGCAGAAGTAGGTCACATTCCTTTAAAGCGTCCCTCACCTGATTACTCATCTGTCTTATAGTGATTTACTCATCTTCTAAAGGTGATTATCTGAGTACCTTTATAGTACTCCACAGTCAAAACCAGTGGGTATTCCTCATCCATCTTATAGGTTGATGCCCGATCCAATCAAATCAAAGTGTGTGAGGATATACATCTCGTCTCATTAGATTGTCTCAGTGTGATTCTTCCTTAGCAATCGTGGGAAAAATAGAGACATACAATCCTGGTAGCCCTGAGTATAATAAATGAGAGAAGAGAAGAAAAGACTTTTCCAGACTTTGTGCAACACTTTCATTGCATCTCATTGACTCACAATAATCACATATTAGAAGGAAAAACCTTATATGCCATCTGTTGTGTGTTGATATGTGAAGGAACTGATATTCTCTACTGGTATCCTCCTAACAGAATTAACATTAAACTGCTTCCTTCACTAACCCAGCCTGTGGAGTAATCTGCCATCCTGACTGGGGCTGTGGAGTACTATAAAGGGTACTCAGATAGTCACCTTTACCAGGTGAGTAAATCCCATTATATTTCATACCCTTTATAGTACTCATCAGTCAGAATCAGTGGGACCTTAGTAGCAGTGTAGTCACATGACAATCCCTAACTCTTGGGTGTGTGATGGGAGCAGTAGATTAGGACATTGCTAGGTGGACTGAGACCCCACCCTTAGTACCATGTTGACTGTTCTTTCAGCAGATGCTTTGTCTAGCCGATAATGTCTAGTGACTGCATGTAGTGAAGACCATCTGACTGCTGAACAAATGTCTGCTACTGAGACCTGTCCTCTTTCCACCCAGGATGTTGCCACAATCCTGGTGGAGTGCACTGATTCCTTCTGGTGGGACCTGGACTATGGCCTTGTAGGCCTTGATGATGGTCTGTTTAATTCATCTAGCAATGGTGTCTTTAGAATCTGCCCTACCTCTGCTCTTGGATCAGAATGAACAGTCTGTCTGTCTTTGGTATACTGTTTGTCATGCTGAGGTACTTCCTCAGCTGACAGCCCATGTCAAGTGAGTGTTGCTGTGGTGTGTCTGGAGTGTTGGCTGCATCCATGTAAGGTAGCAGGACATCTTGGTCCATGTGATATGGAGTGAGCACTTTGGGTTGAAAGGAGGAACCATTCTAAGAATGACCCTATCACTGTGAAAGGTTATGAAAGGCTCACCTGCATAACAATGCCTGTATTTCTCCTATTCTCCTGGCGGAGCAGATTGCTACCAGGAATGCTGCCTTAGTGTACACCATTGTAGTGACTGTTGTTGGAGAGCGGGAGATTGTAAGGCATCTAGAACTGTACTGAGTTGCCGCAGTGGGCACCTTTGTTTGACTCTTGGTGATGCTAATGTGACTGCCTTAAGTAACCTAACTGTGTTTGGATGTGAGCCAATGTGGCCTACTCCTGGTATTGGGCCCTTATGGAAGAAATTGCTGGTGCCTGAATTCTGAGCGATGCAGGACTGAGGCCCTAATTCACCCTTCATTGAGGAAGTCCAGAATTTGTGACAATCCTACCACTGATTGTGAAGTTCCCATCTCCCTGCATCACTTGTGAAAGATTTGCCATTGTCAGTGGTAAGTCTTGTTGGTGGATTTTCTCCGGGATTGTAGTAGACAGTTCACCACTGTGGAGTGATAGCCTAGGGTCAACAGTCTGTTCATTTCAGTAGTCAGGCCGTAAGGTTAAGGCTGGTTGAGTTTGGATGAAGTACTGGGCCTTGACTGAAGATCCGCCGGTGTGGTAGGGCCATTGCTGGGCCACTGTCATTGCTTAAATGAGTGAATACCATGGTTGTCTGGGCCAATTCAGGGCCACCATGACTTCATGCCCCGAGCATTATATTTTGTGGAGAATCTTGTTTATCATTGGGAAAGGGGAGACACATATGCATGTTTGAAGCTCCATGGGGATGAACATGTGTCCACTTCAGTGCTCGAGTCTGTGAATCTGGAGTCGTAGTTGGGCAGCTGTGTGTTCTGATGTGATGCTATTAGATCCAGTTGGAAAGGCCCCACCTCTCCTGGAGCTGTTGGAAAATGTGCTGGTGAGTCTCCATTCCTCCTGGTTGATGGTGATTTTGCTGAGCCAGTCCACCTCGGTGTTGGACACTTCTGTGAGGTATATTGCAGTGACGGATTGTAGATGTCACTCTGTCCAGTGTAGAAGATGGAGTGACTCTTTATCATGGCTTTCTTCTGGTATCTCCTTGCTTGTTTAGTTATGTGACTGTTACTTGGTTGTTGCACCAAACAAGTACTGCTTTGTTGGTGAGTAGGATGAGGAAAAGGTCAGGGCTAGGCTACGGCTCTCATTTCCAGGGCGTTTACCAGAGTGTGGATTGGACTGAGTCCATAGTCCTGGGTGACATGGTTCTTGTACATTGCCCCCCAGCATGACAGACTCACGTCCATGGTAATTACTGCCATTGGTGTTTGTGTCAGCAGGCGTCCGCATTGTATATTTCTTTGCAGTGTCCACCATCTCAGGCTGTTGAGTACCTGTATCAGTGGTGTGACCTGAAATTGAAAATTCTGTGTTGTCTAGTCCCAGGACTCTGTTAGAAATCTCTGTAGTATTTACATGTAGCCTGGCCCACAGTACCATTTCTATTAGTGCCGCCATGACACCCAGGGTTTGGAGTTAATCCCATACAGCTCTGTTGAGTCTGTTGATGAGGCCTCTCACAAATGTATAAGTGCTTTGTATCTTCTCACTTGTTGGGGTTACTTTGTTGTTTTGTGTGTCAATCACTGTGCCTAGGTGTGTGATGGATTGAGAGGGTGTTAGTTGGCTCTTTGCTGTATTGATTATCCAGCCTTGCTGTCTTTGGCAGCTTATTGCCAACTGGGTGCTGTGCTGTGCCTGCTCTACAGTTCTTGCCCTTATTGTGTCCTTGGGTAGGGAATGATGTGCACCCTTGTTTCCTGAGGTGTGTTGCTAAGACCACCAGAGTCTTGGTGAATACTGGGTGCTGATGCCAGACGAGCGGCAGGCAGGTGTATTGATACTGTTGTCCTCAGATGCTGAACCTGAGCTACCCGTGGTGTGAGGCTCGAATTGGGATGTGAAGGTAGGCGTTCTTGAGATCTATTGAGGTCAAGTAGTCTCCTAGTTGTATGGACAGCAGGGTGGACTGCAGGGTTTCCATCTTGAATTTTTGTATGTTACAAACCGTTTAAGTACTTGAGGTCTAGTAGCGGCCTCATCCCCTTGTTTTCCTTGGAACCACAAAGAACAAGGAGAAGACTCCTGTGTCCTTTTCCTCTGTAGGAATGGGCATGATAGCTCCATTATTTAGTAAGTCCTGTATTTCATTTTTATTGCCTGTATCTTCTTTGGGCACCACAGTAGGGGGCAGACAAAGAGGCCTATGTCTTGATGGTTTACCGTTGAATTTGATTGCATAACCGCTTGTCACTACCTCAATCACTCATTTGTCTGAAAGTTGTTTGGGCCCAGTGATGCACAAACCACTGCAGTCTCCCACCAATGGTAGGGTATGGGCCCACACACCTTCATTTTTGTTACCTTTGGCTTGTGACCTCCATTGAAATATTGTCCCTCAGCACTGCTTTTTGGTTTGTTGTTATAAGGTCTGTTTGAATCCTGGGTTTGAATCCCACAGCCCCACTAGCATACTGTGTGACCCTGAGCAAGTCACTTAACTTCCTGTGCTCCCAGGTTGCACCTGGAAACAAGCTTTCAGCTAGTGTGTCTCACATGGTAAAACAAAGGTAAAAAAAAGGTATGTGCTAAAATTTGAGCTTCTGGTGCCATTGTTTGGAAGCCAGAGGGTTGTACGACTGTGATTTTAGTTTGAAAAACTTATGTTTGGGACGGACGGTCTGTCTGAGGCAAGTAGATGTCTTTATCACCCTGTGCTTGTTTCCCCAACTTTGTTTGAGGGTATGGTGTTAGATCATCTCCAAACAGTGTTCCTTCTTTGAATGGGAGTTTCATTAAGGCATTTTTGGATTCACTGTCCACTTGCCACAGTTTGAGCCACAACGCCCTCCTTGCTCTGTTTGCTAGGACAGTTGGCTGGGCTCGAACTTGAGGATGTCTGACGATGTGTCTGTTATGTGTTTACTGCCTGTATTGCACACTCTGCTGCATCAGCCTGAGGAGAGTCCTCTGAGATGTTTTCGGTGAGTGTATCCAGCCACCTGTGATGGGCTTTGCACGTAAACCACACTGCTGTGTTCATGGAGCATAACAAGCCGAGATCTTGTATATCTTTCTGAGGTGATCTTCAATCTTTTATTCATTGAGTCTTTGAGTGCCACTGTGCTCTCAGTTGGTATAGTCATGTGCTTTGAGAGTTCAGAGATGGGTTGATCAACTTTGTATTTTTTAACATAAAAACATAGAAACATAGATTTTGACAGCAGATAAGGACCGCTTGGCCCACCCAGTCTGCCCATTTTCCTACCTATTGGATAAGCTGCAGATCCTAGTTAACCAGTTTTCCCCAGTAATCACATTTTCTTGGGACAAGGGGTACCATTTGTGTGCCATGCTTCTCTTGGGCAATCTGGTGGGGTTGGCTGCCTTGTACTCCTTACTAAGGAGAGTATCGATGATTTTACAGGATGGAAATGGATCTTCTCCTCTGGATCCCCATCAAAAGTAAGGGTCCTCCGATGTGGATGGTAGGTCGGACTGTTGTGGTATTTTGAGGGCCACTTGGACCATTGTAATGAGTTTGTCAATGTTGTACATGACACATCCTATTGGATTTGTCCATGGCGCTCCTCTGGATCCCCTGTTGTTTCAGTAGTGGAGCTGTCTGTTTCTAGCCTAGGACATTTCGTTAGGGGCTCTTCCCCAGGGAGTTTTGGTGTGTATGTTACCAGAGTGGGATTCCCTGATTTCAGGGTTTCCAGGAGTTAGAGCAAGAGCTGCACCTGGCTAGCATCCAATGCTACTGGCGTCGTTGGTGGTGGCAGGGATTCAGAGTCTGATCCCCTCTTCCATTCCTCCCGGGTTTCTACAAGGTGTCAAGGTGCAAACTGCACAAGTTGTATTGGTTTCCTCAATTGCTGGAAAAAGTATTCCGTATTCCATGCATTTCCTCATGATGCTGGTTGATCTGGGGATTGAAGAAAAAACTGCATCAGATAAGGGCCTCCAATAACTGTGGGCCACATATTTCAAGAGTACTTCCTCAGATTTGCTTTGCTGTACTATTGCAACCTGTCCCTTTAATTGTGAACAAAGTCATGCTGCATTTCCCTAAGTAAGATCCAGGCAAGATGGCAGCCACCAGTTCTCATGGTAACCCATGAGATTTGGGAATCCTGTAAGCTGTCGTGTCTCACTATAGGCGCCAAAATCTTGTGAGATTACGCGTGTTGTTTGTGATGCCTTCTCAGCTTTTGTGGTCCTGAGTCTCAAGGGAGCCAGAGCATCATGGGGCTTCACTACTTCCTGAGAGGGGAGAGAAATGGCTGACAGCTGTCTTGGGGGTGGAGTACATGGATTTATTGCCACTGAGAAAAGGAATTGCACAGAAGGGTCCAGAAATAGTGTGAAGCTGTCCCCTGAAGATGAATGGCAGTGAGACGGACCTTGGGCTTCTTTGCCTGGTGACCAGATGGGAGGCGCACGAATTGTGGCTGACAACCCAGGTATTTTAAGGCATGCTGCCTTGTTTCATTTTCGTCCTTCAGTCTCAGGAGTTCTGGTGAGTGGCTGCAGGGGACCCTCATCCCACGCTGTGGTGTTTGATTCAGTCTGTGACTATGTGGGGAGCTTGGGGGCCACTGCAGGAGGGACTTCTTCTAAGTGTTAGCGCTAGGGCTGTGAGGTTCTTCAGTTGGGCAGAGGTCACTGCAGGAGGACCGGACCTGACATACCTAAAGAGATGGGAGGGTATCTGTGGGTTGGACCACTACGGAGGGGTTACCTTTCCCAGTGTTGCTGTGTGCAAGGCATTCAAAGATTTTGCTCTCTCTGGGGTTCAACCCTAGAGTTTAGTAATATACTGTTCTTGGATAGCTGTCTGATTTAACAGTTTGACCTATTCAATCAGTCAATCAAATCTTTGTTTATACAGGTGAACACCATTGAGCATAACTCAATTACAAGATGGACCTGGTTAGAACATGAACAAAGGATATACAATTTATAAACAGCCAACAACGTAAACATATGAATAATATTTTACAATAGCAGTGACACAATAGCTTGACAATGACACAAATGGAGAACATTTAGAGAACAGTGGTTCAATTCCTTCATGATGTAGGATAGTATCTACAAATAGCTGGGTGAATTATACATAGATTGCAGTTAGATGAGATGTATTGCATACATTGCCTTGTGAAACAAGACCGTCAGTCTGTTCAGGGTAGGAAGGGGGATGTGGAAGGCAGGGGAGGGGGTGCAGGTGGGGGGTTGAGGGGTACCGAGTGGGAGAGGTGAAGGGCTACAAAGGACACAGAACAGAGGCAATGGGGCAGGGGGACAGGAGTCAACCAGATAGATACAGGAGCTAAGTAGGAGTTACAGTAAGCTGGGAAGAGGGCATAAGGGATAGCACAAATGGAGAACAGACAGGAAGTAATATTCAAGTAGTATTGTAAGGGAAGGCCGCTAGGTCAGGCAAGGTGAGGAAGACAGGCACCATCAAGATGCACCACAGTTGCAGAGGCTGTCTAGGATTGAGGGAAACAGTTGCAAGGTTCCTTAACCAAATGGGTATAGAATATCTTGAAGGTGGGTAGACTGACAAAAGTACTCAATTTTAGTGTTTTTGTAGTTTATTCCATAGAGATGGCAGCGCATAACTTATGACCGCCCTTCCAAAGCGTGTTTTGGACTTAGGTACCTTTAAGAAATAAAGGAGTAGGTTCTCAATGCATAACTTCTAACGTGCATGCAGAAGACAATCAGAGATACACAGGGAAGTTTTTGACAATAGCTCTGAATGTCCAGAGTGCAGCATTTCTGTTCCTCCTATACTGAAGGGAGGACCACCCCATGCAGAGTAAAGGGAACAATGGTGAGTGGAAAAGGGTAAGCGGTAATAAACCTCAGTGCCCTGTGATACAGTGTATCCAATTTAGCAAGATAAGAGGCAGGGCACTAACTATAAAGGACATCAGCATAGTTAACCAAGGAGAGAAACGTTTGTACCAGCCAAAGCTTGGCATCTCTAGTAAGAAAGTGATAAATCCTGAAAAGACACTAAGCCTCTGCCTCAATTTTTTAACAAATCCTCGATATGGTCCATGAAGGAAAGTCTGTGATTGAGCCACACTCCCAAATACTTGAATTTCATGACAAATTCTAGGTTTTATCCCAGTATTGTGATAATCTGTGGAATAGATCCAGCACTAGCCGGGTTTGCTGTAAGAAGAAGAGGTGCACACTGCATCACCTTCATTTTTGGCGTTTAGTAGAAGCTTTTTATTTAGAAGTTGGCTCTGAAGCAGATTGAATTGACATTGCAGGTTTCCATAGGCAGCTTCCGCAAGTGTGGCTTAGATAAGTACTGTCATCTGCAAACAGATGAATATTAGCCTTGGTTATGTTGTCATCAGATGTTGTTTATGTAAATTGCAAATGGTAGGGGACCAAGGATCGATCCCTGAGACACCCTCTTTGTAAAGGTTAAGGTGAGAAAGTCCACCTTCTGCCTTAACCTGCTGCCATCAGCAGAGAGATAGTCATCAAACCAATGCAAGGACAGCAGGTCCAAGAGCTATCGCCTCAGGGAGGAGAGGAGCAGGCCATGGTCGATGGTGTCAAAGGCCTTGCTTAAGTCTAAGAACACTGCACAGATGAAGTTTCTATTCTCCAGGTCTCTCTGCTAATCGTTGATCACTTTGGCTAGGGCCGTAATGGTGCTGTGCTTTGCTCTGAAGCCAAACTGCACTGGATTTAGTAGGTTCATAGTTTCTACGTAGGTTCTCAACTATTTGCTCACAATTTTTCTGATGCTTTAGACAGTATTAGGTAGGGAAATGAGCCTGTAGTTGTTAAGATCATAGGATTCCCTGATTTAAACAGAGGGATAACATGGCTGTTTTCCATAAGGGTGGGAGGATCCCTGAGACAGTGAGAGATGGAATAGGTGGGTGATTGGCACAGCTAAAACATGATAGACAATCTTTTGAAAGTATGGGTAAAGGAGTCAGCACCAGGGCTTTTCTTGATATCCAACTTTAATAGAAGTTCTTGACCTCTTTCAGAGAAGCAGGATGGAGGGAGAAGACTGAGTTGGTAAGAAGAGTATCAGTATTATGTGTACCGAGCTGGGAACATAAGGAATATGCAGGGAGTTGTCAAATGCTAGACCTGCAGTAGCAAAGTGGTTGTTAAATGCATCCAGGATCTTCATTTTATCACAGATGGTGGCACTACCAGAGGTGATCTTTGCAGGTAGAGAGTTTCCTGGTGTATGACCAGACATGCCCTTAATTGATTTCTAGAATTTAGATGAGCTCTTGGTGGCACAGTCCAGTTCTGACTGGTAAAGGAGGCCTTAGCTTCTTATCATCTTAGTACATGTATTCCGAGCTCTCCACCAGTCCATAGGGCTCTGTTTTTGCACTTGTTTCAAAGCTTGTCTGTGTTCGGCAGTGCTGTACTGAGTTCTGAAGAGAACCAATGACAGGCTCTACTCCTTACATTGACTTTTTCCAAAGGGCATACTTATTTTGGGTCCTGGACACAATTTCAGAAAAGATATCATATGTCATGTTGACTGAGTTAGCTAGATAAATGTCCTGCCAGTGCAGAGAGTATTTTAGTTTATCAAAGTAGGCAGACTGGTCAAAATTGCTTCTAGACCTCTTGGAGGAGAACTTTGATGAAAATAGTGGATTCTGGCCTGATCTTATGCTGGCAATAATGCAATGGTCACTAACATCAATGAAGAAGGTACTAGCATGGGAGAATAAGTGTGGTTTGCTTACTAAAATGATGTCAAGCAGTGTGCTATTAATAGGGTTCTTCTTATTAGGTGTGTAGGCTCACCAATAAGTTACATCAACCCATGGGCATCACAGAACTCTTTAAGTGGTGTGGAGGCCTTGGACAGCCAATCAAAGTTAATATCCCTAGAATAACTGTTTCAAGGTGCCCGTGCCCCATAATAGTGGTTAGATGGGTGAGGATTTTGGAGCCAGCAGACAGAGGTCTACTGCAATCTATGACACAAAGTGCAATAGAGGAGGATATCTCAACCTTTAGAGACAGGCATTCAAATTGGTTTGCAACAGATGACGAGTCTAGGAAAGGAACTGAGTGTTTGTCCTGACGTGATGGCTCCTCCTCCACCCCTAATGTGCCTGTCAGCTCTAAACAATGAATAGCCTGGGATATTAGTTTCCATGTCGGAGTAGCAGGTCTGAGCCATAATCGGAGACTACTAGGACATCCGATATGGTATGGTTGAGCCAAGCCTGAATCAGGGTAAACTTTTAATAGATTGCATGCATTTACATGCATCAAGCATATTCTTTGAGCTTTGCTAGATCTGATGGAGATGTAAGGACTTCAGGTGGGCCAGGATTAAGTTCAATGTCACCTGAACACAACAGAAAGGAAGAGCATCCTTAACACAGCAATAGTCAATTTGTAGTCTCTTGTCCTTGTACATCTATGAGGGGCAACAGGCTGAGTACATGAGGCCCCGTGTTTAGATCTATGCTGGCCTAAAACTGCAAATACTAAGACCCTGGCTGTAAGATGTAAGGAGCAGTAAGTGCTGGGTAGAGTGAAAGATGTGTCTTGCAAGGGCAATTCAGCCCAATCCCATCACCAAAAATAGGTCAAGTAAGAGGCTGCAGGTGAGGGATCTTAAAGGCACATAGTTATAAGATGAGCTGCAGTCACACAACAGCCCACCGGAAGGTTATATTCCCCATTGATGATTGTGAGAGCTGGTATAATGTGTAAGGCACAAGGGAGAGAATGAACAGATAGTGGAGCCAATATGTCCCCACATGGTGAGGCCTTGGAAAGAGCAAAGATAGTAGTTCTCACTAGTCCTTGAAGCCTATTAGTAGATTTAGCAGCCTAAACCACTCCCTGAGTACTAGCAAATCTATGGATGTAGAACACCTCAACTGCTGTCCATTCACAACACAGCAGGGACTCCTTCCAAAGCTAGCAGATCAGAAGTATTTTAGCACATTTCAGCAGATCCTAAGCCTCAGCGATAAGAGAAGCTGGGGAAATTGATCGTGATGAGTGACAGAAGAAGTGGGCATAAGAATAAGGTGACGAGGGTGGGACGATAGTGTATTTAATAAGTGGCGGGTGGGGGATGGGAGGGTGGGTGAAAAATGCAGCTTTTGCCGACCTTCTCTTGGAAAGTGTCTGACTTCATGGTCTCGGGCGGCAGCTATGGAGGCGCTCGGTCCGCTTGGTAGCAGAGTCTCCCTCAGCAGTTGAGCTGAAGCCAAGGGGTTCTCGGCTGGGGAGAGAGGAAACAGAAGAGATTTAAATGCTGGCCAAAGACAAAGGCCAAACAAACCAGTGGGAGAGAGATTGATAAAACAAAGGGCCAATTTCACTTGGCGTCCAAGAGTCTGGGGTCCAGACCACAGAATCTGAACAGGGCTGTAACACTTTTAACTTTGCTGTACTTTAACAAATAAAGCTAACAGCAGTTACTAAGTAAAAAATCAGCAAAACAGCAGTGATGCTTGCAGTTGCAGGCCTTTTAGAAGGTTTTAACAGAAATCAAAGGAAAGCGGACAGTGGACCAATCAGAACGGGGCCAAAAAGGTGCTCGTGTTCTGATTGGCTGGCACTTTTGCACACCTGGCTTGAGAATGTCCGACTTGCAGTCTCAGGTGACGGCTATGGAAGTGCCGTCCGCCGTGGCAGAGTCTTCCTCAACAGTTGAGCTGGGAGCCCTGGGGGTTCTCAGCTGGGGAGAGAGGAAACAGGAGAGAGATTTAAATGCTGGCCAAAGGCAAAGGACAAACAAACCAGCAGCAGAGAAAATTTACAAAATGAAAGGGCGATTTCACTTGGTACCCAAGATTCTTGGGTCCAGGCCACAGAATCAGGAGAGGGCTGTAACACTTTTAACTTTGCTGTACTTTAACAAATAAAGCTAACAGCAGTTACTAACTAAAAATCAGCAAAACAGCTCCTTACGCCTTGCACATTATACCAGCTCTCACAGTCATTGTAGTAATACTACCCAGAGCAAAGCATAGAAGCTGGTTTATATTCCCTGATTATATGCAGTTAGTGACTAGACAGGGCTATGCTGGCTACCAGGCTGCTTTGAGAATTGTTAGTTAATTATAAAGGCAAACTGTACCTGTAGAATAATCAAGATTGTTGGGACCAGTTGTGGGACGTGACCAACCTGTCTTGATGTACAAGTGAACTGGAGACAATCTGATGAGACGAAGTATGTCCTCACCCACTTTGATTTGATTGGATCGTGCATCAACCTATAGGATGGACAAGGAATACCCACTGATTTTGACTGCGGAGTACTATAAAGGGTACAAGAAATATAATAGCAATTTGCACAGCCAAAACAAAACAAAATACTCCCTACACACTAACCATTAGGATGTAACACCTTGTGTCCAGGCCAAGCAGGTGAATATTATGAAACTGGCCTTTACTGTCCTTGGCCTGTGTCTTCTTGAGTAATCCACCTGCTGTAAATGGGGGTGGGAGTGGAATTACTACAAAAAAGTGAAAGTACAAAGTCACCAGGATGTAACACCTCTGTGTCTATGCCAGGCACATGATTGTCAGGAAAATGGCCTCTAATGTCAGTGGCCAATGCCTTCTTGAGTACTTAGTCTGCTGTAAATGTGTGTGTGTATGGGGGGTTATCACAGAAAAATTAAGGTACAAGCAGTGGTGAAACAGCTACACGAAAAAGTTTTAAGATCACATTTAGAAACTACTGTAGCCACTTAATATTGCAGATACTTGCCCTTTTAGTAGCTCCAATGACCCTCCAGTAATTTAAAATTGCAGACCCTAATCAGTACACAGAGCTGCATGAGAAGGAACTTTTAAATCCTGTGTGGATTTACAAGGAGGATGGTTGGAAGATGAAGGAGCCTGCAAGGTATCACAGCAGGCAGGACTTTGTCTGGGGCATGGACAGGCCACCTGGACGGACAAAGGGGATACAGGTAGGACCACCCAGAAGGGGCAGGGGAGGGGATAAGGTTCCCAGGAGGAGGGAGCTTGCAGTCAGGGACAGGGAGGGCTAAGCCCTAAAGATGGGCTGCCCAGGAGGAATTTCTCCACATTCCTTCTTGTCCCAGGTTGCAGGATCATCAGGACACACTGGATACACCAGCACACTTGAGGTAAGGCCTGGTTAGGCCAGTAGGCCGCATGGCCTGGGGCAAATACCAGGTTAAGAAATGTTTTAGGTGGCTAGAAGAGGCCTTCTGTGCTCCTTCAGCTGAGAGGCTGGGTGTTTTTCTAAGTCTGTTTCCTTAATGTACAAGCCATATAACTTTTATTTAAGGTATCTTGGTTTTAGTCCTCCTGTTAGTATGCTCTGGAGGCCACTTGGACCGGGGAATGGAGTGGTTAAGGCTCTGTGCTGCAGACCTGGTGTCCTGGGTTTGAATCCCACAGCCACCGCTAACATGCGGTGGAACCTAAAGCAAGGCACTTAACTGGATGGTGCTTCTCGGTAGCTCCATAAACAAGCTTTCACCTTGAGTGCGTTCCCCTGGTGAGATGGAGCTAATGTGGTATTGGAGACTGGCCTTGCAGTCACACAGTGATGCATGTAGAAGGTGAGCAGTCCTATTCAAAAAAAAAAGAAAAAAGAAAGTGAGCAAATGGGCCCCGCTCCTGGTCCCTGGTGGGCTTACCTGTTGAAGCCTGGAGGTCTGGGTAGCCGGGCTGGTGTCCCTGCAGCCTGGTTCTTGGGGGCTCTCACAGATAGTTCACATCTGCTGCATGCCCCCAAATTGATGCAGGCCCACAACGTTCTTCCCCCAACCAGGGACGGTCTTGGCTGGCCTCTCAGGGCCAGGAGCGAATAGCAAGCAAGCGCCCAGTCGAGGCGGACTAAGGATGGCTGGATTTGCGCTGGGTTGGGGTTGGCTATAGCGGTGGCCTATGGTGACTTTGAGGGGTTTTCTTACAGGGCCCAGATTTCCCTCTTGCGTCAGCATGCACAGTGGCGTCATTTGACCATGCATGCCTGCGGGCAAAGAAGTCGAGGCACCTGGCATGCATCGTGGACAACAGGACAGAGCTCTTGTGCCCTGCTATGGCGGCTGCCATCATTTGGTTGGTCATTGGTGGCCACCAATCATACTGTAAAAATAAAATGTTTAAATGGTCTCTGCTGCTTGCAGATTCCATTATTCAGCTATTCATTTATTGAAATGTTTCACCAGAAAGGCATGCTTAAGGGAGCAAGTGGCTGGCAGTATAGCCTAGAGGAAGAATAATGAGCTGCGAATGAGCTTGGTACATTCGACAGACCTGGGGATTGATTCCCACAACCTCCACTTGCATACCGTGCAACTCTGAGCACGCCAGTTAATCTCCCCAGTGCTCCCAGGTAGCCCCCAAAACAGGCAGTTGTGCCTAGTGGGCATCACCTGCTTCACAAAGACTTAAGCCTGCCCATTCATTAAATATATCTAAGAGATGTGTGGGTAGCTATAAGTATGAATTAAAAAAAAAAGTATGTGTGTATATATACATATATCTATATATATATATGACTAGAAGCCCAGATCACGGGTGGTGGGGGGTGGAACAGGTCCTGCACAGGCAGTTCAAGGATCTTTCTTACTCACCTTGGGGTGGATGTGTTCCATAAAATTAGGCACCCCCAAGCTTGTGTAAAAGTGAAAATTTATGTAACATTGGGTTGTGCATGTCAGAAAGAGTATGGGATCAGGGATGGCACAGGCATCGGTGGGCTCAGTAGTTCCTAACTGCAGGGCGCAAGCCTGTGCAACCTCCCACAAATTTAATTGATAGTGGCAGATCCCCCTACAACAGAGGTATTAGATTCCTCCTGCAGCAATGACCCTGGCAGTGCGGCTGTGGAAGCCTAAGCACAGGGGAGTGGCCATGGTGTGTTTTGTTTGCAGATTTCTCATTATCTTATAAAACATGAATGGAGACTTACAGCAGCAGTTGGCAGTCCTTGTCAGAGGCAAGGGTAAGGCGTGGTGGGATGTGCTGTTCAGGGGCGGGGTGAAAGGGGGTGCCAGACCCTCCAGGCAGGTGCCTCTTCGAACCAGAACCCAGAGCAGGTCACCCAGAGAAGCAACCAGAGGCCCTGGCACTGCTGACTCTGCCACCTGAACCAGTGCCACAGACGTTGGGGCTAGGCAACCCAGGGCAAGTGCTGGACAAGCTGATGCCCCTCCCAGATGAAAAGCCAGTGCTCCCACCTCCACCTAAGAAGCCACGCAAGACAAGGGTGGATCAAGGAGCTGCAGCTAGAAACAAAGGATTGGGTATGCATGATTTAGACAATCAGTCTGCAGAAGAATTAGGAGCGTTACTATGGAGCGGGGTGCCCTCAAAGAAGCAGGGCAGCATCAGAAAATTGCTTCCCTAAACCTGGGACAGCCGGAGGGCCCGAGGCAGGGACAGCCAGTGCTGCTACAGGCAAGCTTGGGAATACGGAGCAGGGCCTGGGGACCAGCCACCCTGTCCCAACCCAGATGATCTCCCTATCTTGGAGCATGGGGTTCTGGCCATGGCAACAGCTCTCAGGGGGACTCAGGGCCCAACCCACAGCAATGCTTGGAAGTTCTTCCAGGGCAATGCCTCCAGGAGTGGGAGTGCTTGGCCCTAACTGACACATGGCAGAGCAAGCCAGTCTGGGTGAAACAAAACTTGACCGGCTGTTAGCTTTGCTAGCTGACAGGAGAACACCCTGCCAGAGCAGTTCGGATGCCCCTGACTTCAGGGTGGAGTTGGGGCATGTAATCTCAGGTGTGCTTGCCTTCACCCCAAACTCAAGGGCAGCAAGGGGTGCATTTCCTATCCCTGGCAGAGCCATTGGCTCACACCTGCCAGACAAGGTGCGCAACAAATCCTCAGTGGGGAATATGTCGATGTCTTCTCCTACTGAATCGCCTAAGGAGCCAGAAAAGATAAGGACAATGATGGAGATGATGGGGTGGAGCAGAAATGCAAAGCAACAGTGTGCTGTACATGGGAAAATTGGGTGGCAGGATTTGCAATTCATGAGGTATCCTCACCCAGGGCATTCCGGTAAGCGCAAGGGCTGTGGGTTTACTTTAATAGGTTAATGACTATGCATGCTAGTAAGCGGGGAGTTAGAATACAAAGAGGAATGCCGGAGGAGAAAGCAGATGGACATGGCGAGGTCATGGGCGGTCTTGGACCTCTCACTTCTGTGGACCATAGATTTAGGGGTGGGGTGCAACACATAAATAGTGGCTTCCTGGTGAGGTGCCCTCCCTCGCCAAAGAAAGCTATCAGGGGAAGGGGAAAGGGAGCAGGAAGGGTGTTGTTTCAGCTATAATCAGGAGACATGCAAGACCGAGTGTTGTAAATACATGCGAGTGCATGGCCTGTGGAATCCATACCCATTTCAGCAGTGCAGGAAGTCCTCAGAGGCGGGGTGGGAAGGCCAGTATTTTTCATCACTTTCAGAAGGGAGGAAAGGCTGCCAGTGCCAGTCAAGGCAGAAAATATTGGGAGTGGTTGTGCACGTATCCAGACAGGATGGCCACTGTTCTTTGGCAGCAGGTTTCAGGAGGGGTTTGTATACCTTACAAGGCCCAAGGGAGTGCATATGAGGCTGACAACCTGCGATCTGCCAGAGTGACTGGAAGTCGTGCAGAGGCAAACTCCAGAAGCAGCTGGCATGAGTCGGATCAGTGGTCCCTACACCTCCTTCCATTGCCCGTGCCTCAGGGTGTCCCCATTGGGGAAGTCCCCAAAGGTGCTGGGTAAGTTCCAGATGATAAACCATCTATTGTACCTGAAGGGATTCAGTCAACTCCTACATTGACCCAGTAGACACTGTGGTGTCTTACGTGTCATTTGACAGAGCAGTGGAAGTGGTGCTATAGGCAGGCTGGGGTTCACTGTTGGGGAAGGCTGATATAGAATCAGCATTTCACTTGTTGCCAGTGCATCCAGCAGATGAGAGCTACTGGGCATGAAATTTGAAGGTGCTACTACATGGACAACTGTATGCCCATGGGTGTGCCTTTGCTTGTGCTGTTTCCACGGGAAAATGTAGCATATTCCTGCACTGGGTCACGTCCCAAAAAGCCAACCTCAACCACATGGCACACTATTTGGGCAACTTCCGTTCATAGGGAAGACTGGCTTGGAGCAATGGGTGCACATCATGGCAGCATTCCACGAGGTGTGTGCTGAATTAGGAGTACCACTAGCTCAGGATAAGATGGAGGGCCATGCACATGGCTTTCCTTCCTGGAGATCAAAATTGACACAGTGAGCAGGTGTCCTGGCTCCTCAAGAAAATTTGGCAGCCTTGCGCCCAGCTGGACTCAGTAATGAGGGCACATAAAGTTATATTCAGGGAGCTCCAGCAATTGGTGAGCCACCTCAACTTTGCATGCCAGGTAATGCCTATGGGTAGGAAATTCATGAGGTGCCTGGTGGGCGTGAGGCGGGCTGCACAAAACTGCACCACAGAATCCACATCACAGCAGCAATGCAGGAGGATCTAGGCATTTGGCAGGCATTTTGCACTGCTTTAACGGGTATCACCATGGCTGGTTTCAGTGTCCAGCCAGGAATTAGAACTCTTCACAGACACCTTGGGGGACCAGGGCTTCGGGGCTTACCTGCAAGGTAAGTGGTGTGAAGGGCATTGGCCTCCAGAATGGGTAAGACAAGGCATTATGAGGCAGATCATGGTGATGGAATTCTTCCCATTGTAGTGGCATTGGTGATCTGGGGTGACTTGTTGAGGACAAGCACATCACATTCAGGTCCGACAACACTGGGGTGGTGTATGCCATAAATAAACAATTAGGGGCAAGGCCCAATGGGCAACCTCATGTGGGTGTTTGTCCTAAAATGCTTGTTGCTGAACATCAACTTTAAGGCTGTGCATGTACCAGGTATTGAAAATAGCATCACTGATGCTCTTTCTCGCTTGCAGTGGCAGAGATTTTGAGAATTCGCCCAGCAGCAGACCGCCAGCACAGGGAAGTCCCCCTATTCCATTGGGAATTGATAGCCCAGAAGCCTGGGAGTTAATTGAGAATCCACTGGCACCTAGAATGTGTCTAGCGTACCAGAGGGTGAACTGTTTCCTGGTGGAGCAACACACATGTGGCCAGGCAGGGATATGGCCTATCCCAGTGACACAGCTGTGTAAATATGCTGATCAAAAACATGGGGGCACCCAGGCAACAGTTGAGCAGCACATTCCCGGCATTGTCAGGTTTCAAAAGCCAGGGCTTCATCGACACTACGAGGGCATTTGCACTCGGAAGATGCTGAAAGGTTGGCGTGCAGCTCTGAGGGGAACAGATTCAGGACGCCCTATATTCAAGCAAATCTGGGATGCATTGCTGAAGGTATGCTTATCCCCAGAGGAGACTAGACTCTTCTGGACTGTGTACTTGGTGGCATTTTGCAGGGCATTCAGGGTGTCAGAGCTTGTGCAGCCCAACAAAGCCAACGGGAGACCATTGGAGCTGTCAGACAGCGACATTGAGGTCACAGCATCAGGAGTCTTTGTCCACCTATGAAAGAGCAAGATGGACCAGCATGCCCATGGGTGATGGTGCAGTTTATCAGCACCCCACAGGCTCCAGTGGGATGTCAGAGCACGGGTGCAGGATTATATAGTAAAGTGCCCGCAGTGGGGAGGGTCTTCCTTGGTCATGGAGATGGTGGGCCCTTAACATTGTACCAATTCAGGCACATGTTGCAGAAGACCCTGCGACTGCTGGGCCCACAGCAGGACATTACAACACACTCTGCTTTAGGATTAGCACAGCATCCTACACAAGGGTAGAGGGCTTGTCAGATAGTAAGATTCAGACATTGGGTAGATGGAAGTCGAGGCTATTGAAGATACGTAAGACCACACATACTGTAAGTCTCTCTCTTGCTTTGTCTTGGACAGGTGTTATAGGCTCAAGCAATGCAGATCTGGATTTGTGGCCAGTCATACATTCATTGGGTTGCCATCAGGGCAAGGCAGTATCCTGGAGGAGAGAACTTGTTCCTGGCACCTGAGAGGGCAGAGGTGCATTGGTGGGGTCAGTGCGGGATGTGCTGGGATACGTTATTGACAACATTACAATCAAAAGCCCAGAAGAGGTTGCAACCCACTGTCTTAGTCATCCATTTGGGGGAATGATATAGGGGTCATACCTGTGAGAGAGTTAAGGAGATGGTGTGGCAAGACCTGGCAAGGTTGAGTAGTGGTGGCCCTGGGTTCATATAATTTGGTCAGACATTGTTCAGAGGCAGCAGTGGAAATACGCCTGGAACATTAGGGCACTAGAGAAGGTGCACCAGCTGCAGAATGCATCCTTGTGACCAGTTATGGACTCAGTGGGGGGGTCTATAGCAAAGCACCCAGAACTGACAGTAAAAAGCCAGGTCTGTGTAGAGCGGATGAGTGCATCTATCAGAGGAAGGATTAGATCTGTTTCTGGAAGACATGCAATGGGCAGTGGAGAGAGCAATAGTGTGAAGTGCTTGTGAGGTGAGTTGGGTAGCGCTCACCTTGTGGCATCTTGGTAGTCTTGGAAGGCTGTTTGGAAGGGGTAACAGGGGTCACATGTCTTGACCAGCCAGATCTCCCTTAGGCTGACAGGAATGTGAGCCTGATGGCTGGAGTCCGGATCACACCCTCTTGGGCAGCTGCCTACGGCATGGCGGATCCTCAGATGGGGAGGATTAAGCCACAGCTGGTCATGGAGCCATCCCTCATACCTTGGAGGCTGTTGCCCTTGTGGAGTCCTGGTTGATGGTAAGGCAGCCCTTCCCAGTAGGAAGGAGGCTCAAACCATCAATGATCTATCTGCTCCATGGTGAGCGATATTTCTTCAAGGCTACCTAGCTGCACATCACACAGAGGCGAATGTATATATTGATAATTCGATTACCAATAACCTCATGACTGTGGCCATTTCTCCAAAGCTCATTGTTGTGTCACCGGTTCAGGTGAACCAGGTATATGCCCTCAAAAGATAATGAAGAAGCCTGCAAAGTATCACAGCAGGCAGGACTTTGCCTGGGGTTTGGCCAAGACCACCTGGATGGACAAGGGATGCAGGTAGGACTGCCCAGAAGGGGCGGTGGGAGAGGATAGGGTTCCTAGAGGGAGGGAGCTTGTGACCAGGGACAGGGAGGAGCTAAACCCTTAGAGGGGCTGCACAGGATGAATTCTGCTTCATTTCTTCTTGTTCCAGGTCGCATCCCACCCAAACCTCACCCTCGTAAAAGCAGGGGTGAACATGGGGTATAGGGAACTTGCTGTCCCACTAGGGGGAATGCCTTAGGGGTCAAAAGGAATGTCCATTTTTTCCCCACTGGGTTTCCAGGTTTTGCCTTCTCCAGCAAGGGGTATGTTCTAATTAGGTTAGGCTAGGGACTAGGTAAGTAGGTGTCACAGTCATGCATTTTATGTTAGTGGCAGCTTGGTAGTGTTGGAAGGCTGTTTGGAGGGGTAACAGGGGATCATGTGTTTGATCAGCCAGATCTCCCTGAAGCTGACAAGAGGCGGCCTGATGGCACCCTCTTCAGGCATCTGCCTGCGGCATGGTGGATCCTCTGATGGGGAGGATTAAGCTACAGCCAGTCATGGATCCATCCCTCATGCCCCAGAGGTTGTTGCCCTCACGGGGTCCTGGTTGATGGTAAGGTGGCCCTTCCCGATAGGGAGGGTCGACCATCAATGATCGATCTGCTCCATGGTGAGTGATATTTCTTCCAAGGCTATCTAGCTGCACATATCACGTTGAGGCAAATGTATATATTGATAATTGGATTATTAATAAACACATGACTGTGGCCATTTCTCCAAAGCTCATTGTTGTGTCAACCTGTTCAGGTGAATGAGGTATATGCCCTCAAAGACAAACCACAGGTACGAAAACAGAACCACTGAAAGGAATACAGCGAACCTGAAATGGGTGGACAAAGGATGTTGCGCCTGATCCTCACAAGTTTAGCTGGGGCAAAATCAGAGGGCTGGTCACTGAAGTTATTATCCAAGGTTTGATTGCTCACTACAGGTGTGTGACACTTTCAGTTGCTCTGTGTTAATGGGGTTTTCTGTACTATTTTATTCAGTTTGTCACTAGTGTTCTCAGACTAGCACCTGCCATCTGCCAATTAACTCACTACATGGACTGTGCGTCCCTCCACAGGATACTGGCCATGGTTTTCTTGTGCAGATGTTCTTTGTCAGTTGCCCACAGATGTACATAAACTGTTTAGGGCAGCTTGCAAATTATTTGCCCCAGTCTTTAGATTTGCTGCACAATAAGGGCAGCAGTCAAGAGACAATGAATAACTGCACAGCAACTACATGCTGCAGTAAATGAAGAATCAAGGATAAAGCAAACTACGGTGTACATTAACATGCAGACTGCTTCCCCATGTTATTGACATTTCACTGCAGCTGACTATTAAACCCACTGGCATGGTCCCCCAGCTCTTTCCAGCTGCAACCTAATGCCTTTTGAGCTAGCACTGTGTGGTGGGTATTGTAGTGAGAGGGAGGGTCTAGAGCAAATCACCGGAACTGACAGTAAAAGCCAGGTCTGTGTAGAGTGGATGGAGTGCATCTATCAGAGGAAGGATTAGATCTGTTTCTGGAAGACATGCAATGGGCAGTGGAGAGAGCAATAGTGTGAAGTGCTTGTGAGGAGTGAGTTGGGTAGCGCTCACCTTGTGGCATCTTGGTAGTCTTGGAAGGCTGTTTGGAAGGGTAACAGGGGTCACATGTCTTGACCAGCCAGATCTCCCTTAGGCTGACAGTAATGTGAGCCTGATGGCTGGAGTCCGGATCACACCCTCTTCGGGCAGCTGCCTGCAGCATGGCGGATCCTCAGATGGGGAGGATTGAACCACAGCTGGTCATGGAACCATCCCTCATACCTGGAGGTTGTTGCCCTTGCGGAGTCCTGGTTAATGGTAAGGCAGCATTTCCCAGTAGGAAGGAGGGTCAACCATCAATGATCTATCTGCTCCATGGTGAGCGATATTTCTTCAAGGCTACCTAGCTGCACATCACACGGAGGCAAATGTATATATTGATAATTTGATTACTAATAACCTCATGACTGTGGCCGTTTCTCCAAAGCTCATTGTTGTGTCACTCTGTTCAGGCGAATGAGGTATATGCCCTCAAAAGATAATGAAGGAGCCTGCAGGTATCACAGCAGGCGGAGCGTTGCCTGGGGTTTGGCCAATGGACAAAGGATGCAGGTAGGACTGCCCAGAAGGGGCTGGGGAGAGGATAGGGTTCCGGAGGGGAGGGAGCTTGTGACCAGGGACAGGGAGGCTAAACTCTTAAGAGGGGCTGCAGGATGAATTCTGCCTCATTCCTTCTTGTCCCAGGTCGCATCCCACCCAAACCTCACCTTCGTAAAGCAGGGGTGAACATGGGGGGTATGGGAATTGCTGTCCCACTAGGGGTGATTGCCTTAGGGGTTGAGAAGGAATGTCCCATTTTTCCCCACTGAGTTTTCTGGGTTTTGTCTTCTCCAGCAAGGGGTGGGAGTATGTTCCATTTAGGTTAGGCTAGGGATTAGGTAAGTAGGTGTCACAGTCATGCATTTTATGTTAGTGGCAGCTTGGTAGTGTTGGAAGGCTGTTTGGAGGGGTAACAGGGGATCATGTGTCTTGATAAGCCAGATCTCCCTGAGGCTGACAGGAGGGCGGGCCTGATGGCTGGAGTCCTGATGGCACCCTCTTCAGGCAGCTGCCTGCGGCATGGTGGATCCTCTGATGGGGAGGATTAAGCTACAGCCAGTCATGGAGCCATCCCTCATGCCCCAGAGGTTGTTGCCCTCACGGGTCCTGGTTGATGGTAGGTGGCCTTCCCCGCTAGGGAGGGTCGACCATCAATGATCGATCTGCTCCATGGTGAGTGATATTTCTTCCAAGGCTATCTAGCTGCACATATCACATTGAGGCAAATGTATACTGTATATTGATAATTCGATTATTAATAAACACATGACTGTGGCCATTTCTCCAAAGCTCATTGTTGTGTCAACCTGTTCAGGTGAATGAGGTACAGTATGTGCCTCAAAAGACAAACCACAGGTACGAAAACAGAACCACTGAAAGGAATACAGAGCAAACCTGAAATGGGTGGACAAAGGATGTTGCGCCTGATCCTCACAAGGTTAGCTGGGGCAAAATCAGAGGGCTGGTCTGACTGAAGTTATTATCAAGGTTTGATTGCTCACTACAGGTGTGTGACACTTTCAGTTGCTCTGTGTTAATGGGTTTTCTGTACTATTTTATTCAGTTTGTCACTAGTGTTCTCAGACTAGCACCTGCCATTTGCCAATTAACTCACTACATGGACTGTGCCTTTCCCTCCCACAGGGATACTGGCCATGGTTTGCTTGTGCAGATGTTCTTTGTCCAGTTTGCCCACAGATGTACATAAACTGTTTAGGGCAGCCTTGCAAATTATTTGCCCCAGTCTTTAGATTTGTTGCAAAATAAGGGCAGCAGTCAAGAGACAATGAATAACTGCACAGTAACTGCATGCTGCAGTAAATGAAGAATCAGGGATAAAGCAAAACTACGGTGTATATTAACATGCAGACTGCTTCTCTATCTGTTATTGACATTTCACTGCTGCTGACCATTAAACCCACTGGCATGGTCCCCCAAGCTCTTTCCAGCTACAACCTATTGCCTTTTGAGCTAGCACTGTGTGGTGTAGGTATTGTAGCTGTTTTAGAAACACTGTGCAAGTTGGTCCTAAGCCTAGAGATGTAACTTATATTGAACTTCTACTATTATATTTTGAATGTTGATGCTAAGTAGTTGGCAGGTTGGAATATTACATGGTGGGAGTTATGGGGCTGGATTTCGAAAAGGAAGAAAATTATTGCACAGGTGGCAAAACTTGTGTGCAAGGGGCTTCCTTGCACATGCACAGGTTTTACTTCATGTGCTGTATTTTATATACAAAGCTAGTTTGCAGCTGGCTCTATGAATTACAGCAGCTATATCCATTATTTTGTGCAGCAAGGGTCATAATGTCACAAGACATTATGTCACAGCAATATACGCAATGCCAATGCAGTGTGATATATTGCCAATGAATATATCTGTGTTTTACAGGGGATCGTTATGGGAGGGCTATGCCCCGAACCCCCAAATAAAATAACCAACTCTGGGGCAGGGGCGGTTAACACTTAAATTCACACAAAGTGCGAAAATATAGAAAATTCCTTTGCGCTCTGGGACAGGGAAATGAAACCCGTCCCAAACGCACCACCTGCTTACCTTGCTGCCTGTGGCTCATCCCATCAAGCTGTTACTCAAAAACAGCTTTATTTAAATAATTAAAAAACAACGCCCATACACAAGGCACCACAGCATCAGAGAACGATAACCCTACTGGTTTTGCATTTCATGTGTCATCAGGAGGCTGTCCAAGCATAGTAATAGGACCCTTAAATACACAAATCCAACACCCAATTTAAAGTTGGCAGTGCATCATATAGCAAAGAAAATTCAAAAAATTATTAGTATACACAAAGCATGGTCTAAAATTATCACAACATGCTTAATAAAGCAGATCCTAAAACAGTGTGTTATACACATACACATGTGATGAAATTATCAGAACATTCTGTTAAAGTATTTATATATATATATATATATATATATATCTGTCCTACTTTATGCCTGTGAAATAGTCAGATCAGCAGGTTCTGAATCTATTCAGAGACACTATAACATTAGTACATTATATTGGTATGCCCTAAAAGGAAAAAAAAGAAAAGTTTAACACAAAGATTTCATTATGCAGCTACTACTAAGTAAACTACTAAGAACAGCTACCTAACCTCTCACATATGTATGTATAATCATATCCTGAACAGTTCTCCATGGGGCATAATTATTTTCTATGTATACATGACATTAAATCAATACGGTCATTAAGACCTGGTGAATGCACACCCCAAGTGTAAAAATCCAAAAGGATTTTCTATAACACCATTTTTAACAAGATGCCCCCCCAATTTCACCCGTTCTATTACAGAAAATGTAAATGTGTGCCAGCCTGTTCCTTTATTTCTTATAATGTGAAGTGCCAATGCATTTCTCTCATCCATCTTTCTGATGGATCCCAGATGTTCCCAATGCAAACTTTCAATGATTGTGTAGTTTTACCTACATAAAAGGCCTCACACTCATATTTGGCAAAGGTACACCACATTTCACTATTTAAAAGACAAAAGAACCTCTGCATGAAACACTGAGGCAAGGTTACCCCAAAGGGCATTTGGCTGGGAAGCCAAGTTTCAAGAAAATACAGAATCACACATGCCCACACAATGCAAAGCATCATGGGCTGCATATACAAATCACCACAGAATGTTATGCTGGTCCAACTTTAAGCAGAAATGCATGGTGCCGAAAGGCCTCTCATACAGTTTGCAAGGGTGCTAACAGAAGACATAGGCGCATGTTTAGTCCTACCAGGACTCATCAGTATGCCTCGTCTGTTTGACACCCCAGTGGAATGGACCAGCTACCCTTAAGACAGTGTGTCTTGGATATGTTGTGGTGAACCTATTAAAATAAAAACTATTTAAAGACAAAAGAACCTCTACTGCAAAACTCTGGAGGCAAGGTTACCCCAAAGGGCATTTGGCTGGGAAGCCAAGTTTCAAGAAAATACAGAATCACACATGCCCACACAATGCAAAGCATCATGGGCTGCATATGCAAATCACCACAGAATGTTATGCTGGTCCAACTTTAAGCAGAAATGCATGGTGCGAAAGGTCTCTCATACAGTTTGCAAAGGGTGCTAACAGAAGACATAGGCAGCGTGTTTCGTCCTACCAGGACTCATCAGTATGCCTCATCTGTTTGACACCCCAGTGGAATGGACCAGCTACCCTTAAGACAGTGTGTCTTGGATATGTTGTGGTGAACCCATTAAAATAAAAACTATTTAAAGACAAAGAACCTCTTGGCGCAAACTCTGAGGCAAGGGTTACCCCAAAGGGCATTTGGCTGGGAAGCCAAGTTTCAAGAAAATACAAAATCACACATGCCCACACAATGCAAAGCATCATGGGCTGCATATGCAAATCACCACAGAATGTTATGCTGGTCCAACTTTAAGCAGAAATGCATGGTGCCGAAAGGCCTCTCATACAGTTTGCAAGGGTGCTAACAGAAGACATAGACACGGGTTTTGTCCTACCAGGACTCATCAATATGCCTCGTCTGTTTGACACCCCAGTGGAATGGACCAGCTACCCTTAAGACAGTGTGTCTTGGATATGTTGTGGTGAACCCATTAAAATAAAAAAACTATTTAAAAGACAAAGAACCTCTGGCAAAACACTGAGGCAAGGTTTACCCAAAGGGCATTTGGCTGGGAAGCCAGTTTCATGAAAATACAGAATCACACATGCCCACACAATGCAAAGCATCATGGGCTGCATATCAAATCACCACAGAATGTTATGCTGGTCCAACTTTAAGCAGAAATGCATGGTGCCGAAAGGCCTCTCTACAGTTTGCAAGGTTCCTACCAGGACTCATCAGTATGCCTCGTCTGTTTGACACCCCAGTGGAATGGACCAGCTACCCTTAAGGCAGTGTGTCTTGGATATGTTGTGGTGAACCCATTAAAATAAAAACTATTTAAAAGACAAAGAAACTCTGCTCGCAAACACTGAGGCAAGGGTTACCCCAAAGGGCATTTGGCTGGGAAGCCAAGTTTCAAGAAAATACAAAATCACACATGCCCACACAATGCAAAGCATCATGGGCTGCATATGCAAATCACCACAGAATGTTATGCTGGTCCAACTTTAAGCAGAAATGCATGGTGCCAACAGGCCTCTCATACAGTTTGTGTGAGAGGCCTTTCGGCTTCATGCATTTTCTACTAAAAATGAGACAACATATCATGTGATACTATATGCAACCATGATGCTCGATATAGGATAATATAATTTTATTTTCCTATTACAATTAAAAATTCTGTCATTTTGAATACTTTATCATTGTGCATGTAGTGAAACTATCCGTTCTCATAATATTTGGACAACTTTGCAATTTCCACAGGTGAAATTACCCTCAGAAGATGTGGCAACCAAGTTGTTTTATCCCTATTTCACATTTTGGTGCTTTCTGATAGCTATGCACCAGTAGGTCCTCAATTTTGGCACTACGATATACCATCCTTGGTATCTCTGGTGTTACATCTACTAAATGTGGTTCATTTTCTAATATGTGCCAATTATTATACAGAATCTCCTGCACTTGATGAGCCTGTCTACTATATTTAGTCACAAAATTGCCCTAACTGTATCCTTTCTTTGTTTAGTGGACTGAAATAAAGTACCCTTAGGGGTATTCAGGGATTCAAATATGCTTTCTCTATTATTTCAGAATTATATCCCCTATTCTTAAATCAGGAATACATTTCTGGTCCATTTATCACAAAATCTACTTCATCTTAACAATTTCTAAACACCCTCAACATTTGGGCCTTGGGAATATTGTCCAACATATGGCGTGGATGGCAGGTAGATGCTAATAAAAGTGAGGTTCTGTTTCTTTATGGAACAAATTAATTCCTAATGTACCATCTTGTTTCTTTGTTATTTTGAGATCCAAAAGGAAACTGATATCAAGTCACATTGTACTGAAAATTTTAAATTTAGATTACTCTGTTCCAAATATCCCACAAACTCACTTAATTCTGTCTTGGTGCCCTTCCATACCAAAAAAATTTGTCAATAAAGCGATATCAGATATCAATCCTACTGTAATAAGGTTGTTCTGAACGTCAGAGATGGTTTCTATTTCTCAAAGCTCTCAAATAGAGGTTGGCATAATTAGAGCAAACGTTGCTCCCATTGCCATCCCTTGAATTGGAAATATATATCTTTCTCAAATAAAAAGTTCTTCTTAAGAATATGCTCAGTGCAAGATAGTAAAAAGCTCTTTTTATACTTGTCCATATTCCAGATTCTAATCAAAATTCCATGGCCTGGATCACCCCGATGTGGAATATTTGTATAGAGTGAATTTATATCCATTGACACAAGATACCAGTTTGGTTCTATCTACATACTGTATCTTCTAAAATTTCCAATATTTGTGCTGTATCCCTAATTTAGGAATGTAAATTGGAGACCTATTCTTTTATATGGGCATCCACATAACGTTAAAGTGGCTCTGTCAAACTATCAATCCCAGCTACAAAGGGCCTCCCCAGGGATTTAACATGTCTTTATGTACCTTAGGTAACATATAAATACATGTCCTAATAGGATATTCTGTTGTTAGATATCCCAATTCACAATAAGTAATAGAGCCTGAGATCATTGCTTCATTCACAAAAATATCTATCTCTTTTTATACTCATAGGTTGGATCTACCTTTAGTTTAACATAGAACTGTTTATCTCTCAAGTGTTAAATTATTTAAATAAAAGCTGTTTTTGAGTAACAGCTCATGTGGTGCAGTTATTTGCTGACCACTTATTCGTATTTTGTTTCCTGCATGCACTTATCCGGTAGGGCGTTTTTCCAGTGTTTTTTCATCCCTGTCGGAGCCACGGCATCTGCTTACCAACCCACCTCCCAGAGAGACTTATCCTCTACCTGGGAAGAGTGAAGGGTGCACTACTCACAAGATACACCCTTTCGCGGTTTTGCACCTCTCACTCTTCCCTACCACGTGTTCCTGTTGCACTGTTTTAACATGCACTATCAAGCATACAATATATTGACCCAATAAGTTTTTGAGCACAACTTCACTGAATATCATTACAGTGAAGTATCACCAGGTGTAACTTTCTCTGCAGTTGCACCTGCTGACCAGATAGGAAATACAATGTCTGCAAATGTGGAGTTTTCTTCTCTGCACTGGCAGGTTCCAGTGTAGAATTTAGTCCCTGGCCATTTCTGTCCCTCTGAAATCCAGTCCAGATCTCAAAATCTTACTGGGGATTTTGTCAGTGATACACTGCAGTGATACCTCTGCAGATAAATGCAGTGGTGGCTGTGCGGTTTTATTCGTGACACCACTGTTGCCCATCGCTCCCTGCCCCAAACTAGATAATGGTGCCCAGGCCCTCACTCTCAAACTCACCCCTGCCCTCCAGGGTCACTCTATCTCACGGTTTCTATATTCCCCAAGGCACCAGATCCCAGCAATCTCATCACTCACAGTCTATCTCACCACTCCCTCACAAAGCAGAGCTAGTCCTAGTTGGGGACCTCAAAACTGGCTCAGTCCCTCCACCTCCCAAATAAGGGACACCTTTGCTGCCCTTGACCTGACCCAACTTGTCTCACAGCCCACCAGTCTTAACCCAACTAGAGGAAGCACCACCCTCCCTAACATCATTGTCACCAACCGCCCCACAAAATCCAGGACATACAAATCCTCCCAGACTCGCTAAGTGACCACTCCCCCATACTATTCCTCTGGTCTACCCCACCCACAAACCTGTAGCCCAAACCACCTTCTGCAGGTGCCTCTGCCGGGTGGTCTAAATAAAGTCAAACAGTACCTCGCACAGATTGATTGGTCCCCATCAACCATGCAACCAGCATTGATGTTGCCCTTGACCTCTTCGCACAGGTATTTAACTAGGCCTATGATCTCTATCGCCAGTAACTAGACTCTGATCCAAAAAGCAAAATGCCCTGGGTTACCCATGCCCTATTCCAAAAACTAAGAGATAGGGATAACCTCTGGCACCTAGCCATTGAGATTGGCAGGACATCTGACAGAGAAGCCTACAACGCTCTCGGAATAGATGCATGTGGGCTAGCTGAAAAGCTAGGCGGATCACTATCAGGCCACATTCATCTCCTCATGGGCTCTGCCTGGTCCTTTGGGACAATATTAAAGAACTAAATGGGAAATCTCACTCCCACCCCCCATCCCAGCTACCACTGACTCCAATTTCCACAGACCCCACTAGCATTGCCAACTCCCTTAACTCCTCCTTTATGGACCTCAGCTCTGTCCTCCCAGTAATTTCTTTGACCCTGCCCCTGACCCATGGCCCCTGCTCTCTAACACCCTGGTTCCAACCTACTCAAGAATAACTACCCACTGACGGCAGACCACTCCTCTTAAAAGCACTAAGCAACCTGAGCCCTAGCACCGACTTCTTGGACTCCAAACTATAACAGCTGGTCCTGGATGATGTCCTTGTCCTCTCATGGGCTTACTAAATCACTTCTCTCCCTGGGGCAATTTGCCACCACCTGGAAAATGGCTATTGTCATGCATATTCATAAAGGGGGACAGGTCTCTACCCCAGCAACTCTCGCCCAATTTCTATCCTTCCCCCACTCTCAAAGCCATAGAAAAGTAGTGGCTATTCAATTAACAGAGTATCTGACTAAATATGCCATTCTTTGCCCAGAGCAGCATGGCTTCCGTGCAGCCACTAGCACCAGTATATATGGTATTCTCCAACTTTCTGCACTCCTCTGGACTCCAGTAATCTAGCTGGTGCAGTGTTCATTGACCATTCAAAGGCCTTTGGCGCTGTCTCCCACCCCTTCTGCTTGATGCCCTTTACATATCGGCTTCTCTGCTGGCCCCTCGCCTGGTGTTTGAGCTACCTATCAGCTCACTCCCAGTGTGTCAAAATCAATGGGACACTCTCGGAAACCCATCCTATCCATTCTGGGGTTCAAGGACTTCATTCTGGGCCCCTGCTCTTTAGCCTCTCTAAACACCCTGCCCAGTGCCTGTTCTAGCAAAACTCTTATGTCGTGGATGATGCTGTCCTTTATGCCACCACAACCCTACCTCCTCAGGTCTCCCTCAGCACACTTTCAATGAAGCAGAAAGCTGGTTTAAGGAATGCAGACTCATCACTAACCTCAAAAGACCAAATCAATGCTCTTCTCCAACCACCAAAATAAAGCCAGAAACAACCCCTCCTTATCATCCTAGCACACTACACCCTCTTGAACAAGTCGCCTACAATACCAATGCATTACTTTTGACACTGCTGTCACCTTTCACAACTACATCACTGCTCTTGCGGCTGCCACAAACACCCAGATTGGCCTCCTTTACTGCCATAGGGGCTGCCTTCCACCTGATGCTCTCCGACTGGCCATCACCTCCTCAGTGCTGTCCCTAGTGGAGTAAGACCTTCCAGTATATGGTGCTGCTGATCATACAGCACTCAGTAAGATCAGTCTCACTCTAAACAAGGCCTGTAGACTACTGACCAGTGCCCCAGACTCACCCATACCTGTCAACTCTACTCCAGGGCCAGGATTCTTAACCTAGATGAATGCCTCTGCTACCAAATCTGCCTGCTAGCTAAGACAATTCTGTGAGCTCTCCCCCTCGGTTGCTTCCTCCCTCAACATAACCCCCACAGTCTCTACCACAGCTCGGACAAGGCCACCCTCCTGGTACCAAGAACTAGGACCTCCCTGGCTCAGAGGTCTTTTTGCTATAGGGACCCTTCTTGGTTTAACTCTCTCAAGCAACCGTCACAAACTCTGTCAAAATTGCCTCTTTCAAAACTACTCTTTGGAACCAACTATTTAACTCTCACTGCTGCATTTCTCTCTTAACAGGTGGCCTGATGCTCTCCAAATGCACTAAGCGATGTCCCTGGACTGACTCCTCCTCCTCTCCCCGCTCCCCTTTCCCTAGGTTGCCCTCCCTCTGCCAGGTGCCTGTTAGGTACTCAACTAATGAACTGTAATGTACAAACTCTGTTATACTATTTACCTCAACTGTATGTAAAATCTCTGTAAAACTTTGTAAAGTTAATAGTATACTGTATGTATATTGTTATTGTATGAACCCATATGTTTGAGTCCTGTAAATCCATAACAGTGTTGTTCTCTGTGACGAGGTACTTTTGTAATGAGCCTTTGGCTCCAAGGTTGCAAATCAGATCTACAACAAATAAATAAATAAATAACCAATTGGGGATATTTGGGGGTTATTACCATCTACTTTGAAGCCATGTTATGGAAAAGGGCTGAGGACATAGTTGGAAATTCAACTTGACTGTGCTAAATGGAGCATTACCAGTTCAGGCTATAATCATAGTTTTGGGGCGGGGACTGGAAGCAGTCACACCTTTATAACAATAAGGACTACATATTCTGGGGCAGAACTGACCAAATTCATGAGTTCTCATTGACAGGAACAACTTCCTGTTCTTAAGCTTAACTAAGCCCCTACCTGAAATAATTCTTTTCCTCTAGCTGCCTAATTTGTCATTTACTTCAGTTTGGTCTGAGTCCCCGTGTTCAGAAGGACTCCCGTGCTGAGGAGGACCACCCATCCTGGAGCTGAACCCATCTGAGGACTGCCACTGCTGCCCTGGTTTTAGTACCAGCAGGAGGTGGGAGACTGTGTTTGGCTGCTTCATCACAGCAAGGTGTGCTGTTGCCATTGCAAGTATTTTCCCAGTTCTCTGTTGTTGCTGTCCACTCCTGTTGCCACACTATCCTCTCTTCCTGAATGAAATCTGGTCCCACAGGCTGCACTGACTTGAGATGATTAAGGGTCACTTAATATCTGCATTTTCTGAGGGGCTTCTCTCTCTCCTCCCTCCCTGTCATATTTCCTTTTATTCACTGTTTAGCAGCTATAGTTGTTGGGGGATAGGTGTGGCCATGTTTATCTTTTATTTTTGATTGTCAAGTGGCGAGGAGAGGAGAGGAATGGGGACTACAGCCTACCATGAAAGTACACTGTGCTTAGAGCAGCTCCCTCACATTCTCTCTCTCGCTTTGTTTTGAGAGGAACAAAATTGAGTTTCCTAGTACTTGAGTTGAATCAGTGTTCATAAAAAATTGAAACAGAAGAGTAGAAGGAAACACATATGAGCAGTGGGCACAACATTACAGGACACTTGTTTGTTTTATGTATGTTTCCACCTGGAGACAAGCCCCCACGTAGCAGGGTCAGTGTCTCTGCTTAACAAAGTAGAATATTAGTAGAAAGCAAATTGCCTCATCATGGTATTCCCTGAAGTTCTGGTTTCTAAATCCCATATTGTTATGCTACTTTATTCCATTGAATTCTGTTATGTTGTGTGTTTTGTCTGTATGATGCAACATAATCTGTTTCCCCACCACGAGGCTGGTCTCTTGAGGGTTCCCCTCCCCATTACCCTGCATGTCTTTCTTTTCCACTTTACAGTCTTCTTTTCTGTCTTCTTCTTTGTTACACACTTTGCTGTTTGGTGTCCTCCCCAAATTACTGTGGCTGCAGGTTGCTGCAGGACCTGTTTATTTGCCCTGTGCTCCCTGCTGGGGATAAGAGAATGTAAAAGTAAGGCTCTGGTGTGTCCTTTTAAACTTACCTACTGAGCATTGATTCCACTCTTGCAGGTAGGTAGAAATACTACTAAAGGATAATCCAACAGAATATGAAGTAGTGATCATTTTAAGACATCAGTTGTATTCTTCTCAGAGCTGCTGGCCTGGAGACAGTGAGTCAGACAACCACAGGAAGAGGAACAAAATGAAAGCCATGTGCTTCAGTGGTTGGAAACAGGGATTTTGCTGTTTTATTTTGTTACTTTTCCTTGAAATTCAAGGGTCATAATGATGGTTATGTTACAGCATGTATGTAGACCTGAAGCAGAACAGTTTTGTTGCCTGGAGGTCACAAACATTTAATTAGTATAGTTAGTAAGCACAGTCTTGTCCCATATTAAGTAAAGAACACAAGAGTTGCCAAATGCTAGCATTTACCAATAGTATTATAGACATACTTGAAGTTAAAGAAAAGGTTAAATAGGTTAACAACAAGCTTATTGATAAAACAGGAAAGCACATGGAAATGTATCCACTGACTCAGCAAACACCTATCTGCAATAAAGTTGCCTTAGACTGCATCCTCACCATTACAGAAATAATTATCTGAAACATTTTCATGCTTCACACGTAAAACTACCTAAGTGATATGCATGCTACAAGTAGATTTAAATGTTAAATTGCAACTGACTGCACACATATGACAGGCATGCAGCAAGCAAGTGTGGAAACCATGATTTTATGTTAAATTGGGAAAGACTGCATGCATGTGGCATATAGTGCAAAAAGCAAGTGGTCACTGATAACTGCAAATGTAAAAGCTAACTGACTTGCTCTGGACCACACCATACACTAGTGGGAGTTGGTAAGATTCAAACCCAGATCTTCACACCTTCAAGTCTCCTGGCTTGCAGTTCTGTTCCTTTAACCACTAAGCCATATTGTCTGCCCACTTATGGCTTGCTTCTACTTCAATACATACTGTATCTGAATACATTTGCATGCATGCAGCATGCTCGAGCCACTGTTATGCTTTTCAGTTTTCTTCTCTCCCTCATCTCATTTTCACAGTTGAACTGTAGCACACATACCAATGGAAACACATGTGGTATTTCCACTCGCAATACACAAATTTACCCACAAAACCACTTAATTACTTTGGTCTAGCCTGTACTCCTACTATTTTCTCTCCATAGTTTTGAATGCTTCCATGCAAACAGAAGTTAAGGTGCAAAAACAAAAGTAGCAATAACTATATATATATATATATATATTAATTAGAGTAAAAATCTGTTTAATGCATCAGTTAGGGTTGTTCCACAGTGACAAAGTAGAAATTTGGTGTTGGGGTTGAAAACCCCCTTGGACCCCTCCCTCAACTGGCCAGGCGCACATTGGGGTCATCGGCCCCAACTCTCACCCCATCACATGTGTAAAGAAGCAGAGGTATAGGAGACGGGGTGAGAGTTAGGACCAATTACCCCAATGTACACCCCAATGCCAGTTGGGGGTGGGCTGGGTCCAATGGGAGTTTTCAACCTAACACTGAATTTCCTCACTTTTGTCACTGTGTAATAACCCTAACTGATGCATTAAATGGAGTTTGTTGCCTCTAATTTCCCTTCTTTTGAGAATGATAATGAGAAATAGTGAATGTAATGTGGCGGTGGAGCGCAGGCAACACAAACAGAAGCATCTAACAGTGGTGCACATGGTAATGCAAGCGTGAATGAGAACAGAAAGGGTAATGCACATGGTGGCATAGACGGAATGGTCCGCCACGTGATGCCTTGTCGCATAGTAACATGGTGCCCGCAAACACAAATAGTAATGGGCATATTGACGCAAAGTGAAACAGAAAAGAAACAGTACTGTAGACACAAATTGTAAAAATAACAAGCATAAGCACAAATGAAGCATGAGGATAACACACATGGTGGCATAGGACGTGAGCAGTAAGTGAAACAGGTACAGAACACATAGCGGAAAGAGCAACGGTAACAGTAATGTAAGCGCACAGGCTGGTTTTCCTAAAAGCATCATAGAGAAAGACAGTGAGTACAAAGAATGTATGCATAATAATGGGTCTCGGAGCAGAAAATGAGGAGTTGGAATACTAAATTGCTTATATCTCAGGAACCGTCGGCGTAGAAAGAAATGTAAAGTCATACGATTTATGACTTTCCTGGCTAGTTTTATGGGGGCCAAGCATTTTTCTGACAAAAAGTCCATATCTCTCACCGTTTCCGAGATACAGGCCCTGAAAGGTCTGGCGAATGCCGTAATGTTATCCTAAGGGAAAAGAGAATTTGGAGTGCCATAACATTGGCTCCTGTAATATTTTACCAAGCCACTAAAAGGCACATCTGTGGGATGTTGACTGTATTCCTCCAAATTTCAGCCCAAAAGACCGAACCGTTATTTTGAAGCAGGGCGCTCAAAGGATTGCTGCAATGCGTCGGACGCCATAATGTTATCCTATGGGAAAAAGTGTCAACTTTGGAGTGCTGTAACTTTGCTGCCATGTAATATTTTTACAAAAAACACTGAAAGGCACATCTGTGTGATGTTGGCTGTGTTCCTCAAATTTCAGCCCAAAACACCAAACCGTTCTTTTGCAGCAGGGTGCCAAAGAATGCTGTCATTTCCCACAGCCTAGAAAAGTACTGTCACAATTTGTGAAAGCTTTAAATTGCTCGACAGTGTCGTTAAGTGCGAAAGTACTTTGCAAAAGTTTTTTCCAGAAATATGAAAACATATTTCTGGGGTGTTTTACTCAAAATAAAGACATGGCTAGCATCCTCCGGGTCCGACTAGGTGAATACAAAAAGAATTAGGTTGCTAGATGGTCCCAAATTTAAATGCCAAGCATTTTATGATCATAACTGAAACCAAATGGCAGATTTGCAACAGTAAAAGAGGCCATTTGCAGAAAGTAAAAACTGCATTAGCGACACTGTCGAACTTTTGTTAACTTTCCCATTGACTTATAATGGGAACTTGTTTTTGAATAACTTTGAACTGATTAATATTTTTCATAAAATCTTTGAAAGGCACATTTGGGACCCGCCACATGTTTCCTGAAGATTTCGGACTGGTCGCTAAACCGTACCACCTAATGGCGCGACCGTAGAATTCCCAAAAAGTGTAAATAACAGTCATGAGTTAAGCAATAACTCCACAATCATATATCCGACCAGTACGAAACTTGGCACATCCCAAGGCATATGGGCCTTGATCATGTATTCCAAATTTCAGGCAAATCCGTTGAACAGTTGCAAAATTATTAAGGTGCAAAATTTTGGTTTAACATGTAAATGGCTCCTCAACCCTAACTATGGTAGCACTACTGTGCTACCATAATATATATATACACACACACACACACACACACACACACACACACACACAACCCCATAACCAATCCCACCCCCCATGAACACACACTGTAGTGGGTACAGCCATGCTGCTACAGACAACCCATCGAATAGAGACATAAGCAAAAGTCTCTTACTTGAGTACTAGAGAGCCAGAGGCAGGAGTCTTTAGAGATGATATCCATGGGTCAGAGTGCTGGGGCATATCCCTTGAAATGAATGGAGTTATTTTCTGTTACTATTTTATATGTTATGATAGTGAGTTGAAGAATAATGAAGGCCACTATTCTACTAACAAGGCCCTTGTTAGTCAAGTAGTGGTCTTTATTAATCTCTGTCTCTCCATCAATAATGTATAAAATAACCCCCCATTAATTTCAATGGTCACATCCCTGCAGTCTCCTTGCCCTTTGTCATAATGTACCTGAGCATGCGGATATGAGGTCAGCTTCACTGCGGGGCATAACCTGACTATAGTGGGGTTCCAATAGTCTATACATACCATACTGCTCAACTATCTGTGAATGCAAGGACAGCTCTAGAATGTCTGTAACATCCTTGAAAGATACAACTTATTTATTTTGTCTGAAAAGTGATATGCAAATCAGGAAACATTGAAATGTATAAGATTCATTTGTATATACCCCAGATCAGTGCACAGATTTGGGCTTAACCCCACCCAGTTACTCACCAATTTTTATCCTAGCTGAAGTTCTAGCCAACCCCAAAAAAAAAAAATTAGTCCTGATTTTCTCCTCAACTCCATTATGTTCAATATCCATCACCTATAGGTCATGAAGCTGCCCAAAGGTGAAGAAATGTGAACAAGACATCAATATTTCAGGCCTTCCTCCTTCCCCATCCCCTGTAAAAATGTACTTTACTTACCCAGCCATATAGCCAGAATCTGCAGCCTGACATAGTGTGCCACCAGCCCAGTTTTCTGTCTGCACCCCTCTCTCTTTCTGCCAGAAGCTGGGTGCTAGAACTGACCATTACAGGTCATCAGTGTGGTCTGTGACCAAGTCACTTCACTAACCAAACCCACCTACCTGGGCTGCTTGCTTCTTGTTAGGTTGCTGCTGTGGCTGTTGCCACATTGAGCTGATCAAGGTCTGTGAAGGCCACCACACCACTGTTACCACTGCTGTTAAGCCAAGCTTGCTGCTGTGGGGGGTCTGTGTTGTTATTTTGCAAGGCAAGCCTAGTAAGAGTAATTAGGTAGTCTAGTCTTGTGTTAGCTTCTAGCTCACCCTCTTTCCTTTCAGCCACCAGGGAGATGGAGACTCACTAACAGTAGACCAACAAAAATAAGCTGCCACAACCTTCTTTTGAGAGTTCAGTGCTCACTGACTCCTCCAAGCTGTAGTGTGCAGTCTGTTTATTCTGTGGTGGAAAAGACAGCGTAGCACTTGCAAGACTCATGTGCTCTTTCTTGGCTGGAGCTCATACATCACATGTGATTGTGCTGCAGCTAATAGGTGGAAGAGTGGACAACATAATACAGACATAGTTGAGCCTGGAGAGTACCTGCAGTGTGAGCATACATAGGCCAGGTGGGCACTTATTTTGCAAAAGATTAAATCCAAATTTAAAGATGTTATTGCCACACCATAAGAACAACCGAGGCACAAACATGGGGTAGGGGGCAACTGCATCCCTCTGCCCTACCTAAATGGCACCCTGCTTAATGGAACAAATTCATTCTCAGGTGCTAATGCAATGGTTTCCACTGTGTTCTAGGGTACCATATTTCTGTGTTTCATGATGTCTAATGACCATATGTGGGTCAGTGTCCTCATTGTCCCTCAATGTGATTGTCCATGTCCCTCATTTCAGTGACAAAATGTGAGGCATGGTGCAAGATTGCAGAGACCATACTCAGCACAAAGAGTGCTGAGCATGGCCATGGTGTATATGCTCAACGCAGAAAGACAAAGGGAAAGTAAGTTAGATGAGACAGTCATGGAGAAACACATTCATAGCACTAAATATGCATAAGGGATTTGCATGGTCCAAAACAAAAGGATAGGCTTCACAACAGAGGCCCCTCTTTGTACATCTGGAATGGGGATGTTGGCTGACTATATCCTTGGCATTTAAGGCAGTAAGCAAACAATACTTTACAAATTAATGGCGATTTCATGACAAAATCAAAAGCCATTAAACAACTTGAAAAGGATCAGAATTAATGAGTTTATCTAATTTTATAGGAATTCAAATAAAATATTTTTAAATGATGAATTGCTAGCAGTAGTATAAGAAATAGAAACTGATGTTTTTTAGATGAGATTTGCACCAGCTTAGCTGCACACATAGCAAGTGTGTAGCATGTGAACCTGATGTGATGCTTAAATGACGCTTACACTAGCTTAACTGCTGCACTCATGCTGCAAACTTGTTTTTTAGACCTGGTTCCCTTAGGATCACTTTGTGTATTCAAACTCATGCAAACATTGCACAATTAGCATGTGGAATGCATTCTGCATGTACACATCATACCTATATTTCTGTAAGGGCATCCTTGCACTGTAAATAGAAAGCCAAGAAATGGAAAGGGACTGAGGAGGAGGAAGAGGAGGAGTTAAGAGATGGGGCTTAGCTTCCTGTTAAAGACATAGCTTCCTGTTAAAGACATTTTAAACATAATTGAAATATGCCTGTTGTAAGGGCAATGTTATGACTTAAGATTGTTCAGTACATTTGCCAATTGCATCTTGTATGCCTCCAAGTGTCTCCTCTTATGTGTGTATCATAATAAAGCATTTCATGTTAACATGTAGTCTTCTGAGAAAAAGAGCAATATATAAGGCGCTCAAGAAGGAGCTGGGCAGAGTGTCTTTAAAGGTAGCCAAGAGTTGTGGTTAAGACCCCTGTGATTTCTTTGTAAGCCCTATGATGTCCACTGCAACCCCTAGAACCCCCAAAACAAGGTTTTCCTATCAGTTATTTTTATAAAATACAGTGAGTAGGACACTTTCAATCTATGTGATTCTGCTGAATTTTGAATTTGCAGCCCCTACGATTCTGGTGAAATGGCGCTAGTGGAGTTGGATCAGTTCTCGTGGCTTGTGACAGAGGGCATGGAGGTCATCTAGCCTGCTTCCATGCTGGATATTGGTATTTAAATACTCTTCTTGAAACAGGAGCCCTGTCCACAGCTGAGAAGGAATGATCCCTGTGTTAGAAAGCTCTGTGGAAAACTGATCAAGACTGCTGGTTTTCATGAATGAACTTTACAGATCTTGTCAGTATCACTCAGCCATCGTGAACCTAACATTTATTTCACTTACAACAGAAAATAAACTCATCACACTGATGTTTAACTTAAACATCAGTGTGTTTTCTTCAGTTGGCTTGTTTATGCTTCTGTTCACACCTTCTGCCACACCCCAGCTCAGTGTAACTTTCCCTGTTAACAGCTTTCAATAAATAAATATATAAGATAATTAATAAGAACTGAAAACCATACATAACAATGCTGTGTTTCATTGCAGGATTGGGATGGTGGCATATGAACCCTGACAGTAAGCTCCTGAAGTAAGATGCAAAAACATGCCAAGTTGTGTACAGTTTCCATATTTTATTTTGTATAACATATATTTTGTTTAATATAGTGGGCACAGCTGCATTTTCCCCAGTAAACAACTTGACATTTCTTTTTTTCCCTACATTTTCTTTATGCACTGGGTATCAGGGCATCTGTTAGAGTGCCCTCTCAGCCACCTACCTCTACTCTCAGCCTGAAACCACCTTTTCCCCAGGAGACACATTGCTGAGCACCCCTCCTTGGACCCACAGACCTGTCCAGCCCCATGGATCACCCCAGAAGGGAGGGCCCACCTCACCTACCTGGTGACCTTTCTGGGATTAGTGGGATGGTCCTGGTCTGGGTCTAGGGGCTTGGGAGAGCCAGGAAGGCTGATCTGACTTCAGGATGTAGGCCTGGGCTCCCAGGGCCTTAGTCACCTTCATGAGTCCACCAGGGATTTTTCTTAGATGTCCCCCGCCCATAGAATGCAACATGCAATGACTCCTGCACAGCTGTCACCATTCCTCTGCCACTGGAGTCTGCCATTGTCCTGCCCCCTACAACGTCCCTGCTCATTGTGCTCGCCAGTCTCCAGTAGAGGCTGTAACAGAACCAGGAACTCACTGTAACCCACCCGGGAAAGGAAAGCAGTCCTCCAGATACTCATTCCTCTCCTCCCTGCCAACCCCGATAGCCCAGGTCTGTTCCCGAACCCAGGTCACCAGTGTGGCGTGAGGTGTGGCGTCCAGTGCCTCAATCCTCAGCTCCACCAGGCTGCCTAACTTGACATTTCTTTAGAAAAAAATTGCTTGCCCCACACCCAGCTGCTTACTACTGACTTAGTTTTAATTTGTGGAAGTCTGTACATGGAATGTCTGTCATACAGAAAAACACAGTGCCTGATGTCAGGCCAGTGACATTAAAGCAGCAATGCAATGAACCACCATTAAAAATGTGCACATCAACATACCAGTGAGAATGAACACATTTCTGCTCCAGTGCAAGTTTTTTTACTATATAAGATTTTATTAGTTTTCCAACTTTTACAACATTACAATAGATTGCATCACCAATATGAACAACAAGAATATTAGCAGTGGAGTAAATGCAAAACGTATCAAGAGGTCCAAACTATCTCAATACCATGTAAAATAGAATAGTGCCACTGAGTCATATTATAAGGTCAACAGAATGTGGTTCTAAAAGAGGAGACTATACAAACCCATGACCAGCTTCAGGTATGCACTTTGAAGAGATGATTGGCCTGTGCTATACACAATTAGCTGTAGCGAGGCAATGTTAAGGAGGCTTAAAGATGTTGTACTATAGATATTCCAGTCAGATGTTTAAAGCTGCTACACAGAACCGAATAAAGTGGGGAGGGAGGAGGGAGGGGAGGAGGCTGTACATTCCTAATTTACAATCATTACCCAGGTGGGTTACAAGGAGCTAGGGGAGGGGGTTGAGCAGAGGAGCGGAGTATGGTCCCCATTTGAGTTGGAACCTGTCGGGTTTCCCCAGATGTGCATAGGATAGTCTCTCAAACAGGGAAGCTTGCACCAGAGCCTATCTCGATAGGGTCAAGGAATGGGAAATGGCTTCCTCCAGTCAATCAGTATAGCTTTCTTGGCTTCAAGGAGAGCTACCAGTATCCAGTGTTGGAGGAAGGGCAAGTCCAGAAAGAGATGCTGTATCCACCAGTAACAGTGATGCACCTTACATGGTAACGGTGCACTTAACCACCTTAGAGCAGTCCCCAACACCGTATTCCAAAAGGAGGTGAGTTTGGAGTAATTCCAATGATCATGCAGTAGGTCGGCACTGGATTGCTGACATCTCTGGCAGTTGAGTGTGGCATCAAACATATCGCTAGCACCTCGGTGTCCTATACCATCTTAGCAGAATTTTTAATTGCAATGTTTGACTCTTAGCGTCTCAATAGGCTGTATGGGGGCTAACCTGAGGCAGCTTCCAGGTGGGAAGGAAAGGGGAGTTGCAAGGGCTGTTTCCCACTTCACCTGCAGGATTCTCTGTGGGCTAGTCAGGTGTCCCACAAGATTCTGTATTAGTGCCCAGCTAGACCCTGCTGAGATTTGGGCTTTATGTAGTGTCTTGAGCCAGAGCCTTCTTGGGTCAGCATGTACCCGGCCTTGGCAAGTCTGGATGGCACTGTAGATTTGCATAAATGTCCAGAAATCCTTGTTGGGCAGAAGTGCTTCTTCAGCTGCTCAAAAGACATCAGAGTGCTAGCCCCGGTGCGAGGAGATCCTAGAGGAACTTGATGCTTAAGGTCCCAGTCGGGCCAGTAAATTGGTTGCTTGTCGATCAAGATCTGATTGTTGTGCCATAGAGGGTATATTCCCATGGGGAGATCTGGTTGTAGATTGCGTATGGGATAGGGTCATACCTTTTACCCAGGCCCTCAGTCTCCTCCATAATAGGCGAGGCTTGTCTAACAGTGGAGGAGAGGGAGGCTAACAGAGACCGGAGAGGGATCCCTTAGGGCCAGACTCTGCTTGTCAGTGACCCAGATCTGCCAAGCTGGGAGGGGACAAACCACTAGTAGCCTGCGCCATAAGGTATGCCACTTGGTAGCTTTGAAACTAAGGGAGCCCCAGGCTCAGCGGATCAGTGTGCTCAAGTTTCTTCCTCCGCCCTTCTGTGTTGTTTACCCTCCCAAAGAAGGGATGAAACCAGCCTATTCAGGAGTGAAAAACTAAGAAGTGAGGCAAATAGGAATATTGCTAAAAGAAAGCAATTCTAGGAGTGCAAACATCCAGATACCTCGACTTTACTGCAGCGAGAGAGATGAAGTTTCTTCTATATATCAAACTCTGCAGCTAGGGTGACAAGGAGTGGGAGAAACTGGAGGATTCCAAGTCCAGCCACTTGGCAAGAATTATTATACCGAGGTAATGAGAAAACCTGGGGCTCCAGCAGACTCCGCACCTGCTAGACACTCTTTGATGCACAGCTAGTTTAATGGAGCTAGGATGCTTCTTTTCTGATTCACTAGAAGACCAAATAGGCCTGCAAAGTCTTTTAGTATCTCTAGAACCATGGGCACAGAGTGTTGAGGGTGGTCTAGGGTCAAGAAAGATTGTCCGCATATGCGCTTTACAGAGGACTGGCCACTAACTACAACCCCTTCGACTTCCTTGGTTGTATAAGTTTGGGAATAAGTGGGTCCAGGGTGATAATAAAGAGTAATAGTGAAAGGAGGCATCCCTGCCGAGTGTCCCAGTGCAGCTGGAATGGAGGAGATATATTCTTATTCGTGAGGATCCTTGATATGGGTGCTTATAAATAGTCATGACCCACCCCTGAAGAATGGGCCAAAACCATACAACTACAACACCTCATGCAAGTATCCCCACTCAACCGAATCAAAGGCTTTAGAAAAATCTATGGCCAGCGCTGTCATCAGGGTGCGAGATTGTAAGGCCAACCATTTGAGGTTCAGGACGAGTAGCAGGTTGTCTGCTTCAGCCTTCCCTCATAAACCCTGCTTGAGTTGGATGCACAATAGAGGGAAGAATAGAATTCAACTGATTGGCAAGTTTTTTAATGGCAACCTAGGGTCAACTGAGAGGAGGAAATAGGTCAAAAATTAGTGCAATCAAAGGGGTTGTTGGATTTCTTGAGAAGAAGGGTGATTAGAACTTCTCGCATTGTGGGAGGAAGGAGGTTATATTTATGGGGCTCTCTTAGAGCCTCCAACAGAGGAGAGGAGATTTCCTCAACTAGTATTTGATACAGCTCAATGATGATTCCATCCAGACCAGGAGCTTCCCTTTGGCCATTTGTAGAAGAGCGGCATGAAGCTCCTCAGTGGTGAACAGTTGCTCTGCCTGCTCCAACATGCCTCTCTGGATCTGCATGGAGTATCCGCACTAACACAGAACATGTGTAGGGCCTTAGAGAGGTGCTCTAGGTCAGCTGATGCTCTAGATTTATAGAGCGACTCATAAAAAGGGTCATGGCATTGTTGATGCCCTTGGGTCTGTGACCTCCCACCTGGAAGGGTTACTTCAAAGCATGTATTCTTGAATCAGCCTGCTGCTTCCAGAATTGGTAGCTAAAGCCTGTCACCTTCATCACCTCACTCCCAATGTTTATGTTTTGCCCTAAGCAACTGCCATTCAGCACCTTGTTGAAGTATGTGATTGATACGATATTTAAGGCCAGTAATGGACAAGGGTGTGTCATTTTGGGACTGGAATGAAGCTTTAAACTGGGCTTCGAGGGTGGCAAGTTCAGATTACAAGACATCAAGCTCTTTTCTCCTGGCTTTATTCTTTGAGGCGGAGAAAGCAATAATTATCCTCTTAACACAGCCTTGAAGGCCTCCCACACTGTAGTGTGACCTCTCATAGAAACATAGAAACATGGAATGTGATGGCAGATAAGGACCACTTGGCCCACCTAGTCTGCCCATTTTCCTACCTAACAGATAAGCTGCAGATCTTAGTTAACCAACAGCTTACTTCCTCCTACCCACCACCCTCTCCACCTGTGTTATTCAAGAAGTAGTTTTGTGACTCCATTTTATGGTCACTTGAACTCCACCTAGTGCTTTCAGGCTCCTGACCCTCGGGAAGGTAATTAAGGAGGATAGGGCGTGATCGGAGATTCTGGCAATAAATATCCTGGTGTCAAAGACCCCTCGTAAGTGCTGCTGTACTGTTGATAAGCCAGAAGTCAATGTGAATGTATGACATGTATTGGCAAGTAAAAATAATAATCTCTGCCATCTGGGTGGCTCCTCTGCCAGGGTTGATCAGTCTCCATTAGTCAATTAGCTCTTGCAGTGCTGCCTAGCCTTAGGGTGTGCCTGGGGGTAGGTCTGATCTTATCGAGAATACATCCAACACTAGGTTGAAGTCTCCACCCAGTATCACTGGGGCATTGGGGTGATTCTTAAGGAGAGAAGTGCGTTGCCCAGCTTCCATCACAAACTCAGTAGAGTCTGTATTGGGGCCACAGATGTTCCCCACCACTGTGGGTATTCCTATGTGAGAGCTATGCTGGGACTCATCTACCCTGAGTATCAGCTTGACCTCATCTACTGACCAGGGGCACGATCTGTGGATCAATATAACAACCTGCTTAGTCTTAGTATTAATAGTACTAGTATTACCTGACCTACCTACATTTTATGCAACCACATAACCGATTTTGCTGTGAGGTGAATCTCTTGGAGAAGCACCAATCTACCCTAGGGAACCAGGTGCTGCAACACTTTCGTCCATGTCACTGGATGGTTTAGCCCTTTGACATTTCAGGAGACCAATCTCAGAGCCCTCAGTTTGTTGCTAGCCATGTTTGCTATTAGGGTAAAAGAAGATACTTACCTTCAGATGCTGTACCATGACCACGAGAGGTTAGTGTGAGGAACAGCCTTAAGAAGGGAAGGGATATGACTGGAAGCACTACAGCAGCAGCGAGAGCAATGCAGTTCAATTCATAAATGCCTTGTTAATGAGAAAACTACATTAACAATGAGAGAGAAGACACTGGTTAATATATAACATAGCATAGTGATCCAAACAGAATAAACTTTAGTGAACACAGTGCTGTGTGTAAATTCAAACCATAAATTTGTGTAACCACTAAAGGTAAGGGGTTAAACATGTTAAAGGACCCTAAGTAGAAATAGGAAACCCATGCAACATTGGCTGACAGGACCCAAAGGAGTAGGGAGAGAGTCGACCCAGAGAACTAAGACCTGTCCCTACCTGACATGAACAACCTAGTGGGTGATCCAAGGCTGGATTGAACCCCACCGAGGTGAAGGAGGAGGAGGGTAAAGGATAAGGTGGTGAGCCACTAGGGACAGTAAAATAGGGGAGGGAAGGGATGTCTGACTGTCAAGATCAGTGCTATCAATGCCTCCATTGGATGGCTGAAGCTTGTCTGGTATTGGTATGCATGGCTACCCTCAACCTGAGGGAAGTCAAATGTAAGGCATAACTTGTGCCATGCAGTCTATAACTGTGCACTGTGAAATTGGTGGCCAATAGCAGAGAATTAGTATGCATGCATGAGACCCATGTGTGGCTACGCTGTGGTGAGAGAAACTGCATACTAATGCTTTAAAGCCTTAATCGTTAATATTTTAATGCTTTAATACTTTAATACTGTATTACCCCTCAGAAAGAAGCTAATAAACTTCTCCCTGTCTGTAAAGGAGGGTGGGGACTAGTCCGAGCTGGGTACCAACTATCAAAGCCACATTCTATATGGAGAAGGAATACTCCAGCACACCAATTTCTAACCTCTTGCACCCACATGCCTCCACCCATTTGCGGAACAAGGATGTTCAGGGACAGAGTTGCCAGAACTATGTAGGGGGATGGGAAGCTCAAAGCAAAGCAGATCTAAACCCTTAGTTTAGAGCATGCATCAATAGCTGGAGGAGACAAAGCCATAAATGAATACAGTAACCAGTTAAGTGATCAGGCCCGAGGAGAGAGGCTACTCTGATGTGGTCCCTGAGAGTCAGTCTTCTGTAGACCTTTGCTGCAGCTGCAGTGAAGGTGATCAGACCGGTTTCAGTCAAGAGATCTTCCTCCTCTTCTGTCACATGACTCTCCATCTCAGCCACCCAGTCCAGTGGTTTAAGGGTATCCATGTTCTCCCTGTGTCATCATCACCCTGCAGCGCATCCTTGTCTGTGGTGGCATCACCCTAAGTAGTTTAGCCAGGGGGAAGCAGCCTGGTGTTCAAGTTGTCTTCTGTCTACCTAATGCCACTGCTTAATTTCAACTGTCTGGCCTTCTGCTGAGAGTAGTGAATCAGGAGCTTGATGTTGGGAGAGAGTGGTAGCTGTGGAGCAGGCTCTGGAGGGTCATCAGAGAATGCTAGCCCATTATGAGGAGTCACTCTAGGGGGCAAGAGGACTGCTGCACTGTCCTGCCAGGTAGAGGTTCCCCTGCAACTGCTTCCCTTCATTCTGGTTTCTCCTCCCTGGCCCAGCTCCCTGGGACCCATAGCTTTCTGGGAGATGCTGTACATGGGGCAATGTTAGGCCAAAATCTTGCCAGCCAGGCCTCAACCTCATGTGGATGCTGAGCCAGCAGTTCCCTTCCTTCTTTGGCGACATACAGGAAGGTGAACCTCTTAAAGTTGTATTTAAACCTATACTGCTGTAAGGTCTTTTAACAGGGCAAATGCTTTGCACTTGAAAGCAGCTTCTTGTGAGTAGTCTCTAAAGAAAGAGACTTTGGAACCCTTCCAGGACAGCTCACCCAAGTCTCTGGAAACTCTTAGGATCTGCTCCTTCGTGGAGTATCTGAGGAGGTAGGCGATTATGGGCCGAGGGGAGGTGCAAGGGTCCAGATTTTGTGAAAAACCTGTGGGCTCGTTCCACCTCCATAAGCCCTCTCAGTGCTCCCCTAACAGCTTAAGGAGGAACTCATTCAAGAATTTCTCCATATTCTGACTCTCAGCAACCTCAAGGATGCCAAGGATTTGGATGTTATTCCATGTCCCGGTTCTCCTGATCCTCAGCCTGCTCTTACAGCTTAGCCAGTTTGAGTTCATAATCTTGTCACCTCTCAGCACCTGAACTCGTTGGCTCTCCAGGGTCTCCATGCACTGCTCTGGCACATTCATTTGATCCTCCAAGTCTTGAACCACAGCCATGTTCCCGAAGAGCCTCTCAGTACTGTCAACTCTGCACAATAATGTCTCCAACATGTTTGTTATATATAAAGGAGTTGTTTAGCTGTGATTGTTGGTCTGAGTTGGTTGGAGGATGTGCTATGGTAAATGGGCCTTGGGCTGGCATAGGATTGGCCATCCTGGTAATACAAGCCTCTCTGCAGTTGCCTGTGATAGGTAAGTTTGGCATTCTGGATGCTGGCAAGACAATTGCACCCTTGAATCTCCAGAGGGCCGCACAGTGCATAAACAACAGCGGTAGGTGATCCCGAAAGGTAAGTATAAACCCGTCGCGGACTAATGTGGCCTAGTGGAGCTGTAGCAATGAGTGCTATGTGGCCAGGAACATGCCCAAGTGCACTAACGGAGCTTTACTGGATGACTATGGCAAAAAAAATCAAAAATGGATCAGACAGTCGGGGAGCGCAATGCATACCCATCAGCAGGGGATGTTAATGTCTTCAGATTACATAGGATTTTCACCAATTTAGCCAAGTTTGAGACAGAGCTTAGAGTTTAAGCTTCCATCTTGCCCATGTCAAGCCAAACCCATCTCTTTGATAAAATATGCAAGCTAAAACATTTTATTTTATTAAACTTATACATATTTAGCTCAAAGTAAATAACCACCTGCTATGTTTGAATTGTACTCATTTTTCCATAATACATCTAGCCCTACAATAGCATACCAGACTTACTTGCTCCCTAACAGCAGGTGGGAAAATAAAATAGTTGTTTACAGCTGTGGTGTGTTGTCAGTAACTGCAGCTGCTGGAGTGAAAATGAAAGTATTTAAATAACAATTTTAGCTCAAAATTAGTAGTTGTGTTTCTCTTCTGTTGTGTGTTGTATGTTTTGTTTAGGTCATAATTTCCGTAGTTGGATCATATTATAATGTCTTGTGCTGCTTTCAATATTAGTCAGTATGTGCTGCATTAGGATGAGAGTTTTGTTGAATTTGCAACTGTAATGGCTGTGTGTTTGTTGCTACAATAGGAAATGAATCTTGTAGAGCAGGTGCCACAGGGGTCCATGATACTGCAGTGCTGGACCATTCTCAGTGAGAAGGTGAACACTCCCAAATGTCAGTAGTTAGTTTAAAGAACCTGAGCACTAGAATGTACAAAACTGCAGTCAGAAACACAAATGCTGGCCTGCTGGAGATTTCTTGCAAATAGCACTAGCTGCACTCATATCTTTGTACGTGCGTGCTAAACAAGTGCAATTCAACATGGTTGTTAGTTAATTACTTTACGGAAAATATAATCCAATAAAATAACAATGTCGGATTCTGTTTCTTTATGAAACAGATACCAGGAACCTTTCACTGGAACAGAAATGTGTTCATTCTCACTTAATTACAGTTCACTGTCGTACGAAGCCAGTATAGTGTTATGCTTGTGCAACTGTGTTAGATTGGTTTTGGCCATTCGCACTCTCTATTCTAGAAAGTACCACCCTGTAGAGAATGCAGAAAGGTAAGGAACCCTTGGAGAGGGTTCCACTTTAGAGGTGCCACGGGATAATTCCCTGGTTAAAGGTACCTTAGGAATCCCCTAAGGAGAGAAGTGCTGCTGCTGGAGTGAGGAGGAGGGAAGGATGCTGGGGCAAAGAAAAAATGCTTCACAATGAGGCTGAGAGGAACTGCTTATACAACGCAGGAAGTGGGAGTGGCTGGCTGCTTGGCCACTGAACCCAGGCAAAAGCCTTCTCAATTCACTGTCCTACGAAGCAAGTATAGTGTTATGCTTGTGCAATTGTGTTAGTTTGGTTTTGGCTGTTTGCACTCTCTATTCCAGAGGAATTACCACCCTGTAGAGGTATGAAGGGCAAGGAACTCATGGAGAGGGTTCCACCCCTAGAGGTGCCACAGAATGATTCCCATGGCTAAATTGCCTTGAAATCTCCACAAGAAATGTAGTACAATCATATTCCAAAGAAGGAGACAACACAAAGCATATGAGCAAGCAGTAACTGTGAGGTAGTAGCAGTAACTGTGACATAGTAGCAGAGAAGCATAGACAGTTTAATAATGTAATGAGATGCTCAGTTTGATAACGTAATGAAATGCCTAGGGTTTCGTAGCATGATATTAATGGTTGCATTGAGATTAGGGATCCCTAAGGAGAGAGCAACGGCAGGACATCCTCCACCTCCATCCAACATGGGAACCTACCTAAAGAAACTAGGTGACACTACTATGCTAACTAAGACTTATGACCGAGGCAACAGAGGTGAGAAAAAAACCCTATGAGGAGGAAATCTCTATGGATCCAAGGCCTGATCGCCTTCCTCCAGGCTTGGGATAGCTTATTTAGTAATGACTCCGCGGCTGCAATTGGAAAACCCAATAAAGGAGGTGGAAAATATTCCAATTTGGAGGAAGGCTCTGCGCTCAAACCCGTGGCAGACGCATGGAAGATTGCAAAAAAACTCTGCAACTATATGTGCAAACCAAGGCAGGAGGAGAACAATGACTGCTGAGGCACTCAACTGACCTACCTGCCCCAGAATCAAGCCAGGTGAACCAGAGGCAGTTGTAGGAGAATGCGCCTTGCTAGGGAAACCACTAAAGTCAATAGCTAACCATTACAGTGGAACACTAGAGCCAAAGGAGGTAACTTTTCCACCCTCACTGCTAGTCTTAAATTCTACACCAGGAGCTGCTGTCACATAGCAGGCAGCTAAAGCCAAGCCGGGGTGAGGACATTTCCCAGCTATGGGCCCAGGTGGGAAGGATCCCACCACAAGTTAGACACACTCGAGATGTGGACTAAATGCAGAGCAAAACTGCTGGCTGCAGGAACCCTGCACCAGAATAGAAAGGCTGGCATGCCCCAGAAATTGATTAAGAGCTGAAAAGCTGGTGAGCAGGATGAGCATGGCGTGCTGAGATCTTAATGAGCATTGAGTGCTGAGACCTTGCAAGGTTGAATGCAGAATTGAGTGCAGCAGAATCCCAGAGGCTGAAGCTAAAGGGATGGCAGTAGGCATAAAACAATGGTTTGCTTAAGCAAGGAGCAACAATTGCATAAGAAAGTGTGGGCCTGCATGTAGGTTAGTAAACAGAGTAGTAATAAGTGGACCTGCACTTAGGTCTGCATAACATAGGGCAATGAAATAGCACTGAATAGTTGGGCAACCCAGCCAGCATTTGAAAGCCAAATCAAGGTGACAAATACTCTGAGGATTTTCAGCAGCAAAGGCAGGATTTAGAACAGAAATAATTAGCCACATGGGGCCATGACTCCCCAAACACTTCCCGTGGGACAAACAAGAAAGTGATGGAAGGTGGAGAACCACATACAGATATGAAAGCTAGTTTAACAGTCTCAACAGGAGCTTTTGGCTTTCCTCAGAGTAGAACAGGTTGAATAAACATAGAAGCAACACTTTGTATGGAGTACACAGAGTTGCAAAACTGCAATAAAACATGGAGACACAATGCTCTGAAAGCAGGTGTAGCAAGGCACTGCAATGAAGCTGCAAGTAGAATGATAGCATGAATGAGCAGCATAGCTAGGGTCAGAGTAAACCTGTGTGAGTGAAAACAATTTAGTATGCAACATGGAGCAGTTATGGTTGAGCTGAAACACACAGATAATGATTGCAGTTGCATTGCAGTAGTTTGAAAGTGGTGAGCAACAGGGTAAAATAATCACTGGGTACAATAATAATTGGAGTAAACAGTAGCAGTGGCTGCAGTTGTAAGTAACTGAAAGCAGTAGTATGAGCTCTGAGTAGCAGTATGCTAGAGCTTATAAACAAAGCCCCAAAAGACAAAACCAAAACACAGCAACACAGAAAATAGGAACAAGGCCCAAAACAAAACAAGACACACACAACACAAGGAAGCACACAGCGGAGGAAAGAGACAAACCAGAAGAAGGAAAACAATCACTGAAGTCCAGAAGAGACACACAGAAACAGCAGGCGGGGGGTGTTTTCCAGCTAGCTCAGAGGACAGACCAACAGAGTCTCCGCCTGCAAGAAAAAAATGCTTCACAATGAGGCTGAGAGGAACTGCTTATATAGCTCAGGAAGTGGGAGTGGCTGGCTGCTTGGCCACTGAACCCAGAAAAAGCCTTTCCAATTCATTACACTGCTGCTTTAAGCACTTCAATTTCAATAATGGTGATAGAAATAAAAGTGCTTTATATAGCAGGATTGTCATCTGGTGTGAACCGTTCTATGATCAAAATAACATTTTCAGATTTTTACAGTTAAAGCATTAGCATTGGGCATCATCTGGTTTGTAAGCAGCTGTGTGTGGGGAGAACAAGGATAATTTTGTAGCATTTGAGCTGTTCAGAACAACTGTAATTTTATATAGCACAGTGGTTAACCATATACTATAAAAGAATAATGGATAGGTTAGTATGTATTATAAGGTAGCAATACCTTCAAGACATTCTGGGGACATTGGAACCTCAAAAGAAAATCTTGAAAGGGTCTAATGTCCCCCAGAACCTCAAGATGGTAGGACTACCTTGTAATACACATTAACCTATCTGTTATTTTTTAATATATGGATCTGATTTAAAATTACACTGCTGTCTGACTGCCCTACTGCTGTAGGAGAGACACTCACTGCATAGTTGTCCTTCAGGAGTGTCTGTGGTCATCAGCGCCTTGGCAATGATAACTGTTTTGTCTTTTCCTGAAGTTGGTGATGGTAGGATAGACCAGATAGGACTTTACATCTAAAAAAAAGAAAAGAAAGTAAGAATAATTTGGTCTCGTTAAGTGTGAGACAACCACCATGTTTTGTTTTTCTGTTCTGCCCACCCGTGAAGAACAACCAGCCAATCATGAAGCATGCTGAAGCATGTGTGTCTCGCATGGGTAGCTGTTACAGTGACAAGCTGTGCAACTGGAGATAGTCTTGAGCTTGTGCTGTTGTGGTTCTCCGATATTATTATCATTCAGAGCTTGGAAAAATAGTATTACGGGCTCTGAACAATAGTAGTACAAGCGCACAAATGATAGTATTATCACTTTCAATAGTGATATTACTAGAATTTTGTTTTTAAGGCTTTTAAACATATTAATTTGGATTATCCATATATTAAAAATTAATACTTTATAATGAAAATATAAGCATGAGAAAGATGCAAGAAATCAAGATGGTGTCAGTGTTGGTTCATTTTGAAAGTAGCTTTCTGACTGGGTGTTAGTATAGTATTTAGCAATGGATGGGCCCATGAGGTTGTCACTCAGTAGAACTTACACAAGTGCAAAACAACCATTTATTTTCTCTCGGTATGCAGAGGAAAATGACACATTTATTTGCACTATTTTAACACTAAGCTGCCAACAGAATTGAAGCGTGAGGGATTTTGGATTGATATATCAGTCCATGGTCCTGCAAGGGTTAATTTATGTAAGTTGTAGCAAAATCTTGAAACAACTTACGATATGATTCAATTACTTTGTATAATAGAAACTCTCTGCTTATTCAATAGCACAGTTGTCTATAATCCATCCAGCAGACCCTTGCTACCATTACTGGATATTTCATAGGTAGCAAGTGCTTTGTTATAGTCACAATTTATTACTTGAAAACATTCAGTTTAGTTGCAGTTTTGTTTATATTTCAACTAAGTCTCGGTGCTGTAAAACAAACTTCAAATGGCATTGAAGTCAGAGTTCGTGAGATCTTAGCACTAGCAACTCCTTAATGGATCAAGGCTTATTGGTGCAGTTGTGCTAGCAGTCAGCTCAGGCCAGGCCATGAATCCCTTTAGTGAGTATTTCTTAGCAGTGGTAGATCAAGGAATTTAAAGAAGTACTACAGTCAGAATTTGCAAAAACATATGCTGTGCAGAATGTTTTGATTTGTGTGTGTAGTCTTACTGTGTCCTCCTTTGTTTGCTATTAGGAGTTTTTGTCTAAATATGCTTGTTAGTTTTAAAATCACTTGAGATATCCTTGTTAATATTTTATTGGCTTTCTTTTTCCTACAATGCCTCCTGTCCCATCGGACAGATATGCAGCAGGGACCATATATTGGCAAGTACTGGTTTAGAGTCAATTTCATAGCAGTAGAGCTATGATTTTAAGTAACTTACCTTACCCAGTAAGCACTAATAAAAGCTACATTTAAAACAGTTGAGGAATAATTAATTGGGTTATTCTTTTCAGTGTTTGGTGAATAGTGTGAACGGTTGTGTGAACTTTAATTTGACCTTTCTCTATTTCCACCTCAGTAGAGATGTCTTGCAACATTACAGGAATAAAGGCCCATTGTTAATGGTATGAAGAGTACCAGAAGAGTCAGGGAGGATGGAGGGTTCAAGACTTGCTAAGTGTGGAATCAGGGTAGAGGCAGACTTTTGATTAGCTGGTGGGAGGAGTTATTTCCTATACTGAATCACAGGCAAAGCTCTTCCATTCAAAGTTTGGTGAATAGTGGGGCGTTTGTGCAAACTTTAATTTGGCCATTCTCTGTTCTCACCCTCAGTAGAGGTGCCGGGCAGCATTACAGGAAAAGAAGAGAGATTACCTCCTCCAACTCATGGAGAGTTGAATCATTAGTACTCTAGGAGAAAACCTGTGGAGGAAACCTCTGAGGAAATATGGCTTTGGAAAGTACAGTTACATAAGAACTTACTGTAATGGTACATCTTTGAGAGAAGCTCTTGTAGTAGGACACACCAGTAAGGCTAAGCCCTCAGGTGCCAGGATCACATTGAAAACTTATAGCTAGCAGTCTACCATGGGGACAGCCACTACCAATGTCAGTCAGCTGATGTCAGCCTGTCTCTATAAAGGCAGGCAAGCAGTCCCCATCTACCTCAGTTCTCTCCACTGTGGAGGTTCCTGAGAGCCAAAAGAAATGCAGAATTAGTGTGAGAAAACAAAGAGCAGCAGGGGAATGAGGAAAGGAAAGCAGGGCCTTCTGCAAGAGCTTCTCTCAAATTCCACTGTTAAGGTAAGTTCTAATGTAACTGTACTATCTTTCTTCAAGGAAAACTCTTGCAGCAGGCCACACCAGTAGGACAGAGTCCCAAGCAGTGCTGGGTATCACCAGGAAAGAAAACTGGGAGTAGGACAAATCAGAATCCAAGAGCTCAGGAAAGAAGGCCCTGAAGTACTACTAAATTAAAACTGGCCTTATGCCTAAAGGTGATGTCTGGTCTGTAATGCTCAGTAAGGTATGGACAGAACTCCAGGTTGCAGCTACACGAATGTCTGTAGCAGACACATTTCTGAAAGAAGCCATTAAGGTGGCCATACCCCTGGTGGAAAGGCCCTTGACCAATCCAGGAAGGGGCTTATTGTACTTCAGTAGCAATAAACAATGCAATTCGCTAACCACTTAGACAAACACTGTTTGGAAACAGGAGCACCCTTTCTTTTGAGGATGAGCAAAACAAGCAACTGGTCAGATTCCCTTAAAGGCTTGCAATGGCTCATATAGTACTACAAAATCCTATGTACGTCCAAAGTGCAAGTCCTCCCCTGAGAAGAATAGTCAGGAAAATAAACTGGAAAGTGGATGGATTGATTCAAAGTAAACTCCAACACTACCTTAGGTAAAATTTAAGATTAGTACACAAAGACACCCTGTCTTGTGAAAAACAACAAGGCTTCTTACACATATGAACCTGAAGCTTGGAACTCTCTGAGCAGAAGTAAAATCAACTAAAATAATGCTTTCCATGACAGAAAGTGCTAATCAAAACCCATGGCTGGTTCAAAGGGAGGTAAAGTGAGTTTCTCCAACATAAAGTTGAGATTCCATGGAGGGACCTCGTTCGAATGGGAGGTTTCAAATGCAAAAATGTCCAGCAGTAAAGTACATGACACTTCAAGCTGGGCAACAGCTTTGCATTCGTGCTGCATGGTGTGCAGAGATGGTGTAAAGTGCGCTTTGAGGATGAGTACCTCAAGCTGGATTCTGAAAGGGAAAGAAGGTACTCCAACACTTGATTCACTGGGCAGGTGAAAGGGTCCAAATGGTGAGCAGCAGCCCAAAGGGTGGAATGCTTTCATTTCATAGCATAAGTCCACCCTGGTGGAGGGTTCCTAGCAGCCACCAGGATGTCTGTAACCTAGAAGAGGACACCCCGAGGTGGGCAGAGCTAGGTCCACAGGAGCCATGCATGGAGATACAAGAACTTTAGGTCTGGATGGACCAGGGTGCCCTGCTCCAGGAGAGTAAGCCAGTGCACAGGGTCAGGGCACCAGAGGTTCCACCACCAGTTGTTGCAGAAAGGAAACAAATCTGATATGGTTAAAAGAGGGTTATGAGAATCATCTCACCCCTTCCAACTAGAGCTTGAGCAGAACCCTCCATAGAAATGGAAAGGAGGAATGGAATGAGAAACCTCCCTTCTAGGAGAAGGATAATGTATCTCACCAGAAAACTCCAGGGCTGGTATTAATTGAGCAGAAATGTGGCTGTTTTGTGTTGAGTAGGGATGCAAAGAGGTTCAACTCTGGATGACCCCACCTGTCAAATAGATCTTTGACCACCAAGGCTAGAAGCTCCCACTTGTGAGCCTATGACCTGAAGTAGCTAAGCCCACTGGCCAAAGACATTTTGAATGCCTGGAACATGTACAGCCAAGAGCTACAGACTGTGCTCGATGGCCCACTACCAGACTCTCAGCACCTCCCGACACAGGAGCTGAGATTAGCCCCTCCCACTCTGCTTGTTGATGTAATACACCTCACACATTGTTTTCCATCTGCACCAGCAGCAGATTGGGATGGGACGTTGATATGGAGACCAGTTCCCATGTCCATCCAGGTACCCCTCAGTCTGGTAATTGGCCAGATTAGCACCCCATTGCAGGCCAGATGCTTCCTGTCATGAGAATCTGCCAGGGGTTGAAAGTTGAAAGGAGACTCCTGAAAGAGGTTGGTAGATCCAGCGACCATGACAGAACTTCATGGTGGGCCAGGGTACCATGGCACTAGAAGCCACTGCCATATGGGCCTAGAAGACACAGGAAAACCCTGACAGGAACCTGCCAACTGGAGGAAACCAGATAGCCTGCTTCATCAGTCACTCTGCCCTGTCCTTGGGCAAAAGGCCGTGCTCTGGCTGATGTCCATGTTTGTCCCTATGTATTGAAAGTGCTGACAAAGTGAGACAGGACTTCGGTAGATTGACAGTGTCCCTTAATGTCTAAAATAAATGGGACATATATTCCAGAGTCTGAACCAGGAGATCCCTATAGGGTGCAGCTAGCAGCCAGTTGTCCAAGTAGGGGAACACATAGAAACCCTGCCTCAGAGCAGCTGCCACTACTGCCAGACACTTGGTAAATATGCAGTGAACTGAAGAAGGGCCAAAAGGGAGGGCTGAGAATTGAAAATGGGCACCCTGAAAGTGGAAACAGAGGAAGCAACGATAGGCAGGAAAGATTTAGATGTGCAGGTAGCACCCTGCATGTCTGGAGAGTAGAACCAGTCCTCCTGGTGCAAAGGGGTAACAGCCCTGAGAGTGATCATCCGGAAGCACTTATACTGATGTACAGATTCAGATGGCTCATGTCCAGGATGGGCCAAAGATCCCTAGTCTTTCTGGGGATGAGGAAAAGTGGTAAACCCCTTCCCATTGATCTGGAGGACAGGCTTCATGGTTCTTTTGAAGGAGAGCCTGAATTTCCCTAACAAATTAGGGCCAGGTGGGTGGGAGGGGTAGGCGAAGTTTAGCAGGGGTTTCTAGAGCCACTCTAAAAAACTCAGTGTATGACCATGGTCTATGACCTGAAACACCCAGTTGTCTGTGGTCATCCCTCCACCCTTCTAGGTGAAGGCAGAACTGACCCTTGACCACCTCCTTCAGATCCTCTGCTGAGAGGTGGGGCCAGCCAAGGTGTGTGGAGTGGGGCAGGCACTGGCAGGGGCGCCGACAGGTGCCCATGGGGCTGTGGCTGCAGAATCTGAAAGGGACCATGTGGCCTTATGCTTGCGCTGGCCTTTGGCAAGCTGAATCTGACATTGCTTGTTGTAGGACCTACAAAAGGAGTTGGGTCAAACATTGACCAGCTGTAAGCTGAGTATGAGAGAGCAAATGGACCAACTTGAGGACCTACTCTGACTCTTGCAAGGTGGAAATGATGTCTTGGACATCCTCTCCAAAAGGACCAAACTCTGGTGTCACAAATGCTGAACTGAATGGCCGTGGTGAAGTCAGATACCCAGAGCCAAGAATAGTGCCAGAGCCAGACCTCAACAACTGCTCCACATCTGGGGGACATGTTTGACAATGTCCAAGCCCAATTTCAGAAGCTGGGCAAGCTGTGTCTTGGTGAGACCCTCTGGCAAGATCTGGACCAGATCCCGGCTTGGACCCACATTGCATTTTGATATTGAACAGTGCAGGCCTGATAATTCAGGGCTCAGATATCAGGGTAGTAGATGTGAACATGCATTTGCCCAGGTGGTCCTGCTGTCTGGACTCGGTGCAGGGAATGGCACTGAGGTACTGGGTATAGTCATGCACTGCATTGATCACCATGGAATCCAATTTAGGGTGGCTCCTAAAAGGGTTTGCAAATCAGGACATGATAAAGATGGTCTGTCTTCTTAGGCAAAGGTGGATGGGTGATTCCATGTTGCCCTTGTGACATCCTCATTGGAGTCAATCAAGGGGCACCACAACAGGAGTGCATCCCTCTACCTGAAATAAATAGGCAAGCATCCACTCTCAGGGTTTGGCTTCTCTGTCTCCTAGCCCATAATGGACTGGATGGCCCATGACATCTATAAAAGTTGGATCATTGGGGGACTGTGGAACCTCCTTGGGGCCTTTGCTCTCTGAGGATTCCCTGGTGAAGAGGAGGGCTCGGAAGAATCAAACTCATCCTCAGTAGTCTTACTATTAGGGCCAGCATTGGAGACCAGAGCTTGTCCCTGTGAGAGCCTGAGTCAACATTGAGTCAAGTCCCTGAAGACCTCTATGTACGGGGATTGCTAGGCCCAGCCCAGCCAGCTCTTGCAGTTGTGGGTCTCATCTTTTTGATTGGGTGACTAGGGAAGTGAATCAGGAGGGGCCATAGATGTCACCTTCCTGGATTTCAGCAAGCCTTCTATACTGTCCCACACAGAAGACTGGTTAACAAGATGAGTAGTCTGGGCATGGGGCATGGGTGATACTGTGGGTTAGAAACTGGCTAATGGACAGAAGGCAGAGGATGGTGGTAAATGGGATCCTATCAGGAGAGAGGGTGACCAGCTGGAGTGCCACAAGGACCAGTACTGGGACCAGTCCTGTTTAATGTCTTCATTGGTGACATTGCAGAGGGTCTGGAAGGAAAGGTCTGCCTATTTGCAGATGACACCAAGATCTGCAACAGGGTGGAGACTCAGAAGGGTGCAGAAAAAGAAGAGGGACCTGGGGAAGCTTGAAAGATGGTTGGAGGTTTGGCAACTGAGGTTCAATGTGACAAAGTGCAAGGTAATGGGCAGGACCCAATCGGTGAGAATCTTTGATTCCATCTCCTGCACTATCTATCAACACTGGTGTCCCTCAGGGATCAGTGCATGGTCCTGCTCTTCTCCATTTCCTTAATGATCTTCCCACAGCCTGCTTTCATCCTCATCTATCCACAGGTATGCTGATGATTCCGTCTTATACAGTTCGGCAAAAACCCTGCTGCTGTGGAAACCAGCTTACAGCATGACTTCAACCAAGTTCAACTCTGGTTTGCTTCTCACCAGCTTTTTCTAAATGCCAAGAAGACAGTCTCAATGACCTTTGGCACCAGGCAGAGACTGTCTAGGCTCCAGACCCTACCCACCATCCACACTCTTGATGGGATCATGCTGGAGGACACTTCCTTATTTAGATATCTGGGGTTTGGCTGGACCAGCACCTCAACTTCTCTGTGCATATCAGTGCTATCCTGAAGAAACTGCACCCCAAGCTTGATGCTCTGTACAAGAATCGTTGTTGCATCCCACTGACTGTGAGGTGTGAAATTGTACAGAAGATGATACTCCATCTTTGACTACTGTGATGTAGTCTATGGTGCTGCTCCCAAATCTTCCCTGACCAAGTTGGACACTCTCTTTAACTTCTTCTGCCGCTTTCTCGACTCCTTTCCGCTACCATCACTGTGAACTCTATCACTCTCTAACCTTCCTCCACTATCTCACAGATGTATCTCACACTGCACCAAACTAACTCCAAATTCTGGTTCAGAAAGTCTCCCATTCTCATCTTCTCTTTTTTCTCTCCACTCCACCTCCCCACCCACTCTCTCAGATCTAATGACACCACCACCTTGACTGTCCCTCACTGCTCCACCCTCATCAGTTAAACTGGTTTCGCCCATCACTCTCTAAAATCTGAAATCTCCCTGAAATATGACACCTCCTCCAATTACTCCCTACCTCTGCCCTACACAATTACCTCTCCCTCAGCTGTTCTGCTTTAACCCTTCTTAATACCTATCCCCAGTTTCTGCCTTTCTACCCTGATCCCCCCAACGAGGGTTCTCAACATCCTGAAGGAAATCAGCAAATGGCTACCTCTTCTCCTCATATTCAGTTCTTGCCACTCCCCTCTCTTCTCCACCTGCCCTTCTGGGTCACCCATGTGCACAACCTACCCCATCCTTTTACTTCAACAGCAGTTACGTGCTATCTGAGCCTGTTCCTGGTACACTCATGCATTATAATGGTTCTGTTTCATTATTACTGTTTTTACATTTATATGTTCTTTTGTATGATTTTTGACATGTAGTGTAATTTATCCAGTGTTCCACTACTGTTTATTGTACAATACTTTGTGTTCCAACTGTTGCATAATCTTACAATGTTGTATTGTTTGTACTACCCACATACTATTGTAACTGATCATCCTTTACAACCCTATAACCCCTTCCCCCAGGTCACACCGTGAGATGAGCACTTTTTGTTTGGTGTGCCCTCCCAGTGAAACATTTCAATAAATAAAAAATAAAAATAATGCACCTGGGTAGGGGAACCTGGGAGAGCTATAGGATGGGAGGAGGTGCTGACCATCATCAAAGAGGAGAGGGACCTAGGGTAGAAGAAGAAGAAGAAGAATCAGCATTTATATAGCGCTTTTCATACATCCAAAGCACTTTACAAGCAATGCTAGACTGGTAGTGAAGTGACTGAATGTGTGGTGGAGGCCATATCGCACATCATCACCCACACAGCCTGGATAATTGCATGAACTGGTTTATGGGGAGGAATGTTGGCCAGAACACAGGGAATGTTCCCTACTCTTTGCAAAGAGTGCCTGGGTTCTTTTACTTCCACCTGGCCACCCAGCAGGACAACACCAGGATGGGTAGAAGGACCTCGTTTAACGTCTCATCCGAAGGACGGCACACCCCAGTACAGCACCCCAATACTGCATTCGGATGCCAGCAATTTTTAGGTGCAAGTTTAATCCCGATGTGGGACGAGAACCCCACGACCTTCTGGTCCAGAGGCGGATGTGCTACCAACTGAGCCCGCTGACACCATCATCATATCTGATGACTTGAAGGTATCAAAGCAGTGCACAAAGACTGCAGGAGGGCCAGTGACATGCTAGGGTGCATAGGCAGAGGTATTACTAGTAGGAGGCAGGAAGTGGTGATGCCACCTGTATAAAACACTGGTAAGGCTTCTCCTGGAGTACTGCATGCAGTACTGCAGACCATACATGTGGAAGACATAAACTAGGTGGAGGCTGTCCAGAGAAGGGCAACAAAAGATGGTGCATGGTCTGCACCACAAAACAGATGAGGAGAGACAAGAGACCTCAATATGTACTCACTGGAGGAGAAGAGAAAGGGTGACATGATAGAAATGTTTAAGTACCTCAAGGGGATAAACAAGGTGCAGGTGGGAGATCTTTTCCAATGTAGAAAAGATACCAGAATGAGGGACACAATATGAAATTGGGGTGGGGGGAGATAAAGAGGTAACATGAGAAGTGTTTCTACACTGAGAGGATGGTGAATGCTTAGAATAGTCTGCCACAAGAGGTGATATGGGCAAGCTCTGTGGAGGGGTTTAATCATGCCTGGGACAAGCACAGAGGAACCTTGGGTGGGAAGGAGTGATGAAAAACCATTGACCACTTACAGTAGGGTGAGTGGATACATACATGTATAAGATTATGGGCAGACTGGATTGCAGTCCTTTTCTGCCAACATTTTCTGTTTCTATGTTTCATGGAGGATGGAGGAGAGATGCTAGGCGTGGCTCTTGAGAAGCGGGGTCTGCCTCTGAACAAAGGACCACAGTGCTGAGAGCGAGGAGTTATAATCCACGGGATGGAAGGTTACTACGGTACACTGGTAGATGAGTATACAAGGGTACCAAGTAAAAGTCTGATGGTGGTGGGGGCCAGCATAGGGTACCCAGGACCACCCAGTGTCAGGTGAGAATCCGCATCGGCCCAACAGGTGTTGGTTGCAGTGTAGATTGCGGCAGGGGTGATGACTGAGTTGGTCCCACAGGCTGGGACTGCAGCAACATTGGTGGCTGCCCAGCAGGCATAGGCCTGGAGCGCTTGGGGAAGGATCCATCTGTGCTGCCGAGCCCAGAAGCAGGACCCTAAGGGGATGAAGACCCCTGAGACAAAGGTAGAGGCGATGCTGGAGGAGGACACAGCAGTAGCCTGCTGCAAATGTTGCCTAAAAGGGTTGATGTTAGTCTCAGTAACTGGAACAGATGAAGCCAGCACCACAGCTGGGGGCATGACAGTGAAGGAACTGACACCAGAAGAACCAATGTCAGCCAAGCTGCCTGACTGAGAGTCAGTTGAAAATAACGGCATGAGCAACAGGGATAAGGAGCAGGAGATGAAGTCCCCTGCCACAAAAGCCACTGCCAGAGATAGCTAAGAGGGCAGACACAGGAGCCACCATGATCCCAGAGGAAGAGAGGGCTGGCAGGGCTGATGGGGCCAACCTCCATGGGAGGACAACCCGTCATGGCTAATGGTAGTGGGGTGACCATGAGTGGGAAGCTGACCAGTCCGTGTTTGTTCCTTGTTCGGTGCTTGTGCTTTCTGGATTTCTCCTTCTGAGAAGAAGAGGCTCAGGAGGACTGTACCAAACTCCTAGCCTGTGGCTCCTTTTCCACTGAGATCAATTTCTGCTTCAAAAGTTGGCTCTCCAGCATTTTTAAATGATGTCTCTGACTGGCCTGGTTGAATTTTCGGCAAAACTGGCAGGCTATGGTGTCATGACTGGGGCCTAGACAAATGAGATGCACAGAATGGCCATCATTTTCAGGGGTCTGATTTCCACAGGCACACTTGAGAAGCAGTCAGAAGATGAGGCTGGTGAAGAGATATAAACTTGTTGAAAAACACCAAAAATTTGATGTTTTATACTGAGGAAGAATGAAAAATAAGAAAGTGTGGCAAATGTGAATAATGGCTTTCCAAGCCCACTCCTGTGTGTCAGGATTCTCTGCATCACTGAATCCCTCTTGTGACAGGGGATTCAGGGACATCCCTTCTCTGCCCTTTTAGCATGCTTGCTGTTTCACAATTGAATGTATGCGGAGAATTCCAGGATTCCTTCTCTCCATTGAGGGGGCACAATTACAGTCTTAATTTGTGTTCCTGGGGTAGAATCCTCTCGGCCACTGTACAACTAACCAAACAGCCACAGGCATGAATAGGCTTTAGGGGGGCCTAATATGCCCTTTTATGTGTCTTTCCTAGAAATGCAGAGACCAGTTCAAACACCTACAGACTCCCTTGAGACCTTTTGTTGTTTCCTCCCTTTCTTTATCCACAGAATCCCTAGTGGTACTTCACTTTGGTAGTGTTTGGCCCCTAAAAACAGTCACACAGATGTAGTGTAGTTTCAACAACCCTCCTCAAGGCAATACACACAAAACACTCATGCAGAAGTATCTTAAACTTAAGCAAAAGCTTTACTAATTTATTAATAAATGCAGTAAATAACTTAAAAGATAAGTTTTAGACATTGGTTACAGGATATGGAAAATAAAATGGAAGTACAGTGTACAAAATAACTAAACTTTCAAATTTTAGTTTGAAAGTTTTACCTCAAATCTTTAATTGCTGAATTTAAAGTGCAGAACTGTTCTTAAAAGTGGTAGCTGAAATCTTGGCTCTTGGTCCAGGAGGCGTCTTGAGAAGAAATTGTCTCTGCTCTTTAAGCAGACAGGGTCCCCAAATGCAAAAGGCCCAGATACACTTTTGCTTGCTTTTTGAGGGTTTCTCAAGACTGCTCCAGTGGATGTTGACTTGCTCTGCAATTGGCTAGGATTCCATCTCCATGGCTATCGGCCAATCAGCTTTTAGTATTTTATTACAAAGCAACAAATGTGCATTTCTGAATATGACAGAAAAAAGGTCTCAGGGGTCAGCTAGTGTAAACCAGAATTTTAGGAAATCATCTAATCCACTGCCTTTTGAAATGGCTGTAATTAGGCTATACTCAGCCCATTCAGCTGTAACAAGATTAAGTCAGTGTAGACTTGCAGAGACAAAGAAAGCCAGACAAAATGGCACCCATAGATGCTGAGGACTATTCAAACACAAGTGGATGAGCCTGCTTCCAGCTCTACTTAATTATTCCATTGTCTCCTTCTAAATGATTTTATTAAACTATAGTCTCTGACTAACAGAACACAGCTTCTCTGCCTAGTAACAAGACATCACATCATTTCTTGGGACCGATGGCCTTCTTTGTACCCATGATCCCTTGCAGGTTACACTGGGCCACCATGGGCATCTCTGATGCATTTTTCACATAATCCATGAAACATGATTAGAACAATAGGTATGACCTTATTTCTCCACACCTCTCTGTCCTTAACATAACCTGGGTGGAACACGCCCTCCTTAATAAGAGTTTCCACCAGTTCTGTCCCTTTCTCCGATTGGCGGGATAGGCCATCTGCAATGTCATTAGCCCATGATCTATGCCACATGTCCCACATATGATACCTCAGCCATGACCACCTGGCACTCTTCAGCTTTAATAGTGAGTACAGCCTGCTGTATCCTACCCAACACTTCCTAGCTCTGGCAGTTAGTTCCACCTGCCAGTACCCTTTATTAGGTCTATGGTTGTTAGGTATGTCCCCTCCCAATTTGTCTAGTAGCATGTCTGTCCATGGCATTGGGTGGTCATCAATCTTTGTGATTGCATTCATTCCACATTAGTTCACACAGAAGCGGATAGACTCATCTGGCTTGGAGACCAGGACTACAGGCAAGGCTCAGGGACTGTACTGTAGTTTTCTGGCTTACCCTAAATCCAGCATTTCCTCCATCTCCCTCTCAATGTCCTTTTGGCCAGCATCAGACTCCTTTAAGCTGTCTGTCATGTGGGCACTGCATTCCCTTGTCTATGTGATGGGTCATTAAGGGGTTAGTTCTGGCTAGCCATAAATAAAGGGACAAAGTCATCTAAATCTCCTCACTTCCTGGGTCTGTTCCATGGTCAACTGAGGAGACAGCTTGATTGTCTCCACAGAGGACTCTGGATTGCTTTCCTCTATCAAATCCAGAAGGAGTCCTCTTCATCCGTTCCTCCCCAGCACTACAAAACCGCAAACACCATTTCAATTCCCATTTATATATGGCTTCACCATATTGACATGGTACATTCGATGGGTATGTCTCCTGTCAGGCAGTTTCACAATATAGTTCATGACATTTGTCATTATACTACCCTATATGGTCCGGCCGACTCGGCCTGCAGCTTGTCCATCAGGCTGGAATGAGGACCATTACTTCCTTGCATGTGCACTATGAGCAAGTTCTGGTTCTGCAATTGTACCAGACCGTTGCTTCTATTGGGCAACTGAGAGGTTGCTTTGAGCCACCCCATGAGCTCCTTTAGCTTCTCCTAAACTGACATAGTCCACTATGGGAGTTCCCTGGATGGTGCGCGTGCCTTCCCAGTCTTCCTGGATTAAATCTAGAGGGCCTCACACCCTACAGCCATATAAGAGTTTGAAGCGGAGCACCCTGTTGACTCTTGGGGCACTTTCTGTATGTGAACAACAGGAGCGGAAGGTATTTCTCCTAGTCCTTCCAATGCTGTTCTGAAAATGCTTGTTGCATAATTTTAGGGTACCATTTAAACATTCCATAAGCCCATTGGCTTGTGGGTGATAACGTGTCATGTGTCTTTGCACCACCTGACTTTTCTCCCAAAAGACTTCATCAGGTCCAACATGAGGTTACCCCCTTGATCAGAGATAACCTCCTGTGGAAACCTGACATGGGAGAAAATCTCTGGTAAGGTGAATGTGTCTGCCACTTTGTCTGCCTTAACTGAGGAGAGGGCAACCACTTCTGAGTACTGGGTGGTGAAATCAACCATCGTCAAGATAAACTTCTTCCAAAAGAACTGGGTATTCAAGGGCCCTACAATGTCCATTTCTACCCTCTAGGAATGGCTCAGCTTTTGTTTTACTACCTGTCTTCCCTATTTGTTGGCACCAGTGACAAGATCTACAATATTCCTATGCCTGCTGGGTGAAGTTGGGCCAATAGAAATATTGAGCCAAATGCTTCATAGATGCAGAACAATGCCCAGATGGCCGAGACATGGGATATCATGAGCAACCTTGAGAAATTGCTTACAATACTCCTGGGGAATTACACGCTGCCTGCCCATCACCCCTCCCTCTGTCCTCACATACTTTGTATACAACAGTATGTTATCCCAAAATACCCTATATCTCATGTCAACCCCATGTCCTGTCAGATTCTGCACAAGCTTTCAGCCTCTACAAACTAGGATCAGTTCTCTGAGCAGCTGCAAGATCTTTACATTTTCCCAAAGTATAGGACATGTCCCCTCAATTCTAAACTGGGGTCCATAGTTCTAGTATCAGGACAGTCAGAGACACTGCCATCTTTAACTTTATGACCATTAGGTTACCCCTCCCTCCTCAGAGTAATCTGTAGCTGTTTGGTGAACAGATACTTGGGAAAGTCTAACTTCCTTTCATTATTCTCCATGTCAGGGGATACAGGATGGGGAACCAGCCTCCTTTTCTTTTCCACATGGCTTCTGTGGGTTCAGGGAATTACAGAGGCATTAGCTGTTGACTGTGGGTAACTGCATACACCACCCTCTGCTGTAGATTATTCCCTATAATCACATCTAGGCGAGGTTGTCTGCCACTGCCACTTTGCACCCTCTCTCCTGTCTCACCCCAATTCAGAAGAACACTAGCTAGTGGCAGGGTTTCCTCCTCCCTGTGAATCCTTCACAATGACAAACTGATTAGGTATAAGCAGTTCAGAGATGAAAGAAAGCCAGATAAAATGGCATCTGTAGATGCTGGGGCTATTCAAACACAAATGGATGTGCCTGCTTCCAACTCTGCTTAAGTATTTCTTTTGTCTCCTTACAAATGCTTTAATTAAGCTCTAGTCCCCAAATAGCAGCAAACAGCTTATCTGCCTAGTAACAGAAATTACATCACTTGTTTGGGCCCATAGCTTTTCTTTGTACCCATGATCCTTGTAAATTACACTGGCTACCATGGGTGTCTCTGATGCATTTTCAAATAAAATATCATAAAATATGATTATAACAATAAGGTATGACATTTTCACCACAATGGCATTTGACAGTAGCTGTGGTGCCCACTAAGGTCTGACAGGTGTGGGTCAGTGGCAGGAAAAGAATTGAGGTAGGTGTGGGGACTGTCCACCTTTATAGGATAGATTGACATTGTTTGACTGATGTTGGCAGTGGGTAGTCCTCTGTGGTAGACTGCTAGCTATATGTTTTCCATGTGGTCCTGGCACCTGATGACTTAGTCCTACTGGTGTGGCCTGCTGCAAGAGCTTTCTCAAAGTAATGTCGGCCCTTCCTCTGGGCATACTTCCAGGAAAAACTCCAAAGGCTTGTCTGATTTCTTGTTCAGGATTTGAGATGTAGGTTTCAAAATATGAGAGGTCCATCTTCAAGCTTTTGATGATGTGAGTGGAAATGTTGTTTTGTGAGACTGAAAGAGCAGCTTTGATCTGGAATAAATAACCTGTGAATGAAAAAGGACTGAGTCTAAATCATTGCAGTAGATGTCTCACAAGCTCAATAAGCCATTTGTTGGTCATTGCAGAATGATCGTTAGCAGACAGGAGAGGTTATGAGAGATAAGATCTGTCATGAGATTGCATAAGCTGATAGAAGATACTGTAGGTACTGGGCACCAGTAATTATGAGCTGGATAATATGTGATCTGAACTCCTTTGTGCAGTCTATCAGTTTTGAATTAATCAGAAGTAGGATATAATGATCTGCTTGTTTTCTTAAATTGGTGAAAGTTAGAAAATTAGCAGAGGAGGCTAAAACTACTGTAAACCTGCAGGAGCATAGGAAACTACAAAGGCTAAACAAACAGCTGAGGAAATCATGATGTTTGTGGTAGGGTCAAAGAGATCAGAATGGGGCAAATCCAACAATTTAAAAATATACTTCCATTGATAGTCAGATGTTTAGGAGATTTTGGAAGAGATGCACTATGGATTCTAAGAAGGTTGAGTTTAACAGAGGTATTGGATATGATCAAGGACATGGATGGATTTGTTTGAGAAAGGAACAATTCTATTCCAGATAAGTATTGTTTATGGTCCCATATAATTTCAGTTCTTGATGGCAGTAAGTTATGAATGCTAGTATATGATCGATTGAAAATGGATTGTTGTGGTGTGAGTGGAAGGCACCAAATGAGAAATAGTTCTCCCAAGTGGTAGAGTATGTAGCTTGGATAGTAGGATCTAATCCTGACTATATGAGGTCTTCTGTTTGTTGATGATAATGTGTTAGATCATGATCAGATTGACAAATCAAGGAGGAAGAGTCATGGTTAAGTCTTCTGTGAGACAAATATGATGGAATTCCTGGAATTGAAATTGAGATAAATAGTCAGCAGCTTCATCCACATAACCAGGAATGTAAAAGCATTTCATACTAAAATTATTAGTACAGTGATAACCAAGTCAGCCTCCGCATGAACAATATGATGGAATGAGACCAAGATCTGCTATTATTAATAATATTGACTGTGGCTTGATTGTCTGAGAAAGATTGAGATGGTCTGCAGGGACCAACAATGGCCCCATATGAAAGCAGCAGCTACGATCAGATAGATTTTGAATAAGAAGATGTAATTGAAAAGTCTTGAAGGCTATATTTATTGGGGGCCAATGACAGGAAATCAGGATTGTTCAAAATTGAAACAAAGCCACAGTTACTGTAGGAGATGCATCAGTGTAAATTTGGGGATGAAAATCTGGAGATAGATCCTTGTAATGCACAGAACATCAAATCAGGATTCCAGAAAATGGGACTACAATGCTAGATTTCTTTTGGCTCAGCAGTTAAGGTGATGTGATGATGCATTTCAGAAACAGACAAATCCATTTCAGGAGGTATGAAATAAAAGAAGTGACCCTGTGGAATAATTTGTTTGGTGAAACTGAGACACTCTAATAGTGAGAGAAGTTCATGTTTGATACAGGAGGAATGAATGGAAAAGGATTCCAGAAGAGCTTGCATCCTATGGAGTTTACTGGGAGACAATTGGTCTTCCATGCATATTGCATGAAATTTAAAACTGAGGAATTCACTAGACAAAGAAGGACCAAGCATTTTTCTTCAGATAAGGGCATCACTAATTCTTAAAAGCGATGGATGAGTGCAGTGATGCCAGCAGCTGGAGGTGAATCAGGTGGATTGATTAGTAGGAAGTCATCCAAGAGCTGAATAACAGCTGGACAATGACAAATGAGCAATAGCCAATGAAACATCTCTGAAAACATGTTGAATAGTTTTGGTCTACTTTTACAACCAAGGTAAGATGAATAGAGAAGTAGTAGTGATCTTCTCATTTCATACTGTACAAATGCCACAGGAATAGATGGATTGGCAGTAATTTAAAAGCATCTGAAATGTCACCCTTTGAAAGTCAGGAGTCAGGGATGAATTGTTTAATAATGATGATGGCATCATCAATATGAATGCATGAGAGAGAGAGTAGTCATCAGATGAAATCAATAAATTAATGCTGGCAATAGATTTTGAACAAGGAGCTGATAGATCAATGATCAGTCATTTCTTGCCTGAAATCACCCTGGTAGTGACACTGATAGGGCTACTCCAATAGGAGGAAATGGTAAATGCACAAAAGGACCAATGAGAAACCTTTTTAAAAGTTCTTTTGCAGTAGTTGCTGGACGACTTCTGGTTCCTTAGAGCAGACTATAAATTCTTATATTTGAATGAACTGGAGGAAGTACTGAAATCCTGGTATGAAAGCCTTAGGAAAATCCAGAAATCAGAAAGTCTACCAATTGGCATGAAGAATAGGAGGCCAGCACTTGAGCTAAGGCTTGCACATTAACAACGAGGAGAGGATGCACTAATTTTCATTGCTTTGACTGAGAAATTTTAAGGCAAATAATTTGAGCATGTGCATCACTGCAGAAACTGCAGAGATGAACAGCCAGAGTATCCTTCATCATTGAAGTTATTACAAATCAGCTTGTTTCTCATGAATTTTATTTGTTTGCTTCATCTACTCACATTTAGGTGGGTGAAAGCATTAGGATTTGTAATTGTTCAGGACAATCTTGAAGAAGAAAAGGATGGAGGAGCTGATCTGACTGACGAATCCTTCCCAGGTGGAATGGACAAAGAGAGGATCTCAGATACTGACAGAGGACAGAGAGGCAAAATGGGCAAAGCAGCTGCACAAGGTGCAGGAATTGCTGCTGCCTGGCAAAATGTTGACAAACAGTTAATTATCCAGGATGGCTCAATTTAGCTTAATATTGAAATGAACTAGAGCAGCAGCTGTTTTTTCAGAGAAGGAGTGATGGTAATTGTAGAAATGCATTCCTCCATATCTAATGCCTAGATTGACTAAGAGGTATAAATATGAGTCAAGTTCTTTGTGCCTGGAAGGAAATAAGGAGCAAATGACATCATGATGCAAGCTGAAGGCAAGAATGAATTTAGGAATACTCAGTTTCTTCATGAGTCTAGGCTCTTTAAATTTCAATTTCAACACAACAGAAACATCTCCACAGAATACTATTCTGATTTCTGTGGTGTCATAAGATGAATTAGGATGGATATCAAATCGATATCCTTGCCATCTATGATATCCTTGTGGAGGTGACTTGGGATGAGGTGAATAGAAGATATAAATGGTTGAGGAGTGGCTCAGGAAGAACTACCTGAATCTTGATGAGTTGGTAGATCTAAAGTCAATGGAGCATTCAGGGGTAGTGAAGCACTTGGTGGGGCAACCTTCTCTTGGCAATGACTGCAGAATGGAAGGAGAACAGAAGTTGCCAAACTTGAAGCAGAGTAGAGTGTAAGGGAAGGCGAGCTTCAAGGAAGTGATATGAGATTGTAATTCAGTAACTGAGGTAACGAGCTGAGCCATGAGGTTTTGGATTTCAAATAAGGCAGCAGAGGTTGGTTGTAAGACTGGCTGGTTAGGAGCAGGAGTCTTGGCAGGCTTGGATTTGGCTGCTACAAATGGATCGAATAGTTTTTTATGAGCAGATGCTGGTACAACATGCCACTCTTCTGAAGTTCGAAATCAAGCATACTGAGAATAGTCCGTCTTTAATGAATAGTTTGATTTAGAGGATCATTTTGTGGAGCTAGCATGTTGGAAGAAGTCTGAAGGACCCTGAAGGACCTTCATCAGGATCTAAAGAAGAACTGCCAGAAGAAGTGGAGGCCATTGTACCAAACTAATGTAATTAGCAGACAATTGATTAAAGTTCAATGAATGGCTGGCCTGCTGGCACAGTGGCAAGGTGTCCACTAGTGACACTGATGACCTGAGTTTAGAAATGGACCCAGAAGTCAAAGGACCAGCCAGGAGGAGGAAGACTGAGCATCCCAAAGACTGCTCTTCTCCTCTGGGGGAGAAAGGATCACTGCAGGCACTTGCCTGACCCTTAGTAGAGGCTGGAGGATTGGAATGCCAGAGCTCACATAGGGAGGGTGGACCAACACCAGCATCCATGGTCAGGCATCATTGCATATCTGCTTCTCCAATGGGGGAGTCAGAAAATGGGAAATGGTCTGGCACAGTGTGAATGATGCTGGCCTCTTCTGAGCTTGGCACCAGACTACAGAACCCATCTCCCTACACGGATCCATGTGTCAGTGGACCACGGGGGCCAAGCCATGGAGGATGTAGAGCCAAGGGCCCTCACCATATCCATGTCACCAGTGGCATGGCACCTCTGACAACCCTGTCATGGGCAGGAGTAAGCAATGGAGGGCATTCAGGAGAGGCAAGTCCCTGGTGTGCCAAATGACAGGGCTAGGGAAGGACAACAGGTGAGCTGTGTCACTGCAGGAAGGATAAAACATCTACCAAAAAAGAGGCGCAATGAAGGAGGATTAGGACTCCTGTCTCTTGGCAGATAAAGTCAAACCCTTGCCTACACTCATAAATTCATAAAGGTTGGACTTAGGAGATAGAGTCTAAAATACAAGGCTGGTGAGGGCTGTTGACAGAGGAGAGTGAAACAATAAGGAAAGCTGCAAGAGGAGAAGGATTTAAGCTGGAAGAGATGAAGTAATGCTTCAAGGAACAGAGCTGGGAGGGATGTTGTCAGCCGGCATCCACAATGGCTGCTTAGTTCCGAGCTCTGAGCCCTAAACCGTCAGGAATTTCCTCTTCCCGACCCGGGACGTAATGAATGAAAATATTGTGGGACTTGGTAAGGAAAACAGTTATGCCACCAAAAATGTTGAAAAACAGAGACAACTTCCATTTAAAAGTGCCAACAATGGGCTTAAAGATCTGGCCTGGAGGCTTTGCCACCACGAGGAGAGAATGCTGGAAACAGGGCTGCAACCACATCAGGAGGGACTGTGGAAGACAACGTGTATAGCTCGAAATTTCTGATACTAGAAAAGTTATTCAACGACTTAAAATATGACCTGACTAGTAAAATGAATGCTGGATTCGAAAATGTATCAGCACAGTTGGCTGTCCTGCAAACAACAGTAAACAACTTGGGAGACAGTGGAACAACACTCAGTTCATTTACGGAGGTGGAAGAAAAGGTTAGTATGCAAGAAGACCGTTTTAACCAGTGGAGGCAGCAATGAATGAAACAGAGAAATTAAAAGCAATATTAGATGATCATGAAAATAGGAGAGGCGAACAAATGTACGAATAGTGGGCATGGCTGAAGGGTGGAAAGCAAAGACTGTAATTTTGCCAGGCATGGTTGAGAGTAAAGTTGAATCTGCCAGCGGAATGTTCCTTGGAGATACAGTGGCACATAGAACTCCGGTCACCGACCACCCCAAATGAAAGGCCTCGCCACATTATTGAAAAATTTCTGAGATATCAGGACAGAATGGCGGTATTGAAAGCAGCACAAAAGGCGGGTTGCAATAGAGAAGGCTCCGAAACTGTTAGCATATTCCAAGACTTTTCACGTGTCGGTACAAACAGATCAGAATGCATTTATGCCTGTGAAGAGGAGGTTACATCAATTGGAATGGCCTTTTGCACTTGTCTACCCTGCTCGATTGATCATAAGGAGAAAAGGCGCTACACCAAAGGTGTTTACAAACCCTGACGTGGCAATGCAGTGTACTGAACATGAATTGAAGCAACAAGAAGATGCAGATGAGTGAACTTTACTTTGGAACTGGGTTAACTTATTAGTATTTTTATCCTTGTCGCCCAGTACTATGCAGGATCTGTATAGAGGAGTGGGTGGGGAAGTGGAATTTTGTCTCGGTCTGCTCTGTAACTTCCTAGGAGGCCTATCAAGGCTGGAGCAGGCGGCCTTCGTTCCCCTCCTGCTCTAGCTCCAGGCAAGACCCTTGTTTCTTTTCCTCTGTGGAGGTGAACCAGAGTGACATTAAAGAGACCAAAATGATGCCTAATGACTCTTTATTGTGTACTGGGACAAATCTTTAGTTCACTCATTTGTGCTTTACAGCGCCATGCTACATTGGTGGTCTGATTAGCAGAATGTGGTCAAGGGGGCTGAGGATCTGTCCTGCCTGTCTCTGTGCAGTAATTGTGCAAAGGTTTGATTTGTGTATGTACAGGGCAGTATCAAGGTGGGACGAGATTACAGGGGGCGAGGAGCTTTTTCCCGGTCTGTTCAGAACTCTTATGAGGGCTATAATGGCTGGAGATGCTGGCCTCCCCACCTCACATGACGCCAACCACGGGCCTAGAAGGTCTATACAACGCCCACATGTAGCTGCTGAATTTTGTTTGATTATTATACTTGGGTCCCAGAGGCTGTCATATTATCTGCTTTGTTTACACCAGAATACAAACTCAAGAACAAGTTTAATCAAATTAATAAGGGATGAAACCTATTCTCTTGTCTCATTTCGTCTGCAGGAGATGATGTGGGAAGAGAATGTGTGCGGATCTCAACTAGTGAATGGGTTTTCCCTGAATATATGGACATAACACAAGTCCGGGAGGGGAGGGTATTCAGTTGTTTTATTTTGTTTGTGTTCCAGGTGGGTGGGCGCAGGCCAGTGCAGGAGACCAGTTTTAGCTGGTCACTCCCTCCCGGATGAGGCGAGAGGGTTTCACACAACCCTGGGAGTAAAAGGAAATGGAACACTTGGAGAATGACAGGGAGTATGAGCAATAAAAGGACTGTATGCTAAATTATGTGTGAGGGCCTGCCCTCTGTTGGCTCCTCATTCGGAGGTTCTCTGAGGGATTGACCCCAAAGTGTTCCAATCAGCCCAGACTTATATATCTACTTTATTTAGACAATGGGGTTGTGCGAGTACATTTTATGCTCTGAAGTTGAAGGGCCCTGAGGCGGCCGCTGGCATTATGGGGAAGAAAATGACGGTTTGGCCAGTAGGCTATTCCATGAGAGTAAAGGGGTTTTAATTAGAGGTACACCTGGGGAAGGGGGAAGCTAGGTGGGATTTTAAAAACCGATACCTCCTGGCTAGATTCCTGACATTAGGGGCTTAGTTTTTCTAGTAGGCTAAGTAAGTGCTGCTGCTCAGGCCTTTATTTTCTCTTTCTCTTTTCCTTTCTTTATCTTTCTGGGTCTTTTTGTGTGGCACTCTCTGACATGTTACAGTTGAGATGGCGTGGGGAGGGAGATCTGTTGTTGGGGAGGAAAAATAAAGGACAAGAGTCGGGTACTGCGAGGGGCTCGGGTAGCTGTGATGCAATGTGCTTGGGAGATCCTAGATCTAGGAATACTGTATATCTGATGCCACCGTATGGCTAGCTTAAAAATGTTATCCTGAATGTAAATGGCTTAAAACTGCAGTGAAACAGAAATGTGTATGGGCATATATTAAGAAAAAGAAGGTAGATGTTCGATGCTACAAGAATTGCACTTAACATGTGATGAGATTAAGAGAATAGAAAAAAATGGGAGGTACGATGATAGCATCTTATTTCATATCCAAGGCCAGAGGAACATGTGTGTGGTTCAGACCCGAGTCAGGGTTCAAATTCATGCAACTCAAAGAGACAGTCAGTGAAGGTATGTTATAGTGAAGGCTACGGTGGAAGAGGAATTGCTAGTTTTGGGATCCTTGTATGGGCCTACATTTGATTGCCCAGAATTTTTGAGCACCTGGCGATCATGCTGGCAGTGTTCCCGGACAAATTGATCATAGGGGTGATTACAACACCATTGGGACCCACTTCTTGACCACTCTAAACCCAGATTCAGGTGTTCCCTAGGAGTGGGAGCCTCCGGAGATTGGCAGAGGAGAGGGCCTTACAGGAATTGTGGAGATTTAAACACCCAAATACAGAGAATTCTCTTTTACTCCTGAGCTCATAAGGTCTATACAAGGCTAGACTATTTTCTGGCTTCTCCTGCCTTCTTGGGGAGTATAAGAGATAGAATATGGTCCTATCATAGTATCAGACCATGCTCCATTATACTTAGAGATGGAGAGACAGACAGATGAGGGAGGGTTGCAACAATGGAGAATGGATCCCACATTACTGATAGATCCCCAATACATGCAACAAATGTCCAGGAAATTAAAGGAGTTCCTTGAAAATAATAAAGTGGAAGACACCTCAGCAAGAACTACTTGGGAGGCCCTGAAAGCTTTTGTAAGGGGAAGACTATCTCATATGCAGCCTTTAAAGGCAGAAAAGAAAAGCGAGGAGAATGAACTAGAAGCTAATATACTGAGGTTAGAAAAGCAGATTATGGGCAGCCAGTCACCTGAGGATTTGGTGAAATTGAAGAGTAGAAGGAGGAATACAAACCAATTGTGCTGTAAGCGTATAGAAAGGGATACCTTAATGTCAAAAGCGGGACAGTATTTCGAGGGGGACAAGTCAGGGAGATGGATGGCCTGGCTAATTAAAAACAAAGAGCAGAAGGAACAATTTTAACAATAGAAAATGAGAAAGGGAAGGTACCTCTTCTGCGAGAGATAAATACAATTTTCAAATCCTTCTACGAAAAGTTGTATACATTTGAATTCCCTCAAGGGACAAATTTAGATAGTTTCCTAGAAAATATACCCCTCCCTGAGATACCCACTCAGATAAATGAGAGGCTGGGACAAGAACTTCAAGAGCAGGAGATTAAGGAGGCAATTTGGGCGTCTAGGTCGGGAGAGCTCCGGGGCCTGATGGTCTGCCCATGGAATTCTACAAGACATTTTGGAATGATCTGGGCCAGCTTTTCCAATATATGGTGAGGGAAGTACTGGAGGAAGGGGGCTGAGGCCATCTCAGCAGCTAGCCATTATAGCAATTTTACCCAAACCAGACAAGGACCCCAAAAAATGTGGCTCATATCGCCATATCTTTATTAAATGCTGACTATAAGATCATAGCGAAAAAAATTGGCAAGGAGGTTGGAGGGGTCCTACCACAGATCATCCATCATGATCGGGGCTTTGTTAAGGAGGCAAGCAAGACATAATTTAAGACAGGTATTGAATATTATTTGGCATGGGTCAGAGGAAGGAAAACATGTGGAAGCCTCCTCGCATTAGATGCAGAAAAGGCCTTTGACAGGGTCGAATGGCGGTTATGTTTGCAGTACTAAGAAAGTTTGGTCTGCACCGGTCTTTAGACAGTGGGTGGAGTGGTTGTATCAATCCCCATGGGCACAAATTCTTACAAATAATACTTTATCACCCCTTTTGACTCCATAGAGGGACAAGACAGGGATGCCCCTTTCACCTCTGATATATGTGTTGACCATTGAGGTCTTGGCGTCAGCCATTAGACATCATCGGGAAATAGAAGGTTATAGGGTGAATGGGGAGGAGCATATTATCTCCCTTTTACGGATGATGTGCTTTTATTCTTAGCTGACCCAGAGAGAGCAATGCCTGCCTGCCTTGACTTCCCTGTTTAGGGAATATGGCTCATTTCAGGTCATAAGATCAACTGGAACAAGAGCGAATTGCTCCCTCTGGCTGACGGTGGAGAGTCCATACAGACAAGTGGCATAGACATTACTCCTAGAACAGTAATTAAATATCTGGGAATACTGCTACCGCATAGAATAGAGGATGTGGGGAATCGTAAATTACAGTCCATTAGCAACAAAAATTAAGGAACAATGTAGTAGATGGAAGTCTCTCCTTTGTCTTTGCTGGGAAGAGTAAACTTAGTAAAATACAAATTCTACCTCAGTGCCTTTACCTTTTCCAGACCCTTCCTATCATGCCTCCACGGGCTGCCTCAAGTCCCTTGAGGATCTATTACTTCCTTAATCTGGGCAAATCAGAGACCTAGGATCAGGAAGGAGGTGTTGTGGAGCCAATGCACAGAGGGCCTGACACTCCCCAATTTGAAGTTATATGCTTTAGCGGCCCAACTAACATTTATTATGGATTGCCAGGAAATAGAAGGAAGAGTGAGAGCTTGGGTTACTATGGAGTCACAATCTAGGAGGTGTTCCCCTATGCTTTATGTCTCCTCCCTTCAGGATTGAGGAAGGAGATGGAGAAGGCCTAAGAATCCATTCACCAAATGTATGCTTAAAGTCTGGGGAGGCTTCACTGCTGATGGGGACAAAGGAGGTATGTTACCAAAGGGGTCCATATTGTTTAGTTTGTGGAGGGATGGAGGGGCCCCCTCGACCAAACAGGCTCTGAGGCAGTGGGAGGGAAGGGTCTCTTTCTACTGTCCCACTTATTTAGTGGTGAGAACTTTTCTAGTTTCTCTAAGTTGAAACAAACATTTGACATTCATCCATCACACTACCTTACTTATGTGGTAATAAGATCCAGGATGCTTAAGTTAACTGGGATGAGGGTGGGAACCTTCCTTGAGCAGAACATCTTTGGAGGAAATTTTTCAACACTGTAAAAGCGACGGTGTGAAACCATTGTCTGTGTTATACAAAGCTTTGTTGGGAGCACAGCCAGATAAGCTGCATAAGTTAAAAGACAGTTGGGAAAGGGACTTGGGTGTGGACAATTTAACAGGAGGGGACTGGGATTTGGCCCTGCAGAGCAGTAAGGCTGTTTCTGTAAACAACAGACTGCGAATAATTAATTATAATAAATATGCATAGAATCTATCATACCCTGCTTTGGCACATAAGATTAATCCCCAAATTTCAGATCAATGCCGAAATGTTGTGCTCGAGATGTACTTTTACCACATGGTTTGGGCGTGCCCAAAGTGGGAAGCGATACTGGAATGAGATAAATCATATCTTAAATAAGGTTTTGGAAGTAAGGTTCAATTAGACCCTGTGGACATTTTACTGGAGTACCAAGAAATGGAAGGGTCAATCAGTAGCCTCACATCCTTTGAGAAGGCTGGCAATAGTGGTGGGCAAGCAGGTTTTGGCACAAATTGGATGGCTCAGGCCATGCCTACTATTGCTCAGTGGGCAAATACCTCCTAAGTAATATGAAGCTAGAACATATCCAATATAAAGTTCTGGGAAGATTGGACAAATATGATAAGATTTGGTCTCCCTTGAAAGGGCTTGGAGAAAGAATGGTTTCCGCTCTTTTAGGTAACCACATGCAATGAGGGCACTGACTATAGAAGGTGGAAGGAAGTTCCTCTGGCACTGGACTGAGCAGGGTCTAAAATAAAGGAAGGGGTGCATAAGCATCCTTATTCAAAATTGAGAATTCCAGGAATAGAAGTTAAAGGTATAAGCACAAACGCTACAGATGGATAGTTTCACTGTATAAAATGGTGTCTTCATTAATTGGATCATGGATTGTACCCAAGCTATGTGTACATGTATTATATTGTAACTAAATGAGATGTCATTGATTATCTGATTATATAGAGCTCTCCTCGCTCCGATGGCTCTTCTATAAATAACGTTTAAAAAAAAAAAAGGAACAGAGCTGGAGCAGATGAAAAATGCAGAGTCTGAAAAGGAATGATTTGAGGAGAGAATGCAGAGTAATGAGGGAAAACTAAAGGAGAAGTTAATAAGAGACAGTTAGAACACAAAAATGGAGCTGTAGCTTTAAGCGGGCAGTGATGTCACCATGAGTCACAACCCAAAGTGGAAGGACTGGGTGTGCTGTTGCAGAAGCAGAATGGAGAAAAAACACAAAAGTTGTGGACCGCTGCAAAATGAGGACGAGGAAGAAGAGAAGGCAAGGAGATATGGGGTGGGTGTCCAGGACCACAGACAAGCCATTCACAGCAGCTAAACAGAGAAAAGGCAAGCAGGGAGCAGGGCAAAGAAACACACAAGGCAGACAGGCAAGGCAGGAGCAGAGGATGGAGGGTGGGGAGCCATGGAAACAAACAGCAGGACAGGGAAGAAATGGGAAGACAGGGGAGAAAATGAGCAGAACAGCGTAGCCACACAGACCACGCAGTAGCTCAGCAGTTGAGATGCACCAAGCATGGAATGATGGAAGAGGCAGGCTTTTATTCTGCTAGTGGGAGAAATCATTCCCCCACTTTGGATCACTTGCAAAGCCTTCCTAAGAAAACAGCTAGAGATTTCATTAAGTACAGCACTGATGACCTGGTGTGATTTGTATGCTTTTTATGGCTATATGTAGTTTATTAAAATGAAGAACTTAAAGACAAATCATTTTACTCCTGCTGGCTAGACCTTGACACATATCTTGAAAACAAAATGAATTAGTTTAGTTGAGGCCAGAACATCAAGGGCCCAATATTCAAAAGATTGCCCAGGAGCAAATCCGAATTTGCCCATGCAAAACAGCAAATACTGAAAAGTATGGTTAGTACAGGCAAACAGGATTTGCACCTCAGCAATATTCGGGGCACAATGTAAATGAAGGGTGAGGACCTGAATATCGGCACAGTCCAATATTCACAGTCTGTGCATCACACAAGGCCATTTGGCTCATTCCCTTGCACAGTGCACATACCACTGATCAAAGCCCCAGCTTACTCCTGCTCAACCTAGCTGTTTGCTGAGGAAGTCTGATGCCCCCTTCCACCCCAACACATTAGTCCTTGGCATCCAGCGCTCCTCCCACGACTGATCACCAGCCTGATGGTTAATAGTACAGTTTCCCTGGTGCTAGTGGTCCTTCCCTACTGATTGTCATCTCGATGGTCAATAGTACAGTTTCTCTGGTGGCAGTGGTCCCTCTCCCACTGATCACTGGCCTGAAGTTATAACTGAAAGCCCTGGTGCCAGTGGTCCCTCCTCACCAACACTAGCCTGAAATAAAATAGACACTCTCCCAGTGTCTATCAGAGCCCTCCTTCTGATCATCAACCCAAAGTAAAATAGCACTCTCACTAGGGTCTTTTGGTCCCCACTTGCTGATTGCCTCCCGAAGTAAACTAGTCACTCTTCCTGATGTCTAGTGGTACCCCCCACACTGATTGCTAGTCCTATCTGAAAAATAAAACATACCCTGGTGTCTAGTGGTTCCTCTCCCCAACCGCCTATGCCCAATCAATAAGTGTTCTAGCGGCCTCTACCACCACCCACACCCATGCCCCATCACTAAATAATGTTCCTCTGTGTTTAGTGGTCCCTCCTCAACCTGCACTCTTTCTTGATCAATAAATAATGTTCCCTGGCATTCAGAGATCCCTGTCATCTTGATGCCATGTATTGATAAATAACATCTTATCTTGGTGCCCAGTTCCCCATCCTGATTCCCTGTAAAATAAATTGAATTATTCCTTGGTGTCTAGCAGACCCCTCCTAGCCTTAATCCCCTGTAAAGTAGAGCGAACCCATCCTCTGGTGTCTAATGGACGCTCCACTTCTGCAGGTAGTGCCCATTGCACCACTCCACCACCCCACCCTGACCCAGCAACTGGCAAAGAAACATAGAAACATAGAAGTTGACAGCAGTTAAGGACCGCAAGGCCCATCCAGTCTGCCCATTTCTTTTTCTACCTTATGAATGTGCCATCAGCCTTTGCTCTGTCAATGGTCTATCTATTCATCCTCATCTGTATAGCTCCCTTATGCCTATCCCACGCCTGTTTGAAGCCCTGCACTGTATTCATATCCGCCACTTCCTGAGGTAGGTCGCTCCATGCATCCACCACCCTTTCTGTGAAAAAGAACTTCCCACATTACCCCTTTAACAGCCTCCTCTAATCTCATGCTGTATCCTCCTGTCCTGCTATTTTTCTTATATTGAAACATGATAGACTCTTTCACCTTGTTAATGCCCTAAGGTGTTTGAATGTTTCAGCTCATATAACCTCTGTCCTTCTTTTGCTCTAGGGTATACATATTGAGTTCCGTTAATCTGTCCTCATATGCTTTCTGATGCAGTCCCTGAACCATTTTGGTTGCCCTTCTCTGGACTGCCTCAACTTGGTTAATATCCTTGTGAAGTGTCACCTCAGTACTGCATGCAGTATTCCAAATGGGGCCTAACCAGTGTCTTGTAAAGAGGGATTATTACCTCCTCTTCCGACTTGTGATACCTAATAATACACCCCAACATCCCCCTAGCCTTACCTACTGCTTTAGTGGTCTGCTTGGATGATTTCAGGCCATTGGTGATGATGATGATGCTGAAGTCTCTTTCTTCCTTGTGACTGCCAGCAACTCCCTCCCAGCCTATAGGTGGCTTCAGGGTTTTCTTCCCTATGTGCATGATCTTGCACTTCTTTGCGTTAAACCCAGTTGCCACTCTTCCGACCATTTTGCTAGTTTATTCAGATCTCTTCTCATTCTGCCCACCCCATCTGGATCATCTACTCTGTTGCAGAGCTTGGTGTCATCTGCAAAAGACAAACCTTACCCATCAGTCCATCTGCAATGTCACTGATGAAGATATTGATGAGGACTGGCCCAGGACTGATCCCTGAGTCACCCCACTTGTGACTTGCATCTCGTCTGACTGTATACCATTTACCACCGCTCTCTGTTTTCTGCCGTCAACCAGTTTGCCACCCAGTTGACCAACTTCTGACCCACCCGAGCCTACCCGCTTATTAATCAATCTTCTATGTGGAAGAGTATTGAAAGTTTTGCTGAAGTCAAGGTAGGTGACATCAACTGCTACCCTGTGGTCCACCACCCTGGTAACCCAGTCAAATAAATCTATGAGATTAGCTTGACAGGACCTTCCTTTTGTAAACTCATGCTGTCTTGGATCCTGTGCTCCCATGGATTCCAGGTGTTGTACTATCCTTTCCTTAAGGAGTGCCTCCATAATCTTGCCCACTACCGAGGTAAGACTGACTGGTCTGTAGTTCCCTGCCTCCTCCCTGCTATCACTCTTGTGGAGTGGGATCACATGAGCCCTTCTTCAGTCTTCTGGCACCTCTCCTGTACTCAAGATTCACTAAACAGTTCTGATAATGGCTCTGCTAGTTCCACCCTTAGCTCCTTTAGTGCCCTGGGATGTATGCCATCAGGTCCCATTGCCTTGTCCACCCTGAGCTTATCGAGGCTCTTGTAGGACCTTTCTTTTGTGAAGGGACTAGTGCACACCTCCTTCCCCCTGTGTCCATGGTATTGAGCTGTGGGTCCTGCCCTACCTTCTCTTCAGTAACTACTGCTCTCCATCATAGCTGGTCTCTGACTGAGCTGTCAATAATTATTGACAACTCAGTTGGCAGCCTGCTATGCTGGAGAGTGGAGGGCTGTGCTGGTTTCTGGCTTGGTGTCTTGGTGGGGAGTAATGGGATGGTAGAAACTACCTGCCTGGGTGGAGGTCTGCTAGACATCAGAGAATGGGTTTACTGTACCTTACAGGTGATCAGGGATAGGGAGGGGTCCAGTAGACACCAGGAATAGTTTCAATTTATTTTACAGGGGTCAGGTTGGGAGAACACTGGAAACAAGGATATGGTGTTATTTTACAACACAGGGATTGGTGGGGAACACTGGGCATTGGGAATATTATTTATTGATCAAGCGTGGGTGCAAGTGGGGAGGGACAGCTAGACACCAGTGACTTATTTAGTGATCAGGCATGGGTAGAGGTGTGGAGAACCACTGGACACCAGGAAAAGTTCAGTTTTTAGATCATGCTGGTGATGGGGGGCATTACCACCAGGGAAACTTTAAGTTATAACTTCAGGACAACAATCTATGGGGGGGACCACTAGCATCAGGGAACCTTTAAATTTATATTTTTGGGACAACAATCGGCAAGAGTGGGACCACTAGCACAAAGGATAGCTATCTGGAAACAGGCTAGTGGGGGCAGTACTGTGCAAAATTACCAGGCTAGCCAAGCAAATGAGCCTATAATAGGTATGCAAATTGATCCTTAGCGCCTTGCATGCCCAATGAGCTCATTGCATGGGTCCATTAATTTCAGAAATTTTGTGTGGGCACAATCCATTGTGACGCTCCATTTTGGGAGCTATGTCTGCCCGATGCTAAGTGGCTTAGCACTGGCTGCAGTGGCTGTATATTTAGTACAATACTGCTGGTAAACAATTCCACTGAATATAGCATTTTGGGTACACGAGCAAGCACAAGATGCAGCACAAATACTTGTGCTCCACTTTGCCCATTTTTGAATATCAGGCTGCAGGGTCCTAACAGCAGATCGCTGCTGTAGTAGTTTTATCTCACTGAATCTGTAGTCCTGCCTGCATCACTGACATATGATACAGGAGACATTGTATAAAAACAAGAGCAATAAAAAAATGAAAACAGGCAAATTAACAAACAAAACAAAAACTCCTAATAGCAAACAAAGGGAAGGACACTCTAGGACTACACACACAATCAAAACACTCTGCAAAACATATGTTTCTGCAAATTCTGATAGTAGTACTCCTGTAAATATGGAGGAGAGGGGATGGTGCAAGTACTATATCATAAAAAGTAAACTCCTCTGGGGGTGCATGCCTCCATTTAGGACGTTTTAGCGTAGATGTGAAATGGTGCATTTTAGGTCCAGTTCCTGCAGCAGGTAGTGTTACAAAAGTGTTCATGTTTTACCTGTTACCACAGGATCAAAATGTTGCCCTCTATTTACCAGCCTCACCAGCTTGTCCCTGTCTGCAACTGCTCTCACCCTCATCAGGTGCTTTATTTTGTAGTGGTGCCAATGGTGTGTGGCTAATGTCAGTAGCAACAATATCCAGTGAACCCCCACCATTAACACTTTTAAATAATTGCAGGCTCCTTTGAGCCGCTTATGGGGATGCACTGGATGTTGTTAGAATTAAGTATAAATTTATATATAGTCTTTGCATTACCACCATTTAACTCAGTTTGTAAAATGCTTTGGCTATAGAGTGTATGAACAGTGTTGGCAGTATAGCCTAGAGGATAGAGTAACTACAGTAGCTGTGAATGAGCTTGGTACATCCAGCAGGCCTGGATTTGACAACGCTGCCTCTATTTGCATACTATGTGACTCTAAGCAACCCACTTAACCTCCCCAGTGCTCCTTGGTCACCTGAAAACAGGGACTTGTGTCTTGTGGAGTTGGCAGTATATCCTAGAGGTTAGAGTAACAAGCAGTGAATGAACTTGGTACCTCCATCAGACCTGGGTTTGATTTCCACAACCTCCTCTTGCATAGTGTGTGACTCTAAGTAAGTCATTGAACCTCCTCAGTGCTCCCATCACCCATGAAAATTGGCATTTGTGCCTAGCGGGCCTTAAACAGTTACCAAAAGAATAAATAAATAAAAATAAAAATAGTAGGCTTTGAAAACAGTTACCAAAAGAATAAATACATAAAAATAAAAATAGTAGGCCTTGACCAGTTACCAAGATTTTTTTTAAAGTGACTTTGTACTGGACTGCACTGTAGTGGATTAAGCAGTGTAGTATCTCATACGACATGATTTAATCCAAGTTGAACCTAGTAATGCCATGTGTGCAGTAACCAGAGAAATGAGCTGTACCCACCCCTCCTCTCCCACACCCATGGGATTCCCTTTCCTTCTTTCTTGGTCCCTGTCTCTTTTGCTCCCTTTTAGACCCCCTCTGCCAGCTTAAAGCATCCCAGTTTGATCCCCTCTCCAGGCCTCCTTCCTCTGGTCCTCTTACACTGGTTCACCCTTTTCCCAATTCCCTTCCCCATTTGTTACCTGGTCATTTCCTTTTGCAACATATTGTACTGTGCCCATTTTACATCTGTTATTTGCATTATGTGTTCATTTGCACCGCTGACATATTGGACTATGACTGTATTTTTGAACAATAGATTTGCCTCTTACTACCATTGTATCTGTTTGTTCCACTGAGCCATAGACAGAAATTTGTCGAAAGCCTTTACAGCAATGGCAGTTTTCGACCGTGAGCGCAGGCGGCATTGTGCAGTCAGGAAAAGTGTTTTGTTTTCGGGAGGAGCTGTGCCCCCAAACTGCCCCCACCATGTGGGCAGCTCTGCCCCAAGCACCCACCAGGAGTTAAAGATAATCAGTATCAGATGGGTAGTTATCATTAAAGGTGTTTTGTTGGTGAGGCTGAAAAGAATATGTACCACGGGAATGACCTCACTAATAAAGGCGCTGCTATTGAGTATTTTCCAGTAAAACATATTTTCTCCTCATTATAATTGTTGGAACTGTCTGAGCTTCAAATTTGGAATGGTTTTCATCATTAAACTTTTCACCCAATCACGTATTTCTGTGAATGTGGGAGTTTGTTAAAGATAATGCATGTCTCTTGGGTCTTGAGTTTTAAAGAACCCCATCTGTCCCTTTGGAGTCTGTACATAAAATATTTCTCCAGAGTACATAATAAAATCATATATCTACTTGATTTAGAACAGCACAATACATGATAGCATTCATAAAGCAGTCTGGGTTTGAATCCTACAGCCGCCTAGATGCATACTATGTGACCCTGAGCAAGTCACTTATTTATTATTTATTTAAGCATTTTACCATTAAGGCATACTGAGCAGGCTACTGCTCGATTCCAGATGCATCCTGGCGGAGGGTGGTACATACACAGTTGATGTAAGCAAGTACAAAGAAAAGCACAAAATACAAAATACGTAGTACATAGTACCTAATAGGGACAGACAAAATGGATTAGGAAACAATACAGAGTCATGAATACCATGAGAGAACAACTGATACAGACTCGAGTCAGTCACAGTTTAAACACATTACAATAAATATATTAGGTTAAGGCAGTAAACATTAAATATAGGATGTTAACTTCCTTGTGCTCTCATGTTCGTCTGAAACAAGCTTCAGCTTAGTGTGCTACTCCTGGTTAAACAATGTTCCCTTTCTCTCATTATTTGGTGGGTGAAAAAGTTTCTGTGCAAGAAAATTACTCCAATTGTGTTATACTATAGCAATATGGTCTCTGTAAGCTGCCCATGGTGGCTTCTGCAGTGTCTACCAAGTGGACTCTCTGAAAGCCACATATGACAGCTTCTGCAATCCTGCCAAGTGGGCTCACTTTAAGCCACCAGTGGTGGCTCATTCAATCCTGCTGAGTGGACTCTCTGTAAGTTGCTGGTGGTGCCATCTGTATAGGACACATCCTCCTTCAGATATTTAGGTGTCTAGCTAGACCAACACCTTAACTTCTCTGAACATATTGACGCCATCCAGAAAAAACTGTGCTCAAGCTTTGTGCCTTGTTCTGGAATCATAGTTGCATTCCTCCTGCAGCTAGATGTTAACTTGTCCATAAGATAATCCTCCCCATTTTTGACTATTGCGATGTAGTCTATAGTGCTACTCTCAAGTCTTCCTTGACCAGATTGGACACCCTCTTCAACTCCTGCCACTTAGCCCTTGAGTTTCCCTCTGCACCCACCACTGTGATCTGTATCAAGCCCTTTCCTTCCCCTCTCTTTCAAACAGGCACCTTCCCTTTGTGCTAAATGTACCTCCAAGCACTGGCTGGGTGAACTCCTCTGTATCTCTCTTCATTTATAACACATCCCACCTCCACTCCTTAGATCTGCTGACCACCATACACTGGTCATCCACCACTGGTTCACCCTTACTGTCAGTCTGGCTATTTCTATCACCTACCAAAACGTTGGAACTCTCTCCCACCTCAAATTCAACACTCTTCCTCTTCTTCCTCTTCCTCCATCAGCACTGCCCTCCATAATTACCTTGCACCTAACTGTTCCTGCTACAACCCACCTTAATTTCCTTCCTCTAAACTTCACAAAATGCCTTTGCTTTCTACTCAATCCTAAGTTATTGTTACTTAGGTGCCTTGTGCTTGACACTCCAACAGCAAAACACAGAAAAAGACCACTACAGCGACAGTTGCTGTAATAGTCCTTCTCCGTGTCTCGTTTTCCCCATGTTCTGCCCCTCCCCAGACCAACTCTGACCTGGAGTCGATAATCCTAAAGTCTGGGGTGTGAGGCAGAACCCCCATGGGGAATGTGGGGCACAGCCCCCACAGAAAACACTGGAGGAATAAGCTGCACAATACCAGTGTCGGTATTGTGCCGTGCTGTGTGGGAGGTCAGCATTTTACTTCGACCTCCTTGGTGCTTCCATTAACCCTCACTCCTTCCCTCTCCACCACCCTCACCAGAGCCCTGAGCCCTCCTGATGTCTTTTCTCCCTTCTCAGTCTAGTCCTCTCAGTTCCCTTGCAGGGTTCCCAACACCCTGAAAGGGTCTCTCAGGAACTAGGCTCTCCTGTCCCTCTCCTCTTCCTCCCTTCTCCCCATACCATCTGTAAAGTCCTTCTACCATCTCCCCTTCTCATACTAGTCCTTTCTGTCCCTTGCAGGGTTCTCAGCATCCTGAAGGGCCCCTCTGTGACTAGGCTCCTCTCTTCCTCAATCCACCTTATTCCTTTGCACTTGTGCCCTGATACTTACCTTTTTCCACCATGTACCATTCTGTTTTGTCCATACTCATTCAGGTCTAAGTTGGTAACCCCATTTCACTCCCTCTCTCCTTCCCTCTCTTTAGTCTCTTTCCCTTCCTTCCTCTCTCTTCCACTCTAGCCCTGTCAGTCCCCTTCCAGGATTCCTGCATCCTGAAGGGGCCTCTCAGATCTAAGCTTCTCCCCTCCTCCAAATTTTCACCCTTTCCTCCTTGCATCTGCACTCCTTATTTACCTCTCTTTCCCCAAATTAACATGTTATGTCCATCCACATGCAGATCCACTTGCCCTCCTGCACTTATTGAACCTTTCTCCTCTTCCCCTTGGTATGTTCTCCAAGTTGTTGTCTCTCCACTTGCCCTTTCCTTCATAGTTGTTAAACCCTCCTTTTCCACATCTGTCCATGTTTGCTATCCTCCCTGTACCTCTCCTTGCACTTATATCTGTACTAAATTAAACTTATTGTACAGTACAACGTATCACTGTTTCATGCAAATAGCTGCTCTATCAATGCACCTTAATGTAGTTACACTGTATAATTCACCTGTCTTATGCTAATGTATGTAAGGTTGACTTCTGTAACTTGAATATTCTGCTCTGTCCCCATTGTTCCCCTCCCCAGGTTGCACTGGGAGACGAGCAACTTGCTCAGTGTGCCTTCCTGGTGAAACATTTCAATAAAAAATAAATAAATAAGTGTGTAGGAATGCAGATGACAGTCACCTACTGTACATTGCTTCTTTCTAGACAATGATACTACTGCAGGAAACTTACTGAAAGTTTAAAATGTTAGCACTCCTCTGCAGTGGAGGATTTTGCAGCAAAATGTATTTTCTAATTCCTATAATTGTTGGAGAGCATCAGATTTGTAATGGTTTTCCTCATTCAACTTTTCTCCAATGGTGTATTTCTATGAATGTAGAGGGTCGTTAAAAGATATACTATTTGTTTCTAGAGACATAGTTTTACAGAACTCCATCTGTCACTTTGGACTCTGTATATAAAATATTTCTCCTCAGTATATAATACTGAGAGACCCATATTCAGAGCTGGGGACAGTCACAGTGCAGCCTTTGAGCTGCACTTCTAATACTACATAACAGCTCTGAACAACATTCCAGATGGTTAGTGCTCTCTGGAGTGATGCTAATTGACAGAATATCTGGCCAGGTTGGCACAGTGCAAAGTGGAACTATGCTGCATTTATACAGACCAAGGTTGCATATGACCCACAGGAGATAGGCACTGTCTGAAATAAGATAGCACTAAATCTCCTGTGGGCCATATTCAGTCGAGCATGCAGATGAGCTCATTGGGCATCCAAGGCATTAAGGGGTCATTTGCATGCCTATTATGAGCTCATTTGCATGCAGTGCAGAGGACCCTAACAATGTCCTGCTAGCCTAGAGTTCTCCCACCTCTGAACATTAACTCATCTTTGAAACCCTAACGATATCCCTGCCCCACCCCTGATAACCCATCCTGCCTTGTAACAGTAAATCCTCCTAGTCTAGTGGTTCCCTCACCCCACCCCACCCTTTCTGCAATTTACTTGTAAATCCCTGGTAGTCTAGTCATCCTCCCACCCCGTGACCACTCGTCCTGCATGTTACCAGCAAACAGCCTAGTTATCATGTGGTCCCTCATCCACATGACTAATCACCAACCCCAATCGACCCATTTAGGACTAGCCCGTCCTCCGATCAACACTCACATTCACAGTGGTACATAGTGGCAACTGGCACTGCCCTCTGTTCTTCTCCTCAGCTTGCTGCCATCTGAAAATCATGGAGCTCAATCCTGTGCCATGTGCCATGTGTCAGGAGGTGGGGGGCATTAGATGCTGGAAGCTGCCCATGGTGGCTTTTGCAGTACCTGCTGAGTGGGATCACTTTTACCACCCTTGGCAGCTTGTGCAATGCCCACAGAGCAGGCTATATGTAAGCCACCAACAGTAGCCTCTGTAATGCTTACAGAATGAACTCTCTATAAGTCACCAAAGCAGCTTCTGCAGTGCTCACAGAGTGGGCTTTCTGTAAGCTGCCCACAGTGGCTTCTGCAATGCCATGAACAGGCTCACTTTAAGCCACCTGTGGCACCTCCTTCAATCCTGCTGCGTGGGCTCCCTTTGACTGTCTGTGGTGGCTCCAGTAAATGTCCACTGTGCAATCTCCTTTCGACTGCCAATGGTGACTCCTTGCAATACCCACATGCTGTGACTTCTGCAATGCCCACTGTGGGCTCTCTAACTGCTGCCTGTGGTAGGTCCTGCAATGCCCACCAAGTAGTCTCTTTTATGCTCCAGTTGCAGTGTGTAAGTAGATAAGTGTTCAAGTTTGTTGGAAACATTATTGCTGTAAGGACGTACAGAATCAACAAAGGCAGCAGGTTTTAATAGCAACATGCTATTCTGTTGAAAGCTGCTGATGATGATCCATAGTAGCACATGAGAAGTGTTTCCTTCAGTTGTGTGAGGATGGGGGTAACATGCTGCTTTTCCAGTCAGCAGCAGACATTGTAGTTGATACTGAGCAGCAGCACAGCAGGGAGAATATGTTGGGAGGGAAGGTGAGGTAAACTTACAGAAAGTGAGTGAATCATGGCGGTTGCCAACACCAGATCTCTTGGATTGAGTGGGTGGGATGACTGGATGCTGGTCCACTGATTACAGAATATTTGTGTATTTAGCTGCTTGGTGAATAGCCACAAGGGATACACAAAGAACAAGCATCTGTCAATGCCGAATGTTTGCTTGCTGGCATTGGCATTGGTAGTGTAGGAGTTAGAGAGCTGCATAATAGGAATGACAGTGAAGTATTGAACTGAAGTCAACCCCACCACCACCCTGCAGAGACTGAAAGGCATTGGGGTGTGCCTTTGGGTCGCCAGGCATAGCGACCATGCTATTTCACCACAGCTACCCTGCAGACACCGACAAGTGTCACGGTGTACCTTAGGATCTTTGGCCCTCATGCACAACCCATTCCATCAGGAAATATGATGATATGGGTGCAGTATAGGAGAATGGGGTGAACTTTGGGGTCGAAGAGTCCAAGTCAACTTCGGTGCCTCTCACTGGCTGCAGGGTGTGGAACGGTATGAGCATTACAGGCGAGAATCCCAAGTCACAGCCCTGATGCCTGTCATTCTCTCACAGGGTATGCTATGGTAGGGAAACCCTAATGCCTCAGGCATTCATTGGTATTTTCACTCCAAATTTTCAGCATGGTTTTGTGACCCCCACCTCAAGAACAGTGGCAATATCAGTTTGTTAGCTGAAAGCTGCTTTTGCACAGCGACTACTCGGCATTCGTCACCACAGGTGCAAAAACACATTCCAAATAGGATGTAAAAATGACAGCTGTACTGTTCATGGGGAGGTGTAAAGCATTTGTCAATGCCGAATGTTTGCTTGCTGGCAGTGAGTAATTGTAAGTTACAGAGCTGCGTAATAGGAATGGCAGTGAAGTATTGAACTGAAGCCAACCCACCACCACCCTGCAGAGAGTGACAGGCATTGGGGTGTGCCTTTGGGTCGCCAGGCATAAAGGCCACGCCATTTCACCACACACCCACCCTGCAGACACTGACATGTGTCACTGTGTTTCTTGGGGTCTTTGGCTCTTATGCACACCCCATTTCATTAGGAAATATGGTGAGATGGGTGCGATATAGGAGAATGGGTGAACTTTGGGGCCGAAGAGCCCAAGGCATACCTCGATGCCTCTCACTGGCTGCAGGGTGTGGAATGGTATGAGCATTACAGGCAAGAATCCCAAGTCACACCCCTAATGCCTGTCATTCTCTACAGGGTTGGGTGTTATGGTTGAAACCCTAATACCTCAGGCATTCGTTGGTATTTTCACTCCAAATTTTCAACATGGTTTTGTGACCCCACCTCATGAACAGTGGCAATATCAGTTTGTTGACAGCTGCTTATGCACAGCGACTACGGCATTTAGCACCACAGGTGCAAAAACATTCTGAACAGGATGTAAAATGACAGCTGTACTGTTCATGGGGAGGTGTAAAAGGGCAATGTTGCAAATCTGCAGTAAAAATATTTAAAAAAATGGTGAAGTCACGGCGTACATAGAAACTGTGCAATGCACACCCGTAGTATAATTAGGCTGGGATTTTTACAGCAGATTGTCAACTCAGGCATTTTGGTGCCTCGATCATGAACAGTGTCACTGTGATTTTCTTTATCTGTGCGAACAATGATTTCCCACAGCGACCACACATCTCTGCGCTGAAAGTATGAAAACACACTTCAGTCATGTTGTGAAAATGACAGCTGTACTGTTCATAAGGAAGTGTGGAAAAATGCCACTGCTGAAAATCTGGACTGAAAATATTACAAAGTCATGAACTTACAGTGCGTGGAAACTGCGCCAATGCTCACTCGTAACACAGTCATTTATGGACTTTTGTCACCAAATTTTCAACATAGCCATTTTAAGACCTCTGCTCATGAACAGTGTAACTGTGATTTTCTTAATCTGTCCTAAACATTGCTTTCGCACCAACAGCACCATTGTAGCTACATGTGCGAAAACACATTTAAAGCGACATATGAAAATGGCAGCTGTACTGTTCATAAGGAAGTGTAATAAAAATGGCAATGTTGAAATCTGGAGTGAAAATATTAAATTGCAAACTTACGAGCTTGCATAGGAACTGCGCTAATGCATGCTCGTAAACAGTTATTTTTAGGAATTTTTCACCAAATTTTCAACATAGCCATTTTAAGACCTGCTCATGAACAGTGTCACTGTGATTTTCTTAATGTGTCCCATACATTGATTTTGCACATCGACTGTGCCATTATGCGTAACATGGGCGGAAACACATTTTGGGCAAGATGTGAAAAATGACAGCTGTACTGCTCATAAGGAGGTGTGGTAAAATGGCAATGTTGAAAATCTGGAGTGAAAATATTAAAATCATAAACTTACAAGCGTATGTAAGAATCGCGCAATGCACGCCAGAAACAGTCATTTTAGGAATTTTCACCAAATTTTCAACATAGCCATTTTAAGACCTCTGCTCATGAACAGTGTCACTATGATTTTCTTAATTTGTCCCATACATTGATTTAGCACTGACTCGCCATTGTAAGCTACATGGCGGAAACACATTTTGGGTGAGATGTGAAAGATGACAGCTGTACTACTCATAAGAAGGTGTGGTAAATGGCAATGTGGAAAATATGGAGTGAAAATATTGAAAAGTCCTTGAACTTACGAGCATGCATGCATAGAACTGTACAACACTCGCTCATAAAACAGTCATTTTTGGAATTTTTCACCAAATTTTCAACATAGCCATTTTAAGACCTCTGCTCATGAACAGTGTCACTATGATTTTCTTAATTTGTCCCGTACATTGATTTCGCACACCGACTGTGCCATTGTCGCTACCTGGGTGGAAACACATTTTGAGTGAGATGTGAAAATGACAGCTGTACTACTCATAAGAAGGTGCGGTAAAATGGCAATGTTGAAAATCTGGAGTGAAAATATTGAAAATTTCGAACTTCTGAGCCTTGTAGGAACTGCGCAACACCAGCTCGTAAAACAGTTGTTTTGGAATTTTGCACCAAATTTTCAACATGGGGTTTTGGGATCCCTTCTCATGAATGATGTCACTGTCATGGCATTATTCAGGCCTAAAAGGTGATTCGGCGCGGTGAAATCACCCTTTGAGTCAGATAACACCATGACAGTGACATCATTCATGAGAGAGTCCCAAAACCCATGTTAATTGGTGCAAAAATCACAAAAATGCCTGTGATATGCAACAAAGTTGAAAAACCCTATCTAGCCCATTATACAGCTTACTGGCATTTCCTCAGTTCGCAGTCGGCTTTGAAGGTGCAGGCGTGTTCCCGATCCACGATGATCGTTACCCGAGCTCCGGAGGTAAGTATGGGGTGTGGGGGTGTGGGGAGGCTGGAGTGCAGTGGGTGGGTGCGGGTTGTGGGGAGGGGCAGGAAGACTGCGTGGGACTGATTTTTCTTTACAGGATTTAAAAAAAAAGATGGCCGCGGGCGTTTGCCACACTGGGGTGGGGTCCAGCGTGGCACAAGGATGGCTGGGGGTCTGTGGAGCCAGCAGGGATTGGGCACCCCGTCGGCCATATGATCAGTTGCCACGCTGGGTGGGCTAGCGTGGCACCCAGTACTCGGGGTGAGGACAGTGGAGCCGATGGGGATTGGGCACCCCGTCGGCTATTCTATGAGTTGCCAAGCTGGGGTGGGCACCCAGTGTGGCATGTGGAAGGCTTTGGAGTGCAGCACAAGCCGACGAGGATTGGCACCCCATTGGCTATACATGTGCAGGGGAGGGCAGCACGCAGTATGCATGCGTGCGTGTGTGTGTGTGTGTGTGTGTGTGTGTGTGTGTGTGTGGGAAGCTGCACATGGCAGGCGATATCTTATCACTGCTCACTGAAGCATAGCTCTCCCTTTCAACTGTATGCCACTGCATTTTGGAGCTTGTCTGAGACAGCTCCAGCATGCGATGACGGACAGGACTGCGCCTGCCAACACACTGACTGAATTGGAAGAGGGGTGACACACCTCGAAATCTCGGATGATGGCACTATGTTTCTTGCATATGCGTGCAAGCAAACATAAAAAATGGCAATGCTGAAAATCTGCAGTGAAAATATTAAAAACTGGTGAAGTCACGGCGTGCATAGGAACTGTGCAACACACACCGTAATGTAATTAGTTTTGGGGATTTCTTACAGCTGATTGTCAACAGAGGCATTTTGGAACCTCGATCATGAACAGTGTCAGTGTGATTTTCTTTATCTGTCCCGAACAATGATTTCCCATAGCAACACACATTTCTGTGCTGAAAGTGTGTAAATACATTTCGGCCATGTTGTGAAAAATGACAGCTGTATTGTTCGTGAGGAAGTGTGGGAAAATGCCACTGGTGACATCTGGACTGAAAATATTACAAATTCATGAACTTACGAGTGCGTGGGAACTGCGCAATGCTCACTCGTAACACAGTCATTTATGGACTTTTGTCACGGATTTTCAACATAGCCATTTTAAGACTTCTGCTCATGACCAGTGTCACTGTGATTTTCTTAATCTGTCCAAACATTGCTTTCGCACCGACTGCACCATTGTCGCTACATGTGCAAACACATTTTGGGTGAGATGTGAAAAATGGCAGCTGTACTGCTCATAAGGAAGTATGGTAAAATAGCAATGTTGAAAATCTGAGTGCAAATATTAAACATTCACAACCTTACGAGCCTGCATACGAACTGCGTAACGCTGGTTCCTAAAACAGTCATTTTGAGAATTTTTCACCAAATTTTAACACAACCATTTTAAGATCTCTGCTTGTGAAAAGTGTCACTGTGATTTTCTTAATCTGTCCCAAACATTGATTACACACCGACTGCGCCATTGTGCACTACATGCGAAACACATTTTAGGCGACGTGTGAAAAATGACAGCTGTACTGCTCATAAGAAGGTGAGTAAAATGGCAATGTTGAAAATTCTGAGTGCAAACATTAAAAATTTGTGAACTTACGAGAGTGCATAGGAATTGCTAACACACAGTCATGAAACAGTCATTTTTAGAAATTTTTCACCACATTTTCAACATAGCCATTTTAAGATCTCTGCTCATGAATAGTGTCACTGTAATTTTCTTAATGTGTCCAATACATTGATTCCACAACTGACTGTGCCATTATGCTACATGTGCAGAAACACATTTTGGGTGATATGTGAAAAATGACAGCTGTACTGCTCATAAGGAGGTGTGGTGAAATGGCAATGTTGAAAATTCTGGGTGCAAATATTAAAAATTGCGAACTTCTGACGTGCGTGGGAACTAATATACTAACATACTAAAATGCCAGCAGAATGAGCTAATGGTCTTTCCGTCTGCTCGTTTAGTCAGTCCCCACCCTGGGAGTTGACCTTGCTGCCCCTCGCCTTCTCTGGCTTCTCCTTCCCAGTTCGGATATTCTTGCTGCATTGGTTTGCTTCCAGAACCCTTCCCTGTACCTGTCCCACCCCTCTTGAACCCCTCCACCGTCTCTGCCTCCACTAGCCTCCTGGGCAGAGCATTCCATAGCTCCACCACCCTCTCAGTGAAATAGCACCTCCTCTTTTCTCCCTGAATCTTCCCCCTCCAGCTTCCACCCATGCCTCTAGTTGCCCCTCCTCCTTCCTTTAAAGCACCCTGATTTCCCCCTTCATGTACCTGAAGACATCTATCATGTCCCCGGTCCCTTCTCTCTTCCAATGTGTACATATTTAACTCTTCAAGCTTCTCCCCATAGATCTTGTTCCCCAGGCCCAAATCATTTTGGTTGCCCTCCTCTGGACCCTCTCCAGGAGTTTAATGTCCCTCTTTAAGTGTAGCCTCCAAAACTGCATGCAGCACTCGAGTGCGGCCTCACCAAGCAGTTATACAGAGGAGTATCAGTTCTCTCCTTCTGAGGTGATCCCCCTAGCGATGCATCCCAGCATCCTGTTGGCCTTGGCTGCTGCCCTCCTACAAGTCTCCAAGTTGTTCATCTTGACCTCCACCGCTACCCCAGGTCCCTCTCAGCCATCGAGGACTTGCATCTTCCCCAGGGTGTACACTTGGCCGGGTTTCTGGCCCTCAGGTGCAGTACCTTGCATTCCCTGTATTGAACCTCAGCTTCCACTTTCTAGACCATCTTTCCAGAGCCTCCAGATCCCCTGTAGGGCCACCCTCCCTCCTCCCATCCACCACCACCCCAGTTTTGAGTCATCTGCAAAGAGACTCATCTCCTCCTGATACCTGTCCTTATGTCAGAGACATAGGCGTTGAACAGGAGGGGTCAGGACTGATCCCTGTGGGACCCCACTAATGACCCTCCTTGGGAATGAGACTATCCCACCAACTACTGACCCTCTGGGTCCGGTCCTGGAGCCAATTGTCTATCCATCTGATCATCTGATTCCCACCCCATTTCTCCCAGCATATCCAACAGGCCCTCATAAGGAACAGAGTCAAATGCCTTGCTGAAGTCTAGAAAGAGGGCGTCCACTGGTCTACCAGGTCCAAGGCACTCGTCACCCAGTCATAGAACTCCACAAGGTTTGTCTGACATGATTTCCCTGGGATGAATCCATGCTGTCTATCGTCCAGGCACCCTGACTTTCCAGGTCCTCCCCAGACTCTCCTTGACAATGCCCTCCATCACCTTGCCCACCACCAATGTCAGGCTGACAGGTCTGTAGTTCCCTGCCACTTCCTTGATCCCCCCTTGTGGATAGGTACTATATGCACTACCTTCCAGTCCTGGGCACCCACCCTGTCCTCAGAGAGATGGTGAAAGCTCCACCAGGGTTTTGCCAGGACATCCAAGTTCCTTCAGCACTCTGGGATGTAATTTATCCGGCCCGATGCTTTCTCCATCTTAAGGGACCTGAGGATTCCCTCACTCTCTCTGCTGTGATTTTCACCTCCGCTACCTCTTCTCCATGCTTAGCCTTCCCCCTCATGCCAGTGATGCCTCCCCTCTCCCCAGACCGCCGATAGGTAAGGGTCCCTCCACCTCAGTATCACTGTCTCCTCCATGTATGATGCAGCACCCCATTTTCCTTGGTGAAACTCAGGGTGAAGTACTCATTTAGTACCTCAGCCTTTTCCCCAGATCTTGTGCCCATCTCTCCTTTTAATCCTACTAATCTGCCCCTTCACCCTTCATTTTTCCCCAATGTATCTAAGAACCCCTTGTTCCCTCTCCTAATTTCCCTGGCCAGGTTCTGCTCCTTCCTTGCCTTAGCCATCCTCCACCACCCTAGTGGCCCTTCTAGCCATCAGCTCATACTCCCTCGATCCTTTTCCTCCTTGAGCACTTGAATTGCCCACTAGGCTGCCTTCTTTCCTCGCACCACTTCCTGGACCTCCTGGTCCACCAGGGGTTTCAGGCCCTACCGCATTTTTATTTTACTCTTGCACAGGTGCTGGTAGCATCCTGTACCCCTCTCTGATGATTTCCACCTACTGTCAGCGTCCATGTCTGGCCCAATCACATCAAATGCTCCTTAAGGATCCTTCCCATTCCTTAAAATCCACCACCCCTTAAGTCAGTTACCTCCGTCTTTGTGCAGCCTTCTGCCCTCCTAGGTCCAGGCAGAACCAGACCATGGCATGGTCACTCCCTTAGCGGTCCCTTGCCTCAGGCCCCAATCTGGTCATTGTCTGCGAGACCACATCCAGTACCAGTGCCTCCCTGGTGGGTTCCCCCACCTGCTGAGTTAGGAGCGTGTCTTGAAAGACATCAACAACCTCTGTTCCCTGGCCACGAGGATGTCAGAGTCTCCCAGTCTGTTCCTGGCATGTTTAAGTCCCCAACAACACCACCCTTCCCTGCCCAATCTGCAGTGTCTCCCAACATCTGCCACCAGACTCTCCTCCAGCTCTTCCACCAGCGCAAGGTCTGTACACTCCTCCTATTTTACTCTCTTGCCCCCTTGTTATCAAGGTGACCCAAATCACTTCACGGTTCCTCCGCCTCCTCTACCCCCCATGCCAATGCAGTTTTTGACTATTATTGCTCCCCTCCTCCCTTCCTCCCCCATCCTTCCTGAACATAGTGTAACCCTCCAGGTTCAGGTCCCAGTCGTGTCCTCGCGGTGGCCCAGGTCTCAGTGACCGCTGCCACATCCACATCTCCCTCAGTTAGCATTGCCTGGAGCTCAGGCATTTTATTGCCAGCTCCTGGCATTTAGCAGGACTACCTCCCACCCTTTCCTATACTTCCATTTCCCTGCTCGTGTTCCATGGGATTCCATTTTCCCTGGTCTGCACTTTACCAGTCGGCCTTTTCCACATTCATCCAGCTCTCCAGGGGTTGGAGACAAGTCCCTCCTTTATCGGACCCCTCGACAGCCTTTTCTCCCATCCTCACTCCTTCACAAGTTTAAACCCACTTTTCACCAATGAACCCCTCTATTTTCAACTTAAGGATTCCTTCCCTCCAAATTGAGATGGAGCCTATCTCTAGCATACAGCTCCTTATCCTCCCAGGTCTCCCCCAATCCCCATCAACTCATACTCTCTGGCCTCACACCACTCCCTGAGCCACTGGTTTATCTCCCTAATCTTCCTTTTGTGATCCCCACTAGCCCTTGGCATCGGCAGGATTTCCGAGAAGGAAACTGTGCATCTATGTCATGACAGACCTGGCAAGCTCCTGAACCTTGCCTGTATCTCTAGCTCACTATTTCCCTCAATGTCATTTGTACCCAGGTGGACCAGTATGTCTGGGAACCCCACAATCCTTTGCCAGCTGATATACCTTGTGCTTGACACAGTTAGTCCAGGGAAGCATTTTGTTTTAACTGGCCAGGTTTCTCCTTCCTATCCCATTTGATACCCTGATCATAGAATCCCCCAACAGGAGCACTCTGACTGTTCCTTTTCCTCCATTTCCCCTTCCATGTCCCTCATCCTTTATCTGGCCCCACCCAGCCGGCTCCTAGTTCCTCCCTCTATCTGGGTGTCACATGTGCCCCCTCCTTATTTACCCCTGGCCACCCTCTCCCTCCGATCCTATGCCTCTCCTCCTCCTCCTGAGTATCCTTCTACCTCGCTAACTCCCGCCTCACTGCTCGCTGACTGGTCCTTCTCCCCATCTGCTAAACTAGCCTGGCTGGTCCTCCTTCCTTCCTGTCTCTGTTTAGTCCCTCCTTGCTTGTCGTGCTCCCCTGACCTAAACCCTCGACTCCCTTTACTGTATCCTCCTTGTACTTCTGGTCCTTCTCCTTGCCCTTTCCTCCCAACTGGTCCTTCTCCTTGCACTTTCCTCCCTCTTCCCCCATTCTGATCCACTGCTCCACCCATTTTCCTGCATTCCAGGTTCCCCCTGTTCCTTCTGCCCCACTCCCTTTCCATCTCTAACCACCCCTGTCATGGCTACATCACCACCCTCATCCTCAAACAGAAGAAGAGAATTAGGCGATTACTGACTGTGAGGTCCAATCCACCTCCCGCCTTGCTTCCTTTTGTCCAGCCCCAGCCATCTGCCTACTTCTCTGAGAATGATGTCCCTCTAGCCCCTTTGTGAGGGTCCCCAGTTACCTGCCTGCTTCCTTGCTAGTGTCCTCCTTTTGGGCCCCTCTGCCAGGGTCCCTATGTGACCCCAGAGTATTCTCCTGCACTCCTTTCCCTATGCCCCTGCCCCTAGTGCTTGGTGCACCCCATGAGAGATCCCCTGCCCTCTTTCCCCAACCATACCTCTCCCCTTCCCCCAGCTGTCTCCTAATCCCCACAACTTCCTCCCTAAGCCTTGCCAGCTGGTAGCACACTGGGCAACCACCAAACTTCCAATCCCAGTCCACTATCATGGCTGCCCCACACCCTATGCACCCCACCACCCTCCCAAAGATGCCGGCCCCTAATGACATGTGGTCCCATCCCCTCCAAGTAGGTTTCCTTGAGTTAGCCACCAGGTTCCCCACTAGTCCAAGATACACCCCTACTGACTAATCAGGTCACCCACTAATCCTAGACACAGTCCCACAGTAAACCGGTAACCCTGTTACTAGGTGCAGTACAACACAGTAAACTTATAAGGAAGTGAACAACTCCCTAAGTTCCTCTCTCCCAGCCTTTAAATCCAATCCCCAGTTTCTAGAACTACATGAGCTGCACCTTCAGCCTTTTTCTCAATTGCAGGGCAGGTGTTCCCCTATGAATAAGCAGAGCTCTGTGGAGGAGAGGTGGGGAGGGTGGGATTTGGGCCTACACCCGACTCTCTCGAGAGAGTGTATCAGCCCTGTGTCTGCCCCTCAAGCCCTGCAACCAAAGAACCAGCCCAAGCAAATCCCACCAAATAGGTTTTAAATCAGAAGAAATAGGCCTCCACCAGTGCAGCCTGTTACACACTGAAACATCCAACAAATGAGCCCACTTACAGCCACAAAACCAGTTTTCAAACTTCCAACAACCCCAAAAACAATACCCTGCTAGCCCCTTAGAAGTAAGAAAGAAAATAAATAACCTTCTACCAAGTAAAATTCACAAGAACCCTGTAAAAACAACAAGAAGCAGCTACTGTACTGGAACACAACTGATCCTGTCCCCTTCTAGTTCCTTCTGAGAAGCCAAGCAACTGACACCACAAACCTGATTCTGCTCTGCCTCCAGTCAGTTAGCTGAGTGAGACCTGGCCATACCATTAACACCATTCCCCACTAAGCACTAACCTTTGCAGCTAGTGAAGTCAGCAAAAGGAATCAAAATTCAACTCACAGCCCCCAAAATATGTTTGCTACAAAGAAACAGGTCTCCAATTCAATCAACTTCACAAACAACACATCAAAATAGGCTTGAAATTAACAGATATGGGTCTCAATTCAAATCACCAGCCCCAAGCAAATCCACCAAATAGGTTTTAAATCAGAAGAAATAGGCTCCACCAAGCCAGCCTGTTACACAGTGAAACATCCAACAAATGAGCCCACCTACAGCCACAAAGCCAGTTTTCAAACTTCCAACAGCCCCAAAAACAATACCCTGCTAGCCCCTTAGAGTAAGAAAGAAAATAAATAACCTTCTACCAAGTAGAATCCACAAGAAACCTGTAAAAACAACAAGAAGCAGCTACTGTGCTGGAACACAACTGATCCTGTCCCCTTCTAGTTCCTTCTGCCATGCGCTCATAAAACAGTCATTTTAGGAATTTTTCACCAAATTAACAACATAGGCTTTTGAGATCCCACCTTATGAACACTGGCACTGTCATTTCATTAATTGGTCCTGAAAGGTGATTTCACACAGTGACTGCAAAATCACCCTTCAGAGCGATTAACACCAAGACAGTGACAGAATTCATGAGGAGGGTCCCAAAAACCCATGGTGGAATTTGGTGCCAAAAAAAAATGCCTGAGATATGCAACAAAGTTGAAAAAAAACTATTTATTACATTATACAGCTTACCGCATTTCTTCAGTTAGTGGTCCGCTTTGAAAGTGCAGACTTGTCCCCAGTCCACTGAAGATCATCGTGCCGAACTCCGGAGAGTAAGTAAGAGGGTGAGGTGAGGATGTGGGAGGCAGAATACTCAGAGGGTGGGCGGGTGGTCATGGAGACCTCCAAGGGAACATTTTCTTGTTTACAGGCTTTTGTTTTATTTTAGGAAGGCGGCGGGATATATGCCACGCTGGGGTGGGCTCCCAGAGTGGTAGCTGGAAGGCTGTTTGGGGGGTCCTGGAGCTGACAGGGGACTGGGCACTCCCGTCGGCTATAATAATTTCTGCCACGGTGGGGTGGGCTCCCAGTGTGGCACCTGCAAAACTTTTTGGGGGTGGGCATGAAGCCAATGAGAGTTGGGCACCCCATCGAGACATACAGTGTGTACATGGGGAGGAGTGCATGAGCATGCAATATGTGTGCTTGCGTGTGTCTCTGTTGGGGGCGCTGCTCACTGAGTGGAGCTCTCCCTTTCAACTGTCCGGCACTGCATTTTGGATCATCGCACTATGTTTCTTGCATGTGTTCAAACAAACATAAAAGGATTTGAACTGATAATAGTGCAGCTGATGGTATGGCTGCTGGTTTTCTCAGTGGATCTAAGTTAAGAGAGGAAATGACAATATTTAATGGGATACTGTAAGCTTTTAATACATTTTTGACCCCTCTACTATTTGTACTTGTTAATAGAGCTGTCAAAGTTATTTTGACATGACATTTTGAAAGTATATTTTCAAGTAATCAGTATTTTCTTTTTATACAAAAATACTATTCGGTAAATCCCGCCTTATCACTGTAGGCAGCTCCTTCCCATGCATTCCCAATGCAGACATGGCACAGAATCGTGCCAAGCGCATGCATGAATAAGTTCAGCAGTTTATTTAGGAATCAGACATCATTTGAGCCAGGCATTCTTTTACAAAGGTTCCACATCAGGTTACTTGAAACATTAGGACAGGCAGTGGTATTGTGCAAAGAAAAATAAACATAGCAGCCGGAGGGCTTTGTCATTACCAAAACATCACAATTGTTGCAAATCACTTCTATAACAATTTAAACAATACAGATTCATATAGGTAGCCATCTGACAAGGGAGGCAAGGCCAGAGGCTGGTATAAAGAGGAGAAAGAGGGAGTGGGGTGGGTCAGGTGCAGGGTCAGCAGGAGGTGTGTGGAGGGAGTAGAGGAGGGAAGGAGTAGGGATGGAAGGGTGGGGTATGGGGTGGGGGATAAACCATTTAGGTGTAGCAGTAACAGGAGGCACAGGAGATAAGTTGTTGCTTGTATTACCAGAACTGCTGATTTTGGCAGTATCTGCAGTTTTTCAAACCAATGGTTGTTTCCTAAAGAAATCTGTTTGAAAAGTAAAACGTGGACTCCACCGTGCCAGTTTCTGCAGTGCCCACTATGAGGTTCCATTTCAGCTGCTCACAGTGGCTCAATGTGTGGGCTGCCTTTCAGCCACTGGCTGTGGCTTCTGCAGTTCCAGACTCTGGACATACTGTACAAATAAGGGACAAGGTTCAGGGTCAATCTTAACCTTTTTTGCACAAGCAGCATACCTCTCAACTGTACGGATTCGGAGTGACGTCCCAGTTCTGACCCTTGCAGTCCACTTGTACCGCCTGCATTCCTCTTTTTTCCCCATCAGATGCCAAACCTTGTGGTGAATCATACACAAGCAGTGATCTCTTTGTCCCCTAGTTACTGACTGCGCAAATAACGTCCTACATCCTTGTCCTGAGTCCGGCACACTAATGATGGCGTCGGGGGTGCCTAAAGCCAAAGGTTAAGGAGTCCATTAGCTGAACCAAGAATGAGTGATAGGCTTGCCCTGCCCTGAAACCCGACTCTCCCAATCCCAGGTTCCACTTAGGTCGCTGCCGGCTATAAGACACACTGGGTGCCTGGTGGGAACCATAGATTCTGGAGCATTTTGCTGAGGACAACTGCTAGGTGAAGGACCCACCCCGTCCCAACAGACTGCATCGCCAATTGCCGCATCCGCCACAATCAGCTGCCAGGAAGCAGGACAAACAACCACCACTACTGTTGTAGACTGAAGGGAAGAATCGTGCTGCTCTGCCAACCACCAGCCTCAGACTGCCAGACCAAGGTCTGAATCTGCGCAGCGATCGGGGCCTGTGGTTCAAACAAATAAGCCAGCTGATGGTCGCCTTGCCAGATGCCAGATCATCAGCAAACTGTTAACTGCGGGTTTGAGTCGGGAAGGATAGGGGTGTGGAGGCTACGTTACTTCCATGCCAGACTCTGCACTGCTGGACTGTGGCATCCTGAGCAGTCGACACTTGGACCTCCACTCCCTCCACAAATATACTGCTACTGCACATCCCATTCCTTTCTGAACTAGTGGGAGGACTGACTAAAGAGGTAAAGTATTTTTAAGTCAAATTGGAATATTATGCATTTCTACTTTACTGAGTTTATACCACTGTGTGGGCTGTGTACCTTTTCCATGTGGGACAGATTGAAGTGTGTGGGCACTGGGCAGAGTAATTTGGTGGTGGGGCAGGCAGAATGAGGACCCTTTCCCACAGTGCTTGGAGATGGTATCTATATGTTTGCTGCTGTGCACATTAGGATGGCTAGTGTCTTACATTTCAGTGACAAAAGGTTGAGATCGTATCCTCCATCCAGTGTTTAAATATTTTTTGTGCCTTTTGAGTTGCTTGGGGTAGCTGGGTGGGCGGGAAGGGGAAGAGATGTGAAGAAATGAGTCAGCACACCAGCCTTAGCAGCCAGCAAACTAATAATGGCAACTGGAGTTCCTTCCGACCTGGGCTGGCTAACAATGAGCGAGGAGCAGGAGCTGATGCTGAGTGATGAGATCCAGGGAAGTCAATGAGAGCAGCACTGAGCACCCTGCCAAGTTCCACTTCCAACTGAGCTGTAATTATGGAAGTTGGCTTGGCTATGTTGCTGCTCCTATGTTCTGTGTGTGTTGCCAAAGTTGGATTCTCAGTTTAACAGGCAGGTCTGAAAGAGCGAGGTGGGACTTGGGAGCAGCTCTCTGATTCTTCAGACTGAATTAATAAAAGTCTATAAAATCCTCGGTCCCCAGGAGAAAAGCCACCAGCACTGTCCATCACTTAACCAGCCAACTTCATTGCTGCTGTTGGGTTGGCTAGGATAACTTTTCAGACTGGGTCCTTGATCTCACGGGGCCGGTCCCATCATCCCATCCTCCTGGTAACAGCCGGTACTCACTTACTGGCAGAGCAGCAGCAGCACCACCACTGAAAAACCTGACTGGCCAGAAGGAACCAGGGGCCAGACCACCACTAACTTCTGGCTGGTACCTTTCCCAGCATGGTAAATCCTCCAGTTTACCCATGGTAAAAGTGCCAGCCAACCTTATCTTCACTAAAACAATCACACCAGCCATGGTAAATCCTCCAGTATACCCACACACCCTGGGGATAAATTGCTTAAATGATTTTTTTTTCAACAGATACGTCTGCCACCCTCACTGAGGTGAGTATACCAGTTTGTAAGCCATTGTGCTGGAGCTTCCATCATCTGTTCTGGTTCAAGCGAACCCCCACCAGGACCCACCATCTGAGTGAGCCCGGCCAGAAAACCAAAGAAACCCAGCAACCAACAGCATCCAGGAGACAAGGACTCTACACCGCCATGCAGGCTTTCATCGCCAGTAAAGAAGGCGAAGAGGAGCAGCTGAATAGTGCCAAAGGTATGTTCCTGGGGATATTTGGAAGTTGGGATTGTTTTGCACCAGTGTTTTAACTGACTTTTATTTGGTGGGCGGTTTGGGGGTGCCTGACACAAAGTATTCATATTCCTGATAGTTACTTTATAGCCTAATGTGTGCAAGTACACCTTGTTTTATGTGTGGGAGGGTCAGCTTGCTGTGTGACAGCTAGCTGGTATATTAATACAGTTATGTCAGTGTGACAAACACAGTGTAATTGTAATAAACCATCAGTAGTGAATGCACACAGTGAGCAGGACCCCTTCCCTGCAACCCAAAAAACGATGTACACATCCTGTTTTAGCAGTGCGTATCTTGCTTGCTACATGACATTGTGTCTGATTACTTTTAATGCCAAAATTGCCAAATGTAATGGAATTAAGTGGGAGGGGTGTGCTGTGTCAGACAATGTATTTTTTAATATGACTGCAGTGTTAGTGTGACCCACTAGTCATGTTCAGAAAACATCAGCATTGCCTGGACACAGCAAACAGGACACCATGCCAAAAACAAGGTGCATGGCCCATTTTGATGGTGTGGTTTGTTTGCTATGTGGCGCTGCATCAGATGAATAGTGTAACGGAATTGTTTGCACTGGTATTTGGGTGCATGAGGGGCTGCTTGCTGTGTCCAGACAACGCTGAACCCTCCTGCTGCCATGTCTTGCCAAGTTGGGCCACAAGTGTGTTTCTCCATCTGCGGTACTTCATTTCTGAACCCTCCTGCTGTCATGTCTTGCAAGTTGCGCTGCACAAGTGTGTTTCTCCATCTGCGGTACTTCATTGCCTGAACCCTCCTGCTGTCATGTCTTGCCAAGTTGGGCTGCGCAAGTGTGTTTCTCCATCTACGGTACTTCATTGCCTGAACCATCCTGCCATGTCTTGCCAAGTTGGGCTGCACAAGTGTGTTTCTCCATCTGCGGTACTTCATTGCTGAACCCTTCTGCTGTCATGTCTTGCCAAGTTGGGCTGCACAAGTGTGTTTCTCCATCTGCGGTACTTCATTGCCTGAACCATCCTGCCATGTCTTGCCAAGTTGGGCTGCACAAGTGTGTTTCTCCATCTCTGCGGTACTTCATTGCCTGAACCATCTTGCCATGTCTTGCCAAGTTGGGCCGCACAAGTGTGTTTCTCCATCTGCAGTACTTCATTGCTGAACCCTCCTGCTGCCATGTCTTGCCAAGTTGGGGTGCACAAGTGTGTTTCTCCATCTCCTGTTCTTCAGAATCTTTTCTTGAGGGTTTTTTTATTGAAGATGTGTATTCAGAGGAACCCAGATCTGTTCATCAAGAGGATGGCAGATAAAGTATTTCTTTCTTTTCTTCTGCCACCTTCTTGTGGAATAGAATCCTGCCCCACTGGAACACTAAAACTGATGTGTTCAAGCACTAAATACAAACTTAATGCTTCATGTGTAGACAACGAGGCGAAGTTAATGATGAGGACCATGAGGACCTTGACAGTGACAAGTCTCCGGAGAAGAAAGAGGCGAAGATACACAATTTTCCAAGCTTCCTGGATGAGCATGTTTGGCTGGTTAGGCGGAAGCAAACATGATGTGAAGCATGCATTCTGCAGGACCTGTGGCACAGATTTCACCATCCACCATGGAGGATGACATGACTGCAGCGACATGCTAATTCAGAAAAGTACGGCAAAATTCCAAGCACGTGACTGGAAAGAATATGCCGCACTTCTTTGGCACTCAAACCTGGTGAGCACAAAAGTAATTGAGGCAGAGGTGGCTTTGTGTCCCTGATAGCAGAACATAATCTTCCTTTACAGCAGGAGAGCATATTCTAAAGTACATGAAAAATATGGAAGACAGAAGTTCTGAAGAAGGTGACCTGTGGGCCAACCAAAGCAAGCTGCATTGCAAGGGATGTGCTTGATCCACGATCCCAAAATGATGTAGCTACAATGTGTCAGAAAGTACCCTTCTGTGTGTACATGGACCAGAGCACTGAAATGGGTGATGGAAAATTGTTAGTAATTCTTGTGGGTTACCTGGATGAAGCTGCTGGCAGAAATGTCATCCATTTCTTAGATATGCCAGATTGTGTGTCTGGGACAGGACAGCGATGTTTGACTGCTTGGTAGAAAGCCTGAATAAGTTTGAAATCCCACTGTTAAACATTGCAGCTTTTTCATCGGATAACGCTGCCTCTATGATTGGGAAAACAATTCAGTCCTGTCACGTTTAAAGAATGTGAATCCAAACATCCTTAACATGGGATGCTCTGTCACTTGGCTGATCTGTGCAGCAAAGCTGGGTAAAAGTCTACGTTCACCTGTGGAAGAATTACTCTGAAGTGTACTGCCACTTCTCAACCAGTTCACAAAGACAACAGAAACTAAAGGAATCGCATTGTTCACAGATGTTGACCCACTAAAAATAATTAAGCATCCCAACTAGATGGCTGAGTCTTGGAAAAGTTATCAATCGAACCTTGGATATGTGGCTGGCTCTGCTGTCATATTTTCTAACCCTGGAACCAAGATCATCCAAAATCAACCTAATTTGTGATCGTCTGCAGAGCCATGAACTGAGAATGGTCTTTATGTTTCTTAAATATCGCTAGAACCCTTGCTGCAGTTCAGCACCCAGCTACAAAGCAGAAAGCCAGCTTATGACTCTGCGTGGAGATGTGCACAAACTGATGCAGCAGTATGCAAGCAGAGTACTGAAACCGGCAGCTGTAAAATGAATCAGGCAAAATGACATGTCTGTCCTACAAGACTTGAACAGTTTCTTGGCCAATACGGACCTCAGGGTTGGACTGGAGGTCAAGCAGTACATAAGCAATAATGAGGATGACATTTTGGGGACAGTAACTGAAGACAATTTTACAAGAAAACTGTGGTGTTTTATACTGCTGTGCTGAAAAATCCTGAAAAGTTCCCAATTCAGGATCACCTATTAAAAATGCTGCTTCCATTCTTAATCCAGCAATTAAGCTGGGCGTATCCACACAACTTGTGGTTGATGTTGCCAAGCGTCTCGAGTCTCTGCGTAACCGAGGAAGACTCTGAACAATTATTAGATGAGTTTTCAGTGTATCAGCTTGAAGATACAGGTAAATTAACAGGACCTGTCAATGGACCACATTCATGCATTTCTAAATATTGGGCTCATGTTCTGCAAGAACTATGCTACTCTGAAAGACTTCAACTTTTCAAAAGACTAATGATGACTTTACTTTGCTTGCCGCATTCAAATGCTGAAGCAGAAAGGGCCTTCAGCATGGTGAGGAAGGTAAAACTGAGCTGCATCATTCACCAAGTCTGAAGACACTGAACTCTCTGCTGGCCATCAAAATGAACGAAGACAAGGACTGCTATGAGGTCAAGCAGCCAAAGCAAGTGCTAGATGATGCCAAAAAGCCACAGCAGCATACAACAAAAAATCTCAGTAATACTTGTAGTAATTGAATTTAGGTTACACTGGCAGTGGCAGGTGTGCAGCCACAAATTTTATGAATGTCTCTCATGTTTTATTTGTATTTGCTGTTTACTTATCATTTCTGCTGTTCTGCATACACTGATGGTCTTGATTGCATTGTGTTGGAGTTTGGCTGTGGGTGCAATAACGAAAGCTTTGCATTGTTCAGGCTGTTTGAATAATGTGTTATTTACTGTTTAACATAGCAATGTAGAAAGTGTAGGCTGCATAACGTAGAAATGTAGGCTGTGTAGCATAGAGATGTAGGAAATGTAGCATGGAACAAATGTAGAAAGTATAGATGTGTAGCAGGTGTATTGTGTTTGCCTGCTTTTAATATGTGCAAAATAAAGTATTTCTTAATCTAATCTTGTGTGTATTGTGTTATTTATGAGTGTAGTATTAAAATAAAGTACAGACATCACATTGGTATAGTAGGGTTTATTACAAAACACACAACACCACATGGTTAAAATAACTTTATTGGTGCACCATCAGATGGCAATGCTACTGGAGCACTACAAAATATGGTGTTCCACATTTGGGTAATTTGTCACACATTGCCATGGTCTGTGTTCCACATTGACAGGTTTACAGGTTGAGAGGTATGGCCAGCAGGGCAAGTTGATTCAAAATTGCACTAGCCGCTGATGGTTGCACTAGCCCTTAAATATAATGGTTCATTTGATTACTTATACAGGAAACAGTGCAAGCAAAGCCAAAAATACACAGATTTTTGTACATTTATCTTGCTCCACATTGCTTAGCTCCCAGCATAAAAAAAAACTGCAATGTCATCAGACACAGCGAGCCCCCATTGTTCTGTACCATGGCCTCTTCTGTTCCTCTTTTGCCCCCCCACCCCACCAAACAGAGAGAAGACATCACAACAGCAAATATTCAATCAAGCAATCCCAGCTCTGCACACACAATAGTTGGCATCATCATGCACCTCACCACACTGTCACCACCACCCACAGGGCAATGAACAGAGTCAGGTAGAAAGACACTCTCAGTCCCCACCCTACAGTCAACTGGAGACCTGCACTTCTGAAAGTTTTGTACAGTCTTAATTTGAGCCAGGAGCACATCTAAGGTTTCTTTGGGATGGGGCTAGACAAATCTAAGGAGCTTGGGAAATAGAAAACCATGACATTTTATTTGTAAAGCATTGATTTAATATGCTCTGTCCCAACAATAAATGGAAATTACGTACCTACAGTAGTTCTGATCTTTCTGTGTATCTTCACCATTCATCACCTTTGGGTATTGGCGGCGGTCATGACCCGCGGAACTCCTTTTTTTTTTTGGATGGGCGTAGTCGATGCACCATCAGTGCCACCCTCGAGGCCAATGCACTGCATGGCACTCATGGGTTGGCCATTAGGTGTTATCGACTCCACCCTCCCACCAGTTCTGAGTCACTGTAGAGGTTAGAAAAGGGTTGGGAGGGTGGGACAAAGGAAGTCAAGGGACAAACAAAGGAAAGATATACAGTAAAACTAAAATGAGAAATAAATGACTGAGAGGACAGAAGAAGTTCAAAGACTAAGGGGGATTGGTAGGGGCCCCAATCTCTGGAAGTACAAAGGGTGGGAAGGTTTTAGAGGTAATGAAAAATTTTAGAGGGAGAGAGAACCTACTCTGTAACCTTGACTAGTCTCCAGTTTATTTAGAAACTGCGAAGGAGTAGCCAAGAGGCTAACTGCCAGAACTGCAGGCACAGAATTACTGGCAAAACTCCTATAAGCAGAATCAGCTATTCTGGAAGAAAGACACGAAAACAGGGATATCTCCCCCTCAAAGGAGATTTTGGTATAAGAAACCTAGTTTCTTAAATTAACTGAGGTTATGTCCACAGGACAAGGAAATCAAAGGAAATCAAGGATTGACAGGGAGAAGGGAGAAGGAAAGAAAGGGGCAACTGCCAACCCGCACCCATAGGGGTGGAGCCGAAGCACTGAGGAATGAGTGCCCCACCCTGACCACTCCATCCTTAAGGAAAAACTATCCCTCTATGTGCCCCAGTTTATCCCACTCTGACTCCACAGAAAGGGGGTAAGAGAGAAGGTCAAAGGTCCTTTGCATATAGGGCTCCTAGCTGGCTGAATAGTCTTCGCTATTGACATCTCTAACTCACCAACACTGGGGGCTTTTTAAGAAGCTCCACCTCTCCCAGTGCTCCCAGATCAGCCCAAGCATTTTCCTGTAGCAGACCCTCATTTTCCTGTATTTTCCCTGTAAAACCTTGATGAAATCCCTGTAGGTTTTCCTGTATGCCCCATCAATTTATTATTGCTATTGGCATCACTAGGATGGTAAATAAAATCACTACACCACATATTCTGTCTGTTTTAAGGGTTCTTATTTACTTTAAGAATTAAAACTGACCCAAAACATTACATAATTACATGACAGCTAAAGATATTTACAGGTAACATGAAAACAAGCAATGGTGGGGAAGAACTGGCGTACAAGGGAAGCACCGATACTGAACAGGTGGTATAAAGAGATAAACACAGGCATATATATGTGCATACGTATAAAGTCTTAAAATGGTCACCCAGGAGTCACATTGTGCAAAGTTACTCATGAGCACCTGTCCTGAGGAATGATGTACAACGCTTCTTGAAGTCACGTAGCATCACATCCACGATGCAAATATATGCAGTCACCTTTAATATTTGTCCTTGCTTCTGCAGTGTTCCAGCATGGTCTTTGTTGGCTTAAATTTAAAGCAGTCCTCTTCTGTTTTATTGAAGGAAACATGCAGCAGTGCATTCAGTGTGTTTCCTTTCATACAGCTTCTGTCCTTTGTTTGAATGCGGTTGACATCACTAAATAGAGCTCCACATCTGCATTTCCATGGGGCAGAATTAGCAGTGCAGATACAAGCCTGCCAAGTAGGGGAACCTCAAGACAATTGGATTCCTGGGATTTTCAGGTTTCTGATGTGCTGCCAATACTCGTCAATTGGCAAGGTGGTCTTTTCCTCTGGGAAGGTCATCATTTCATATTCCAATATTTCATCATCAAGTTGATCCTGACTTCATCATTGGTTCCAATAATGTTGGGAAACGGTCTGCCAAAGCTTTAATTTAGCACTTGAGACATGTTGTTTCTCTGGGTTTAGTGCCTCCAGATGTTTATAGATGCCACCATCATAGTCTGCAAATGGCATTCTTCTTTCACTTGCTGGCATGCCTCAATCCAAAAATCCTTTGCTAATGAAAGAAACTGTAGAACTGTTTCTTCTTCCCTTCCTCTTGTAGTTGCTGTACAAATGACTTGCAATCAGATTTTCCAAAAGCGACTTGGTCCAAAGGAAGGTGGTAGTCTGTGTTTAGGACATCAATGTCTTGAATTTGTGCAACTTCTCGAATAGTAGCAGTGGTTAGGAATTTTGACAGCAGTTTTTGTACATAACCTCCAGCTCACGGAGAAGAATGTGAATGTTTGGTTTTCCTGCTGGAAAGAAGATTGAACTCTAGAAGGAGTGGCAATGCATAGTCCAGGAACATGAAGCACAGCTTTACTAGATTTGAGCGTAAAGCAGTCCTGATTCCCAAAACTGTTGCACTTCTTTCACTCGAACTTTCAAAATAAGACTTCAGAGCCTGAAACTGTTCCACAATTCTCCCAGCCACTTGGTGCAGACTGAGCCATCTGGTCTGACACGGTTTCAGAAGTTTGTGTGGTTTTGTGTTGGTGAAGTCCTGAAAGGTCTGAAGGTCTGCATTCTCTTGGCACTTTTCTTAAAATAGTACCAGATGTCTACAGGTAGGCTCTGTACCTCGTCAGGGAACACTTTGCAAGCGTCATTTGCTACGAGGTGGGCAACATGGCAGATGCAATGAATATTGAAGATGTCACGGCAGCTCCTTTTTCAGTCTGGAGAGAACACTGTTTCTTACCCTATCATCACATTCGCTCCATCAGACCCAAACCTACAATGTTTTCCAGAGATTTCATCCTTTGGAGTTCTTCAGTGATGGCATTGTACAAGGTCCCTGCATCAAATGTAACTCCAGATGCAGAAGGTGTTCCCTGGACTTCAAGCAGCTTGTAAAAGCATGACCTCACCGTCCCTGGGCATCAAGGATGCGAGCAAGTAGAACCAGCTGCTTTGCAACAGTCTGATCATTGCTTTCACGATGAGGAGACTGAAATGTTTTTCTCATTTGCTCAACAACAGATAGCTTGAGCTCCTCTCCAATTACATTCACCAACAGCGATTTTGTTTTGCTCTCCTTACAGGCAAACTTCTCTGCAATCTTTGAGTCCTTGAACATCACTGGGAACATCTCACTCATGTGGTTTGCCAGTGCAAATGGCAAGTGATGCTCTGCCACAGCCCTTGCCCACAACAATTCTGCTGATGCCACATCAGCATCCAGGAAACGTGCAAAAAACTTGCTGACCGTTGCATTTGACGAGTGATGTAAGCAGCTTCTATGTTTTTTCCTTGACCATGATCACGAAGATCGTTCTTCCTCCAGTGGCAACCTTGATGTGTTTGTTGCAAGGACTAGAGAGAGAGAGAGAGAGAAAAAAAAAAAGAGAAAGACGGATTAATTTTGTAATTTACAAAACATTATCTCTCCACCCACTCAAAATCAATCCTGACTGATCACTACACTGTTAGCACCCCTGGCACACTACCCATCTATTTTAATAATGGTGCATGTTCTCCGATACTTCTGTGCACCACCTCATACATTTTGCACCCCAAATGCATCTTAGAATTGTGCATATATACTTACACAGAATGCATGTTCTTCCCTTTGTCACTCTTCTGGAGCCATCCTTTGAATTCTGGTTCAAGTTCCCAGTCTTTCCTGTAGCTCTGACGATACCTCATTTTCTTTGCAGGGTGGAAGGTGATGGAGATCCAGATCGGACTCTTGTGGAAGACATATCAACCAATGGGATTCTGTCCGTGCTGCTGGTTCTGTTAAATACACAAAATAAAAGTCTGTCGTGTGTTTCATAATCGTGAAAAAGTGAATTTTTTCTTAAGCATGTGTAAAGCATGATTGTATGCTCACCAGACTAAAGATCAAACTCTGGATCCCCAGGAAGCAGATGACAGCATAGTGTGCCACTGGATGGCATCCAACGAGATTAATTGAACAGATGAAACCAGGATGAACAAATGAATGAACCAATGAATGAAAATGAAATGATGGACTAGACAGACTAGACACGACAATATTTTTAGTGACATCCATTGACCGAGCTCAATACAATGCTGCAGTGCTTATTAAACACACTTACACAGTGATGCTATTATCAAACATGATCTTTGCATCCTGAATTGGTGACTTACCAATTTGATTTCAAAAGGAGTGGAGGTCTCTTGGTACTCACCTCAGGGCCCTGCTGTGAAGTCACCCAGCTACCACGTTGAGGTAGACCGCCCATTAGCTGGGTCCCTACTCTAAACTGTATCAGTCTCAAATGGCTAACCTTTACATAGGGTGCCTCAGGCCAAAATATGCTTACTCATGGTTTGGGACCCCATCCAATGTGCAGGTAACTGGTTGGGAGCTAGCTAAATCATGAGAACGCCATACTTAATTCACAAATATTAGCTGCTCACCCTTGCTCATATACAAGTATGGCATGCATAAAAGAGAGAAACAATCAGACTAGTGAGGACACCCTGCTCCCCATCACCCCCAGGGTAAATTGTGATGTTAAACATATTTTCCAGGCAGATTGGCGACATACTAATTTGATTTCAAAAGAGTGGGGTCTCTCTTATTCACCTCAGGGCCCTGCTTTGAAGTCACCCAGCTTGTTGAGTCGACCACTCATGTAAGTAATTTACTGGCGACTCAGGGAAAATGGGGTTCTGCCAAGTCTCCTTCCCCAACCCACACTCCCTTTACTCTGCTTTTGCTTTCTTATATTGTTTTCTTCTAACAAACTTATTTTCTTTTTCCCCTACAGGTCTGCCGGACGAGGGCACTAAATATCAGATAAGTATAATTTTATTTTACTCCTGTCCCTTCCATCCCTTTCATCCCGCTTAAGAACTGAGGATACTTTGTGACCCCTTTGCCATATTTTGTTTTCACAGGGTCATGTACACCACCTCTTTGGAGTACTACTTTGGCTCCCTAGGTCAGGTAAGTCACATTATAATCACCCAACATAAATAAAACACAGGTATAAACTACTTTCTTATTTCATGGTGATAAGTAATTAAGCATGTAGTTTGACAATAGTGGGCAAAGCTCTCAACCGTACCACATATGAGGACGTTCCTCATTTTACTTCACGAAAACTCCGTGTTCCACATTGTGAGGACTTGTCCACATTCAGTGAGTAACATTTTAAATCAAAATCTATAGTAAATGATGCAAAACTTATATTATTCAATTAATAACAGATTATCTGAACACAAATGCTAACATTTTAACACTGTTCTGAGCTTCCTAGGTAAAGATTTGCATATATTGCTCAGGCAGCATTTCAATTGTGCAAATAAAGGCCCCGCTTGCAACAATGTTGAACATGTGTATCCCCTATTAGATTGTGACCACGTTCTACACAAACAACTTGCACATAAGAGAAATGCCTAGTGATTTGAAAGGACACTCAGGAAGGGTATTTTTCATGGTCAAAGAAACAGCAGGAATCAAAATAGTACTACTTTTTAAAAGGTAGCAGGAACAGAAAGTCTCAAATGGACAAAGGCATGCCACTATTTTCTAACAACTGCCCACAATGGGCAAGCAATGAGAGTTTTACAGTACAGCAAATATACCAAATTATAAGAAACTGTCAACACCCCACTCTCAAAACACTCAAATATTTTTTATCAAACCATGGTACCACTAACATTTAACGTCTGTATTGTTTTTTAACTACATTTCGCTCCATACAGATATAGACCTGGCCATTGATAAGGGCAAACATGAAATAAATTATATGACTGAGAATTTGCTGCATTTTAAAATGCACCCGGATTGTTTCCATGAAACTCTTAAGTATTTGTTGGGGGAGGAGAGTAACAATGTAGCAGGAAGTATTTACAATCTGATCAAGGAGTTTACTTCTTGTAGACCTTACCCATACCTGGGGAGCCTGTCTAGGTTCCCCTCTTCTGAATATTGTATATTGTTTGCTTATTGGTTGTGTAACACCCTACCTTTTCCTTCTCCAGATCCTTGTTCCAGCCCTCCTAATACACCCTTCTTGCTTGCTTACAATTTACGTTGGTATACTGTTGTTTACTGCTTGGTGATTGTGTTACTGCATTGTGGCGTGGGACTGTGTAGAATGATCAAATGCTTAATCTTCTTGGCCTTCTCTGGGTGGAGGCCCAATCCTCATCCCAGTCATAAGAGGATGAGCCACCTGTTTTGTGGGCCCAGAATGAGAATGGCTTACATGTACTACATTCTGCATTGCTTTGCTGCCCTGATTTTGATCCCTGATGTTTATTTTTGTTTCCAAACTGATTGATATGGTGCCACATTCAATTTGCTGTATATTCACTATGTTATTTTGTTTTGTGGCTTGGAGTTAGTCCTGATGTCCTCAGTGTTCCGTAAGCTCCTGGAGCAGTGTACATTATGTTACATGCCAGTTCATCTTAGTCACAAGAAAGTTCAAATGCAGCTGAGAATATTTATGTAAACCTTGCAGCAGCCATATTCAAGGGTTCACACTATTAATTATTTCAGATCATATGACAGTGCTAAAGCAGACTCAAAACCAGGAGAGATGATATCACAAGATAGAAGACATTAAAATTGAATGAATGGTATAGGTACAACTTTTTGCCATAGTATATGCTGCCGCTTTAATTTTCTGAAGCGGAAACAATTTCTCTAGTACAGAAGGTATCCAGCTGTGACTGATGTATTTTTAGGAGGATATTTATAAGGAAAGAAACTGCAGGGGTTAGGTACAACCCTCACCATTCACAAATACCACTACTGTATGTGCAAAGAATCCACCTGCTGTATAGCAGAATCACTGGAGACACAGTATCATAAAGCATGCTGTCACTGCTACTACAGCCAAACTGCAGGGGGTTAGGTACAACCCTCACCATTCACAAATACCACTACTGTATGTGAAAGAATCCACCTGCTGTATAGCAGAATCACTGGAGACACAGTATCATAAAGCATGCTGTCACTGCTACTACAGCCAAACTGCAGGGGTTAGGTACAACCCTCACCATTCACAAATACCACTACTGTATGTGCAAAGGAATCCACCTGCTGTATAGCAGAATCACTGGAGACACAGTATCATAAAGCATGCTGTCACTGCTACTACAGCCTCACTATAGTGAGGGAAGCTTCTTCCTACATGTAAAAATTCCTGACTGCACTACTCTAAATCTGATTCTCTGCAAATTGATGCAATGCACAACAATAAGTTTACCCTTTACCTGCCTCAGTAGTTCCGACTCACTGCTCCCGTTGTGTCCACCACTGACTAGCTGGCAAATACTGCTCTCCTGCGGCTCCAAACGAAATATTAAAATAAACCAGTTCTGGTCCGCTGCACTGAGTGCCTGGATGATCGATCTCTCACCTCTCACGTCCCGACTCGCAGTGCTGTCCGCTCAGACTCCGTCGTCCGTCCGAAGAATTTCAAACTTCGGCTGGCGGAGTTATATAGTAGGGGGCTCAGTCGCTAGCCTATCGGGGTACTGCTGGGCAGTCAATTAGCCAGCCTGGAGCCATGAGGGGCAGCGTGGCTCGCGTATCAAGAGATGCCTCCCAGCACATGATCACGCAGCTCCCAGGAGTCTCAGGGGTGCGTGATCACAGCGTGAGAGGTTGGGAGGCACCAATCAGAGCTACTCTCGCTCTCTGTGAGACTCTCGGAGTCTCAGATGGCCGATTTCAGTGTGCCTTTGTTCCTTTGTCTCCCCGTAGCACTGACAACAAACCCGTAGATGGAGGAAAATACAGATTTCCTCCCGTGGCGATTTTCACTATAAATCCCATAAAATACGGGAATCCCGTAGATATGGGAGCACTGACCTCTCCCTACTAGGCTCAAGCACCTGTGACTGCCCTGCTTAATGCAATATTCTCCTTGCTACTGCCTTAGTCCCTGCTGTCGGCTTGGACCTCTCACGAGCAATTCTTCTTTCCTATGCCCAACAATTGCTCTTACCCCTGTTCTGTCATGACAAAGCCTCTTTGGCTGCCTTACTCAGTCCCACCACCCCTTGTCCCTCCACCTTGCACCACTTCCTTTGTTGCTTTGTCTCCTAGTGTTTTATGTATAGTCCGTGTAATAACCTGTTATGACGATTATGTTACTATGTGTTTGTACTGTATCTTGAAACCTGTATGACCTTTATGCCTGTACGTACTGACATGGAATCTCTGTAAAAGAGCCTTGGCTCAAAGGTATTTTGTAATCCTAGAGTCAAATAAATAAAAATAAATAAATAACAATAAACAGAGAGGAGGGGACCCAGAGACTGAGGCCCAGGGAGATGGAGGGTGGGATTGTGATGAATGGTGAAGATACACAGAAAGATCAGAGTTACGGTAGGTACGGCATTTCCATATCTCATCTGTGTCAATCTTCATCATTCATCACCTTTAGGGAGTGCCACACCCCTCTGAAGGGGATTTTAAACCCTAAAGTCCCTTAGCTCTCAGTGGGTGACACACTAAGAGGAGAACCTTCAGGGCCTGGAGAGGCCCAAGTGCGAGTAGAGTGAGGACGGAGACACCCACGGTGGGTTGGGAAGATTGCCCCGACAGACAATGTCTCACTCTATTGTAGAAAAGATAGGTTCTCTGGTGGGAGTTAATCACCCTACACCAGGCCAAGGGTGACAACTGGGAAAGATGCAGTCATGCCATCCAACTAATGCAGATTGCTGTCCCTACGACCCTGGTAGCTACCTCATTGGCATCATACGATACCCTTGCTTGGTGCCTTGCTAGCTCTAGGCCATGTGTAGAGAGTGCAGTGGCTTGTCGGGTTTGCTCCATTTCAGGCATGGAGGCTAGCAGCTGACCCAGCCTGGACCACAAGAACCTGTCATAGGTTGCATAGTGGGCCTGATGTGCTGCAATGAGAGCAGCAACCATGCCGAGTAGAAGGTCCTCCTCCCAGAAGTCAAAATCGAAGAATCTTGATCTGGGGGCGGTCACAGTGCAGGGCACAAAGCCCATCAGGAGTGTCCAGTTGCATCAATCCTGACTGAGGATGAGGCATGGAACCTGGAGACTCTGGGGGACACAATACCACTGGCAGAGATCCCTAGGGGCAGGCACTCTGGAAAAGGGTCTCTGCCAGGAATGCAACGACGCCTCAAAAGGGAGCAGGCCAGGGAGCACCACAAGGGTGTCCTCACTGAAATCACCTAGAAAGGCTTGCGCCTAGTGCTCAGGATTGTCTTGTGGGAGGGTAATGTGCAGGTCCTCTAACATCCCACGAGGAATCACTGACACTCAGCGAGATCAGCAGCTAGAAAATGTGGACAGATGGCTCCTCTCCCCAGAAGAGGGGGATGAAGAGTCAGAGGACCTCAAAGGTTCGAAGCTGTCTGCTCAGGGGAGGCTGAAAAACCTGTCTGTCCATTGCCCTAACATAAGAGGGAAACTGAGCAGCCTGAGCTCTGAACTGCTCCCAGGAGAGAGGCCCTCTAGGACCATGAATGCCTGGGAGTACAGGAGAAGGTGGCAGAGGAATTGGGGCAGAACTGACAATGGGGATCGGTTGACCTCCGCCTGGGCTGGGGCACATCAGGAGCCCTAGGGAAAGAAGGTGTTCTGGAAGACTCCACAGTGACAGCTGAACAACCAAACTGGTACTGCCTAGGCTGCACCTGAAGAATCCCCGTGAGGTAATGGGGCTGTGTAAGTCCAGAAGGATGGTCCCTACCTCCAAAGGATGGAGCCTCTCAAGGAAACTGAGTGGGAAGAGCGGAGATCTGCACTATGGCTTCTCCCAGAGCCGGGTGGGTTCCAGAAAAGGCCACCATACAGATCCCATTCCCTTGACCCCTCAGAATCTAGAGCTCCCTCCTCCTCAAGAGAGCCAGCCTAGGCAACTGACAGCCCTGGTCAGCTGCCAAAGGCTATCCAGGAGAAGCACCTCCTCCCTCCTGTGGGTGCTCTAATTGGCTCCAAAGTTGGGCGATCCAGGCACACCACGGGAGGTGGTACCACCGCTGAGAGGTTAGAGAACCCTCCGAGGCCAGGCTGCAGGGCAATGGTGGCCTGCACCACTGCCTGCTGGTCAGAACCCTGACCCTGGCCCCGACAGTCACTGGCCGCTCCTCGGAGGGAGCTGACTCTGGTTGTCGAGGACACTACCAGGGTGTTCCGCTCGCAGCCAACTCCGAGTCAGACTGCCCATCTGACTCAGAGTCCGACTCCTCCTCAAAGAGGTGGAGATCGAAGTCCTGTGCCAAACAGTGTGTGGATGCCAGCTGCGATCCCTAGTGAACAGGGCACCAGGACCAGAGACTGCACCAGAGTTGACGCTGGTGCCCCTGTCTCACCGTGAATGGTGCCAGAAGAGGACATGGCCCCAACAAGGGTGGCAGCCTTGGGCCGAGCCTTGATGGCACCATCCGACCCACTGGCACATAAGCGGAGCCAAGATCAGCAACGGTGTCAATGGCGGCTCTGACCACGCTCTTGGTGCCGAGACCCCCATGGTGGGTGCCAACCTGTCCCATGGTGCTGCGAGTGGCACCAAGGACAGAGATGACACCAATGATGACCTCGACAGTGTGGAGGTCCGAAACCCCCATGGCACTGTGTCCTGTTCAGAGCTGCGAATGGCTCCAGATCTAGACCATGGGGCCGTGCTCAACCCTGGAGCGCTGAATGGCGCTGAGGTGAGAAACAGATAGACACGACAACCGTAGAGCCTCCCACGGTGCCAACAGCCCCATCGGTGCTATGAATGGTGCCGACAGCAGTAACGGTGCAGATGCGATGGACTAGTGTCAACAACACCGCCATCAGAGCCCAAGGCACTGCGAATGGCCCCAAGGCCCAAAATGGCACTGACAGATGGTGTCGAGGACAGCGCCGACCCAGCCTTCCAAGTTGGGGATGGGACACGGGGAGCCTTTTCCCTCGAAGGAAGCGATTGCCTAGCGGCGCCTCCCATCCGTCCCCAGGGAACAGACCAGACCTCCTGCACCGCAGGAGGGGCCTCTGCCCAGCTAGGCTAGAAAAGCCAGAGGCCCCTCCTCCTTGGTCCATATAGAACCGGAGGGGAAACAGAGGAAAGGCCGAGAGAATGCGGCTTGACACGACAAGAGCACACCCAACCACCGAAAGTCAGCGGAACTCACCCCACTTTCCAGCGCATTGCTCAATGACCCGGCAGTCCATGGAGAACCAGGTGTTGCACGAATCCATGTCATGAAGCAGGCCAAGACATGCGAGGCAACAGTCGTGTGATGATCATTGATGGAGTACTTAAGGCCGCATAGGCACCATCGCGTGGGAGGCCGTCCCGTCTTAGAAGATTTCTTGCCCTCCGACCAAGACATGACTTACGGAAAAAGAACACCAAATCAAGACCCGACGTTGCAAAGCAAATAAAATAAGGAACAGTCTTACCAGGCAATGTCTAGTGGAGCAAACAGAACCGGCAGGATATACACAGTCGACTGGACTACGAGTGAACGGAGTCAAAAGGCAGCCAAAGGCTTCAACTGTAGAGGTAGGCCTCTGAAAATTCTTCTTAGAGTTTCCACATGGTGACCTCGATGGTGAGAGATGAAGAACTGGTGGGGGCGGAGTCAACAACACCTAACAGCCAACCCGTGGCGGCATGCAGTGTGTCGGCCTAGAAGGCGGCGCGATGGTGCGCCGACTCCTCCCATCAAAAAAAAGCTCTTTGGGGTCATGACCTCCGGCCAATATCCAAAGGTGATGAATGGTGAAGATAGACACAGATAAGATCAGATTTTTCTTTAACATTGTCCTTTTCCTCAGCCATGGGAAACAATACAGAGCATAACACTATACTATCTATATTTCTGTATAGTATGATCTATGCACCCCAGGAATGCCTAATGTATTTTACCAAGATTTATTTTTGTACCATACATGATCCAAAGCTTTGTTTTAGGATGAAAGCACATGCTGCGTGGGATAAGGGTGGGACTGTATGAATGGTGATGGCTGGCATGGTCCATTTAAAGAGCTGGGGACCCCCTACACTTGCCAGTAATGTCAGCTATGGATCTGTGGATGGTCATTTCAGAGTCTGGTCTGCAGTAGTGTCCAGGGAAAGAACAGAGTTAAGAGATTTGGAGGGAGGAAGTTATGGTGAGGCTGGAATAAAATCCACTGCCTGCAGGGCTGATCCTGTATACCTTTTGCATTTTGTCACTGAAATGCTGGATACAAACACTCAAAATGTAGAGAAATGAGGAGCACTGATCTTGATAATATTGGACAAATTGTTAGAGACACATTCAGAAAACTGGAACATAGTGACTTGACAGCACTCTACCCTCGATCACACCCTGGATAGCTCAAAGTCTCAACAGTGGAGTGATAATGACTCACATTGAGTCTTTTGTGGGATCCCTCTCTTGAACTGCCAGATAATTGCAGCTCTTAATGAGCTGTTAATCACACTGAGCCATCTGGAACATTGAGAGAAATTAGCATGAGGGACTAGAGCCTGTTAAAGTAGAGACTTTTTAACTTCATTAATAGCCATGAAAATCTGCACTAGTCAAGATGGGCAAGTAGAGAGTTAGCTGCACTAACCCTGATCAATTTGCACTAGGGTTTGGGCTAGTAAAACAATGTTAAGATCGACCCTGACAAGGTTTAACAAACACTACAGCATCTGTCAAACTGTCACTCTCTTGCTCAGTGCACAGTATCCCAAGGGATGAAAGTGCATACACAGTTCCACCATGAGTCACCAATTGTCACAGAACCTCCCTTGACAGAAAACCACAGTTAGCCTTTTGTTAGTACTGCCATTGTGTCTAAACCATAAACTGTATGGGTATGCTTGTGCGTAGCCAGTATTTCACTCACTTAAACTGAAACAGAGCCAATAAAAAGAAATTGCTGAATCCACTTGCAGGTAAATTTAAATAGACTTGCACATCTGAAGTCTTCAGTTCAGCTTTATTCTTTATTCATATTGATGGTGCTGACTCTCAAACCACAACCAGAATGTCACACCACTGTGCAGTTTCTGCAGTGTCTGCATTGTACTCCCTTTCAACTGCCTACAGAAGCTCTTGCATTGCCCACTGAGCAGCGACTCCACCAATGCCCACTGTGTAGTCTCTGTTTTAGTCACGTGGTGGCTCCTTGCAATGCTCACCAAGCAACAATTTCTTTTTTTTTAATTCATATTTTATTAACGAATTTTCACATTACAGGGTCAGAAAGTTACAACATACTCTGCATATATTCAAAGTGTTACATAATCCCTATCCCCCTTCCCCCACCCCATACGGCAGCAGAGTCCATACTGTAATAAAATAGAAGTACTATATAGTATCACAGATCAAAGATCATTGATTACAGTAACTCATATACCTGATCTGGTCATGATTAGTGTGTGAAGGTGAGCCCAAGTATTCTTGAACCACTGCAACTTATTATGGGCTATCATATCGCTTTCTCTGTATGTAGGTTAGCTAGAATTTCATTAACCCATTCCTGATATGATGGGCTTACCGCATCCTTCCAATGTCGGAGTACAATTTTTAACAGATAATACAATCATAGAAATATGAAATCTCCTGATTCTCACCTTGATAGAGGATAGATCTCCCAACAAACATACGTCTGGGGTGAAGCAATCTTGCAAATCTAATATAGGATCTAGGTTAGTCTGTATGGCTACCCAAAAGACCTTATCTTGGGGCATGACCAAAAGACGTGAAGAAGTGTGCCATCCTCTTGACATCCATGGTACAAGCCCCCAATTTATAAGACCCCATTTCTTCAGCTTCACAGGTGTAATACATGTCATGCATAATGGTATTGCATAAGTCGGAGTCTGTCCTGAGAAATGTATTTATGACAGAACTTCCATAAAACTGACCATTTTGGAGTGTATTGGGAAAGAAGGAAACCCAGAGCCTAGTGGGGCCTTCAAGTCTCCCATATTTCCAATAATACAAGACAGGTATATTTGGAAATAACCCTGGTGACCCCAACAAGGAGGAGAGATCAGATACAAATAGAAAGGCAGGTGGGTGAGGAGGAGTGTTACCAAGTACTGTAGAAGCAGATGCTTTAATTGGACCACCCTGAAGTGAAAAGCTAACGGGATGTCAAATTTACGAATTATATTGAAACTGAGAGCCATTCCCTGCATCATCCAGAAAAGTCGAGATTATCCCATCCCCAATTTGGGGCAACCATTTACTAGAAATCATCCTTTTGTTTATTGTGAAAGACGGGAATTCCAAAATAGACTGAGACAAGTCCAGGTGTGGGGTAACCAAAAATGAACAAAGCTGCACGTGAACTCTGAGGGACGTTCGAATGGTGGGACAGCTACAGGTGTCAGGAAGGGATGCCATTTAACATAGAGCATAGTCGGGGTCTATGTTCTCAGACTGAATGAAGTCTAACTCAATTTTGAGCCAGACCAGTCTTAAGTGTTCTGGACCGGATTCACCAACGCACATACTTTGCAATATGACTAGCTCAGTAATAAATTGCCAGATGGGGATCCCATCCGCAGTCCTCCATCCGCTTTTCTGAGTGGCCAGTTTATAATATTCTAACCTGGATTGTTTATTGGACCAGATAAAATCTGTGAAAATTCTGTGCATTTTCTGAAACCATGATAAAGGAATGAAAGAATTAAGGTGCAGAGGGATAAAACAAGCGGGGAAAACATTCATTTTAATTATATTAATGCTACCCCAGAGAGAGACAGGAAGCTTAGACCATCTATTGAGGTCCTGAACTATCACTTGGGAAAGGGCTCCAAGTTTTCTTTGAACCAGGAAGAGGGATTACAAGTCAAATTAATACCAAGATATCTGAGAACACGAGGAGACCAGCTGAGACCAAAGGGGACACATCATTTTGAAAACCTTATGGTTAAGAGGAAAATGGAGGATTTATTAATATTCAGTTTATAGTTTGAGAAAGTACTGAACTTGGCAATTTCTCCTAACATGACGGGATAGATGTTTTGGATGAGATAAATGGAGGAGTAGATCATCAGCATAAGCCGTGATCTTCACCACATTATTACCTATTGAGATACCTCATATCTCTGGATTATTGAGAATATTTCGGATAAGGGGCTCTAAGTATAAATTAAATAAAGAGGGGAGAGGACATCCCTGCCTGGTACCGGAAGACAAGAGAAAGGGCTTGGAGAATGCCCCATTGCTGGAGACTCTGGCAGAGGGGTTCGATATAAGGTCCAAGCCAGTCTATAAACTTGGCCAGAAAACCAAATACTTTTAGGACCTGAAACAGGAAATTCCAGTTGACACTATCAAATGCCTTCTCGGTGTCCAAGGAGACCAATCCTGTGGGAAAGCAGCATCCCTGGATACTGAGACAATGTGTGACAGGGTGCATAAATGGTCAGCGATGAACGTCCCTTCATAAACCCAACCTGAGACATACTAATCAGGTCTGGAAGGACCCGTGTTATCCTATTGCCGATACCTTGAGAGAACTTTAACATCTTGATTCAATAAAGAAATTGGCCTATAACTTTTACTAATTCTGGATCTTTATCAGGCTTAGGAAGGAGAACAATCAGGGCTTCAAATAGATGTGTATCTGTTCTTGCACCAGAAAGAATGTGACAGTACAACCGGTGAAGAACCGTAATAGTTGTGATCAAAAGTTTTATAGCATAAAGCAAAAAACGTCTGGTCCGGGACCTTGTCTGAGGCAAAGCTCCGATGACCTCTGATATTTCCTCCAGAGATATTGGGAGGATAGGAACTTCCTCTGTGGTTCAGATAAAGAGGTAGAGAAGAATCCCTCAAATATGCCTCGGCTTCTAAGGAAGGGGTTATCCATGTCCCTATATAAATGCTCATAGTATGAGGCAAACCCTGAACAACCTCGGAAGGGGACACCTTCAGGGATCCATCTGCCGGGCCCTTATTGGAGTATGAACCTAGCAGATTCCTGCTGCTTTAACCTAAGGCAAGCAAGCGACCTGCTTTTTCCCCATGGTCGGTATGGCTTGCTTGGTGCAAATAATAGATAACTCTGCTTTCTCCCTCAAGAGATCTAAGTATTTATCTTTAGCTACCGAGAGCCTCCTCATATCCTCTTCTGAGGTATTAGAGGATAACTTGGTTTCAGAGACCTAATTAGAGATAATGAAGCTAATAATTCCACCTCGAATCCTTTTCCTCTTTGTGGCTAAGCTAATAATAATTCCTCTCATGTAAGCCTTGAAAGTGCCCCACAAAATATCAGGTGCTATGTCCTCAGAGGAGTTAGTAGAGAAAAGAAATCAATCTGTTCTTTTATTAGGTTACAATATTTGATATCTTTTAGCAGTTGCCCATTTAATTTCCATCGGGTTTCTATATGGGGAATGTTAAGGAAAGCCAGATTAGAAGTCACCAGAGAGTGATCTGACACTGGACCCTGGCTGAATCGAGGCAGTTAAGACCCTCGTAAGAGGATCTGAGAAATGAAAAGATAGTTGATGCGAGACTGGGTTCTGTGCACCGGCGAGGTTGAAAGTATACTCTCTGTCCTTAGGGTGTAGCGCCACACATCGCACAGTCCGCACCGATCCAGAAAGTCCCTGAGGGCCCTCTGCCCAGGCGACAAACTCCTCGACCCACTACCAGACCTATCTACTTCTGGATCAAGAACCAGATTAAAGTATCCACCATAATTATACCAATGGGAAGCATGGAAGGAGTAAGGAGAAAAGCTTCATAAAAAGCCTGGATCGTCTGCGTTTGGCCCATATATGCTACCAAGTGAAATTGGCATAGACCAGAGATTCCCTGGACAGGACATATCTACTGTCCGGGTCCTGAGAACTTGTTTAGAGATAAAAGGAATGCCTCTATTGACCAGAATCATAACCCCACAACTGTTAGTGGACCCGAGGCAGTAAATACCTGCCAATTTGTTTGCCTCCTAAGTTGCAGAGATTCACTTTCCAGCAAATGAGATTCTTGCAAGAATGTGATCTGAGAAGACAATAAGCTTAAATGTTTTAACACTTGGTACTGTTTAACTCTTTTCCTTATCCCTTCATTCCATGTAGCCAGATTTATACTACTGGCTATTTAAGTTAAAAAAAAAGAGTCTCTTGCATAACATCTAAGGATTGCAACAATCGGAATTAAGTGACCAGAACCCATGTTTGCTGCTGTATCTCCCTCCTCCCGTCAACATCAACTTCCTCCCACATCCCCCAACCCCCTCCCAAAATATTCCAAACCCACCAACGAGCAAATAAAATAAAACCATGAACACAGTATCATCCCCTCCCCCACCCTACTGTCACGAGCAACGTTCAGCACAATACCGTTTTCCTTCCTCCCTCCAACCTCCCAAACATGTGCCCAAAAACTCTGCCCTAATATACAAACCTTCTTATACAAACAATGATCAGTGATATCTAAATGAAGGTAGAGATAATATAAGTGATAATAGACAACTACTGGACTCCTGATATCCAAAAAGCAGAGGCGAGAATGAGAAAGAGAGAGAGCATCTCCACTTGGGAACAGTCCAGGAACCGAATACCTGAGAAAGAAAAGGGCAATATAAAATGTGATAGCAGAATACGCTATCGTAACTACTGCCACTAGCAAGATTGAAAATTTTCCCAGTGATGTTTGTTAGCAAAAGAACTAAATGCTCCCAAGTAACGGATCTCCACATGTCCCAAGCCCCACTTTTATATTCAACCGGGAAAATAGATTCCTAGAAAGGTAATGGGGTTGTTCCACCAAATATACTGCAAGAGCACCTCTGGTGGAATTATCTCAAAACGCATGCCCAGCTAAAGCTGAAACCAGGAAGTGCTCTCTTGACTAGTGCCTTAGCAATCAAAAACACCAAGTCTGAGGGCTTTCATTATAATAACTACATCATAAAAGGTAAATTGGTGTCCTTGGAAAAAAAAAAAACAGGAAAATGTGATCCATGTGGAGAAAGGGATCTTCCTCCCAGACAAGACACAACCCCATAAAACAAACTCCTGGGATATGGAGTTGCTCCAAACACTGAGCACTAAGAAGGAAGTGTAGAGAGCAGGAATCCGATGAGAGTAGTCCCTCTACCATAGAATTCAGGAACCTTGAGACCAGACAGTAATTCATTCCTCATTTTGAATAGTAATGAGAAAAACTTCTCCCTTCCATCGCGGGATAGGATGAGACCAAACAAACAGGTCAAGTGTCCCGAAACAGATCAGGCAAAGCAGCCTTTAGTCCCATAAGAGCAGCTTCAGAATTCTCATATGTTGATCAGGTACCAGCCACTAGTACCTGTAGTCTAGCTGGATAACCCATTTTAAGCGAAGGCCTGCTGCTGTGACTTCGATACAATAGGGTGAAATGCAGTGCGCTCGCTCTGACTGACCCCGTAAATCTTGGGCAATTCTAAGCCTGGCATTTCCCATTTCACTTCTTGCAGTTCTCTGACTTTTGCCAAAAAATGTTGTTGCTTCAGGTAATTAAAAGCGACAGATAATGGGATGAGGCGTTGCTCCTGGAGATGGCTTGGGTACATGAGGACCTATGCGCTCTTTCAATGGTGTACTTGGCCGAGGCGAGGACCAGCAATCTTTTCCGTTAGCTTCTGCACAAAGCGAGCATATTCTGGCCTTCCTCTCCTTCTGGGAGGCTCAAGATAACTATATTATTTCTTGACTGTAGCCCTCTAAATCTTCCAGCTGACTTCCAGACTAGAAATCCTTTGCAGCAGAGCCACGAGACCGGGATTGATTTTTCCTTGCTTCTCAAGAGAGGAGATTCGAGCTGCATTATCTGAAGTTTTCATCGAGACCTCTTCAAGTTTTTTAGAAAGGGATTTGATTTCAGCTAAAATTTCTTTAACTTCTTCCAGGAAGGGTTTAAACTCTTCCAAAATCTGCTCAAAGTTAGGGTTTTTGCTCAGCGATCAGGTTTTGAAGCTCTGGCTTATCCACTGCACTCAAGGCCCTTGATTTTTTGAGACTTCTCGGGAGAGTGACAGTGGTGTGTGCTTCTGCAGAGGCTTCTTCATGTAGACCTCCATAATCTCTGAGAACAAGCCAGCAGGAGCACAGGGTATGAGAAGGCAGTAATCAGCACTCTTTCTGGTTTTAGGGATAAATAATGGTCAAAATAGCGATATTTTGCAGTTAGGAGAGCTAGAGCTATGCAGAGGAGCTTCTACCGGTACCCTGCATCACGTGATCCCTCACCAAGTAACAATTTCTGCAATGGCCACTGTGTGTGTGTCCTTCAGCTGCCCATGACAGTTTTTGCAATGTTCACCAAGTGGCAGCTTCTGCAATGCCTGCTGTGCATGTTCCCTTTCAGCTGCCCATGACAGTTCCTTGCAATGCTCGCTGGTGGCAGCTTCTACAATGCCCGCTGTATGGTCTTCCTTTCAGCCACTCCAATGGATTCTGCAATGCCAAACTCTGAACATACTCTACAAATCAGAACAAATATTAACAAACAGTACCGTATCTGTGGCTCTCTTGATCATAGCTCTCAACTGTCACACATTATGAGGTATGTCACTCATTTGACCTCTCAGAAACCCTTTGTCCACCATGAGGAAGGTGATATTCCACATGCCCCACTGAGACTTTAAAGCAGAAATTCTATAATAATGTATTACTTAGTTACACAAAACATTATGAACATTATGAACATTAGTGCACTGATAGCTATAGTGTTCTGAGCTCCAGTGCCATGTTAGACGATGTGTCACACATTTTGCTCATTTGTCACACATCGTGTCACACATTGTGGTGGTGAAAGGTTGAGAGTATGCTCTTGATAAGTACAGAGCACCCTAGGACATCAGAAAAGTACATACACAGTTCTACCCCAAGTGATGCCTGAGCTGTCAAATGTAACTGATTCTTACATGACAGAAACCACAGTAAGGGTTTGCAGGTGCAGGCAGCCTACCTCAGAAAGTGGTGGATTTGAATAGTGTAGGGCTTCAAACAGGCATGGGATAGGCATAAGGAGCAATACAGATGAGTATGAATAGATAGGCCATTGACAGAGTAAAGGCCTTGGCTATAGCACATTCATAATGTAGAAAAATGGGCAGACTAGATGGGCCTTCGTTCCTTATCTGCCATCAATTCTATGTTTTTATGTGTCTTTTATGTAAGCCTTATTGTTGGTACTGCCATTGCATCTAAGCCAAACTGTATGGTATACTTGTGTGTATCCAGTATTTCAAGGGTAGCCTGTGACATTGGCGCCTGAATTAAGGCACCATCCAAAATGTGTGTGATGTGGTGAAAGCCTTGAATGGCAAGGGAGGGTGACCGAATGTGGTGGGGTGGCGACTGTAGCAACAGGATGTCGCTATATGTACACATGCATGGGGGGTGAGCATGGTGAGTGTGGCCTGGGAGGGGTGGAAGGGATGTAGGTGGTGGTGCTGTGGTGGCTGTCAAGCTGTGCCCGTGGCGTTGGGGTTAGCTTCCGCTTGTGGTGTGTAGGGTTCAGGTCTGGGTCAAGGCGCTACTGCAGTTTGTCGTGCCCTGCCCGAAACTTATTTTGCTTTTCCCCCACCTCTCGACATGCACCTCCTGGAGTTGAGAATCCTGCTAGGGAGGTGGGGTGAAGCCCCCACAGAGCAAAATAACTCGAGTCCCTGGTGCCATTCCTTCATGCCCCGAGGTTGTCAGGGTGGCGAATTGTTTTGATGCCCTGACATCACAATAACACGGGTCACCATTTGGCGCATGCCATTATCATACAGAACCATTTCAAGCATGGAAATTGAAGGAGAGCCAACAATAAAGACACTACTGTATCCAATTAATGTAAAATACTGTAAATAGACTTGTACATCTGCAGTAATTAGTTTAGTTTTGTTTTAGGAGATTCAGGCTGTAGGGACACTTACAGAAATAGTTAAATTGAACAGAACAGCATCACCTGGTGCATTTCAACTGTGCAAGATGAAAAGGTAATTAAATCTGTACTCGACATACAACTAACACATCATTATTGTGTTAATAAAATGCTACTGAGGCTATTGAGGTGTTCTCACTACCACAACTACGTCATTCCTCAGTAGTGGTCAGCTTCTGTACAACTAGTACTTCACAGAAAAATTAAATTGGAAAGGCTTTGCCTGGAGTTCAATAGCAAAGCAGTCAGCCACTCCCACTTCCTGAGCTATATAAGCAGTTTTCTCAGCATCATTGTGAAGCACTTTTTCTTTCAACCCGAAGGCTCTGTCGGTTTGTCCTCTGAGCTGGTTGGGGCCTGCAGGGCTGGCTGAAACCCCCACCTTTTGCTGCTCCTGCTTGTCTTTGCTGTATTTCTGTGTTTATTTTCCTGCTTCTGGTTTGTATTTTGCCTTCGCTCTGTGTGCTTCTTCTGTCTTTGTTCCCAGTTTTCTGTGTTTGTGTGTCTTTGGTTTTGTTTTTGGGGTGCTTTGTTTCTAGGATCCTGGCATACTGCTACTCCAGGGCTCATACTACTTACTTTCAGTTAATGACAACTTTAATTGCTTTCAGTTTTCAGTTACAACACTCAAATTACTTGCATTGCAACTGTAAACATTATCTGTGTTCAGCTCAACCATAGCTGCTTTCCATGTTGCATACTTAATTAATTCTGGCTCACTCTGAACCCTAGCTATACAGCTCAAACATGCTCTCAACTCATTCTTTCTACTTGCCTCATTGCTGCAGTTTCATTGCATTGCCCATGACAGCTGCTTTCAGATTTTGTGCCTTCTTTTATTTTTATGTTTATTGCAGATTACAACTCAGTGCACTCATACAAATGCTGCTTCTATTTTGTACACCTGCTTCAAGCTCTGAACTTTGCTATGCAGTTCAATCATGTTATTCCATTTATGCACTGCTGTTCTACTCTGAGGTTAGCTAAAGCTCTTGCTGAGGCTGTTAAACTAGCTTTAATATCTGCATGTGGTTCTCGGCCCTTCCATTGCTTCCTTGTTTGTCCTACAGTGGGGACTAGGAGGTGTTTGGGAGTCATGGCTCATGTGGCTAATTATTTCTGTTCTAAATCCTGCCTTCACCACTAAAAATCCTCGGAGTATTTGTCACCTTGATTTGACTTGGAATGCCTGGCTGGCTTGCCCACTATTCAGTGCTGTTTCATTGCTACTATGTTTTGCAGATCTACGTGCAGGTCCACTTATCACTACTCTGTTTACTGACCTACGTGCAGATCCATGCTTACACAATCGTTGCTCATTGCTTACGTAAACTATTGCTTCATGCCTACTGCCATCCCCTTGGCTTCAACCTCTGGGATTCTGCTGCACTCAATTCTGCATTCAACCTTGCAAGGTCTCAGCACTCAATGCTTATTATGATCTCAGCACATCGTGCTCATTCAGCTCACCAGCTTTTCAGTTCTCAGTCAATTTCTGGGGCATGCCAGCCATTCTATTCTGGTGCAGGGTTCCTGCAGTCGGCGATCTCGCTCTGCACTTAGTCCACATCTTGTGCATGTCCAACTTGAGCGGGGTCCTTCTCATCTGGCCCATAGCTGGGAATGTCCTCACCTCGGGAATGGCTTTAGCTGCCTGCTACATGACTGCAGCTCCTGGTGTAGAATTTAAGGCTAGTGGTGAAGGGTGGAAAAAGTTACCTCCTTTGGCTACAGTGTTCCACTATAACAGTCATCAATTGGCTTTAGTGGTTTTCCTAGCAAAGCACCTTCACCACATTCTCCCTACAACTGCCTCTGGTTCACCCAGTTTGAGTTTAGGGTGGGTAGGCCAGGTGAGTGCCTCAGCAGTCATTGTCTCTCCTACTCCTGCCTTGGTTGCACGTATTGTTGTAGAGTTTTCTTGCAACCTTCCAGAAACCTTCCTCCAAACTGGAATATTTTCCACCTCTCTTTCATTGGGTTTCCAAATTGCAGCTGCAGGAGCCGTCACTAACTAAAATATCCCAAGCCTGGAGGGAAGGTAACCTAGGCTTGGATCCCCAGAGATTTCCTCCTCAAAGGTTTTTTCTCTCCTCCGTTGCCTCAGGTCATAACTGTTAGTTAGCATAGTAGTCCCCAGATTCTTAGGTAGATTTTGCTGTTGGATGGAGGTGGATGGTGTCCCCTGCCATTCCCTCTCTCCTTAGAGGATCCCCCTACTTCTCCATGTCAACTGTCAGTATCATGCTATGCAACCTGACATTTCATTACGTTATCAAATGACCATCTCATCATGTTATCAAACTGTCTATGCTTCTCTACTGCTACGTCACAGTTATTGCTACTACGTCACAGTTACTGCTTGCTTCTGTGCTTTGTGTCACCTCATCCTTTTGGGATATGCTTACACAACATTTCTTTTGAGGATTCCCATGGCACCTCTAGGAGTGGAACCGTCTCCAAGGGTTCCTTGTCCTTCTTACCTTACAGGTGGTAATTCCTCGGAATAGAAAGTGTGAGCGACCAAAACAAACCAAACTAACAGTTGCACAAGCATAACACTATACTGGCGCAAGGACAGTGAATTGGAAAGGCTTTGCCTGGAGTTCAATGGACAAGAAGCCAGCCAATCCACTTCCTGATCTATATAAGCAGTTTATTTTATTTTATTTTTTATTTAGCTTTTGTTGACGGGTAAGTGCACTAGACAATCCTGCCTATTTTCAGGCACGACCGGGGAGGGATACAGATGAATGCCAACTGACCTTGAACCAGATTAAGCTGTTGGTGGTATTTTTAGTGAATGAGAAATTTGGCCAGGACACCAGAGAAATTCCCTACTCTTTTCGAGAAGTGCCATGAGATCTTTAACATCCACCTGAACTACCACCAATCCAGGCAGATGGGACCTCGGTTTAAAGTCTCATCTGAAGAGCGGCACCTCAGAGTGCAGCACCCTCTCATGCTGCACTACAGTGTCAATACTGGGATATTAACCAAGTGCCAGATGGGGAACTGAACCCACAGCCCTCTGATCTCCGGCCTCAGAGGCGAGTGTGCTACCTGCTGAGCCACTGACACTGACTGACAGTTCCTCTCAGCCTCATTGTGAAGCACTTTTTCTTTGCCACAATCCTCCCATCTCCTCCAGTGGCAGCACTCTCACCTCGGGGATTCTAAGGTACCTTTAGCCACGGGAATCATCCTGTGGCACCTCTAGGGTGGAATCCTCTCCGAGGGTTCCTTGCCTTTCGCACTTACAGGGTGGTAATTCCTCTGGAATAGAGTGCAAACAGCCAAAACAAACCAAACTAACACAGTTGCACAAGCATAACACTATACTGGCTGCACAGGACAGTGAACAAGTGCTTAAACTGCTGCAAGCCCTTCAGGCAACTGGGTTAAAAGCAGTGTGAAAGTGGATGTGAATGACAGCAGACAGGCATGCTAGGTGGCAACAAGTAAAGGCATACCACACTGACCCACTTCTATATAATATCGTTTTTAAAGAAAACTAGACAAGTGCTTAAACTGCAACTAGCTCTTCAGACAACTGGGTCAAAGCAATACACAGCTGAACTTGGTGACAGCAGGCAGGCATGCTAGTAGAACAAAACAAAAACTTGCTAAGGACAGGAGAATCTGAGTGCTCCCAAGGGATATTTCAACCAGGAAAAGGACAAGAAAAAGAGCACTTGCCACACAGCTGTAGAAATAATGAGCAGTTTGATTCATCATCTGGTGAAATACAGTCCGTATTACACAAAGAAACATAGAAACATAGACTTTGACAGCAGATAAGGACGCTTGGCCCACCTAGTCTGCCCATTTCCCTACCTACAAGATAGGCTGCAGATCCAAGTTAACCAACAGCCTATATCTTCCTACCCCACAAGAACTGCCTTATGTCTGTCCAATGCATTCTTGAATTCTCCCACAGTTTTAGACCCCACAACTTCCTCAAGAAGGCTGTTCCAAGCATCCACTACCCTCTCTGTGAAAAATACTTCTCACATTGCCCCAGAACCACCCCCCATCATTAAATTGAGTCCCCTTGTTCTTGCATGTCTCTTTTCTGAAAGATGCTACCCTCTTGGACTTTGTTGATTCCACTGAGGTACTTAAAAGTTTCTATAATGTATCCCTCTCCCTTCTTTCCTCAAGGGTATACATATTAAGCTCCTTTAGTCTCTCCTCATACGGCTTCTCTTGAAGACCCTGCACCATTTAGTTGCCCTCCTCTGGACTGCCTCTATTCTGTCTATGTCCTTGTGGAGATGGGGTCTCAGAACTGGACACAATACTCCATATGGGGTCTCACCAACTGTCTGTACAGAGGGATAACAACTTCCTGTTTTCTGTTGGTGATGCTCTCCCTATGCATCCCAGTATACCCCATCCCTCCCTACTGCCTTCTCACATTGCTTGCTAACCTTAAGGTCATCTGATATGATTACCCTCAGGTCCCTTTCCTTGTTTGTTGTTGTTACTACCTCCCTCCCCCCATTGTGTAATCTTCCCTGGGTTCTTGTTTCCCAGGTGCATTATTTTGCACTTCTTTGCATTGAATCCTAGCTGCCATACTTCTGACCATTCCTCCAACCTTGCCAAGTCCCTTCTTATCCTTTCCACGCCTCCTTGTGTATCAACCCTGTTGCAGATCTTTGTGTCATCTGCAAGAGGCATACTTTTCCTTCCAGTCCCTCTGTAATGTCACTTATAAAGACATTAAAGGACTGGACCCAATGCTGAACCCTTGGTACCCACTAGTAACCTCTCTTTCTTCAGAGTGGACTCCATTTGCAATTACCTTCTGTGTCCTGTTGTCCAGCCAATGTTTTACCCAGGCTACCACCCTGGGACCCACTCCCAGGCTGGTTAATTTGACTATTAATCTTTTTGTGAGACTGTGTCAAATGCCTTGCTACAGTCTAGGTAGGCCATGTCCACAGCCCCTCCTTGGTCTACTACTTTGGTCACCCAGTCAAAGAAATCTATTAGATTTGTCTGACATGACCTTCCCGCTGTGAACCCATGCTGCCTTGGGCCCTGTGCCCCACTGGCCTCAAGGTACTCAACAATTCTTTCCTTCAGAAGTGACTCCATCATTTCCCCTACCACATAGGTCAAACTGACAGGTCTGTAGTTTCCTGCCTCTGTCTTGGTCCCACTTTTGTGAAGGAATCACATCCACCTTCCTCCAGTCCTCGGGTACCACACCATCCTCCCATGATTTATTAAAAGAGTAGTCAGTGGTTTCACTGGTTCCCCCTTAATTCTTTTTAGAATTCTGGGGTGAATTCCATCAAGCCCATTGCTTTGTCCACCTTCAGTTTTAGGGGTTCTTGCAGAACCCTTTCTTCTAATGAAAGGGCTGGGATCGGCGCCCCCTCCTATCAAGAGTGCTTCTGTTAATTGGATTAGGCACTTCCACCTCCTCTTTGTGAATACTGAGCAGAAATATTCGTTCAGTATCCCTGCTTTTCACTGTCACCCTCTGCCCACCTACGTTCATTCTATTCAGCCTCACTATCCCTCCCTTTGTCTTTCTCGCTCGCTGATGTACCTATAAAGGTTTTATCCCCTTCTTAACGAGTTGGCTATCTTTTCCTCAGTTTGGGCCTTTGCTAGTCTGACTTCCCTCCTGCTTCCTTCTGCCTTAACTGGTATAGCTCTCTGTCCTGCTCCTCCTGTGTTTCCTTATACTTCCTGAATGCTATCTTTTCTCCCTGACTTTCCCAGCCACCTCCTTTTGAGAAACATAATGGCTTTTTCTTTCATTTTGATTTGTTTATTTGCTTACACAAAGGCTTGTTGCCTCTGTGATGGCAGTTTTATGATTCCCCATTGTTGCTCCACCCCTCCTTCTAGCCTGTTTGCTAGTGCTTTTCTGAGGCACTCTCCCATCTTGCCAAAGTCAGCCCTCCTGAAGTCCAGTACCCTCACTTTTGTATGGCTTGACTCTGTAGCGAGTTTAATGTGAACCACACTGTTTGATGATCACTTGTTCCCCAGATGGCAACCCACTTCTAGATCTGAGATCCTCTCACTGCCCCATTTGAGAGTCTAAGATTGCTCCCTCACGAGTGGGTTCCAAAACTATCTGTCTGAGGCCTGCCACCTGTAGGGCATCGAGAATGGCCCTGCTCTTGGATGTGGCTGCAGAAAATGTGCTCCAGTTAACATCTGGCATATTCAGGTCTCCCATCAACAGTATCTCCCCTTTCTGCCATCCTAAGAATGCCTTCTATCATATCCCTGTCCATTCCCCTCCCCTGACATGGGGTCTGTACACAACCCTGTGTGGATTGTGGTGCCCTTTCCAGTCTCCAAGGTGACCCACAGTGCCTCCTCTCCTCCCTGTTTACTCTTTTGTTCAGTTGCTTTTATCCCTTCTTTACATAGAGAGCTACTCCTCCTCTTCTCTCCTGCCTGTCTCTCCTATAGGTTATGTACCTGATATGTTAGCATCCCAGTCATGGTTCTCTGTGTACCATGTTTCTGTGACTGCTATGATATCCAGGCATCCCTCTTCCATCCAGCCAAAGTAAAGTCATTATCACCACAATAGGAAAACACCCTAGCACTTCAAGGCCTGGATGCCACTTCCTCAGAGGGCATGCATGCTAGGTGGTAATGAGCAGTGGCCTACCACATTGACTGACTGTGCCTAGTAGCACATTTCAGAGGTATGTCACGTTGGCGAATGCAGGGCACACTTTAGTGGTGTGTCCCTCATTCCCCAATGAGCCAGCATGTTAGCACTGACAGAAGTTGTATGCAAAGTGGACACAACTTGTAAGAAAAGTGCCGCTGCAATCAGAGACAAGCTCATCACACAGCGCACAGATAACACACCTTCCTTTGTGTCTTTCCTGGTGAAACATTTAAACAAACATGGTGCTGCTACCATCTGCCATACAATCCCCTGAAAGCCGACTTCAGTGGTGCCTAATCCCCCTGGAGGCATGTCCAACACCTCCCAAATTGTATGGCACACTGGGCTACCACCCCAGTGTGGCCAACATCATGCCTCCAAAAGTCATGGGCACACTGGGAGCCCACCCCAGTGTGCCCAACATTTGTTCCTTTCAGCTGAAAAGAGAAAAACATCCACAATGTTAATTTTTTTCTGTATCTGAAATGAAGAAAACAGTTCCTTGCTGTTGGTGGTGCCCCTCTCCCCAACCCACACCCACCCTCTGTCTATCCCCACTTCCCACCTCTCACCCCATACTTGCCTCTGGAGTCCAGCACTGCGATCTTGGTGGGAAGGAACATGTCTGCACTCTTCAGCTCGGACCAAACTGAAGAAATGCCGTAAGCTATATAATGGCATAAATGGGGAGGGTTTCAACTTAGGTGGATATCTCAGCCATTTTTTTATTTTGCCTCAAATTTTTAACATGAGGTTCTTGGGACCCCACCTCATGAACACATCATGTCATCCCATTATTCAATACTGAAATGTAATTTCGTGGTCACTGTCTTGGAATCACCTTTTGGGACAGATTAATGAAATGACAGTGCCATTGTTCATGAGTGGGGTCTAAGACTATCTTGAAAATATGGTGGAAAAATTCACAAAATGACTGTTAAGTGTGCTTTGCATAGATTCCAGTCACGCCATAACTTTGACAGTTTTAATATTTTCACTCAAAATTTTCAACATTGCCATTTTTCATACCTCCTTATGAACAGTACAGCTGTTATTTTCACTTCCTGCCGAAATGTTTCACGCATGTGGCACACAATGGCACAGTTGTTGTGTGAAATCAACATTCAGGACACATTAACAAAATCACAGTGACATTGTTCATGAGCAGAGGTCCCAAACTGCCTAAGTTGAAAATTTGGTTAAATAAATCCCAAAATAATTGTTACAGGCGTGCATTGCACAGTTTCTATCACGCTCATGACATCACCAATTTTCATATTTTCACTCCAGATTTTCAACATTTCCATTTTTACACCTCTGTATTAGCAATACAACAGTCATGTTTCACAACCTGCCCAAATGTGTTTTCACACATGTGGCGCACAATGGCACCGTCGATGTGGAAAATCAATGTTCGCGACAGATTAACGAAATCACAGTGACAAAGTTCAGGACTGAAATTCCCAAAATGCCTGTGTTGAAAATTTAGTTAAAAAATTCCCAAAATTGGGGCGTGGCCTAGCCACTGAAGAAATGGCAGCCTGAAGTCTCAGCTCTCTTCCATTGGTGTTGCATCAGCTGCAGTCTTCCCTGATCCGGGGGCACCAACTACACGTGAAGCTGTATTATAGGTTATTTACTCCCCCAACTGTCAGTATGATAATTTCCCATGTTTAGTACTCAGTTATTGCAATTTTGGGCAGGTGCATTCAGGAGTTGAATCGGATGGTAGGCGCACTTGCCTGACTTGTGTCGGCTATTACCTAGGTGTGGTGTAAGCTATTGTTGGGTCACCTGCTTCTCTGGTCCCTCCCTGTTCTCCTCAGGCAGTGCTCCCTAACTCGAGGTGGCTTCTCTGAACTTTCCTAACTTAGCTGCTCTACTGTTCAAGGGTGCCCTCCTACCTCAGCCCACCAACGGGAGAATCCCTTCAATATATTACACAAATGCTGGAGGCACTACTCACCCATGTGGGCAGCATCAATGCAGCCCTAACAGGGAAGGAAGCAGATGTGAGATGACCGAGGATAAAATGAACATTGTGGAGCAAAAAACAGAGGATTTGGAACTGCAGCAGAATAAGGTTGGCAGTGCCTGCAAGACTACGAGGCTAAGTTGGCCACCTTGTGGAACCGGGCTGAAGACCAGGAGAATCGGGATGCCACAACCCGCATTATAGGCATCACTGAAGGCTCCAAGGGGCAAAAAATATGGAAAGGTTCCTTAACAACAACATCCCACTTATACTGGGGACTGGTGGCGTGGTCCCATAGAGGTGGAAAGGGCCCATAGGCTGACTACCCAGTGGGCCCGATCAAGTCAAATGCCCAGGCCAATCATTGCCTACATCCTGCAGTACACCACAAAGAAAGGGTATTACAGGCAGCCAGGGACATCAGGAGATAATATGGCAGGTCACAGAATCTCCTTCTTTAGAGATTTTCTCAGGAGGCAGTGGCCCATAGGAAAGTCTACAAACCCTCAAGAAACTGCTCCAACTGCTCGGCTTTTAACTGCAGATACAAAACCTTACCTCCCTGCAAGTTTTCAGAGATGGGAGGAGTTCACTGCTACTTGCCGGAGTGAGCTTGAGAACTGAGTACTCTTATTCTGGCCTAACACACTGCTGCAGACTACATCCCCAGATGTCTTTGGGAAATGGCTTACCTCCCTTAGTCTCAGGTGAACATTTCTTCAGGGAAACCCACCCAGGGGACAGTTTTCAAACCAGAATGGGCCAGTGGTAAATAGCTCCCCAGTCCTGGTAACAAGTGCTTTTCCTCTATTCTGGCTCCTACTCTTCCCTGCATGCTTCTTCTGCTGTGGCCACAGATTCTCCTTTGCCAGCACGGGATCCAAAGCTCCACAATGCTACAGATAGTGCTCCAGAAGTGGTCACCATCTTTCCCAGATCAGCGATGTCTGCTCCTCCAGCTAAGCTTCCCATGATGATATGCAATCAGATGATGCTCCTCTCCAACCCTCCTTACAAACCCCGGAGTATATGGATGATAGTAACTGCCAGGACTGGTCTGAATGTCCTGTGGGACCCGATGAACAAGCGTAGCAGCCTTTTCCTGATTAAGCCCAGTTTGAAATGGCGTTGTTCTCAAGTCGGCGACTGCCATAAATGCTGACACTGCTGCTTTCAGTTCTGGTCGCTCCTACACTGGGACACACAGGCTGACTCTGGACTGATGCTATTTGGTTGTCTTTTGCATGGGACTGGGGTTTCCTAAGGTTAAGGCTTCTGTAAAAGTGATAATTGGTGTCTCATGTTCTCACTCCTTCTCCTCTGTTTGCTGCTGTAAGGTTTTGTCAGCAAGGAATTTTTAATCTCTGGATTGCCACCTGTGCAACATGCCCCTGGCTGAGTATTGTCCTCACCCTATTGAGCTAGAGCTACCAAACAATGTGACCTCCTCTCTCTTCATATCTCCTCCTTATTTTACTAGGGGTGCTGTTATGCCCAGGCCATTCTTCCCCACTCCCTTTAGCGCCAGAGCCACATAGGGCACTTGCCCTGATATCTAAATGCCTGGCACCTGCTGTAATGCCATGCGCTGTGAAGTTGGGGTCCCCCTTTCCTTCCCCCACCTCTCCCATCTCACCCTCACTTGCCTGCCCCCACCATTCTTATTCTGCTTCTGTCCCTCCTTAGGGAACCCAAACCGGGGATGCTACTGGTTGTGGATGAGTTATCTCCTAGACGACCTCTGTCTCACCCCCGGACAGGTGACTGAGTTAGTGTAGTGTAGCTGATGATCACTGTCTGTCAGGAATCCTCTCACGCCTTGAGCTCCTCACCTTTAGTGTGTTCACAGATTGCAGTGTTCCTGTTTGACTGCCTCACCCCAGTATTGGTTTCTTCCATTTTTCAGGTTCATGTGGGGTGGTTCTGTTAACTTGTTGTTGCTACTGTTGTATTGTATATTATCTTGTTTTTCTCTCTACATAGGTCCTAGACTGTTTCTTTCAGGACCTTATTTACTCTGTTGTCTTCTATTTTTGACAGCATTTCTACTCCTTCTTGGCAGACGGGAAAGTGAGCCCTTCCATACATAGATTCCACTACTGGTACAGGCATACCTTCCCAGACACCCTTGAGGCACAAATATCAGGTGAGTATGCACCTTGAACCATTTTCCGACCTGGAATCATGTCCCTCCCCTCAAACTGGGGTATGCCTCATTTCATGGAATGTCAAGGGCTCAACCACCCTGTTAAGTGAACTAAAGTTCTGCAGTATTTATGCTCCCTGCATGCCACAGCGCCTCCAGGAGACACATCTCACTGCTAAGACCATTCAATGGGTCTGGAAATCCTGGGTGGGTCAGGTTATAATGAGCTCCACGTCCATTAAGTCTTGGGGGTGGCCGTCCTAATCCAGCTGATCCTGCCCATGGGTTGTGGAGGAGGTCCCGCACTGACTCCCAGGGTAGATGGCTGGTCACTAGACTCTCTTTCCCAGGGGCAAGCGGATCCTAGCTAACATGTATGCCCCTAATGTGGACTGCAAAGAGTTCTTTCCCAGTATGAGCAGTGCTATTTCTTCCCTGTCAATCACTCGCATCCCATTTTTCCTAGGTGAGGATTTCTACTTAGTCCTGGATATTTTCCTAGACAAATTGGTCCCTACTGCTCAGGCTCATACCAAAGCTGTCCAGAAACTGATATCTGAATGGGGTCTGGTTGATGTCTGGCACCGGGATCATACCACAGGACTCAACCATACTTTTTCTCCACTCTACATGCCACTCACAGCCATATTGATTTCTGGCTGGCTAATGCAGAAGCGGTGGTGGGAGCATCAGTCATGAGAATAGGCAGTATCCTGGTTTCCAATCATGCCCCATCAGTTGTACATTTACTCCCCAGGCTCAGGGTACCTCCAGTACCAGGTGGTGATGCAACCACTGCTGCGGACCCTGAGTTTTACAAGCTGGTGACACAAACCGCCAAAGACTACTTTTACTTAATCCACCTAGCAGGTCTCAGCGGCACAGTATGGGAAGCCTTTAAGGTGTTCCTTAGGGTCAAATTATCTCCTGTGTGGCAACACAATATAAATCCTGGTGTGCTACTATTGTTCAGCTGAAGTCTGAACTCTCTGCCCGTGAAGCCCATTTCAAGACGACTTCAGCCACCACGCAGGACCGCTTCTCTGGTCAGGGACATCACAGGAATTAAGTGCCAAATCAATGTTCTTCTGCAGCAAAAGGCTGAATGGCTATTATTGCATGCCAAGCACTCCTATTGGGATGGAATGGAGAGGGGCAAACTTCTTGCACCAGCTGAGAAGTGACAGGCATCCTCTCGAATACATGCCCTCCACTCCACCTCTGGCGGGGTGGTCACAAACCACAAGAGATCAATAACGTTATGCATCAATTTTATCAGGCACTATATCAATCCCATACAGCTGCAGCCCTCTCCCAATTGTCCCAGGGCCTAGACCATTTTTGTTAGTCTGTTCCTTACCTGTCACACTCCTGCATAAGCGGAATCTCTAGACAAGCCCATTACAACTGCTGAGTTGAGCCTGGCTCTCTCTCTCCAATGGCCAAGATAGAATGACCATTGAGCTTTATCAGGAACTAGGTTTGGAAATTGCCACCCCTCTTCTTTAGGATCTCCAAGAGGCCCATACCTCTGGAATCCCCACCACGAGGAAGCCATAATAACTCTCCTTCTGAAGAAATCTAATGACCCCATGGACTGTGCCAACTACCATCCCATTTCTCTACCTCAGTCGACACTAAGATTGCAACAAAGATCCTGGCTACTAGGATGCTGGAGATCCTTCCTCCCTTATCCATCCCTCATAGGTTGGGTTCTCAAAAGGAAAGTCTGGCGTCAACAATATGTGACTTCTACTTAATCTTAAGTGGATTGCGTCCATTCTCAGCTTCCCATGGCGGCCTAGCAGTGGACTTTTCCAAAGCATTTGATTCCATGGAGTTTGACTACCTCCACGAGATCCTTCACTGCTATGGGTTTGGTCTATATTTCCGTCAGTGTGTCATCACTCTGTATAGTTCCCCTATGGCCAAGATTGTAACTAATACCAATATCTCTCCTCCTTTCACCCGCATAGAGGAACCCATCAAGGCTGC